>WOVY01010462.1:547500-1805000 GCA_013436015.1 Rhipicephalus annulatus | reverse complement strand
CGCATGTTAAAAAACTGCAGGTCTTCGAAATTTTCGGAGTCCTGCACTAACGCGTCCCTCATAATCATATTGTCACGACTAAAAGCTGCCAGAATGGCCGAGGACAATGAAGTGACGACCACGAGCAACAACCACCACTGAGATCCAAGGAAGACGACGTTGTGTCGTTTGTTCTTGTTTGCAATCTGTAAATACCGACCTTAGCTTTTCCTTGTCACTCCGGGGTCCTGTTTCCTGTTATTTTCGCGTTGCCACATTGGGGGAGGTGCTGCACTTCAACGCCTGATACTTAACACTCCTTCACGAAGCAGCACTACTAGTCCGATCCTTCAACCTGTTTCTCCAGTGCACACGCCTGTCCACCGCTACAGTCGCCGACTATGAGGACTTAGCCCTGAGGTAGTCTTCTTGGAATCTACTCATCCAAGAACTCCATCTGGAGAAATGGCAACCGCCATCGCTTCGCAGCTGACCGTTGAGCCATTTCGGGTTCCAGAGACGTTCCGCGGGAAAGCTGATGACGACGTCGAGGATTGGCTCGAACAGTATGAGCGCAGCGCGTTGCCAAATCAAATCATTGAACAGTAGACCAGAAGCTCTCTCGTGCTTACTTTGCCCTGGCAGACAGCGCTCGTACATGTTATGAAGACAAGGAAGCCACATTGACTTCCCGGAATGATTTTTGCAAGCAGGTCATCGAAACATTTGGAAACAGCGATCGTCGCGATTTGGCTCAACAGGTGACCAAGACACGCATACAGAAGCCTAACGAGAGCGTCGCCATATTCACGAAAAATATGACCCACCTGTTCCGTCGAGCTGACCCGGAGATACCTGAAGCTAAAAATTGCCCGCAGCTTCCCTCGGGGGAACACTGAGGAAGATGCGGAGCATATAATTGGTTAACGGGGTGTTAAAGTGCGACTTACTTGGGTCCGATGGCTAAATTGGTTAACGTGGTTGTGAAATGGGGTGTTAAATTGCGACTTACTTGGGTCGATGGCTAAATTGGTTAACGTGGTTGTAGGAGGGGGTGTTAAATGAGTGAACACGTACACACGTATGCGAAAGGGCGGCGCTGGTCGAAGGGACGTCGATCATTGTGTTTGTGGATTCGTTGGAATTCATTTCACCGTGACCTTGGACGTCGACGCGCCGTACAAACCAACCGACGAGCGGCAACTGAGCGAGCGAGCGCCGACCTTGAGTATATATACAGCGCGACGGCGCATGCACTGTCAGCTGTCGAATGTTCTAGCAGGGGGAGAAGCGCAACGGCGCATGCGCGCGCGTCAGCTGCCGATGTTCTCGAAGCGCGACGGCGCATGCGCGCGCGTCAGCTGCCGATGTTCTCGAAGCGTGACGGCGCATGCGCGCTACATTATACAGCTAGCGAATGTTCGTGAAGAGTGGCAGCTTGGGCTAGTTGGTATGGCATGACGATAGTTATTGCGTCGTCGTTTTGTTCTCGCGCAATAACTATCGTCGTTCGTGAAGAGGAGAAGCGCACGCGGTGTGTAGAGGAGGAAAGGTGCACAGATGGTGGAGGAGTGAAGCGCGCGCGGTGTGTAGAGGAGGAAGGGATGCACAGATGGTGGAAGAAGGAGGAGGAAGTTTGCGGACGGCGCCGCACTACAAGCCTCGAGTACTAGATGCTCCGCATCTAAAAACTGCGGCACCTGATGAGAGGCGTCAAGTAACAGCTGTTTGCTGCTCTTCTTCGCAACCCGCCAACGACTATAGCGGAATTCATCAAAGAGGCTTCAATGATCGAGCAGGCCCTCCAGCAGCAATGACGTGGTATCCGCGATTGATTGAACAACGCATCTATCAGCGCTTCTGCTTTGACGGCTGGCAGTGAGTGCTCTCTCCACGAGCTAATTCATGTGGTATATAGTTCGTGAGCAGATTCGCTATCTGCTTGTTTCTTCGCAAGACCCTGTTTTGGTTTCTGTAGCAGAAGTTGTGTGGCCAGAAGTCCACCAGGCGTTGTCGTGGTCCGGATAACTATCTGACCAGCCCTCCGTATATAAGCTATGTATGGGTTCGCCGTTCATGACCCTATTCCAGTGACACATAACTCATCGCAGCGTGCGTATTACAATGCCACCAAGCCTTACAACGAGCCGTTGATCTCGGCTTACAATGCAACGCCCCTGACTCTACAGCCTGCTCTTCCTACAGAAACATCGCCGCTTCATCTTCCGCCAACATACGCAACTTAGTCGCAAATGATGCCCACCAGTCGACCAGCCGTTCGTAGAACCGGCTTGCGGCGCACCGTTGACCATCGTCCACTTTGAGGAAAACCAGACAATGTTTACCAATTTGCCCGTGCCGTGGCTATTAGTATCAAACCTTTCCACGAACCCTTCCTCGCGCTCGTTTCGATGACCGACGTAACAGCAATGCATGGCCGCAGAAACAGCCCCTCTATACGCCGTATCGTCGACACCTCTCTTTCCGTCGCCTGCACCTAACTCGCCGCTCCGCCGCAGTTACGCCGACGTGGTCTGGTGCAGATATCCTAGCCCTCGTCGGGGAAACTAACAGCAGAGACCTTTGGGGGGGGGATAGTTGCCGACCGTCGAGATGCTACAACACCCCCGACGTCTTCAGTACAACGCAATACGACAGACAATACAACGAATGATACGGCGTCACTGACTTCAAAGGAAATCGTAAGTGCAAATCTAGACGTTTGCATAGACGGGTATCCAGTAAGAGCACTCGTAATACTATAGTGTGGACTATTCTATTATTAACCACAAACTTGCCGACTGCCTACAGAAAGTAAAAACCTTATGGATGGGGGCCCTACATAACAAAACGGGTGGTCAATTTACCGGTAACGCCGACAGGGAAATGCATTGCTCGAATCAATATCGGCAGTTTGGATTTTGTTGCTACATTTGTAATTTTACTATAGTGTTTCAAGGACCTGATCTTAGCGATGGATTTACTGCGTGAATATGGCGCCATTGTAAACATTACTGACAGATCAGTTACGTTTTGGATGGCACCATGTCAGATTTTGGATGTATACCTACACAGAACAGCAACCTAAACCTTTGAATCTTTTCGAAGATGACGTGGCGATCCCACCACGCTGACGCGCGCTTGTGGCCGTGAAATATGACGTGTAAGACAACTCTGAGAACCTCGCCTAGCAAACTCCGACGTTGATATTCAGCCATGAATTGTCCGTTGCAAAAGGAGTCGTGAACATAAAATGCAGACACGCTCATCGTTACGAACTTCAGAGTTGAGCGCCGGCATATTATAGGCGAGGTATGACAGTGGCTTACGTGGAAGAGTTCGCCGAGGTGACAGACTGCCTGACTGTTAAGCGGGATGATTGAACTGACCTGCAGCCCGTACCTCTGTCCATAAATGTTAGCCCAAGTTTGCTACCTGTGCAGAAGAAAAACATCCTAGAGATTATTAACCAGTTTCAGGACTGTTTCTCTTCGACTTCCAGGGTTCGTCAAACGCCGCTAACAAAACATCGAATTATAACGGATGACATGACAAGACTTATAAGTCTAAACCCGTACCGAGTAGCTGCGCGGCAACGAGAAGCCATTGAAAACCAGGTGCGACAGATGATTCAAGAAGATGTTATTCAGCCGTCGAAGAGCCTTTGGGCTTCACCGGTTGTACTAGTGAAAAAAAAAGGCAGCACCTTCCGCTTCTGCGTGGATTACCGCAAGCTCAATCAGGCTACAGTGAAATACCTTTGTCCGCTACCACGTATAGACGATTCACTCGATTGACTACGGCATGCGCGTTATTTTTCGTCGATGTATTTAAGCAGCTGGCATTGGGAAATAGAAGTCGACGAAAGAGACCGTTAAAAAACGGCATTCGTGACACCCGACACCCTTTATGAATTTAAGGTACTTCCCTTCGGCTTGCGCTCAGGACCGACAACATTGCAGAGGCTAATAGACGCCGTACTATCAGGCCTCAAGTGGCAGACGTGCTTAGTGTATTTGGATGATGTCATCGTACTATCAGTTACAATTGCCGACCACATTAAGCGATTGCACGCAGTATTTTGAGTTATACGTTCTGCAGGATTAACGCCTAAATCGAAAAAATGCCACTTTGGCTTCGAAGAACTTTTTTCCTTGGGCATCTTGTCAGCAGTGAAGGAGTTCGCCCTGACCCCGAAAAAATAGCTCCGTTGCAAATTTTCCTGTGCTGTCTGACAAAAAGGTGGTCCGACGATTTCGAGGGCTCCGCGCTTACCATCGACGCTTCATTAAGAACTTCTCACCCATTGTCTTGCCGTTGACACGCCTCACGAGAAAAGACGTCGCATTCGTGTGGAACGACGAACTTAAAAAGCCTCCAAAAGCCACCAGTCCTCGAAAACTTGGACGATGACACCCCGACAATGGTTCACAACGACGCCAGCAATGTCGGCTTAGGAGCTGTACTTGTGCAGTGGCAAGATGGCGCCGAACAAGTCATGCTTACGCGAGAAGAATCCTTTCTCGATCGGAAGAAAAGTACTCCACCCGACTGCGGTAGTTGCATTTTCGATGGAGGCAAAAATGGTGTAGGCCCGTGTGCTCTAATTTGGGTGGACGTTAACAACTCTAGGTGGTCGAAATTTCCGGAGCGCTCCACTACGGCATCTCTTTGATCATTTGGTGGTTTTGGGACGTTAAACTTCGCATATCAAACAAATCAAATCAGAATAGTACTCCACCATAAAAAAAAGAGTGACTTGCGGTAGTGTTGGCCGTTATGAAATCCCGCCCATATTTGTAAAACCACTCTTTTAATGTTTTCAGTGACCATCACTCCCTTTGTTGGGTGACGAGTTTGAAAGGCCCATCAGGACGGTTGGCGCCGGAGGCTCAAGCTCCAATAATTCTGCATTACTATAGTCTACAGGTCGCGAAAGCAAAATTAAGACGCCGATTGACTTTTTGGTGCGCCACGAACCTGCGAAGGCAGAAGATGACGACGCCATGTCTGTAGGAGCTCTAAATACGGCTACTGTTCATCAGTTACAACGAGATACGACCCGGAACTGGAACACGTCATTCTTGTTTCGGAAGGTGGCATTTCAGCTGTGCCGAAACCGTTTGCGAGAGGTCGTTCTGCTTGCGCAATGACGGCTTGTACAAGGTGAATTTTACGTCGAAAGGAAGCGACTATTTATTGGTAGTCCCAACTTCTCTGAGGAGTGAAGTATACAGACACGCCACGATGAAGCAGCAATTGGCCACTTAGGTTACACGCGAACACTATACAGAGTGAAGCAAAAATACTACTGACCAAGACCAAGGTGGCCGTTCAACACTACGTCCGGACATGCATCGATTGGCAGCGCAGGAAAGTTCCACCCGTCAGACCAGTAGGCCTTTTTCACCCAATTGACGTACCACGTGCTTCATTTGCCCAAGTCGGAATCTCCTGGGTCCATTTCCAAGCTCCTCGGCTGGTCGCAGATGGATTACAGTAGCCACCAGCTACTTCACTCGTTATGCTGAAGCTAAGGCTCTGGAGAGAGGCGCGGCAAGTGAGGCAGCCTAATTTTTCGTTGGTGCCGTGGCATGGCGCTCCTCCAGTGGTGATAACCGATAAGAGAACTGCATTCACAGCCGAAATATTGCAAACAGCTCTAAGGCCGCGTTCACACTGAGCATTCCGGCTGCCGAAAGTGCTCCGAATCCGGTTCGGCGGCGGCGAGATCCGCCGAAAGGGCACTCTCCGCACCGATCGCTCTCGGACCGATTTTTGCGACGTCTGCCGCCGAATTGGTCACCGCGTATCAATAGGAGTGCTAGTCAAGGAATTTTGGAAAATGGCGGCCAAGCAGTACCCACTTTTTGTGCCGCAGTGCACGTAACTGAATGTTGAAACCAACGGGAGTTTAACCTACTCTGTGCCTGCTTCGCCTCCGTATTTCGTGAAAGAGGTGACCGAGCTTGCTGTTGGCGTGACCGAGCTTGTTGCGGTCTTGCAAAGCAAAACGAACCCACCAACACCACTGGCGTCGGTGGTTTTTCTGCTCTTTGTGCATTGCAAGACAGCCGCTTGCCAGCAAAGTAAGCAGTACTGTCTTTTCTTGCTTCTTGCGTACGAGAATCGTCAAAGTATGCACCACCGGTTGGCGTAGTAGCGTTTTCGAGCCGCGACAACAACCTGGTGACAGCGCATCCATCCCGCATTCGCCCCGTAGTAGATGGCATATTCGGCGGTGCGGGGCGCGTCCAGTGCGAATGACTCTGCGTTTCGGCGGCAGGGGAATTTCGGTCGCTGTAGAAAGCGGATGTTTCAGTATGAACTAGGCATAAGACTTAGTGGCACATCTCACCGGCGAACAGCGGCGTATCATCTGCAAACCAACGGTCTGGCGGAGCGCCTTCACGAGACACTTGCGGATATGTTTTGTGTGTACGTCGATGTGGAGC
Source organism: Rhipicephalus annulatus (assembly GCA_013436015.1). Classification (NCBI taxonomy): domain Eukaryota; kingdom Metazoa; phylum Arthropoda; class Arachnida; order Ixodida; family Ixodidae; genus Rhipicephalus; species Rhipicephalus annulatus. Next base: position 1,798,566 of record WOVY01010462.1, on the reverse strand, counting down.
ATAAAAACGTGGATGAGGTCTTGCCATATGTCACGTTCGAATATAAAACGGCGCATGAAGAAACAACAGGGACGACGTTAGTTCGTCTTCTTCATGGTCATGAAGTTACAACTATGCTAGATGCTATTTTGCCACATGAGTGCGAAGGTCACGAAACAGATGTTGATTATATCACCTAGCTTGCTGAAGAAGCCCGACAAGTTGCCAGCATACATATTCGTCGTCAGCAGGACTACGATTCGAGACGCTCTAACCTTCGTCACCAACCAGTCTCATACGAACCGGGGGACAAAAGTCTGGGCCTGGGCTTTAATTCGGTGTCATGGCCTTTCGGAAAAACTGTTAATATGGTACTTCGTGCCGTATAAAATTCTGCGACGCCATAATGATGTTAACTATGAGGTCGTTCCCGATAGTGCGCACTGCTGAAGACGTCAAAGGCATGTACCAGAAGTAGTGCACGTGGTTCGAATGAAACTATGTTTGTTCGAAAGAACTCATACGCACACAAGTGAATGATTATGAAAATTGGGACGATGCTTTCTCCCGCCGTCAGAATGGCCGAGGACAACGAAGTGACGAGCACGAGCAACAACCACCACTGAGATCCGAGGAAGACGACGTTAAGTCTTCTGCTCTTGTTTGAGATCTGTAAATACAGACCTTAGTTTTTCTTTGTCGTTCCAGGGTCCTGTCTCCTGTTATTTCCGCGCTGCGATAATATTAAATACGTAGCACTTCTCAGCGAACTTCAGTGACTTTGAGCGTATCTATCTATCTATCTATCTATCTATCTATCTATCTATCTATCTATCTATCTATCTATCTATCTATCTATCTATCTATCTATCTATCTATCTATCTATCTATCTATCTATCTATCTATCTATCTATCTATCTATCTATCTATCTATCTATCTATATCTATCTATCTATCTATCTATCTATCTATCTATCTATCTATCTATCTATCTATCTATCTATCTATCTAGCCACTTACGTTTTTGTGCTCTCATGTTCACCCCCGTAATTTGGCGTGAACCAAATTTAGCATGGGAGGGTAAGACGGTTTGACGAATATGGCGCGCTGGTCAGGACGTGAATATTGTCACAATCCCGTCGCGTACATTGTCAAACACTTCCCGCCAGACAGTGACACACACCCACGGGTGGATGTGTGCCGCTGGTATGAGGGTATGTGCCATAGTTGATTGACACTCTACGTATCTACCCAGATACGACGAGAACACACATGGGCAATTTTAACGCGCGAGCGTTAAGAAATACCCGACATCGGTAACGTCGACCGGACGTATACAAAGAATGAATATTAGGGTCCCAGCTGGAATTGAACTCAAGAATTCTGCGTGGCAATGAAGCATTGTACCACAGAGTTATGCCAGATCTGGGGACTAATTTTCAAATAGACGCTAGTTTTGTTGAAACGTCAATTGTGATTGCAGTGTTGCCTACCCAATTTTATAAACTTTACATATGTACTCCTTTGATACAGCCGTCACGTCGGGTTAACGTCAATTGTGGTTAGTTGCCATGCGCTGAAGTTTATTTATCTAGCATTGTCTAGGGCCAGCATGCTCGGGAGCATCAGCACTTCATGCAGCTTCTGGTGTTGCTAATACACACATTTCAGTTGGCATCATTGCGCAAGTGCAAACAAGTGGTTATATAACATCTGCAACTCTTCAACGTATGTCTGTGCGTGCAACGTTTGCACATATATTTAGCGTCATTTCATTACGTGTCGCTTAATAATCAAAATTGCAACAGAGTCGCCTTCCCTCCACATGCTTCGCATAACGTCGATCTTTAGGTACGTTGGATCTGCTGAATTTTTTTGTAATTCTCAAACATACATCCTCTGAAATTACATTTAGTGCAGTTATTGACGATTCTTATTTGTAGGAATTCGGCGTCCCTCAGAGACAGTGCTTGCCAAGGTAGGAGATGCCTGAAAAAGAAACAATTAGACAAGGTGGAAACGAAACGGGATCTGTTCTCCTCTTAGTTACAAAAATGACGGGGTGCGCCTGCTTGGCATATCATCACTCACTTTCTTCAAATGTCACCATAAACATTCCGAGAAACCCTTTTACGCTCCTCCAGTGAATGTCGTTGCCTTAAACTGACGCCAGAAATATCGCCAAAAAGGAAGGCTTTCGCCAAAGCCTGAATGGTTCGGTAGTTCCAAGAGAATAAAAAATAAACAGTACAAAATTTTCTAGGAGTTTTTCATCCCAATTTAATCCGCACAGGGGTACACGGGATTGTTATCCAGAGCCCAATGAGGCACTCCAATTTAGAGATAGAAGTATAAGGATTGAGTCGTAGTAAATGATTCAGAACTATATAGAGAAACCAAGCGCTACATTAGCTACTGTAATCCACTTGAAGGCCCGCAGAAATGATGTGAGACTTAAGCTTAATTCTCGGATGTGGTTTGGCGTTAACTCCAAGTAGATGTCCCAAACTGAGTGACGCCAGAATCGGAGACCGAAAGCGATTACTCTCATAGGCGTTATTTTTCCCTAATGAACATACTTGTGTTTTTATGGTGGTACATACTATCCACCACGGCGGTATACAGAGAGGGTATATGTGGTGCTAGGCTGCTGAACTGAAGATGGCGGGTTTCATCCCGCCCATGGCCGTCGTGCATTTCGATCGAGCCGAAATGCTATAGGCGCGTGTACTGTGCGATGTAAGTAAACACCTCAAGGAAGACCAGATGTTTGAAATTTTCCGGAGGCCTCCACTACGACCAAAAGCGCCATATATGTTTCATTCCACAAGTGATGCAAAGAATGGTCCCGGATTGTTTGTAATAGGGCCCCGTGAATAAATGATATAACCCTAATGTACATTGCACGAAGTTAGTTTCGCGCTAAACAGAATATGAAATAGAAAAGAACAAGCTACATAATTATTAGCTCAAGTGTTTTTTAATTATACCAATGCATTTGCACGTCCAAGTTCACATCACGCAATGCTGCGTAAATATTTTATACAGCACGCAAACTTACCATATTTTTGTTCTCGTGAACTAAGCATTGTATTCGACAGGAGAACAGTGCCGATGCAGGTAATTGTGCCGCTTTTCGCGTGCCATATTTCGAAAAGCTTGCAGAGAGCGACAAGATCAAGTAAAGTATCACTAATAACTGTTATGAAACTTCCGGACTTATATACACGATCGCGTCCACCTTTTTCAGTTAACGTGGAACCAGCACAATATCCTGCTCGCACTTACTTATCGGTCTAGCAGCTATAACATCATAGTTGCTCCAGTGTTCTGGAACAAAAGCACGTGAGCCTCCATCCTCAAAGCCTCGAGATGTGAGCATCGTCGTGTGGGGAGAACTGGGATCTCATGCTCTAGTTAAGGTTACAGGCCACACCTAAGCATGGTCGATAGGATTACTACTATGTGACTGAGAAACTTCGTTACCTTCTTAGCCCTAACAACCACACGCACTGCACAGCAGAAAAGCAAAACTACCCCAGGGTGTCCGCTTAAAAAAGGTTGAGAGACGAAACTGCAAAAACACACCACATGTCCACCTGATTGAGAAAAAAAAATATAGTTAAGTTTTATCTTACCTTGAGCTTGCGCACTCAGGATCTCCTATATGCTAAGCGCAACAGTCATATAATACGAGTCACAAGAAGGAATAAGCCTCACGCACCGTACCAGTCGCCTCACCAATGAATACGCTATTTCTGAGCGAGTGAGTAACAAACCCTCCGACTCCGCGGTTCACAACGATTCGCGCGCTCCGGAAGGGGCAGCAGTGCCGCATAACTTATGGTCTATACCCGCAGAAGGACCCTGTCCAGTCCTTAACGTAAGCACCAACACCGAGCGGCCGGAGCAATGCGCCGAAAACGAGACACGACAAGAAAAGTAAATAAAAAGAAAGCCACTGAACAGAACGATTCATGCCAATGTGATAAAATCAAGAATACGTGGGTGGTAGAAAGTGACTAAACACAAAAATTAATAAAATAAAAGCGCAATCAAATCACGCCTGTACACAGGCCATCAAAGCAGCGGTCCATTACAGGTGCGCATGGCGGCCGAATATATATTGCCAAATCAGCGTGCTCTAAACGGGTCTGGCCTCTACACGACAGTGTTGCATCGGAGCTGCCACCACCGAAGAAACCGGCAGCACCGTCAAGGCCCATAGAAAGGACGTGGGTGCCTTTAACATTCTGCTTACGCTTACCTGCACGTGGAGGGAACAGGAGCGCAAGTGCTGTATAGATCCGCCAGTATAGGCGCATTAGCAACGCTGGCTTGTGGCTGACAGCCATTGATGCGAGGGGCGCCCAGCGCCCGCTTTTCTGTCATCTCTTCAATTTTTTTCTTTTTTTGTCCTGTTGGCGGCTGTTTCCGAAACCGATAAAGAAGCGTGGTATGAAAGTGAAAAAGAGGGGGAAAGGTACCATTTGTGTAGTGAGGGTTACCGTGAGGAAAAAAAAAACGACAAGGCAGAGAAAGAAAGCCAACTGCTTAGCACTGCGCGTGCATGCACCCGTATAGAGGTTAGCAAATGAACGCTCCTCGCAGGATCTTCCTGGTACAGAGAATCGCACTCGGTGGTACATGCGGTATCGATAGTAACGCGATAAAGCGGAAAGAAACTGGGCGAAAGGAAGATCGACGGCACCAAAAACCAAACCAAACTGTGTCAATGTGTACGTGTGCACGAAAAAGCAGCCTCACGTCAGCGACTGTGCGTCCTAGTAAAGTATAACGCTACAGCTCTTGCCGAAAAATCTGTGACTTTCAATGGATATAGACTTCGTCTACTATGACGTCAGTTTCCAAGAGAACTTTCACGTGGCGCCAGCACAAGAAGCGATCAGCGTTGCGCCACGAGAAAATACGGACGTGTTTATCCACATTTCGGCCTCGATGCACTCTGCAAAGACTGTCGCAGGAGGCTAACTAGTTAGATGCTTAGTGTTTGCCTGGTTATTGAATGTTCTGGAGGTTGAGTTTGCAATGCGAAAAAAGTAGAACTTTTGCCTTGCCACAGTCATCCCCGACGTCCACATCTGCCACCGTCATACGATCGCTACCAGCGATGCTTTTGCATCAATTGCACAAGAAATAGAGGCAAAGTGCGTGAATTTTTCATCCAATGACAAAAACATCTGGGGTTTAACATCCGAAAAACGCGATATGATATGAAAGACGTCGTAGCTAGTGGAGGACTTCAGAAATTTCGACCACGTGTGGTTCATTACCGTGCGCCTAAAGCTAAGTGCACAGGCCTCTATACAACTATACCTCAATCAAAATGCGGCCATCATGGCCGAGATTCGATCCTGCGACTGTAATTCTTCAAAAGGAAAATACCATTGTGTTCGATGATAATAGAAGTCGCAGGACACCTTCGTCGCGAAAATTAGCAGCGCGTGTGCAGCCGTAGACTGGCGCTATTGCATGCATGTCCTGTAATTTGATTGAATGATCTGATCTGATGCTGAAAAAAAAACTTCCATTTATTCACACAAATATGTGAAGAACGTTAATAAATGATGAAATCAAGCAAACACTAAGGTAAAGTAACAGATTCACTGACAGATAATGTCGCACATACTGCGATTACTGAACTGTATAGCCGTAGAGCTCGCAAGGTATGTCTACTTCGAAGGCGATGTGAGCGAGGCGTGGATTGACAGGTATATGTCTAAGCATGCGGCAAATCAAATCACTGTTGTTGAACTTACTTTTTGAAAGACCTGTCCTCTTGCGCACCAAACATATCCATAAGGGTAACTTATCGCACGTAACCTATCACACTGCGGAGGTCAAGGTCGTGGGTTCGCATTCTGCCAGCGGCGTCCGGCGTTTAGATAAGCAAAATGCAAGAAAAATCTCTCTACTTATATTTGGCTCCACGTTAAAGAACCCCGTATGGTCAACATTTATCCGAAATCCCACACGACGTCTCCACAGAAACCCTTGGTATAATTACGCTGGTATAAAGACGAATGAAGTCAATCTTCACATGAAATCATTGCATGCTGTTCATGTGTTTTTTTCGAGTGTAATACAAAAGAGAAGCACGAACTAGGCTTTACTACTTCCTCCTCAGTTTATTTCAAAATTAACTTGCCGGAGAAGCTAGAGTTCTTCAATTCTAAGCAGTTCCACAAACGTACACTTGCGTTGCTGTCAAGTCCCCCTAGATTGGTTATATTAAATCTAGTTTGGGATATGATGCCGTGAGTTAAGAAGCTTTAGAGGGCAACATGGTTCCTGAATAAAGTAAATGATGAGTAAGTCACAATGATTGCCCACGTCGACGACTAAGCCCCTGTTTTTTGCCAAGTAACGAGGCGAAGAAAGGAAGAAAAATAGCCATATGTCCAGATCTCGTGACAGTCAGACGTATCGTCCGAGATTGGATGTTTCAGTAAATTATTTATGGACCCTCGTCTGTGCCATGTTGAGAAACAAGCATGGCGTTTCTGCGACCTCCAATATATCTGGGAAATGAGCTACGGAAGCGATGTCAGACAATTGCCAAACAAATAATACACCCTCAAGAAAAAAAGGACAAAAATAGGCATCGAATACCTAAAAAGCAATAGAATAAACGAGGACTCTATTTCTCCACTCAAGAAGGGCTTGTTTTTTATGCATTAGGTGCAGCATCTAGCGAATGATGTGTGTGCACTACAAAAGCCCGCAGGATTAAGGTTTTTTTCTTGGTTTTAAAACAGATTCTCGGCTTTCTTGAATGCGCAATATTTTTCTGTGTCTGCAAGCCGACTTCCTTTTTGAACGCTGGCATGCTTTTTTTTCCTATTGTATCCTTGCAATGTGTTTCAGGCATATGAAATACGCGTGAGGACATGCAAACGTAAGAGAAATGAGCTTCAGTGAAATCCCCACCGCGCTTTATTTCGCACGGCCGCGGAAGGAATTCGTTTTAACACTGCGTGCGATACCCGGGATAAAAAAACAACAACAAAAAACATCCGGCTTATTAGAGAGATTACAAAGAAAAATATCATACATGTCGCGGAAGCATAATACGTTCGGGGAAAGTGATAAGAGACCGGGGCCATTCGTTGAGCCAATTCCTTTTTTGCTATAGTCGCTGTTGGTTTTGTAAAAAGTTTGTGTATAGCTGCCATTCTTCACGCGAGCAATTTCGGAAATTCGATTTCTCGGGAAAAAAGCGATCGTGGCGGGTCGCACGCTGGATGATCGAGTCCCCGGCAAAATGAGGCAAAACGTGCTGAGCCAAGACAGGTACAGTGCGTCTCGACAGCCCGCCGTGTTCAAATATTGGCCGGCATACGCGAGGCACCTTGGAGTGCTTCCGGGTATATTGTACGCGTCGCAGCAGGTATATTGCACGAGAATGGCCAAGTTGTTGTTATTAGCAGCATTATTTTGCGACGCTGAAAAGCTGTTCCTATAAACGCATACAAAGCCACCCACAATAGCGCAAGAATGACCTGCGAGGAGCCCGTGGCTGACTGGGAAACTAATGCTTGTAAACACGTCGTGTGAAATTTGGCGAGTTAAGTGACAGTGGTGCAGTGTACCGTTATGTTCAGCAAGACGTCGTGCGTGGCTGCTACGTTACTTTCTTCGAATGGCGTTGTGTCGACAGTTGTTTAGACTTGTGGCAGACGGCGAAAAAGAAGTTTCGCGGCATTAAAGAAAAAACAAGTAGCATTTTTTCCCTCACTTTTTTCGTGATGTTGGTACGCAGTGTGAAATTCACAGAGAAAAGTGTAGTTGCCGTATGGCAAAATATACTGCGTGTCATTGCAATTTAGGAGAGAGCGCGTTGGCTGCATCTAAATGTTTTCCTTCTTCGCTCGATCGCTCCTCTCCCGTAGATCTGGTGGTCCTATGAAATTACTGCTCGGGGGTTTGTTTCTTTTTAGTCTGTCGTTTTCTCCGTGCAATTTTTGCCTCCTATAAGCGAGCTTTTCGTTCTGAGAAAATGATATGAGACAATCAACCTCACAAAGGCGCTTCCATAAAACTTGAAAGCGAGGGTTTCACATTTCTGATGAGCTCGATCACCACTGAACTACGAATGATTATGTCAGTCAGGATTGTGGGTGGGAAAACAGACCAATTCTAGTGCCAGTAGCTAGACTTGTTAGCCGCGAAAAAAAAAAAAAAAACTGGTCGAGGCAGCACCTTTAATTGCTGTTTCGCGTCGTACCAGACTTCTACTGCCCGATGTGTTTCCACTGAACGGGTGTTTTAAGTAACGTGTCTAAACTCCCCTAAAATAAAAAAATAATGCCATATTTTGTCACTGTTTCCAGAAATGTTCTTTTTGTAGCGGCAGGCATATCAAGATAGTTAAAGACATTAATTTGGAGAGTAAATAAGAAAGTAAAATAAATGAGCTTTATAATAGTGAAGTTAAGTGGTTATGTCATATGGAAAACTGAAGTCCTTCGAACGGAGAACCATAGCAGCTTTGAGGTTTCGAATAGTAATTTGTATTAATAACTGGGGAGTAATGGAAACCAACCAAATTAGCGGTCGAGACAGTTTGTGGGCTGAGCTTGGAATTGTAACACGCTTGAAGCTCATAAGCCAATGAACGCATCAATATAATCATTGTCTCGAAAAGTGACGTCATTCTGGTCGTCTGCTTGTTGCGCTCAGCGATGCTTAAGTTTTGGTTTCAGCTTTGAAATCGGTTAAAGTTTTATTACACAGCAATATATAATAGAGACTGCTTTTTTGATATCTATTCAATTGGTTAAAAGTTTCATTGCACAACAATATATTATTGAGACTGCTTTTTCTTTATCTATTCAATTGATTAAAAGTTTCATTACACAACAATATATAATAGAGACTGCTTTTTCTCTACCTAGAAGCTGCTATGGGTTCCTATAGCAAAAAGAATTTCAATTCTCCCATTGTAAATGTCTGCCAAACTCCCCTGTTTAAATAGTACTGACTTTAGCTTTCTTAATTATATCTAAATGATGTGTTTAATGACATCAAGATGCCTGCCGCTACACCATATGTGAGAACATCGAGCAATGTCACAATTTTTCTGATATTTGAGGACTGTGGACACATCTTCAAAATGCCCTGCATATGTATCTTTCATGCGCACGCAGAAATGATGTCATTATGATCAGCTACGAACACACTTTTATATGTCGTTTCTCACTTGCTAAAGACAAACACTAGGTGGAATTCGCGTGCCCCTGAGGGATATAGCTTGAAGCTTGGGCCGATGAAGGTTTTTTAGTTTGTTTTGTTTACAGAACGAGAACCACAATACTGGAATGAATGAATACTGGGAGGTAGAAGCTCAAAGAGGGAATTATTTCTGCTTACATCCTTAAGGCTAGAGAAAAAGATGGGCAGATTCTGATTTGAAGCTTACAGAAATATATGAGATGAACATGATGCTATGCTTGGTGTTAATCGTTAAGTAGGATGCAGACAAGAATCACAGAACTAATACACTTTAGTTTAGTAAACTGCCAATGAAAGGTGCGTAAGGCGCCAATTAACTATACAGAAAAAATGTAAGAGAAAATGTGAATGTAGGGAGAAATGAATCAAATATAAAGGGAAGAACAAAATCATGCATAAAAACTCTACAAGTGAAATAAAAAAGTCAAAAAGTGACAGAATAAGATTGAAAGCTGCGACCTGCTTCCCCAAATAATAATAATAATAATAATAATAATAATAATAATAATAATAATAATAACAAGCAAGACACACCACGTCGCATAAGAAACGCGAATCGTCCACGCGGCCAGCAGTGCAGACAAGTTTCTTTCGGGGGAGGGGATAACATTTTGATCTGAAGGGGTCCGGGGAGGCTAATGCGGTTGAGTGTTAGGTGCTTTGTATGCTATTGTAAAAAGAACAAAAAAAAAACATCGGCGATGAAGATCGCTAGCCCACTGGCTACGCTCCTGCAGGCGGTCACGGACACTCTGATACGTGATAAAGCCACTTTAAATGTCTCCTTCGGTCGTGCAGCCCTCATTCGTGCCTGTAGCCCTTTCTCACGTGCAACTCGCCGGTTATACTGCTGAGAAATAATGTTTCGGAGTTCGAAGCTCTTCTCTATTAACACATAGTAAAAAAACCATTGGTTTATTCCGCTGGCAGGTGGTGCACCTCATTAATTATTTTTAGCTAAATTTCTGTGCACCGGTAGTCTAAACTGATTTTTGTTTCTTTCAGACTATTAATATTATTAGCTAATGATCATGAACTGACAATACGAGGTATTGAGAAAAAAGAAGAAGATTTGTCAACACTGCAGCTCTTGAGTGGCCCACGTTGTTTTTATTGTACAAGAAGAGTGAACACACGTCTACACCAATGACTCCGTCTTGCCGGACAGCTCAACAGCGACGGTCGTGATTCCAACGAGAACCACAGCTACCTAATTCTGGACAGCTTACCCCACCACATCACTTGCAGCAGAGCTTGCAGTGCTTCGCACATACGTTGCGTCTCTTCAACGACCTAATGACACAAAGTGGACGATTTCACGCTACTTCAAGATGACAGTGCAGTTCCTTCTGTCGATTGAACGCCATGGTCCGCGCAAACTGTTGCTACTTAAGACGGCAGATATGCTACAGCACCTAACTGAGAAAAGGCACCACATTACGTTGCGATGACTACCAAGTCACTGTGGGATTATCGGTAATGAACGGGTCGATGAAGCAGTATATTCGGCTGATACAGAAGACCACGACCTATAAATTCCTCACTCTAGGAGCGACACTGCTGGCTCGTCAGTGCTACAGGTCACGTTGGATGAATACGCATTTGGCGCATTCACAATTACGGTCTCTTGATCCAACGTTAAGCATTATACTTCCACCAATATTCCAACGAGGTGACGGTGACTGTTCTGTGGAAAGTATGGTTGGGCGTTGTGTTTACCCGCACATATGCATTCCGCATAGAAATGGCCTGCGTACACTCCGGAGATGAAGAAACGGTTCGACATGTCCTGCGTGACTGCCTGGAGTACAGCATACAATGGCAAACCCTTTGTAATTCACTCACCTAGTTAGATGACCAGCCTCTGTCAGAGGAAAGAATATTGTTACGCGCCGTATGTGCCGCACTAGAAAAGGGAGGAAGAAGCGAAGGGAGACGAACGAATAAGATTTCACTTGCGTCCTGGTCCTGGTCGGCTCGTTATCCGAACAGTGTACCAGTAAAACCCCAAACGCCTAGTGAGGACGTAAAAGAGTGGTGAAGGAGCCGGGGTATGGCAACCAACGACGGGACTGCTACACTTAAAACTTCACCGGAGTCGTGGCCTCGCCTGCCTGACTCCTTCCTTACCATGTCCCACAACGGAGACGCCCAGCAACCCACGCCCAGCGCTATACTTCGTGGCACCTCAAGAAACCAAGGCCCTTCTCAGGCAAGGCGACTGAGAAGGGCCTTCCAGTTTTCTAGTGCGGCACATACGCCACGTAACATACGCCACCGTTCACTCAACGTCGCAGGTTTCTGGGTATCCTGCAATCTCTGTCTGAACGACTCTGAAAAGAACGCTCTCATGCGTGCGTGTGTGGGTCTGTATTTTGCTCGTTCTTTTTTTATCTTTCTTTCTAATCCCATATCCCCCCCCCCCCAGTGTAGGGTAACATACCAGATCTATAGCATCTGCTTAACCTCTCTCTGTTTTCCCTCTCTGTCTCTTTAGTAATCTCTATTTTGACGATATTTCTGCTTAGAACTTTCACTTACACGTGACGTGGAGCGCAATGGCTGAATGATGTTTATAGTTGAAGTAGTGCAGGTTCGAGAGGTTTCAAGTTATTAGCAGAGACGAAGATAAGAAAGGAGGTTAGAGAAAACGAAAGAGAGCCATTGAGCCAAAGCCTCCTTCCAAATTTTGTATGTAAATCTCAGCACGCAAGTCGATATCGTAATAATGGTAGACATGCAGTATAAATTAAACAACTTCAGAGAATGTTGTGCACTAGATTTAAAACTTTTGCTTTTTGTAGATCGCTTACACAGTATACGTATTGCTGTGCGAAAGAATCCGATACATCAATGATATGCGACCATTGTCTATTAGGAGACACTTCCGCGATATCGAAGTTCTTGATTGTTTGATGTGTAGAGTTTAACGTCCCTAAACCACCATATGAATATCAGATACGCCGTAGTGGATGGATTTAGAAATTTCTATCACCTGGGGTTCTATAACGTGCACCAAAATCTAAACACACGGGCCCAGAACATTTTCCCCTCTATCGAAAATGCAGTCGCCACAGCCGAGATTCAATTCCGCGACCTACGGGTAAGCAGCCGCGTACCTTAGCCACTAGACCAACGCGGTGGGGCTATCAACGTTCTTGCCAACACACCCTTATATAGCGTGGCCCCAGACGACCGAATGAGCGCGTCTTCGTCCTGGCTGCTGGGGAATCATTGATTCTGCCACTGAGTAGCTGCCGGGCTCATCTATAGGCCACTCACACATATCGAGTCTCGAACATAGTTAACACACACACAAATGTGTATAGTAATTCCGGTGATGAAAAGCAGGGCACCGACTGCCTCAGCACCCAATTTGGCGGCGCGGCACGCTGCTACTTGTCCCAGGAGAAACACTAAGCAGGCAACATATAAGAATACATAAAGTGCTTGAATTCAGACGGATTGCGCGCAGGGAATAACTCGAGGCATGTGCGGTGTGCCAGGTAAGCTTAAGAGGAAAGGAATGCCTGCTGAAAGGCTGCCGATGAAAAGAGCAGAAATAAGAAAGCACTATATTATAAACGAGAAAAGAAATGTTGACAATTGCCATTTTGCCCAGGGTGAAAGGTGCGCTTGTACCGAGTTGTGATTTATTTGCGGTGTTCGAGGACGCAGAAATAACGGTAGAAACGAGAGAAGAAAATAAAAAGAAAAAAGTGAACGGGAAGGAGCTGTTTGGAGCGGGAAAAAGCTCGGCCAGCCGGAAAGTAAAGCTTCGCAGCCCTTCACAGACGTCTCAATATATATCCTTTTCTTGACGGCATACACCAGGCTGGCAGCACCTGTCCACAGCGCCTCGAACCGGAGGCCGGCGCTTGCCGCAGCACCGCCTGTGGCGGCAAGAACTTGCTGCTTCGTTTGCGCCGGCTCACTCAGCTGCGAGAGCAGGTTGGTATGACTGGCGTGATGCTGGCGTAAGCACACCGCGCATCCAGGCGTGCTCGGGGATGAAGCACGCCGACTTTGCCTTGTTTCTCTCATCTCGGCGCGCCGTGCTCCGGGTTACGCAATCACCTGTGTTCCACAGTTTTCCACAAGCGCTGTCGAGTACAATAGATGGTCGCATCACGACAAGTCAGAGCGTGGCGTTATTAGATGATCAAAGGCCGTATGTATGACTCCGTGTGAGGTAAAAGAAGTGTAGATTGCATACGTTCACTTGTGCAAGTGCAAATTCATGCTTGCAATATGTATACATACCTTAAATGCCACGCTCATTGCGTACCTATGCGTTCTTTCGTCCTCTCCCTTTATCTCTCATATTTCTGTTCTCCTTGAACATTTTCCCAGCGTAGGATAGAAAACCGTACATGTGTCTGGCTAACCTCCCTGCCTTCTCACTGTTGCTTCCTTCCTACTGTAAGATGCGTGCAACTTGGGCTACAGAGAACATTGTGCTGCATAGAACATATCGATATACTACTCAAAGTTCGCTTACCTACAGCTGGGATTTAGACGTGTGCGAACGAATGCAAGTGCACGAGTGTTTTCCCTTACCGTGCGCTTGCGCACTCGAGCGCATGGCTGCACGTGTTGAGCTGTAGCGGAACGTCACGGCTACAGTGAGCCACCACGGCCGATTAATTCGCGATTTCGAGTAATCAGAGCGAGGTAAGCATGATAAATGTTATTAGTTCCACTCGTCGTTGTATTCATAAAACAGGTCTTCTGATTTTTTTAATTGAACACTCAATGCTCAAACGGCCCATCGTAATTATGGAAGCAAAATCACGATGGCCCCAGAGACGTTGAAAAGCGAAACGTCCGTTAACGCAACAATAAAATGAAGCCTTCTACCGATAAAGGCATCTTAGTTTACACGTCCCTTTCACACATTCTTTTATATGCGCACGTTTTCGCAACACTGGTAATATCTTTCATATTTTTACAATGCATGTCACGGTTAGGACGCAAAAGGCAAGCTTGCAGGAATAATTGCGTCAAAGTACTTTTACTTGTTTCCTCTATGAAATAGAAAAGGACATTGGATTTTCCTTAGATTAAAATTTCTTAACATCTATTGTATATGAATATAGCTGTCAAACTTCATAGTGTTGCCCCACCGTGGTGGTCTAGTGGCTAATGTACTCGGCTGCTGACCCGCAGGTCGCCGGATCAAATCCCGGCTGCGGCGGCTGCATTTCCGTGGGATGCGGAAATGCTGTAGGCCCGTGTGCTCAGATTTGGGCGCATGTTAAAGAGCCCCAAGTGGTCGAAATTTCCGGAGCCCTCCACCACAGCGTCTCCTATAATCATATGGTGGTTTTGGGACGTTAGACCTCAAATATCAATCACTCAAATCAATCAGCACAAAGCCAGGATAGCCAGTGCCTAAAGAACCTGAGGTGGTCAAATTTTCCGGAGCCCTCCACTACGGCGTCTTTCATAATCATATGGTAGTTTTGGGACGTTAAACCCCACATATCAATCAATGAAGGATAACCAGTGGTCGTAAAGGAGTACACAAAATTTATTAAATGAAAGAAGACGTTGAATCTTGCTACTGCTGGATGATGCAAGGGTTAAAAACGCGATGAGGTGAGCGGGTTGCGGGGCGCAGAAGGTTACAGTTGCGTAAAGTTATGGTATATGCGATGGAAAAAGCACAGCCTTGCAGCACCATTTATTCGAATCCGGGATGACTTTTTGGCACTGGTGCTTTCATCACGACCACACCTGTAAAAGATGAATCTGGCTGTACGGCTTTGTATAGATGCTAAATTGTTCATCTTAATCACCGCCATCAGCCTAATTTCGCCCACTGCTGGGCAGATACCTCTCCCATGTTCCGCCAATTAACCCGGTCCTGTGCTTTCTGCTGTCTCGTTATATTTGCAAACATTTTAATCTCATCTGCGCCTTTATTTTTCTGTATTCCCCTCCCTCGTTTTTCTTTTATTTTTGTACTCGCGACACTGCCTTGTCACCGAGTGTAACCCCATTGTTCTGAAATAGATGCTCACTGATTACGCAACATTGTAATATTCGCAATCACCTTACACCGCTTTTTTTTCTTCCTTGTTCAAATTGTGCCGTTTTGTTTTTGCATCTAGATAAATATTGCGTTTCTCTGAGAGAAGTGCTTCGATAGTATGACCCGAGCTGTCTTATATTTAGTTTACTATATGCCTCCCCCTTTATTTAATTCTCTGACAGGGGATTTTAAGGGAGAAAATTATGATGATGATGAAGATGGTGATGATAAACAAGAGGATAGAAAGTGTCGATGCCATAAATCTGAAGTGCGAATTCCGACCTTTCAGAAGTCGGCGTAGAAACGGCAACATGCATTTACGTCGTTTGTACGCCTGCTTTTCGAAGCTAGTTACACGAAAGGAAAAGAGAGTCAGCAAATGATCGGACACGTTGAGATTCATCGGTTGATGAGGATTAGTGAGCCGAAGCTACTCCGGCTATGAGGGACGCAGTAGGACACTGCGAAAATATATGCGGAAAGTTCGTTGCGCAGGCGACACCCATAATACATGGCCTTGTAACAGTGTTGGCTTCTGCTGGTAATGTGCCGCTCAGACAACAGGAAAGTTGGGTAGCACGATACGTATCAGCTGTGTGAGCCTCGGCAGGGAGTGTAGTCAGTTTCAGCACAGATGCTGGAATTAATCTGTGTTTCAATCTAACTACTTCAAGAGCAATCCACTACGTCAGTTGTTGTGCAGAGCTTGTACAATGCAAACTATGTGCAGTGAAGCTAGAGTGCTTGTATATATTGTACGGTTGTGGACTATCTACTATTTAACTTAGCATAGCTAAAAACGTGAATGTTTAATCATTACTGCTTACTTGTCATAACGTTAATTTTTGAATGCAGCTTGTGTTGAACGAAAAAAAGCAAAGCAATGACTGTGCAAATGATAACGGTCTGTCATCACTGACGTAGCATTGAGAAAGACCACCAAAGCTGCTGAGTGCCGCCTCAGCCACGAGTAATGGATGATGCAATGTCTGCTGGCTGGCCTCAGTGAGTGCATCGGCCTCTGGGCCATTTCTGTAGGGGCATTAGGTTTGTGGAGTATTTCGGAGGTCATCGTTGCGCAATAGTTCTCGGCTACTTTGTTGCGACAGTGCAGATAAAGGTTTCCAGCGTAGACGAAAAAAGACCAGTCGATATAGAAATACATCAAGTCAAAAATAAAGTTTTAATCGCAACGCATTTACAACCGCAATATAACAACAGCACGTTGGGTTACAAGCGCATGAAATTAAACTACATTACGCACAGAGCAAAACAGAAAATCACAATTGAAAAGTTGTGTTTCTAAGAGCGTACACTGAGAAACTGACTATTGGCGACAATTCAGAGACATTAGATAATAATGTTTTTGCTCTCGCGCACGGATAATCACGGTTGGCTGGCCCGCGAATGATATTGCGCGTGGCAGCCATGCACAGTGCTCGCCTCATACGCAGACGATAAATTTCGCAACGTACTGATAACCTACGCGATTGTGTAATATACATAAGGTCACATTCATATGGAGCGATTGATACGGGAATAGTATACTGCGAACAACGAAATAATTTCACTAAATAAATATTCGAGAAAGCTTTGGCTTCGACAATGTGGTATCTGCTATAGCATATTCATTACTGAATAGCACTAAAGTGGTACGTTGTATCTAATTGATGATTTCATGAGCTAAATTGCAGCTGTACAGCATACGTGCTTCATTTCTTGAGGCGAAACAGTGTATAGGTATAAATTTTCACAATTTGATGAAATCTTGTCACTTCCTTGCACAAGTGTGAGTATACGCAATTATAGCCGCGTATCTACCATACCCTTATACAATCAGACCACATGCGTTTCCATACCCTAAAATTTCCTTAAAACCTCTTTTTGATTTCGGAGGTTCTCTACAGAGGCGTTAACGTTCAGTACACACCGGCTATTGCATCTGCACATGCTTGGTTCATCCTGAAATCCAGGAAGTATAAGCTCTGAAAGAAACAGTATATCAGATGACCCCTAAGCACATCTCACAAATTGTGAATCCGAAAGCCTTGGTGTTCATTTGGACATCCAAGCCCTGCAGCCAACGCCGCGTGCCACTGATGATTTCCTGTGCCACCTGATCCCAAGAAAGGCGTAGCTGTTACAAAGACTGCTGTCTGCGACTGCTCATTGCTTTATAAATTGCCAGAATGAATTTGGTGTGGGCTTAGCACAAACAGAATCTTAACTACTCTTGACTAAAAGATATTCTGAACCCCCTAGTGGCTGTAAGAAATGGATCTCCGCTACCTTCGGCAAGGTTTTTTAATTGTAATCAACACCCAAAGCCTTCCCAAAGGCCTATAACACCGCTATCCACGTCTCACTTCAACCTAGAAAGCAGACCTAACCGCTAAGCCTATAGAGAGATAGAGAGAAAAGAAAGCATCGCGAAGCACCTTTTAGATACAGGGTATGTGCACTCCGCTTTGAAACGCCATGCTGGTTGACCAAAACATTGGTTGCCAAGTCCATCATGACGAAAGCGATGAGGTCAAGATTTTGGTCCAAGCAGCATCACGCCATAACGGAAAAAGCTTGCTATACTAAGGAGGCACCGGCTTCATCCACTCAGTATAGACGCCCAGTTTCTGAACACGATGTCATGGGTTCGAAACTCTCTGTGACCACCATTGTCACTTTCGAATACGTTCTATTTCTTTATAATTTTATTTTTCATTCTAGCCTATTTTAGGGGTGCTATGCAGAATCGCCCGAGTTCGGTGAGACTCGGGACCAGCACTAGATCTTTCCTAGCTCTGGCAACCCCCCCCCCCAACCCCCTTTGAATGAGCCGACAGTACGAAAAAGTCAAATCCACCTCTCAGTGCGCTGCATTTTATTGGTCACGATGGAACATGGCATCGCGTCCAGGATGGTCCAGAAAGTTCAGCGGTGTTTTGAAACCACTGGGATCTTCTTTCATATGTTTGTCGTTCCCCTGAGTGCAAAAGTGCACCAATGCAATAAGTGTGTCAGAAACTTTTCGTGATGACATTTTTTCCAGAGGCATGGGGTGTTTGAATTTATTTTAAAGCTTTCAATGCTTGCACTAAGTCTGCTTTAAAATAATTAGCACTTGTGGCCTCTGAGGTTAGTTCCAGACGAGCGTATTTCATTACGACCGAAGCTAAACCTGAGACCACGTGTTAATCGTCATGGTCGGCCTGCACAATCTAGCAGTCTGCTCGGGCAGTGCGTGACTTTTTCGTCGTTTTCATCGTATGCTAGCACCCGAGCACGTGCGCCCGATTAATTAGCTATTTGTCTGGACAATATACCTGGCGAGTTCGACTAGGACATGTTATGTCCAAGCTAATTAGGCTAAGTCGTGGTAAGGCCGAGGTAATTGCGCCACATCTTATGAAAACCATGCTAATGAAGCCATTAAATCTAGGACCGGTCACTAACTAAAGCATGCTAATTACCGTGACATTAATCATGAGCGTGCTGAGTAAAACCATGCTAATAAGTCCTTAGTATTATCATGACAATTAGTATATTGCTAATCAGGATTAGTTTATTGGCTTCCTATGGATCATGATCTTGCTAACTGCGCCTGAGATAATTAAATGTCTTTAAATTGAACCTTTTTCAATAAAGACAAAGCAGTTTAGCGTAATGGTCATTAAGGCTTGGTGAATTAGTATAATCAAAAGTAAGACAGAGCTGATGCGGTCTTCACTAGGAAGCCAACAAAGCAAATGAGTGAACGACCGACTTCAAAAGCTGGAAGAAGCTGGCTTATCTCAAGCTACTCTATGGCTCCAGCCTAGCACATGTAGCGTAAGGTGACCAAATTATTTGTTATGCAAAGAAACTGCTGATCAGCGTCCTCCGCATGAAACGCTTGCCAGTCGCACAGGCACAATCACAGTCACAAGTTGGGTTCCTTTTAACGAGTTTTTATCCGAGTTCAAGCGTCAATCAGTTTGATTGACAGGCCCCCGAGGTGGAGGTGCACCCATCAGGTACGCCCACCACGTTTGCTCATGCCGAGGAGCAGTGCTCGCACCGACCAGCACAATTAGCCTACCAGCTTTATCGCGGAGACTATGCACACACGCACGCAGAAGTAGAAGTGATATCACCATGCGGCTACGATGTCACGCATTCAATTTCATCGCACTCACGACACATTCACTCACAGTCGCGTTGCCGCCATAATTCGAGCGCTCTTGGTGACCCCCTGCCCTCATATTTATTTACCTGCAACATTTCATAGAAGCGAAACTAGCACCATGAGAGTGCTTCGAGTGCACCCTTGCTGTCTTCGAGAGTGGACATTTCCATGCTTCAGATGGAACAAACGAACCTGCCCGAAAGAGGACTAATGCCCACGAACACATATGTGATAGCGCATGTTGAGTTACAAAATGATAGCGAGACAATCATGCTGATGTCGCTGCACCGTTAAAAGACTGATGGAGTGGCGGCACTGCCGTGTTCGCACGCTGTGTTTCTTTAATAGGGAGATTTAGAATACCGTTTGCAAGCGCTGCGGCCATTGCGGGCGTAGCGGGCGCCATATAGGTTTCAGAATAGCGTTTGCCCTGCTGCTAACCGCAACGCACGATCGCAGCGACACCGTAGCCTCGAAACCAGCGCTTGCTGGCCACATGCGGGCCGCCATCACAGCCCGTAGCCTTGAAATCAACGCTTGCGGGCCACATGCGGGCCGCCATCACTGCCCGTAGCCTCGAAACCAGCGCTTGCGGGTCACATGCGGGCCGTCATTACTGCACGGAATTTCGCATTTTTTGCGTGTGGTCCGCGAACGCGAATGCTGCCTCACGTCACGACGCATGCGCAGTGGCAGCGACCACACCGCAAGGGCTCGCGGTGCGCTATTTTAAAATTCCCTATTAACTGCGGCAAATGTTCTACATGCGTTTGCAGCCACGCGCATTCTTATAGCTGTTTTTATTGCGATATCATTTATACGGACACTCTCGGGTAGATTTCACGGCCGGCGTCGGCGTCGATGTCATATACCGTATATGTAAACGTATCTATATATTGGAAATGCAAGAAAGAAAAAAATCCCAGAAAAAAGACTGGCACGACGAATAGAACGTGGGATTTACCTCCGCGTCATGAATGCGAGGCGATAACCACTGAGCCACCGAGACGTACCTCCTTCAACGTTCAAATGGCAAGCTATTCATATCTACCACTTACCGACGTTTGCGGGCATCTCGGGGGGTGGGGACTATTGTGTTTTCAGCATTATCTGCAAGATGGCGCAGTGAGCGCGCGGCGGCTTTCACCACTCACGCGTACTTTGGCCCGCGTAGAGAATACAGGGGTCTATACTTGATCGAGCGCCCTTATCTTGCAGTGGGGAGAATCGTGCGTCTTGGCTAGCCTTTGAGTTTTATCGGAACAATTCTGTTGTAGTTACCGGACGCACAAAGGTCACTGCAATCGTTGCACAGCCTCCGTTTGCGAAAAGGGCGTGCTTTTCAGACTCAGCGAAGTAAAAAGTGAGATGCTTATTCGCGTTATACTGTACCAGTGAGTAGGTTTCATGCGTCCTTTGTGCGTGAGAAACGCGGGGCATGTTTCTATTTGCTTGCCATTCGGTGCGTGACCTTCCCATTTGTTGCTATCGCGTTCGTTGCTTCGCCTTTGCGGTAAAGCTGTGATTTTTTTTACCAGCGCTGCTCTCATGCACTCCGCACTGTCTTCATGTCATAGCTGTCGCAGATTGAGCTCGGAGCAAACTCGCGCCCGTGAAGCTCGTTTTATCCTGCAAGACCTCCAGAAGCGAAGTTGGAACGCAAGCGAGACCTTAAGCGAACAGAGAATGAGTGGATAACACAGACTTGCGAGGCTGACATGACCTAGTGGTGATTTCATCACGAAACACGTCGTTCTCCAGCAAGTGTTCTCTTTCCCACACTGAAATCCATAGAAACGCACACATAAGATGGCGCCGAAAGAGGTGCCGTTGTGCGGAGACAGACGTTTCAACTTTTTGTCTCAATGAGCCACTTTAACATTTCGCTTAACAAGTTATAGAAATATCTTGCACAGAGGATGAATAAATATTAGCCGCTATCAAAACATTGAGGTTCATTTCAAAACCGCACTATTCCGGTAGTCAAATAAAATCGGTAATGAAATCGACGAAAGCATTTCTAAAGTTTTTAAGGGCATTAAACTTTTCAACTATAGCACTAGCCATTGCTTTGTTGACAAAATGCTTGGGCGAGCAGCTGTAGACAGTGTGAATCTGCATACCACACAAGACTCACGTTCTGTGACGTTGCGTGCATGTGTTCGTCCTCTCTCACTTCATTAAATTTTCCAACTTTCCAACGAGCCCTTTTGTTGACCACACGGTTATGAACTGCACGACGGTTACCACAAACCGACGAACATCTCCACCTCTCTTTGCACTCCCTCCTGCTTTCCATCCATTCTTCCTCGCCGCTAAGAAGCATGCAGCTCTTTTTCTAGGCGCCAGTGATGCCAGTCCTCCCACAAATGCAAACGAGCATTTCGCAATCGACACAAACGGTCAGTTTTGCAGCTTGCAACTTATAGCTAGCATGCTTCTTCACGTAACCCCCCCCCCCTTCCACCCCCAAATACAGGAAAAGAAAAGTCTATATGTATGTGTGAAATGAAAGTAGAATGCCTTCACCGTGCACCCACAAGCCGATTGTGAAAACAAATACGTAAAATTAGGAGAAATAAAAACGCAAATGGCTTAGCGCATTATTGAAGGGACGCAGTGAAAACGTGTTCTGCACCGCTGGCAACCAGGCGGCGCTGGCGTCGTCGTTCACAGAAAAAACCGGCTTTGAGTAACTACCGAAAGGGCAAAAATGAAATAAGGAGGGAGGCATTTTACGATAATTCAAGGGGAAGCGCTTTACTGTTTGAAGCGAGATCGGGTTGCCTTAGAACGCGTAGTTATAAAGCAAGATTCAGTAAAGAAGAAGAACAATGCACATGCTGCGGGAAAGATAAGGAAACGGCGGAGCATGTTCTGATTGAATGTGGAGATATCCACCCAGGTGTACGTTTGGGCACGAGCCTACAGGAAGCCTTGGGTTTTAGGGACAACAATGGAAAGCTGAACACACCCGCGATTGAAATAAGTAAGAGACGGTTAGAGTATTGGTGGCAGAAAATTAGAGAGAAAGGACAAAAATAAATATTGGAAAAATAAAATATGGACAGTGTGCCGTAAATGGCAGAGAACTTAAGCTGAAAATTTACCTTTTTTTCCATTAAGATAGAATTTATTGAAGTAGAGGCATTAGGCCAACATCAAAAAAGAAAAAAAAGGTTTTTTTTTTTGTCGAGCCTGGTGGCATACTTGTCACCACCCCGTTATAAAGGGGACGCTCATAGCATCCATCCATCCTTCCATCCCACTCGTTATGCCGAGTGAGCAGAAAAGCCCCGAACCCCAGCCTCCCAACGCTGGTAGGATTACCGTGCCGTGAATATGAAAGGTTAAACGAGGGTGAATCAGGAAATGAGTGAAAATACAGAACCGACGTCGTTCGCGCCTGTGGAATTACCGCTTTACGACTATATTTGACACCTGATACCACGGCGAAGTTCTCGCCGCATGGGACACAGGTGATAAGCAGCAGGTCATTTGAGAAAGCTTCTCTTCTTCAATTTGTCCTTTAGTGTACGGAAAACGACAGCTCGGATGACTACATATGTCCCACAACATAGTACTGTTTTCCCCACTCATAGGTGGGAGCCCCGGGTTATGACTGGAATTATATCACTTAGCGGCAGCCGTAACCATGGAGTCGCAGCGACGTACTTAGGAGTGAGGACTTCAAATATAGGTCGTATCGCCTGTCGCTACCATGAAAACTGCGTCGCTTCGGAAAATTACGCACCAGGGAGCTCCTATATATATCCTGCTTACCGCTATGCGCGATTTCATTGAAGCACCTAACGTTTGACAGCACTGGATACCGGTAGCTCATCTAAAAGTCACTTTTGGTTTGTATCCATGGTTTACTGTTAATTAAAAGCGACAGGGAAGTCATTCCCTGCCGAGCGCAACTAAAAGGCAACTAAATAGTTCCTTGAAGTCCGCTTGCGCCTATGAACAAACTGTACGAAACTCGCATCGGAAGCCCTTATTTTTGGATATTTTGTCACTGCCCTCCTCCCCCCCCCCGTCTTTTTTTATTTCGATATTTGTTCTCGTGCTGTTGGGATCATTCAATACGTAGGGCTGCATAAGCGAATTACCGAAATTCAGAGGAAACAAGGTCGCGTCTAACTTAACACGGCGGAAAGCGTGTGGTCTATCTGCGCACTATAGATGAACTTCTTGGTGGACTACCCTGAGAGAGAGCAGCAACAAATAGAATTTAATTGCAATACTTGCTGGGATTTAACGTTCCAAAACTTGTGTATGATTACGAGAGACGTCATGGGGGAGGGCTTCGAAAATTACGACCACCTGAGGTTCTTTAACGCACACTTAAATCTAAGCACACTGGCCTCGAGCATTGTGCCTCCACGAACATGCGACTGCCGCGGCCAGGATTCGATCTCGCGACCTCAGAGAAATAAACAGGACAAAATGAACCTGATGGCTATATATTTCCCTTTTTTCTGACTTTTGGCAAAGCATACTGCTCATTGTTATCCCAAAGTCCAGACATTGTCGTTTCATTTCAAACCACTGTGGAAATTACCTGCTTCCCCCATTAACACATCCCTCGGGCAGGCACCATCCGCATAAAAGCTTACATCGGGGGCACCTGCCGTGAGTGCAGCACCACCCCTGATTTTTCTTCCGGCAAGACGAAATAAACACAGAGACGGTTGCCTGCATCATGTCGAGAATAGCGCGTGTTTGCTTCAAACTTTTTCCGAGCATTCTCAGCAGGCACAAACAAAAAAGAAGTTGAAAAAATCGTTGCCCAAGCAGCCCGTCCACACAATCAACACGCGGATCTTGATACTGCCCCATTGTGTCACCGGGTAACAACACTGAAGGCTAGTACTAACCATTGCCATGAACACATTATCAAAAAAAATGAACCACCCTTTACAGTCTTCCGTGATGGTGATCATATAAGACACAGTGTGTGGCATGTGAAAAAAGTGAGCGTTGGCCCCGACGAATGTTTTCCCGGCATTGGCACGTTGAAGCTGCTCTGTCCACACCGCCGCGTCCTCGGTTCCCCGTTGTAGCTTGCGTTCGATCGCGCGAGTTAGCCAGGCGTCATGGTTAGCGGGTGGCAGCATCGCTCGCTCGCGATTGGAGCTTGCGTTCCACCTCGGAATTCAGGGTGCCTTGACAGGCTGACGGATTCTGAGAACCATGTTTGTATAGTCGCGCTTGGAAACCCGGGTCTGTGGTGGACTTCACCATCAGACCAACGAACACGAGATCTCTCACGGTTCTGCTGTCGGTGCTTTATTTAGAAGTTGTCTTGTTTAGGAGCTTGTAGAGAGGACTGTTGAATTTGTAAGTCGGAACTGGTGCGCGCGTGCTCGGCGGCACAGGTGCGACAGAATGAACAACATCATTGGTTGTGCAGCCAATGGGTGACCAGTAAAAGAGCGAAGGATTGTGGGATACACCGCTAGCGGCCGGCTTCCGGTTCGGGAGGAGTAGAAGACGGCGAACCGCTCCGCCGCAAGCATCGATTATACGGTATTCGCGCGTGTGGTCGCCCGCTTATTTTCGTGCTGATGAACCATGGTCGGTTATTGAGCCGTTGGCTGCTCTAACTCGATCGTGAAAGGCTAACGCAGGTATGGATTCCCATGGAATGAAGAAAGAAAAATGAGGTGGACAGCGGCTGTGAAGACAGCCACAGCGACAGGTAGCTTTTAGGTACCGAACGTTGGAGCCAGAGTGTGCGAAGACCATTTTATCATAGGTACGTGTGTATTCCACGCGCTTGTAAAAAAACTTACGCTTTAGTTTGCTGCGAATATTATACCGAGAAATAAATTATCGCTGAGGCGCGCTTCACAAAGATAATATGGGAAACGCGTGGGCAAAATCCATCTACCGTACGAGATGAGCGCTGGCCATTGCACCCATATATATGACAAAAACGCGAAAGCTTCACTCAAAAGTAAGTTTAAACAAAGCGCTGGTCGAGTTCATTTGCGTTTATACTGGTCGAATTGCGCGCCAGGACGGCACACAAAGGAAGAAGTGCGTTGAACAAGCGCAGCATTTCAATTATTCGGCACCGTCTATGTCTCATAGTATTGTTTAGGTGCTGCCGTGCCACGGAGGTTGACCAAGATCAGCGTTCAAATAAGTATCTGGCTTTGACTAAGAAAGGCATCTTATTTTCGATGAAGGCTAGAAAAAAAAGATATCTCAACGCACTCAATAAGGGCTGCGGTTTATGTCGATCTACCGACAATGCCAGCCTAAGCAGCCATCCCCAAATGAACTCTTAGCACACTGTTACAGTCATCGCCATCCCCTGAGATCTTTAAAATGGTGTTTTTTTTATCTGCAGTAACGTATCATACAATGAAAACTGCCTTCTGTATTGACTGATCTGCTATCCAAACTGACAGCAGCCCCGAGCAGCATAAAAACGTTGCAGATCATTTTAGTGCGACAAAAAAAAAGTTTCCAGACCATTCATGGCTTTCGTAGCTTGTCATCGTCACAGTCACGGTTGGCGAAAAAAAAAAACTTCTCAAGCACTGACATTGCACGGCCAGGTGCTTTTTTTTTTCAACGGAGCACTACAGAAATGCGCGCGTGCCGCAGCTGACCCGCGTGGTGCGTCGAACTGGAAGCCGTCGTATTCCACAGTTCCCTGCGATTGCTCATATTACCGGTCACCTATACTGGCATCGCTGCTGCACAGCTGCCGGTGCTCGAAACAAAAAGCAGCCATCGTCGAGCGTCATACGCCTTCTTAGTCCCAGCTTTGTTAGTCCGGTGTTTGTTGAGCAATGAACACTACCCGATAAATGTGTGGTAGTGATATATATATATATATATATATATATATATATATATATATATATATATATATATATAACAGCGACATTCATCCATAGATGACTACCGACAGCAAACAAGCCAAGGATTTAGGGGGTGTCATTTATGTTGTCGTTTAGTTGTCAGTAACGTCGTGTCGAATAAAAAAAATTACCGCTATCTCCGTGCTTTGTTGCAGAAGACGCCGAAAGAGATCTGTCGAGAGGCGCTGCGTTAGTTATGGCGCGATGTGGCAGTATTGTGAAGACACAAAAGTGTTTTTTACAACGTAACAGAGCCACTGGCCGATGGCAGAACCGGGTCATTTTGGTTAAAGCCCCTCAATTGTTTAGCGAAGCGTAGGAAACACCAGGTTTTTTTATTAATGGCGTTACGCTGTCAGCGCAGCACAAAAAACGCTTCATTTTTTAGAATGAAAATTGTAGGAATTTCGTAAATATAAAGAAACACTGCCTAGCACCAATCGTATTGATGTCGAGCCCCAAATATGCGTAATATTTGTTTTGGATTAACAATGTTAACAAGTATGAATGCAGCCACTAGATCAAGTGGGTGGGCGATGAGCAAGGGGCCAAACTTTCGCTGGGGAGGCAGAGTTGTTGGAAAGGAGGAGCAACAGACACGTAAACAGACAAATATTTTTGCGTTGCAAACTTGCAATAAAGAGTATCGTTTAAAAAAAATCGCCAAATCCCTTCTACCTTGGGAATAGACGGTATGCGAAGCATGCGGCAGGGAAGGTGACCACGTTGTAATTTTTTTTAGCAACACCTTACGAAATGACGCTATATATATGTAGTACAAATGTTGCACGCACAAAGATATGTTGAACAGGCTCATATATATTCATATAGTCAATGGTCTGCACTTGCACAACGGTGCCAACAGGAACATGGTAGCCAACCGAGCTAAGGCTTGGTTAACCTGCCTGCCTTTCCTCTCTATTTGTTTCTCTCTCTCTCTCTTATGCTTAAAAACATAGTAGCCCTAGACACTGATGCATAAGTAACTTCATTGGATGGCATTTAACTACAATTGACGTTAACCCGAGAAGACGGCTGTACCTTAGGAGTACATATGTAATGCTTATAAAATTGGATAGCCAGCAATGCTACTACACTTTAAATTTCATCATGATTACGCATAAATAGTGTATTTTTTCGAAGGAGTACCGAGATCTGGCATGGCTCTGTGGTAGAATACTTGGTTGCCACACAGAATGCTTGGGTTTGATTTCAGCTGGGGCCCAGATATTAAATGCGAAGCATTTCTTAGCAAACTTCGGTGACATTGAACGTATCTATCTATCTATCTATCTATCTATCTATCTATCTATCTATCTATCTATCTATCTATCTATCTATCTATCTATCTATCTATCTATCTATCTATCTATCTATCTATCTATCTATCTATCTATCTATCTATCTATCTATCTATCTATCTATTTATCAATCCATCAATCAATCAATATATCTATCTATCTATCTATTTATCTATCAATCAACCTATTTATCTATTTATCTATCTATCAATCTATCAAACTATCAATCTATATATCAACCAATCAATCAATCAATCAATCAATCTATCTATCTATCTATCTATTTATCTATGACTCTTAACTCTCCTGGCCATTTCGATAATGGGCTCTATACCAAAATTGATGTGGCATAACATGACTCTATGACGAACCTAAACGACTAGTCAAAGCATAAAAATCATCCCGTGTATGTCATGAATTTTATGATTTCCATATCATTACATAAAAGGCATATCATCGACTCGCACTGTACGTGGGATATGCCTTTTTTTTTTCGTCTTAAAATGACCTATGTCTGTTCTCGCCGTTTCTGGGTAGACGAACTGCCAATCCCCCAATCACCCTTAGCACATACCTACCCATGGGTATGTTCCACAGGTCTGGCGGAAAGGGTTTGACGACGTACGTGACGGGATCGTCACATCATTTGTGCCTCAGGTCTGGTGGAGAGAGTTTTACAACGTGCGCGACGGGATCGCGACATTCTTCATGTTGAGACCAGCGCAACATATTTGTCGAACCATCTTAACTCTCTCATACTCTTCTTGGTTCACCCCAAGTTTAGGCGGTGGTCACGAGAGCACCCAGACGTAGGCGGCTGGATAGATAACTATATAGATACGTAGAGATACCCCAAAAGTTCTCGCAAAACGCAAAGAAATGTTTCGCATAAAATATAATATTAGTGTTCTTTCGTTCATATTCAGCGGATCGTGGGACTCACTCTGGCCGACTAGATGTGATCACATCAGGCAGTGTGGGGAAATTGTGGTGAGCTGCCAGCTCGTCAGAAGATTCCGTGGAAGATGACCTCAGCAAGCAATCGAAGATTGCTCCACTCTCGCTGTCATGGCTTCGGGCAGTGCTGACTAACAACCTCAGGTTTAAATGCATAAACATACTTGATAAAGTTTAAGGGGGGAATATCTGCTACGGCAGCTCGATTGATAGAGCATCGGACGTGTTATTGGAAGGTTGCGTGTTCGGTACCTGCCGGCCGCAAGTTGTCGTTTTGTCCGCTTTAATTTCTTCGTATTATAGACCCTTCTTAAAATTGTAAAGTTTGCTTTTCTGCTATGCAGTTTGAAAAATTTATGGCGGCTTCTCATTTAGTTCAAATAGCCTATTCAAGCACGGCTATACTAACGCTGTGACGTGAAAAATGTTGAGTAACCTTTCTTGATATGACCGCTCATAATAGACAAGATAAATGTTAAATTAAGACCATGTATCCGCTTGAAGCACGACAGGTGCCGCCATTTCCTAATTCGCAAGCGCACTTGCGAATCAGGAACAAGTCAGTTGCTACAAATTATATCCCTATGCTTCGGTTGACTTGGTTGTCTGCTGGTTGTCATTATTGCTGTGTCTAACAACGGAAAGTAAGCCCTTAAATTCTGTTTACATCGTTATTTTTGTCACTGTGACACATATGGCGACTCTGACCCATGGGGTCTCACAGGAACCACAAGGCTCGCACGAGACGTAAACACTTGGTACTCGAACATTTGCGCTGTTTATTCCGCAGAGCAGGAAAACAGCATACACATGCATGCAAAGTTGAAGCTTACGCAAACGGTGCTAGCATGTACGTGCTGAAGAGTAATTTTCTTTTACCCTTCAGAGAAAGGAGTGTGTTTTTATTTGCTGAAGGAGAAAACAGAATTTTGAAAGAAAAGAGGTGATTCTTGTTCGGTCTACCCTGGCTTATTCCGAAAATTTGGAGAAGGCTTCATCTTCTCGGGTTGTAGAAGAAGACAATCCAGTGCGGCGACTGTCTAGAAGCGCAGACAAGAAAGAAAGTAATGTGCAACTGCTTAGGTCTACACAGTCCACACTTCTTATGGGGGTCGGGGGCAGGAGATAGGTGGATTATAGTAGCGTTCATGTACATGTAAGATTCAGTTTAGTCAGCAAATTTAGAGCAAGCAAACGGAGCTCACTTACGCGTGCCAAGGCAGACTTCGACTTTTTACAATAGTGCGCCCTTTTGGCAGAAAATAAAAACTAGCTCTCACTGCTGCACAAAAAGAAAAAAAGAAAGACGGCGAGAAAAAGTTCTTTTTCATCCAAATCCTCCGCTCGAGTGAACGAACCTACTGAGTGAGGGAAAAGGCACTACACTTTGTTTTCGTTCCTGAATCCTGCATTATTCTATCCGAATAAAGCTGACGCATCGCACGTATACGCTATCGGATTGAGCCGCGAAACAAACACGGTCTGGTTCATGTACTGGGGAATGCCAAAGGAAGATAAAGAAGAAGCGATCATTTTCAAGTACAGGGCGTAAAAGACGCCATGCCACGGGCACCACTAAGTTCGCAGCTTTCTACGATTTACAACGGCATTCACCACGTGCTGAGCACTGGAGGGGGTACTTGCGTCTTGCTCGTGGGACACGAAATCGCACTCACAGGGATCAAAATGTGCGCTCGACGGCGGGAGGAGGACAACCTCACGATGCGCGCGACAATCGGTTGGGACGAACATCGGGCACAGCAACACAACGAGAACAGAGGCAACGACCGCCCGGCGCATACTTCTGTTATACTCTGGTCGTTGTCGGGAGCATGGCTCCAACGTGATCCGCTAATATTCCGTCTCACCCAGGGGGAATATGCACGCTCAGAATGCGTTGTTTGGGGGCTGCAGCAGCTTGAAGGCGAAAAGTGGATAGGGCCTTTGGGGAATTTCGGCTGAATTTCGGGGGGAGAAGATCTCAGATAAAAAGACAACATGGCCCTGTCTCACCCGGGTCGTCGTGTTGAGCGATCGGCAGGCAGGCGAAAAGCATCTCTGTGCACGCCTCGGTGTCCTTCAGAGACGAGGCGATGTACCTTGTGGTGTAAGAAAGAGCACCTTTGCCGATACGCTCGCCTGTAGAGTATATAGGTGACAGAGTCCAGCCGGCCCGGCATTTTGCCTTTTTAAAGCACCCATTCACGTAACACACGCGACACCCTTCACGTATGAGGCGTGCGAAAGAGCTCTGAGCCGTGCCTGACATCGCGGAGGCAGCGCAATCTATTGGTCGTTCCTGAAACACGATGGTATATTGGGAAAGCGAGCCTCTTCCGCGTATATCGTAACATCCACCCCAACAATAGCCATCCGAAAGAAGAAAAAAGCGCAATGCATAGCTCGAACCCATACCGAGCCCTAAAGAACATGAGCAGCCACATCCTGGGCTATATTTTGGGCGCTATAGCCTCCCCCCAAAAAAGATATAAAAACGTGTAACGCAGGCTTTCAGACATATTTCTCCAGAGAGAGCGCCACGGGCGCTACCATGACATCGGTGGCACTCACCTCTACCCTCTCTTTTCTCCCCTTCCTCTTCTTGCTATTCTAGTGCTCGCAGCGTTTTCTAGGACTACGGCCCAAGCAGAATGACGTTTAATTGTTGAGGTACAGTTCTTTTCTATGGGCATGATTTCGACATCCCTGCTACGCACTCTTTCAGTTTCACCTGGCGTACCGCGATAAGGACAAAATGTAAAAAGACGAGAACACTTCTGTGGTGGCTGTGCTTTAAAGGGATGGCGTTGAGGCAAACTGCTCGAAAAAAAAAAACGAACTCGTTAGCTTCTCGCAATGACCAAAAGCGTGGACTAGGCAGTCCACGACTTATGACGTTCCGTGCCGCTGTCGTCGTTCATGCGGTTGCGTAAGAGGGCTACAGCGTAAGCTGGCCACTTTGCGAAACACAATATTTCAATTTAACCATCCGTCCACTGCCGACAAGCTCTAACGCGTTCTGCTACTTGTGGCCCGGGATGTCGCACAAACATTCGTGGAATCACAGTGTGCTGTGAGATAAGTGTGATTTCGCCGGCCGTTATTATTTTTTCCACGATTCACTCGTATGGGCGCGTCGTTCGCGTCTAGCAATGTGTGGCAGAAAGCTAGAGAGTTGACGGAGGCTGACTTTTACTGTCTTTTAGAATTAACAATATCTATATCCACTAATCTATGTTCATACGAAAGATAGAGCTACAGTGAACAATAGCCACCAAGGAAGCTTTGCAGCAATTCATAAGTGTTTCCACTATACCTGATGACGATACTTCCTTTTCGTTCACCTTACCGGCTTTAGCAGTAGTGATTTGCTGCTAAACTTCCTGCCCTTATGTTTCTGTTTTGTTCCTTCTTAACGTCGCCACAATCAGCGAATCTCCTATGAACTCATCCAGGCGTTTCTTTTGTTTACTTTCACTAACACAGCAATCACCATTTATAAGAAACAATACTTCTGTATGAAATTGAGCAACCTGAACAATCCATCACAAGTATACCTTGGAACACGAATAAAAATGTATCTCTTATAGATGAAACGTGTAACTGCAAAATGAGCATCAAGATGCTCTCAATCAGGTGGTAAATGTCTTTGTCGCGTGCTGGCTTTTCGACGCTGCGACGACGACGAAGTCGACATTGGCGCGACGAGGCGAGCACGCAACTTCGTCTCGCAACAGAAAAGGTACGCCACCAGAGTAGTCATGTTTCCTTCTGCTCTGCGATACGTCATGCCTCCTCCTAGGCCGCAGGCATACGACAGACTTCGAGGTTTCGTACTAGTGCTACCGCAACCGGGAGTGCCATGTCACGTGATCCCTGCCACGCTAAACGTTAGCTTCGAACCTCCGGTCATCACAACCCCATTACCCAAACAAGCCAGCTCAAATTGTCTGCTTCCACCAGGTCTGGCCAACCTCCCTGTCTTTCCTCTTTCCACCAGGTGTTGGCGCTACGACATCAGCCATTTCGCAGGTGTTCACGCAGCCATGGAACTACACGGTTTGCGACGACGCACCCAAGTCAACACTGTGCACTTCACGTGCCAAGAATTGTTGTAGCCTCACGCCAACTGCTTTGTCTGCCACAGCTGCCATCACCGACACTAGCGTTCGTTTACCAACCCAACTCAGAGAAGTATACCATCGACATCGTCATGTGATGTTCCAAAGCTAGAAGCCATACAAGAACATGCCGAAGCTATTGCTCCCTCTACGCCAAGTAAACAAATAACTCTGTCCTCACACGCCGTCGTGCCCCTTGAGCCTTCTCGACGCTTACAGCGTGCGCGTTCCAGTCAACGGGTGAAAACGTCCAGAGCGCCTCTTTTGCGCTCCCACTGTGCTTCCCCGTCACCGCGCCGACGCTTCAGAGCTTCAATGCTCATGCCTTTCAGTGGACGACGTCAACTGAGCCGACTTCTTTTCCCCCGCATCTCGGGCACAGTGGTTCGTGCTCGACAGCTGAGTGGCGTGCCAGCGAAACGCAGAAGTGAGTGTCATGTCAGTTTCATTACGACTGCCAGTTTCTTGAGATCGCAGCGACACCACCTACCTGGGAATGCACAGAAACAGTCTTATATACCGACCCTTGCAAGATGCACGAGGTGCATTCGAGAGGACAGGTGACAGCAATGTCCTTCCTTGCCTGACGTATCGGCTCGAATTTTTCGCTACCTATCTGCCCCTGCGCTACTCGCAGTCCCGACCTCCGGAAGAAAATTGAGAACCCCTTCGCCAATCTGCTGTTAGAAGAGGACTGTCCAATCGACCTATTTTGACTACAACTCCGTCTAATGGGCGGGGGGACCTGTCGTTAGCTGAATTGCTGACGCAGCGACGACGACGAAGTCGATATTGGCACGAAGAGGCCAGCACGCGGGTCACGGAATGAAATAGTTGGTTTTTCTCATTCGTTGTAGCAGCATCATTCTTCCTTCCACCTTACCGCTATACTTTTTTTGTCCTGTTTCTTGGTTCTAGTGCTTAAGACTTGTGGCACGTACGTTGGACTAACAGCATTTTCACGAACACGCACATAAAATTCCAGCATGGAACTCGAGGGTGACTTTTCCACTTTAGCTCACTTGAATTTAGCTGTACCAAAACAGGCAAACAATCGGTCTAGCGACAACGTCTCGTATCGGATGTTGGACAATATAACCCAATTTAACCGGCTTCATTTGTCTCAAGTCAAGAGTGTCGCAAAGCTAAATACAGCCTAATAGAAAAGGGAACGTGACGTTGGCTATTTAACGAGTAAATATAAATGCGACATCATTAGGCGCAGCACGTAGACAAAAAAAGGCGCGAAACTTCAGGTTAGGATTGCCTTGAAACCACGGAAATTTCGACACATTAAGCCTACGCAGCAGAAAAATAACGATAACCAGTGCTCTCTGCGCTAGAGCCCCCCCCCCCCCCCTGTTTTAGCACGAAAGTGTTTTATGCCGGGGTCCACCACGGCTCCGCTTACATATTTCCATCAGGAATATGATGTTGTAAAATATTTATTAACAAATTTCAAGGAAAAAACTCTCAGCTTTGCTGCAAAGGTGAAGCAATGAATGCGATAGCAACAAATTGGAATATCAGGCGAAGAATGTTAAGTAGATCGTAAGGTGCCCTAGGTTGCTCACGCACAAATAACGCACGAAACGTAGCAACAGGTACAGATGAACGCGAATAAGCGTCTCAGTTGTTATTTTGCTCTGTTTGAAAAGCACACATTTTTTGCAAACGGAGACTGCACAGCGAGTGCAGTGACCTTTGTGCTCTCGGTAACTGCAACATAATGGTTCTTGTCAAAGCCGAAGGCCTACGATTCTCTCCACCGCGAGATAAGCGCGCGCACGCGTGAGCGTCTACTCTCCCCCCCCCCCCCTCTGTGGGCCAAAATACGCGCGGTAGATTAGCGCGCGTCGCCGCGTCATGACGATCTGACGACGCGAACTCAGTGCGCCATCACGCGGTAATGCTGAAAACACGATAGTTCCCATGAGATCGGCATCGACAGTGGTAAATAGTCGATATATATAGCTTGCTGTTTCGATGCTGAAGGAGGTGCTCCTTCGGGGCTCAGTGGATATATAACCATGCACTCGGAAGCAAGAGGTCGGACGTCTGATTCCGTGCGCCAGAGTTTTTTTTCTAGGTTATTTTTCCTTTTGCGTTTTCATACATGAATATAGAAATACATATACGGTGAATGAGTGTGGTCACCAATGGTGACGTCGGCGACAAAATCCAGTCGAGAGTGTCCATATAGCGGCTATCGCAATAAAAACAAGACGAAAAAGTTCCACAAAGGGGCGTCAAACCTGCAATCTTGCAGTACTGTGCGCATGATGCTATTCACTAAGACACAGAGCGAACCTTCTCCTTGTTAACGGCAAGCCAATTATATACACCATGTACCGCTGAGAGCCCTCTGAGTTCAGAAACTTCAGTGCGTTTTCGTCACCAGTAGGGAGATGGCACGATGGGGACGCGCTCTGTAGGTCGTCGTTCTGCGCCCCCTCCCTTCGCCTCCCCGTGCTGCTATGGGCGCGCGCGTTCACAAGGTGTAGTAAAAGTTGGTACAGAAGTTCTCTATCGCGTGGTGGCTCAGTCGCACGCGCGCTTTGTACCCCTTGTTCTTCCCGCAAGTTTGCTTTCAAGTTACAGTAGTTGAGAGCGCGAACGTGAATTCCCTCGCAGCCATGGCTGCGTTCACAAAAGGGGCGAGGAGCACGCTGCTCACACACGAAGAATTGTGACAGTTGTTCGCGCCCGTCCTGTGCAGTCACTTCAAGTGTCTTTCTGTGTGAACAGCGGGATTTAAGGGTCAAGCTGTGACAGTTGTTTGTCCGCACAGATCCTGTGTATGCTCATTTCATGCGTGCTTTCTACCTGAGGTGTGCACTGCAAGTTTCGAGCGGCTTGCCGTGTTTCGCGTGACATCGCAATTTGCTGTTGCAGCATTCATTTCTTCACTCTTGTGGCAAAACAATGCGCAATGAACGCTCAACTACATCTGCGAAGACACGTTTCACTTTCGTATTATACCGATTCCTAAAAATAGGGATCAGCCAAGTTTTTCGCATACTGCTCAATATACAAGAATACCTCGAACTACCCAGACACGCGATACACCCCCTCGAATCTCGTATCTTACGTGGCTTGCATGTTCACCCACGTACACTATATAGACTGAAACACTCGCATTTTTAATGACGCATCTCTATGTT
Organism: Rhipicephalus annulatus; assembly: GCA_013436015.1. Classification (NCBI taxonomy): domain Eukaryota; kingdom Metazoa; phylum Arthropoda; class Arachnida; order Ixodida; family Ixodidae; genus Rhipicephalus; species Rhipicephalus annulatus. The sequence continues at coordinate 1,762,705 of WOVY01010462.1, read as the reverse complement.
TTATTTTTTATTTGCATGGCGGAGGGTGGTGTGAAACTACTGGAATGCACTTGAATGTACTCTGCCTTAAGCATTCGTGCTCATTCTCGAACATACAAAACTCTACACACAACATTCAAAGGCATAAAACGAAACCACGCCCATAGTCAGCGGCGCTTAACGTAGTGGCAAATGGTATCTTCGTTGCAACCCGCTTCCCGTGGAGAGCGTACGGGTACGTTGCGATATATGTGAGGCTGTGCACTTGTTATGCCCAAAGTGGGGTATTTAGATTCTGTACACTTTGGATTTAGCTTAAATTAAGCTGTGCTCTTAGACACAATTATCGTCTTCTTGGAAGACTCTTGCACGATCGCAAATTTTTGCATGATAGCAAAATTTTAAACATCACTTGGATAGGCACACACTAAGGACTGGATGTCGGGTGAACTCTCGGTTGACACTTCGTTATCACCCTAAGTGTGAGATCCTGGATGATTTGTCTGTATACACTATTAATTGAACATGGCACGGTCAATTTTGCGCTATTAACACTATTATCGTGTGCGTTACCTTCATTATTAATATGTCCGCTCTCCTAAATGGACCTATTGTGTGTTAACAAGAGAAACTGATTTTTTGAACTTTTTCACCAGAGAACCAAATGAAATAGAGCGTCCGACGTACATTCTGCCTCAAGTTCTCCACAGCCTCCTATTCGTAGGAGAATACAGCAGGCAAATGCGCGCATTGGCGAGTTGCAAAGAAAGGAACGGGAACGACGAAATATACATGAAGGAGACAGAGAGGGGACCTTGCGTAGAAAACCAAATATTGGTGTGTTAGGGCCGTATGCCGTAAACGTCTAATAAACATGCGCGATCGACGCAGCTACATCAATAACATGAAAGCGGGACGAAGTATAGTATCGGAAGGACGTGAGCAGTACACGACTACGAGGCTGGGAAGGGACCAGAGACGTGCATCGCCGACGTCGGCGTCTCGTGAGATGATGGATAGGGGGAGGGCTTTCGTCGGATGATGAGCTCATCACATGATTCATCGACACTGAGAATGACACTGAGGAAGATTACAGGTTGGTGAGAAAAGTTCTTCTTCCTCTGCAAAAATTGCCATGCAAACGGTGCAAAGGAATACGCGCGACCAGGCAGAAAAAAAGAGAGTGCCGTAGAAATACTATCACCAGCGCTGAAGAAAACTTAACTCAGCGCTGCGCTTCGCCACTGCAATGTATTCTTCCACAAGTCATCAGGAGCAAACCATCAGCAACTTTAACTATATATGTTTGAACATTGTTATTGATTCACAGCTCTTTAAAAAGATTGCGGAACGTCTGTTGCGAATGTTGGCTTAATGTATTTTAGTCAAAGTACCTCGAGTTCAATAGTGCATGTGATTCAGAACAAAAATAAGAGTACGACAAATAACGGCTCAGCGCAAACAGAAAGCAGGAATTCTTCTTTTCGACGAGCTCAACCACCGAACCCATGAAAATGTTTAGCGGCAGCATTCCAGAAAGATCGAAAACAAAAAAAGTGCGCAGTTTTAGCAATATATACATAGCAAAAGTAAGTATAAAAGTTTGTTCTGTTTTGTTATGCGCCCCGCGGCGGTGGCCTAGTGGCTAAGGTACTCGGCTACTGATCCGCACGTCGCGGGTTCGAATCCCGGCTGCGGCGGCTGCATTTCCGATGGAGGCGGAAATGTACGCCCGTGTGCTCAGATTTGGGAGCACGTTAAAGAACCCCAGGATGGTCGAAATTTCCGGAGCCCTCCACTACGTTGTCTCTCATAAACATATGGTGGTTTTGGGATGTTAAACCCCACATATCAATCATCAATAATCTGTTTTGTTATGTTTTGTGGTAGAAGAAAAAGGAAAATTTCGCTTGTGGCACACAGCGCCAACTTGCTAACTAAGCCCGATTATTCGAAGTGGGCGCCAAAGTCCCTGAAAACTGAGAAAAAAAAATAATCGCACTGATTTTGCTTATCAACTTTCATTTATTTGCTTCGAAACGCGTATTTAAATTTACAAGTTTATGGAAGCCGCCTGTCGAGAAATTTTCTTTTGGAATGAATTTCTAAACGAGAAGCAGCCCTCAGGCATGCGCTGTATGAAGCTTTCGGTAGTGTAAGCTTTACTTCGCGAACTAGGGATATGCTCATTTCTGCGTCTTTTTATTCGTGTGCCTCAAGAACAACCATAATTTAGCTTTGTTCAAGCAAACAATTCCTTTTTTGTAACTTTTGTACAAACAAAGAAAGGCCTCCAACAGTTTAACTAACATTTCTAAGAAAAAAAGTGTACTGGTGCAAGTCATGTGACTCGAAGGTCAGATAAATTAGGGTCAGTTAGAGCGATGCAGTAGAACGTATCCGAAGACGGCAAAGGCTTAGATGAAGTGAATCAAGAAGTTCGCAAGAATAGTATATGGCACCCACTGGCACAAGATAGGGCAAATCGGAGACCAGTGGCAGAGTCCATCATACGGCAGTGGACATATAATTAGATTGGAAAAAGATGGTAAATGGAGCAAGGTATTATGAACTGTCGCAACAGTTCTCAATCACCATGACCAGCACCGAGCTCGAATAACGTTGGCCGACATTGCTTCTGCACACGAACGAACCATTTTGGTGTATGAGATTGTAAGCCTTGCTAAAAAAAAGAAGGCTTCAGCAATTTGTACAAAATAAACTCACCTATTATACGGACACAAAATTCTAATAATGCCTCAAAATCAACCTGATGCTGCGTTGGTTGCTGCACTTTATTCTCCAAAGAAAAAAAAAAGGCAGTACCGTATACGCCCATGATTAATTAAGCTAACTTTAAACTTTGATACATATAGTTGTGAAAGCGGTGGTGATTTTCAGATAGTTCAGGTAGCGGTTCTCCTATTACGGGGTAATCCTGCAGAGCAATTGATTGTCAATCAGCACATCTATAGAACCTGTTAAGATGGGGCTATATACGCCTAGGTGGTACAGGTACGCGGAGCACAAAAAACTCGATCGCACTAACCCCAGAAATCAGTAAGATGCTAAACAAACAATACAATTTATGCATTAACAAGTGGCGGCAACTATATCCTCTTCTTTTTTATGCCCTAAAATTTGGATGATATTGCTATTCTGTAAAGAAACACTGAATAGCATACCCTGCCGCATTGTTCTATTGGGTAAGGTACTCGGCCGCTGACCCGCCGGTCACGGGATCGATTCCTGGCGGTGGCGGCTGCATTTTCAATGAAGGTGAAAATGCTGTGTGCCTATGTGCTCAGCATTTGGGTGCAAGTTAAAGAACTCCAGGTGGTCGAAATTTCCGGAGCCCCCCACTACGGCGTCTCTGATAATCATATCGTGGTTTTGCGACGTTCAACCCCATAATTCAATCAATCAATCAATCAATCAACACTGAATAGTAGAAAACATGGGGCCAGTTCTAACTTGTTGGCTGAACAAGACATTTTATTAAGTGATACAATTTTGTTTATTCTGTTGGCTCTGTATTGTTGTATACTGAAGAATAGGGCACTGGGTCGTGATTACACGAGCTTGCCACATTATCACGAGCACAGCACGTTGGCCATGAAGCGCGACAGCTTTTCACAGTTTATCCCTGCTACCGATTGGTCATTTAGAATAATATGCGGAATTGCGCTATCACGTTTCTTGTTTGCCAAGCTTCTCGAAAATGGCGATTACGATGACGTAAGTGATAGCAATCTGCGCGTATCAATTACGTATCTCTAAATCAAGCAGTTATAATATATCCATACCAATTCAAAATAATAGCTATAACTCGTAAGTGAACATTCAGTGTAATTAACGCTTTCATATTTGCATGAAGCTGTTTTCTTGCCGCTACCCACAATAACGTGTGTTGATTGATTGATTGCTTAATTGTTCGATCATGTGATTGATTGAAATTATTTAATGACGTCTTGAAGCCTCTTATCGCGGAGTGAACAACTCCTGGTCAAGCCCGTCGGCTGATGTGCAGGCCTACTGGACAGACCAGCTGGTCGGCCAGAAGCGGGCAGTGGATGGCCGTTTCTCAGCTGGTCCAGGAAGAATCGGGGCTTGGTGTAACACATCCTCTTGTGCATGTGTGCTAACGTGAACTTCTCCCTGAGTATTTAAGTATTGTTGCATGTTGTATTGTGGTATTGTTGCACGTTAAAGCATTGTTGCAACCATATGTATTAATAACCTATTTATTCGAATGCGTGAAATGTCTTAGAGGCTAGGCTCATCGTCGTCACCTGCCGTCACGGTGTGTCATGCAGTCACGGTCCATTGTTAGAAGGGGTAGGCACTACACTAAGTATATCTCACAACTGCCTACCGGTCTACTAAAAGTGAGGAAGGCAGGAGTGAGGCGAACAAATAGCCGATTACGTTACTGGAGCTAAAACACCCTTCTTCAAGATCTCGGGGAGCACTGAGAAGTGGAATGTAGGAATGAAGAAGAAAACAAGCACCACCTTAGGCTAGGCTGCATTTCACCGACACTGTTCTCCCACAACGTTAGTAGAGCGCAAACACTAGACGGTCGGTTTAAGGCTTGGCATTACTGCTGCCTCATCCAAGTAGGAGGAGGAAGCAACAAAAAGGGAGAAGGCAGGGAGGTTAACCAGAAAGACATCCGGTTGGCTACCCTACACTGGGGGATAAAGGAAGGGGACAAGAAAGACGAAAAAGAGGGAAGAGAGGGAAAAAAGGGGGTGGGGAGAGACTGACAGTAATTTCACTGCAGCGTGTAGAACTCTACCGCATGTCAGAGGCGTTCACACAAGCCTGTCTTTCTCAGGAAACGCAGCAGGGCTTTCACTGCCTTGTGGGCTGTCGAGGCATGTGTACGTTGCTGTAATAGCACCTGCACAGAAAGAGGCCGATCATCCAGTCGCTGCATTGCGTTGGTAAGTACTTGTCTCTCTGAGGCAAATCGAGGACAATGACACAGCAGGTGTTCGATATTTTCGTCGGTGCCGCAAACATAGCACGCCGCACTGTCAGTAATTCTGATTAACGTGGTGTAAGCTTTCGTGAAAGCAACTCCCAGCCAAAGGCGATAGAAAAGCGAAGCTTCACGTCGATGTAGGCCGGGTGGAGGCCGGAGTTGTAGTGAAGGGTCGAGCTCGGCTGAAACCATTGCCATCGCTCAAGATCACTCGATAAATACGCATATTATTACCGAGACAATGCGCATGCACCTCAGGCATTATGCCAGGACCCCTTCTCACTACCTGGCGAGCCTAGCTGCTGAAAGGCCCCGCACGACATACGGCACTATTGTCTCCAAGCATCGTTCATCGTTTGCTGAGACATACGCACCTGCATTAAAGCTACTGCTTCCTCCTTGGAGCTTGAGCCGGCCGCGAGTTCATTTACTGATTCCAGGACTGAGGAGAAAATCGGACTTACCGACACATGCCCTGAAACAACTGAGTCTATTCCTACTGGAAGAAAACTACAGTATCACGTGCATATTTACACGGATGGCTCTACTACGCCGTCTAGTTCAGGTGGAGCAGTGGTTATACCATCACAAGGGATAACTCGGTGTTTTAAGACTTCACATGTGACAAGTTCCACGACGGCAGAACTCGAGGCTCTGCGCAATGCACTGGAACACATCAATTCAGAAGAAAGACCAGGTAAATGGGCTGTGTTTTCTGACTCAAAACCAGCGTTACAGTGCCTGATATCAGTTCTCCGACGCGGATGGCACGACCAGTTGACCTACCAAACCGTGAAACTTCACCACCTGTTAATACAAAAAGGCCATGACATCATCTTTCAGTGGTTACCTGGGCATAGTGGTATCGGCGGCAATGATTCTGCAGATCATGCATGCTGCTCGCACGTCACATAAAGAAGCGAACAGCGTTCCGATACCGCTTTCAAGAGCGGATGCGGCGAGGCAGATTCGTCAACTGGCCCGCAGTCTCACACTGACTGAGTGGAACACACCGAGCATACGACGTACACGGCCTCATCCAAGTAATTTCTCTCAAAACCCGGCATGTTCCATCTCTCCCTAATTTTCGATATATTCAGGGTGAAGCATTTCTTAGAGAACTTGGGCGACATTGAACGTATCTATCTATCTATCTATCTATCTATCTATCTATCTATCTATCTATCTATCTATCTATCTATCTATCTATCTATCTATCTATCTATCTATCTATCTATCTATCTATCTATCTATCTATCTATCTATCTATCTATCTATCTATCTATCTATCTATCTATCTATCTATCTATCTATCTATCTATCTATCTATCTATCTATCTATCTATCTATCTATCTATCTATCTATCTATCTATCTATCTATCTATCTATCTATCTATCTAGCCGCCTACGACTTTAGCTCTCCTGGGCGTTTCGATAACGGTATCGATACCAAAATCGGTGTGGCATAACATGACCGCATAACGAGCATACGTGCCTAGTTTTAACATAATATTCATGACACGTGTGTCATTGAATGTCATGATTTGCATTTCATGGTCTTGCTGCTTTTGCGGTGGTTTCGTTCACATGGCATATTGCAAAACTGGTATGGTATGACACGACTGCGTGGCGAACCTAACTGACGGATCCTAGCGTAAAAATCATGAAATGCATGTCATGTAAGTCACGATTATAGGCCGTACGCTCAAGGTGCACTTACGATCGTTTATAAGTGACTTCTGAAAGGGAAAAAGGTAGAAATAAGAGCAGTTCCGTTACTGCCTCTCTCTCAATGGAGGACACCTCCACAGTTCTGCGCAGGGGATGGGGGTAAGGAGGGATTAAAAAAGGATAGAGAGGAATTAAAGGTATAGAGATAGAGAGATGAGCAGGAAGAAAGAGAGGCGCAGGGACAGCCACATACGGAGGTAAGGAGAAGACTCACGGTCGTTTCGATAGCTTCACATATACCAAATGTGGTATTATGTGACGTAAATGGATGATGAAGGTATATGACTTGTGCAAACATGATAATCATGACATATGTGTCATGTAAGAACATGACTATATGCTATGCTTCCAGCACGCTCGCGGCTGTTTCACTAGCTCCACAAATACAAATATTTGTATAACGTCACGTGAACAGACCGCGAAGATAAATGAGATGTCCAAACATGATAATCATGACATACCTATCATGTAAAACATGACTTCATGCTAAGGTCATAGCCTGCTCATGGCCGTTTCAGCGGCTCCACATATGCCAAATTTGGTATCACGTGACGTGAATGGACGACGAAGGTAAATAATAATTATGACGTCGAAGTCTTGTATGGCATAATTTACGCGCGCCTCATAACGTTGTCCTGATTTTAAAGTGACATATCAACATTCCTTTTTCGTGCTTCGCCTATAATAAATGTTCACTGTACGTAGAATATGCCAGTTTTTTCCTGCATTTAAATAATACTTGTTTCATAATCTGTGAAATGCAGGCCTTTAAAGTACTTGTAAATAAATAAATAAATAAACGCGAAAGAGAAGATTGTGAAGACTATTCCGGCACTCCTACGCTGTGATCAAATTCGTACTATTTTGCATTTGGAACACGGTGCTTTGTGTGATTTAATAGGAGGCGGAATGCACTCGTTGTTCACAGGGACACGCGAAACACAGTATAACCAGAGCCGCTATCACCGCTGGAGTCCAAATGCAAGCGGAGAACCTCGAAGTAAGAAAAAAGACCGCGTCTTCTCACCAGAATCCGTCGCACCTGCGCCACTCTTCCTCGAGATTGCCGGTGATAAAACCTCTCGCCCGCACTTCCTAATCCCAACCAAATAAGGCGTCTGCGACTGATCATCATTCCCAAACACTCCGCTTTTCTATTCAGGGTGCGGCTAAGACTGACGACAGATGTCGCAACCAGATATTTTTGCAGGCACCCCGGATCCCAGCTTCAGAGAAAGTGCAGGCGCAATAAGGAAGATGGTTTGGTGAAAGCGGCACGCTTTTGGCTCTCAGCCCATCCGATGACGACACTATAAGCGTGATATCAAGTACACATGCAGTACGACTGACGCTCTTGTTCTTGATTGCGATGCCAGTTGGCTCATAAGAGTCAAGCTCACTCATTCTCAATACACGTAAGTAAGCACTTGGGGACCTTTAATTGGCAGATTATTTTCGAAACATTATTTTCACACTGAAATGAAGCACCTTGAACATAACAGTAAAACAAGAAAGAATAAAAAAAGCATTCCAAATTTTTTCGTGTTCGAAATTTCTTGTCTTCTGCGGAATCTTTTTGAGTGGCAATAGAAGGTAGACATTTCCGATATTTTCTAGAGTTGAGCAATTGTGTGTGGCTTGCTGAATACGTTGTGTAATTGCGATGGTAGCAGCAAGCATTTTAGTCCAAAAAACTTCTGATCCCATCATTCATCCTGATTTAACACTGAAGGGGAAACTGTGGTTTCTGTTGTCCCATATTAAGGAAAATCTCTTTTGACGCTTCCGTATAAAACGAGGGCGCAAATAATTTCATAATACCTCTTTTCATATTGTCTACAGCTTAGGATAATATTATTTTGAGTTATTTAGCTAAACTCACAGAGGAAAGTTGTGAGTGCTTGTGGGCTACTCGATAAGGTTTTTGTTTTCTCCGCCAACTCGGGCATGCTACGCCGGTGCATAAAACCGGAAGCCACCCAGAGTATGTGTTTGTAAAAAGTGAAAGGCCCTTGACTCTGCCAATGCTACAGCACAAGATGTTGGCCACTTTATGCAGCTCGGCGAACCGAAGCCTCAAACTTTCCCATTCGAGCCGCTTTCAGAGCCAAATAAATGTGTTTCCCCGAAGTACACAGCCGTTATGAAGAGAGAACGCTCTAGTGATTCCAGCTGATGGCTTCATCGTGAGAACGCACCGGTAATTTTTTGTATGTGTTTCGGAAATAACCCCTCCTCCGCGACCTTTCAAACGGGGGTCATATCTTAATTTCTATGGCGAGTATATGTGTAATAGCTGCTAAACCCAAAGTTCTTCAAAGTTTCTCATCCTTAGTTTCTACCATGGCGAATTTCTATGCATGAAAATGTATTATGGTAATATTATACTAGAAGGAAGTCGTATAAATAGTTGGTACAGAAACGAACACATCAGCTTGCTTCCAATAATATACAAAATACTGACGATGGCAACCAACCTATAGAGCCAGCTGGCTTTACGAAGGAGTTTTTTACAATAGTTCATAGCCACGTGTTCCGTAAAGTGCATGAGAGATCTGCTGAGCATAACTTGATTGATTGATATGCGTGGTTTAAAGTCCGCAAACTACTATATGATGATAAGAGACGCCGTAGTAGAGGGCTCCACAAATTTTGACAACCTGGAATTCCTTAACGCGCACCCAAATTTGAGCACACGCACCTACAGCATTTTGGCCTCTATCAAAAATGCAGCCGCTGCAGTCGGGACTAGATTCCGTGAATGCTGAGCAGAACTAACAATACTTTTAGACGGTTTTCGTATATACTACGAAAGCGCATTTCACTCAATTGAAAAGCCAGAGTTTTTGAAGGCGTTACGTCAACGAGGAGCAACCTTAGCCGATATCTACAAAGACTCCACAGCTACCTTGCTTCTTTGGAAGAAAAATTAATTCGAGATAGTGGTGGACAAGGAGATTCAACTTACACAGTGCATGCTATTTAATAGATGCCTATAGATATTCAAGCGGCTGAATTAAGAAAGAAAAAGAATAAATTTTTGCAGAGAATATTTCAGCAGCCTATGGTTTGCAAATCACATCATGCTCCTGAGCAAACCTGGTGATGAAATGTGACAAATGATTAAATACCACAGCAGAAAAAGTAAGATAGCATATAGATATGCTGCAGACAGTGGTGTAATAATAAATAGCTTGGTGATGGAAAACGAGTTCTGCAAGAGTGTGCATAGATTGTAGGGCACACATCTAAGTAATTATTAACAGAGAAACCTACTAATGAAAAGAAATTTACAGAATAACAAAAATGAACATTCACAAGGCATTCTCAAATCATGAACAACGAGTTACTGGCCTATTTTACAGAATAAAATAAATTAACATGCACAAGGCATTCTCAAATTATGACCAACGAGTTACTGGCCTCTTTCTTCCCCCTGCTGTCAGAGTACAATAACTACATCTTGCCTGTACAAAAAAAAAGGTGATAAACTTGTTGAATAACAAGACGGAAACTTGCGAAGGTGTACAATTCACGCATGCTGTGAGGACACGAAACGGAAGATGTGTTACATTAAGACACAGGAAGACAACAGAGTGGACGATAGAGAAATCAAGGGTAGTTGTGTATGTATTAACTATAAAAGACGCTATATGTATCAGAGATGAGAAGCGCAGACGGAAAGTTAGGTGGGGTGATGAACTTAGAAATCTTGCAATGCACGTAACGGAATCAGCACGCGAAAGGCGGCAAACTTGATGTCATTGGCAAACGCTTTCTCCCTACAGTAGGCACTGTAGCCACTGCTGATGACGTTTGACTTCTATATAAGTTTTGTGTAGCATGAACGTATTTGCACTAGCGAACATCTACTGTCAAATGCACGTCGCGTCGCTTTTTCGAACGCATGAACACTCTGGTCTGTGCAGCATGACAATTTGTGCTCCCGATATTGTGCTTGCATACAAATTTGACACTTTTTTTCGTTTAAAACTAGATCCATAGTACAGCTCTTGGACCACTTATCTGCATATTGGCAAGCCGCACGTACGAACAGATGCTTGCGTTAAAACATGCTGTTCTCGATCCGCCCGTGTCTTTTCATTTGTATATCGCAATTCGCGGTTTCCTTTCAGGCGCCGACATCCGCGGAACCAATAGCCGCTTCTCCATCACTGGCTTTCCAGGCAGAGTTTCACCACTTTGGCGACGGGTAGGTCCCGGAAAAGCAAAAGTTCTGCGGCTGCGCAAGGCCCGAACCCCTGCGGGCAAGCGACGCTTTCAAGTCGGCTCATGGCGCCCCGAGCGTACGTGCCCGCACCCGTGAGCGAAGTATCGACTTTCGGCTGTCGAATTAGACTGCAACGGTCGATCATCCGGTGTAGTATTGTTCGAAATGGGCCCAAAAGGATCAAGATATGGGCCGGATCGACCCGTGCCACTTTGCTGCTGAACATCGGAGCTGTGAACTTTTCTATTCTTTCCGTAAATATTGATCGCACAGAGCTGTTTCCCTGGGAAGCAAGCAGCAACCAAAAATGTATGCGCGATGAACGCGTTTCACGAGACTAGGGAAAGTTTTATGGGTTTTGGGAAGTCGTCTAACAGCGGGGAAGCGGGTTTGCGATGACTAATGCAGTTTTAGCTGCTCTTTGTAAACTCAGAAACTTGCCAGGGTTTTCAGTTTGTTTTGTGAATAATGTTTTTTAAATACGCTTTCTCTCTTTATCTCACTGAAAGAGGGTCAATGACCCGGGGGAGTTTAGTTGGATAGGAAAGGCATGAAAGTTATGCCGCAAGACATGAATACTTAAGTGATTAGGTAACACTACCCTTCATAGTGGCGCTTATAAGAACTGCCTCGTCCTGCCGTAGTGGTCTAGTGGCTAAGGTACTCGGCTGCTGACCCGCAGGTTGCGGGTTCAAATCCCGGCTGCGGCAGCTGCACTTTTGATGGAGATGAAGTCGCTGTAGGCCGGTGTGCTCAGATTTGGGTGCACGTTAAGGAAGCCCAGGTGGTCAAAATTTCCGGAGCCCTCCACTATATATATGGTGTCTATTATAACGATATGGTGGTTTTGGTATGTTAAACACTACATATCAATCAATCAGCATGCTCGCCATTTGCTTCTTATATACCATATCACTCGTCCATGGTAACCAACAAATTTTGTTCGTTATATATATATATATATATATATATATATATATATATATATATAATGAACAATCACTCGCACGTAGATAGACAAAGTTGTAAGACAATTCTTTGTCAATGCGCTTGCGTGTGTAATAAGTACTTAATTGCTTCCCTTACAATTTGTTATATCAGGCATCTTTAACCACCGCCATGCCGCATATAAGAATCTCTTTCAAAATTCCTAATTCTATTAATAAAAGTCTCATATTGCAAACTTTCCTATTTCTTGACTGTTTCTTTTTAAGACTTGCTGAACAGTTTCAATGGAATGCCTAACTTCTCTGCACCGAGACTAGCCTTTTAACGCAGTAACGTTGTGTTATGGCGATATTGAATAACTTCGAATAAACGTAATTTAGTTTCTCTTGTGTGGTGTAAATCGTACTTGCCAGGTGCTGCCGAGGTAGCAAGGACGTAACCATGCCGAAAGAAGCCGAAAAAAAAGCAACGCGACCTTTGCAAAAATACCCAAAATAATCGAATGCATGAAAGATTTTCAATTCTCAATATTAATTTTCGCTATAGTAAGAACGTCGGTGAAATACAAAGAGAAGGCACAAAATTTTCTTTGTTTTGTGCAGCCGAAGTTTGTGTAACTTCGATCAAAAGCATACACAGGTTTTTTTAAGCATAACGTTCAGCATGACTCAGTGTCCGGTAGCCCGTGCATGAATCAGCTTACTTGGTCACTCAATGTACGCCTTCAACGCGTATATTTTGCTACACAAAGCCAACCACAAACGCGCACTGCAATTACTGAAAATAAAAATGGAAGATAATGGAAAGATAAGAAGATAACTCCATACAAGATAACATCAAAATAACAAATTCGCCGCAAAAACGCAAATAAGCCGCAAGGAAGGCAAGAAGTGGCTCAGAAATTCTACAAGCCATGTAATGAATAAAAATATCACAAATTTACTTGTTTCAAGAAGAACTGGCAACTACGATATGCAAATAATTGAGAATGTCTCCAGTGATAAGAAAAAAAAACTGCTATCAAAGAATGCAGTTAGGTCAGTGGTCACATTCGCAAGAAGAAAAGAAAGTTAAAAAGCGTTGCCTTGAATTCAAATTAGAACAATTTGACGTTTGGGTGCAGTAAAGTCATCTGCAAGCCTACTATCACCCGTTTCCTCACTCTTAGCTGAATTTTATTTAAAGTGTTTAATCGCACACTCACTAGACGTTTTCTCGTGAAATATGATGAGAAAAGCAAGGGCAGTATATTCTCGGTCAGTTATTCCACGGGATCCAATCACATCTGCGTTGTTTGTTGTGGCTTGAAGAGGGAAGTTTCGTCTCTTCCGGGTTATCGACGCATTCCTTGCACAATTTATCTTGGCATTCTTGAGACGCCCAAAAACATGTGACAGAACATATGTGTGCGCATCACAAATGCACGGAAGAAAAGAAAGAATACAAAAAAGAATAGACACCGACTGAGCTTGCTAGAGTGCAGTCAGCATCCGTAGCAGCATTACACCAAGTCAGCATTACCTGTATCGTTCACATCTTACGTAACAGTTGCACAGCAACGCTCGATCCTCAGACAACGACCGCACATATTCTCATATTTTCGAATACGTATGAAGTTTTGATTGATTGATATGTGGGGTTTAACGTCCAAAAACCACCATATGAAATTGAGAGATGCCTAGTAGAGGGCTCCGGAAATTTCGACCACTTGGGGTGCTTTAACGTGCACCCAAATCTGAGCACACAGGCCTACAGCATTTCCGCCTCCATCGAAAATGCAGCCGCCACACCTGGGATTAGATCCCGCGACCTGCGGGTTAGCAGCCGAGTACCTTAACCAACAGACCACCGCGGCGGGGAACGTCTGAAGTTTCAAATTTCGCTTCTTTCTCAAGGTGTGATCTGCTTTTCAAAACACGAATAAAAATCACGTGCCGGTATCGCTTATGCAACGTGCTTTCTTGAGAGCAGACAGAATCAGTAACTCGCGTTGTGATCCCCAACCTAATTCCTCAGCGGTGGTGGAATGTGTCAGTCAGCTCTGTGAACGCGTCAGACATGCACGCTGTAACGAGCTCTGGAGTTTCCGAACAGCAGCTTGAACGAAGGTGCGTCAGGGGCACACCGAAAAGCATTTACAGTTCTTCTTGACTGATTAAAGCATACGTGAAGGAAAGTATAGAATGACAGCCAAAAAAAAAAAAGAAACGCCACGCTTGTACTAATTTAATTAACCTTCGCAGCAGTGACGTGCAAATATGCACGAAGTGATGCTTTGTAACTGCAACTTTATCAGAAGTATGCACTTGTGAACTCGTCAGTGAATAGCGAGCTTTTGTCATCGTATATACTGTTCATTGCCCCGCGGCGGTGGTCTAGCGGCTAAAGACCCGCAAGTCGCGGGATCGAATACCGGCTGCGGCGGCTGCATTTGCGATGAAGGTGAAAATGCTGTAGGCCCGTCTACTCAGATTTGGGTGCACGTTAAAGAACCCCAGGTGGTCGAAATTTCTGGAGCCCTCCACTACAGCGTCTTTCATAAGCATATGATGGTTCTGGGACGTGAAACCCCACATATCAATTAATCAATCAAGCCTCAAAAGGTCAACCAGGAAGTCACCGATGTATCGAATAGATCATGGGCTGCAGTTTTCTTTAAACGTTGACCAAACGCAATCCACTTTCGATGGGATGCGACCACACACCTTGCTTTTTGCTACCTGTGGGAAAGAAAATTGCCACCTGCACCTGCTTTGACACCACGGACTCTCCTGTCATAAATCGGGCCATTGAATTGCCATGGACACAGGCAAAGCCAAAGGAAAAGGGGGAGGTTCGAACCAATATTCCTTAAGTTTGCCTGCTTGTATCGTGTATATACACGCTCACAAACAAAACAGGCACAGTATATGTATGTGTTGAGGCTGAGGGCTAGGTAAAATGACAGTGCGTATGCCGCTTTAGTTTCACACACAAGACTTGTACAGCATGCTGAAAATATGAATAAATGTGTGAGCAAAAATGTCCTGTGTGTAATAACTGGCGAGTCTTGTACTAAGAAGTGCGCTAATTTAAGCAGCAGCTTGCGTAAGGCAACAAGTTCTTCGAACTGCCAAAGGGTTACCGCATCGTAAAATTACGGGGCACTATAGCGACAGTTAAAAGTTCAGGACGAAAATTTGCGGTCAACTTCCCGTGACATCAGTGTCAGCTTGTACAAGCAGATTGGTATTCCCGTTCAGCTAAAAGCAGAGCCTGCCGCGTAGAACTGCATATGTTATTCTTGTTTTAGACTGTAAACCTGAGTTCTATTGACCACGACGCCTTTCCAAGTCAGAAGTATCTTTCCCTTCATGATCGCTCTATTTAGCGGACGTTCCTAGAGCGTGGCTAAGAGAGGGATCATTAGTTCTGGAAAGTAGGTAGCGTTGCACATAATACTTTCTCAATGTCCCGAAGAAAGAAAAGGACGATGTGACTTGTAAAAAGTTTACGGCGCCTCACCATTATGCTGGACATTGCGTGCTGCCGACCCATTCTGTGCTAAAAGGTTTTAACAACGTCCTAAAAAACAGCGGGACGTGAGGCCAGCACTGAAATCGAGCCTCTCCAGATATAGGGCAAGGCTGTCGACTGTGGTTTACGCTATACGTCGTAAACTTCGGTGCACGGCAACGTTTGGTTCTGCTGTCTTGTGAGGGCGAAATGAGTGCGCGAGAGAAAATTCAATAACGTCACGGAATGCAGCAATCACAATCGACGGTATATTCAGATTTCGGTAAACGATTGGGTGTGATAACAAGGCTATTTCTTATACAGAGGTCCTCGAAGCATTGATCCTCGAAGTCGCCACAGCATCGACGGGCTCCTGCGTCATATAGCCAATCGCGTCATTGGTATTGCGCATCGTCGGAGAAATACCGGAGATCACGTGTGAACGGTAGGGGCTTATCCCTGAAGCCCTCTATACTCGGAACTGATACATGCGGACAAACGCAGACGATTTTCGGGTGTTATGCCATGACAGCTTGTTTACTCAACGGGACGTATTTGTATACCGATTTATCTGCATGGCGTGTCCGGAGAGGCTACGTTTATGGACCGTGGATTGACATCCACGGAGTTCCAGAATTATGGCGAACTGCGACCTGTACGACTGCAGCAGACAAATGAGAAAGAAAACCTGTGACGACTACGTTGCCACAGGTCGTCTCGAGAAAGAAGCGTTGGCAGGACGACATAGATGTGGCTCGACAGAGTTACATTAACACACAGAATATCTATTATGTGCAAACAAATCTGATGTCACCGCCAACTAGAAGTATCCGCAACGCCCACGAACGTTAGCGTTGCGCGCTTTGCGATTGAATATGGCACCCGGAGGAGGGTTTATCCATTTCTTATATAGCATATGGGAACAGATAGAACGAGTTGACGTACATGGCCCGTGCCCTTTCACCGGTTGAGATCATGAGCGGCAGAAAAATGGATATGAGGCCAAAATACTTTCCCAAACGATGAAAAGTAATAAATATTTGCTCGCCACCTAATAATTTGCCACGGTCTGTTAGGTTATATTTCGGCTTCGTTATCGCACATCAACGACGCTTGGCGAAGTATTGTGCCTGCTACAGAAGACTGCATCACTTAAAATTGACGTATAAACTGGCAAACGGCATTTTGACGTAGTAAGAACCGAGCCTGCCTGCCTAACAGATTTGCAAGCAGGTAACGAGCAGCGCCATTGCTGCTGCACGGGACCGAAAGTATAACGTGTTGATGGTTTGAAAGCATACTACGTCATCACCGTTACTTGTGCGCAGTCGTGAGCACGGACTTACATTTTCAACGAAACGCAAGCGTTAAACCCTCCCATTCAGTAGCGCCTATGTCACAGCCATGCTCAGACTCCATCTATGCGCAGCACACTTTTCTCTGATAATGCAGATTCGATCAGCACCGTATAAACAGGAATATAGAAAATAATGCACATCCATACTTTTCGATGATTGATTGATATGTGGGGTTTAACGTCCCAAAACCGCCATATGATTATGAGAGACGCCGTAGTGGAGGGCTCAAGAAATTTAGACCACTTGAGGTTTTTTAACGTGCACCCAAATCTGAGCACACGGGCCTACAACATTTCCGCCTCCACCGGAAATGCAGCCAGCCATACTTTTCGAAACGCCGAGGAAATAAATGTTCTGAAAATTCGTCGAACAACAATGTCGTTTGGGAAGTTAGCAGAGATGATGAGATTGTGGCCGTGTCTGCACGTTTCATCGATCTTACCATTTCGTTTCTGCTGGTAAAGCTCGAGAGTGTTGGCGGTGTGCGGCACTCCATAATACCCAAAACAAATTGCACAACACGTGCTATTCACTAGAAAAGTTATGCTGATTTTAATCTCGCTGAAAGATATTATACATTAAATGCAATCAAGGCGACTTACGAGCGAGAAAAAAAAAGGGGACGTGAAGTGCATGCCACGCTCTCCTCGTTAGTTATCAGCTAGCTAATTGCTTATCGTCGTTGCCACTGTCGGGGTTTATGTCTTTTACGCCCAGTGAAAAATCCTCGTCCTCAAGATGGTTTATTTCAACACACTGCTGAAAGCGACATAAAAATTTGCTCAACCGAAAGACTTTGACGCATTTGCGTCACCGTGTTCGCAATTAAAAAGACGTCTGAAAAATATCTTGCTCTCAAAACTTTCAACAAGAAAACTGCTCGCAGTATGCTGGCACCCATCAACGACAAACAAAAACAAACAGTGCAACGCTGGCCATGAAAGTAAAAACAGGTGAGTGACCGCGTCGACTGCCTTCTTTTGCTGTGGAAAAATTACTGCGAATCCACAAAATTTCGTTTTCTGTAATCAATGACGTGTCAATAGATACTTTGTGGGAATCTATTGGCCGTACTCCTTCGCGATACGTGTACACAACAACTTAATTCGTGAAGTCAAACTGTAGCCGGAGGCATCCTTTTCAGCCTTTGTGTAATTGGGGTGAACTACAACCATTGTATGCTCGAAGTCATGATAAGCTCATAAACGTGCATGATTTGGTGCGCAAGCCCGACCTTTTTGCGTTTACTTGTCGAACAAGGTCAACTCGCGCTGACAACGCATTCTGCATATCGTTGTCGATTCGCTTTTCCGTTGTCATTCGATAGTACCCTTCACTCTATATAGTTCGGGCGTCCATGTCCCGTCACTTATGACGTCAGTGAAAGTATGTTGCACCATGAAAAAAAAAACATGACGCAGAGACAAAGCGCCAACGCAACCCATGACGCTATGCCGCGTAGTGCTAATGCACGTCTTTCGACAAAGCGCTACGAGAAGACCCGTGTATACACGTAATACCTTTGCGTTTTTGTCGTTTTTTGTACGATCACCCCATGCATATAGGTTCATTAGTACACTAAGCTCTTGCGAACGTCACGTAATAGTTCGTAGGGTCTGCACTTGGGTGTGAGTTCCTTATTACACAATACGTAGCACTGCCGTATTGCGGAATTTTTGGACGTGAGAAAAGTTCCTCTGCTCACAGCTTGTCCTGTGAGCCACCGGTTTCGATTGATTGATTGATATGTGGGGTTTAACGTCCCAAAACCGCCATATGATTATGAGAGACGCCGTAGTGGAGGGCTCCAGAAATTTAGACCACTTGAGGTTCTTTAACGTGCACCCAAATCTGAGTACACGGGCCTACAACATTTCCGCCTCCATCGGAAATGCAGCCGCTGAAGCTGGAATTCGATCCCGCCACCTGTGGGTCAGCTGTCGAGTACCTTAGGCACTTGACCACCGCAGCGGGGCAGCCAGTGGTTTTAGTGCCTCTTGTTTGCGTCTCCGTTTCTTTAGCGCCCCGTTGTTCCGCATCAATCAATTCCAGTCGAGGAAACATGAAATTAAAAAAAAATACTACAGACGAAAAAATTTTCGATGGTGTGAACTATGAGAATGTATGCCAATGTCTCTCACCCTCCGTTTTTTTAGGGGCGAAGATCCTGCTAGTTTGACCCTGTCCTGTGTCAGGCCTGACCATCATGTGGTATCTCCCGAAGAGTATAATAGATGGCGCTGTCTCATCATCAATTTTTGTCTCATTTCCTCAATGGCACTGGTCAAATGGAAGTGTGTACAATAGGACGGATAGATGGACGCGCAGACGGACGGACGGAAGCGTGACCGGGCGTACGGAATTAGGGATGCACAGACAGACAGACGCACGGACGGGCGAACGAATGCAAACAGTCACACACGAACGCTTCACCCTATACTCATGATCATTCACCCCGTGGATATGCTGCGATTTTTTTGTGTATGTTTTCTCATTTGCTTCTTCTCTCCACTTTTCTTTGCCCTTCCCCGTATTGTAAGAATCCAGATGTCTCAGTTACGGTTAACCCCCCTGCCTTTTCTCTTGCACCTCTCTCTCTCTTGGCAAATAAAACAAACAGAAAATAATGCAAGATGGCTGATTATGTTTTTGTGATTCATAAGCTTCTATCCCGTGGCAGTAATCGTAATCCAATTATTTACATATATGACTCAGATAAATATAGTTGTAATCAGTTACTTATCATTTTCTGATATGTGTACAAGTATGGTACAGTTCTACACTATATCAGCCACATCTGAACACTCAGCTGCATTAAGTTACCAATTTGCTTATTCTCTTAAATAATCTTCGCAATACGACGCAGAGCGATTAAGGGTGATGAAAGTGATCTCTAGTGCGCAGAGAATGACGAACAAGGACAAAATATGGTACACGTCATGGAAGTAATCAATATTGATCCGCAAATGCTTCGCCATCATCCACATGCATCTATTAATAACAGCTCGTTTCTGCAAATGGGGCATACCATTATTCCAAAGGATATCCGTGTTGCGCATGGTAATTAGATGTCTCTTTTGTGAATGAGTGGTTAAGGCAAGGGAGGGTAGATGGTGGTTGGCCTTGGCCTATTTCCGGCAAGTAGTGAGAGCTTTTAATGTACGTACTGCCTTTGAGTGCATGGGCTGTGAACGGCTTCCTAAATAGCGTCCTCGCGTGTAATCTATAACGCTGTGTTGCGACGACTTGTCTGATTTGCTCGCTCTTTAGCAACATAAACGACCTATGGCTCATAATTCGACTTTTGTTTAGGACTTGGCCATTTCCACGGTTTGTATTGAGCTCTCCTGCATTTTGCGCAAAAGCTTCAACGGTGACTTTAAATGGTCCCATTATTTTATTCTATTTAGTAAAAGTTGTCCGTCTTGTACGCTTAGTATACATATGCAAAAAAAGAAAAAAAACCAGACAAAAGAGAGATGACAGATGTCGATTGGGAGGCTCCGGTTTTATCTCCACAGCCTGGGGATCTATAGCATGCCCCTAAATCTATAAAGTAGAGGCTTGGGTGAGTTGGTATGCGGCATACCAGGAATCAAAATTGCGTAAAAGACAGGGCACCAAAGAATTAATAACAGTAAAGGTTCTATGCCTTTCAACCACGATATGATTATGAGAAACACCGTAGTATAAAGCTTCGGAAATTTCAGCCACCTAAGGTTCTATAACGCGAACTTACATTTTCGATTTGGGGGAGAGTGCCAAAATAAGATGCCCTCAAAGCAAGTTGTCAGCTTCGTAATAACAGATTCAAACAAGGATATAAAACTCAACTTTAGCACGAAAAATTGATTGAGAATCGAGTTCGAGGAATTAGGCTTTTGCAGTGTCCATGTATAGTACAGAGCCTGCTGCAAGAGCGCAGAGGCTTCTGGGCTCCACCTAGGCAGGGTTGGCTTCCACCACGAATGTGCCAAAATAAAATATTTCTCTCTCTTTTCGATGACTGGAAGCCCCGCCGCGGTGGTCTAGTAGCTAAGGCACTCGGCTGCTGACCCGCAGGGCGCGGGTTCGAATCCCGGCTGCGGCGGCTGCATTTCCGATGGAGGCGGAAATGTTGTAGGCCCGTGTGCTCAGATTTGGGTGCACGTTAAAGAACCCCAGGTGGTCTAAATTTCCGGAGCCCTCCACTACGGCGTCTCTCATAATCATAGAGTGGTTTTGGGACGTTAAACCCCACATATCAATCGATGACTGGAAGGTAGTGGCAGCGGCATTGTATATCTAACAAATCTTACAGTATATAAACGTCGATTCATGGGAGTATGCGGAGACGCAAGAAATCGCCATTTTACTTTGTTGACATTTCACAACCTTAACGCGCGAACACCGATAACTGTGCGCGTCAATGCCTTATAACGGCAAGTCGCGGTGAAGGGCACAGCGCTCTAGCGCAAGCGTGCAATACAAATCCCTTAGAATGGAAATTTCTGCGTTGTTCATTTCTGGACAGCACATATACTGCCTTTTTTATCCAGGAGGTACCACAAGCGCCACCACGAACACCCAGACACCGATGAAGGCGGAATCATTTCGCAATTTTTAGTGTCCTTTGTGCTGCTCTTTTCTTACAAAACCTGCGTTCGTAAGCACTCATAATTTTAGGGATATTTACGACCCGATGCATGCACGCATGCTAGCAATACGAAAAAAGAAAAAGGGAGCAGAAAGCATATAGCTGATGGAACATTTTAGTCTGCTCCCATAATATTACGTCAGCTTTTCCTAAGCAGGGACGCGCTAGTAGTCATGACTAGCCTTGTTATCCGAGTAATGCAAAAAAAAACACGAAAACGAAAACCAGACTAAGCTCGTACAGTAGGAGACTTCGCACGCTTTGCGCATACGCCATTTCTCACCGATCCTTTCGCAATCGGGAACTCGCATGTTGTCGTCGCTCACGCGTTCAGGCTAAACAAAAGCATGACACTGCGAAAAACACGTTAGTGCAGCCATAAAAAGTACGGGGAACGGCGCGTAGAACTTATTAAGAAAGTAAGATGAAAACCTTTCTGTTCATCTGCTGTTGAACTTTCCGAATAAAACTTTCGGCTGGTGCGGCAGTGGCCGGTCTTTTTCCGGAAATTCTGCACATACGAAACGGTTACTTTGCATTAGGGCCGCATGTTTCTCTCGTCAAGCAACGAATATAGTCTCTTCCTCCCGACGGCGGTTACGACAAGCGGCCTTTCGAGCTGCTCTATAGCCTCTTCCGCCATGGTTTACTCTCCCGGACTTCCCCGCCTGCGACGCCAGGTGACGTGTCATTGGCGTTTTTATTTATTATTTCTTTTATTCACGCGAACAACTCAAAAACGAAGGGACGAGCAGATTGCGTGCTTCCGTGATACCTTCTGTATTGAACACGACCTTGAAACCTCTAAATTTTATCTAAAACATAACCGTACTTTTTAGTCATTCATGAGCATACTTACTCCTATCTCTGTATCTTGTCCCTCCGTTTTTTCCTATATGTTTGCGCAAGTTCTGACCTTTCTCATTGAAAAGTAATCAAGGCCATAATTAGGCAAGCCTGGCACGGTCTTCACATCTCGCGCTATACATGTGTTGCGTCGTTCAATACAAGTTATGGTTTTTAGAAATAGCAGCACCTTTTCAAACATCCAACAATACTTTCCCAGCCGATTCCTTCAGCGCAAAGAAAATAAAGAGGGCCCGTAATCCCGAAATTGGTCGTCTGATGCTCTGCCGCGCCTATTCAATGCATCATTAATCGAAGAGAATACGATAAATTTTCTAAGTCTAGAATTTCTCATAACTGTCTAGGAACACTTTATAGCAATGTGCGTGCTTACGGGAATGGCTCGGGCAAAGATAGTAATTAGAATATTAGTGCCTAAAGTTTTGAGTGCCAAAACCCCGACACGATTGTGAAGTGTACGCCGCAGTTTAGGGCTCCAGAAATTTCGGTCATCTGGTGTTCTTTAACCTGCACTGGCGTTGCCATGGGCCTCCAGCTTTTCGTCTTCATCAAAATGCGACTGCCCCGGCTGGGATCGAACGCACGACCTTCGGGTCAGCATCCGAGCACCACAACCCTGGTGGACGCTCGGGCACGAATGTCTTCCCGCTTATCTATCGTTCGTGCTCGTTGCTCCTGTACTTACCCACTATAAATTTGTTTAGCAGTACAGACACCTAGTGACAAACACTTGTGGTCGAGCACTTACTTAAGGCTTAAACATCCAGATAATGCCTTCTAGAATAAAAAAAAACTGATATTAAATCGACAGTTGATGTTCGAGTTACGAGCTACGTTGGGAGGATATGATAACAGAGCCTAATTTTATTTAGGGGAAAACATATCATAGGGACAAATACTGAAAATAAACCCATTGAAATATCAAATGCTCTGGTTGTAATCAGCTAGAATCGATGCGGCACCTGGCGGTGTGGATCTCATCACCGCGTTTTTTTTTTCTGCGTTGGCTCTGGCATCCTCTTCAGGAGCGCGACAAAATACACAGATAATTCAAGGAACCCACTACCGCACGCGAACGCCGACCTTCAAGAGCCACAACTAGGTGCTGAAGTCCACAACGAGGGTTCCCTCCAATTTTATTTCCTGCATTCCCTCTTTCCTAGCCAGTCTTGACCCATTGAAGAATCATGATAATTAACTTTTCTACGAACTTTTTTCTTCCCCCTTTTCCTTCACAGAAATCACGTGCTTTACAGTTTTGATGAATATGTCACATATTTATTGTAGTATTCGATACATACTTGTCTGTCCAGTTGGCCGGGCTGGTCTCTCCAGATGGCAAAACTGACAAGTGAAGTAACTCACTCCTAATTACAACTTCCTACGTTTTAGGTGCCCAAAACAGGATATTGTTATAGGGCAGGCAGGCTAAGCTTGTGGGGTTGCGGAAGTTTCCTCCGCACGGGGCTCTTCGACGTGCGTATACACGAGACTCGAGCTTTTTACGGCAACGACCGTGATCAAACTCGCGTTTTTCGGGTCTGTTGCTCAGCGCTATAACTGCTGTACCACCTCTGTGGTTGCCCCGTTCCTGCATTGTACGCACAGACAGCATACACGAGACCTCACGAGCGCGTGGTCGATCTGACGTCTTTCAGTGTCTCCGAAAACGGCTACTAGCGTCTTTGTGGCACGCGATGCGCCAACAATCACCGTTTTTGTAAGTCCCGGCGCATACGTGGTGCAGCGCTAATGACCTGCCACTTAATATAAATGCTACTTTTAGAGCACACTTCGAGGCTAGCGTCTGCAGACACACATAAAACAAGTGCAGCCATGGAACACGTACAGTGCATTGGGGAATGCGTCAGTCTGTCCAGGAGTGTCCTGCGTAAGCGACGTCTAAGAAAACGCTCTGTAGACAAGTAAGACCCCACGTCTTTTGACGCAATTCGGCATTGTGAAAGTAGCATTCATGTCTGCCCTCATGAATCTGTCCATATTATTGCATCATCTTAGAGAAAGTACTGGAAAGACACAATGTTATCACGGAGGGATAACACGCTGGAGTGAATGGAAGGGTAGAAGAGAAGTTGATTGATATTGATGGCACCACGCAACTTAGCGAACAGATATTCGCAAACTTCCTATGCAGCAATACAACGCTTAGTGACGAAATAAAGCGCTCAATGCGGCACGAGGCGAGAGAAGTGCTGCATCAATGAAGCAACTATGTATAAAAATCACCGCACAAAGAACCGAACAAAATACCAGTCGTTTTTGAAATAAGATGGTATGCAAGACAAAACAAAGAACGAAGACAGACATGCGATATGTTATTCTAACGCTTCATGAAATGCTACAAGCTCGGGGAGGTACACGAGAGCTCCGCGACGTATTGGAGACCATTGAGCTACCCGAATGACCTCATTGAGAATGGTGTGCAGGTTGCAGGTTTGGTATAAAAGAAATTCGTTCATGTAAAGGAGAGGTCTCTTTTGGCCCTCTCCAGGCAAAGGCAACGTGTCATGTTTATTGAGAAATCCATTATGCAGCTTTTTTAGAAAAAGCAGTTTTTGGATTTATTGTTTTTTTCAAGCGATTGTGGAACACTCTTCCAAAGTACAAGACTGGCATGATTCTGGAAAATTTGCATATGTTTCAAGAAGACACACGTTCACGCAATATTCATCCATGTTTTAAGTATCGCGATTCGTTGAAACTACTACTGTGCTCTCTGTTCTCGTTCTTGGTATTTATTTGTTGCATAACTTTTCCCGTCAGCTCATATTCCATGCTTAGCTGAATGGTCAGTATGGTCAGCTGAACAAGGAATATATCTCCTTAACGGGTAATACAATAAGTCACCTCAATTTTCAAAACAACGAAGATTGAAAAAGAAACGTCGAGAAAGACAAGAACAAAAAGAACAGTCCTTCATCCACTTCACTTAAGGTAAAAATCTGTTGATCGAACGTTCTCGTGTATGTTGCAATGAAAAATAAGACTCTGACGCGAGAAATAAAGTCCATTCTTTAAACAAGACGACTAAGGAGGAGCTTGCATGATGCACCAGGAGCGCTCCAAAAGCTATGTGGAAAGGTGCATCTGGAAGTGACTTATTTACCTTGAGTGCAATTTCGAGCAAAGCACATGCTAGCTGCTGCTACAAAAACTCCGGGAAAACAAAGAAAGAAATCATCTAATGTTGGCGATGGCCTTTATTAATGCGCTGCGGACACATCAAGTTACCCCCTGTTACTTGACAACAGAAGCTACCGAGCCGTAAGCCCCGGTATGAAATATGAGATGGAATAAACGCGCAGACTTTGCAAGGTCACTCAACACGAAGTGCGTGTTCAGGCAGGTCACGTACGCCCCATAGCGGGACCTCGTGTTCGTCACCACGATATTAAATCGCCTTGTGTGCAAGAAGAACAAAGAAAATAAGAATCGCTCTTTGGTAAGTCCGAAAAAGAAACCTAAAGTGAGCACCTGGCGCTCTGCTGTGGCAACAATGACAATAAGTGACATTGTTTCGAAGCAACGGAAGGTGTTTCGTTGCCCACTTGTCTGTGGAAAGGGAAAAAAATGAGAATCAAACACGCAACCTAAATGGCCCATCATATTGTTACGGAGATGAAGTAAAGGAAGAGGAAGGACAGAATCAGCTGACAGGCACGCGGGTGTGCCAATCAGCCTGGGTGATTCCTGCCTGAGGTGAAGCCAACCTCATCCTGCCTGCTTCGTCTGCTTCTCCACATGACCGCTCGATACAATCATACAATCATTTAGGCTTTTCGGTAATGCTTCCTTTCATGATGTGCTCCCACAGTGCGCGTAGATAAGACAGCGTGAGTGGATTTCGTGGGCCGAACAAGGCTGAACTGAGGTAAGCGGCGCAACCTTGCGCTCTTTTTCCGCTCGGTGTACCTTCAATACATTTGTGGTCTCGCCTTTTCGCGCGTAAGCAACCGTGCCTCTTGACCGAGCGACTGTCATAAGCCGTTCGCCCTTGTGAAGCGTGTCCTCCTGCCATTACAATAGTTTTCCTATTTTTCTCCTCCTTGCCTTCACTCCCCCTCCCCTTTCTTCTCACCCTAATTTCTTTTTTTTCACTGTCACTGTCCCTTTTTTCCCCGTTCCCCCGTGAGTTTTTTGGTTGAGGTGTCTTCACATGAGAGACAGTTATCATGCACTCCACACCCCATTTTCTTATCTTTCCGCCTTTTTTCTAAAAAATCCCCCCCCCCGGCCGCAGCAGAACTGCCGCCAGCTTTTTTTCTCATTGAAGAATTAGTAAGAAAGGCTGTACGGGGGCAATAAGGTGCAATCTGCACGCACCCACCATACATGAGAGCGCTCACACAGCACTATTCCATAATACGCGGTTGTATATAGGTGGTTGCGTGGAAGTCTGAAGCATATATTATAGGGCCGGGCAAGAGCAGTGAGGGAGGGGGGGGCTTCTTACTACCTCTTCCTCGCCGAAGATTACCCCCTCCAGCCCCGCACCAAATGGGGTGACTCGGAGGAAGCTGCAGCGCCAAGCTTAGTCCCAATGGCGCTTCCTGCTCTCGCAATGGGTTCCGAAGCCGTTTCGCGACGGAAGCCGGAGAACAAACACGTGGGCGCGCGCACAAATGCGCCACTTTCGCGCACGGCACCGGTGCTGTGCAAACTTGGAAAGAGATGTCGCAGGGAGGGGGCACCAGGTAGCCGCAGGTGGGGGCCCCGACGATCGATTCCTGCTTCAGGAGGTCGCAGCACTTGTGGCTCCGAGCCACTTGTGGAGCCCCCGTGCCGCGCCAGCGGAGTTGCTTCTGGAGGAGATAAAGAGACCGACCACTCTCCACTCCGCACTTCGTCGTCGCTCCCTTGATCGGTCACCTAGATGACGCTGCTCTTTTTTTTTTCTT
The DNA here is from genome assembly GCA_013436015.1 of Rhipicephalus annulatus. Lineage (NCBI taxonomy): Eukaryota > Metazoa > Arthropoda > Arachnida > Ixodida > Ixodidae > Rhipicephalus > Rhipicephalus annulatus. The sequence continues at coordinate 1,735,550 of WOVY01010462.1, read as the reverse complement.
TTTGGCAGCGCAGACCAGGACATTGACCACGTCACAGCGTCGGTTATACGAAAGCCGTACGCGTTGCCGTACATATCGGTGTCTTATCGTCGCGACATCACCGAGCCCATGTTTAGCTAGTCAGCTAAACCCGCGTCAACTGATATTATTTTTGCACGCCGCCAGTGCCACTATTGATCGCTCATGTGTTCGTTCAGACGTATAAAACAAACATAAGAAAAAACAAGCCTTCTCTAGTCTAACAGGACGCGGAAAAGCAAGGATGCCAGCGACGTTTTTGTTGAGTGAAAATTTTTCAAAGACGCGCAGTGATTTTTCATGCGCGCTTGTACGGGCGCACTTCTATGAGACCTGCACATGCCTTCTTCGTTTGTATCTCGTTCTGCGCAACCTTCGGATATCTATCCCAATATAGATTTTTTTTCAAGGGCATATGATGAAAGAAACTTCTAAAACCACACAGATAGTCTGAACGTGGTTCCCGATAGTGTCGGTGGTCTTTTGGTTGTATCTATTCTAGAAGTGGGGCCAATTCAGCAAAAAAATAATGAAAACAGTATGGCATCAACGACATGTCTGTACTACGAACTATTTGCATAAAAAACGTTTTGGTGGACAGAAATACTGTCGGTTTGAATGTGCCGTGACAGTAAATTATGAGTAAGTTTTTTAACGTTCCACAAAATATACACGGCGGGAATAGACAGGAAAATAAGCAACGCTGCAAGTATGTGATTTCTACTTCTTTTTAATACACATGAAGCCTCGTTTCTTTCGGATTGATCCGTCGAGCGTCTAGCGCACGAACGACAATTACTGGAGGAAAAGTTGGGATTGATATGCATGTATACGACGCTCTACAGAGAATGGTGTGCAGCCGATGCGGATTCGACGATTGCGGCGTTGGCCCATTAGTGAGCGTATGATTTACACATCGATTCCTCAGGGTAATGCATCGGTAAATCTGGTGCTCGTTCGTATATAGAAGCCAAACGCGCGCACGTCTCTCGCGAAACGAGAGTTGGCAGTCCGGCGTAATTGTATAGAGGTTCATCGTATAAGCACCTCACTCGCTTGCTACAGTTATTGGAGCTGAAGCTGGCCGCCTACGCGTCCAGCTCATAGAAGACCAGTCCCCAAACTGTCGCAAACGGGCAGGCTCACATACGCACAGCAATCAAACCGACGGTGAAAGCAGTGCAGCCGAAGTTGGGCCGCACATTGAGAGAAAGCGACGCGCAGCACAATGACCAAGTGTTCTCGATGCAACGTTCAGGAAGTGTGCACGCACTTCCCGAGGTTGAACTAAAACATGAAGATAGTACATAACGTGCTCACCGTATTTTCAAGCAATTGCTTCTCAGGATGCGATACAGGTGCACGACTGTAGAAGGCGGCTCTCGTCTGTCCCTGTTTAGGTCAAAGCGCGCGCGCGCGGCGCGCGCGCGAGCTTTTAAAAACTGCGCGAGGATGAGAGCTCGGCCAGGAGGCAGCAGCGAGTCCGCGGCTGCGCTGGACGCTTCTAGCAGCAGCAGTGGTCGACGACGCCGAAGAGAGCGCGACGAGCCCGCGAGATGCGATCGAACTGCTGTCGGCCGTCGGTGCAGAAGCGTTGGTGGCACCAGTCGGCCGGAGCCGGAGCGCGGCGCTGCTGCGCCGGAGTTAGAGGCCGAAGAGGAGGGGGTTGTGGAAGCGTAGGGTTCATTGCAGAACGCCGGCCGAGGGTGGGGAGAGGCGGCCAGGTCGATGGCGAGGGCGGCTCTCTCCGGTGCGTGTGCAGCGACGACGACAAAGGGTTGATCGTCGTCACACAAGCAAGGCGCTATGACAGGGCCGAAACGAAGGGAGTTATACTGCGCCCCCAGTGGGAGGCCCCGGTGTGGATCGGCGCGAGGAAGCCACACGAGCGAGTCTACCTGTGCCGCACGACCTTGGACACCCCCTCCCGCGTCTCTTGATTTACTATTCCCCTTAGAAGAAGCAACAACTGCCTAACGAGGCACTCGTGGTGGCTGTTCTTCGGACCGTGGCAGCCGCAGCATTGCTGTGCGCCACTTATACCTACTAGTTTGCAAGAGTTACCTTCTCTAATTTTCATATATTCGTCTGACTGCTGTCATGCACGCATTGCAGACGCATTATTTGTTCCTTACCACCGGTTTAGCGAAGACAGTGGTCGGAGCTGTGAAAAGCCACTTCGTTCATTTTTTTTTTTACTTGCCTTGATAGGGACGTGGCGAAAATACTCATTGCTGGGATCCAATGGGTCAGAACGCCGACATGATTAATAAGCAAGCCGTACCATAGTGAAAGGCTCCAGATATCTCAAAACACGTGGGACTTTTAACGTACGCCAGACTTCAGCACATGGACCCACACGGTGGGCATACGTTACCACACATCGCCACATGGTGTGCGTAAACATTTAAACAGACAGGGTAAGCATGCTGCTTCGAGTTAAGGATGCGAAGTATTAAAGCAATGCTGCTATATAGGGGGCCATTTGGAGATGTAGAAGCATACTTGAACAGAATGGTAATCTAAACACACATGAATTGCACGCTACGGAAAGCGATTACAGTATACTGGGCTGTTTGTGATGTTAGGGGCTCAGATGCTGACCCGAAAGCCGTAGGTTCCGTCCCGACCACGCAGGTTGCTTTAGATGTACGCGTTCCGCCGTGGTGGTCTAGTGGCTAAGGTACTCGGCTACTGAACCGCAGGTCATGGGATGAAATCCCGGCTGCGTCGGCTGCATTTTCGTTGGAAGTGGAAATGCTGTCGGCCTGTGTGCTCAGATTGCGGTGCACGTTAAAAGGTCGTTGGTGACGATGACGTGGGCAAACACAGGCGAAAAGGTGGCTCTTTCGTGCAGAAGCCCTGAAGTTGTTTTAGGAGCTTCAACACTTTCAAGTACTACGGTCGTTCAGATTTTGTGCACTCTAGGCCATGGCAGCTACGAATTCGCCATTTTTGTCATTTTATGACTATAGGGATGATGATCTAATTTGATGTCATGGCTGTAAGTCAATGAATACTTACAATACTGACTAACATTTTTGTTTGTGGTTTTCTAACACCATTAATATTAGTAAAATACGTACTAAGAATCTGTCACACAAAATCAAAATTACGGGGCTCAAAGAGTTAAGGAGCTTTGACATTCCAAGAACTAAACGAGAGGTGGCTACCCACTACATACATCAAGGACGCACGACCCACGGCTTAAAGAGCTACAGCCCTAAAAGTCTATCCCCTGAGGCACATACCCGCTCTCTCGGGTATGTGCAACTGGTGGTTACAAACGGGTAATCTGGCACTGGTGGTTACAAACGACAAAGGGACGAACGGGTAAAGCCATAAGGAGCTTTGCCCCTGAAAAAGTCTGCGCAGAAATCTGTGTTCTTAGATGTATATGTAATCGTGTGGTCCGCGCTGTCTTCAGCGCTGCTTTTTAAAAATGCAAATGAAAAACTATATATATATATATATATATATATATATATATATATATATAGATATAGATATAGATATATATATATATATATATATATATATATATATATATATATATATATATATATATAGTGTCCCGCCACGGTGGTCTAGTGGCTAAGGTACTCGGCTGCCTGTCGGGATGAAATCCCGGCTGTGGCGGCTGCATTTCCGATGGAGGCGGAAATGTTGTAGGCCCGTGTACTCAGATTTGGGTGCACGTTAAAGAACCTCAGGTGGTCGAAATTTCTGGAGCCCTCCACTACGGCGTCTCTCATAATCATATGGTGGTTTTGGGACGTTAAACCCCACAAATGAATATATATATATATAATATATATATATATATATATATATATATATATATATATATATATATATATATATATATATATATATATATATTGTTACGGGGAGCAGGCGTCTGAAAAATGCCTTTACTTTTGGTAAACAGGCAGGCATACAATATGGAGCCCGGTCTGCACGAGCTCGCGCTAAACATCGTCCTCTTTTCTAGAATGTTCATTTGTGGCGCCCCGTAGCATCACCCCCGGCGGCGAAGGCACCGTCTCGGTGCTTGGTTGGTCTGAGTAAAATCGTTTCAGCCGAGTGACGTGAACAACGTCAGAACACGATCGCGCGCTGGTAGCGTTAAGAGGTTCAATTTCATATGTCACGTCGGTGACTTGCCGCACCACACGGTACGGACCCGAGTACGGTGAAGTCAGCTTTTCGCACAGGCCAACTCGCCGCGACGGCGTCCAGAGAAGGACTGCGTCACCTTGACTGAAGTGGACATCACGATGGCACGCGTTGTAGACCTGTCGTTGTCGTTCCTGTGAATCGCTCAGACGCTGGCGAGCAATCTCACGTGCCTCTAGTGCTCTAAAAATCACATCACCGGCATATTCTGACGTGTGGCCAACGGCAGGAAGGAGCGTGTCGAAAGGCAACGTAGGTTCTCGTCCGTATAGGAGGAAAAATGGCGAGAAACCTGCAGTGTCATGCCGAGACGTATTGTAGGCAAATGTTACAAATGGAAGGGCGGTGTCCCAGTCACGATGGTCGGAAGAAACATACATGGCGAGCATGTCCGTGATGGTTCTATTTAGCCGCTCCGTGAGCCCGTTGGTTTGAGGATGATACGCCGTTGTGAACTTGTGCTTTGTAGCGCAAGAGTGCAATATGTCTTGGATAACTTGTGATAAAAAGTAGCGGCCCCGATCGGTAAGCAGTTGCCGAGGAGCGCCGTGGTGTAATATGACATCTTCTAGAAGAAAGTCAGCGACGTCGGTCGCACAACTGGTAGGAAGGGCCCGTGTGATGGCATACCGAGTGGTGTAATCCGTGGCGACTGCTATCCATTTGTTTCCGCTGGCCGATAAAGGAAACGGTCCTAGTAAGTCAACACCTATCCTATAAAATGGCTCGGATGGGATCTGAATGGGTTGAAGGCGTTCCGCTTTAAGGGTTGCTGGTTTTTTGCGGTGTTGACAGGATTTGCATGAAGCGACGTAACGGCAGACGGATCGGTAAATACCGGGCCAAAAGAAGCGACGTCGAACGCGGTCATAAGTTCTTGAAACTCCCAGGTGACCAGCTGTCGGAATATCATGCAACTGTGCAAGGACAGTCTGACGCATATGTTGTGGGATGACCAACAGCAGCTCAGGTCCGTCAGGATGCATGCTGTAGCGATATAAGACGCCATCTTGGAGCAGGAACATACAGAGAGACGGAGGAGTTGTGGGACCACTAAGCCGAAGGATTATATCTCTGAGGTGAGGATCACTGCGTTGCTGATCTCCGATGTTGCTAAACGCGGAAAGTGCCAAAACGCAAGTAGACTCATCGCTCTCAGAAAGGTCTGCTGGGTCTACTGGATGACGCGACAAGCAATTAGCATTCTCATGGTGGCGACCTGATTTGTAGACAACCGTGTAGGAATATTCCTGTAGCCGTAAAGCCCACCGGCTGAGACGTCCACTAGGATCTTTTAAGGACGACAACCAGCATAATGCGTGGTGATCAGTGACAACCGTGAACTGGCGCCCATACAAATACGGCCGAAATTTAGCCACTGCCCAGACGAGTGCGAGGCATTCGCGTTCTGTGATGGAGTAATTTCGCTCTGCTGGCGATAACAGACGGCTAGCGTATGCAATAACGTGCTCGCAGCCATGCTGTCGTTGTGCCAAAACGGCTCCGATTCCGTGGCCGCTGGCGTCGGTACGCACTTCTGTTGGAGCGCATATATCAAAGTGGCCGAGAATCGGTGGCGTCGTAAGTCTACTCGTCAGTTCAACGAATGCTCTGGTTTGTTCAGGTCCCCACACAAAAGTCACATTTTTTTAGTAGTTCCGTGAGCGGTCGTGCGACGTCAGCAAAATTCCGCACAAATCTACGAAAGTAAGAACAAAGGCCCACAAAGCTTCGAACATCGTTCACAGAGGTCGGCACAGGGAAATCTTTGACGGCACGGATTTTCTCAGGATCGGGACGAACACCAGAAGAATCGACAAGGTGTCCAAGGACAGTGAGCTGCCGGCGGCCGAAGTGACATTTGGACGAGTTTAGTTGGAGCCCTGCTTTGCGGAAAACCGAAAAAATTGTTGAGAGACGCTCGAGGTGAGTTTCGAAAGTTGGCGAAAAAACAATGACGTCATCAAGGTAACATAAGCAGATTGACCACTTGAAACCGTGAAGAAGAGCGTCCATCATTCGTTCGAATGTAGCTGGGGCATTGCATAACCCGAACGGCATTACTTTGAACTGATAGAGCCCGTCGGGAGTTATAAATGCCGTCTTTTCACGGTCCAGATCATCAACTGATATCTGCCAGTACCCGGAACGAAGGTCGATGCAAGAGAAATAATTTGCTCCACTAAGGCAGTCAAGAGCGTCGTCTATCCGCGGCACAGGATACACGTCTTTTTTTGTAACCTTGTTGAGATTTCTGTAGTCGACACAGAAGCGCCAGCTGTTATCCTTCTTTCTCACAAGCACAACAGGCGAAGCCCAAGGACTTGAAGAAGGTTCAATGACGTCTCGGGCAAGCATCTTGTCGACTTCTTGCTGGATCACGTGGCGCTCGGTGGAGGAAACTCGATAGGGTCGCCGGTGTACTGGATTTGCATCACCGGTGTTGATCCGATGCTTTACGATGGTCGTTTGACCTAGGGGTCGGTCGCAGAAATCAAAGACGTCTTGATACGACGCAAGAAGGCCACGAAGCGCAGACACATGCTCGGCCGGGAGATCAGAGGCAATCATTCCAGTTATGCAGTCTAGTGTACTGCACGACAGAATACTTGCAGATGACAGTGTATCCTCTGTTAAGGCGATATGTGGTAGTCGCCGGCTGGGGCAAGGGTTGCAAGGGATATTCCTCGTGGCAGCACTTCAGAGCAAAGTCCAAAGTTCACAATAGGGAGACATGCCACGTTGTTCTTCATTGTGATGATGGTGTGGGGGAACGTAACATTGAGCGAACAGAGTACTGTAGGATTAGGCGAAATGACATAATCGCTGTCAGCCACAGGTGGATCAGAAGAGACGTCGATATACGTCACAGCTCGACAAGATAGGCGAACAAAGTCGGCGGAGCATAGCTTTGGCGGCGCAGGATCAGGAGGGTCAACGGCGTGTGGTAGGACAAGCTGAACAACACCAGCAGAACAGTCAATTAGGGCGGAATGCTCCGACAGAAAATCGAGTCCCAATATGATGTCATGTGGGCAGTGGTCTAGTACGTAAAACAGAACAGTGGTATGACGGCCAGCAACAGTGACACGGGCGGCACACATCCCGGTGGCCGCTGGTGTTGCACCATCAGCTACTCGGACAAGAGTGATCGGAGCAGGAGTGAGCACTTTCTTGAGTCGAGCACAAAGGCTGGAGTTCATGACTGATATGTGAGCGCCGGTGTCAATTAGTGCTGCCACAGAAGTACCGTCCACATTTACTTTAATCAAGTTGTTGTGTCCGGGTATCGTGTGTAGAGGAATTTCGGGTCGGGTCGTCGAAGCAGGCTCACCTCTAGGAGCTGCGCCCGTCAGTTTTCCGAGGACTGGTGGTAGGAGGGTGAGGGGGAGCGACGTCGGTTAGTTGAGCGGGACATGCGTCCAGAGGGCGACGGGGAGCGGCTTGGTCGGGCGGGCCTGGATGGCGAAGCATCATCTTGTGCCGTGTAGATCGGCATCCGAGAGCCAGAAGGTGGACGTCGGGTGTTGGCATAATGCGACCACGGCTGCCAACCCCAGGAAGTGCGGCAATGACGTGAAATATGGCCCACTCGTCCACAGTTGAAGCAGAACGGCCTGTCATCGGAAGTTCGCCATTCTGCCGGGTTCCGGTAACGTGGGCGGTTGTTCGGTCCGCGAGACATATTAGGTGTACTGGGCAGTCGGTAGTCAGGTCGGTTAACGGGGCATAGCGTCTGAAGGCCGGCGTTGGCCAGTTCCTGGCGTACGACACTCTTGATTAAAGAAATCGTGGCGCGAGAATCGTCATGGGCCTCGACTTGGTCAGACAGGGGAGATGCTGCCTCGATTTCGTGGCGCACGATGCGCACAATATTGTCGGAAGCAGCAGGGGCTGGTGCCAAACGGGCGTCCTCGCAGGTTGATGTTGCAGCCGTGTTGGGAAGACGCGAAAAGTGTGGAGTGATACGGCGACTTTTCGCGTCTTCGAAGCGTCGGCATTCATTATAACGTCGTCTACGGTCGATGAGTTTCGATATACGAGGAGATTGAAAGCGTCATCGGCGATTCCTTTGAGGATGTGCGCGACCTTTTCAGATTCCGGCATCTTGTCATCAACCTTCCGGCAGAGGGCAAGCACATGTTGTATGTATGTGACGTACGACTCGGTGCCGGACTGGAGTCGGGACGCTAGTTCTTTTTGCGCAGCACGACGACGCCCGATGGGCTTGCCGAAGAGGTCGATGAGTTTCTGCTTACAGATGTCCCAATTCGTGATATCTTCCTCGTGGTTAGAAAACCAAACTTTAGCTGTACCATCAAGGTAAAAAATAATATTGGCCAACATGAGCGTCGGATCCCAGTTGTAAAGAGCGCTCACCCTTTCGTACAGCTGAAGCCATTCCTCCACGTCAGTACTGTCACTGCCCGAAAATGTGCCTGGGTCACGCGGTTGAGTCAGGACGACGGTGCGGTTAGTAGCAGCTGGATGCGGTGCTGTTGGTTGCTGTGTAGTTGGACGAAGCACGGTTGGGGTAGTCTCCGAAGAATCCTCGTGTTCGTCTTGATCAGGCATCGCACAGGCAGCCAAGGAACGTCCGCTGCGTAGAATCGTCGTGGTGTTGACTGTGAGAAGACCCGCACTCTCCACCAAAATGTTACGGGGTGCAGGCGTCTGAAAAATGCCTTTACTTATGGTAAACAGGCAGGCATTCAATATGGAGCCCGGTCTGCACGAGCTCGCGCTAAACATCGTCCTCTTTTCTAGAATGTTCATTTGTGGCGCCCCGTAGCAATATATATATATATATATATATATATATATATATATATATATATATAGAAAGAGAGAGAAAATTTATGGACCATCTCCCACATGGAACCCTGTTGGGATGCGAAGCAGCAGCGGTGCGCATGGCATTGACCCGTTTCAAACAGGTTTCGACGCGGGTGCAGGAAAAACGGATTAAAGCGAAACTTGGTGTAGCAATTACTCGAGTACACGTTTGTTTATACGCAAAGACACGGGGGTGGGTTGGGTTTTGAGTAAGTTTCATAGCAAATAAATTAGCCGAAAGGGTGCTTCTGTTCGACGCGCGTTCGAGCGTTGCGAGTGGTGGAGAGGCTGAAGTAAGAGAGAACTGTGTTGCGAGTGGGTGGAGGGCACTGCGGCTGCTTGCTGCGAGTGAGGGATAGAGTGACGTTAACGCGCACCGGCGAGGGAAGCGTGTGAGCGGAGCATGACATGAACGCGCAGCTGCGGCGATAGCTACTTGGCACTGCTCCAACACCTGTGGCGAGGGGAACGCGCGACGGCGCGTTGGTACGGACGCATGTACGTACGACGTTACACACATGAGTGAATAGCTGCTTGACATCTGAAAATAACAGATAGATGTCGAGAAAACCTATGGTGACCTATTTTATAAAAAAACATGCAAAGTAAACACATTAAACCGACACTGAAATGAAACACTAAATCATTATAGACTAATAAGATAACCGTTGGCGATTCTGTTCTCATTTACTTTTCTATTAGAGCTTCACTATCAGAAAGGAGAACTAGAACCAACGTTTCATCCTTAACGGGCTGACGAGAGAGCTAATGCCTTCTTTGTCGTCTTCACTGTGCCTTTCCTACAGGCGCCATCTTCTCCTCGCCACTTATTTATTCACGTCACAACGTCAGCACTAAGGTCTGAGCCCATCAGGCTTTCGTGCGTGCCGGCTGCACATTGTTATCACTGCTTGCACTGTGAAAAACCTGCAAGACAAAATGAAACCAGTGAATCGCGCGTGACAGTTATGCGAGACTAGGCAAAACAGGCGTGCGACTGAGTGGAAAAGTAGGGTAGGAGACAATCCACGACTGATAACTATACCTGGTACTCGAACTGATCTATAGCTTACGTCTTCATGACGTCAGGTGAACAGTCTGCTGGCACCATGAACTGTGCGCAAAAAAACAGATAGTTGAAGAAAACATAATGCGGCCCTTTGTATTTTCTGTTGTTTTTAGGGGGTCCTGTAAATAATGCTTCGAAATGTGAACACCGGAATGTTTCTTTGACGTCGTGAGTTTTGATGTCCTTGAAGTGTTTGGGCCGCATTGGGTATATATAACATTCTACATCATGTCAGAAAATTTAACTGTAAGAACTTATTAGGGGGTGTAACAGAGGCAAAAACCTAATATTACAAGCTTGATCGTTATGCCCCAGAGAACAATCAAACGTATAATTTGAAATACAATTTTTACTAAAACGAGGCAGCCCTTTTACTCTCAAGTGTTCTTAAATGTTCGTCAAGATCTCTGGCCTAGAGATAAGCCAAAACAATGAGCAAATCAATACATCGTTAAACCCAGTGACACGGAGACACAGCGAGGGGCGCCTTTACAGCACACGTGCAATTGAGCTTTTCTTAACGACCCAAGAACAAACAGTTCGCATCTCAGGGGATGTGTGGTTGCTTCGATTGCCCCTGGACAGGGCTCTTCCATTGGGTTTTTTCTTGTAGTTGTTTTGTTTTGCACCGTATGTTCTGCATTAAGACCTGCTTATAATGCCCGCTCGCCTCACTTACAAAAACTCAAGAACTTCGTCAGTTCGGGAGTTTTTGTCACGTCATTTCACCGGTAGGTGAAGCAGGAAGGGCATATGCAGTGTATAACAAATATGCAGCCCATCTAAGCTCACACTATCCAAGCCGTTGACAGTTTAAATTAGGATTATTAACTTCGAAGCTAATTTTAGTCAAGCATCTCGCATCCAGGGTACATCGTAGATCATAAATGCATAAAGTTTCCTATAAACGCATTATAGTGAACTCTGGTACGAGTGTCTAAGGGAGCTACGGCTCTTCAGCGAGCATGAAATTAATTTGTCTAATTTTCGTACATTCGGCTCTGTTTGGCTTCGCGTGGCCTGAAGCCGCTTCGTCACGAGACGACACTCAGCCAATGTCCAACACTTGCACTTCACCACGTTAACCTTTTAGGCTCGCCAGTTCCAATCGGCATGTGAAGTTATCAATGGCCTAATGTTTTATTCGAAACACTACCGAAACACAACAATAAACAAAGCCACAAGTGTGTTCGAAGCCCGCAAGCACGAAAACTAGGCAAATCTTTGTGCTACCCTCCAAAGCGGCACAGAAGCAGCATCTTCACAAGCTTATTCACAACTACACCGAATCGGAAGAACATATCATTCAAGAATTTGTGAAAAAGCTTTGCGGAGACGTGCCCGCTGTTGCGTCTTTTAGCATCAAAGAATATGCGAGAACACCAAACCCTGACCTCAACCAGCTCTTCACACAAACCGAACTTTACGCTGCCCTATCGAAGTTGACAAAAAATACCTGCCCCGGAAAACACCAAATTGTCAACAAACACTTGCGCAACTTACATCACTAGGCCACCAGAGCACTTTTCCAATATTACAATGATTTCTGGGAGAAATGAGAGCTGCTGTGGTTTTGAAGCACTCGGAAATCACCATGATCCCCAAGCCTAACGAACCAATCAGCATTTAGAACTTGCACCCGATTTCCCTCACCTCATGTGTGGGAAAACTATTTGAACATATGGTACACGACCACTTGACTCTGTGCCTAGAAGATAGTGGGCACCTACTAGATACGATTTTCGGCTTCAGACAGTACCTCTATACGCACGACATGCTTCGATCTACTACTCAAAGAAGACCTTCTTGATCACCTCGATTACCGAACAAAGTACTCACTATTCAGAGTTAATGTAAAAGATGCCTTCGATAACGTAAGCCATGACGCGATCCTCACCGACCTCGAAAGCACCGGCTGCGGCGTTAGAACCCATGCACGTATGTCAGAAACTTTCTGGTGGACGGCACAGCAACTGTGGGGATCTGGAACATCCGCAGCAAAAGCTCCCAACTACCTAAAAGAACCACGCCACAGGGTTTGGTCATGTCACCGCTTTGTTCAAAGTGACCATGATGAACCGGCCTAAGGTTCTCAATAAAATACCAGATGTCCGTCACGCGGTGTACGATGACGACATCACAATCTGGATCAAGGCTTCGAACATCGGGAGACAAGACAACTGTGCCACCGAGAAGCCTGGGCACCTTGTACTCAAAGCAAGAACGAGAGGTAGACCTCCAGCATACGAAGAGCCCGACCCTTGCGTCACCCTCAAGGGACAATTAATCCGAAAATTGATGCGCTACGGGTGCTCGGACTTCACATACGCAAGGATGAATTGGAAGCGGCCACCATACCGAGACTCCAAAGTACACTCTCACAGCTCACGCACCCCGTCAAGAGAATCTTAAACCAACGCAATGGGTTTAAAGAACATGACACCCTACGAACAATGCAAGCTCTGCTCACCAGCCGCATCACGCACGGCCCGCCATGCATGCCTTAGTTTGAAAACCGCGAAAATAGAAAAACTTAATATTCTGATAAGAAAGGCAACCAAAACCGCCTTGGGACTACCACCCATGGCTTCTAGTTCACGACTTCTTAAGATGGGTGTCTACAACACGTGCAAGAGCTCGCCGAGGCTCACAGGAACAGCCAGCTTGAACGACTCAAGCTCACGTCCACTGGGGAGGTCGGTACTCAAGTATCTCAACTACAGCAATTCATACATTTCGGAAGCAGACCGGGAAAAGCGCATCCCTGTGGACGTTCGAGAGTCCCTGTCCGTCGAGCCTGTCCCACGCAACGTGCAAGCGACATAGCGCAAAGGTAGGCGAAGAGCTAGAGCAGAAGCTGTTCAACGAATGCTCAGGCAAGACGTGTACGCCCGCTATGCCGAGGCGGCCAAGTATCCACGTGGAAACGCGTACGCTATCAGCGTCGTAGACTCTCAAGGCTGAGGGTTAGCGTCGGCCATGGTCAAGGCACGCAACTCCGACGCTGCGCAAGAAGCGGCAATAGCTCTCGCCACCACCACATGTGAAGACGTGAAGACGCCGCGGTGATCTTCACTGAGTCGCAAGCTGCTTGCCGGAATTACGCGAAGGGCCACGTCTCAGCCAACGCAATTAACATCCTGAAACAGCTAAGCTCACCACTTCCATACACCTGCATGATCTGGGTTCCTGTACACGAGGGTCTACAAGGAAATGAAGTGGCCCATGCCACTGCTCGCGAGCACGCTAGCCGGGCTACCCTGGGACCAAAGGATATCTGATCTGTGGCTACAGAGATGGCGGTAGTAGAAAACACCTACTCATCGCTACTTCCACATTACAAACTCGAGCGACGGGTGTACCCTCCACCCCAACCAAAACTGACCAGAAAGAAGTGTGATCTTCAGATGGCTGGAAAGCAACACGTACATACACGGAATATTATTGCACCACCTCTACCTAACGACACATGGCTACATTTTTCCGCTCTGCTGAGTACCGGGCACAATGGCACACTTGCTCCTGGAATGCCGGTGCCACGCAAACCATGACATGCAATCGGAGCGGGACCAAGCACCAAGAATGCATGAAGACCACTCAAACAAAACGTGGGAGGCCAAGCTCGTCCTCGAGGACCTAGAAGACCAGCGACAACTCGTCATTAGGACCAAGAGGGCAGTCGCAGCCAGAGGGTTGCTGGACAAGGGAGCCTTCTCACCTTAGGGTGATACCAGGCATCGCTAAGAACACTGTTTCAAAACAAACGTTTATTTCTGTCTCTGTGTGCATAAACTGGTATGTGCCACTCCTACCACCCTTCCAACTACTCATATCTCTATTCCCGTAACTTACCCCTACGCCCAGTACTAATCCTGCCATTTCTGTCGTTTCGTTTCACTCACCCACTTCATTATTATACTACTTCTTTAACTAAGTAGAGTAACTGGTGAGGCGAGGGCTTCTGTGGAGGCAACCAGCTTCGTTGTTTTATCATTGTCTGTGAATAGGAGCCGGCTGAATTTTTATTTCCTTTTTATCAAGCACATAATTTGCCCATAAAAATTTTGTATGGCCTTCAGCAACGCTAACGAATACATGCGAGGGACATCCCGCATTCACAAGGCGAAGTTGTCGTTCCCTGAAATTGTTAAGAAAATGGAAACTGTAAAGAAGGGCCTTTAGCGTTGCTGAAGGCCCTGTGAACTACGTGACACCGCTAGGAACCACTTCGCCGCCTTTCAATAGTAAAGTAGTAATCATTCGGGCTTTGCGCACTGTCCAGAAATTATCGCTGAACATGCGAGCGTTGAAGTTGTTTTTTTTTTCTGCGCCAGATAAAGTGCGTTATTTACGCAGATTGCTAGCGCATATGCCCACAACAAGAGGGAGTGCAATACGAAGCATAAAACCACATTCGTTGACTGTACAAATGGCATAGTTTATAAAATCTGCCTTTGAGTTGTGGTAACTATTGGGTTGGCTAATGTGAACGATCCCTTAATGATAGACTCCGGGAGCATCGCTACATTGGGTCGGTATTGAGAGGAGACTTTTTAGATGCTTACGGCAGATCTTGCACTGTTATGGCTACCTGATAACCGATTTACAGTGAAAGTTCCCTTTTCAGCAGAAGAAGAAATCAGTTAACCCACGTGATCATTGAGGTGAAGTTAACTGATAGACTACATGACGCATTTGTTTCAAAACCATCAGCTGCTCTTCCGAGGAAAGACTTATTTTTCCTGCGTCATGATTTGAATTTTGTGCATGCGGTGCACATGGGATGTATCATGCTTTTCGAGCAAATATGTGGTTGCTTGTCTCAAAAATAAAGTGCTTTTGTTAGTCAGTGCTCATGTGTGTCATGCCTCTTCTCTGTCTAAGTCTCATTCACATTCACCCTGTATCACATCAAAAAAAAAGCCCGAGCAACTAGCCAAGTGGTCCATAGGTTTGTTTATTATCACGATAGCAATTATATAAATGCTCTCGGCTGGGTTTTGCCGATGGCGTTGACATCGACGTGGGCGTTGTCGTCATTCAGCGTATATGTATACGTTGCTATATATATGGAAACGCAAGTAGAAAACAACAATCCACAAAAAGGCTCCGGCGTACGGAATCGAACGTGAGACCTCTGAACTGTGAGCGCGAGGCGTCAGTGTCACTCAGCCTTGAAGAAGCACCTCCTTGAACGTTAAACGGCAAGCTATTTATATCTACCACTTACAGCTGGCGATGGGCATCTCGGGGGAACTAACGTGTTTACACCATTAGGAGTGACATGGCGCAATGAGTGCGCTTGGCCAGACGGTCACGACGCGGTGGCGCACGCTCTCATCTCCTGTGCGTACTTTGCCCCGCGGTTGCCCCGGCGTGGTGGTCTAGTGGCTGAGGTATTCGGCAGCTTACCCGCAGGTTGCGGGATCGAATCCCGGCTGCAGCGGCTGCATTTCCGATGGAGGTGGAAATGTTGTAGGCCCATGTGCTCAGATTTGGGTGCACGTACAGAACCCCAGGTGGTCAAAATTTCCGGAGCCCTCCACTACGGCGTCTCTCATAATCATATCGTGGTTTTGGGACGTTAAACCCCACATTTAAATCATCAATCAAGGCAACGCGTGCAAATGTTAATATGTGTTTCACTATCACATAACTAGCCATGTAAAAATAATAATAATAATAATAATAATAATATTAATAATAATAATAATAATAACAACGTTTCATGAACGCAGCGGAAGAATCAGATCTATGCGGCATCAAGTAGTGCAATATATTATCCACTTCAAGAGCAAGACGGTATTTTTATTGAGAAAAAATAGCCCAAGAACAGGATGTTGTGTGTTTATATGGTTTAATGTGAATGACTCCAATGAATATCCGTTTAAACGCACTGAAAATGATAATTAAAATAACTAATTTTGACAGACCCACATACTTTTACGTTCGGTGGGGTGTTAAGTGATTGTAGAAGGAAAACCAGCCGGAATAATTGGTTGCTTTCAACGCCTCTTTGTTTATTGACGTCAAGAAAAACGCGCTTTTGTTTTCAAAAGTGACACATTTGTCAATGTGCGACAAAACGTGATCCCTATAATATAGAAGTAAGCCATTGAGCAATCACTTTACTTTTCAATATTATAATTTTTTTGCTAGCGCGTGCCATTAATGTAATAAAAAACTTCGTAGACAGTATTCACGATAGATTATTTGCATCTAACTTCGTATGACGCAAAAAATTCAATAGTAACAAGTTTAAGTAGTTTTTTTATTACACGGACTAGCTACCAGGGCGTACTGCAGTTTTCAACTATCAAGTCTCTTCCGAGACACAAGAAAAGGCAAATGGCTTCATCCTGCACTTTTATGAATCAACAGACAACTACGACCGCCAACAAATTTTAAACAATTATGCCGAGATGGCACTTTGTGTAAATAAAAATATAGTTTAATGGATATCTGAATGCACAAACATCTCAGCAGCTAATAATGCGTTCTTTACCCATGACGTGCCTAATTAGAATGTCGTTTCAAATAGAAGCGAAAAGTTAAAATGTCTGTCTTGCTTCTCTAAACCTTTCAAACAATGATAAAATGTAAACAAGACACTTCTCACGTCCACTTAAATGAACAACATCGTAGTATTGTTGGTGTGCACTCTTCTAGAAATCAACATGTCCCACTCAACAAAACACAATTGAGAATCTTCGACGTACAGTTCTTTGTGGGCCAGAATAAGGGCCCTTAAATCTTTGACAAAAAATGAAATACACATGACTGATGCCTGCGTTATTGGAAACGGTATAACACAAAAATGAAGCGTGTCCTCACAGAAGTAGTGCACATTGCGTAGTCTAATTGTCTATTCGATTTTGGCACCTATAGCATCGTTTGGCGTTGTGGTGCGTTGACATCAATCTCCATGGGGATAAGGTTCATGATCATGACTTAAACGTTGTGGTAGTTGAAGTTGTTGACACAGAGCTGAATCCAGCGCGTCGTCAATTTCACGTAAAGATGGCATCAAGCAGATACTGAACACTGGCACTCGATGAGCGCTTCTTAAAAGCGTCGTCATTTAAAGGAACGGCATAAGCTCTCGAGTAATATAACAGGCTCAGGCTAACATCGGCCTATGTTCATGCACCAAACTGTGCTTTAACACACACACACACACACACACACACACACACACACACACACACACACACACACACACACACACACACACACACACACGCACACACACACACACACACACACACACACACACACACACACACAGGCGCACACGCACACACACACGCACGCACGTACGCCCCCCCCCCCTAACACACACACTGCGGAGGTACACGACACAAGAAAGGCAACACGATTGGCGTAACTTTGATTAAAGCCCTTATATGAGAGCCAACGTTATCTTTAGCGGCCAATGTGCAGCAAAATGACGTGGGTATTTGAGTAATTTGCTCACAGCAGTATGTTTGGTTCGTGAGTACTGTAAACGATAAGGACGATATAACACTCGCTTCAAAATGACGCAACTGGTGGCGGCTGTCGCAAAATATTTCGCTTCATATATTTAAATACTGCCAACAGCATTGCTATAGCTAACCGAACTGATTACTGAGTGAGGATGGGCCATGCGCCTCACTCGAGCCCGGCATTTGAAATGCGAAGCATTTCTTGGCGAACTTCGACGAGTTTGACCATATCTATCTATCTATCTATCTATCTATCTATCTATCTATCTATCTATCTATCTATCTATCTATCTATCTATCTATCTATCTATCTATCTATCTATCTATCTATCTATCTATCTATCTATCTATCTATCTATCTATCTAGCCACCTATGACTTTTTGCTCTCCTGGCCATTTGGATAATTTGTTCTAAACCGATATTGGTATGGCATAAGACGACTGTCTGACAAGCATAACTGACAAGTCATAACATGAATATGATGACTTGTATGTCATGCCATAGTTTGCATGTCATATTCTTGCTGCTGTGGTAGCTTCGTTCATAAGACTTATCGTAAAACGGGTATAGTATCACATGACAACACGGCGAGAATTTGTGGCTGACCCTCACGTGAATATCATGACATACGTGGTATGTAAGAACATGACTACATGTCACACTCATGATGCGCTCGTGGTCGTTTCGCTAGCTTCACATACACCAAACTTGGTATTACGTGACTTACGTAAATGGATTACGAATGTATATGACTGACGTAAACATAAGAATCATGAGATATGTGATATGTAAGACGGTCATGGAAGCCATGACTACGTGCCACGCTCATGATGCACTTGTGGTCGTTTCGCTAGCTTAATACATACTAAATTTGGTATTACTTGGTGTGAATGGATGACGAACGTATCTGAGTGGCACAAACATGATAATCATTCCATGCGTGTTTTATAAGAATGTGACTACATGCCACGCTCATGATGCGCTCGCGACCATTTCGCTAGCTTCACATATATCAAATTTGGTGTTACGTGACGTGAGTAGATGACGAAGGTATATGACTGGTGCAAGCATGAAAATCGTGATATGCGTGTGATGTAAAAACATGACTACATACCAGGCTTATAGCGTCCTCGCAGCCGTTTCTCTAGCTTCACATATACCAAGTTTTAGGCGTTAAGGGACGTGAATGGACGCCTGAGCACAAATGCCGGGCGCAAACATGATAATCATGACATGGAAATTATGTATGGCATAATTTATGAGCGCCTTGGAACTTTGTGCTGATTTTATGTGATAATTCAACCTTCCCCATTCTGAATTTGCATATCATGGATTCTCACTTTACGTAGTGTCCATCATTATTTTTTTCATTATTGCTGTACAGTCACGCGCGATATAAAGGTTATCACATGAGCATGGACCTGACTAACGTTCTAGGTGTTTAGTGGCAGGTTTCATGACTGCGAAAATCAAGATTGCCCATTCTTTTCTCCGTCGTTAGCTGTTCCATGCTACAACAACCCCCCTCCCCTACAACGAACTCCGCATCCTTTCACTCTATTTTGAGCGTTGGTCCCACCGCGGTGGTCTAGTGGCTTAGGTTGCTAAGGTACTCAGCTGCTGACCCGCGGGTCACTGGATCGAATCCCGGCAGCGGGGTCTGCATTTTCGATGGTGGTGAAAATGCTGTAGGCCCGTGGGCTCAAATTTCAGTGTACGTTAAATAACCCAAATGGCCGAAATTTCCGAAGTCCTCCACTATGGCATCTTATAATCCCATGGCAGTTTTGGAAAGTTAAACCCCACATGTGCATGAAATTTATTTTTAGCCTTCCATTCATTGCGATAAAGTGTAATCTTCGTAAGCTTTTATCATTGCAGGACATTACGAAATTGGTTGGAAAGATGTGGTAAAGCTGGTGGCTCGTCTTAAGAGGCTCATTCCTCCAATGAGCCTCTGAAGACGGGAGTCATTATGTCTTAAGGTGCAGCTAGAAGGGTGAGTGAAGATTGCGTGATACCACCCACTCCTTAAAAGAATATTCTAGGGCGTGGCATTGTCGTAGTTCGCTTGTACAATAACCATGGTAAAATTATATGGGGGGTGAAACCAGAGACGAAAAGTGTCGAAAACCTATTGCCGCGGGCATGAATGACCGCCTACCACGATTGCAGCAGTAGTAGGTGAAGATTGAATTAGTGCTAAAAACTGAAAACTGATTTTTTTCAAGTATATATATATATATAAAATTATCTACAAATTCACTTTGAGGTTTATCTAACACAAGCTTAATGGTTGATTGCCGAAATTTTGCGTCATGTGTCATGAAGGGAAGGGAAGGGGTTGGTATTCAGGCAATCTGCAATCAGAGCTTGTATTTGGTTAGGTACATTGCCGGGTCAACAGGGCATCGCTGACTTTTGCGTGATGATTTCATGCGCACTTTCCATAATTGATTTATGTGCTTATGTGCTGTTCACTGGCGTGACATTTCAGAGAATAACTAGCCCGCGGAATGTGTAGAAAGCCACCCCTGTGACTGCCGACTGCTTTCGCTGGCGCACAGCTGGCATGCCCTCGCTTTTGGTGACGGGGAACGCGACACGCTAATGGTGCATTCAGACGACAGACCGAATCCGGATGTGGCGGGACGGACGGCGCGTCACGTGGCCTCACATCAGCGATTCCCCTCGTCCGCGACTCGTCTGCGCAGCTCGCGGACGGATAAACCGAACCTGTTTCTCACATCAGGATTCTGGCGGGAGAAAGCCGATACTTTAGCGGATTAGCTCGGGGTTTCTGGCAACCAGTACACTTTTCGTCTGCCCGCGGCATGTCCTTCATGGCTCACGGACAGCTGCATGGCTGGTCGGCATCATCTACGCTTGAGCATGGTTTACTTAGTTTCCGGGGGATTTGTTCTCCGGTGATTAAATACGCGGAAATCATTTTTGGTGGTTCGGGAAATGTCGCCGCCGTCGTTTGACACACGATATTCTTAGCCGTCATGGTAGTGAAATATACTAACTTCTGCAACCAGCGACGTGCTGCTTCTAAAAAAGGATGGGATACGCATTCAGAAGTTCTACAAGTGGGGAACTATGTAGTGGCAAGAACATTCTGTCAGCAACTCCCTTTTCTCTTGAAAGAATAACACTTCTCGTTCATTTGTCACAACGCGACAGACATCGCAGCCAAGCGTCGCTTCTTGCGGGCATCCATGTTTAATACTCTCAAACCGGTCTGCTGCCAGCGGGTGCAGGTGAGCGCCGAATCTGCTGTCGAGGGTAATCCGGCTGTTTTATCCTAGGACAATGTCCGTCGTGTGGATGCGCCTGCAGGCGGATAATCCGCGGATTAGCCGTCCACGTCAACGACAAATCCGGATTTGGTCCGTCGTCTGCATGCACTATCAGCAACGAGGCGCGGAACTCCACGGTTGCCAAAGCGATATTCTCAAGGCTATTGTCTCATCGCAGTTGTTTTCCATGACTGGGCAACAACTATTCCGCTGTTGTGCTCGTGAAAAGTTGTGTCACTATTTCATCTGCGAAGTTTTCTGTGTATAGTGCAAGTACACCACTTGGCTAATAAAATAACTTTTGTTTCTAAATCTTTCTTGTTGGTCTTTTTTTTCGCACGCACGCGATCAGTGTGCCATAACGCACAATAAAGGTGTGTATTTTATCGACACGTAAAAGGTCAGCAATTAAGGTAATATAAATTTCGCGCCATGTAAGGCAAGTGCACGACGTGGCTACCGTTTCTGGTTGTGACATCATATTTTATTTTTTATTTTTCATTAGCTGCTAGTAGTCCCCTTCATACGTAGATGGCAATGGTGTTAATGAGCCACCAAAACAAGATACATGGGCTTCTGTAAAAGTTACGCTAGCAGTTTACATGCACCTTGCAATAACCATCAAATCACGTGCGGCAGTAACTGCATTACTTCCGCATCCAGCTGACACCTGCATGTCGAGTTGACACGACCGCTGAAGAGCATACTGTGTCGAAGCATGGGCGTTGACGTTTATAGCGAATGCAGAGCAGCTTTTATGTCGAATATTTCTTATGATATAGTTAGTGTGGACCATGGATGAGAGCCGCGCAGAAGACGCGTCAGTGAGCG
Source organism: Rhipicephalus annulatus (assembly GCA_013436015.1). NCBI lineage: Eukaryota > Metazoa > Arthropoda > Arachnida > Ixodida > Ixodidae > Rhipicephalus > Rhipicephalus annulatus. Next base: position 1,713,827 of record WOVY01010462.1, on the reverse strand, counting down.
CTCGTGATATTATACAAGCTAGAAGGCCACGATGTTACATTCTTCATTAAAACACAATTTCACTGACTTCATCAGTGACAGAAAAGCGTAATACGGAATTATTTATGAAGCAAAAAATTCGTCGTTCTACTCTACAGATCTTTCGTATATCGTGCATTTGCCCCCGTCATGCCTGCGACTTCTACAATGACATATATTTTTCCCGTCACTCATTCTTATTTTTTCTAGCAGTTTGTTTCCTATCTATCTCTCCCGATTCTTCCTTGCCATTTTCTCACACTTGATCACTTCGAGCTTCCATTTTCTACCCGGAAATTTGTGAAAGTTATATAACGCACGCGCTCTTTGGGGGATGGATGAATTCGTTCCGGCTTTCTAGCACTGTACTTCACCGTCCCAATCTATCACTGCCGCTGACAGGACGCGTATAGAAGAACCGGGAAGCCATCAGGCGCACACGCGTCGCTCGCTCCTAACAAGAGAGAAAGAGACGAATGAAACCGAGCCCAGGACGTTGCACCATCGGAGATGAGCTTGGAAAGTTTTCGACTGGCACCGTTCACTCGTCTTGCTCGATGACATTTATCACTTTCTTTTTCACGGGGATGGGCATTTCACACCACAGCTCTTCTCTTTTTTTTCGGTCATACCTTTACGTGTGAACGGTGCTCTAATCTTGAGAACCAAACTATATGGAAGCTTTGAAACTCTCTCAGATTTTCCATGTGACGGACGCTAGAGACGTTGCAAGTAATCCACTCGACTACGTTTTCGTATAGTCGAGTATTGCGTGCAGCAACTTCTGATAACTTCTGAAGTGCGCACAGCGGCAACGCGGTCTCCTGGATATGTTGCGTTTGGCCATGGCAAAGTTTATCTAAATTAGGGCGCAATATACTAAGTGACTGATCATTCTTAATCGAACTTAGACATCATATAAACGACCTCATTTTAGGGCTATTATTATCATCTGTATTTGTCTGCGTGTAGTATGCTGACAGGGATAACCCAATGCAGTCGACCATCTTGGCGACATACTTGTTTCATCATTGTCGCTCAGTGATATTGCCCTACATATCTGTCTGGACAGAAACGGCATGCTGCGTATGTGTGTGACCATGTGAGTGAGTGTATGCGTGGCTGGGACTGAGGGAGTGAGTGAGGCAGGGAGCGTGTGTGTGCGTGCGTGTGTGCGTAGGGAGTGTTTGTGTGTGCGCATGCGTGTGTGCGGGTTGTGAATGTGTGTGTGTGATTGTGTGCGCGTGAGAGTGAGTGTATGCATGTAAACTTTTGAGTGAGGGAGCGTGCGTACGTGTGAGTATGCGTGTGTGTGACATCGAGCGTTCACATGGGGCCAATAACAAGACGTCAGAAAAGGTACGAAAGATGTGAGGGGTAGTCGCTCGCACTGCCATAATTCAGAGTGGGCTTATTATACGATAAGTAACTAACACTTGCCGTGCACCCTATTTTACCCTTTCATCGATACAATCGCTGATTGTTCCGTTCACCATTGTCAACCTTTTCCGTAGTCCCCAATGCATCAGTTAGATTAGCTGTCAGCCATGACTGCTGTTGTGTTCTACTCGATTGAACGGCAGCTCCGCAGTGAAGAGCACGAACGAGGGTGTGAGCAGACCAGTGCCATATAACATAACCCGCTGCTAAACGCTTCATTGAAGGTTCCCGTATTAAGCATGAAGAAAAAAAAACGCATGAACGCCATGTTTGATTGCGCCCAAGCTTATAGAAGGGGTTCAAAAAACACTCGTGAGAAAAAGTGATTCGTTCACTGATTGACGTCATAAGACGCCGTACAGAGGAAACCTACGAAAGAGTTGTGTTTCTTGAACTTTGCTAACATACGCTCTCTCTTTCTCACATACACACAACGCGCACGTGCACGCGCGCACGCACAGACACACAACACACACACACACTCGTACGCACACACGCGCGCACACACACAAACCTATAGGTCCACGGCAGTGGTTTGGTGTTGATGATGCTCGGGCGATGACGCGAAAGCCACGAGTCCAATCTCGGGTGCGGCAATCACATTTCAATGGAGGAAATATAGAGGCCTCTGCAATGTGCGGTGGCTGTGCAACTTAAAAAAAATCACAGCATATCCACGGGGTGAAACACATGATGATGAGTGAGCGAAGTTCGGAGGAAATCATTGGTAAACCGTGAAACTTCCGTGTAATTCTCCGAGTCGATCATCATTTAAAGACATGAGAAACGCTGTGTATGTATGCCGTGCTGCTAAGGCCTCCCGCTTTCGTACGGTAGGATCTTGGTAGCGGTATCGCGCAGCTTCACAGTGCGCCAACAGCAAACGAATTTTATTACAGTGCTCCCCCTAGCGTACATTGCCGCACTAAATCGAATGATTGCCTTCCACCAATGACACGCGCCATATTTGACATCATTCCTGTTATAACATCTCGCATCTTTCATTATCAACTACAGGTACCGCCATCATCTAGTTCTATAACATCTCGCATCTATTAATCAACTACAAGTACCGCCATCTGGCTTTATTCATCAACTACAAGTACCACCATTTTGTGAACACTGTAAGAACTAAACTAGAGGTGGCTCTTTACTACTACTACAACTGCACACCTCAGAGGATGTACATACCCATGCCTTAAGGAGCTTCGCCCCTAAAAAAAAGTCAGCACCACGCGGAAAGTGCAGCATTCGCAGCAAAAGCTACAAATGCCGCGCATTTATAGCCCCTATTTTAAACTCTTTTGGGGCTACTAATACAAGTACGCTTTGTGGGGGTGCTGACATCTCCTGTAAAGTTGTTTCCGCCTCGTCATGCAAGTGTGTCACGCATAGGCCACATTTTGGGTTCACAACTACCGAGTGGTAGGTGGCGTTGTGCTCGCGAGCGTTTATCACCACCATCATCATCATCATGGTCACAACGGTGGCGCTGGCAGTGATGCCTGGCGGAAAGCCTTGGTGGCGGCAAGGGAGAGATGAGCGGGTCTCTTTGGCGGGTGGCGGTTGGCGCGAACGGTTGTTTCTAGCGATAGGCCTGTGGTAGGCGGCAACTCGGGCCGTCTGCCGTGGGCCCTCGTGGTAAGTCAAGTGTTGGCAAAGCCCCCTTAAGTGTGTTCTTGTGTTTGTTATGTTTTGAGTGCTGTGTAACGTTGTGTAAGGTCATTTTGCGCGTTGATCACAAGGAATGTTATAATATTTAGGCTGACGATATTGTCGTTCTAAAAGCAGTTAAAAATGTGTGTTGTTTGTGGTTCATTTCGACCGTTTCGACGGCATACGCTCACTCCAAGAGCGTGGCTCCCCACAGCTTCCGAGGGACCCACTAGGCTTTAAATTATAATTTTTGCCGTGTTGGGAAGCATAAAATACGCCATTATTCAGCATCTTGTGGAGAAGCGAGCTACCCGCTATGCATTTGCAAGACGTTATGTGCAGCTTGTTGATGTGGTGGTTTATGACAATGAAGAATAAAGTCTGAGTCATTTGTCATGTGTTGAAAGCAATTCACCGACCCAATGGTTACTCACGCATATTGCGTGACAGCTGGCTGTTATTTTACTCTTCTACCATGCTAAATTACATACGCTAACGTCGTTCTTTGCACGTGAGGACAAGTGTGATAGGGTATTTCTGCGAAAAATTTACGAGCTTCTGCTTGATACTACTGGTGCCATTTTATGTTCATTCTACAACGCATTTCAATGAATACCACTAAAGAAAACAAAACAGGCATGGCTCTGTGGTAAAACACTAGGCTTCCACGGAGAGGGCCTATAGGCTTGAACCTCGTTCCGTTTTGGACATTTTTCCTTATCTTTTGCTATAGCAGTTACGGAAACTAGCAGTGGCGGACAACTACGGTGCCGAAAATTGCCCTTTTGATCTCAAAAAAACTTTCGCTTTTAACACGAGATGTTCTTCATTTCGGCAGCCCTACACTACCGGGTGGCTCATAATTATATGGTGGTTTTGGTGCGCGAAACATCAAATTAATTTTATAATCACAAAATGAAGCATCGAGAAACTGTAAACTTTACAAATAAAAGGTTCATGCAGCTCTTTAACTTGGTAACAAACCACCACAATATAGTTGAGGTTTCTGAGAACATGTTAGCCAAACGTTATAGCGTGGCACGTGTCCTGGAAGGAACATGTATTTCGGAAATTCAGTGTAAAAATAACTGGCTGTTCTTTCGACAAATGATGCGACAAACTCTATTTGCCTTATCATAAACCCAAATTACGCGGCAATTGACTGAATTGAACCTCGTCAGCTGCAAAATTACCGTAGCCGTCACGGGATGGCGCGACGTGTCTGAGCATTTGCACGTGACCAGACTGAAGCTAAGCCACGCGTTCGAAGAAAACAAGAAAACCAAGCTCTCAAAGCCATGACACATGCTGAAGAATGGACGTAGCTTCTTCACCCCTTGTCATCTCTTTCTCTCCCACCCCTGCGTAGCTATTAATGTTTTCAAATGTACACCTGGAGAGATAAAGAGCTTAAGGGTACGAAAAATTCTACTCCTACTCCACGCGTATTTCACATTTTCTAAAAAAAATTGCTGTTGTTTGTTTCTGCGCCTAGAAACTAGTTTAATGAAATAATTCGTAGAAGACTTCGAAAAGTGTTGCGGTGGACGCATCAACTATGCCCTGAAAGAAGGGGGGTCTCTGCGCGTGTGACATTGGCCGTTGCAAATTTTCCTAGGGTGCTTACCATAAGTACACCTGCGAGAGGCCCAATAAATCATAATTATTTTGCGAGGTAGCAATCACCTACAATGCGTCCGTTAGGCAGTGCGTGCACCTACGCACCTTTAGACTTGTTGGTACTGGTAATGATTATGGTGGCGATTAACTGTGGCTGAAAGCTTCATCACGAGTAGGCCTTTAAACCACCCACTCGCTACGCAGTTCGCATGGTGGGACACTTTGGATGATGCGATATACAGCACCGATGATTGTGATGTATGCATAGCTATCCGCTGAAGAACACGCTAACCAAAAAGAAAATGCTGATGATAAAAGAAAGCAGACCCAAAAACACTTGTCTGTTTCACGTGTCTTGTCTTGGCATGTTTCATCATTATGAATTTAAACAAACTGATTCAAATAATAAGCCCTCCATGCATGTACTCCTGTTGTTAGCCTATTCCTCAATAAGCTGTGTATTTTTCTTTAAATGATATATATTTATTGTCCAGCCGTTTAGAGCTTATTGAACAACATCTGTTTAACTTCCTTGTGATGCACTATCTGTTGCAGGGCTATTTTCAGGAACTAAAAAAAGAAAATTTTAACTGCGAAAGAGGTGCTTATGCGTGCACTCGAAGCATAATAAAGTTAGCATGTATTATAAAATTTTGACGATAGTGAGCCTCACTCACGACCTTATAAGTTAAGTAATCATTTTGTTGATCAATAAGGAACCTATGAAAGACAGATTATAAAGTTATGCCGCATACCAAATTTATGTAACTAAACAAAAATTTACACATGAGCTTCAACAAACTCTCTGTGCTTTGTTTCGAGCAGCAGTTGTCATTGTATAAGCGCCGTTTATCCGTTCACATACGTGCCTGCGCCATGTTTTATGCTAGTTTCATTCAGTGTATTGAGCACCTGGGATATGTACATGTCTACAAAAGGATCCTTCAAGGTAAATAATAACTAACCCTATTCTTCTCTCTAAATTAGTTTACATTTTTGGTATCACCCATTGTAGTGGCTTATGGATTGGGGTGTTGTTGCTAAGCAAGAAATATTGGCATTAAGGTTGAAAATTGAGCGTCCCGGTATACTTCAAACGTTTTGGTAGGTGCCCAATACGATGAGAGAGGCATTTTTTCGCCTCCACGTATCTTTGCTAAGGTTCTCAATGAACCATGATGTAAACATAGCCATGACACTTGCATTCGTACAATAAACGCACAGATGCTTGTAAACGTAGAAGAGAATAGTGGTAAAGCAGAAGTGGGGAAGTTAGAATTTTCGATTGGAGAATATATCATGATGAAATTTTGATTCTTCCCTATATTTCTTCTTTCCCCATATCATATACCTACATCTTTAGTTCAACGTTGAGCCTGTCTTACATGAGCGCTTAGGATGCAGTGTACTCTTAATCACATCCTTAAAGCAGCTGTTTGGGGCTCACGACCCACTCAAAAGGTTGCAGCGTGGAAGCTACTCATAGGGGGCACCAAATATCTTGTACATTTCTGGAATACTCCTGTGATTCGAAAGCTTTCAACTTAAGCTATATGACCTGTCTATATATTTTTCCCAAAACAAGCATCAGTATGCTATATTATTACCTGTAGTTAGTGTACAAAACTGCATACAGATACATATTGTTAACAGAATTGCATGATAATGTGGAGTCAGCATAGTTGTCACCCACATAAAATGTTGAGTCACTAATAGTGTATCATGAATACTGCAGAAGGCTGCCTCTTTATTAAGCTATTTATTTGCCACAAAATCTATTGAAAGTGCCTACTCTGGGCACGCGTATAACCCTGCTTACTTTTCATAGATTTAGGCCTGCCACACGTGCTATAATTGTTTTTACGTGCAGCTTTGGTACTCACATTTATTCACAGCACCTGTTTGATATCTCCACTACAAAATTACATGCTATTTTTGTATTCATATTAGCGTGCTCAGGGATGAAACAGTTGCACCAGTTATGTTAATTGAATACAATTTATTATTTTTGCCCAAAGCTGGTCTAAAATACCTGACTACAGTTTTAATATTTCCCCAGTAATGGTAATTTTAGCAAGTAATATAAAATTCACAAATTATGGGTAGTTTGTGCATTATTATCCAATCTAATACACATGTCAAACCGTAACCCTCACTTCTAGTTCACTATATCTTCACCTCACGGCAAAAAAAAAGGTAGAGTTTTTTTTTTAAATCCGCACCTTGTTCCAAGACGTGCTTAACGCTTCTTGAGCCACTTTTGGCCCAGTACACATTTTCTCTGCGGATAAGCGCTCTATAATTTAGAAGTGGCGATAAGTATTCGCTCTCATAGGACAAAAGAACATTTTTACTTCAAGTACTTATCCATGCAGATGCCATACAATAATGAGTAGTAGTATAAGTGCTGACATCTAAAAATTATTTGCAACCTTTCGGAGTGATGTATGAGGTTTCTGCAGCCTTAAGAAACAATAAACAAGATCGCACACAAGAATTTTTTTGTCACCCCATTTAGGTCCTCCTTTAAAAATTGCCTGAATTTATGGGTCACCTGTCAAACAGTTTGACAAGCTCGGCAAGTGCTAAAGTGAGCCTTAACATTATTTGCACTGTGGTGCAACTCAAGGAACTGTTTTATTTTTTTTTCACCGGAACGAGCGCGTTAGTTGCCGAGCCCACAAAGGTCACTTCGCACGCTGCACAGATCCCGTTTGTAAAAAACGAGCGCGCTTTTCATACAAAGCGTAGTATAACAACTGGAACAGTTGTTAGTTTGCACCCATCTGTCCTTGTCATTACGTTTCGTGCGTCATTTTTGTTTATACAACGTGTTAGATGTCGTGCCGTAAGCGTTATTAGGTCGCTGTCGTCCTGTGTACGTTGTTTTTGTGCGTCATTTGTGCGTGAGAAGGGCACGCTGCACATTTCGATCTGCTTGCCGTTCTCAACGTTACATCCCTACATCCTAAGTTGTTGCTATCGCATTCTTTGGTTTGCCCTTGCGGCGAAACTGTGATTTTTTTTCTTTTCTGAATGTATTATCATTTGTTATAGTACTACAAATTAGGAATTTCAGGCTATAATATTCAGCGTTTATTTTTCCGGAAACCTGCTCAAAACTTATATTTTCGTGCTATAAAAGCAAGATATGCTGCTCCAAATATTGCTCCAGATCCTAACTTGGCTGTTGTGCCCCTCCTAGTAACTGGCAACTGTATCACCCTGCTTTTGTGTGTCTGTTTTGTATTGTTTGAAATTGCACTGATTGACGGTGACATGCTATTGATTACGTGATGCGCGTATCATTTACAACTTTACATCAACTATTATACAAGGTTTGAATGTGGGGACACTGTTAAGCCATTTTAATTGTGCTCATTGTTTTCATTCTTGAATTATTGTTTTTCCAGTATTCTTGATGCCTGGACACACAAGAAATATTTTGCAATGTAAATGCCATTTCAAGACACTCAAGTCGTTTTATTCATTAAATTTTCCTAGAGTTGAATATTATGCATTAGCATGCCACGACGCATGCAAACTGTGGCGTATCTATGTGGAAATTGCAATGTACTTTGATATGTTATTTCAGTATATTAAAAAAAATAAGACATGCTGCATTGCACTAATGTTCTTGCTGTTTGTATGCTTCCCTGCACTGTATTTGTGTGTTGCATTGAAGCATGTTAAAAACACTCTTATAATTTAAAGTGCAAATCAAGGCTCTACTGTTGTACTGTGATACACATGCCTTAATCGTTAGTGCTCTATGCCATGCCATTCACGCCTGATTTCATGTCTTCTTTGGCAGAAAATGTGATTCCACTCTGCACACTGGAAAAAGGTCTTTGAATTGGCTAAAGTTTGTCTCTGACGCCTGTACGAGCTCAGTGTTTATTAAACTAAAGCTTGATTTCATTTTGCACTATTGAATAACTATGTAAACTTCGTGCTATATGTGACAACACGTTTTGAGTGATGCCTTCATATTCCACTGTGATTATGTTTCATATGTGATAGCCATATATGCCATGCTTCACTTGCCCCGTAAAAGCAGTACTAGGGCCAGAATCTTCTCACGGTGACAGGAGCCACTATAATAAGACGTATGCTCCTAAAAGGTTTAGCTAAAACTTAAGCTTTCTGGTACTTCCACGGGAGCCTACGTGAAGAAGGTGACGCTCTAATTGTGAATTTTTTGCATGGCTGTTGGGGCATACATAATTCTACTAGAACACGCCCACACTCATTTTGCCGTTTGGGTACGTCAAACCCTCACATTATTTTTAACGTTTGAATGTGATCCTGTTATGACTTCTCACGCCCTTTTGGTCACTTAGGTGAACATTCGCTATTACGCGCAAAAATTGTTCACACCCTAGGGTAGAAATTTGGAAATGCGCCCATTGTATAAGTGTAGTCCTGCTGTTCAATCTATTTCGTGGGGTGTACAGGTGTGCGTTACGGACAAAATATTATACCTATATGGGTGTATTCCGATTTAAAGAGTACGTTTGTGCCATTCTTAACAAGTGTGCGTCAGCTCGACCTTCCCCCTTCCCGCACAAGTTCCTCAGCAACCGACAGGCCACCCTCTGGCGCCACAGTCAGATTCACACTCTTCCTTATCATCTACTTCTATCCCACCATCAACCCCCTTTCCTAACCACAGCGGGTACTCTCTGCCCTGAACATCATGCTTCTGCTCTTCACATCCTTCCTCACTGCCCGGTGGATCTTACCCCAAGAAGGGGGGGGGGGCGCTGGCGTCGAGTGACGATAGCCTTCGCATATCGTCGGCTTCGTGAAAATCTCAACTCGTCCTCTTGCAAGCCTTCCGACATCTTCAGAAACGTCAGCGGTGACAGTGAACACCACCTCTGTGAAGGTCGGCCACTTTCTGACTTTTTTTTCGGTCTCTTGAAGCTTGCATCATGCCGCTACGGAGTCAAGCCTAGCAGCGGGAAGGGCCACGCACGGCCCTCTCCGGAGCTTTGCTGGCTATGGCGGCTCGAAATAAAATCATCGCATACGACCCGGAATCCCTACGGATCTTAAGCATGGGCACCGCTCAGAACAAGGCACGTCTACCCACGGAGGAAGAATACCTCCAATACAATCCGCGTCTGGCGCGGAAAGAAAAACACAGCAGTAGCGTCGAGAGACGCCGAAGCTATTGCAGCCATGCAACATGCAGCTTCTCGCTCTGAGCTTTCGCAGTGAAATAACACGCCGAGCGTGGACTCGAAGCACGTCAAGCAATTACAGTGGCGGCCGTGAAACACACGATGCATTGAAAAAACGACATCATAGTTGTGCTCAAACCGCGAGAAATGCTCGACCTCAAGAAAATTTTTGGTCCTGGACAAGCCGGCGCTGCTGTGCGCAGCGTCGTCAGGGCCGACGCAAGTGTGGAACTTGCACTACGGCCCGTCTGGAATCAAAAAGTACTAGTTTTCACGTTCTAGTCAGTGGATGCCACTGAGAAACTACTCCGGGATATTACACTGCCGGTCGGGGGCCACCAGTTACCATTCCGGGGACATCCCAAACTCTCTGGTGAGTTTTGTCGGGGTGTCGTACACGTCTCTCAAGATAGAACGCCCGAAACCATGCGAAGTAAACTGAGTGCTGAACCAAATGTATTGTCTGTGTACAAGCTGGGGGCCACTCCCGTTGTGGTGATCACCTTCGCGGGAACCAAGGTGCCTCGGACAGCGTTATACAGCTGCGAGCGACTCCCTGTTCACCTGCATACGAAGACAGTGCCTGCATACCCCCTCTGTAAAACAGTGGGCCATCGAGAAGAGGCGTGCCCACGACTACAGCCTAGGGGCTGCACAAAATGCGGAGCCCAGGTACCTGCTGCGACTCCTGATGGCCCCACAGCACATCAATGCATTCCGAGCTGCCCCGAGCCTCTGCGGCGGCAGACACCAGACTGGAGCTACCGGTTGTGCTGGGTGGTTGCCGAAGCAGATCAAGTCGGGGTACCCTCACGGCTCTAAGCCGAAGACAGAGGAAAGGCATAAACAGGCTCGTGCACCCAAGTCCGGCCTTAAGAAAGCTGCTAAGCCGGAATCAAAGAAAGCCCAAGCTGGGCCCTCAACCAATATAGTCTGGGTCCCAATCGAGGCCTCCTGCACCCAAGGTCGAGAACTTCCCACCCTTTACACCCACTCAACTACAGGTGAACAGTTTGAATGGAGCAGTCTTCGGACCCTCCCCTTTTTTCTCCCCTACCAAGACCACCCCAAAGCAGCAAGTAGGGGAGCTCAGGCGCCAGAACCAAATTCAGCACGCAAAACTCTAAAATTAGAAGTCATGCAGCCCCGGTGGTCAGAGCCAGGGCAGGGAGCCAATGTCGAAAACGGGGATGATGGATCATCCGTAACATCTTGCCTTTCTAGAGTCTCGCGCCAGGGTGCGGACACGGTAGCTGGATCAGTTTCCGCTGCCAGACAGAGCGATTGCCTCGAGTCCCTGGAGCGTAAAATTGAGCATTTAGAGGAGCGAGTGGCAGCCCTTCCCAATCAAATTATTTCGGCAGTTCTCGAGTGCTTTCAGAACATGTTTATGACAGTATTAACGCAAGCCTTTCCTGAGATAGTGACCCAGGTCTCTGACTCAGTCCTAGAAGTAGTGCGGCCCTCTATTAGCACCCAAATTAAAACCACCGCTGAGTACGAGCCTCCGCCGCTCAAACGCAAAACAGCCTCCCGTCAAGCCAATAAAGAAAGCTTTTCAGTGCTGGCTCCTGGTGTGCCTGTGCGGTTCCTGCCTTAGACTGCACCAACACCAGACCCAATCCGGTCACCCGCACCATAAAACACATACTTATATATGGCTAGGCAACCTCACAAGACAGCTAAAAGCTTACAAAATTTGCGGTTATCCAGTGGGACTGAAGGGGCTTTAAAGCTTGAAGAAGAAGGTCACACCTAAAGATCTACTTGCAGTCCCTGGGAATTGTGCCAGCACTGCCTACTTTGCAGGAGTCTTGCATGGACATTAAATTCTCTGGCTACAGTACTTTCTAGGGAGACCCTTGTCGTGCATCCTGGTGAATAAATTATATACCACGATCGAGGTCAATTTATATTTGAGTTCCGAGCAAGAGTACACAAAGGTCTCGGAAATGCCTCTCGGACGCCATGACCCGTCAATGCATGTCCTAAACATACACTGCCCCCCCCCCCGCGTAAGCCTCGAGTAATTTTCAGTGAAACCTTTGTTCGCGCGATCAAAATACCAGACGAGGATTCTTTTGGGATCGTTGGGGACTTGAATGCTCTGATAATTCACTGGGGCTATGACTATGAGAATACCAGAGTACGTAAGCTTGCACGGCTTATTTCCCCCCCCCCCCTTCGCCTCACGCTGCTTACAGACCCGGCGTACCCCACTCGGGCGATGAACTCGGTAACACGTGACACATGTCCGGCCTTCTCTCTCATTAAAAATACTAAGGATGCTACCTGAGAGAACTTGGATGATTTTCTATGGAGCGATCACTGCCTACTCCGGATTCCACTCATAGAAAAACCAGCATGTAAAAATGGAATCAAGCCAAGCGCTAACATAAATTGGCATAAATTCCGCGATGAGATGATTCTTCCTCTACTCTTTTCTAGCGGCTACGTGGGTTGGGTTAAGCACATACACAACATAAAAAACCCGTTACTACTCGACAAACCACCGAAGGAATCCCCGCAGTAGACGCGCACCAGCGGCACTTGTGGGAGGCACGTCAAAATTTAACAAAACGTTGGAAAAACAAAAAAAAAACGAATTGTAAACTATGTATTCGCATAGCCCAACTCACAGAGCCGCCTGCATCATATGCTGCCCAGCTCTCACATTCAAATTGGATAGCCCGCTGCGACGCCACAGCTCATCAGATGAGCTCGAGGGGGACATGGCAACTCTTTCATAGCCTGATAACCGTCCTCAAATGAGAGGGGAGACGCAAAAGCAGCTCCGGAGGGCTTTGCATGGGTACCAAGGGACGATGGCTCAGCTTGCGGACACTCTGTGCGATAAATATCTCAGTCGTATGGAGGACCTGATTGGGCTAGTGTACACGTACTCTAACAAATCTAATCAGCACCTCGATGCCCATTTTCAGTTGCATGAGCTTAAAGGTGATTTAGCTAAAATGCGCTGGCGCATGGCTCAAGGACAGGATCGCATAACAGTCAAACTGTTGGTGAACCTCCCTGACACAGCCTACCTCTATTTGTTAGAATACTATAACCAGATCTGGGACGGATGTACGCTTCCTCCCGAAGTGAAAACGTCACTTGTGACTTTTATGACCAAAGCTGCCAAGGCCGTGAATACAGGAAATCTGAAGCCCGTATTATTGACTTCATGCACAGGCAAGCTGATGGGACCATGGTACGGGATCGCCTATCTCTATATGTGTAGGGTAAAAGCTTCTTTGCAGACACCATATTTTGGTTTCGCCTAAACATGTCTGCACAGGGTGTCCTCCTCCAGCTGCACATGCACGTCATACAACCTACAAAAATGCAACACAACCTCAAAGCCATCCTCGCCCTTCATCTGAAGGGGGCTTTCGACAATGTTAAACACAGTGGCATCCTGGTCAACTTGAGTTCCACTGATTGCGGAGCTAGGGCTTTTGCATGTGTGAGTGATTTCCTCTATAGGCGTTTGGCCTTCTTCGGATCGAGGACGATGAATATGCTCCATACATGATGGGAACACGGGATACCCCTCAGGGTCGATTATATCACACTCCTGTTCAACATAGCTATGATGTGCCTCTCAAGCCAACTGGCCCAGGTGGAAGGCACTCAACACGCCGTAAATGCTAATGACGTTACAGATTGGACCCCGGAAGGGAGCCTTGGGGAAAGGCAGGACTGCCTTCAGCAGGCCGAATCCACAGCCTAAGGGTACTATAACGACTATGGTCTCTAGTATGTTCCAACTAAATCACAGCCTTTCTATGTTAGAGTGATTCCGAAAGATAACACAGGTATACACACCTCTCTGTCCTGGTGTTTCACTCAGAGGGGGGGGGGAGGAGATCTGTAGTCTGGGCCTTCTCATTCATCACAGACTCAGACCAGACTGTGTTATTGCGAAATTCAAGAGAGTAGGCGAAGAGGTAGGGTGCATGATCCACCATGTTGCCAACACGTGGTGCAGTCAGTGAGGCAGGGAGGCGCTGCGGCTCGTCCATGCCTTCGTGACTAGCCAGATTTTCTACTCCGTGTCATACCTTTGCACTAACAAGCAAGGACACGAAAGAACTGTCGCCATTATCCGCAAGGCTACAAAGAGAGCTCTGGATCTCCCGGTGGCTACCTCCAACACAAAACTCTGGCATTGGGTGTGCTCAGCTCGTACCAGGAGTTGCGGGAGGCACCCCACATAAATCACTATACACGGCTTATGCCCACGTCACCCGAGTGCCGCCTGCTCAACCGCATCCCCATTTCACACACACTTAGACTCCAGAGGAGGCGGAGCGTATTCCTAAATTTTGATGTCAAATGCTTTGGGTCTCTCCGTTCCCCAGTAACATGGACACGCACACGCATCAAAGCAGCCGACAAGCGCAGACACAGGTGCTAGAAAGACAACAAGGTTCTCGACCTGGTGTATACTACATAAACATAGCAGGGCGGACGCCCAAGAGATTTTTAACAGCCACTGTAGTTCACCAGTGAATGCACGTCAACGGGGTCTCCTTCAGAGCGGGCTGAGGAAGTAGCGATTGCGCTTGCTTCCGCGGATCGCAATTCAAAGAAAATAACAATGAATTAAAAAGCGTGTGCTCACTGTCTAGCAGGGGTGATATCCTCCTTAGCTAGCCATATTCTAAGACGGGTTGTCACTGATCCAACCCCGAAATGCATAATGTGGGTTCCAGGTCATCAGGGTTTACGACGTAATGACGCCGCTCACGTGGCAGTTCGAGCGCTTGCCCACCGGGCTCCTCATTCCAGCTCTTATGACTCGGAGGCCAATACACCACTGCTGCGGTTCAGAGAAATTATTCGCTATTATCGCGACACTCATCGCCTTTTCCCGATTTCTGCAAAGGGGCTGAGTAAAGCGGATGAGCGAATGTTATGGTACTTTCAGACAGGTACTATGCTCCATCCTGCAATTATCAAATACTTCAACCTGAACACGGATGGGCGGTGCTCATACTGTGGCGAGACCTGAGACATCTTCCACATGGTGTGGGCATGTGCCGAAAATCCCCACCTGCCTCCTTGTACCCCTTTCTGAGAGGCTTGGAGACATTCCTCCTCATCTGCTCCTCGCTGGAGTCTCAATGTACTTTGGTGAGGCGGGGCCCGAGTCGATGCCTCGTCATGCGGTGTCCCGGACTAGGGACGCCTACCATGTAGTGGGGTGATGCTTTGGCCCCCAAGGCTTCTTTTTCAATAAATGTTTTCATTTCTCTCTGTCTCCTCCACGGGTCTTAGTGTCACAAAACGAGCGCTTGTAAAGACCGCGCCACCAAATTCTCGCGATGAAATGCCGGAGTGACGCCGCGAGGTCAACGATAAAAAAAGAAAACAAACATCCAAAGAATTCCCGGGCGCGCGACTCTCTCCCTCGGAAGCGTAGGTTCGCCGACGAAACCTCCTCGCGTCGGCGACCGAGCAAGCCCTGAAATTTTCTCGATAGAAAGGGGCGTGGTGATGCCGGGTTGGGTGATCCATCGCGGACGGCCCCCGTATCGTCTCGCCCTTTCCCCCAGCCTTCGCTGCGCATCGTGCCGACGAAATGAGGAGAACTTTCTGGAATCTCGCGTGGAAGGTATTTAATCGAGCAGCCGAGATGAGAGATCAGGAGAAGACGGAAGTTAGCACCAGAGCGCGTAGGGATTCCGCCGTGTAGTCGGCGAAGGTTTTGTCCGTAGAGACAAAGCAGGAGAAGAAGGTGATTTCCACCTGAGGGGTGACGACTCGAGCTACAGGCAAGAGTGTGTGTTTACCGCTATCGAGCGAAGACGCGTGGCAACAGCTGCGTGTGTGAAGCCGACGTGTTTCCGGCGAAGAAGTTTGAAGCTTGGAGAGTGGCCAATTGAAGACGCGAGGTTTCCTGGAAGAGAAACTTCGGGGGCAGCGGAACGACAACAACGCTAGACTTTGAGTGAGAGATTCTCGGAAGAGTATCATCCAGACTTTTGTTCCAAGAACTTTGGAATGAATAGGTTTTTCTATCTCTTTAGTCTTTAAGTGTCTTGGTTGTTCAATGCATGCGACCGCATTGTAGTGCGTATTGTTGTCTGTGTCCGTTGTTTCGAGTGTGGCTGATTGTACTGTGTAGTACGTTGTTTGATTGGTGACATATTGTATACAACTATTGTGGAGTGTGCATACTTGTGTATTGTTTTGTATTGCCATTATTGAGAATATAATTTTGTTTTGATTATCAACTCTCGGCTCCAACTTGTTCTTTGGGCCACAGCCGGCGTCCACTGGAGCGCCAAAAAGACCATTTCTAAACTGTCCACGCTTTCGTGGTGCGGTTTGGGGGGGCCGATACTTCGGCCCTTGGAATTAGCCCGGCGATCGCCTCCCGAATTAACGGGACCTGTGACACCTAGAATGCATTAGGACATAAGCGGAGTGGGAGATCTTAGTGCGTTCAGAGGACTTGATTGAGCAGACAATCGCTGGCGACCGGGCCGCCAGCGTCATGTACCACCACCAAATGCACGCTTGAGCGCAGCAGGGTCATGCTAGGGCCCAGAAGCTTGTGTGCTTCAAACTCCTCTCTTTAGATAAAATTTAATCATATATATATATATATATATATATATATATATATATATATATATATATATATATATACGACGTAGCGAGGAAGCAAGCACACTGGCTCCATAGTAAAAATGGAAGCGAGAAAACACGACGTATGACGAAACACTTTTAATAATCACATACGTTTCGGCTGGTGGGCCAGCCTTCGTCAGTATATATATATATATATATATATATATATATATATATATATATATATATATATATATATATATATATATATACGTTATAAAGAAACATTATAATTATCCATGAGAAGACTCCGACGTGCGGAATCGAACGTGGGACCTCTGAAACGTGAGTGCAAGGCATTCACCACTGAGCCACGGATGAGCACGCTCTTCAACATTAAAACGGCAAGCTATTAATATATACCACTTACCGCTGGTGAAGGGCATTACGGAGGGGCTTATCAAATTTTCAGCATTACCAGCGAGATGGCGCAATGAGTGAGCGTCGCCACATCGTCACGACGCAGCGGCGCGGGCTCTCATCTCCCACACGTATTTTGCCCCGTGGAGAAGAGGGAGGTTGACGCTCACTCGCATGCCCTTATCTCGTGGTGCGGAGAATCGTACGTCTCAGCTGGCGTTGATTTTTCATCGCAACAATTCTGTTGTAGTTACCGGGCGCACGAAGGTCACTGTAATCGCTGCACAATGTCCGTTTGGGAAAAGGGCACACCTTTCAGACACACCGAAGTAAGAACTGAGACGTTTATTCGCATTCATCTGATGACATTACTCCAACACAGTCTCATTACCGCTATCACGTCAAAAGACTGTGTACAAATGCTTCTTCGCTCTCATTTTTTGTCTAGGTGGCAGCAGCGTCTAGGAGTCGAATTTTTAAACTCGTGTTCAGAAACAAAACGCCATGGTCACGAAACTACCAAAGATATTTTGAGAATAAAATAGAACGTTTGAAATGGTGGCGTTCCATAAATGCAGTGCAATAAGGAGTAGCTGCATGTATATTTAATGCAAAAAATTTGAGAAGCGGAACATAACATATTTAGTAAAAGTGGTACAGTGCCAACTTTCAAGCAATGATGAAGAAAGCCTTGACAGAACGGCTGGGCAACTATCATAAAGTGAACCATGCAGAACGAGCAAGCACCGCTATGTACTGTGTTGCTTGACAGTTTAGAGCTACAAGATGAATAAAAAGTCAAAGCTTTGGCGCGCGAAGCAATGAACGTGATAGCAACAAATTGGAAGGTCACGCGAAAATTGGAAAGCAGATCGAAATGTGCCCCACGTATCTTACGCACAAATGACGCACGAAACGTACTCACAGGTACAGATGAACGCGAATAAGCGTATCAGCTGTTACTTCGCTGTGTCTTAGAAGCACGCGCTTTTCTCAAACGGAGACTGCAGTAATTGCAGTGGCCTTTGTGCGTCCGGTAACTACAACAGAATCGTTTCAGGAAACGCCCGAGGAAACATGCTTACCTGCTTCAGGAAACAATGCTTACCTGCTTTACACTGCGAGATAAGGGTGCGCGAGGGAGCGTCGCTCTCCTCCACTAAGCGGGGAAAAGTATGCATGGGAAGTATGCGTGCACTGCTGATGCGGCGACGCATGCTCATTGCGCCATCTTTCTGGTAATGCTGAAAACACGAGGATTCCCCCGAGATGCCCGTCAGCAGCGGTAAGTGGCAGATATAAATAGCTCGCCGTTTAAATGGCAAAGGACGTGCTCTTTAGTGGCACATGGGTTAACGCCTCGCACTTACAATTCAGAGAGCCCAAGTTCGATTCTGCACACTGTAGTATTTTCCTGGTTTTTTTTCTTTCTTGCATTTTCATATATATATATATAGATCTGTGTACATATACGTGTACATATACGCCGACGCTAGCGGTGGAATCCAGCCTAGTGTGTCCATTTAATTGCCATCGCAATGAAAAAGCATAGTTATAAGTTCAGGACGTCAGGATGCACTGCATCATGAAAATACCTTTGAAAAATAACACCAGCCCCCGTAACAATGAGAACTCGTATGCTTCGCGCACGAAATAACATTGACGGGCGTATTCTTTGAATCTGGACAACTAGTGGGATAATGAGGGTGTTGGCTACCATCTAAATCTGGACAACTTGTATTTCTGAGTGATCGACACAAAGGCAAACGTAGGCCGTCAATGAGTCTGGCGCCAGCAAAAATTCTGACTAAACATGTCATTCGTTATGACGGAGCAGAGATTACGATGATTGGCTGCTGACCGGAAGGTCGCGGGTTCGATCCCGGTCGTGGTGGTCACATTCAGGTGGTGGAAAATTGTTAGAGGCACGTGTACTGTGTTATGTTAGTTAAAGAACACCAGATTTTCAAATTTCCTAGCCCCTCTTGTGATATCGCGGTTTTGCCTCGTGAAACCCAAGATGCTATTATAATTTTGTAACATTTTTCTACGTTGAAAGTGAAACATCGTGAGCACTCTCTTGATGCGCGCACTACCATATCCAGTATCGATTACGCTACAGAAGAATGGCAACTTGGGCAAGTCGTTACTGATTCATAAGAGAACTGCGCAAAAACTGGACAGAAACAAGAAAGTCATCTTCTCTCCTTTCTAGTTTCTGTCCGTTTTTCCCCCTGTTACCTTATTTATTATGCTGTAGGAGCGGGCTAACATTGCTGTCTGCTGAAATAATGGTCAAGGCTCACAGTGATTTACGTATTACTCCTTCATACCCGATTGTTGCTGTATACTGGGGTGGCCTGGTGATTTTCGTGGCTCACGGGCATGTAACCTGACACCTTGCGTGCCGCCTATAGTAAATGAGAGTGCACTGTATGCTCTTGGCCAGGTTACTTCTCGGAAATACACGGTGCCACCCGATGCTCAATTCATAAGGAGCCTTCGAGAATATTTACCAATGACCACGCCCTCAGATTGATTGATATGTAGGGTTTAACGTCCCAAAACCACCATATGATTATGAGAGACGCCGTAGTGGAGGGCTCCGGAAATTTCGACCACCTGGGGTTCTTTAACGTGCACCCAAATCTGAGCACACGGGCCTACAACATTTCCGCCTCCATCGGAAATGCAGCCGCCGCAGCCGGGGACCACGCCCTCAGGAGTGCGTCTGCGTGGATGAAGGCTGCCTGCTCAGGACACATCTGTGCACTGCCGAAGTGGTCAGCCGACCTTACATTAAGTAACTTGGTATAGCTTGGCCTCTTCCTTGTATGTAATAATGCATGCGTATAATAATACGTATACCTTTGTCAACATGAAAACATCACGGCATCCACTCATTTTCTCATAGAAGCCACTATGTTCTCATCCTCAAAGCTCTCTCATTCTTTGTCTTCTTTAGCTTTCTATATCTAGCCCTATTATCTTAACCTGAAGATATTGCGCAAACGTATATCGGACAACGGAGTCACCCCGGCGTGCATAATTTAGTCTTTGTACTCCGCTAAGGAGGTACAAGTCATTGTGTTGTATTCAGTGTCTCGGCAGCCATGCCTTTTTTTTCTCTGTCTAGCAAGTCTGCTGATTATGATTTCGCAACAGTTGTCGTTGCAGCAATCAGCGGTAAGGTGCCATGATGGTGCAGCAGCTATTGTGAGGCACCCCCTTAGAGGGCTAAGATAAGCTACATGAATACGGCCAGTGAGCCTCTCGACTTGGACGCGGGCACCCGCATTTTAGCCTTGTGAATGGCGGTCGCTTAATAACTTCGCGACAGCCGAAAAAGAGTGGATAGCAATGAGCCTGTGAGAGCCTTTAATTGATATTCCCATTGATATCGCCGCTATTTAGTGCTTAGAGGATATCTGTATATTTTGCGCTGCTTCGAAGGAGCGAAGAATGACGCCCTTCAGTCACTACCACGCGTGAAAATAAACAGAAAAAAAAGTTGTATGACCGGGTAAATCTGCTGCCGCATACCGATGGAGTCACCCCCAGTCTACGCCGAACATGGTTAAATCAGATTATCCTTCATACCGAAGGAATTTCAAGTATGACAGTGCTATATTGTCAATGCATGCGAAATAATAAAGCCACATCAAACAAAAATAGCCGGAACACATCGTACTCCCACCCACAAAAGTTCGTGGAACGCGAGATTTCCGAGAAAGCAATCTTTCTGTTATGTCTGAGAACACAGCCCCACGTAAATGCTGCAGCCTGTAGTATAGATATATGCGACCTATACAGTTATTCACTAGATTAGAAGCGCCGTGCAGTAATATAGCAGAAATCTGCACTTTCAATGAAGGTCATGCTCCATAACGTTTTGTGGGCATCTAGATATACATCGAAAGATCAGACATTGAACAGTACAAAAAGCCTAAAAAAGTTCACCTTCCCTCACAGCAGGTTGTCCCTCTCAAAGAAGAAGGCTTTCAGGCAGGTATTTAGGAGACCGAGCAGTGTGATTAGGCGGGTGCCAGACGGGGCGGCAATACTCCTTGCCAAGACGTGCTTTCTTTCATCATTCGTCGTCGCTGCCCCCATCGCGAACAGTCACCGTTTGCCCTTCCGCAATTCTCCGCTGCCGTTGTTAATGCGATGGCTGCCATGAAAAGGAAGCACATTCCGTTCTCTGCAAAGATGGCGTAATCAACAGACTAGAACATGGAGAAAAGAAATCTGCTATTGCCACCACGTACAAAGTTCCGATAAGCATATATTGTTCAAAAAGGCAGAAAGAGGGGCGAAGCACTAGAGGTGCCCAGCCTGAAACCGGGCATAGAGGGAAGGTTGTTTCCAGTCAACTTACGTTGGCAGAAAGCTGCGTCGCAATGTAACTCAACCTGAGGTTTTTCTTCTCTTTCTTCTTGCCTACAGATTCAGTGCCCTACGGCATGTAGGGAAGGGTGTTGGCGTTCCACTAACGTCATCGGCTGTTTGCTGGGACATCTGTTGCCTTGTTCATTTCTAGAGGACAAGAGGCAAGAAATGCAAATTACCCAATTTTTTGGCGCGTACACGTTATCATGATGGACCGGGACTACATGACACACCATGATGACATACGGTGCTTCGAACCTAAAGCAAGGCCGGCATAAGGACCCCTGCAGCTAGAGTTCACGCTTCCGGTGTCCGAGAGGTACGCGCAGCTGCGCACTAGGTGGAGGTGGTTCTCAGATCAATACCGTATTTTCTCAGGCATAGCCTGCCACTACGTAGAACCCGCACCCCCAACTTACAGTTGCCAGTTCCGCTTAAAATGAGCGCATTTGGGCTTCTTTTTTTCTCCACGAGTCACCTGTAGACTCTCAGTGTTAGTTGTGGTCTTTCGTTATTTGACTCGTTTGTCTTCTTTAAGCAAATATAGTTAATTTAGTGATCATCAGGTTTTCCAACAGTGCCCCGCCGCGGTGATCTAGTGGCTAAGGTACTCAGCTGCTGACCCTCAGGTCGTGGGATGAAAATCCGGCGGTGGCTGTGGCTGCGTTTTTAATGGAGGCGGAAATGCTGTAGGCCCGTGTGCAGGTTAAAAAACCCAAGGTGGTCCAAATTTCCGAAGTTGTCCACTACGGCATCTCTCATAATTATATGGTAGTTTCTGAACGTTAAACCCCACATATGAATCAATCAGGATCTCGTACAGCGCATTTGTAGTCCTCTAATAGCGCGTTTGTCAATGGCTTCGATATTTTTAGTGTTGAAATCAAACGTACGTCGGGCGAATGAACAAGCCACGTTAATCATTCAATCATAAGCGTTCACTCAACCGAACGAAGGGCCAATGATAAAAAATCATCGTCATATGCACAAAGTGAATGATGCCAGAAGAGCTTGCTCGGAGGTTATCGTGTAACCCACGAATCCTCCGTACACATTTTTACCATCAAATAAAGATGTGACACCTTTGCTACATATCCCGGGCAGTCATCTCAGGGTCTTGGAGGCAAGCTGGGGCTGCTGCTGCGTGTCGAGCCTGCTGCGCTGCTGCTTTAGCTTCTGAGGTGTTGCAACCGAGCGGTACCGAAGAGTGTTGCATGCGTAAGCTCCCGGTGAAGAGAAAGCAAGCGCACGTGTCGAGAGAGGTGTGTGCCACCTTGAACAGCGGCACACAATCTAGGGAGCATTCTTGAAACCACCGGGAAGCTAACGCCTTGAGCGCCGGCACACGATCTGGTAAAAATTGCTGGAATTACGGGAGAGCTGACGGCTTGTAAAGTCACTGAAACGGGGAAAGTACCTCGACCGTCTGGAGGGCCACCCATTATGCTCCAGGGTGACTGAAGGTGCGGCACAGCAGTGTTAATTCTACACGCGGAGTAACGCATGTTTTACGCAATTCGTGAGCTGCTTCAGCCCTGGACGAAGCATCCAATTGTTATTTATCTGATCAAGAAAAGATTGGCGGCAGTTTAAAATGCCTACACGTACGCGCACGCGTACTAGCAAGATAAATAAATGCAAAATGCGCGGCATGCAGGCGTTCGGCGCGAAGCATTTCTTAACGAACATTTGCGCACTGTTTTTTTATTTATCAGAGTACCCTCAGAGCCAAAAAGCATTACAGAAGGTGGGGGGTTACACCATACATAATTGACAATGATTACACATATACAGGTTTTGTTGATAACAATGTATCAAGCATTGGGCTCCTCACTCAAAAATTAATGATGGCAACAAAATTAAAGAGCACATGACACCATGACAAGGAGTAGAAGGCAAAGTTAGAAGTGACGATGGCAACATAATTAGTAAGATGATTTGAATGCGAAATAGTGCGGCAAATATGTGTTCCTAAATGACTCAGTTCTGCACTTGTATTCTCGAACTATTTTTTTAGAATGGTCTAGCCCTGTTGAGATGTAATACGGTCGAAATATGCACTTGTCTCTATCTATACCCGTTTTTGAATGAAATATGCTATGAAACATTTTCAGCCTTCACTTTTTCCTCCGCATGTTTAGGGGTTTTCACTCTAAACTCTTTTTTGCAAGGGTTTTGTTAAATTGCCATCTGTAATTATTGAGAACAAACCTTACAGCTAAATTTGGTATAATCTTTCTAGCGCCTTGATGTTTTATTTTAAGCACGGATCCCAAGCTGAGCGAGCATACTCGATTAGAGGCTGGACGTTCATTTGATACAATAGTTGTTTTGTTTCTACCGGAAAATGTTTTGCGTTCCCACGCAGGAAGCTCAACACTGTACAGGTTTTAGCTGTTATATATCGGATGTGAGAAGCCCAAGATAAAGTGTCTGTTGAGAATACTCCTAAATATTGAAATTATCTCACTGACGTATTGCGATTGCCATTTAGATCATATTTAAACTCGTTATATATCTGCGTTCTCTTAAATGACATTTTTACTGATTTATCAAAATTTATGCGCTTTTTCCAAACCAATTAAACAACTTGTCCAAGTCGTCTTGCAGTGAAGCACAATAGCTTGGACCACGGATGATTCTGTATAACACGCACTCACGTGCGAATGATCGCACAAAAGACGAGAGACCATCACTGATATCATTTGAAAAATTAAAAACCACAAAGGGCCAAGAACAGAACTTTGCAAAACTCCAGTTATCACTCCAACCTCATGAGAGCTTGTGTTTTTAACCCTCCGACTACTTGCACTTACGTAATGTTTGATGCAAGTAATAACTGATGTGTTTATGTTATACCATTCTAGTTTTTCAATCAACCGGGAGTAGGGAACGAGATCAAAAGCTTTTTTTTTGATATCTATGATGACCGCGCTGACTACCAGTTCGTTAGCACGAGCTCTTGATAATTGGTGTATCAGTTCTGTTAGTTGTGTCACGCAAGAGTTACCGCTACAAAAACCATGTTGTTGGTGGATCAGTAATGAGTGCGCATTTCGGTGGGTAATAATGTTGGTAAAGAGGACATGTTCGAATAATTTACGCAGAACACTATAGCGAGTGAAATTGGTCTGTAATTCTGAACGTTGTGGTAGGACCCGACTTGTGCACCGAAACTACTTTTGCCATTTTCCAGTTGTTGGGCAATGCACCTTCATCAAGTGATTTTTGAAATGAAGTACACAAGCACCCAGATTCAGATCGGGCGTATAAGGAAAGCAGTTGCGGCAACAAGTCGGCTTGTCCTGCTGCCTTTCATTGTTTTATATAAGAGATTTAACATCCAAAAACCATCATATGATCTTGAGAGACGCCGTAGTGGAGGGCTCGGAAAATTTTGACCCCTGGGGTTCTTTTACGTGCACCCAAATTAGAACACACGGGCCTGCAACGTTTCCGCCTCCATCGGAAATAAAGCCGCTGCAGCCGGGACTCCATCCCGCGACCTGCGAGTCAGCAGCCGAGTACCTTAGCCACTAGACCACCGCGGTGGGGCCCTGCTGCCTTTGCATTGTCTAAGTCGTTTAATGATAACTTAATTCCATGCTGGGAAAACATGATGCCATCCATTCGTACTGGGCATGATTTATCATAGCGGGATACTATAGCGTGTCATCCCTGGTGTCTCAGCACACAAACACTGAGCCAAAAATGAGTTAAAGCACTTCACCTTAGCGTGGCTATTGTGAAAAATAGTACCGTCGTGCAAGAAGGCAAGTATAGTTATCTCGTCTTTTTTGTTGGTCTTGATAACACTCCAAAATTCTTTAGGCCGATCTTTCAGTCTTGTACGAAAAGTAGAAAAAAAACATATCTTTAGCTCGTTTCGTCATAGTCTTCATACCCGATGCTACGCGGTTCAACTTGTCTCTGGTTGAGGCTGACGGATGCGTCGTATAAGCAACATAGGCACGTTTCCTGGGCATAGTGACCATGCTGACTTCTTTAGCTAACCACGGCTTTGTTTTTCTGCGGCGAGCCGTCATTGTCCACGATAGCACGTATTGCCCACGCAGCCCCAAACAACTTCTCTTAAATTTTTTCCACAGTTTATGTACAGT
This sequence comes from Rhipicephalus annulatus, assembly GCA_013436015.1. Lineage (NCBI taxonomy): Eukaryota > Metazoa > Arthropoda > Arachnida > Ixodida > Ixodidae > Rhipicephalus > Rhipicephalus annulatus. Next base: position 1,688,389 of record WOVY01010462.1, on the reverse strand, counting down.
ATTGGTTTCTGCCAATATTTCAAATACGTCATAATAATCATCGAGTGCTTGACAGATGGTGCTTGTGGCGTCTTTCGAATAATTATACATCAACCTGCGGCCACTACTTGACGCTTTTGCATATTGTATACTTGTTTCACATACCACAACACTGTGATCGCTTATTCCAGGTATTACGTGTATAGATTGAATACTTAAAGGCACATAAGTAAAAAATAAATCTAGTATATTGTTCCCGCGAGTTAGTTCTGTTACGCATTGACGTAGCAAAAATGATGCGCAAATGTTCAGCATTGCATTATTTGCCGCGTCTCTTTGCGAACGTTCAGTGCACATTAGTGACCAGTCGATTCCAGGTAGGTTAAAGTCCCCATCCAAGAGGAGATAGTGACTCTCCACTGTTTCGAGATCATGAGATAGATCCTGGAGCGCTTAAATCGAGCTGCCAGGAGGGCGATGAGACAAGCATATTATGATCACTCTCCCGTTCTTGGGTCTCGACTGCGCTCACACAGATTCACTTTGCGTACATTTAACATCAATATCTCGAGAGCTAATGTTTTTATCGACTAGTATAAAGACACCAACTCCGTGATTCTTGTGGTCCTTACGGTAGCAGATGTAGTCTTTGAAATCAATTCACAGTCAACAAAATCTTTATTAAGCCACCACTATGTACCAAGCACTATGCCGAGTCTAGTCTTATCTAGTAGGCTGGAAACTACTTGATTTTGTTTTTATAACTTCTGATATTTAAAACTACATTTGAGAGTGGCTCCTTAGATGTTACGTATCATGGGTGACGTACCACTTGTCGCCGTGAATAATAAAAGATGTATTTCACGTTGATGAGTTAAAGAGTGTCGTATCTAATGTGTGCTCTCTAGCCCTCTTTTCTGTTTGCCTTTGCAAAACTCCACAACTCTTGTCTCTTCCTTCGTACGTTTTCCGTAAAAATCATCCGATACGCCCACCAGAGTACCCTTCAGTTTGCTTACATTGCTCAGTAGCACGTGATTTTCTTTACTTATGGTGGTCTAGTGGCTAAGGCACTCGGCTGCTGACCCGCAGGTCGTGAGATGGAGTGCCGGCTGCGGCGGCTTTATTTCCGATGGAGGCGGAAACGTTGCAGGCCCATGTGTTATAATTTGGGTGCACGTTAAAGAACCACAGGTGATCAAAATTTCCGGAGCCCTCCACTACGGCGTCTCTCATAATCATATGAAGGTTTTGGGACGTTAAACCCCACAATCAATCAATCAATCTTTACTTGTGAGGAATTTCACAATTATGGGCTGTTTTTTTTCTGCGATGAACTTGCCCAATCTTCTGGCTCTTTCAATTGGAATTCCTTGCAAAACAAGACTAGCTTGACATATTTGCGAGATTTTCTTTTCGCATGATTCATACGTCTCGTGCAGATCGTTGTCATCTATTTCATAGAAAACAAGATTGCTACGTCATGACCTGTTTTTGAGGTCATCAATTTTAGCTTCTAAAGATTTAATACCTGCTTGTAGCACATCCGATTTGGTCTCCCAGCCTTCAACTGTTCTTCGCAACTGCTTTAAGGTACCAAATTTTGACTCGAGCTTACTCATTGGTTCGCTAAAGTTGATCTCCCTTGACTGTTCATGGCTTGGCTGTTTTCAACATCAGCTAGCCTACTTTTAATCTCCTTTTGTCCGCTTAGCAATTCTTTAATGATTGCATCAGATGGGCCCGGATTGCTCTCGACATCACCACATAATAACAAAAGCCATAAAATATAAAATGCCCGCCAATGCAAAAGAGTGAAACGATGTCTTTTACGGTACAGAGCACACTTACTGTAACATGCATGCTAAAGAAAACAAGGGGTGGAACCGGCAATGCTACAAGAATGCAAATGGAAGAAGCATTATCAATCCAACTCACCTGCATCATAAGCAAGAAGTTCGTGAACGACGCAGTCGTAGCAGTGCCGGTTCCACCCCCCAAATCGAGACTGATGCTGGGCTCCTTACGTAGACTTGTTACCCGTTGCTATGGCACATGGTGGTTGGTCCAGCAGTGGGCACTGTCCGAAATTGGTGACTGCGCAAGTTCCCAGACCACAGTCTAATTTGCTGTCATTTGAAGCCTTAGCGATCCACATTGCGTCATGCACAATGGCATCCAGATGTGCAGATTGGCGATGCGCAATGGCGTCCAGTGGTCTATTATCTTCTGAGTGACGAGCACAGGAGCCACATGATGCTTGACCCGTAAACAGCTGCACCATATGCAAGACGTTCGTGAACGACGCAGCCATAGCAGCACCGGTTCCATGCCCCCATCTATCTATCTATCTATCTATCTATCTATCTATCTATCTATCTATCTATCTATCTATCTATCTATCTATCTATCTATCTATCTATCTATCTATCTATCTATCTATCTATCTATCTATCTATCTATCTATCTATCTATCTATCTATCTATCTATCTATCTATCTATCTATCTATCTATCTATCTATCTATCTATCTGTCGGTCTGTCTGTCTGTCTGTCTGTCTGTCTAGCCGCCTATGACTTCGTGCTTTCCTAGCTGTTTGGTTAATAGGATTTATACCTATATTAGTAATGTGTAATACGAGTGAATGACAAATTGAAATGGCAGGTCATAACATGAAAATTGTGATATTGATGCGATGAACCGCATAACCTTACGCCATTGTTTTAGTGGTCTTATGGCCGCTTCGTTATGGCCGATTCTTTATGGCCGTGTTATGGCCGCTTCTTTATATATACTACTGTAAGTATGGCGTGGCAGGAGTGCATGGCGAACATGAGTGACTGGTCTTAACATGCAAATCATATCACGCAGTGATGTGCAACGTAATTTTTATGACGTGCTGTCCGTTTTGTCACGGCTGTTTATTAAAATGAATGCGTGCAAAAAATGCTATGACGAGATTAATGTCTATGACAAATGTAAATGACCGCTGATAGAAACAGTAGCATGAAATTTATTACTTGCATGTCATAGATGGCATTATGAACTTACTAATTGCCACGCTGATAGCGGGCTGGTGGGTGGTTCGTTAGCTTAATGTACACCAAACTTGCTATTACATGACGCGGCTGTGTGACAAACACAAATAACAGGTGTAAACTTGAAATTGCTAACAAACATGTTATGTACTGCATGATTTAAATGCCACGCTCATTGTGTGCTTGCGACCAGTTTGTTATCCAGATAGGCACCAAAAATGGTATTGTGTCAGGTGACTGTAAGACGAACATGAAGGACAGGCAGTAACATGAAAATAATGGCATGCATGACATCTACTGGTTGGCCTACATATGCCACGCTCATGGTACGCTTGCTGCTGTTCCGTTAGCTTGGTATATACAAAGATTGGTACTGCTTAAGGTGGCTGTATGACCAACATGAATGAGAAATGGGCACAAAAAATAAGTCGCATTTTTTTGTTACAACCTATCTTTTATGTTCACAATTCAGTTACATTCAGCCATAAGAATTTTTGTGTATATCACGATAGCGAACCGGCCGCGAGTGCACCATAGTCACGGTACGAAAATTATGTACCTAATAACCCAATTTCGACTATAACCCAACTTCTCGAAGCAGTTCATGACTTGATTGATATGTGGGGTTTAACGTCCCAAAACCACCATATGATTATGAGAGACGCACAGTTCATGACTTCGCCTCCGTTATAAATGACTGAAGTCAAATTGATGCAATGTTTTCGGACTTTGCCAAGGCATTCGATAAAATCTCCCACGCAAAACTACAAATTAAGCTTCGCAAATTACTAAAAAAATAATCAGCTTTGTATTTGGCTAAAAGCATACCTGACATCTCGACAGCAGTATGTTAACTGTGTACAATGAACTTCCTTCTAAATTTCTATTAGTTGTATCAGATGTTCCCCAAAGTTCTGTACTGGGATCCTTGCTTTTCTTGTTGTTTATAAATGACATCGGTGAAGGTTGTATTTCGAGACTTAGATTAGATGCTGATGACTGCGTTTTATATTCTGTTGTAAATTCACAAGATGACCAAGTAAATCTGAATGCTGACCTCAATCATATACTGAAGTGGTGCGATACGTGGCAGAAGTGTGTAATTAAGCTAAATGTGTTGTATTGACCATTACAAACGAGAAGCGCCCAATCATATTTGACTATATAGCAGACGGTAACCAAGTTTTACATGTTTCCGAATTCAAGTACTTAGGTCTTCACATCAGTCACGATCTGCTTTGAAATTACCACAAAAATCATATCGCTAATATCGCCATGGCTGAATTACATTATTTGAAGCAATGCCTTCGTAAATATTCTATGGACATTAAACTTTTAGCGTACAGGTGCAGGTCTCTGGTTTTACCTCTGGTTGAGTATGGAAACATAATATGGGACCCATTTACCGCTGTCAATATAAACAAACTGGAAAGCGTGCAAAATAAAGCAGTCAGGTTTATCTTCAACCAGTATAGTATAGTGTCTGGTACTGAACTGAAAGGTAGAGCAGGTTTACGAACACTGTCGGGCCGAAATAAAATTGCTCGTCTTCTCTTTATGTTTGAAGCTCTGGAGGGCAATCTTAAAAGCAACACTCATAAATACGTCCCACTTTCTTCAGGCTGCACCGCAAGACGCAGAAATTCCTTCACGTTACTTCCTTTTCAAAAAGACAATATTTTCAAGTATTAATTTTTTCCTGGCACAGTATTCGAGTGGAACGAGCTTGATAGTTCACGTGTTGACATGGACGACGTGGATAAATTTCAAATGCTCATCAAAAATAGTTTGTGAAATATAATTTTTTGCTGGGTACTTTTAGTTTCTACTTCATAGTTATTTGTAATATTATTGTTGTTTTACCAATAATGTCTTTTTAGAGTTTATTTCCTTTTTTCTCATTGTTATTTTGATATGTACGCGTGTCAATCCACCCTGCTACGGCCTCTACTTGGGGCTAGCAGTATTGTTGTGACGTGTCAGCTATGTTCGTCATACAGTCACGTCATGCATTACTGATGTTGCGAATGTAGATGCATATCAAGCTAGCGAACCAGTTGCGAGACTACCAGATTGTGGCATGTAAACATGCCCGCACTGACATGCATGTCATGATTTTCGTGTTAGAATTTGTCATTTGTGTTATTATAGTCATCTCCCGCCTTACCGATTTGGGAGAATATATACTTATTTATTTGCAATACTGCCAGTCTCTACTGAGATCCTAGCGAATGGGCCCTCTCTACAGATGCTATGATTGCTCATCATAGTAACAAATCAGTAATACAAAAATTAGGAATAACATCGACTTGGTACTTCGTGCAAGCGTTATATTAAAACAACATAATAGATATACACAAAATACAAATGCATGAAAATGAGATTCGTTGATTGATATGTGGGATTTAACTTCCCAAAACCACCATATGATTATGAGAGACGCCGTAGTGGAGGGCTCCGAAAATTTCGACCACCTGAGGTTCTTTTAACCTGCACCCAAATCTGAGCACACGGGCCTACAACACTTCCGCCTCCATCGGAAATGCAGCCGCCGCAACGGGGATTCAAACCCGTGACCTGGGGGTCAGCAGCCGAGTACCTTAGCCACTAGACCACAGCGGTGGGGCATAAAAAATAGGATGTTGAACAGTGAGGTTGCTCACATGGCTAATTTCAGAGAATACAAGTAGTACATACTGGTTTGATTACTCATTTTATTGGCTATTTAACAGAGCGAATCATTTTTTTCTTCATTTGTGACTCAAGCTGATACAATAATTCAGTGCTAGTGATGTGAGGGACCAACAAGTTTTATTGACAAATGGTAACCGAAAAAAAAGAATCTTTAAACAAATCAGTGTTCCCTTCGTATTGCACTAATGTGTGTGTTTGTGTCTTGTGGCTCGTGTTTGTGAATAAGACACGTAATTTGATATGTGTGGGGATCTGAGGCGCGCCCGCGACCATTTCGCGGGCATTCCGTCACACGGCCACACCCTTTCGCTTTTCTGCTCTGTTAATACCACGTTGCAATAGATGGCGCCACGTGCGGGGAGAACCCGCGGTGATCGTCCGCTACGGTGAGTAGCGGGGTCACCATAAATGTCTATTTTAAATTGCTGTGAAGGAGTGGATTAAAAAATTAAACGTGCTCGCTTCGCTCGTGCTTCGAGCGTAGAAAATTCAGAAAATGTTTAAAGATAAGAGGGTGAGCATTTACACTCGTTTTTGTTGTGGATGCATCGTACGGCCTTCGTCTGTACTGCTTCAATTTTCTTTCATCATCATCGTCGTCATCCATAATCATCTTGTTTACGTCCACTGCAGGACAAAGGTATCTTCCTTGTTCCGCCTGTCAACTCGATCCTGTGCTTGCTGCTGCCATATTACACCCACAAACTTCTCAATCACATCTGCCCACCTAACTTTCAGTCTTCCCCTAACCCTCTTGACTTATCTGGGAATCCAGTTAGTTACCCTCAGTGACCAGCGGTCATCCTGTCTACCGCGCCACATGCCCGGTCCATGTCCATTTTTTCTTCTTGATTTCAACTATGATATCCTTATTCTCGGTTCGTTCCCTGATCCAATTTGCTCTCTTCTTATCTCCTATGGTTACATATACCATTTTTCTTTGCATTGTTTGCTGTGTTGTCCTCAATTTAAGCTGAACCCTCGTTCGAAATCACCTGGTCTCTCTTCCATAGCTTTATTTATACAAAATTTTCTTTATGTTTGTGCAAGTGCGAGTAAACTACAATGTATTTCTATATTCAAAGATCGGCCTCAAAAGGAAGCTTCGTTGAGCCCCACCGCGATGGTCTAGTGGCGAAGGGTGGTCTAGTGGCTGCTAACCCGCAGGCCACGGGATCCATTCTTGGCTGCGGTGGCAGCATTTACGATGGAGGCGGAAATGTTGTAGGCCCGTGTACTCAGATTTTGGTGCACGTTACAGAACCCCAGACGGTCGAAATTTTCGGAGCCCTCAACTACGGCGTGGTGGTTTTCATATGGTGGTTTTGGGACGTTAAACCCCACATATCAATCAGTAGTCATGATGTTGAAAGTGATTTACAGAAAATGCTGCCGAGATATCTGCTCAATCATTCTGGGTACTTCTTCAGAAGTTGGTTTGGTACAATATCCAGACCACACACTTATTTAGTATCGAGGGAAAGCACAAGATTAAGAACACCAGTGTCGGTGATAACGAAAGAGCCTTAAGCAAACACAGCTCGTGGAAGCACGTCAGGCATGATGCCATTATATTTTGTGAAAACAGATTGAAAGAACTGGTTCTATCTGTTGGCTGTATCAGCTTTTTTCAAGTGACGATAGTTGAGTTGTTAGCACAACGAGAGGGCGGCATGTAAATTATGTTGTACCTAAAATTGACCTAATGGTATTTATGTTTTCAAATTTCGTTGATGTTCTTCATACAGTGACCTCACAAAAAGTGCGATATTGTGTAAAAATTAAGCAAGCCAACCGACCATGAGCCCACCATGAGCGCGGCATGTAAATCATGGTGAACATGAAATGCAAGCCCTAATTAGCATGTTACCACTTGTTTTTCAAACTCGTGATAAAGATATTTCTCGTTCTAGGAATTTAGGCATTGAGCCGCCGTGATAGCTCAGTGGTTAGAGGATCGAACGCGTCATTCGAAGGTCGTAGGTTCGATTTTTGCTCACGGCAAGTTATTTTTTCACTTACTTTTCTTTCGTTTTATTTACATTACATTCGTTCTAATAACTTTCCCTATACATTCCTTGGCATTATTGTCTGTTATATCTCGTTATTATTGTGTCAAAATACGGAAAAAACCAGCCCTTAGGTATACACTTCTTTCCATATATATATATATATATATATATATATATATATATATATATATATATGTATGTATATATATTTATATATATACGCCGCGCCGCCACCGGAAAAGGCATGAGTGGAAGCTTGCCAAACGATCTCCTAAATGTAAATAAATGTGCGATTTCGTTCATAGTTGCGCGCATTTTCACTGTACAAAATAGTTGAAGTGATTTTTTCCAACACACGTTCATGTTTGAGTCATACTTCTCATTAAAATTAAGAATATTTTAAAGAAGAGGGAAAATATTGAAATGTTCTTATCGTTTGAGATTTTTCGGGATAGTCGAATCGCTTTTATTGGGCTTCGTTTGGGATGGTTATTGCTAGTCTGCTCAGGACCATCTGAGCTATGGGCTACCAAGTTCGTTCGGAGCAGTGAGTAGCACACAAAAGTTTTATATATTGGGCGATTTCTCGATGTCAAGAGTAACCAGGACCATTCACTGCGGCTGGTTCTCAGGTGGAGTTACCTTGGTGTCCTTGCATTTGATATCAGCTGTGGAGGATTCGACGATGATCGCCAGCGCATCAAGAGTTTTAAGGACCAACCTTGTAAACTTAAGCCTCGCTACTTCCTGGCCATCGCATAATAGTCCCTACACAGGGCCACTTTGGTGTATCATCTTGTTCTACACCATCTGAGAACCGAAGGGAGCTTTTGAAAGACCTGGATGCGAACTACCATCGTATATGACGATCTAACTAGCTCAAGATATGAAAAGCGTAACTTATTATTGCGTGCAAGTTCTGTGACCAACTGTCATTAGGCTTGGGGCTTAGTGTGTCACTATAAAAATTGCCGCCTACCCGTTAGTAATGGGAAGAATATGACAAATACTGCGGTCCTAAACGTCACATTTTGATATCAAAAGTGATGTGGTGCATGAGCGAACGTATGCACCCTATTCTTCGCACAAAACGATTATCCTCTGTGTTGTTGAAGACTGACAGAATATAAGAAGTAGACAGCTGAGATATCGCCGGCGATAATTCTCTCTGCTCTCTTAAAACCACCCAGCTGTGTACAGTGGCTCAGTACGCAATCTTGAAACAAAAAAAAGAGATAATGGAACTTTATGAAGGAACAAAGGACTATGCTCGTCCTCATGTGGGTGGCTTCCCCGGTTCAAGGTGCCGTGGTCCCTTGCCACCTGTCAGGACACTGTCCACCAGTCAGAGATGGTCCTCAAGGCTTCAACTGCACAGTAGATCCTCCCACTCACGGCTCCATAGCAGGGGTTTGATAAAGCGAGAGCAGTGTATTGTTGTGGGAGCACTCCCACTCCATATGGTAGCAAATTCACGGCGCTGAGATTATCCTGCAGGCGCCGCAATACCTTGTTCCATATATCATGATCAAAAGTATTTGGCGGTAAGGCGTGTTTGCTTGGACCCTGTTTCTTACAAGCGAGAACACTAGGAAAGGTCCACTATATCCACAGAAAGTTGTCCACAGAAATGACGGTTAAAACCAAAAGTGTACCGTTACACCTTAATAAGTAAGGATCGTCGATGTTGACATGGTGCAAGAAGTTCCGCTTTGAGAGTGCTTTCTAATGTTGTAGCCAGGAGTGCGCACAGATGCAACGCCACGTTGTTTTTGGTGTCGGTCGCGCATGCAGTACAGCTTGAATTCTAACCAATAAAAAAACTGTGAATAAAGTGAGACTAGAAACTTTCTAAATCCATGTTGCCAGCAGAAACACACTTCGCAGATTCAAATTGCGGAGACTGTATACGTGTCACTCGAGCTATATATATAGCCACATCAAATATCAAAATATGCAGAAAAAGTTGTGCTATAAAAATTCGAAATATTATAAGTATAAACTTATAACTATTAAGGACTTTATATTTACCTTTGCCACATTTTTCTCTCACAAAGTAGGGGGCTGCAAGTGTGCACGATTAAACTATTTAGCGCAATTCCTCTAATGAACGCGGACACTGAACATTCGCCATTCCTCAGATCGCCATTGGGATATCAGTGCGCCTCATTAGGCACAGAGACGTGGCGCCGGACACTCCGATGCTGAATAAATGTATACTGAAGCATCGGCCTACATTCACACTTGTGCATGACACGACGCATATCAGGACACGCTGGCATTTGGGTGGCCGTCTGCAATCGAGGAGCGGTAATTTAAAAAAAAAGTGTATGTAGCGGACTTTGCATGTAGGTTTAATCAAATCTACTGAAGGCCGGGCAGGTAGCCGGGCAGGCATTCCACATTTGACAGGATAAAGTACGGACTCTGATGCTGTGATGTCCCGAATGAACTTTCGAGTGTCGGGCACTTTAATTTAGAAGAAACGCAAAAACTTCGGAGACCTCGTATAATGAACGTGCATCCGTTTGCATCTATCGATGAAGACGTCGAAGTACTTGAAACGACTCGACCAGACTTGAAAGTGCAACTAATACATTGTCACAGAAAAGAAGTTGTCACACAGAGGCGTTGATGCCCGCACTTCACATGTCCTAACAAAGTACCAGCAGTTCAGTTTGTGTAGACGTCAGGGGTTTGCAGGAGCCAAATATTGAGAGATTATACGTACAGTGAGAATTGATGATATGCGAAGCATGAATGAAGAGTGTGGATATGTCACTTTAAAATGAGCACAACGTTACGAGGCGGACGTAAATTATGCCATACATGACTCCTATGTCATGATTATTATGTTTAGACGTGTCATTTACCTTCGTCGTCTATCCAAGTCTCGTGATACCAATTTATTATATGTGGAACTAGTGAAACGGCCGTGAGCGCGCAATGAGCGTAGTTTGTGGTCATGTGTTACATGGCACGGATGTCATGATTAGCATGTTTGGACGTGTCACTTGCCTTCGTCTTCTATTCACGTCACGTAATACCACAATTGATATATGTGAAGCAGGCGAAACGGCCGCGAGCTCATCATGACCACGGCATGTAGTCATGTTCTTAGATGACACCCATATCATGATTATCATGTTTGCACCAATCATATGTCTTCGTCATCGATTGACGTCACACACCACCAAACTTGGTATATCTGAAGAAGCCAGTGGAATGGTCGCGAGCGTGCTATGAACGTAGTATGTTGTCATGTTTTACATGACACGCATGTTTGGACGTGTCATTTATATTTGTCATGTATTATACCAAATTCAGTATATATATGGGATAACTCATCCCCTGATAAGGGAGGACCTCTTCCGAAACTGGGAAATAAATATATTTATCCTTGTTCACAACGCTCCCGTTGTGCCATATCCCATACCTTTACGAAGACTAACTGGCCCATTGAATTATTACTCCCTCTCTCTCTCTCTCTCTCTCTCTCTATATATATATATATATAGATATATATATATATATATATATATATATATATATATATATATATATAATGAAGCAGGCGAAATGGCTGCGAGCGCATCATGACCTTGGCATGTAGTCATGTACTTACATGACACGAATGTCATGATTACCAGGTTTGCATCAGTCATATACCTTCGTCATGCATTCAGGTCACATAATACCAAAGTTGGTATATGTGAAGCTAGCGAAACGACCCTGAGTGTACCATGAGCGTATGGCCTGTAGTCATGACTTATGTGACATGCATGTCGTGATTTCCACGTTCCAGGCACTTCGCCGTGCTCCCGACCGGGTTGCAGAAATTAGGTGCCTTTTCTCATCTTCTAACCACTACCACCACCACCACCACCGTTAGAGCCTGCGACTTATGTTCGCCATGCAGTGATGTCATACCATACAATATTTGCAATATCTGATTTGAACGAAACCACCGCGAGAGCAGCAAGACCATGACATGTAAATCATGACATTCATGACATACACGTCATGATTTTCTTGATAAGACTAGTCATTTGTGTTCGCCATACAGCCATTGTATGGCGAAAAATTTTGGTGTAGATCGCTTAATAGAAACGGCCAGGAGAGCTAAGTGTCGTAGGCGGATAGATAGATAGATAGATAGATAGATAGATAGATAGATAGATAGATATATAGATAGATAGATAGATAGATAGATAGATAGATAGATAGATAGATACATTCAAAGTCACCAAAGTTTACTATGAAGTGCTTCGCAATAAATAAAACGCAAATATATACGCTGGAAGTACTTGAAGTTTACTGACGAATTCTTTGCATTTAAAAGACCCCGAAGCATGCAGAGGTCGAAATTCAGTTTTGGTGGGTAAGTTGTGCCCGAGTGTACAACGACCACGGAGCCGACAGAACTTTTCGAAACGGTACCGTAACACTGGAGTTCGGCGCGTTTGATGATCGAAACATGGCGATCACATCTTTCCCTTGTTCTTTCCCTGCCCTCTGCTGGTATCATCTTTTAAAGCTACTTTGCCCTCTCGCCAAGTGCCTCTCTCCACTTCGTGTGGCATACGTCATCGCCGACGCGCTGCTTGAATCACCAACCACTTTAGGTTGCCGTTACTCCGTCCCTTTGTCGTCATCGTCAAATTTTTGGCGAACAGCGGCAGCCTTGCTGGCCTGTGCTTAGGCAAATCGTATCGGTAAGAACCCTGCATTACGAGCCACAGCAGTTGATTCGCTAACGGGCAACGTGATGAACAACAACAAGCAGCGCGGACAGCTGCTTGCAGTCTAGCCGGAAGCCGTAATTTCTTGCTGTACCAATCACAGAATTCACGTGCTGCGTGTCAGAAATTAAACTTTTGATGTCACGTTGAAGCCCGAAGCGCCCGGCGAGAAGGAGGGATTGTTTCTTGGAACGCGTGGCGCAGTGGTGGCACGTATAGAATGACCACCTGTAGGATCGTCGATCGCGATAGAATTTTGCACGTGATGCGCGTGGTTGTTTGAAATGTTTGAAAAAAGTATTGCAAGTGGTTCAAGAGCCCTTGAAAAAAAGACCCTCGATGGTTTTTAAAACCAACAGTTTGAAACCCGAGGGCTGCAAATAACAGGTCTAATAATATAAATAATTGAGTTCTGACGTCTCAAAACCAACACATGATTATGACAGTCGCTGTAGTGGAGGGGTACGGAAATTTTCACCAGCTGGGGTTGTTTAACGTGCACCAAAATCTAAGTACACGGGCCTACAGCGTTTTCGCCGAAATGAAAAATGTAGCCGCCGCCGCCGCGGGATTCGACCCCGCAACCTGCGGGTCAGCAGCCGTGTACCTTAGCCACTAGACCACCGCGGTGGGCAGTAACATGTGAATAAACGTACAGAATATCAATCCTACGGTGCGTTTTTATGCTTTACTACTAAAGAAACTAGAAAAACACTGCCAAATATTATCTAAAAGTAGTGACGCTCAGCATAAAGCGATTGCATGATCAGGGGTGACCAGCGTGTAGGAAACGAAAAACAGATTTGCGCATGCTTTTTTTCGGAAAGCTTTGTCATAATTCCGAAGTCTTTACCGACATTTCGCTTGTCTTCACGAGTTACCTACGCACATCCTTACTGTATTTTCTCTGGAAAACGACTGTATTTACTTGCGCAGCGGAGTCTAGCTTTTTTCAAATGTCTTTTCGTCCATGAAATCTCACTTTTACGCATCTATAGCTCAAGCCCACATGTCACTTCACGTGTATCATGCGCTGAGTGGGACATAGGCGCTCAGCGGTAAAGGTTCAGTCGCGATTACAGCTCATGGTGGCAGTGAGTGCATCACAGCCAGGAAACTGTGTAAAAATGGTGCAGTGAATATGAATCTCTCTTCCTATTTCCGCGTGCAATGACTGAAAAATGAAAGGCTCGTGATAAACACCGAGGCTGTACGTTTCAGATTCTTTAGTTAACCATCTGTACGTGGTGTTCTGGGCGTGAGTTTTTTGTTCGATGTAGCGGTAGATTTTCCTGTGTATTGACGTTATAGCATCGTCAGGTTTGAAAACAGTTCAATGTGAACCATAATTCAAACCATCCAAGTTCGGAATAGACAAAGTTAGCTGTAACTCAGTTAGCGGTACTATGTTCACGGTTCCCTTTATACTCACAAAGAATTCTTAGTATCATGATTCATTACATCACTCTAAGAGTTTATATCGGTTTTTACGACCTAAAGAGCTGTAATGGAAAACTTTCAAGCCCAGGAGATGGCGGACTGCTGCAATCGGGCGGCGCAACTTAAAATTACCCCAAAAACATGAACCACTGCACAGTTCCGCAATGCAGGAGCATTAATATGAGTTTGTGCACGGGCTGGTTAGGTCAACAATCCTTGCGCAAACATTTTCAGGAACGCTGGCCGCTTATGCCACCCTCGATAGGTAGACAATCCATATAAAAGGGGGGCACCGCTGTTCAGATTATCGTAGGGCCCACACAGTTTTCATTATTTGAATAAGCTTTAGGCTAACGGTAGTCCCAAAAATAGCTCGACAGCCTTTGCGTCAGAAATTTTGATGTATCTATGCGTTGAAATAGTTTCATAGTAGATTATCGCGCATATAGGATAGTGTAGGAAAAATTAGACAAAATTCGGGAAATAGTGAATATAATCTTTTATTTCACTCGTTAGCACTAAACAACAAAGCGTAAACTTAGTTTTGGATATAAAGTATGTGCTACGCAAATATGACAATGAGTGTACCATTCGAAAGTTTATTGTAAAAAAATTAAAGAAAGACACGACATGTCTTATTGTGCCTTGACCTGCGGGGCAAAACAAGACATTCCGAAAAAAAATTATCTCTTCAGTTGTTTCAGCAGAAGAACTCGAGATTCACCCTGTGGGCCCTCACGCAGTCCTCATTAGCCCAGGTCTTGCACTCTTAGCATTGAATTCCGGCAAACCCTGGCGTTCGGTTCCTCAGAACTCCTTGCTGGTCAAACAGCGTCCGTATAATGTTGTCTTTATTGAACGCTTGCACCAAATCGGGATACTTAATGATTGAAATTAGATATGTTTGAACACTTCATCTTCACCTGTTTTGCCGTTTCGATGCAGAACGTCTCGGGCATTTCGTGGCTTTCGACTTCGTCAGCCGGGCTTTGTGAGGCAATGAATGTCGGATGTTTTATCGCTAGTTCTTTTTTAAACTTTGGTATCCAAGAAATATTCTTAAAAATTTATTCTGAAACTAGTTTAGGAATGACATGATTTTGCGATTTTTGCGCTTTTCATGTGCTTCTTGAGTTTTTTCGTACACCCAAATCCTCTTGAATAAGCAATTAAATTATATTATGAGTGTAAGTGAATGGTTCACTTATTTGGAGGCTCTCTCAGGCAACTGGGTGCCTTTTTGCCTCATTTCGCCTTACATGCCCGAATTCAAAGAATTTCCACATTGGTCTTGGGCACAAAATAACCTGGGGCCGAATTCCCAAAGCTTTTTCTTTGGCTACGCATTTTCTTAGCCAAAAATTCTCTTATCTGGAGGGATTACTATAGCGCGGGTATGAATTTAACTTATTCGGCACTTAAGAGGGCAAGGAAGACACACGATATCCGATGAAATGACAAGGAAAGAAAGAAGTGTGTGCCGATAATATCAAGGTAGCACACAAAGCGTCTAGCATCGAGAGTATACGATGATAGCCAATGATTTGCTGCATCTAAGTTTTAGTTCCGCGAGCGTCTGCTACAGCGCTTACGCGATGCCGCGTACGTTGTAATAGACATTTTGGTGGGCTGTGCAAAGCCAAGCACTCGCCTTTAATCAACGACTGTAGCTAAAAAAATAATTGCTCTATGGCCTTAAGCCACCGAGCAATCCATGCACTATCTCGCCAAGTACAAGTAAACAACACTCCAGGTGCACCACATAAATGAAACCACACATAAATCGATGCATGCAATGTTTGAAAATGTGCCTCGAATGTCTTCCCCTATTTAACGCGACCAGTTAGTTACCTTACATTTCATTGAAGCTGCGCTGCTACTTAACTAATTCGGTACAATCTAGCACGGTATAGTGGTGAACGTAAGGGTGTTTTTTACCTATAGTCAAAGGTAGCCTTTGTTACAATATTTTATTACAGGACACATGAGCGACTTTGGTGCCTGCAGACGAATTGTGCGGAAATAGATAACAGCAGTAATGAAATGAAATTTTGAGCGCGATTTCGCTGGTTCCATGCACCGTAGCACTTTTATAAAGCCGGAATGCGAGAACGTGCATACGCTTACGCTTAGGTATATGTCTACGTAAAACGAGGGAGACTCGTCTGGAGGTGTCTCACTGCTAATGCTTTTCACAAAACACGGTGCAAATATTTCGTCCAGCGTTGTTTGAGTGCGCAAACAAAGCAAGGGACGTGTATACGAGTCTTGAGGTCGAGAGACGTTATCACACGTGCCAAAAGGATGAAAAGAGAGAGAGAGACTCTCGTTTCGGCTTCGCGAAAGCTTGAAATTGATAGATAATAAAGACAATTTTCTGGCCCAGCAGACGTCAGGTAAAGTCTCCGCAAAGCAGCGTAAGATGCTCGGAGAGCATAAAAAAGTGGAGTACGCGTTATATGGGAGTGACAGCCACTCAGAAAGCGAGATGAAGTGTGACTGTCCTTAGATGTGACAAATCAATGCTAATTAGGAGAGTTGAGGTAATGAGCCAAAATTTCCTAAATAACGATAACGGAAGCAAACTGAGCATTCATCTAGTGAAAGTGACAATAGTGACCGGGAACTCATAATAGTTGATTAGCGTTGTCACATGCCGATATATTTTTTTATTTTCTTATTTATATTTGGCAAACTATGAGAAGGTAGCCTACGTTAGAGCCGGCTATCCCAACGTCATGACAATAATGTACAAGAATAAATAGCGCATGGTTATACAGTCACACGTGGCGGTTTCTATCTTCTAGTAACCTTGGGCAAACGCATTCTAACTATTTTTTTCTATATTTGACGAAGTTTCACCGGACGTTTTTGCATTTGGCTTCATTCGAAGGAATGACAATATATCAGCACTAGGGCGAATGCAAGCACTGCTGCAGTGGACGAGCGGTTACGGCGCTCAACTACAATCTAGGAGGTACTTGGTTCGATTCGCAGAATCACTGAGCACTTTTTCTTTTTCAAGAGGTTGCCCGACCTGACATTATGCGTGGTGGCGGGTACAAATTTTTTGAGAAGTAGGCTTTCGCACTTGCTTCTTTCACTCCCCTTTTGACCCAAAAGCGCTGTACTGTGCTTCTTCAAAAATTAAACAATTCAGGGTTCATAACTTTCTCCTCCATCCTCTCTTATCGCAAAAGTGCCCAGTGCTGAAATACCAATATCATACCAGGTATATTACTTTTCACGTGTTTGGATATTCGACCAGCAATCAGTCTTCACGGTGTTTTGAAGAAAATCTACACATGCAGTGAGCTAACTTCTTGCAGCCAAGTTGACTGCCTTTGTAGGGACACGCCTTCGTGCTAATTTGGTGGGCATCATCACATGCAGCAAGACCAAAGAGCACGGACAGTTAGAGCTGACGCAGAGTGATTAGTTCGTGTCTTCTCTCCCGCTATTTGTCATGCTACACGCTTCAGTGTAATGTCGCTGTCAATGGTTAAAATGAACTATAGCAGTTAATCGAGTTCTGCTGAGAGGGTCCCCTATTGTCCAGAATGGAACAGAACAATGGCAATTTGATTTGTGTGATAAAGAGATACCCTGATTTTGGTTATTAGAATAAATTTCCAAACTGAAGTGTATTTTTTTATTAACAACAGTCCCAGTGCAGATGAAAGGTGCATGGACAAAATTCGTGTATTCAGCTTGACTAGGTTTGTGACCTTAATCGCAATTGCGAACCGGTATCACAGTATGCATAAATATCACACACATATACAACCACGGGTGATAGCTTGCTTATTCTGATTAAGATTGAAAGGTTGAAATCGACATATTCAACCAACGCAATGTGTACGAGATATGCCATGTAGAGTAGCTATGCTCTAAACTAATCTTCGCAGGTTCGTTCCATTTCGCCCAATTTTTTGCCCATGACTGTAGGTTGGTAAATGAAACAACTTCTTCGAACACACATATTCTGTGTAAGGTTACATTTATTTTTGAGCAGTAAAAACAGATTGAAATATATAATGGCTCACAAGAAAAAGAACTAGAAAGAAATTCAGCCAAATCATTAAAAACTTACTCATCAATGATAAACGGATTCTCATTTAAAAGATACATACATACATACATACATACATACATACACACATACATACACACATACATACATACATACATACATACATACATACATACATACATACATACATACATACATACATACATACATACATACATACATACATACATACATACATACATATACGCACGCACACATATACATATGTACACCCATACATACATACATACACTCAGGTGTAAATATTAAAATGAATGGCTCTAAAACAACAGTTCTAATACACTCATTTTGAATATACAACAGAAAGTAACTTAAGAGAGAAATCCACCGGCACTGTTATGTCTGAACACGGTGTTTCTCGAACCATCTCGCAAAAGCTTGATGCATAGTTTTCCGCTGCTGCCCAGTGACAAGCAGTTTTTATAAAAAAACACAAGAATAAAGCCCTTGACAATGTCATGATAAAGAAAAGGGCTGTGCATCAATATTTTGTACATGTCTGCAATATCACTCTGTTTATTTACATAGCTTGGCTCATTCACAACCCACTAACAAAGCATGTTAGGACACTTGGGCTGAAAGTTGGCACAGCGCGAGTAAATTCTAGACAATACATGAATAATACAATTATAAGCTACTAAGCTCCTTGGTGCAAACAGTGTTTATATTGACAGCTATAGGTGCCATTTCGTTTCCCCCAAACACTTCTCAAAAGTAGAATCAACTTTATTTAGCTAAATGTTTCTATTCTGGCGCGTCGTGGTGGCTCAACGGTGGAAGTGACTCTTTCGGCCAAGAAAACAAGGACCAATTATTTTTCCAGTTCGTGAATTCCCCCCATGCTAACATTGAGGCAGCTGGTAGGAGTGCTTTTGGAGAGAGGAAACCACCACATTCCCACCAGTTGTGGCCTTGGGTAGCTACTTCACTTGGACCAAGATGATGAAAAACACTCCTCAAGAAGACTTCAAAGTTTGCACATCAAAACAGTTCCCATACAGCTGTCTATTAGTCTGCTTGAAAAATATTGAGTTTACTGGTGGGCAAAGACTGTACACTATGTGAGGTGATGCTCCAGTGCACTGCATGTATGTCTTGCTGCTGGCCTCAACTGCGACGTTGCTCAGCACATATGTGTAAAATAAGAACTATTACTATGCCACTGCAAAGTAATTATGTGTCATTTGCATGAAACAGGGACCACAATAAAAGAACATAACAACAGTTGCCTTCACAAAGTTAAAAAAATGTAAATAAATTTCCACAGAGTTTTCACAGTTCATCTGAGGATAGTAATATTGGTTGTAAACACAATCTTACTTCCACTAACAAACTATTTTAAGATGCCAAATTCAATATTAGAGTATACCAGCACTTTTGTAGGGCTAAACAATTGTACAGGCACCTAGAAAAACACAAGTGAATGCATGCTATAGCTACATATAAAAATAAATACTTTTATTTATAGTCTGAGTAGAGCTGCATAGATGATAAGTCACTTGCATTACATTATGAACAAACCTATCCGAGCAAAGTTTACATTTAAAAAGTTACACTTACACAGTAAATAAGTAGACTGTTGAAAGACGGACAGGCAGTGGGATAATACCTAAGCACTAAAATCTACTGTTAAGATATACTAGGAGTAGTGATGATCCTTCTCCTTCCAAATAAAATAATCCACATAGATTCACTTCCCAGAGCTTATACACTCATGGCATCATTGGTGCTATACAAATGAGTGTACACTGAAGGATTACATCGACTAAGTACATGATTACTGTATCCATGGCTTTACTTCTTGTACTACAAAGAATGCAAACACTGTTACCATTGGCGACCATGGATGCTGTGATTTCTGGCATGCAAATGCAGAGGCACGCAGGCACTTGACCCACATGTTAAAAACTTCAGCTCAAAAATATTTGCCCACTAACACTACAGCAGCCTTTAAATTAGTGTCATAGTTTGGTATCTTCCATGCAAAATTTAAATAATTTCGAAGGCAAGCAAAGGAACTGCTGAATAATGCACTGCTAAGAAGTTAAGCAGCAGCTGCTCCTGACATCACAATGTGCTCTTTCTGCTGTTGTAAACTTTGAGCAGGAGAACAGTCACTGGCAGTCCCTTTATACTTGTTGGTCTTCTGTGCTCTGTTCTTGATACACTGTACATGACCGTGGAGCACCGAACCCCTTGTTACTGCTGGAACTTAGAAAAATACAGATCATTGTTGCAACCTTGCTACATGCAAGAGTGTATAGTTGTCATTATGTGCTCATATTTACAGATGTTGTATTTTCAAAAGCCAAGGACAAGCCTCAACACACACACACACAAACAGTGAAGAATGAAAATATATTTAATATGATACAAGAGCAAAACTACAATGTTATAGATGAAGGCATGAAACTTCTGACAGGCATAAAAAGCCAATAGAGTTTCTTCTATTTCGACTTTACACTAGGTACGAGAAGTAGAGCACAAATAATTTCACTAAGAAACGCAAGTTAGACTGCATTACAACACAACAGCCAATGTTCATAACTTTAAGGCTGTCTAACATAGCCAGCTCACCATACCGCATATAGGAGCAAATGGGCAGTCTAGAAGACACAAAAAACTTGTGGATTATAAGTGTGCTTGTTGCTGACATGTATTATTCTAAATGAAGAAAACCTTTCAAAAATGCACTTCATCAGGGGAAATAATCATACGCAACAAACACAACGGGCTCCTACAGGTGCCACCAACACTCACCTTTATTGTTGATACCAGTGTCTTGCCGGATGGATATGCTACGTCCTGCACAGAACACCAAAGGAGCGCTCCATGACTCGGATTGCATGTGTGCTAGCTGCATCGCTCTGCTGCTGAAATAGGCTAGCCACAGACAGAGAAATGACAAGCCATGGCTTTGAAGCACACTGAACGTCACCTTTAGAGATCAACTATGCATACTTAGGTCAGGTAGAATTTGTAGAAAAATATATATCACTATGCAATCGTGGTGAACATGTTCGGCTGAAACACAAGCAACAGCACTGAGAGAGAAAAAGCTACATTAGGTAGAAGATGCAGTTACTGGCCCAATGTCATCTGAGTCTTCTTCAATAGGTATTTCTCCTTGCAAGTTGTGAACAGCCAGGCAATTTTCACCCACTTGCTATTTCCTTCCAGAGCACTTGATCCACAGAGGGAGTCACAAGCTCGAGAGCTCAATAAGGAATCAAAGTATTTGTGCTCGTTTCAAAGCACAAGCTTTTGAGTCTCAGATTATTGGAGTTTCATTCATAAGCTGCAGGCTTTCAGCTTTAAACATTCTCAATTATCTTGCAATTTAGTTCAATAATTGTTGAATAATAATTATGTGTAAGAATATTACAGGTATGCTCTGAAAGCAATCATGCTTGGGTTTTCAATTTGTGCACAGTAAGTGGTGTTCACGTAATTGTATGTATTAAAGAAAAACTAACCTTGCAGCCAGCCGTTAGGCAGTTTTGTGCCCTCTAAGCTCCCAAGCAGATCGCAGTCGTTCCAGATGAGGCTGCCATGCATGCTTCCACGCCACATCCGCTGAATGATAACAGTCCCAGTAGTGACATAGGCTTGCACGGTTAGGGAGAACGTGTCCTCCCTATTTTTGTACAGTTGCTCCAAGTCATGAGGAGGATTGATGTGCCAGAGTGTGTAATTGATGCATCACAGGACCTTAACAAACCAATCTCTCCGATCTGTGAAGAGCCAAAAACGAGATATTTAAAAACAGTGATTAAAAGCACTCACTTCTAATACTTATTTGAGGAAGCTACCACTTCGTCAAAGTGACCAAAATCTGCTATAATCACATTGAAATAAACTGAAGCCTCATGTAAAATTTACGTACCACAATATATACGTCCTACTGAAGTATAGTACTACCACAGTGGTAATCGTCTATAGAACTAATTTTCCAAAATGCCATAAATTTTTTAAGTGCGACCTGGCTCCTGAAAAATAAATTCACATTAACTTTTCAACTATCAAACGTGGTCAATCGACAGGCCCAACCTCATAATGAAACAAGAGCTCACTTGTATCAAATCACAAAAAAACTTTTTATGTATTTGCTCCATAATATATTTATGTATATAACAGTAGTAGTAAATTTTTCATGCTTCAACTTACCATAGAGAAACATTACATCTGATGGGCTTAAAAACTTGCACACGTTATAGAACTGCGTGAAATATAGTACCGGTGAAATTTAGTTGTGCAAGGTGAACTCACCGATGGCAGCATTTAGTAGCCGTCGGTGTCATGAGGAACCAAGTACGGCCAACAGGCAAAGGGCATCTGCAGACTGGAAGCTGCCAAGGACAGCAATGAAGGGCTGGCCAGGCGTGCACGTCCATTGATAAAGTGTAAGAACTGGCCATGACCGGCTGTTGTCAAGGCTCTAGTGCCGTGCAAAACGATGGCCAGACGAACTCTGAAACCTGTAGTTAGGCGATATTGGCCTACAACTTCATCCAAAGCAAGGCACCGGTGAAATCTTTGCTTTTTCTGTGGGCCGGAAGGAAGCTTGACCTTCACGGGCTCTCGCTGCCACATAGAACTCTCAAGTTGTTACCGAAGAACAGTCTAGGCGCACCTCCAAAGTAACACGATCCACAACAGAATGTAGCATCTCGCAGCTTTGGTTGATCACATCACAGCGCTAGGACTATGGTTATCACAAAAAGGAGAAGTGGCGACTTAAACCAATGCGCCAAGCTGCCCCACCACAACTTCGCAGGGCAAAACAGTTATCAACGCTGTCTTTCAAGTTTTGGTCACACGAGCACAGCTTGTTCACAAGTCTTGGAACGTCAACACAGCACCACTGTTCACAACGAACATCGTTTCACTCCCGAACAGCACATTGCTCTCAAGTAAATAGAAGTGTACGGGCTAACTAGCGGCGAAGCAAGAACCGAGCGCGTAGTTCATACGTTTCCATACGTACTTGGGGTCACTCAAGTAACGTGTCAAAACGCTGTCAATCCGAAATGTCGCACAGCACCCAACAGAGACACTGGAAAGTCAAGCAAACAAACTGTTACCGGCACACAAACACACATTGCAGGCTTCTCGAGTGCTAGTTGCCGTTGATACATCGACGCCGATCCCCGCTTGATAACCACTTCGACGCACAGGCTTCGCTGCGCTTCACCGTACACCATTGCACTGCCACAGCTTTCCGCACTGCTTACACGCACCAAAAGAGCTGCTGTAATCACAACACATCCGGTCAAACGCTGAAGTAACTCGTGCGAGAAGCGTCTGCTGAAAGTCGCACCGACCGATATGCTGTTTACGACGCCATGTTGTTTTCGACAACTGCGCAGCACATAAGAGGGCTCTTAAAAAGTACTTGCACTATTTTCACGGCGTGACAAAATTTTCTCTTATGTGCGAGGGGGGTGATATGACGAACAGGACAGGCGTGCCAGATGAAAGAAGTGTTTTGACAACGTCACGGAGTGAGCTGATGTAGAGGGTATTGCTTCACAACCAATCACAAGCTGTGCCTGTTGGCCAAGCCGTCGTCTGCTCGCGTTTGTCGTCTGCTTCGATCAGAGCATGCGACTAGGGATTCGCCTTCGCAACGCTATTATTCTCAGGTCAAGTGGTCGCTGCGTCGCACAAAATGCATGTCAGTGGCTCACTCTACCTTTGAATGATGTTCGTGCGCCAAGTTAAATGGCTGGTAATTGACGCAGGGATGAATTCAGCCAAGGTTTGCTCCAGAATCGTGAGGGTTTGCATATTTTCGGTGTCATACAAAGTTACTAGGGTCATTTCATTCCGATTGCTTGCCGTATTATCACGGTCTATATCGGTGTCTGAACAGTGAAGGTGAAGATGCATGATTTCTTTGTAGTTCTATGCGTAATCACGCGCACCCCTAATACGCTTTGGTTTACAAAGTACGCTTTGTTCCAGATCGTCCCAAAGTGTATCGACAGCTGTATTTCAGAGATCGCAACCATTGGACAGTTAGAGCCAATGAAAGTACACTAGAGCACAAACTTTATGAACCACTCACTGAAAACTTCCTCTCATTTTTATTTCCAATAGCATGCAAAGAATGTGCTCCCATGAACCTCTTTGGTGGTAATTTCCACCAATGAGGCAAGGATCTCAAGTCGCACTTTTAATTGGATGAGATGGGGCGCAACACAACAACATAACAAATAAGGTTGATCCTATGCCATGCCGCGTTCGAATGCACTGACCATTCACGTATCACATTGGTTTTCATCCAACCACAAATCTTTACATGCGTAGTTTTATGCCATTGACGCCCAATAGAATTGTTCAATTACTGCGACTTCGAACTTATTGGACGATGGTGGTTGTCAACACCATCCACTGCGTACAAGGGAAACAACAGGCGAAGCTCAAAGCGCCGAAAGAAATAAAAACGCACAAGCAGTCATCAGGCAGCCCTTAATGGGCGTGAATTAACTCAAAACCAGCCAGGGCACCAAAGTATACCGCCACGGCAGCAGGTTATAAGTAGCCACATTGTTCCTAAGAGTGGTCCGGACCACTCTTAGGATTTTTACTCAGCCATGCTGTTTTTACGCACAATTTCGCTTCGTGAATCCACTTACGAGCACTTTTCGGTGACGTAAGCAAATATAGCAACTGCATCACCATCGCTGACATGTTCCCGGGCAGTCACAGCGCGCTTTATTTGCAGCGGCCGATGTGACAACTATGGCCTCTTACGACGTTTTTTCGTTTCGTGAATCGACTTACGCAACAAAATTTCTCTTGCGCAAAAATGTTTTCGTAAGTGAGTTTTGTGAATCCGGCCCCTAAAATTTTGGTTGTAAGTAGCTAGAAATAGCAAGTGACAAAAATATTTTTGCCTCGTTGTACTAACGCAGGAATATCTTCATGCATGAATCGGGAAATATCGTTGAGCAGAATTTCACCTCTTTTTGTTGGGTACCTAACACACCGACACTAGCCGCGTGATTTTTCTCGCGCGAACACTGCGAGCAACCATTCAACGTTTACACACTAAATGGTGGACAGGTACCAGCACTTATCGTTGGAAAAGAGAAACAAAGAAAAGTACTTTTTTATGTTAGCTGCAAGAGCCCATGGAGTCAAATTGTCGCGTTTTGTCCCGTGCCTCATTTCACCCCACCCTACTTTAAGGGAATGCCAAATTACATGTTTTGACTGTGTTCGTGACCTTACGACGTCTACATTTTTGACCCATCTCTCCAAAAGAGTCGAATGCGGCTGCTCACACAAGTAAAATTACGTAGGCAGCTTCCACCACCGTATACTGTGAAAACATCGCTAAGTATTCAAAAAGAGTGTCACATTACCTCGAAAAAAAATTGAAGAAAGAGAAGGATGGAGGGGGTGGCAGTTAACGTATATATTCTACGAAATTACATTCTTTTTTATAAAACTTTATTTGTTTAGGGGACCACAAGCCCAATTCTGCTGACTGTTCAGCGCGCATGATACAGATAATACATATTAAATAATCACAAAATAACCGAACTTGTCATCTTGTTGATATTACGTTGAACTGCATATTAAAATTGTAAAGCAAATTAGTAGTTATAAAATGTAATCTATGAACTATTTTCTGATAATCGATGTAGTATTTTCTGGTAATGTATATAGTGCTTGTTCACCTTGAAGTTGCAAACTAATTGCAACAACACCGTATACAGGTTGGATATTTGAGGGTATCTTACTAGCCCTCCCTGTTCTAACGAAGGTTCAACCAGGCGAAGTGAAGCTAATAGCCTCAAGAACAAATTTCGTCATGCGCCGAATATTAGACCGTTAAACAACACTAGAAGAAACAGCAAAATATTATAGTTGTATTCCGAGAGCGTGCCTGCTTCTGTTTATTTTTCAATTATTAAAGAGAAACGAGGTACGACGATTGTGAGTCGAGGCAGCTTGTTGCGACAGGGCTCCTTTAAATTGCGAAAGAAGCGCTGACGCAAATCTGCAGAACGTGAACGTGACCGTTGCCCGCAGCTCGTAGCAACATTTTGACCAAAAAAGCTTTTTCCGTTTTGTACGCGTGAGAATTGCATTGTGCACTGAAGCAAGGTCGTTCCTCAGAGCTTTTTTTTTAAGTATACTTCGAAGTCGAACAACGTAACTAATTTGGCTAACAAATTTAATCTAAGGATGGAGACTTGCCAAAGCTGGCCCATTACTCGGAACGCCGCTCGTTCGCAAGAACTTTGTAATAATGGGCACAAGCCAACAAAATCATAAAGACAACTCTAACAGGCTTCGCGACAGTATATATTTATTGTAGGTCGGTAGGGGTAAATTTGGCTGCCATATTCGTCGCAGGTTTGTGAAGACACTTCGCTTGCAGTAACGCCCAACGAAGCGTGGTTGGGAGCTTAAATTCGCATTACTAAAATGATAGTGTCTACACTTTTGCAAGAGCAGCAGATAGTGTTATGTTTTCAAGAGTATCAACAATGTGGTGTAGGTTATACACTGAATCACATGGGGCTCATGCCCAGCAGAAGCTACAAGTAAAACATTCAAGAAGTCCTTTAGCAATATCTGAAAATACAAAGAACGAACGCATCGACTTCCTCTGGCGTTTCCAGCTTTTTAGGCACACTTTGTAACACTAGCATTTCTTTTCACTGGACGTGACGAAGAAAGCATTTCTTCCATATGCGAGGGACACCAGTTTTAAAGTGTGTCCTACCCTGCTTTGTCTTTGTAGACGCACGTTTTTTCTGCCTCGTCCTGAATGACTAATATTCGCGTTAATCCATTGCCTACCGAGTTTTTTAGCCGAGAACTGTACCAAAATACCGATAATTTTATTGGCTATTTAACTTTTTATTCCTTGTAACGTCTAAAAAATATTGAATAGTACTTATTTGCAAGATAAAAGCAAAAAAAAAGTTTTCAATATGCACAGAGGACGGGCTTCACTGCTCTGTACCACGAAAAATGTCATAACGTCTTCCCTATTTGGTGAAGTAAATGTTATTTTTGAAATGTAAAAAATGAAGTGACGTGAGACCATTAAACAATCATTGGGCGTGTCAGTGGGGTTTGCTTCTAAGGGCATAGAGACGTGATCGTTGTCTAAATGTGATGAATTAGAAAAATTGTGGCCATGTGTGTTGTCGTCAGCAACAGAAGTGAAATAATTTTTTTTTCGTATCGTGGAAATTTGACAATCAAGGGCGTTTATTATTTTCTGAAGCGGGGAGCTCCGATCTTGTTCCTCCAGGACCCGGTGGCACCACCGGTCGGCGAATGGCTCCGCGAGAGCCACAAGATTCAGGTTATTCAAGCAGCCCGCACTTAGCGGCCTCCATGAAGTCCCTTTATAAAACGAAGGTAGCTCTACCATCTACGTTCCTGTGCTATGGTGCCTGGTCCCTGGGGCAAACAAAGTCAAATAAACGTAGTTTTATAGCTTCAAACTACGAGAGGAGCTCATTGGGCACGCGTACGCCACTCGCTCACAGAGAAAAATGTTCTAATTCCGTCAACAAGAATCAACAACTTGGTTGTCCAAAACGCCAGATTTCAGCACATTCTTAATGTTTGTTCGCTCTGCTGTCGTGTGAAGCCAAGAAGAATGCAACAAAATTATTCATAGTGACTGAACCGCCCCCAAATATTTCTTTCATGGTGAATGATGCAAGATTGTCTTTGGTAGAAGCGGCACAAACTGTGCACGGGGACGCGCTCAGCCTTGACTTCGCTAGAAAAGGGGTTGAATTGACCTCACATGATGTTCTGCGTTTTTGACAATGCAAGCGGAAATACCAGCACGTAGCGAACAAGCGCGAAATCCAGATAAGCTCAATGCTTTGTGCTGACAGTGTACGCGCGCCTAACGAAGAAATAAATGACAAGGAAGTTATAGCATCTGCAGCAAAGGTAGTGAATGCCAGGGAGAGACCATTCTACTGTATTTTAACTCGGAGTGGTTTTATTGATATATGTGTTTTAACGTTCCAAAACCCCCATATGATTATGAAAGACGCCGTAGTGAAGGTCTCCGGTTAGTTCGACCACCCGGGGTTCTTTAACGTGCACCCAAATCTGAGCACACGGCCCTACAGCATTTTCGCCTCCATAGAAAATGAAGCCGCCGCAGCCGGGATTCGATCCAGCGAACTGCAGGTCAGCAGCCGAGTACCTTAGCCACTAGACCACCGCGGTGGGGCTCGGAGTGGTTTAAGTGACCTTTAAACTTGGAATGGTGTGCTTAAATTTGTCTATAAAAACGCTCAAACTAATATGCAGGCAAGGAGTCGCTTTCACATTGCAGCATATTTAATGCTCTCATTGACGAGACACGGGGAGATACTCAACCTATTTATATTTAACGGAATTTGACCACAAGTTTCTTCCTACTCGTCATGCTTGCAGTATGGAAGCCACTCGGTGCTCGAGCGCATTCCTGAGCAGCGCACAATGGACAATACTTGAGCACGAAACATGACATGCCTCGTTTATTGTCTCTTGTGCGCTTCGCACTAATGAATGCGCTTCAACTCGTTCGCTTTTCGGTTTTACTGTAACTATATATTGCGAGTAATATTCTGCACAGTATCGGCGTGGCCAGCGTATCTGTGTTACATGTCAGGGACTGAAAAATGTCGATTAGTCCCCAATGCGCAACGCGCCCACTCAGCAATTGTGGGTGTGTTCAGATTCTTAGCACGTAGGCAGGCTACGCAGACTGCTTAGAAGACAGCACCGAGCACATGCTGTCCGAATATTCGAACACACCTGATTGATATGTGGGGTTTAACGTCCCAAAACCACTCTATGATTATGAGAGACGCCGTAGTGGAGGGCTCCGGAAATTTAGACCACCTGGGGTTCTTTAACGTGCACCCAAATCTGAGCACACGGGCCTACAACATTTCCGCCTCCATCGGAAATGCAGCCGCCGCAGCCGGGATTCGAACCCGCGCCCTGCGGGTCAGCAGCCGAGTGCCTTAACCACTAGACCACCGCGGCGGGGCCGAACACACCTGGGCGGCTTTTACGTGACGAAGCGCCACCTCGCATCGAGAAGAGAAAACCAAAATAAATAAACGAAACAGTTCCATTTTTTGGCTTATTTGGTGTTGAAATCTAAAAAAAAATAACGTTACTCCCATAGAGCGTCTGGAGAAGCGTCTGCTTGTGTGCAGACGACCATTCCGGCGAGATCCGATTTATCTGAGCGATTCGCTGAGCCGCTGCTTGTTTAGACAGCAAAGCAGCGTGCATCGTATTTGCCTACGATGTGGTCTTCTCAGAGCTGTACATTTTGCCGGCTACGTGAGAATCGGAATGGGACTTAAGATGGCCGCCGTCCATTCAGCAGTGTATTTAGCCGTCTACGGTGAGTATTGAGACACACCCTATATGTGTGCGCATAGCGATTTCGAGGAAAGAATTTGGGCGCGTGTGCTAACTTTGAAGGCGGCTCCGTATCGCAGAGCGCCTGCACACAACGATGAAGTGCAAGTTCGATAAATCACGCCGTGTCGGTGTTCAACGATGGCATTGCCAGGGAAGGCCTGTGTGATATCGACGTACTGCTAGGGTGGTGCAGACTATGCGCTGAGTTACAAAGCTCCAGCTGCCACTGAGATACCCAAGAATCAGATTAAATATTGACTTGAGTTGTTCCACTACGCTATAACTCATGAGCCTATTTGCCTTCCAAGTCATACATATAACTGAAGAAACAACAAAATAGCACGCTTTGCAGGTTTTCTACAAGAGAAAAAACTAGCGTGTCCGAGGGCAGAGCCACGATGCAGATAGATGCAGATTGCAACATAGATTGTAGGATGGAGTCTTAGTTGCTTGGGTTCGATAAGATTTAAAATAAGTAGCTATTCAATACATGTTCAAGCATCAAGAGCAAAACCAAAATAGCAAGTAAAAGGGACGACTGCTTTGATGCAAAGTGCTGCGGGGTTCCATGAAGACGAGAAGAACGTAACAGGTGTGTGCCTACAGTACGTGTCCGTTAACATCAAAGGTCATTAGCGAGGCTTAACCAGTTTCAAGCTGTTGCACTAGTGCGAAGAAACAACCGGATTCAAGCTTTTATTCGTACATTCGAGTTTGGCAATACAGTAACTATCTGAGTCGTCTAGCAAGCGGTCCGAACGGCCTCGCACGTATTGGAGTGCATTTCACCACGTTCAGCAATTAGCGCCCTCTATGTCTTTTTTACCCTGTCAAACACACACACAGACGCACATTGCAGTAAGGTCGCGGTGAGCGACAGGCTACATAGCGCAAGCAACCGCCATATAGCGTGTGAATATAGTGTACGCGTGAGGAACAAACACAGCCGTTCATCAGAGCGGCGCCCGCGACGCCTGAGCCGGAGGAATGAGCAGGTAAATTATTAATAACGTTCGCCGGAGCGGCTCTCTTTCTGTCTCTACACTGCAATTCAGACAGGCGTGCTCAGCCGAGCAGCAAAAGGGACGGGGCTGTGGGGATCGCGCCGACGGATGTCGCAGAAATTTAACCAGGCTGAGGCAAACTGTGATTAAAGTTCGCCGGGTTTCGCATAAAAAATGAGCCGCTCTCTCCTTCTGCGATCTGTCTTCTTACTTCGTGTGGACCCGGGGGTGCTTCCCTTGAGAGGAGCGTACCTGATATCGGCCTTTGTAGGCGATGGACAAGGGAAAAAAAGGCAATATGGCCTGACTGCGCGTCAGCTCTTCGTTTTATTGTCTCTTGCTTCGTTCCCTTTTTGTTCTTGTCGCAATATATAAAATTAATAAGTAGAGTGCTCAGATGGCAGTTTCCCTCTCCGCTGACTCTTTTTTCTTCCTTTGTGTTCGCTTTTAACTCGGTCGTTCATCGAGGCCTTCGCCGATCGCATTGCGCGAACTTCTGTTCATAGAGAACAAGCTTCTTCATTGCGTCGCACTCACTGCTCTAATCCGGTAATTGATTGTGTTTCGTGGCTAACTAGTCATATCCTCGTGAATGCTAATGCTATGCAGACGAGAAGCTTTGAATTCGAAGTGAATTTCAAGTTTTGTGTCAATTTATGCGTTGGATCAACGCATGCACGACGAAGACGAATTAGAGAGGACGAGAGGTTGAATCGACAGTGCCTTTCCTTTCTTGATTATTCCGCCCCTTTCGGCCTGTCACTTTCACAGTAACGTGGCAGGCGTTCGGATCGGCAAACATTACCTGTATCGAAGAACAGTAGTTCAAAAGACGAAATGATTCACGAAGCTTCCCCCGCTCGTAAGTTGGACAACAGAGAAGCTGGGAGGCAAGCCGACGGATATGCAAAGAAAGACACAAAAAATACTCCCACCATGCTTTATAACAGGCGCGGGATTATTTGTACCTCCTTTCGTTGATTTCCGGTGTTGTTTGCTTGTACGATGTGTACCTAATGACGCCAACATAAAACACGTCGCCTTTAAATTGATATGAATGGTTGCCTTCGCCAACGTCTCCATTATTTAATATGGCTAATTTCAGTCTATCACGAGAGCGTTGTGTTAGTACGGGCTCATACCTGCCGTACTAGCATAACGTATTCAAACAAAAATACCGTTTTATACGCTATGTAACATGGCTTTAGAAAACGTTCATCAATGATTACTCAATTTTTAGAGATAAAAGACAACTTTGTGTATATATTTACCTCAAATTTTCTAGCTGATACTATTTTTGTTCACTTTTAAAATGGTTTTGGCCATGCCATGCACCATAATATAATCGAAAAGATGAGGTCTATTGGATTTGCAGACAGTATTGTGGAATGAATAGCAGCATATCTCTCGAACCAAACTCACTACGTTTCTATAAATAATTATGACTCTCGTGAACTAAAAGTTCCGGCAGCACACATCTTTCCGGCAGGAGTGCCGATAAGATGTGTGCTGGGACCACTATCATTTTTCATTTACATTAATAATGTCGCTGATTTCGTAGAAAAGAGAGTAAAATTGCGGCTCTTTGCCGGTGAATTGGTTATTTACACTTATGTGCAGATAGTTGATGATCAGTTCAAATTAAATTATTCACTTAACTGATCGGCGTGACAGGTGGGACATGGAAGTCAACGATAACAAAACTAAACATGATCATAGTTCATAAAAAGACAATTCTTAGTATCGATTATAGGCTTATGGGTTACGATTTAGTAGTGAAAGACTCGATTAAATATCTGTGAGTGACTTTTACAAGAGACATGAAATGGCAATAAGGGCTGCAGCGCGAGCACGAAGGTGCTAGAAGAAAAGTGAAACGAAAAGCGAGGCTTCGACTCGCTTTCCGAGGAACGCAAAGAGGACAACACGAGCACTGTAGCCCTTAATACCATGAATTCCAACCAACTAGCCCAAATAGCCGTTCTTCTTCAATACGTGAAATGGCATGTTCACGCTGAAAACACTTGCACAAAGGCCTTCCGAACACTGGGTTTTTCCTTGCGAAGAAAGCTGTCTGAAGCTTCATCACATGTCAAATTAACCAAATATCAAATTTTAGTGAGCCCGAATGTTGAGCATGATAGTATCGTGCGGAGCCCACACCAGAAAGATGTTATATAACAACTGGAAAGTATACAAAATAAAGCATCAAGATTCATATATTCGAAGTATTCTCGATAACAGAGCGCAAGTGCACCAAGAAATTAAGCAGCATTGCCTACCCTTGCGTGTTGACGTGTTGCGGCTGCAATGAAGCTTTTTTTTAAGCTTCATCACAACCACACAATATAAACAAACAATATTACGTGCAGACACTTATCCGTCATATCATCAGAACCTGTCACAATAAACACATCAGGCTGCATCAGACCAAATGCGACATGTTTAAATAATCGTTTTTCTTTGGGCTAAAGAAACTTGAAACGCATCACCAAATGAAATTATTGAATGTCGATCGGCGGATGAACTTATTGCAAAAATGCAATAACTTCTTGAGTGTACATGGGCGTGTACTTCATAAGGGTAAATGTTTGTAGGAGCTTGTGTAAGTTTATGAGGTTTCTTGATGTGCGATGCCACTCTTGCCATTTTTCTTTCGGGTGATTTTGTTGATCTATTATTGAAGCATTCTCTAGTAAAGCATATGTTTTGTTTGGTTTTGTTGTTCCCATGCCCATTTATACTTTTTAATTATTTCTTGTATGGACCTCAAAGGCTTACAGTTTTGTTCAATAAAGAAAGAAAATAAATAATAAAAAGTTGCGTAAGCGATTGTGGGGGTTCGCACACAGACAGACATACATACAGACAGACACACACAGACGCACACACTCACACACACAAAATAATTCTGCCAATCATTATGCAGGAAAAGTGCTTAGTAACAGCGGCTGGCTAAAGTTAAAGAAACCTGCGAAAGAAGAGAATGAAGAACATGCCCACAATTTTCAGATGTAGAGCCCCACATATTGTTATTACGATTAATATTCCAAGAAACCTAGGTCAGCTGAACAAGAAGCCTGGGAGCATATTTCCACGTTGTGACAGTGATAAAGCGAACAAACAACCCGCCAGCTAGAGATCAAAATTATTTGTTGGTAGCTTGCACGTGACTTCATGGGCACGCAACTTGAGTCATGGCTGTTAGAGTACTTCCATGGCAGTATAATCACGTGGTAGTTAACCGGTGGCTGTGTGTGAACGCCGTCACTGGTAGGTAATTAGGCCGCTGCGCTTGAATGTACGAGGTGTCAGCCTGCTATGAACTGATAACTACCGAGATATTACATAGTTCGCGTCCCACCATGTATCGGTACTCCAACGTAGCTGTTTCGGTGACGTAAGCTCACGTCATCGATTGTGGCACACTTCTGAACAGAAAAAGGAACCTTTCACAATACAAGTAAGTAGAGCCGGCCAATTCTTTACCTATCACGCACAGCGGCAACTTTTTTGTCTGTAAGCGAGCCATCTATGAAACAAAGTTGCAAAAAAAATATGGCTGGTCCCCTAATATAGAAATCAGTATAACACGAATGGGAAACGTGTCTTCACATTGGTATAGTTGAGCGTTTATTGCGCATTGTTTCAGCAACAGAAATAAGTTGCAAACTCATGTGAGTCACAGCAAGCAGCTCGAAACTTGCAGCGCACACCTCAAGCAGAAAACACGCCCGAAGTTATTATACTGCAGGACAAGCGCGGACTAATGACTGTCACAGCTCGAAACTTATAGCGCACAATTCAAACAGAAACAAACACGCACGAAATGAGTACACAAGTATACACAGGACAAGCGCAAACAACTCTCACAATGTGTCAGCAGCGCACTCCTTTCGCCAACGCGGTCGTGGCAGCGATCAAAGTGGCCTTCGTCCTCTCCCGAATTACGAGTCTTATAAGCGCGCGCGCAGGAGAAACCGCGCTCCGTCGAGGTGGCGCTTAGTGGAGGCGAACACATTTAGAACGTGTCCAAAGCGATCACGTCGCACTGTCTCGCTATTGATAACAAAAGCACCTTTATGTTTTCCTAGCTCCGAGGATTGCCAAATGGCGTATGGCGTATTTCGCGACATCGTACGCTTTGGGGCGCATTATTTAGCGCCATGCGCTGCGAAACGAGATGTTGCTGGTTCGACTACGCATGACAGATTGTTTTCTTCTCGTTTTTTAAATACGATAGTGTTTCTCGGGGTACCTAAACGCAAAAATTTGGTCTGTCTGTCTGTCGGTCTGTCCGTCTCTGTATTTTAGTCCAGTGAAAAGACTCAAGTGCGGCCTCATCCGCAGCGTCCACCAATATTGCTCAGGTTTCTGCGTTCATACTCGTGTAATTGTCGATTAAAAAGCAATTATTGCGCATATCTAAGGCACAATATCCACACATCTATGTTCTGCAATATGTTTCTTCATACTAGAAAAGGCACGCCAAGTAATTTTAAGAGATGCAGCGTTTATCACGCTGTGTAAACAATGTGAAATTATGCACGAAAAGGCGACTTTCTTACGCTTTGCTAAGACGATGTGGTGTTGCCACGTACCTTGAAATCTGCAAAATATGGCTTCCAAGATTAGGCGCTCACGCTGCGCGCGCGTCTTTAGTCTTCTAAGATTACCGTCAGATGGCGCTCATGTCTCACGCAGTGCCTCTAGAATACCATTTACCAATTTTCTCTCAAAACATAAAAAAATAAATGTTTTATTTACTCTTTCGAGACTGAAGACTATCGTCTTTCGACGACACTCGCAGTCGAACTTGCAGATACGGGGCCACTTTTTTTCTTTGTAATCAGTTACTTTTATTTATTACATCCTATCCGTTACGGAAATACGTATGTGGAGCCATGGTGGACCACGGCACAAAACAATTTCTTATTTAAAATAGTTTTGTGCGCACGTGCTTTGTAAGCACGCACCTGTCCTCACCCTTTTTGGAACTTGATTAAGTCATAAGGCAAAGATACATAGAAAAAAGGAACTGCTCTTTGAGCGCGGATCACGACCCAGCTTCCGTGATCCCCGCACAATGAGCAGTTTTTGTGATAGTATCCTAGAGTTCAAACCATCAATTTTAACTGTTTTAAACACATACTGCAGCGCTATAACAAGTAATGAGCCATCAAAAAAAAGAACTAGCGAAGTAAATGGCTTATGCCTTCAAAGACATAAATATAGGCATAGACATCGCCCACACGAAGCCTACAGTGTTTTCGGATCTTTTTTCTTGAGTTCTTTCAGTTCACAAGGGGAACAAACAATTTTATGTTACGACACGGAAAATCTCATCAATGCGGTATTCACTCGAATGTGCTGCGAGTTTTTTTAGGGGCGAAGCTCCTTAAGGCGTGGGCTGTGCGTCCCCTGTATGTAGCCACCTCTCGTTTAGTTCTTGCAGTGTCCACTAGATGGTGGTACCGTCTCCTGTATGTCGCCTTCTCTCGTTTATTTCTTGCAGTGTTCACTAGATGGCTGCACCGTTTCCTTCATGTAGCCACCTCTCGTTTAGTTCTTTCAGTGCTCACTAGATGGCGGGACTTGTAGCTGATGATGAAAAGATGCAAGTTGTTATAAACTAGACGGCGTTACTTGTAGCTGATGATGAAAGATGCGAGATGTTATAAAATAGGAATGATGTCACATATGGCACGTGTCATTGGTGGAAGGCAATCGTTCGATTTAGTGTGGCGACGTACGCTTGGGGGAGCATTGTAATAAAATCGAGTAGGCAAAATGTACGGAAGATTCATGGTTTACCAGGTTTTCCTCCAGAGCTTCGCCCACTCATCATCATTCACTTCGTGGATATGGCGGCACTTTTTTTGGTACACATTTTCGCAGTCCGAAGTCGACCGTGGCATTACTCTCGATTACCAAAACTGCTGTTCCTTTTCTTTTCCATGTTGTTCTTTTTTCTGGACCCAATGAAAAGTTCCCCTCGCGTTACAGTCGTGGTTGCATTTGGTCGCGAGGTACATTCGAGGGAATATGGTATCTACTCCCAATATTAAAACTGGGCACTGTAAAACATTTTCTACTCCCTCAATAGACACCTAAGGGAACTTTGCACCCACAATGACGATTGTTGAAATCTCCGGCAGCACATGCGTCCACTGTCTCTTCCACACTGAGTTTCTTCAGTTTGGCAGGAGGTGGTATTCATGTCACGCTGAAGCGATGGCTATACATTTGGTTTCCCCTATGACTTTTGCGCTATACATGAATGCATCTGAATTAACTATGTTTTTTTGCACATATTGCCCGGACGAGTTTGTCCATTTACCTTCTGCCTGTCTGTCGGTCCTTCCTACAGATCCCTCCTATTCAATCTTAACCGATCTTGTCTTCTTTTACTTTTGCTGTTAATAGGAGCGTCAACTCTCAAGGCTGTCGTCATGGCATTTCAACATTAGATGCCCGCTGAGCCGGCTATGTATACCTTATTTAAAGTGCACACGAGGCATCAGAGACACGCGTGGCGCCTAAGTTTGACAGCTGTCGTTCTGGTGAAGGCGAACTTGTGTCCGAGGTGACACCTGCATAGGAGGAAAAAAGCCGGAAACATTTGTCTTTCTTGGTTTGTTTTTGTTTCTTGTACTATAGCAGTACGGCGCCTGGGAAGATTTAAATGAAGCTAAAAATAAACGCCGAGCTCGCTGGCAGTTTTGTCTCCTTGCTTCTTATAGGCTGCCAGGTGTCGTGGCCAGTAAGTGCATGGGCTGTGCGAAGGACGAGTACAATGTTTAAAAAGCATCATAGAATCGTTTAGAGTTAAACAGCAAAACAAGAAGAAATCCAGTATTAAATTTTCTCTAGCCATGGAGACATCTTAAACATTCTTTCACGCTCTATGAAAAAACCGTAAAAATCCATGAAACGCAAATAAAATGTGTAATGCTGCCAGCAGGCCAGGGAGTTTGAGAGGCGGCTTCGAGTGCTTGGCAGGTGATACACGGTACGCCTGTTGTTGGGCTTTCAAACTTTTGACACAAAATTTAGAGCAGTCATGGTAGACAGCACGCTGAAAACATACCTAGAACCGTAAATATGCCACCTGTTCATCGATTCTTTCTTGGAACATGAACCTCATGCCATATGCACAAATAGAAAGAAAAAGAGTGACAGTGGAGGGAGCGGCTGTAAAGGCAGGCAGGCCAAACAGACGCACGTTCAGTTTGCTGTCCTGCACAGGGAGAAAATGATGGGGTAGAAAAAATAAAGAATTTCAGAACAGAATAAAATATTTACTCTTTCACTAAAAGGGAGAAGCAACGAATGCGTTAGCAACATTTTGGAATATTTTACGAAGCAAGGATAGCATTTTAAATATCAATACTAACTGTAGTAGACATGCGCTTGTCAAGTAACCAACTGTAGTTCCTGTGGCGCGGACACAGTAGATTACCACAACAAGCTCGTGCGTAAACACGGCGTTGATATACGAAGTGAAGCTAGCAGTCATCAACTCATTTAGATCCGATCTCACGGAACTGTACAAACACTGTTGTAAGAGATTACAGCCGCTCCCGGTAAACTTTTGGCACCGTTTTTTTCGTGTTGATAGCGCAGCGCGTAGAAGCTCCCGCCCGCTGCGAGGACACAGGGCGCACGCTGATTGTTGCCGCAATACGCGGCAAACACATAAGACCCTCCTCCGATTGTTCGCTGGCGAGATGAGCACGCGCGCACACGAGCCCGGCTGGAAAGGCGGTGTTTGCTCCGCAGAAAGAGGAGACTAGCGCATCCTTTCTTGTATATATACGCATACATATACGTGAAGGACGACGGCCGCGGCGACAACGACAGAAACCAACCGAGACGATGTATATAATTGCTATCGCAATAAAGGAGAAAAAGAGAAAAAAAATGGCCCCAAATCATCATGTCACACTGCATATGTCGTCGACAGACGATAGTGTCTGAAGAAAGTGAAGAAAACGTTTATTTGATGTTCTGCACAAGAAAATTGGTGAATGATATTCTGGAGGCACTGCGTTAGTGCCTCGAGCGTGTAGCGGAGGTGAGCG
Organism: Rhipicephalus annulatus; assembly: GCA_013436015.1. Taxonomy (NCBI): domain Eukaryota; kingdom Metazoa; phylum Arthropoda; class Arachnida; order Ixodida; family Ixodidae; genus Rhipicephalus; species Rhipicephalus annulatus. Next base: position 1,649,878 of record WOVY01010462.1, on the reverse strand, counting down.
AGCGCATAGAAGCACGTTGGACGCGAGCGCCATCTGGCAGTTCGAAAGCGAAGGAAGGCGTGCGTGCCCGCGGAGAAAGAGGCGCGCTTGTCTCGGAGGTGATAAGGTGTAGAATTCAAACGACGGCCAGGTGCCACCACCGGGGCGTCTTAGAAAAGCGTTGAAGCACTTACCTTTTTGAGCATCGCGTTGCACTGTCAGCGCACCGTGATAAACACTACGGTCCTCAGAATTACTTGTGTGTGCCTTCTCTAGTACAAAGGCACACATACAAAACATCGACGTGTTGTTATGGTGCGTCAGATATGCGCAATAATTGCTTTTTAATTGACACTTGCACAAGTATGAACGCTGAATCTTGAGCGATATTGGTGGGCGCTGCAGATGGGGTTGACCGTTTGGTGCTGTTTGAGGTATCGGCAAGGGCGGACAAACAGACAAATGTACAGACAGACAGACAGACAGACAGACAGACAGGTCAAAATTTTTCCGTCAAAGGTCCCCAAGAATGACTATTGTCTTTAAAAATGAGCACTGGCACTTCACCCGAGCTTGCGTTTTGGCACAACGGTTAGTCACTGAGGCCGGCAGAAGTAGGCTGCTGAGCTTTGAGTATGTATCTTTGTCATGGTGCGGTGCTTCGCTTCTCACGTTTTTTCACCCACCAATATCGCTCAAGATTCAGCGTTCGTACTTGTGCAAGTGTCAATTAAAAAGCAATTATCGCGTATATCTGACGCACCATAACAACACGTCGATGTTTTGTATGTGTGCCTTTATACTAGAGAAGGCCCACACAAGTAATTCTGCAAGGTCTACGAAGACATAAGCGACTACTCAGCGTTGGACGCCGCACGTCAAACGCTTCCTAATGTAGCACAACAGTTCTTGTGGGCATCAGTGGACAAGAGTCGTAATAAAGGTGACAGGTCACGACGTCAACTGACTTGGGAAGCCGTTCTGGTTTATTTATGTAATACGATGCATGGAAGTCTTGCATTTTGTGGTACATCGATACTGCTATTGGAAATTTTTCAATAGACGCACTCAAGGCATGGAAGCACTGGATATAGGGTGTCTTGAATCTGTAATGTACGTACTTCTAGAAGGTGGTGTCATCGTCATACTGAAAATCATGTGAAGGAACCACCTCTATCAGTGAATGGACTATGAGGGCGATCTGCTTACGTTCGCTGTGTGGTTTATCTGCTAGAAATATAAAGTTCAGGGTCGCAGTAGCTTGAAAATAATGTGCCTAATAATTTCCGCAGAGGGTTTTGTTTAATGGCTGACAGTTTTTACCTTTTTGTCTCGTTCCTCACGTGACCATCGGCACGTCATTTGGCCACACTGAAAATGGACTATCTCTCCCTTTCCCGCCATTCTCCCTACCACCTTGTAGGAAAGAAAAGCTGGTGAAACTTGGTTAAGTGGACCTTTTCTATCTCTTCTTGAAGAGTACAGTCCTAGATCCCATAGTTACTACATCCATAGAGCCTTTATACCTGCCTTCTTCGTTTTTAATCGAGTCTCCTCAGCCACGGATGACAAAAGAGGTGGAGAATCAGGGTGTAGCAAGCGCGTAGTTAATAGTGTGGTATTCAATGCAGTCGACGAACATAATCGACTGCAGGGACGCTCACCGGCACCACCGTGACCGGCGCTGTTTTCTATGCTGTCAGCATATTGACAAGATAAGGGGCCTACCTCAACCTGCTTCAGTATATGACCATTTGTTGTCTAATGGAGACAAACTCGTTCGATGAGACATCATAAGATCCAAAGCCACAAGTACACTTCAAGCCAAGGCCAAGTTTTGCCGAGATCAGTTGTGAAAGGGGTTGAGCAGTTAGGGTATTCCTTTACGTTTCAGCATAAACCAATCACATGTCACAGCCTCGTGCGTTTCCTGCAATGAAGCGGTATTGGTACGAAAATTGGAACATGGAGAAATATGCGTCAAACAGTACTTCGAGAAGCTTAAATGTAATGAATGTCTCAAGTCATAATTTCTCTGTTGTGAGTTGGTTACAAAATGAAACGTACATTCTTTTTTTTCGTGTTTTTTTCGTGCTGTAGGCGTTTCTGTGCCTACAGCACGCAGTCAACTTTATTAGTTTACTTTATTTTTCAGTTCGTATTTGGCGAGTGCATGCCGCGCTGTGAACAAGTGCTCAAAACAATGCCAAAATTATTAGTATAGAAGACGACGGAAAAGAAGACGCAGAGGTACAGATCATGCAGAGAGAAGATGAAAACTGAAAAAAATTAGTAATGGTGACCGTATTGCCTTTAGATTTCAGCTGTCACGAAGGCATTACAGTCACCACTACTCTGTTTGTCTTCTCCCCAATGTTGCCACGTCGGACGAGATGGCGTAGCCGAAAGCCCAAAAAACTGAAGTCTATACCTGGCAAAAAATATCTGCAACCCAAAATAGCGATTGTTATTTGCAGTTTTATTTGGATTTACATTTTCACATTGGACTACTACAATCTCTTTAGGTACAACCCCTCCTTAGTTTATCAAGAAGCTTCTGTGTGAGAACGTAAAAGTATCGATGCTCAGACGCTTTCTTCAGCATCACAACACGTTGATTTGAAAAAAAGAAAACAAAAACTAAATTTAGCAAGCTGATTTTCTGGGCACATTCCTTATAGTGGGTATCTGCCAGTGTTGACAAGGCCACAAACGCACAAAGAGCCTGTTGCTTTCGAAAAGTGACCTTACCATGTCTAACCATGCAGTAACATAAAGCAAAACAGAATCAAGAATAATTTTTTGTGTTTTCCTAGTCAGATTTTGTTGTCATAGGCATTAACCTTTGCAGCCTTCGAAGTGAATATTTAATTTACATGCGGAATTCAGTTCATCGTTGCGAAATAAAAAAATACTCACTTATACATTAACAGTTTATTGTTGCAGTGCCAGAGAAGGATAGCGCAGCGGTAGTGGTTGACAGCAATCATTGGCGAGATTTTACGTTCCAAAATAATATGATTAAGAGAAAAAGTGGTAGAGGTCTCCGGAAATCACGACCACCTAGGGTTGTCAACGGTCACGTTATCCAAGCACTCAGGTCTTTGTATCATTTTCCCTTCAAAGAAATACGGTCCTCGTGGCCTGATTTTTATCCCGCAACCTTTGTTCAGAAGTACAGAACACTAACAAGTAGACCATCATGGTGGGTAATGCGACAGATAATGAATAAAATTATATTGGCAAACCTTCATCCAGGCAAAGCAGTTGTCACGTAAAACACGTGTGGGAGCACAGACGCTGAGCTTTTATATTGCGTGATACACGTGAGCCCAGTATATATGACCACAGACAGGTGCTACATTTATCATTCTTTGCAGCTGATGCACTCGATTTTGTAGGTGATACAGGATACACAATTGTCGTGTCGCGCCTGAAACGTGATTACAACAAGATTAAGCGCTAGGGAATCGATTAAATTGCAAAAGGTTCCCATAAACAACGGCCCGCTATTCCATACAACCGTACACAGCCAACTCCTTGTCCTCGAATGTGGAATTGCGGCCTAAAATCACCTGGTTCATATGCTTGTAAGTATGGCTCCCGGAGAGGCGTTACGCTGCAGCCGAGTGAAAAATGTTATTACATCAATGGTGCTCGTCACACAATTTTTCGTTAGCATATAGGCGGCAAAGCATGCGGATTCCCTTGTTAATTTTACCACTGTCGGCTCCTTCAAGGTCAAAGGTGAAGGTATGTTTATAGAGTAGTTTATGCACACCGGTGCGGCGGTGGACAACTGTGCGTGACCCGAGTTGTTATCTCATAACAGCTTTCGCTGTAAAACACCTGCACGATCGTGTGTCACGCTGTAAGGAAGGGCTTGGGAATAATTCTGACCTGTTGGTGCGTGTTGACGGGCCCCTGAATATATGTACTCGGCAATTCTTGAATTTCACCCCAATCTTCATGAGACCGCAGGGCACCGAAATCGAACCCACTTCCTGGAGTTTAGCAGCGCGACTCCGTAGCCACTAAGCGACCAAGGTGGATTAGAGAAACGCACCACTTCACTTGCTTGATGAAGAATAATTCTCATCTGCTACACCTTCTAAATAAATAATCAGTAAACATATTGAGACGCAAGGGTCATTGAAATAATAAATTAGTAAACATAAGCCCTGTATACGCTTACATCTTGGAGTACGATTTCACTTCATGCGGTGGCATTCGACAGGGATCAAATACTATGGTGACAATTAATTGTTGTCTTGGTTATCGTACGAGTAATCGTTGAATCAATGCATTGATGATTTTGGATTTTGAAATTAAGAAATATTAGCCGACTCCGGATTGAAATAAAGCGCTAGTGTTACATGTTCATTTTTCTTGGTGATCAAGACTGGATCTAATGAATATAATTAAAGGGGCAATCGCAAGCTGTCCCAACAACAGAGAGATAGCGGCTTACTGGGTCCCAGATTTAGCAAAACTACGAGGAACGCTGTCTGCATAACGGCTCGCGATCAGCGCTTTCTATGGATCCTTTCACTGTTTACGAACACACTGTCTTAATGGCAACCGGTTTTGTGTACCAATGTGCCTTAATAGCATCGGTGAGCAAGAAGAGCTTTAGAAAATAGTACGCAGACTTTACAAACTTTTGTTCCCTTGGCAAAATATATTCAGATGGATGTGTTTTTTTTAGCTACACAGATGTTATAAGAGATTTCCTTGAACTTTCCGTACGGATCTTTATCTGAAAAAGTAAAGAGAGGCTTTCCTTAGCCTCGTGAAAAAGTTGAAAGCGTGTTTTCAGTTTCGACGTTGGGTGCTGGTAAATGAGCCGACTGGTAGTTCTTTGAGGTACAACGCTTGAAACCTTGAAACCATTTGTAGAGATTCGAAGTGAGCGACGCGGAAGCGAGGAAACACTGTGATCCGATCACGGCTGCGGTAAGCGCGGGCTCACCAAATATCTACGCTCTGCTATGGCACATAAGTTGTCTCACAGCCTTGCCTCAGTTTTTCTTTCCACGAAGGCAACTCGTGGTGGCTGTAAGGACCGCCTCAGATGCGAAAACACAAGTTCAGTCGCACGCACTTGATAGTTAATCCTGGTGACTTTATCTTGAAGGTTTGAAGTCTTTTTTTCTTTAACTGCAGGGACCCGTTTCCCCACCTTCTTCTGATCTCGAGGAAACCTGTGAAAAGCTACCTGATCGCGACGGAAAGTGCTGCGGTAGACATATGTCGCGCAGCAATTTGTCATCGCGAGTCCACTTCGACCCCGCAGAAACACAAGTAGTGAGTGCCAGTTGCCAAAATTCCTAATCAGAAGAGAACGATGCGAGAAATCCGTACGAACAGGCACGACTGATGATTCTTTAGGCAGGAGATGTCAGCAGAAACGAGGCACAATTTGGAAGCTAACAGGTTGAACCAACGCTGAGCGGCTGCGGCCGCCCGGCTCGATGCCGCCACTGACGTCACCGCCCCACATGTCTCCCTTGCTCCACCCCTGCGCTCGGCGCGCTCCAAGAGGCCTTCCCTCGGTCAATGTTTGCTCGCTTATACCATTGTTATTTATTCAAAATTTGCGAAACGATACCGTCATAGGCATGTAAGAGGTCTCAGATACCGAATTCGCAATAAATTCGCGAATGCATAACCGCTTCAGTGTCCCTTTAAGGGCAGACATGGCTCCAATGCTTTGCTGATGCTAAGCGTTATCTCCGACGTAAATCACACCAAGGAATAGAGAAGGCGATGATCACACAAAGCTGATAATGGACCCCGCGCGCAGAAGGCCGATGTCCTCGATCTTTTCTTGAATTTAAATCTTCTCTGCTTTCGGTTCTACGTTAGCAACAATTTCATCAATCCATTGAACCGACCGTCCATCTCGTAGATAAAATCTCGCCCTCTAATGACCGTTCATTCTTTCCTTTTCATTTTCTTATATAGAAAGTCACAACGTTGGCTGCGTAAGTCATTACAACTTACTCACTGTGGTGGGCGCTCCCTGCAGCGACCTTTGCTGCACCTGACTTGATCACTGCGCAAAAAATGAAGCACATCAAAAGGCCGTAAAGACGATTTTTTTGCCCTTTTATTCCATGTCGGCGTTATTGGACGTCCCACTGGGCTCCCACCAAATACATGACCTGGCGGAGGCACCCATAGTCCTCTGCACTGACGAGGTTCTTTATCTGAGAGCTAAATGGTAGCAATACGCGCGATGAAACATATATTACACATATTTTTTTGTTGTTCAGGCTTATTGCGTCTCTCAAGCTTCTCTTTTTCTCACTTGTGAAACCACGTGGTAGCAGGTGTATACTGCGAAAACGATAATGCGGCAAGACATTCTTTTAATATTCTTTCCCAGGCACCATGTGACCTTTCCTGAGAAAAGTCTTTCGATGACGAAACAGTGTCAGTCTCCTCTCTGCCGATCTTCTCATTATGATCACGCATGTTTTTTTTCATTGTTGTTCATTATTCTCTGCGTCTTCGTGACTTTCAGAAAGGATGAGAGCTCCGCAATCTCGAGCTGACAGATTACACTTAATAAAGAGAAGCGCAGCGCAGGGTTTTTACATTGAGTAAGCACAAAAGGAGGGTGAATGTGTGCCTCTTACGGGGTTCGGACAACGCGATGAAGAAATAACGCAGTCACACACAAAGAGCAATTCAAACAAGGTGGGTTTCAAGTGGCTTGTACAAGATGGTCTCATTAAAGGGTATAACAGTCAATTTCTTTCAGATATAAAGAATAAAGCATTGAGAAAAATGCAAATAACTGTCACGAAGGTAACGAGAAAGAGAATACTCCAGAGTAAAAATTTAAACAAATGAAAAAGAAAAGGCTCGTTCTAAGCGGCCCATGTTCGGTCCTTGATTCTGTTCCGTGCCTTTGCAATCTGTCGGGCAAATGAACCGCGGGAGGTCGCATACACATTGTTGCATTGCCAAGGACTAAAGACACCCATTGCTCAAATTTGTCGCAATACTCTGAAAATCAGAGAGAGGGGGAGAAACGTGACATGGTAAGGACAATCTGATACTAATAGCTACATTTTGGCAATCTAATAACGGAGTGAAAAGAATGAAATTAAGGAAATTATAAAGAAAGAGAGAAGGGGTGAGAGAGAAAGAAAGGATACGTCTAGTACTATCGCGCCATGATTCTCCTGCCCCCATTTTTTCAATCATGAGAGGCCTTTTTTGTATATTTCAGAAGTATATTTCAGAAGTATTTTTCAGAAGCCCTTCCCGCACTACTAAAGAATAATCCTAGCAAATTCTGGAAAACGATAGGTCAACGTAGCTTGAGTAATGATATTTCAATACATAACGCTTACAACATTCCATCCCCGGATGCTGACATTCCCATTATACTAAACACGCTTTTTACATCTGTTTTTACCAAAGAAGATAAATCTGGCATCTCTTACGTCCATGATTTCGATTATCCATCACATGGCACCTGTTAACATTACACTTAATGGCATTGTACATTTGATCAATAACCTTAAACTGTCCTCGTCCTCCGGTGTCGATAAGATAAATTCTAAAATACTAAAGAATACCATTTTAGTTTCCAGCGTCATCTTACTTCACATCTATAGACAGAAATTATCAACAAGCTAACTACCCACACATTGGAAAATAGGAAAGGTAGTACCTGTTTTCAAAAGTGGTAATAAACATTCGCACGAAAATTACTGCCCCATCTCACTAACATGCATTTGCTGCAAGATGCTCGAACACATTATCGCATCGCATATATACGATCACCTAGAATCGAATCATTTCTTCTTCCCAAACCAGCATGGATTTCGAAAAGGCTTCTCCTGTGAGTCACAGTTATTTGATTTCACTACTGACCTTCATTACAGAATGAACGCTAACTTAGAAATAGATTTCACCTTTCTAGACTTTCCTAAGGCATTCGATCGCATAGCACATTGCCGACTAATATCAAAACTTTCTGCGCTTAAATTAGATTCGATAACCTTGTCATGGGTAGCAAACTTTCTCTCTAACCGCCAGCAGTTCACCGTTGTTAATAATTACTTCTCTCCTCCTTCCGATGTCACATCAAAGGTACCGCAATGTAGCATCTTTGGTCCTTTACTATTCTTAATTTACATAAATGTCCTGCCAAACAATATATCATCTAGTATACGTGTATTTGCTGACGACTGCATTGTTTATCGCTCTATAAAAAGTGTGGATGATCACCAATTCCTCCAAAGTGTCCTGGATAGCATTAACAACTGATGTAAAACATGGCTAATGACTGTTAACATTTCAAAATGTAAAATTATTTCATTTACCCATAAATCAGCTTGTTCGCTTTATCCTTACAACATCAGTAACAACAGTTTGGCTAGAAGCACAGGGTACAAGTATCTAGGCGTTCACCTCACACAAAATCTTTCCTGGGTCGACCATATAAATACCATTTCTGCTAATGCTTCGAAATCATTGGGGGATCTTCCTCCCAATTTAAAATCCACTACTCCTCACGCACGTAAACTAGCCTACCAAGCATTTGTCCGGCCTCAGTTAGAGTACGCATCATAAATTTGGTCACCTCACTAAAAATATTTAATACAGAAGTTAGAAGCTATTCAGAACAGGGTTTGTCGTTTTATCACGCGGAATTATAACGACTTGTCAAGTGTAACCCAGCTAAATCTCGAACTTTCACTCCATTCATTAGCGATTCGTCGTGACATGGCGCTTTTGTCTCTCTTTCATAAATATACCTACGCCACTCGATTACCACTAGCACAATTACAACTTTCCTCTCACTTATCGCACAGGTTGCACAATGACTTCAGCTATACCCGCCTCTACGGCACCACTTATGCTTTTAACTACTCGTCACTCCCGCGTGCCATACGACTGTGGAATTATCTTCCAAACAGCATCGCCGTCCAGCGTAATCACAATAAATTTCGCGAGCATCTTCTCAACCAATTCACTGATAATGCTTAGCTGGTGCACTTACTCCCGGGTTTCATGTATCCCCTTTTTTCTTTTTATTTTCATCATCACAGTGAAGCTGTTGTTGAAAGTTTTGTTCATTAACCCAAACAAGCACGGTAAACTGCGTAGTCTGTTTCACTACGCTTCATTTTGCTCTGTCCAACACGCTATTGCATTTCTTTTACATGTTTTAAACTTACCTATTCATCTGAAATACATACGACTACTTCTGTACTTAGACACATTTTTGCTGTTGTTGACGTACTACATTGTTCTTACTGACTTGTTACTGTTACTGACCCAATTTGTTATTACTTTGTATCGACCCCCCTTTACACAATGTCTCTGCGAGGCCTGTAAGGTACTTGTAAATAAATAAATACATATATTGTTGGCATGTGCTGGTTGTATTCGCAAGCTCTTGAAGCTACCATTTCGTGAGAATTTAACGGCAAAATAATATTGAGCTTGTATGTTATATTACAATGTACTAACCCTAGCTTTCCTGATAATGTGATGGAAATTTCTAAACTCATACTTCAACTAATGCGTATCGCAAACGCTGTCCTTGAGTGGAGGCGCGCGACAGATGCGTCGCAGCTCGACACCCCACCCATTCCGAGTGCAGTGTTTCTGCCACACACTATCGATATCTCGTACTTTCTCTGTTTTCCAATGTTAAAAGCTGCCTCGGCAGCCTCTACGCCATCCCAGTTTGGGCCACATCACTGCCCTTGAACAGCTTTCACAACTAGTGGTACGCTCTATGGCACACTTTATTGTAGTTTGAATTGTCTATATCAGGAATTTTGAGTACGACGTCCGAGAAACTCTCGCTAGTGACTCAGCCCACAGATGACTGCTTTCGTCCCCAATATTTCCTTTATTATATCTGAGCCACACAGATGTACTAGTGTCAAGCATATTCCATCCGGGCCCCTCATCTGGTCACCACTTTTTAAAACACGACTGTGGAACATCACCTGTTAACATAGCCGTAGGAAAGAACAGGTTATAATTATGGATTTGCGTCCAGATTTCTGTCATTCTGGTGATCATTATAGATAGGTTGCCCAAACCGTGACAGTAAAGTGCCTCCAGAAATGACCAATATTTAAAATATAACGAAGTCTTTCTTTTATATGAGAACGCAAGCAGAAATTTTGTACAAAACTCTTCGATATAGACCCAACCATTTTCCCTCGCTCCGGCACATCAGAGCACTAAATTTCACAACGGCGGCCCACTAATTGATTGGAGTTGGAGACCCCTGTTTTATATATTTGCTCGAAAAAAAAACATAGTTTTCCTAACAGTGTTTTTTTCGACAAATTCTTGCGTTTTTAATTATCACTGATAATATATAGATTCGACACTACAGCTTCCCACATACAGTGCCTTCCTATTGTACATAGTATATAGAGTCCGTGTATTGATGCCACCACTGCCGCAGGTTTCGGTTGCTACAGCGGAGCGCAAGTGCACCTTCCACTCTTGCAGCCGGACTCGGCTCTTGTCTCCAGAGGCGCCACCACTAAGCCCCTTGGTGACGTGGGCCTTCGCGTCCTTTGTGACAGACAGACAGGCGCCGTTCCGCCAATTCAGTGACACCGCTTCTGTCATGGCGTGGGCTCACCGTCAGCGGGGCGGGTAACAATACGAAGGTATTCGACGAATGCACCAAGTTCTAACCCAAAATCGAGGGAAACCCTTTCAGGCGAATTAATTGCATGTCACGGCTGTTGTTTGCTTCCCCAATTTTCGTTGTACTCCGTGTTCTGCACTGCTTGTCTTCTACTAATACCGTGGTTACACGAGCAGTATAACCACAGTTAAGTTCGACGGCCGTTAAGTCTAACGGCTGTTGCACCTAGTCACACGACAACCCTAACCACAGTTAATCCGTTAACGACTGTTTTCGTGAACGAAGGTAGGCAACCCCTATTAGCACCCTGAACTGACAACATGGCAGTCTCCTGTAGGACGCGAATAGCTCGGCTACCTAGGAAATGTTGAGCCAAAGTTTAACTGGACTGGGCCGACGACGGAGGCATCAATACAAATTTGGGAGGACAATCTTGCTGCTGTCAGGTTCAACACAAGTAACTTGGGGATCTATAAATCTATGGTGAAGACTCTGAACTCTGTTATGCTGGCTGGTGAAGGACCGTACAGCATCCAACAAGTACGCCAGAAACTTGAAAACTTTAACAGGCAGTAGCGGTGAGCGGTGTTTTTTGGTATTTTTCTGTATCTCTGCTGCCAATTTATCGGACGTGTTTAGGCACTGGCACGGAAGAATGGCCTGTGTAGCTAGGCCTTCACCTTCACAAAGTGGCAGCCACAAGTTGGGTGTGAATCTTCTGGGCAGAGTGCGCTCTCGAATTTGCACAAACAATTTTTTACAAATGGTATGATGGGCGTTCTAACCGGCCCTGGCTCAAGTTAAAAGTGCACCCGGTATACACACGTGCAGGTCTGTCCGTGCTGCGGAAATATGCTTTTACAAGAAATGGCATTTCGTTCCTGCTAGAATTTACTTATATTTACTTTGAATACTGCTTTATTATGTGAATACTATTTATTATGTGACACCCTCCCTGTAATGACCCTAAGCATGGGGTTGACAGTGTCAAATAAATAAAATAAATAAAAGAAAAATCTCCATGACAGCTACGACGTCTTCCATTAACGAGATACAGGCCAGTTTTCTTGTTTTTCAAGCTGCAATTAAAATTGCGAACCCTACGCAAACTAAAAGGCCAAGCACGCGTTCAGGTGGCATTTTGTCCATGTCCTGTTAGTGGAGGCTTAACAAACACAGAATTACTATAACGTGCCGAGGCTACTAGCGTGATCAACATTAGGTAACGCTGTGTATTTTTCTTCCATGAAAGACTTCTTTGCCCATTGTTTAGTTTAGAAGGCAGTAATGATATTGGAAATGAACGAATTATAGCAGAGTGTGTAATATGTTCAATGAATGTGGTGTTGCTGTATCACAGTGCTTGTTATTTTTGTTATATGAATGCCCTCAGTATCTGACTTCAGGGGGAAGTCAGTACTTCTTTCCAAGTGCACCTGGCAGTTTGTTTCTTTGAAATGATTTTTGTTTGGCCTGTAGAACTACTGCGTATGCATGTCTATATGCAAAAAAATGATGTGTCCACGAAAACTCTTTGCAGAAAGATGAGGCGTTGTGGCACAACCACTTAAGCTAAAGGGATAGAATGGCCGTTTTATTGGCAGCTGCATTCTTTTGTCGGATCGCTGCCAATCAACGACAGTGACCTGGTCGAGGAAAATTTTGAGGTAATCAGCTGTTTTCACCATTACGCTGCAACTAGTAACATGTCATTGCTATGAGCCAACTTGGCGTGTGTTCTCAGTATGCTATACAATATTGCATGTGATGTTGCTAGAGCGTCACAGTGAAAACTGATCAAGCAGGCCATTGAAAGTGTCATTGTTTATTAGCTTAGCACCAAGCATTTATCACATTACAATCACCAAAATAGCAATAGAGGCTGAAATTCGTTATATTCAAGATCATGCATATGACCACAGTATATTTCATTTAAAATAATCCATATATTTTACCGATTGCTGTAACAAGTCCATGTCCAATCAAAGATATTTCTTGCTAACGAGCTGTAAACAAGTGCACTCTTGTTAATACATGTTTTATTTTCCTGTCGTGCACAGGTGCCAGTAGTTGACCAAGCACCAGCAGACAGTGGGGTTGTGGCTGTATTTGACACAGAGGAGAGTGGAACCACTGTGAGAGCTGACTTTGAAACCAGCGTGATTGAGAATTTCGTTGCGGACAACCAACGACCAGCAGCAGGCCCTAGCACTAGCAGTACAAGCTGGCAGCACAAGCCGCAAATGGAAAGTAAAAAGTGCCCGGCAAGCGCAGTGCTGCACGACCTCCTGGCACTTGATGAAAAAGCCGAAAAACGTGCGGCAAAGGGGGCCAGTGACAGCTTGCAGCTCAGGAAAGAGCTGCTTTCACTACAAAAAGAATCCAATGTCTTCCAGAAAGACATGCTTGAAATGATAGATGCACACTTTTCGAAGAAAACAAAGGAATAAAATTTATCTTACAACTCTTATTTGTTAGATGAAACTTTATGAACTACAGCACTTGGTGCAATCAGTGCTGTTAACTTAGCGAGAAAGTCACTAAATGTAGCGTGTTTGCAGTCATGCTTGCGACAATTTTGTCTCTTTCGAGTCGTAGCGAATTTTCGCAGGAGTTTCAAATTTGAGGTAGAGTGTTCTAAAGCAGGCATAGAACATTAAGAAATTGCGAGAAGACTGAAATACTCAGAACGAGCTTCAAGAAGTCAGGCCAAATCATACAGAATCAGGCTTCTTCAAAGTATACATGCCGTCCCTGACGAGTTACGTCAGCCTGCGGCCGCAAATTCTGTGGTTTAGTTCTAAAAAAAAAAGATAACTTTGTCAACCTTGCGCCACGTATTTGAGCCTAATATGTACCAACTAGCCCAACATAACGTACTGTTAATACCCATTGAAACATGCTCACTTCTAACTTGAAGTTTTCCCTGGGGACTCGCTCGCTGGATTCCGTGCCGACTGGCTGTGCCCTCGCGATCTCCGACGTCAGCGTAGTTTCGGCCGACTGGGCTTGCCCTACGTCATCTCTTGGCACGGATCTCCGACGACAGCGTAGCTCTGACTTACTGGACTTGCTCTACGCCATATCCGGACACTGTCAAGAGCTCTCGCAAGTGGTGCCCCTACCTCGGACTCCTGTGACCGTGTTTCCATCTTTCCTATCTCTCCTATCCCCTCGATATTTCGTCGCTCTCTGGCTTACCTCATCTCTATTTCTCTCTCTCTACACCTTTATTCCTATCCTTTTAATCCCTCCCCCCCCACCTCTTGTGAGCTACTTCTGAGGTGTCACACCCTGATGCAGACAATTGCGGGGCTCACTTTTCTCGTCTTTTCCTTTTTGTACATAAACACTCCGCCCCCCCCCCCCCCGTTTCCCAGAAAGCACTTGCGGGAAGACGCGGTAGCGTAGTCTAGAACCACGACTCCAGCCGTGCATACGTCCACACACACCGTTCGCGCAACATCAGCCGCGTCACCATGACCGCGAGATAGTTGCGCTCTCGTTCAGAGTGTTCCTTTTCTTCTTTTTCGAGTTCCTCTAGTTGTTGCATAATACGCAGCATCTGCGCCTGCTTATACGTACCGCAGTGCTGCCTGTTGAATGACGAACAGAGACAAAAACGTGGACTCATCGTCATCGTGATCGCCTCACAGGATAGCTTGGCTCCACGCCATCAGACTAGCGTCAGAACAAGGTCGATGAAACAACGTTTCAAAAAAAAAAGCCTGAACGACAACGTCCAGAACAAACGACACACGCCAAGGATATTCTAGCCACTACACTAAAGGGGATCGAGAGATAGACTGTCTTGGCTGTTGCACTGACCGCAAAACAGTCTGGTGATTTTGCCCATTGTGGCAAGACCAGCCTTTACTTACGCTAAATTTTGTCGAAGTGCACCATGCAATACGCTTCCGGACTGCAGATTGCGGACTGCAGAACAAAGGAGTTATTTCAAGGAAAATACATTTTATCTGCCAGTTTACTAATAAAAAGCAGTTAAGTCTTTACACGTTCAGTCGCGAAATGGTGCATCAAATGACCCCTTTCACAGCCCAAAACTGAGGACAAGTTTTCTCGTGTAACAGGTCTCAACTTCAGCTTACGGTAACTGTAGTTAATTCCAGTTAACTGAGGTTCGTTTTAACTGAGGTTAGCAGTGCCCGTGTAACTAGAGTATTAGATACCGTCTGAACCTTATTTATTACTGTTTATATTCATTTATTAAGATGGAGGACAGATTGTGTTAGAAAAACTAGCCACCCTGTTTACGAGGTGTCTCCTGACGGGAAGAGTACCAGAGTCTTGGAAGAACGCTAACATCATCTTAATACATAAGAAAGGAGATGACAAGGACTTGAAGAATTACAGGCCGATCAGCTTGCTCTCTGTAGTATACAAGCTATTTACAAAGGTAATTGCTAACAGAGTAAAGAAAACATTAGAATTCAATCAACCAAAGGAACAAGCAGGATTTCGAACAGGCTACTCAACAATTGACCACATTCATACTATAAATCAGGTAATAGAGAAATGCTCAGAGTATAACTAACCACTATACATAGCCTTCATAGATTACGAGAAGGCGTTTGATTCAGTAGAAATATCATCCGTCATGCAAACACTTCGGAATCAGGGCGTAGATGAAGTATATATAAACATTCTGGAAGAAATCTACAGGGGATCAGCTGCTACCATAGTGCTTCATAAAGAAAGCAACAGAATACCAATCAAGAAGGGTGTAAGGCAGGGGGACACAATTTCCCCAATGCTATTTACCGCGTGCTTCCAGGAGGTTTTCAGAAGCCTAGAATGGGAACAGTTAGGGATAAGAGTCAATGGAGAATACCTTAGTAACCTGCGCTTCGCTGATGACATTGCATTGCTGAGTAACTCGGGGGACGAATTGCAACTCATGATTACGGAGTTAGACAAGGAGAGCAGAAAGGTGGGTCTTAAAATTAATCTGCAGAAAACGAAAGTAATGTACAACAACCTCGGCAAGGAGCAGCGCTTCGAGATAGGTAATAGTGCACTTGAAGTTGTAAAAGACTATGTCTACTTAGGGCAGGTAATAACCGCAGAGCCGAACCACGAGATTGAAGTAACTAGAAGAATAAGAATGGGGTGGAGCACATTCGGCAAGCACTCTCAAATTATGACAGGTAGATTGCCACTATCCCTCAAGAGGAAGGTATATAACAGCTGTATCTTGCCGGTACTTAGCTACGGAGCAGAAACCTGGAGACTTACAAAGAGGGTTCAGCTTAAATTGAGGACGACGCAGCGAGCAATGGAAAGAAAAATGGTAGGTGTAACCTTAAGAGACAAGAAGAGAGCAGAGTGGATTAGGGAACAAACGGGGGTTAAGGATATCATAGCTGAAATCAAGAAGAAGAAATGGACATGGGCAGGGCATGTAGCGCGTAGACAGGATAACCGCTGGTCATTAAGGGTAACTGACTGGATTCCCAGAGAAGGGAAGCGGGTTAGGGGGAGACAGAAGGTTAGGTGGGCAGATGAGATTAAGAAATTTGCGGGTATAAATTGGCAGCAGCAAGCACAGGACCGGGTTAACTGGCGGAACATGGGAGAGGCCTTTGTCCTGCAGTGGACGTAGTCAGGCTGATGATGATGATGATGATGATGATGATGATGATATTCATTACGTCGGGATGGTTATGAGATAGAAACATTTTTAACGGATGCGGGAAGCGTTGACCTGAAAGAATTTTTTTTCCATTTCGACAAAACCGCTCTCGTGTTCGCCGCAGGGCAAGAAATACCCACCTTTTTTCTTCATCAGTCGTTTGTGTATGCTTCGCACTTGCAACAGTCTACAGGCTGCTTGTCCATGGGGATAGTGAAGTTTTTTTTGTTTTTTTTTGCCTCCGTACAATTGATCGAAGATGGACAGAAAGTTCATTTATAAAATAGCTACAAAAAGCTTCCATAAAAATGCTTAAATAGAAAATGATTCTCGCAACGGAAAGTCATTCTTTCGAGTCTTCAGGCAACTCGAACAATTGCGGCTGCTTCCTTCAAAATCGTATAAGCGAAACAAGGACCCGACAAGAAACGCAGATACCGACTCGCTTCGCTCCGTGATTCGAGTGTTTTCTCTCACATCGCACAGTTTTTCACTTGTTCGTCTGAAGTAATACAGAAGAGTTGATACTTCAGCGTGCTCGCTTCTATGCTGAGTTTTCTCCTCAAAGCTGGAAAAAGGGCGGCCACTGCACAGTGGACTGTGGCTTTCGTGCAAAAAAAATCAAGTAACAAGAGATGCTACCGCTGTCTTTTTCCTCCCACAAAAATTGTAGAAAAGAGATAAATCTTCTACCCCGTATACTTTCTTGCCTTGCTTTTAGGCTCTATTTATTTTTTTAACTCTCCCTTTCTCTTTCAACCCCCTATTCCCCAACCCCAGTGTAGGGTAGCATACAGGATACTAGCATCTGGTTAACCTTCCTGCCTTCCTTTTTTCTCGTTTCTCTCTCTCTTTAGGCTCTACGATTGCAATTACCATCCGTAGAGTTTCTGAACTAGAACTTCGTGCCCGAGTAAACCTTAAGAAAGTAATGTAGGAACGAGAAAGCCAACTGGACATACTCGGCTTTGGCCAACTTAAAGAGGGCACGCACTCATATTTTCCTGATCTCATGTATTTCGTATTGTTTTGAAATGCTTCGGACATAACAGAACTCACATCTTGCGATAGGAAACAAGTGGTCGCTTATTTCCAAGTGCATACTATTGCCCCCTAACGTCGTCATTGATATATAAACTAAGAAAGGTCTCCAGATCCTTCCTTATAGACACAGAACCCACTAATTAATTAGGTTAGTGGCGTCTTTTGCAATATCTAGAAGGCTAAATTGACTTTTACAATATCTACACAATTATCCACTATTCTGCGATTATAACTAAATGCAGCAGCAGGCTTGCAGATATCTTTGATCCTCAGGGCTTTAATCAAAGTTCACGATAGGCCCCGCCGCGGTAGTCTAGTGGCTAAGGTACTCGGCTGCTGACCAGCAGGTCGCGGGTTCAAATCCCAGCTATGGCGGCTGAATTTCCGATGTAAGCGGAAATGTTGTAGGCCCATGTGCTCAGATTTGGGTGCACCTTAAAGAACCCCAGGTGGTCGAAATATCTGGAGTGCTCCACTACAGCGTCTCTCATAATCATATGGTGGTTTTGAGACGCTAAATCCTACATATCAATCAATCAAGTTCACGATAGACCAACAACTTGCATGGTTCATTGTGGATATAAGGACGCTGGGGTGATATGAGTCACCTGTGAGAGGAAGCTTCGGCTTCCTTTTGCCTTGTAGGTGCTCTTTAAGGTGTGCATAATTCAAAATACTAAATTTTATTAGCTCTTTTGTGCGTCTCTCTCTAAAAATGGACGCATAGATTGAGATCGAGCCCACACTCTTGGACTTGGCAGCACAATTTCATGGTTATACTGTAACACAGTGGCGGGTGAACACGTTACTCTAAAGAATTCAGAAGTCGAGCTTGAAGCAATTCTGGCACCGGAAACAAATCTGCCTTTTGTACGCCCTTACAGTGCATGTACGGCCTCCTGGCGGCAACTCCAGGAAACAATCTGCACGGAGCAATCACAGAAGCCGCCTTTCTCCACGTGGTGGTATTTGTGGCGAGAGTAGTGTTGGCACATGCGGGCTGCACAATAGATATATTATTCTATATTTCTGGTTCTGTTAGCGAGATGCCATCAACTAGCGCTGCTTATGGATGCAGTTAGTGAGTTGTGCCCAGCAGAATCATTTATTTCCTCCCCTCTCCTAATGGGTGAAACGCAATCGACGTGATCATCAGTGGTGCGAAGCATGTGTCAGGACTGTGAGGCGCCAAACTCCGAATCGAATTGAAAATTTAATCCCGCCACGGCCGGGATTCAATCCTGCGACCTGCGGGTCAGCAGGGGAGCACTGTAATCACTAGACCAGCGTGGCAGGTAAGATTGCAGTTTATGGTAGCGTTTGGTTTCTGCAAGACAGGGCGAAAAACAGTTTGTTAAAGGGGCCCTGCAAAAATTTTTGATCAGAGTAGCCAACACGAGCCTAGCAGACACACATACCATCATTTCCAGCGCTCCAACGGGGCCCTTGAGCATGGTCACAAAACGCTGCCGATCTACAGTTGGGGCTCCCGAGAACACGCATGCGAAATACTATAGCACAGCACACGGCTTGGAATTCACAAGAAATTGTCAAATTCAGCTAAACATTGCTTTCTCTTCTCTCGACAAATGACGGAATACGCTCAAAATGACTCGTAGAAGACCAACATGGCGCGCTCAGTCCTTATAGGGATCGCTTTAGAAGGCCGTGACTTCTTCACGCGTGCGCGCCCGGTCACACTCAAAAAGCCATGCATCTAAAGAAAAGGAAAACAATGCTGAAAGTCGCGAGGCGCACGTGACATATTTTCATGCTCTTGTCATACCTCCTTGCTTGTCTTCACGTCCTTTTTTTTGGGACGAGAGAAGGGAAAATGCGATTGCAGCGTGCGACAAATCTTTGTAACTCTACTCGAACTGGACGGATTCCTGAAATTTTTGCAGCGTTGAATTTGTGAGGCAATAAGCTTTTTTAGTCAATTCATTTCATTGATCGTCATTTTTGTGGCGTTCCACGTTTCCATGAGACAAAACGCGTCTGCTTTGGTTGGTATGGAAATACGTTCGATGTATCTGCCATGTGCGTTGAGGGACCTGCTGTCTAGGAGTGCCACAGTCATGGTCACCGGCAGAGTTCATGGCATTGGTCACCGGCATCAAGCGATGGTCACTGGCCGCGTTAGTCAAATAGAGGTTCAGAATATTGGCGCACCTGCTTAAGGCGACGTAGACGAGTTTCTGTGGGTGGCGTTCGCCATCTCCCGCCTGTTTTGAATTCACACGTGGTTCACTTTATGTGAACATTGTGTGTTTTGGCCATTTAATAGTGCATATATTTTTAACACCATATTCATGACGAAAATACGTCAGTGAAACTGTGCTGGACGATGACCTAAAACACTTTCGTGTTAATATATATTCACCCGACTGGGCAAAAGAGTTCTGTGATCTTTCTCATGACCGCGAGCACAATGTGAGAACCATCCTTCAATGATGGCAGGCGAATACTTCTCGGAAGTGCGCATGTGGATTTGACAGTCCACTCATTAAACATGAGGTTGTGTATGTATCACTCATCGCAGAATTTCTGCCCCTTTTCTGGTCTGTCGGAGTACTGCTAACCACTTGCCTGCGTAAAAGCATTCAACTGCTTCTTGCTCGGCATTTTCATTGATAGTGGCCTTTTTCGCCCATACGTTGGTCAAAAAAAAAAAGACAACGCCGGGTATGTTAACACTCACAGGTGGTTTCATGCCAAAACGGAACGCTTTACCCATAGTGTAGAGTAGCATACCGGTCGTTCTGGAATGGTTAACATCCCTGCCTTCCTTTTTCTTCCTGTTCCTTCCTTCCTTCAGATGGGGCTAACAGCGCATGTGCTGGTGCCCAGTTTGCGAAACGCATCATCAGTGGCGGTAGTTGCAGAAGCAGCAGACGCGCGCCGCTACGCCACAAAATCAGTTTTTTAAGTTTTTTGAAGTGTTCGTGAGAGGGCGCTACATATATGCAAAGGGGGATTACTTGTCAAATAAAAAGAGGTAAATAAAATTACAAATAAAACGTCAGAATGAAGGGTTCTTGTGAGACCAAAGTATATATATATATATATATATATATATATATATATATATATATATATATATATATATATATATATATATATATATATATTCATTCATTTATTTATTTATCAGGACTGTGTGTGACGTATATCGTGAAGTGGAATGAATCCCTGCGAAACTGCGACGCAGGTCGGTTCCCGACTTGTACCCAGGGCCAATCTGAAAAACGCTGTCTTTGGCAACGGAAAAGAGGAAACGTGGTTGCTTGCCGTTTATTTATTTTATCTCATAATACTGTCAGTCCTTTCTTAA
The DNA here is from genome assembly GCA_013436015.1 of Rhipicephalus annulatus. Taxonomy (NCBI): domain Eukaryota; kingdom Metazoa; phylum Arthropoda; class Arachnida; order Ixodida; family Ixodidae; genus Rhipicephalus; species Rhipicephalus annulatus. Next base: position 1,629,220 of record WOVY01010462.1, on the reverse strand, counting down.
GGGCTCTTACAGGGAGGGTACAACCAAATACAAAACAACCAATATACAAATATGTCTGGTAGTAGCGCAATCAATTATTACATGTGTAATTCATTTAAAATAGGCAAACACTGCCTGCGTTTAGAGCAATGCCTGGCTACGCATTTTAAAAACAACTAGGAGAAATAAAACAAAGAAACTCAAAACGTTAAATTATTTGAGGGCACTGCTTTCTTCTGCGGGTGTGAGCGCAGTCTTGTGTTATTTTTCTTATTTCGCGGGTTTTCTTTACAGACAATAAAAATGAGCACGCAGTTATTACGTTGTTGGAATCAGAAAAAAGAGATGTCATTTCAACATGTGTTCATATTCCTCATTGACAATTTGATAATTAGGCGAGTATTTTTCAAGTTGAAAACGTAATTGAAATTATTAGTTATATTCATCAACAAAATAATTTGTAGCCACTACTTTAGTTTACTGGAAACAATATGCACTAGGTTTGATTTGCGTTACGCAGTTCCCCCCTTTTTTTAAAAATCGCGCTACAAATGCCATACATATATATACAGGGTATGTTTTTTTAAAGCAATGCAGTTTTTTTCTTAAAAAGCTATAACAGAATGACACTTGTCGTTCACACAGCTAATTTTCAGGTCGAGGCAGAAAGATTTAGCCACTAATTAGATCCCTCAGGATAGATCAATTGACAAAAATACTTGAATTAACTTATTTATTATTAATTTCTGGGTGGTTGCCCGTGTGCTCAGATTTGGGTGCACGTTGAAGAACCCCAGGTGTTCGAAATTTCCGGAGCCCTCCACTACGGCGTCTCTCATAATCATATGGTGGTTTTGGGACGTTAAACCCCAGATATCAATCAATCAATTTTGGGGTGGTTGTGTATATGGTGAAGTCGTTCTACACCACAAATTTTGGCGAGCCTAGTCCTTAAAACTTGAAACTTTGAAACTATCACATGGGTTTTCAGAGATATATAATTGAACTTCTAGACCACGGGGCCAGAGGAGCCAGAACTAACGCACCGAGTGCGTTAGTTTCGACGCACTCGGTAAGTTCCGAAGTGCTCGGAGCGTTAGTTTCAGTTTATTCGGCAACGTGGACTAGAAATGTGACAATGGATCTTTGAAAGCATGCGTGACATTATCCGGCAACGTGGACTAGAAATGTGACGTTATCAATTTTAAAAACTAGGCCCGCCATAATTGGCGACCTAGAACAACTTAGCCATATAAACAACCACCCTAAAATTGATAAAAAACCCAATTCAGTTATTTTTGTCAATCAATCTTGAGTGGTTTAAATAGTGGCCAAATCTTTCGACCTGGGCCTGAAATTTGTCTCCGAATTGAGAAGTGCCTACCTATTATATAACTTTTTAAAAAAATTCTGTATTTCTTAAAAAACACGCCATGTATGCTGTATACATGTAGCGCATTTTGTAATCATTCGCTACATTGGTACTTCTTTTCTGCTAATATCCCCTAGAGAATATTACCGCGACATTGGCTACTTTGCTGCATTAGCCGTATGGGCTGACACCTGCTACCTCCAACCCCCTCCCCCATACATTTCTTGAATATGCCTTGCAGCACTCCGAAAACCTAACCACATGTCAGGCGACAAACGGGGCGAAAGGAACGGCGTTAGCAAATAAATTGGACAATACGCCTGCAGAAATCGAATGAATAGAAATAAACAGAGGCTTCGAATAGGTGGCAGTGCAAACCAAACCTAGCGCTGAACCAAGACAGTGAGTCGGCAATGATAATGGGGAGCCGAAGGGCCTCGCAACATGTCAGCCTCTCTCTTCCTTCATCTCCGCGAGGATCAGTCTCGGGCTCTCTCGTACACGCTCTGGCAGGCGTGGTCTGACGCGCCCGTCATCGAAACTGGTGTTGCCGCGGCGACGGGGTCTCGTGAAAATGTGACGGACGCGTCAAGCACCCTTGTGTCCTCGCAGCGATGACAGCCGTGCCACTCAGCGGGATAACTGGGAGGCTCCCTGTCGGAGCCGGCCGTACAACGCGGCCCTGTCCTCTTCAAAGCCGCGATCCTTCGTGCTTTTGTCCCCTTCACCTGTTTTTGTGCTTACGTCAGCCCAAGTGAAGGAACATGTGAGCAGACAAGGATCGAAGCACGGAGAGACCCGCAAAAAAGAGGACGTGCTGTCTGCATTTGTTTGCACCAGCGTCACCTACCATGGGCTAATGATGGTGACAGGGCCCGGACGTGGCATAACCGCGGTGAATAGGGCGACGCCGCCTCATAACCAGTTTTGCCAGGATCGCTTTTCATTTTCAATTTTTTAGAGAAATCGAAAATATGACGAAGCTGCATCTTAGCTCGGTTCAGTACGAACGTCGCCAAGATAGGCGATCGAAGTTTGCTGCGAACGTTGCATATTGTAGACATATTTAAAACTGCAATGAAAATTGACGTAGCGTGTAACTTAATCAAACAATTCCCGTTTGCATAAAGTGTCTGTGACGGTGGGAAACGAAAAATTAGCGTGCGGACTTCGAGCCACTCTAACTTCACTTATGTGTTGAAAAACATATACACGCAACTGATACCTGTACGGCCGAAATTCTGGTGTGTGTCTTACATTTTTAAAGCTACAGCTAGTTCCATCTTGGTTACAAACAACGTGGGTAAGAATATTCCGCAAAAGGGTGCTTCATTTACGTTATAGCTTCACAAATTTTTAGTCTTCAGCGCTTTTCAAAGGAAAACTGAGCCACGCTATACTGTTTTTTTTTCGTGCTGCACTGAGAATTGTATTCTATTTATGCATATCAAATACCACAATAGCAGCCCTTGAACCTCCTAAAACCTTCATCCTCTGTACCTTCAAATGAAAATTGTCAACACAATACTTAGTCTATCTATCTATCTATCTATATATCTATCTATCTATCTATTTATCTATCTATCTATCTATCTATATATCTATCTATCTATCTATCTATCTATCGAGGCACCTACGTCGGGGTACCCTCGTAATCACCCCTTACCTTCCGAACTCACCCCTTAACTTGGGTAAACAAAAATTAGTATGAGAGAGTAAGATGGCTTGACAAATATGACTCACTAGTTATCACATGTATATTGTCATAATCCCGTTGCGTACGTCATCAAGTCCTTTTCGCAAGACATGTGGCACATACCCGTGTGCAAGTGTGTGCCACATGTAGGCGGGTATTGACCACAGGTGGGTGACAGTTTATTTATACCCAGTAACGGCGAAAACAGGCATTCACAATTTTGACGCGAGAACGTTAAGAGAAAGCTGACATCGCCAGTGTTGACGCGGTGAATGCAAAGAATAAATGTTAGGGTCTCATAAGAACTCTACCCCCTTAACTGCGCGTGGCAATAAAGTATTTTACCACATAGCCACACCAGATCTCACAACTACTTTTCAAATAGGCCCTAATGTGCATGAAATGTCTAGTTTAGTAGCAGTACTGGCAATTCAATTTTATGAAGCTTACATACGCACTTCTATGATACAGCTGTCACGTCGAGTTTACGTCAATTGGAAATGGGAGTTACGTGCCATTTGCTGAAGTTCATTCACGTAGTAATGTGCAGGGCTGCCATTCTCGAGGGTACCAGCGCTTCATATAAGCGCACTGCTTCTGGTGTTGCTAATATCAATGTTACTGTTGGCATTGTTCCACTACTGTCAACAAATATGAAACACATGCGGCTGTTTAATGTGTGTGTACATGCATTTGTAGATATCTCAAACGACACTTCGGAAGGTTTCCCTGAATAGGAAAAATTCTAAGACAGCCATCTTTCATTCACATGATTCGCTTAGCATCGGTGTCCAAGGTACGTAGAAGCAGCTGAATTTCATTGCGTCAGCAATTATATGGACAGTCTCGGCTGGTTTTTTGCCATTGCCGTCGCCGTCCGTTACCGTACATAAATACGTATATTAAAACTCAAGAAAGAACGAAATCACTTCATATCCACAGAGTGAATGATGATGAGTGGGGCGAAGCGTCCGTCTGTCCATCTGTCTGTCCCTCTGCCTGTCTGTCTATGTGTCTGATAGTTTACTCTCGTTCATTTAATTTATTCGCGCGCCATTTGTGAGTGAGAAGCGCGCTGCACGTTTTAATATGCTTGCCGTTCTCGGCGTTAAACTCAAAGATGTTGCTATCGCACTTATTGCTTTGCCCATGCGGTGAATTTGCGACTTTTTAACATGATGAACAAATAAGGTTGCGGTGACACCAACCGCGCCGTATAACATAGCCACAGGCCACTGACAAAAAAAGAAGCTATACTTTTGTTCTTAAGATTTTTTTGTTGCAGTTGTTCAGAGGTGCAGAATCAGATAATGAAACCCCAGAACAATGAATATATTCTTTCCTGACCACATAACAGGCATGAAGACATGCCACTTCATTAGGCCTGGTGAAGTCGTCATGTGAGACCGAATGGGGGCAGCTTTTCATGCTCCAGATATTTGTATTTGCTCAGTTTAACCAAGACTACTGCCAGCATCAGTTTTTGTCTTATAAGATGTCTCACGATAATTGCTTTTAATATATATTGTATAGGGTGAATTCTGTCTGCTCTACAAAGTTTTTAAGGTCTCTTCTACACCGTATATAAGCTGAGTGCATTTACCCATGCGTATACCTCTTGCAAATCAGGTTTGTGAATGTTTGAGTTCTCAACCCAAGTCCGTTCAGCAAATATGGAAAAGCTCAAGTCTTGAAGATTAATATAGACTGCCATTTGAGAACACATTTACATGGCTAACAAGTGATGAACATTCTAAGACGAAAAAAAAACACGAAATGAATATCTATACCATTAGTCCTTCAGAGAACAGAACGGGCTGCCACATATTTTGAACCAGTTTTTTACCAACTGCGAAAGTAGCTGCAGGGGTTTCACTTTTATTCATAATAATTACTCGAATTGGTCTAAATGTGAGTTCTTGTAAAATGTTCAAGAAGGACTAATACACACTGTACAGAATAACGTACAATATATTTGTGTGTTGGTCCGGTACTATAGCCGGCCGTACTGGAGCCTATATTGTGGCAGTTCTACCATTTATCAAACAGAAACGTTTCATAACTGAAGCATTATAAAAGCAAAGCATTTTACAGACACTTTACAGGTCCTCTTTTTTAAAGGGCACTGCATACATGAAGAAAAACTTGCGAAGCGTGTGTTCGATGTTTTATAATGTCACCTCATATTCACAATTTATATCAAATCAAAGGCATCCCCGATGCGAATTACGAAACAATGAGATTCGCGAGTGTAAAAGGCACACGTGTGTGATCTAAGCAATTTTCGGCCCATGTCATTGCTTTTCGCTTCGTTTTGTCACCGAAACGTTCACACCTTCGCGCAGATACCATGGGGGGCGAACTAAAGAAAATTACATCTGCGCAAATACCACATTTTATTACAGTGAGTTATTTTTCATCATGTTACGAACATCTGCGTGCCTCCGTCAGGCCTAGAAGTAGCTCATCTGGACCACCGAGTTGACCTCAGGGGCGGCTCAGCACCACTCCTCTATGGCCCATGATGTAGTAGTAACTACAGGGAGAAAATATTTTCCCAGAAGAAGTCACTCGAAACCAGGGATGGCGAACAGCGGGTGCCAAAAGAGCTGGTGCCAAACCGCGGGGAGCTGGCCCTAACGCATAAGCCACACTTTGGAATCATGTAGCCAAAAAGCAAGTGGTGCAGCGCTGAAATCCAAGATTATCAGGGCAAAACGAATGCCAGTTTTTTAGCAGAGAAAACACCAATGTCTTCATTAGACAAAGAGGTGGGCTCAATATTTCCGAAATTGGAGCTGCTGCCATTACTTATGGGATACTTGCAGCCTCTGGTATGGGCAAGGAAAAGCTCTCACAAGAAACTGTTACCAAACTTACAGAAGAACATCATGGTGGCCAGCACTCCTAAACGGGGAAATGCCTATAGATACACGAGAATCAAGCAAATATGCATCTCGGACAAGATCCGCGAACTCTGTGCCTATGAGACTGTGCTGCACTCGACGTGCAAGATGGTCATACGTAGCATACCGCTGCACATCGATCCCGCAACACTCGATGACAAGATCGTCAGCAAAAGCAATCCTTTTACAGTGGCCGCTAAGAGAAAAGTGCAGACCAAGACTGTCATCATCGCCTTTGACGGGCACCGGGTACAGAATTTCGTCAGGTATAGATCGCTTCAGGTTCTGATCGTTCGAAGCGAGAGAATAGTTAGACTTGAGGGGAATAGCCCCGGATTATTGCCAGGTACATCTATAACATGAGTGCCAAACATGCACAGTGTCAATGTCCCACCGACGGAAGGTGCAATCCTGCAGGCGGCCCTCTCGAAACCAAACCCCAAGCCCAAATATAGATGACGCCTCTAATGTCATATGTCATATCAATGTGGTAGTGGAATCGCACAGGGTTTGAGAGCAAACGGGTGCCCCTGAGATAATCGCTAAAAAGCATAAAGGACAAAACCAAATTCGTGAATCAGATTGCAAGAAACAATCACATTATCACCCATCAAGCTCTTCGGTTTCCCAAACGTGGCTTACGCTGAGGGGGGGATAGGTTGTCGCCACTCTGGTCAGTAACATGTTCACATGCCTTCAAAGAAACCACGGAGCTGCGGATTATTGGATCGAGTATGTTATGATGAAAGTGCTTGCCGGCCCGCCTTAGCGGTGCTTGCGAAGTAAAAGTATCTTAATATTGCTACATGCATGCATATTGATGTTCTAGAGGGCAACGTGCGTGTGTGCCTGACGAGGAAGACAAAGGTTGGTCTCCGCTCGATCGCTGGTGAACCGGTCATGCCCTTACCGCTGGTTTTAAATACATTAAATCCCCAGCCTCGTTGATACGGCGTCTCTTCTTTTCCGTAACATATTTGTAGGAGGGGGAACGTTCCCTGTCTTCACCACGAAGCTTCGCAGTGGCCGCACCGTTCAGTCTCCGGCCATGGCTACCAATGACAACAACCCGTCAGCGTCTCCACCTGTAGCTCCAGCCACTACATACCTGACGATGCCCTACCCCCCGAGATCTTGGTACATTTTCCGCACAACCTGATCTCAACGTTGACTACTGGCTCCGTATATACGAGCGTGTTAGCCAGACACACCAATGGGACCATATGATGTTCGCCAACGTAATATTTTACTTGGATGGCAAGCCACGTGTATAGTTCGACGCCCATGAGACCGAGCTCACCAGCTTGGGTATCTTCAAAACGCCACAACGCGACATCTTTGGGGACCCGTCCGGTCACCATATGGAAGCGCGAAAAGAACTCGCCACTCGTGTTCAGTCCTCAACTGAGTCATATGTCTCGTACATACAGGACGTGCTCGAGTTGTGCCGAAAAGTGGACGAGCAAATGACAGAGAGTGACGACGTAGGCCACACACTCAAAGGCATCGTGGACGACGCCTTCAACTTGCTCGTGTACACCAATGTCACGACCATAGATATGATTATTAAGGAATGCCGCTGCTTCAAAATCGCCAAAAGCCGCCGTGTTCTGCCTCAATTTACGCGGCTACCAAACACGGCTGTTACATCAACCTGCACTGATATCGGTGCCGCACTACCCATGCAGGACAGCGTGACAGGTATAGTTCGACGGGAGCTTGAGGCGTCAAGTCCGGCACCATTTCCTCCACTTCCACTCGACTATGGCGCCACACAAACGCCTCCGGCAGTCTCCGTTATTCATGCCCTTGTGAGGCAGAAAATTGCAAAGCTCAGTTTTCCTGTGGCCTGCTCTGTCTCCCGATACACCTCCAGACCAATGACAATAAATGCACCACGCCATGACTCACATTTTTTTCCGCAATCCCGCAATCTGACGGAATGGAGAACTGCAGACGACAAACCGATCTGCTTTCGCTGCCACCGAGTTGGCCATACCTCCCGCTACTGCCGCAGCACTTGGACGCTCTCCAAGTGGAGCCCAATTTTCTTCTTTTCGCTCGTACGAGTACTCCCGTCGGTATTCGCCCAGTGGTGTGTACCCTTCTTCCGACGTCCCTAACAGCCGCTCCACCACTCGTTCGCCGTCACCTCAACGCCGCCGTTCCCCATTGCCCCAACCACGCCGCTATCCGTCGCCGGTCAACTATGGATCCTCTCGGACGGAAAACTAGACCATGCAGCTCCAGGAGACAGTGCTGCATCAATTGCGACTGATCCGAATCCTTCGTTGACGCTCCCCACTAATACGAACTTTATTGAGGTGTATGTGGACGTTATTTCCTTGACGGCGTTAGTTGATGCCGGAGCGCAAGTGTCCATAATGAGGGCTCATCTGTGTCACCTACTCAAAAAAGTCCTCACGCCTGCAGCGACTAAAGCCCTCCGTGTTGCTGATGGTGGAACTGTGGCCATTACTGGAATGTGTACCACTCGTGTTAGCATTGCCGGCCGCCATGTCCCCGTTTCATTTACGTGCTTCAAAATTGCCCTCACGGCCTAATCTTCGGCATGGACTTTCCTATTGACACATTCTGCCCTGATTGTGCCGCTAGTACTCTCTGCCTAGAATTTCCTCTTCTCGCGGATTCTCACCCTGAACTCCCGAACAGCTTGTGCACCACTGACTTCTTCCGGATACCAACTAAAGCTCTCACATTCGTTGAATTGGCCACACCCTCTTCCGTGCTCGACAGTGATTATATCGTGACGCCGATTCCTGATGTTTTCCTGGCGCGTGACATTACTGCCCCACACTTCGTCCTAATAATGGCCTCTAACCGAACATAGTTATCTGTTATAAATTTCGGTTTCATAAAACAAGGGCTACCCCAAAGAATTTCGGTCGCCATGCTAAGACCCTTAATTGATGACCACGTCACCTGTTTTACAGCAGACGTATGTGCCGATCACCCACGTCACTTGCAGAATGCCATGTGCCTCAATGGAACCTTACGCTCCGTAATCGGCCCAGACCTCAAACCTGAGAAATCAACATTGCTGTGCTGCCTTCTGGCTTCATACCGCGACATATTCGACATCGACAGTCGTCTACTCGGCCAGATTTCACTCGTCAAGCACCGCATTTACACAAGTTGTTCTCATCCCATTCATCGGCGACTATACCAGGTGCCTGTCATCGAGCGTAAAGTAATTCAACAAGAAGTCACCAAGATGCTAGCCATAGGAATAATTGAACCCTCTTCGAGCCCTTGGGCGTCCCCCGTTGTGCTCGTTGAAAAGAAAGATGGCACGTGACGCTTGCGCGTGGGTTACCGCCATCTGAATAGAATAACTAAAAAGGACGCTTATCTTTTAACCCGCATTGATGATGCTCTCGATTGTCTCCACGGCGCCCGATACTTTTCTTCAATTGACCTACGTTCCAGCCACTGGCAGATTGCTGTCGACAAAAAACACCAAGAGAAGACTGCTTTTGTAACTCCAGATGGCCTATTTCAGTTCAAGGTTATGCCGTTTGGGCTGTGCAACACCCCAGCCATGTTCAAGCGCATAATGGACTCTCTGCGATAAGGGTTTGAATGGTCAACATGTTTTTGTTATCTTGACGATGTCGTTGTATATTCCCCGACATTTGAGACCCACCTTCGGCGTTTGTCAGCTATTCTCGATAAATGCTGCACTGCAGGCCTTCAATTAAACTCATCGAAGTGCCACTTCGGACACCACCAAAATACAGTGTTGGGACACCTTGTCGACGCCTATTGTGTGCAGCCAGACCCCGAGAAAGTTCATGCAATCACCAGTTTTCCTGTCCCCCAGTCAGCCAAAGACGTCCGGAGTTTTGTAGGACTTTGTTCCTATTTTAGAAGGTTTGAGAAAGATTTCTCAACCATCGCTCGACCCCTCACTGAGTTTCTGAAGAAAGACGTCACATTTACGTGGGGTACCGACCAAGCTGCTGCTTTTTCTCACCTAACCACACTACTGACGACTCCACTTATATTGGCTCAATTTGACCCATTCGCTCCGACAGAAGTCTGAACCGATGCTAGTGGTGACGGAATCGGAGCCGTCCTAGCCCAACGTCAACGGGGACACGACCGAGTTGCCGCCTACACTAGTCGCCTCCTCACAGCTTCTGAGCGCAACTATTTCATTACAGAGCGTGAATGTCTTGCTCTTGTTTGGGCAGTCTCAAACTTTTACCCATATTTATATGACACTAATTTCTCTGTGATAACTGGCCATCATGGGCTATGTTGGCTTACGTCACTGAAGGATCCTACTGACCGGATCGGGCGCTGGGCTCTGCGACGGCGAGAGTATAGCTACACGGTGAAGTACAAGTCCGGACGCCTACATCAACACGCAGACTGCCTGTCCCGCTGCCCGGTTACTGAGTCGAGCACTATGCCTGACACCGACACCGAGCCTTGCGCCTTTTCCCTTTTGCAAATGACATGCATCGGTGATGAGCAGCGCCATGATGCGTGCTATCATTGAGCGCCTCGAATCACCATCTTCCAATCAGTCCCATTGCTCATTCGTGCTCCACGATGGTGTATTATACCGCCAAAGTTTTGAGCCGGATGGACCGGCCCTGCTGCTTGTCATTCTGAAACACCTTCGCTCGGAAGTTTTACATGAACTTCATGACCTTCCGACTGCTGATCACCTTGGTGTGTCTTGCACTTACGACCGAATACGCCGACGCTTCTTTTAGCCAAGGCTTGCACGCTCAGTCAGAAAATACGTTGCGGCTTGTGAGAAATGTCAGCGCCTCAAAACACCATCGACACTTCCCGCCGGACGCCCTCAACCACTTGACATTCCGTCAGAACCGTTCTTCCGCGTTGGCTTGGACCTACTTGGCCCTTTCCCCTTGTCTTCCTCAGGTAACAAGTGAATAGCCGTGGCCACCGACTACGCCACGCATTATGCCATCACACGAGCTCTTCAAAGAAGCTACGCCGCAGATCTCACCGACTTCCTCTTCAACGACGGCATTTTTTAACACAGAGCCCCACGGCTGCTCCTTACAGACCATGGCCGCACTTTTTGTCGAAGGTCATAGCCGACATCTTGCCGTCCTGTCAACCAAGACACAAGGTGACTACGTCATACCACTCGCAAACGATTAGACTCACGAAGCGTCTAAATCGAACTTTTACAGACGTGCTCGCTAAGTATACCAACCACACCATCTGGGATCTCGCGTTACCGTACGTCACATTTGCCTACAATTCTTCGCGCCATGCCACTGCCGGTTACTCTCCATCTTTCCTGCTGTTTGGCCGAGACAAAACATTGCCTCTTGATACCATTATACCGTCCCCTGCAGTACCGATCAGTGAATATGCCATCGATGCTATCACTTGGGTCGCTCACGTGCGCGAAATCGCCCGTACGCGCCTTCTGACCTCTCAAGAGAAGCAACGGCGTTTGTATGACCAACGACACTGCGACGTACACTTTTCACCCGGTTCTGTGGTCCTGCTCTGGTCTCCGACCCGTCAAGTTGGCTTGTCAGAAAAACTGCTTGCTCACTACACAAGTCCATACCGAGTCCTTCATGTGGTTACTCCTGTAACACATGAAATTGTTCCTGCCACCCCGTCGCCTTCATGTGCCCAACAGGCTACCGATATTGTACATGTTGCGCGCTTGAAGCCCTACCACTCTCCTAGTGACGTCGACATTTAGATGCACCGAGACGGCGCTTGTGCCGCCGTGGGTTATGCTACATGTATGCATATTGATATTCTAGGGGGCGACACGCGTGTGTCCTGACAAAGAAGACGAAGGTTGGTCTCTGCTCGATCGCTGGTGAACCGGTCACGCCATTACCGCTGGTTTTAAATACATCTGATCCCCAGCCTCGTCGGTGCAGCGTCTGTTCTTTTCCGTAACAATATTTATTACTTACGGCAGACTCAGCGTACACAGAGCCAGGAATAGTCGTATTGGAAAAAACCCTGCACTGTGCTGGCTGTCAACCTCTCGTCGTCATGGGGGACCTCAATGCGCAGCATCAGGCGTGGGGCTACCTCATGAAAACGAGAAAGGGTAGGGACATATGACACGGAAACGGTGGAAGATCTTACCCTGATAATTATTAAAGACTTCGCAACCAGGAGAGGAAACTCTGTGTTCCGAGATACTCTCCTGATCTCACTTTCTCAAGATTCTGGCAAATTTCAAACGAACCAACACAGCTATGAACTTCGTTGGCAATCATTGCATCATCGAAGTTATCATTGAAGTTGCCCGTAACAGGATGAAGACCTTTAAGTTAGTCGACTGGGACTTTTTCCGAGCCAACCGCTCCGAGTGCGCCCTCACCTCAGACGTGGACCTGGACTGTTTGTGCAACGGTTAAAAGAAGAGGTGACTAGCGCCCCCTAAGAGGTCACAACCTATTTGGACGTAGACAGAGTGGGCTTTGGGCTCGCGCATCTCTTGGAAGCGAGGTAGGCACTGCTCGCAAAATGAAAGATTCAGCGCCATAAAAGAAAACTACGCAAAAATATCAGAAATCAACAAAACGGTAGCGACTCATTGAAAGGTTCTATGCAAGCAGCTATGGGATGAGCTCTATGACTATGTGGAGGGTCAGCTTGAAACTGGTAAAAGCTGGAGATGCTTCAAGCACCTACTGCATGACGGAAACACTAAGCCTATTAAGCATAGAGCGTTTGTGAAAGCTGCTCCTATAGCCATCGACCCGGCTCCAGATGAGGCGATCTCGGAGCAGCTCATAAAGAAGTACCTAACCGCCAAGGATGATCCAGTTCCTCCTCAGTTTCTAGACTATGAGAGGCACGACGTGCCATTGACGAACAAGGACTTCACCGTGGCTGAGATCAAACGGGTGTTTGCATCCCCACACAGGAGATCTAGCCCTGAACCCCACGTGATAACCTACAAAACGTTTAAGCACTTCGACGATGATTCCACTGGAATTTCTTACAGACAAAATCAACAAAATCTGGCGCAGTGGTCTTATTCCTAAGAGCTGTAAAGCGGCCTGCGCAGTACTAATACCCAAGCCGGGTAAGGCACCAAGCATCGAGAATTTCAGGCTAATTTCACTTACGTCACGCGTGGCCGGGAAGATGGCTGAGCACGTCGTACTCGACCACCTCACTCACCATCTCCACTTTAACGAATGCTACACGTACAACATCACTGGCTTTTGCTAGGGGCTCTCGACTAAGGACACCATGAAGCTCATCAAGCACTGGGGGTCGTATTCACAAAGCTTTCTCTTGGCTACGCATTTTCTTAGCCAAGAATTTTCCCAACTCGAGGTATTACTATAGCGCGGGTACGAATTTAACTTATTCGGCACTTAGGATGGCGAGGAGGACACACAACAGCCGATGAAACGATAAAAAAAGAAAGAAGTGTGTACCAATAATATCAAGGTAGCACGCCAAACGTCTAGAATCCAGAGTTACGACAATAGCCAATGATTTGCTGCATATCCGTTTCAGTTCCTACGGCGTCTGCTACAGCGCTTACGAGATGCCGCGTTGTAATAGACATCTTTGTGTGCTGTGCAGAGCTAAGCACTTGCGTTTCATCAAAAGTTGTAGCTAAAAAAGAAATTGCTCGATGATTTTGAGCAATAATGCATGCACTATCTCACCAAGTACAAGTGAACAACACTTCAGATGCACAACATCAATAAACCACGCAAAAATTGATGCATACAATGTTTGAAAATGTGCCCCAAATGTCTTCCCCTGTTTAACGCGACCAGTTACTTTACATTTTAATGAAGCTGCGCTGCTACTCAACTAATCTGGTGTAATCGAGACTGGTATAGTTCTGAACGTAAGGGTGTTTTGTAGCTGTAGACTTGTGGTTGTAGAAAGGTTGCCTATCTTACAATGTTCTAAATACAAGACACAGAAGCGGCTTTTGTGCCTGCGGGTGAATTCTGCAGATATATATAACAGCAGTAATCAAATGAAATTGTGAGCGGAATTTCACATGTTCCATGCAGTGCAGCATTTTGATAATGTCGGAATGCGAGAACATGCATACGCTTGCGCTTAGATATGTGTCTACGTAAAACAAGGAAGACTCGTCGGGAGTTGTTTGATTTTCACAAAACACGGTGCAGTTATTTCGTTCAGCGGTGTTTGAGTGAGCAAAGAAAGCAAAGGACATGTATACGAGTCTTGAAGGAGACGATACCACACGCCCGAAAAAGACGAAAAAAGAAAGAGAGAGACTCTTGTTTCGTCACTGCGAAAGCCTGAAATTGAAGTGATAGATATTAAAGACGATTTTTTGACCCCAAAGACGTCAAGGGAAGTTTCCGCAAAGCAGCGTCAGATGCTTGGAGAACATAAAAAAAGTGGAACACCCATTTTATGGGAGCGACATCTACACAGAAATTGAGATGAAGCGTGACTGTCTTTTGATGGGAAAATCATTACTAATTAGGAGAGTTGTGAATTAATGAGCCAAATATTCCTTAAATAACAATAATGGAAACAAACTGAGTATTCATTTAGTGAATGTGACACTATAGTGACAGTGACTTCATAATAGTTGATTAGCGTTGTCATACGCCGATATGTTTTCATTTTTTATTTATATTTGTCAAACTATGGGAAGGTAGCATACGTTATAGCTGGCTATCCCAGCATCATGATAGTAATAAACAAGATAAATAGTGAACAATTCTACAGCCACACGCGGTGGTTTCTATCTTCTAGTAACCTTGGGCGAACGCATTCTAATTATTTGTTCTATTTTTGACTGAGTTTCACCACATGTTTCGCATTTGGCGTCATTCAAAGCTTTGACGATATATCAGCAATAGGGTAAATGCAGCAGTGGCAGGCTCTTATCTCACACTCTGGAGCAGTGGACGAGCGGTTACAGCGTTCAACTACAATCTAGGAAGTACTGAGTGCGATTCGCAATGTCATCGAGCACTTTTTTTTAAGAGGTGGCCTGGCCTGTGATTATGCGTGGCGGCGGGTACTCATTTCTTGAGAAGGTGGCTTCCGCGCTCTCTTTATTCACTCCCTTTTTGACCCACAATTGCTGTGCCGTACTCCCTCATGAATGACGAAATTTAGGGTTCAGGTTTTCCACATCAATCCTGTGTTATCGCAAGAGTACCCAGTACCAAAATACCGATATCATACCAGTTATATTACTGTTCACGTGCTTGGATATTCGACCAGCGATCAGTCATCACGATGTTTTGAAGAAAAACTAGACATACAGCAAGCTAATTGCTTGAGGCCAAATTGACTGTCTTTGTCAGGAGATGTTTTAGTGCTAATTAGGGGGGAATTATTACATGCAGCAAGGCAAAAGAGCAGGGACAGTTAGAGAAGACGCAAACAGAGCGATTAGTTTGTGTCTTTTCTCCAGCTACCAGTCACGTTCCGCGCTTCAGTTTAATGCCGCTGTCAATGGTTAAAATGAACTATAGCAGCTAATTGAGTTCTGCTAAGAGGGTCGCCGATTGTCCAGAGCAAAACAAGACAATGTCAACTCGATTTCAGTCATAGAGAGATACTCTGCTTTTGATTACTACAATAAAATTTTATACCAAAGTTTTATTTTTTATCAACAACAGTTCTAGTACAGATGAAAGGTGCATGGACGATATCTGTGTATTCAGTTTCATTAGGTTTCTACCCTTATAGTAATGGCAAACAGGTATTACAATATGCATAAATATCACACACATACACAATCACGGCTGATAGCTTGTTCATTCTGATTGAAATTGATATGTTGAAATCGACATATTCGACCAACACAATGTGTACAAGATATGCCATGTAGAAGAGCTATGCTCTAAACTAATCTTCGCTGGTTCGTTCCATTTTACCCAATTTCTTGCCCATGACAGTACGTTGGCAAATGAAACAACTTCTTCGACTGCACGTATTTTGTGTAAGGTTACATTTATTTTTATGCAGTAAAAACAGATTGAAATATATAATGGCTCACAAGAAAAATAACTAGAAAGAAATTCAGCCAAATCATTAAAAACTTACTCATCAATGATAAACGGATTCTCATTTAAAAGATATACATACATACATACATACATACATACATACATACATACATACATACATACATATACTGAGGTGTAAATATTAAGATGAATGGCTATAAGATAACAATTCTAATACACTCATTTTGAATATACAGAAAGTAACTTACGAGAGAACTCTTACAGCACTGTTATGTATGAACTCGATGTTGTAGTTCCGTGTGCTCAGATTTGGGTGCACGTTAAAGAACCCCACGAGGTCGAAATTTCCGGAGCCCTCCACTACGGCGTCTCTCATAATCATATAGTGGTTTTGGGACGTTAAACCACACATATCATCATGTCTGAACTCGGTGTTTCTCGAACCATCTTGGGAAAAGCTTGATGCGCAGTTTCTGCTTCTGCCAAGTGACAAGCAGTTTTTATAAGAAACACAAGAACAATGCCCTTGACAATTTCATGCTAAAGAAAAGTTCTGTGCATCACAATTTGGTACATGTCTGCAGTATTACTATGTTCATTTACATAGCTCGGCTCATTCACAGCACAGTAAACAAAGCATGTTGGGACACTTGAGCTCAAACGTCGGCACAGCAAAACGAAATTCTAGACAATACATGAATAATACAATTCTAAGCCATTACGCTCCTCGTGCAAACAGTGTTTATATTGAGAGCTATAGACTCCATTTCGTTTCCCAAAAATACTGCTCAAAAAAGCTACAAAGTTTGCACATCAGCACAGTTCCCATACAACTGTCTGTTAGTCTGGTTGGAAAAAGAAAACATAGTTCACTGGTGGGCAATTACTGTAAACTAAATATGTGAGATGATGCTCTGGTGCGTTGCATGTATGTCTTGCTGCTGTACTCAACTGCAATGTTGCTCAGAACATATGTGTCAAATCAGAAGTAGTTGGCAAGATTTGATGCAGATATCATAGTAGCATAAGGGCTGGTATTCACTTAGATTTAAAAAAAGCAAGGCATAAACTAATACGCGAGAAGCGAGTTGAAGAGCTAGCAGTGAGAA
This sequence comes from Rhipicephalus annulatus, assembly GCA_013436015.1. NCBI lineage: Eukaryota > Metazoa > Arthropoda > Arachnida > Ixodida > Ixodidae > Rhipicephalus > Rhipicephalus annulatus. The sequence goes on along the minus strand of WOVY01010462.1, from coordinate 1,612,172 downwards.
GGAAAGTGCAGGAATTCAGAGTATCTCTTGAAAATAAATTCGAGGTTCTAAACTAGGTAACCTATGTTAGTTTTGGCACAATGAACGATAATCTTACTAGTATCATCAAAGAGTGTACAATGGAAATCGGAGGTAGAGTCACTAGACAGGACACTGGGAAACTATCTCAAGAGGCAAAACATCTCATTAAGAGACGACAAACCATGAAATGCTCAAGTGCAACCGACAATATACAACTTGTGGAGCATTCAAAGTTAATTATTAGGTGTAATGTATCCGACATCAGAAGGTATACCATGGATAGAATTCAGTACATTGTAAAAAGCGGCAAAGGCCTAAAAGCTGCAAAGGCAAGCTTATCCATAGGCAAAACTAGGATATATACACTAAAGGACAAGGAAAGCAATGTCATAACCAATATGGATATGCTAGTTGAGGTAGTGGAGGAGTTTTACATAGAGCTGTATATAAGCCGAAACAACCCGGATGATATCGTAAAAAGCAAAAATAGCCCTGAAGAATTTAACATCCTACCACTAACGATAGGGAAATTTAGAAACGCAGAGAAGAAACGCCGCTGGTGAGGATAAGATAACAACAGACCTGCTGAAAGATCGCGGAGAAATTGTGTTAGGAAAAACAGGCCACCTTGACTTTTGACGGGAAGTGTCTGTTTGCGGAAAAGATACCAGAATCTTAGAAGAACACCAAAATCATTTTAATCCATAAGAAGGAGACGTGAAGGGCTTCAAATATTACAGGTCGATCACCTTACCGTCTGTTCTCTACAAACTATTAACAAAAGAGATAGGTAATGGAATTAAGGCAACATTAAAGTTCGATCAACCAAAGTACAAAGCAGGAATACGTACAGGCTAGTCCACAACTCACCATATTTATACTATCAATCAGGTAGTAACAAATGCGCGGAATACAACCAACTTGTATACATAGCTTTCATAGATTATTAGGAGGAGATTGACTCAGTCAAGACATTAGCAGTAATGCAGGCACTACGGAATCAGGGCATCGACGAACCCTACATAAGCATACTGGAAGAAATCCACAGTGGATCCACAGCCACCACTGTTCTCCATAAAAAAATAGACAGAATAATTAAAAAGAAGGGTATTAGGCAGGTAGACACGACCTCTCCAATGATATTCAGTGCGTGTTTAGAGGAAGTTTTCAGGACATAGATTGGGAAGAGTTAGGGATTAGAGTTAATGGGGAGAATCTTAGCAGTATAGAATTCGCTGATAAGATTGCCTTGATGAATATTTCAGGGGATGAAATACACCTGATCATTACTGAACTGGACAAGGGAAAAAAAGGGTAGGTCTGAAAATATTATGCACCAAACTAAAGTAATGTGCAACAGTCTTGGCAGAAAACAGCATTTTGCGATGGCTGGAGAGACGCTGGAAGTAGTAAATGAATATTTCTACTTAGGACAAGTAGTAACGGTGAAGCTGTACCATTTAGCGAAATAACTAGAAGAATACGAATAGGGTGTACATTTGGGGAGTCTTATTCTCGCCTGTTGACGTCACTAGGCTCTGCCTTTATACCCCGTGTATTTTTTTCTCGTGTCAATCACGCTTAAGTTTATTGCATAAAACAGGGGCTACTCATGCTTCATTACACATGCCTTGTCGTCACAAATGTGGTTGCTTGTTGAAAACAATAAGGGTGGTGCTCAGATAAAATTTGAGCGAGGTATGAAATCTCAAGTGGAAATCCCATTACGATTTTGAAAACTACACTTTTCATTGAATGAGCTAATGGCCTCTATAAAGTTGTCTTGAGGCACAGATAATACACGTCGTCGACATGAACCGAAAAGGCCCTTCGCACCTCCCTGGTTGATTTATTTTACTCGGCAACCTCCATTAAATTCTGAACGTGAGAAGGATCTTCAACAATCGGATTGTTTTGATGGACCTTCCAAAAAAACATAAACCTAAAGTACCTTTTCGAACTATTGTGATCGTGGGTGGGGCATGGTCACACAAGGTTAACCAGTTTCTGCAGAAGAAATTGAGGAATAAGGATCTTGAAGATTCTTTTTGCATGCACACACTGGCAAACTATCTTGTGGCATAACGTGCGCACCCTGTCGCATGGTGCGAAGCAGGTGGCAAACAGGCATGAAGTACCTCTGGTTTTTGCTGCCCCTAACAAACTGCAAAGACTTTGCCCTTGAATATGCGTTGAAAGCAAACGACGATGCAGTACCAGGCATGCAAGCCCTTTCGACGAATGCTATGTTGCTTTTCTTTACTTCATTCCTATGTCCTGTGGGAAAATGTACATCAAACAGCCTAATAGATGTCTCAATAACCTACCTAGGGAGCACGCAGTAAGTGCAGAAAAAAAAGAGGACAAGTACGCGCATCTTGTCGCCTACATTTTTGCATGTATATGCGACGTAATTTTCTGAAGCTATAGGACACTTTGGAAAAGCAAACACATTTTATATAGGCTCGCTTTAGAAGGGATTTTCATCAAAATAAATGTTGCCTAAAGTATAGGTGAGGCCTCAATATCTTTGGATGCTTCTGAATTATGAGTTTCGAAGGGCTTCAATTGACGTGCGCAGTTTTCATCCTTACCTTGTTATTTCGCAGGTGTCATTGTATAGTATTTTTGTGTATTTGTCTTTTGCTTTGTTTCGAATACGGTGTCACGCGTACACTTTACCTTGAATATAACTACTTAATCTGTGTGAATGGGACGACAATAAACAGTTTTTAGTAGCGCCGGTCTTGTGTCTGCTCCTCCCTAATTGCTCGTCTATTTCAGCGCGTCGTCTTTCCGTGTTCTGCGATTCGGGCATGAATATGTCATCACTTACAGATTCGCAATCGTTTTCAAGGACTTTCTTGAAACAAGCAGAATCGATCAACTGCAGCAACAAGCACCAACAAGTCGAATGTCAGAATCAATGGTGAAAGATAATGCCTCTGATAAAGCCGTAATTTGTTTGAGGCATATACGGAATGTTTTCTGAAATATTTCACATTCTCACAGACGCCATACATGTATCTCTAAAATACTGCGATTTACAGTTATGAAGCCAATATGAACTGTTCGTCACCGGACAGGACCTTAAAGTAGCTAAGTTAGCACAAAGTTTGACCAACGGTAACCTTGCTTCATTTCAAGGGCAGTATTGCATATCAATTTTCTGAAAGTACGCCTAGCCAAATAAGAAATCACCCTACTTAACTCTACAAAACATTTATTCCACTATGTTTTACCCTATACTTACAAATAGCACCGTTTAACAATATTACCGTTTAACAATATTAGCACCGTTTAACAATATTAGCACCGTTCAACAATATTATTCTACGACGTACGGACGTATGGGGTGCCTTCGGGATCGGCCCACCTATGACCGGATTCGTTATAGGTGGGTCATCATAGTCGTAGACGTCATCCACCTACGAAGGATGACATCTGTGACTCCATCATTTACGTCACATTGTGATGCCATAGTGACGTCAAAATGACTTTATAATGACATGGGAAATTCTTGCGATATGTCATGCCACATTGACAATATGAGCCAGCGTCGTTATATCATAAGGATTTTTCGCAACAGAAGCGTTGACGCTGACCGTCGCTTTTCTTGTATGATGGGGCATATGAAGCTTTCGCCTTAATAACTGAAGCCGACCACCGTCACAAAGTTTAGAAGACCCTTCATGTAATGAACCGGTGGGAGACACCAAAGAGGGTGAAACAATTCCAAGAAAAGAAAACCTAGTACATGAATGTCTGACATTTTATCTTTTGTTCTTTGGGCTGGTAAATTGAAATTAAGACAGTTGCGATTTAAATCTCTTCAGGTATGCAACCTTTGATTATGTCGCACGTATATACTTTTTTAACTGATCAGACACGAGCGAAACTTTGAAAGTACCACACGTCACTGATCTACTTTTCCGAAAATTTTCGAAAATACTCTACAAGTGGAGTATTTCCCTAAGATTACCAACCCTGATCAAGAGCCGCCTGACACAAGCCTGAATACGTGTGTGCGTGTGTGTGTGTGTGGGGGGTCATTAGGTGTTAGTGATAATTTATGGTCTGAAATTTGTTTTCTGGTTTGCAGGAATGTAGTCTTAGCTTTAAATTGAGAACTCGTGCGGCGGAGAGGGGAGGGGGTAGGAAGGTCTGAGCGCATGCGCAAACGTTCGCGTTGCGCTCTCAGTCAAAGTAGCCTTAATTATGCTTACCCAAGCAAATGTAAGAGGAAAATAGGCACAAGCATACATCCATCCTTACAAAAGTAAGGGCACTAACATCTGTGCCATGGAGATTCACTTGGAAGTGTCCAGTTGATAAAGATGGTGGAACACGCCCTCGCTGCGGTTGGGTGTATACAGACATGGTTACAGCGCTTAGAGAGCGTGGAAGGCCAGAGAGCGGGTAGCGCGGACGGTGAGCGCTGCCTCAGCGCGTGATTAGCGAGCTCGCCGTCGTCGCTGCTAAAATGTTAGGAAGCCTGCTTGCTGGCAGAATATTCCGCGCGCTCTAATGAAGTACCGGAACGTTCAAGCGACACTTGAGTGTTGTCGTTGCTTCATTACATCAGACGCGCGGTCGCGCTCCACAAAAACAGTAAGAAATGACGACCGAACAATTAAGATACGAAAACAGACAGTGACTTCAGAAAAAGAACCCTCATTCTCTGTGTGCTTCCAATAAGTTGATGCAGAGGGCGATCAATAGGCACCGAGAATATAAAACGCTCAAAGTGATGCTAGAATAAAAATGCGATACGTATTGGCCATCTTTATTTCTTAAAAGCAAGCATGATACGGAAAAGTGAAATGACAAGAAGCTTTCTCTCATCATGATGAATGCGTAGATTGTGCGGAGTAAACAGCACAAAAATGTTAAAGACAGCAGTATTATAAATCGAAGAAATATATTACGAAATGGTTGACCGATGTTGGAGTACCCCAGTTGTCTTGGCACGAGAAAAAACCTATATATCTAAAGTATCTACGTCTCGCTAGTTCCTTTTTGAGGTCTTTGTTAAATGAATAATAATAGGTGGTGGACTTTTACGTTCGAATACCTCGATATGATGATGTCAGACTTTCTAGAAATTTTCTCGCAAATTTTGACCTCGTGGGAATGAATAACGTGCTTACACTCGAGCCTCGTGCATTTTGCCTTCATAGAGACGCGACAGCCGGGACGGGGATTCGATCCCGAGACTTACGGGTCAGCAGCCGTGAGTTATAATCACTAGACTGCCTTGGCGGCTGGTGCTTGTAAAACCCTTCAAAGGAGGTTTCTCGACCGGGCATATACGGTCGTTAGCGTTGCGGCAACTTGTAATTATGTATTGTGTGAGAGAACCATGCGACCATGGATGAAAATATCTGCGATAGAAGCGCAGGTCTTGTCTGCACTAGAGAGTAGGTTAACGACCAGAGGTGTAGCAGAGAAAGATGTTGATCTTGCGTTTCTCGATGTCCTAAATAGTAACGCCCACTTCTTGCGCATAGATATACGTGCACGTGGTGTGCAACTTAGATAGGTGACCACATATACAAACAAGAGGGTCGTGTATCCTTGCAGCTGCGCTCACCCATTCATTCGGTTCATGCCAATATAGTCAACATCGACATCTTCTTGGGAAAAGAATTCTCCAGCATCAAGTTAAATATACAGAATTATCAAGATGAGAGCTGTAGGATGGTGCAAGCAAATAAACAAACGAATAAACAAACACACATAGGAACAAGCAAAAACCAAACAAAACAAAACATTGGAGATTTGTTATCTACACTTTTCATCGTTAGCTGAATAATCATTTTTTACCCTGCTGCATGATAAGGAAGTACCCTTTGGTTCAGTGTCGTCTTGTGTATTCTCATTGAGCCGTCAACCGTCAGGCAAAAAAGATAATTCGGCAGGTTAGGGCGCGCACACAAAATAAGAAGTAAGGCGGAACAGGACGAACCGGTCCTGCAGCTCTTAAAAGAAAATGCTGCGAGAGTGCGACGCACAAGCCAGAGCACGTGTCGTTCCTCCCCGTGGCGCGGCAGGCCACTTGCTTCACTCCCACTAATTGGTAACGGCACAAGTTTTGCGATCGAGCCTTCTCTAGCTAATTAGTGTCACGGGCGCGCCTCAATCGGCTCAGCGGCCGGTCGCAGTTCCAATTTGCAGACTGAGCCCCGGTACGAGTTCCCGATATACTAGACCTATGGCTGCGTTGGGCTGGTGCCAGGCAGCGGGGGCTTTTCATTGGCCGCGTTCGCTTCTTATAGGCTGACATCGATGAGCATCCTTGTTTATTGCGTGACGGGATACGGGGATGCGAATGCACGAGTTTTGCCCATGGGTAAACTTATTAGAGCACCCCCCCCCCCTCTTTTCAAGTCACTTACATATTTAGCTGGCTGCTGCTGCCTTTTCCATTCTCTCGTTTCTCTTACAATGTTTAGAAAAGGTAGTGTGTAGAAAAGGTAGCAGAAAGCGACGACAATCAGAGTGCAGTAATTGGGCTGCTTTTGATGTTATGCTATTCCTATTTTTGCTGCTTGCATTTGGCAAGCGAGGGATTTTACTCACGCTATAATTCTTACAGCCCAAGTTTTTGTCCTTTGTATTCTGCCTTTCACTGATGTTATGCAGCTTATTTCTGACGGTAGATTCTAGTTAGAGCCTGTTGCGCTTTAGTCCAAAGTCAGCATGCACACGTGAACTCCGCACCATCGGCGTTAAATATATGGTCAAGTTTATTATTTCTCTATAATAATATTATTATTATAATTGTCTGCAATTACTGCAAACATTTCTCAGCATGGGAAAAACAACACGTGTTTTTCCGGTACTTAGGCCGGGTGGCAAAACTGTTGTTTCTGCTTGTTGCTCGATTTCTCTACTGTGTGCCATATTGAAGACCTTTGAGCTGACGTATTGTATGTTAGCGTGAAAAATTAACATATTCCTAATTACCATGAGTTTTTTCTGGCACTTCAGCTACCACAAATCTTGCTAGTTTCACGACGTATATCGCCCCAACTATTTCTCAGAGAGGACAAGTTGACGTAGTCTACTGCGACCTAGCAAAGCCTTTGACGTAGTCAGCCACTAACTGTTCTTGGTTAAAGTTGCAAACTTTGCTGTTGACTCGTCTGTTGTGAATCTCTTCCTACAACTATCTGCTTAGTAGATCATGTTATGTTGCCGTAAATGGCCAAACGTCTTCTTTGTATAAGGTACTAGTGGGGTTCCTCGAGGGTCGGTGTTAGACCCACTCATATATTTTTTTAAATTAACAACGTTTTTTTTCCTAACTTGTTATTCTTCTTTTTATTGTGTACCAGTGACATCACAATATTTAAGGAAGTTCATTCAGTTTACGACTTGTTTCTTGCGGCAGTCAGATTTGTGTTCTTTCTCTGAATGGTGTGACAATAATAACCTGCACCTGAATACCTCAAAGACCAAGTTTCTGAGTATATCTAACAAAGCGTTCATCGTGTCATTTTAATACTGTGTATATATGGTATCGGTATGTAAGACGTATGAATTCTTTGATCGTGGTGTTCTTTTTTATAGTATGCTCAAATCTTCTGCTCATGATCACATGTGGGATATATGCATCCCGAAACCATCATATGATTGACGCTGTAGTTAAGGGCTCCGAAAATTTCAACCACTGGGGGTTCTTTACGTGAATCCAAATCTCATCACACGGGCCTACAACATTTTCACCTCCACCGCAAAGCCGAGATTCAATCCCGCGACCTGCGGGCTGGCAGTTGAGTACCTTAGCCACTAGAACACCACGGTGGGGCCGAAGTTTCCGCTAACACTAAACGTTACTACCACGTGAGGCATTTGTTCTCTCGGCTGTCTTTGTAGAATATCTCGAGAATTCAGTTCTCCTACAGCCTTCCCGAAATTGTCCACTACAATGTCTTCCTAAACTTGAGTATGCTTCTGTGATCTGGAATGGCATCGCTAAATCTGGCAGTGTTGCCGTTGAGCGAGTACAGAACAAAATTCATAAGCATTTACAACCATTGTTTTGCTAGAAATGACTCTGTAGGACGTTCTAACACTGCTAGATTATTATCATTAAAATTACTTCACTGCCGATTAAGTCGCGCTGAACCTTTAATTTCTTTACTACTTAGCTCACGGTATGATATCCTGCCCTTTGCTTCTCAGTTGTGCAAATTTTCAGATTTCGCGTACGTTAACCAGAGAGAATCGGCTATTGCATGTACCTGCCAACTTCTTTCAACACTCTACTGCTCACAAAATACAAAGTTTACTTATTAGTTTCTTTCATTATCTCAATGTTATTCACAGTCCACTGTCACTGTTTTTATATCAGCTCTGCACTGTCTTAAGATAGTTTTTCCCATGTACAGATTCTTCCTTTTTTTTGTCTTTTAGGGAGCCTTCCACATAGTTGTGTAGATTCCCTTTCATTTTTTACTGCGATTCCACTGTTCTCGTCTTGTCCTTTGTTCTTCCCATTTGGTGCTGAATTCTTTTTTCTGCGTTTTCGGTCTGTTCATGTCATTGTTTTTGTGTAGACTGTACTGTATTGTTTATTTTATTGTTTTGTTTTTGCGTGCGCCTGCCTAAAGACCTCATGGTTGTTTCCCAGCACATAAATAAGGTATTGATTGATTATTATTATCATAGTTACGTTGTCGAGAATCTGGCAATGTGCACAGCTTCATTTGTTTCTGTGTTCTTTCTAATGGCCCATGTTGTGTCACTTGGCAGCATAAGCGCTCGCTCTAGCTTATCAGGGAATGGTAAAGGTGCTTTCTTAAGTAGACGCAAGTCCCTTCATGCCTTCCACCAGACAGCGATACCTTTCCAATCTTCACGTGAGGCTCTGCCATATTTATTCGTGTTGCTATTTTCGTTGTGCAAGATCGTCAATATCATCGGCATTATTCACAATAAAAACAAATTGCATAAATGAAAATAATGAACGTTTGTGCATTGCATATTAGCAAAAATATATTGCACAGTAGGCATCTCGCAACTGTAGTTGTAGCAGGTGCCCTGAGATAATTTACGGCGAGCCATTGAAGGCCACTATTTCACATTACGCAGCTACTTTGTTGTGTGTTCTGTGCAGGCCTTTTGTATATGCGAAGCAGGTCTTTGACCCGCCTGTGTAACGCTGTCCGTCCGTGTCTCCGTGCCAACGCACTGCACTGCGCTCTCCTCGCCACATGCGTTGCGGCGGTGCCAAGTATGTCACGCCTACCCTCGCAATGCGCGGTGAAATCACTCGCTCCCTCGCCTGCCGCGCGCTCAACGCGTGTCATGTCGCCCGCCTAAACTTGCGCCGAAGCGATCTGGCCTAACCCAGCCGTCACCGGCGTTGAGAGCGTTAGCAGAGCCGATGGCACTTGTGAATGGAGATGTCGTGCCTGCAACACCGACAAGGTGCAAGCCAGGGAAGCCAAACGCAAGCTTTGGCAGTGGAAGACCAATGACACCGACGAGGTGCGAGTCAAGCACGCCGATCGCGTTCGACAATCGAGACGGAGCGTGGGTAACACCGATGACACGCGAGCCAAGGAAGCCGAGAGGAAACGCTGGTAGTGGAAGGCCAACGCCGGTGAATCCTCGACGTCGTCGGCAAAGTCTCAGCGTGCACTTCACTGATCACAAGGCCAAGATATTCAAGGCGAAACACGCGCCAGCTCCGCTCCAGCGCCCCTGTTCACTTTGACGAAACGACAAGACCTACGCCAGTCATCGCTCCATACGAATCTTCCAGCGCTCACCGCAGCATCCACGTTAGCGCCGTTAAACGCGTGACGGCACCCGTGCGCAATGCTGCTGATTCGCATCTCATCAGGATTCTCTCTGGGAAGATGTCGTTAATTTTTGCTTCCCAAGTTCGTGTTCACACTGCTTAGATATTGGGCAACACAATGATGGCTGTCGTGGTGCCCTAGCAGCAAGTGACAGCATGTAGTCAAGGAGACTGCAGGTAGATCGAGTCGTCACATTGTAGAATTAAGAGGTGCAAGGGCGAAACGAGAAAAGTAGATGGCACTGGCACCGTGTTCTTTGCCACAAGTCAACACACTATGAAAACAATTTCACTTGGGTAAATCAATTTGAAGTAGAAAAAGAAAATGTCTACGCCGACCCTCCAACACAAGGCCCCGCCGTGGTGGTCTAGTGGCTAAGGTACACGGCTGCTGACCCGCAGGTCGTGGGATCGAGTCCCGGCTGCGGCGGCTGCATTTTCAATGGAGGCGGAAATGTTGTAGGTCCGTGTGCTCAGATTTAGGTGCATGTTAAAGAACCCCAGGTGGTCGAAATTCGCGGAGCCCTCCACTACGGCGTCTGTCATAATCATATCGTGGTTTTGCGACGTAAACACCACAAATCAATCAATCAACCCTCTAATATCGACGTTAGTACGCATCACACTCAGAAGCAGGTCACCGCGGGTCAGAGACTGTCAACCACGGTGCTAACGCTTCAACTTCATGTTCTGCAAGTAAGATTTTAGGTTGCTCCTATCCGACAAGGAAGATGAATTCGCAGTTGCTACGGCAGATGCCTATGACTAAAGAACTGGGCTCGCAACGCAGAAATACTTTCATGAGAGCAAACGAAGTTATGGCCAAGCCGATAAATCATGTGTGAGGATGTGTAATGATTTGGGTGTCACAAAGCTCATGGTGTAATTGGCAACGCGTAGCCAATGGGCTTTTTTTTTCCTTGGCTAAGGGGCAAAATGACGACACTCCTTTTAGGTTGATAATTTTTGAATGTGCTGTGGTTAAATTATAGACCGCCCAATCACAGCATCTTTCAGATTTAAAAACAGCGTAAAAAGAAAGACAGGAAATATTGAAGGCATGACACAGGCGCTGAACTCGCAACTAACAATAATTGAAAGTGCCACGGTGTGCCACGTGACTAGGCCGTCGGCTTTTTACAAGGGCGTGCACCTTTCAATAAATCTCCAGTTGCCAGTTCCGCACCTACGTCGTGTCTTCTTTAGTCCTCGTCTCTTTTTTAGCTGTTTTTTCATTCCAAGCAAGAAACTCTAACTAGTCCAACTTTTTCTTCTACTGCAACCACAGCATGTTGATCATGTTGTCATTAGTTCGATCTTTCTTCGGCACGGAGTCCCACTGAGGGTTTCAGAGTTTCAAAGAAGCTTGGGTCCTTCAGCAGTTAGTGGTGTGTTGTTTGAACTCAAGGACTTGTACTACTCTATGACCCACGGCATGCGGATGAAGAACGTTTCCGATGCCATCGACAGTTACGCAATGGTTTGCTTTCAAAATGACTATGGCATGAGGATCAAATCATTTCTTGAGCTGCTGAGGACCTACCTGCAGTCTTCAATTGAAGAGTTCGATGATTCCTTATACCGGCAAAAGCAAGGAATCTGCATTGGTGGCTGCTTGACAGCCGTGCATATTAGTGAGCAGAAGCACTCTATACCTCCAATGTATTCGCTCTCGGCAGCGGCAGCACCAATTTTACCATTGGCGGCCGCTGAGCATCCTACTATATAAATCAATCAAGAACACAAAATGTCTTTTATGACGTCACAGGTGACGTCCAAAATAGCGGGAAAGGACGAAAAATCGACAACAAGAAGGTTGCCACGGAAGCCCTCCTTTCCCACTTCGCATGCATGCGGATTGCGCTCGTGCCTTCTTTAAGGTCCGCAGGCCACTCGGGCGATGCGGCCATTCATATAATTTTGATAATCTTTCTTTATTTTGATTTTTTTATGTTCTCTGAAGAGGGAAAAGTTAGCCTGGCTATCTCTCAGTCAGACGCAAATCGATCGGTACAAATAAAATGACCCTTTTTATTGTAAGTTTAGCATAAAACCAGACATACACAGAGTGTGAAAGTGTCCGTCTACAAAAGCATCTTTAACTTACAACTGACATAGGGACATAATCAGCAAGCTTTGAACCTAGAATATCTGAACCAATGTGGAAATTATCAGCAATCACGAGTAGGGCACGTTGTATTTGACTCAATCAAGTTTGTTATGATGACGGGATAGTTTCCTTACAGAACTTGAGTACCAAACGAGACTGAAGTTCAGAGGCACGCTGAGGCATTGTATTCTAGCTATAAGAAATGTTTCGAGAAAGATCATCACTGGAAGACGTGTTTCGGCAATACGACTTGTCTTCGTCAGGGCGACAGCGTCGCCTTGACGAAGAAAACGTTGGTTCCACGACATTCTAATAATTTTTAGAAGCATTTAGTCTATCACGTGTACTTGAGTGGCATTGTTAGAAATAAAGACTCACAAATTTTTAAGCTGCTCCTACAAGAATTCGATGAGCAGGAGGCAACCTATAATTACTTGACATCATCTGAACTGCACGCCACTAGTTACAAAAAAAACTAAAAATACGTAGCCGAGACAACTCGAATTCAAGCATTTAAATAAATGCATTTTGCCGACAGAAGCTTGGATGCCGTATTCACCAATTAGCCAATCGACACTGCACTTTTGTCAGTCCAGGCAGGCTTGCAAAGAACTTGGTTTAACCATACGTATTCATGCAAAATTAATACCTGGCCCCGCCGCGGTGGTCTAGTGGCTAAGGTACTCGGCTGCTGACCCGCAGGGCGCGGGTTCAAATCCCGGCTGCGGCGGCTGCATTTCCGATGGAGGCGGAAATGTTGTAGGCCCGTGTACTCAGATTTGGGTGCACGTTAAAGAACCCCAGGTGGTCTAAATTTCCGGAGCCCTCCACTACGGCGTCTCTCATAATCATAGAGTGGTTTTGGGACGTTAAACCCCACATATCAATCAATCAAAATTAATACCTGCCCAGATAATGAACCTGAATTCTCGTGCTCACCCATTGCTTTAGGAAATGTTGAAAAAGCTTCGCGGAACTAGAAATCACCAGACTAGTAGACCGCAGAGCAGCGCAAAACTTATGTCGCCTGATTAAGTCATCTTCGACGAATACAAGCCTGACTTTTCCAGCGTAGCTCACTGTGGATTCCGTTCTCTGCCCGCCACAAATTGCTGTGTTTATCTTTCCCGTAGTTGACACGCCAACCAAGCGAGATAACTTAGCGTGATCCAACTTTGAATATCGCTAAGCGAGGGGCGAGAAGAAGCGGAGGCAAGCGCTAGAAACGAAGGTCAATCACTCCCCGCGCTTCGGCTGACGTACAAGGAATGTTAAGACCCATGGCTTTTGAAACTTCGCCTCTAAAAACAGTTAAATGACAAGTTATAGCATACTACTGCGTAATTAGTCCTTTAACTTTTTCTGTCTTTAGGTACGACTACCTCTATAGGCTTTCCAACAGGACCTGTTGAAGCAGCTACGACTATTCGACTAACCCATCCGTAGGAAAGCATTATTTTTTGTATGTCATGCAGCATAAATTAAACAATAATATACAACTCGGTCTCCTAGACGGATTCCATGAGCGGTCAATGCATGTCGCCACAAATAAAATACGAACTGACATCCACCGACACTGTTCACGAGCACAAGGCAAGACTGAGATTTAAATGTTTCGTGACAGCCAGCATTTATTAAAATAAGATACATTAATTAGACAGCGCGCGTTTTGCTCACACCGCAGGTAACAAAAGTTAAGCCTTTAGAACAATTTGTTGACGCTAACTGCAGATATCTTGTCTTGCATTTTACAAACACGATAGTTGTGTTTTCGCGTGTTGGTTCGCATGTGACCACACTTTAGATGTGTATATGTCGTCGTACTCGTAAGCAGTACGGGGCTTTACCTTCTAACGGCTGCAGCGAATAAAGGCAGTTGAGAAGCGCATGAGTAATCATGACAATATATCCACGTGCAGATAGCTAAATACGGATGTTCGATATGTCAGATTGGTATCATTACGGACATTGCAAGTAATCATCGAATATTAATAGTTCACTGTTCCAACTTGCAAATATTGATTATTATTCAAATGTGCATGCTATTTTACCTTCAACTAATAAGGGGTGAAATGAATAATAAATGCGCCAATATAGGTTACAAGAAAATAGCCATAATAGCAATTTGAAGTTTTAGTAGCCAGACAGGGTCGGAAAGTAGTTGATTTGGTGCAAAGTAGCCATCATTGGCAACACTGGTAACGGCTGTAGCTAGTTTGCTGTTTCTTCATGCTGGTTCTTGATGCCCAGTTGTCTGGCTTCCTCGTCACGCTGAGGGTAGATGGTGATGTCAGGGTTTTCATCATCGGTGATTTTGGGAAGCATAGCATCGAGCGTCGTTGCCGGGTTCCATCTAGACGAACTTGTATGACGCCATCTGCTTCGTTTAATCGACAGCCATGTTGTATGTGAAGGTCACGTACAGAAAAATGGCATCCTAGGTCTTGTGTTCGGCACCAACGTAGTACATGGTCAGCATGTCTGGGATGATCTTGTTTAGACGCTCAATGAGGCCACGCTACCTAAAATGACTGGCGAAGATGCCAGCGTTATCGCTAGCGGCTGCGTAAGTTCCTGAACAACCTTTGATGTTCACGTTGAGCCCGTAATCTCATCGCAAATTTCAAAGATTACCTACATCGTTCTCAGCCATTTGGGCACGCTTTGTGCAAGGCAGCACTTGCATTGGTATGGTATCATAAGAATAGAAAGGGGCATGTGAGGCAGTATGTATGTATGTATGTATGCATGTATGTATGTATGTATGTATGTATGTATGTATGTATGTATGTATGTATGTATGTATGTATGTATGCAATTGGTTGATATGTGGGGCTTAACGTCCCAAAACCACCATATGATTATGAGAGACGCTGTAGTGGAGGGCTCCGAAAATTTCGACCACCTGGGGTTCTTTAACATGCACCCAAATCTGAGCACACGGGCCTACAACATTTCCACCTCCATCGGAAATGCAGCCGCCGCAGCCGGAATTCGATCACGCGACCTGCGGGTCAGCAGCCGAGTACCTTAGCCACTAGACCACCGCGGCGGGGCTGTATGTATGTATGTATGTATGTATGTATGTATGTATGTATGTGTGTATGTATGTATGTATGTATGTATGTATGTATGTATGTATGTATGTATGTATGTATGTATGTATGTATGTATGTATGTATGTATGTATGTATGTATGTATGTATGTATGTATGTATGTATGTATGTATGTATGTATGTATGTATGTATGTATGTGCGATGTCTCAAGCGATTAAACTGATGCGGCTGTATGCGACCACTTCTCCGACCCACTTCTTCAAACAAGCCGTGACTCGAGGCTCGTCTTTCACTCGAATGAGTGGGGCAGAGCACCGTTCCTCAAGCGATCAGATTGAAGCGGGCGTACGCGACCGCGTCTCAGACCCTCTTACCTCGCAATCTTAAAGCAACCCTCGACTCGAGCTTCGTCTTTCACTCGAATGAGTGGGGCAGAGCACCGTTTCTCGACGGAAGATGACTGCAAACTTATCGAGAACCACTGTCAATTATCTCTCCTATGCAATGACCACATCTGCATTCGTCGAGGACCAGTATATATTACCATCCGCCAAGTAGAGAATGAACCACTGAGTGGAGGAGCATACTAGAATCCAGGGGCCTGAGTATCGCCGGCCACATCTCTTAAGCTCTGAAGAGATGCCACGCAGTTTTCGTCTTTGTTCGATGACTTAAAGGGCTAAAAATGGGACGAGACGCCCACTTGACGAGTGAGACAACATCAGTTGCTTTCAGACGTGGTTTCAAATGTTTGACGATGATGCTACATCCGATTATATGCGTTCATAAGCGTGGATGCAACGCTGAAGTGCTAAATAGTATGCAGAAGTAACCTAACCGTGTCTGTAGCATCAAAAGGCATCAATATCTTAGCGCTAGGACAAGAAAGAGACAACGGGATGAGTGCTATTGGTGCTGTCTTTTTTGTCCGTCTCTACTGACGCTATACCTTTTCATGCATATAACTAAGTAGCCCAAACATGCACTTTGTCAAACACGCCTAGAAACTCTCGGATACATCAGGCATACCCCTAGGGAAGGGCTCATGGGAGTTATGTCGCTATGTTTCAACAGTTTCTGCAAACTGAAGAAAGTGGTGTACACAGAGTGGCTTACCGATTCATTGAACTGCAACACCACAAAGTTACGCTACGACGCATTGAATAGATATTATCCACAATCAAATGTTCACCACCTACAACCTCAAAATAGCTTCAAGCTGTTAGTTAACATACCTAGAACGTCTGGTGCATTGAAAGGAAAAAATTTGCGCGCAAGCAATCAACATCAAGCCATATATTATGCGGGAGCCACCGAACACGTGGGAAAAATTAGGTCATTTTTTTGGTTTATGATGAAGCTTATATTATCTGCATGTGCGTTCACTCGACGTCAAATGAGTCTAAATTATTTCCTACTAAAAGGGTGAGTGAGCACACTTCACAGGCGAGGTTATTCTTATGACAGGTATAGCACGTGAAAAAAGTGAGGCAACTATGCCGTCGTTTAGATACTGTTTTCAACAAGATGTGTTCTGTACGCTCAGCTTGTTACACTGAACATCATATATATATATATATATATATATATGCGTGTGTGTGTCCTTCTTAGGCCAAGCCGGCCTAAGAAGGACTTCCACACTCAAGTTCAGGAAAGAACTGCCTGACCCTTTTTCTTATTCGACTTTCCTCGAGCACCCGCGAGATCGGCGCCAATCTACTTCATTTTCCTCGCGCGAAGGTGGGAGACACGCGCCGAGTATCGTCTGCTTTCGCTCGTCACAATATATATATATATATATATATATATATATATATATATATATATATATATATATATATATATATATATATATATATATATATATATATGCGATGCTTTTTTTAACAGTCACCTACCATAAAATATCACAAGTATTCTTCTTCAGGTAACTGCCAGATGGATTCGCAAAATCTCTATAGTTGCCCTGCAGCAGTGCCAGTTCTTTATCATGACGTGCACTACGAAAGCTGGGCTGCTGATCATGTTTCCTCATTAAATTGCGGCCTTTGTCAAAGTCCCTACTCAGCAAATGCGGCGCTCATTCGAAACCCATCTGATCTGTCACTCCCGTGTCATGTAAAAGTACGGCACGAATGGCGTCGCTTTACATACGCCTTCAACGAAATACCCCATTTTCACTCCGCCAAAAGCCAATTGCGCAAACACACACAAACACACACACACACACACACACAAAAAAAAACGCCAAGTCAGCACGGAACGTGTAGCACAGCCACAGCGAAAGCTGCAAGAGAGGCCTTTCAGAGCCTTTTCTAAACCTATTTTATTTTGGTAACTTCTACAGGCACACATGCTGGGCACGCGCTACGCCATAAATAATCATAATTTTTGTGTAATAGGCTGCCTTCATTTGTGCAAGCAATGCGCGCTAAGATTGTTCTCACTGGAAGAGGTGGAAGGAAACACTGGCGCATTCGTGAAGGACTAGTGCTATTTTTCATTATTCTTGGGCGCAAAACACACTAAAAATGTGCGCTATCAACACTAACGAGGCAACAAGACGTGTAACTACCCGGAAATTCTGCTAAAAGTCATCATGTTAGAACATGGTGGGCCGTTCGTGAGGTTTTGTCCCCGATATTTGTAACAATCGGAGAAAAAAAACGTCTTTTAGGGTATCTTTGTTGAGACTAGAGCGCAAGTCATCGAAGTGCTGCATATTTTCGTTGGTCTGTATTTTCTGTTAAGTATTGTAAATCACTTTACGGGATATGAGTGGAACTGCGCTGATGCATTGCCTGTCGTACGATTTGTCGATGCTAACGTTCGCTACCAGCAGCACAAAACATCTATGCGGCTGGTACTCGAGGCTGTCTATGCGCGATGATCCCCCTGGTGGCAAAGAGTTCGCACTTCGGAATATTCCACCCCATCCACGCGAATAATCTCAGCTTCGGGAGGTCACAACACTGTGTTTTTAGCACAGCGACGTCTATGCGTGGCAGTCTATACAATTGAGCGAGATAACAGGATGTCATGAAAGCACGGCTATATACTTGAAAGGCGTGCGCTTAAACCATATTGCACAAAGTGAGATCACGCTATGGGCCAGCCGGCATACGGACCCACTGAGAGTTTTATGCGAACGCTAACTATACTACTAACACTATACAACTACGGCATTGGCTATCCGAAGGTAGCTTTACAGTAAAAACATTGGCCCCGTATCTGCATGTTACTCTGGAAATGTCGCCGAAATATGATAGCCTTGCGAGTGGAGAGAGTGAACAAAACATTTATTTGATGTTCTGCGCAAGACAATGGGTGAATGGTATTCTGGAGGCGCTGCATTAGAGTGCCTCGAGCGTCCGCAGCGGAGGTGAACGAGTGCATCTCACGTGAGACATAAGCGCCATCTGGCAGTTTTCTTGGAAAAGGAAGCGCGTGGCTCTGAGACGGGTTGCGCGCCCCTCTCAGAGGTGATAAGGTGTGGAACGCAAGACGACGCGTAGATGCCATCACCGTCTTGCATTGTCAAAGCACTGGAAACACTCGCCTTTTCGTACAAGCTTTGCATGGTCCGCGCAGCGTGATAAGCGCTACGGTCCTTAAAGTTACTTCTGTGGGTCTTTTCCAGTAAAAGGTGCACATGCAGAATATTGTCATGGGTAAGTAGATGCCTGAGGATGACGACGACGAAGTGCTGAACGGGAACGTGCTCGGACTGCAGCAGCGTCGTACGCATTAGCTCGCCAGTATATTCGCCAGTACACATTTGTTCACCAGTGTATACTTTATTCCCCCGTAACATCATCGGTAGAAGGTGCGGGGTACCACTCGCTATACAGCCCAACGAGCTGGATCTTCGCAGCGGACGGCGCATTGCAGCTACCACGATGACTGACCAGGCTACTCAATGTCAACAAGATCCGTCAGCCCCGCAGCCGATCGTTGTTGGTGCAACCTCGGCACCCAGGTCCATTCAACGGCACAAGTGGCATAGACGTCGATGACTGGCTGGTTCAATATGAGCGCGTCAGCAGCAGTAACCATTGGGGTCCGACGCTTATGTTGGCGAACATCATCTTCTACTTGCATGGCACGGCAAAACTCTGGTAAGAGACACATCAAGAAGAGTTGACTAGCTGGGACGTCTGTAAGCAGAAATTGCGCTATCTATTTGGGAAACCCATCGGACGTCAAGTGGCCGCAAAGAAAGAGCTTGCGACTCGTGCCCAGACATCCACAGAGCCGTACATCACGTACATCTAGGACGTGTTGGCTTTGTGCCGCAAGGTCGACAAGGACATGCTCGACGAGGACAAAGTCGGACACATCCTAAAAGGAATTGCGGATGACGCCTTCAATTTTCTCCTGTGCAAGGACTGCTCGACGGTGGAGTCGGTCATCGAAGCATGTCGCCGCTTCGAGCAGGCAAAAAGTAGGCGCATAGTTCACCGATTTGACCACCTTCCCAACACGGCGGCTACGTCCTCTTGTGAAGATTTGCCCACTACTACACCAACCACCAGCGCCAGAAAACGTCGCCAGAATAGTCCGTCGGGAACTCGAGGACTATGGCTCCCGCTATGTCTAGCGTCAGCGCGCAAGGTCACAACCTCGGTGCTGTTTCAATGATTCAGGCCGTGGTTCACCAAGAAATTGCGAATATGGGCATTTCGCCACCTCATCAAAATGTCCCTGCTACTTCCAGCTCGGCTCCAGTTGTTGCGGCTGCCACTCCGAACCGCACGTTCGCGCCACGACGAAACCAAGCTGAATGGCGCACTCATGATGATCGGCCGATATGTTTCACGTGCCATCGGATAGGACACATCGCTCGCCATTGCCGCAGCTTGTGGACCTCATCACCTCGACCGAGCTTCTATGATTGGCGGCCTCGCTCTGAACGTGCACCTTATGCCCCGTCCTACCATGCTGAGACAGGTGCAAAGTATAATCCAGAACGTCGGACCAGCTGCTCGCCATCGCCCGTGCGTCTTCAGTCCCGCTCGCCCCAACCCCGCCGTTCTCGGTCTCCCTACGACCGTCGCTCGGAAAACTAGCCGGTGCAGCCCCCGGAGGTGACGCTGCATACACGACTTGGACTGCAAATCCTCTGATTACTTTCGACCAGCGGTGTAACCTCCTTACAGTTCTCGTTGATGGTTTACCTATAACTGCTCTTATTGATACCGGTGCACAAATATCTGTGATGAGCTGAGACCTCCGCCGCCGCCTCCAAAAAGTTCTGACGCCTGCGATTGCACCTACCATTCGTACTGCGGATGGGAGTACTCCTGCTGTGCTTGGAATGTGCACTGCGCGATTAACAATTTCTAAGCATCAAACTTCAGTTCTGTTTGCTGTACTGGAAAATTGCCCTCATGACCTAATCCTTGGACTCGACTTTCTGACTTCACACGCTGCGCTCATTGACTGTTCCAAAGGTCTCCTTCAGCTCGAACTACCATCCTTTTCGGAGACCGTCTCTACCAGCCCACCTCGTCTACGCTCTGTCGATTTCCTTAGACTTCCGCCGCAAGCCGCAGTCCAAGTCCAACTCTCACCATATCCTGCAGTAACCGATGGTGATTATGTTGCTGCCCCGATTTCTGACGTCGCCATGACACGCAATGTTGCACTCCCCAACACGGTGGTTACCGTTAAGGACAACCGAACTTCGTTTCCCGTCCTCAATTTTGGCCTCTCAGCGCAAGTTATTCCTCGCGGCATGTCACTTGCGCATCTTACACCACTGGTCGACCACACAGTTTCCGCTCTAACCACCAATTTGCCACCTGATTTTTCTTCAACGTCGTTCTCGTCACGTTCCTGTTCCGACCTTTTCAAGCCAATGCTATCTGACAAGCTCACCTCTGAACAAGTCTCTGCTTTCTGCCGTGTGCTTGATTCTTATCAGGACATCTTTGACTTCGGCGACCGTAATTTGGGCCAGACATCTGTGGTAACCCATCGCATTGACACCGGTGACGCTCGACCCATTCGCCGACGACCCTACCGTGTGTCAGCCCCGGAGCGTGCTATTATACAGCGAGAAGTCGATAAAATGCTTGATAAGGGCATAATCGAACCCTCATCTAGTCCCTGGTCCTCACCCGTTGTACTTGTTAAAAAGAAGGACAATAGGTGGAGATTCTGTGTTGATTACCGCCATCTCAACCATATTACCAAGAAAGATGTCTATCCCCTACCGCGCATAGATGATGCACTCGATTGCTTGCACGGTGCCAAATATTTCTCTTCAATAGATCTTCGCTCAGGCTACTGGCAGATCGCTGTGGACGACAAAGACAGAGAGAAGACGGCCTTCGTGACTCCTGATGGACTTTATCAGTTCAAGATGACGCCTTTTGGATTATGCAAAGCCCCCGCGACATTTGAGCGCATGATGGACTCTCTCCTTCGAGGCATGAAGTGGACCATCTGCCTCTGCTATCTTGACGACGTTATTGTTTTTTCGACTACTTTCGACGACCATCTTACCCGTCTGTCCACAGTGCTTGATGTTTTTTCGACGTGCCAACTTGCAACTTAACTCGTCCAAATGCCGCTTTGGGCAACGCCAAATCTGCGTACTCGGCCATCTTGTTAACGCTGCAGGCGTTCAACCAGACCCTGCGAAAGTCCGTGCAGTTCGCGACTTCCCCACACCCCGCTCTGCCAAGGACGTCCGAAGTTTTCTGGGACTGTGCTCCTATTTCCATCGTTTTGTCGAGAAGTTCGCTGAAGTAGCCCGTCCTCTAACCTGCCTCCTCAAAACGGATGTCGCATTCACCTGGGGCCAACAGCAAGCAAACGCCTTCTCGTCGCTCGTTGACATTCTCACCAATCCACCAGTCCTAGCACACTTCGACCCATCTGCTGCCACGGAGCTTCGTACTGACGCCAGTGGCCACGGCATAGGCGCAGTGCTCGCGCAGCGGCAACAAGAAATGCAACGCGTCGTCGGGTATGCAAGCCGTCTGTTGTCGCCCTCGGAACAAAATTATTCCATTACAGAACGCGAGTGCTTAGCTCTCGTCTGGGCCATTGCGAAATTGCGACCGTACCTGTATGGCCGACCATTCTCAGTTATTACGGACCACCATGCGCTTTGCTGGCTTTCCTCACTCAAGGACCCTACGGGACGCCTTGGTCGCTGGGCGCTGCGCTTACAACAGTACACTTTTTCCGTATCCTATAAATCCGGACAACTTCACAAGGATGCCGACTGCTTGTCCCGTTACCCAGTCGATCCCCCTGACACGAGGGAAGATGAGCAAGAGGCCCTCGTTCTTTCAATTACCGACTTCACCTACATAGCTGCTGAACAACGCCGCGACCCCTTTTTGCGTGCTATTATCAATGGTCTGCACTCTCCCCACCCTGACCACTCCTTACAACTGTTCGTTGTTCACAACGACATCTTGCACCACTACAACACCCGCCCTGATGGTGCTGAGCTTTTACTCGTTGTTCCTGTGCATCTTCGCTCAGATGTTTTGGCCCAGCTGCATGATGGCCCCTCCGCTGGACACCTAGGGGTGTCACGCACGTATGACCGCATTCGCCGCCGATTCTTTTGGCCTGGCCTCTACCGTTCTGTGCGACAGTACGTTGCGGCATGCGACCTCTGCCAGCGCCGCAAGACACCTGCTCTGAGACCTGCTGGTACCCTCCAGCCCATTGAAGTACCAGATGAGCCATTTTTCCGAGTTCGGCCTCGATCTTCTAGGACCCTTTCCCGTGTCGGCCACCAGTAATAAGTGGATTGCTATTGCTACCGACTACGCAACGCAGGTATGCCGTTACACGCGCCCTCCCCACCAGCTGCGCTACTGATGTAGCCGATTTCCTTCTTCATGACATCATTCTGCGTCATGGTGCTCCTCGTCAGTTGATCACCGACCGCGGCAGCTGTTTTCTATCTAAAGTAGTCGACGAGCTCCTGCGATCCTGCTCTACCCACCACAAGTTCACTACAGCGTACCATCCGCAAACCAATGGCCTCACGGAACGCCTCAACCGTACCTTGAGGAATATGTTAGCGATTTACGTCTCCAAGGATCACAAAGATTGGGACATCCACTTACCTTTCATTACCTTCGCATACAACAGTTCACGTCATGATACAGCTGGATTTTCCCCTTTTTACCTACTGTTCGGTTATGACCCGCCTTTGCCCATGGACACCATGCTCCGATCTGACGCTGCCTCATCGACTGCTTATGCTCGTGATGCCCTGGCCCGAGCTGACATCGCCCGCCAAGTCGCCCGGGATCGTTTATGTGCCTCGCAGCTTAACCAAAAGAGTGCTTACGATCGCCAGCACCGCGACGTACAGTACTCTCCGGGGTCACTCGTCTTGCTGTGGTTACCATCACGTCGTGTTGGTCTCTGCGAAAAACTGATGTCCCGTTACGTTGGCCCCTACCGCGTCATACGCAAGGTCACTAGCGTGACCTATGAGATAGCTCCACTCCATACCACGTCAGTACCAGCTTCAGTTCCGACCGATATAGTGCACGTCTCACGGCTTAAGCCATACTTCTCACGCCTCGAGAATTGATCGCACCAGGACGGTGCTTCTGCCGCCGGCGGGTAATTTCATTTCATTTCATTTCATTTTATTTCCTTAAAGACCCCTTGCGGGGCATTACATAAGGGGTGGGTACATAAAAATTGAGCAGAAAACAATCGTTTGTCCTAAAGTGAAAGATGAGTAGTGATACTGGTTGTGAAGGTAGAAGTACAAGTAATGGCAGGAATGTCGCCTGAAAGGTCATTCCAGGCAACTGCCGTGCGAGGAAAAAATGATGTTGAAAAAGTAACGGCGCGTGCACGTGGGCGTCCGACTTGAAGTGGATGATTAGTTCGTTGAGAGATGTACGCTGGGGGAACAAAATAAGGTGACATGCGCATCGAACTGTGAAAAAACTTATGAAATAACGAAAGACTGGCGATACGGCGGCGGAGGGAAAGGAGGGGCAGTTGAAGTTCTGCCTTTAGTGAAGATACGCTGACGTCACTGGAGTAAGAATTATTGATAAACCTAGCGGCACGGTTTTGAATACACTCAAGGGCGTCTTCTAGATAGGCCTGATGCGGGCTCCAGATTGGGGAAGCATATTCAAGTTTAGTTCTAACAAGGCTTTTGTAAGCTAATAATTTTACATTTCTAGGTGCGTTATGTAGATGACGTCGCAAGAATCCCAATGTTTTGTTTGCCGATGATACGACTTTCGTGATATGCAAACCCCATGAAAGATCGTTGCAGAATGTCACGGGCTAAGTAGATGCCTGAGGATGACGACGACGAAGTGTTGAACGGGAACGTGCTCGGACTGCAGCAGCGTCGTACGCATTAGCTCGCCAGTATATTCGCCAGTACACATTTGTTCACCAGTGTATACTTTATTCCCCCGTAACAATATATACGAGTTGTTATGGTGGCTCGGACATGCACAATAATCGCTTTTTATTGGACAATTACACGAATATGAACGCTAAATCTTGAACAACATTGGTGGGCGCTGAGGATGGGGTCAACCGTTTCAAGTATCCGGTGCCGTTAAGAGTGGAAAAACGGACAAATGTACAGACAGACAGACAGACAGACAGACAGACAGACAGACAGACAGACAGACAGACACACAGTCAGACACGCAGACAGACATACAGACAGACCAAAAGTTTTACGTCTAAGGTCCACAAGAAAGAGTACCGTCTTTAAGACTACCTACAGTACAGTTACGCTCCTTTTTCACGTGCTATTATGTACCCGTAACACACGATCACTCAACACTAGCATTCGTTCACTCACTATTCTACGATCGTATATTACGTTTTCCAGTCGCAACAGAGGTGTCACGAAGCGCGCACGATTCATATCAATGGCCGCCCACCGCCGAAGCCTGCCCGCAGTATACACGCCCGCCTGCGTAACGGGAGAACGCTGGCACGCCATCTTACCGCACTAGCAAGTCACTGCACTCGCCTTAACAAATATCTCATTCACAGCTATTGCTACCAAACTGGTCGCGATAGCAACAACTTCGACACCCCGCATGCAAATAGTCAAGTAAACGATTTAAAGCTAACAGCATGCTAATATTGGATGATAACAGACAATGCACCAGTGTTTCCTTCCACCTCTTCCAGGGAGAACATTCTTAGCGCGCATTGCTAGCATAAATGAAGGCCGTGCATATATGTTACTTAACGTGGACATTAGTACACTAGTCCCGACACTGCGGGGCCAAGAAATATATACGAAAATTTATTATAAATATTAATTGTTTGAAGTTTACGTTTCGAAACTGCATGGTATATGAATACCAGGGACACTGTCCTGTAGGGTTCTGGAAGTTTTGAGCATGTGATAATTTTAACGTGCACACACTACGCATACGTGCCTCGACCGTTTCGCCACCGCCATGTGGTCACCGCGGCTGCGATTTGACCCCGCAACCTTCCGGTCAGCAGTCGAGTCCCATAACCACCACTAAACTGCCACGGCGGGTGTTTGTGAAAAAATTGACTTCAACATCTACGCCAAATTTAGGCTGCATCAAACAGTTTAGTCGAAAATGCACTGCAAGGGTCAGAAAAAAAAACGATGTTATGAGCTTTAGTGGCGCGACATGTGAAATGGCACAAGAACAGCGGCGTTCATGAAGGTGCCTCTTGTTTTTCATGGTGTCATTTTTGCCACTACTCGGAAGCCTTAATTTTCGCCTTCTTGTTCCCGCCTGTACATCTCCTAAAATCGCACTGAAAAAAAAGAAACTGAAATATCATAAAAGGGACAAATGCATGAATATGGGAGCGCTCGAAGAGGGCAGGAGGGGGTGTTCGCCCCCTTCCTAGCCACTTAAGAAGGAGGGTGTTGCGACCAGCTATCACCCCCCCCCCCCATACTGTAGGAAAACTCTGCGCACGCTTGAATTCCAGCATGATATTGACGCAAGGTAGGCTGGCAACTATAGTGGCCAACATCTGAGGAGGATAACGAAGTAGTTCTGTGGGCACGTGCTCTGGAGTTCGTGCTTTTGGCCTTTGGTCACGAAAGTAAACGCCCTGCATTCGTGCCTGCATCTCTGTGTCTTTGTGACATTTCCTGTGGAATTGCGGGGTACGTTAGAGGATACGGTCCCCAGAGAGCACTCCTGACGCAAGCCCATCAAGTAGCTCAGCTGAGCTTACCCCTGTGCACCTACGTTCCAGCCGTCCTCTCTAGGGACTCGAGCCACAGCACGGTTTGCTGCCTGAACGTCAGAAGACTATGAACCAAGCACCACCTAACGTCACCGCGCCACCACCAGCGCACCTGGTTGTCAACCAGCCCAAGACGCCGAAGACATTTCATGGAGCTGCTTTTGAATATGCTGACGACTGGCTCGAGCACTTCGACCGGGTCGCCGTCATCAACGATTGGAGCCCAGGGCGTAAGCTACGCTATGTGTACTGCTTTCTCGAGGACGCCAAAAAAACGTGGTTTGAGAACCATGAAGCAACGCTTACGTCATGGGATGAGTTTCACCGGCAGTTCCTCAAGGCCTTTGCCCGAGAGGATAGGAAAGAGACAGCGGAGCGTGTTATAGAGGCAAAGTTCAAGGCCCTAACGAAAGGGTGAAGACTTATATAGAGGACATGGATCGGCTTTTCAGGCGTTCGGAGCCCTCTATGACCGAATCCAAGCAAGTCCGTCACTTAATGCGTGGTGTTCAAGAAGACATTTTTGCGGGCCTGATTCGAAACCCACCTGCGACACTTGCGGAGTTCTATGAGGAAGCCACTGCCAAGGAGAGGGCCCTTCGACAGCGTGCCAGGCAGTATAACCGGGGTGTACTTCCAAGTGAGGTCACTTCTGTCACTCTCGGCAATGACATCAGCGCGTTGCGAGAGCTTATCAGAGCTCTCATTAAGGAAGAGCTACAGAAGATGCAGGTGACTGCTTCACCTGTAGAGCAGCTCTCCGTTGCGGAGATGGTACGCACCGAGCTACGGCAAGCCGTTCACACTCCCCCACAGTCCGAAGTGCCACAACAGAGGTAATGCGTCGAAATGAGCTACGCGGAAGCAGTGCGACGTCCTCCGTCACGCAGTTCACCCAGCGTGTTTTACCCCAATGAGCGACGCGCTCAGCAAATGGAGGTAGGCTTCCGTCCTCGCAGCCCGCCGTTGATCGCCGAAGCACGACCGAGGAAGAGTGACATCTGGCGTACACCCGACTACGGGCCCCTTTGTTTCCACTGCGGGGAAGCCGGACACGTCTACCGAACTTGTCCATACCGTTGTGTGGGTCTCCCTGGATTTTCACTTAATGCCCCTCGTCCACGACCTGGCGAGCGACCACTGGAAATAGAGAGCTTCAGCTCGAATCGACGCAGTATCGAACATCGGTCGCACGAGCCCCGCTCGTCGTCGCTTGCTCGCTACAGGTCACCGAGCCCAGCATACTCACGCGGCGCTCGGAAACGCCGTTCACCCAGTCCTGCAAGTCTGGAAAACTGAGTTCAGCGACCTCGGGAGGTGAGGCTGCTGACGCTGACTCTACGGAAGATCCTCCACTACGACGACAGCGATGGCAGCAAAAGGTGTACAGACGCAGTCAAACGTGGTACGAAGTGTAGTAACATCAAACATTGTGGTAACCGTGGACGACGAAGAAGTAATGGCACTAATCGACACTGGAGCAGACATGTCCGTTATGAGCATGGGTCTTGCCTGCAGGCTGAAGAAGGTTTCTACCCAGTGGGCTGGGTCGCAGATAGGGACAGCAGGAGGCCATCTTCTCACTCCGGTGGGACGGTGCACAGCGCGAGTCAGTATTCACGGATTAACGTATCTCGGAGAATTTGTAATACTGCCCAGTTGCTCGAGAGACCTGATTCTCAGACTCGATTTTCTGTACGATAACGGAGCCGTGATTGACTTGCAAGAGTCGCAGGTGACGTTTTCTACGGCACACGCTTTAGCGCGCAACCCTCACGACAGTTACATCAATACTTTGAGAATTGTCGACGTTGACCTCACGTTACCGCCGAAGAGTAGCGTGTTGACCTTGGTAACCTGCGACGTTTTCGATGAATTCAACGACTATGAAGGTATTGCAGAGGCAAATATCCCGCTGCTGCTCAAACGAAACATCTGCGTAGCCCGGTGCCTTGTTCGGTTAGAGAATAAACGCTCTCGAGTTCTGCTGACCAACTTCAGCAATGAGTTTCAGCACGTACCTAGAGGCACTACTGTCGCTTTCCTCAGTGAAATCGCCGACTTTTCTGATGTCAGCGCATTGGATACGACTTCACCGCATGCAAAATCTTGTGCTGACCTGGGCAGCCGCATTCACGTTAATCCAGACTTGCCAAATTTACGAAAAGAGCGGCTCGTGACGGAATTTTTGGACTGCTTCTCCACAGCATCTAAAGTTCAACGTACTACCGTTACAAAACACAGCATTGTTACCGAAGAGTCGGCGCGGCCTCGTCGCCAACATCCATACCATGTGTCCCCGAAGGAAAGAGAGGTGAATAAGCGTCAAGTACAAGAAATGCTGAATGATGACGTCATTCAACTCTCGACCAGTGCGTGGGCGTCACCTGTTGTCCTAGTAAAGAAAAAAGACAACACACTACGCTTCTGCGTCAACTACCGACGGCTTAACTAAAAATCACAAAACGCGACGTTTACCCACTGCCACGAATTGATGACGCCCTAGACCGTCTACGCCATGCCCAGTTCTTTACATCATTAGATCTCAAGTCAGGGTACTGGCAAATTGAATTGGACGAGTGTGACCGTGAAAAAACCGCATTCGTGACTCCCGACGGGTGCCCCGCCGTGGTGGTCTAGTGGCTAAGGTACTCGGCTGCTGACCCGCAGGGCGCGGGTTCGAATCCCGGCTGCGGCGGCTGCATTTCCGATGGAGGCGGAAATGTTGTAGGCCCGTGTACTCAGATTTGGGTGCACGTTAAAGAACCCCAGGTGGTCTAAATTTCCGGAGCCCTCCACTACGGCGTCTCTCATAATCATGTAGTGGTTTTGGGACGTTAAACCCCACATATCAATCAAATCCCGACAGGTTCTACGAATGTAAAGTGCTGCCTTTTGGTCTCTGTTCCGCTCCCGCCACATTTCAACGCATGATGGACACTCTACTTGCTGGACTAAAGTGGCAGACGTGTCTTGTATACTTGGATGATGTCGATGTGTTTTCGAGCACGTTTTACGAACTTCTTTCAAGGCTAAAAAGCATCCTCACTGCGATAAGGAGAGCAAACCTTACTATCAGGCCCGAAATGTGCTACTTTGGCTATCAGGAACTCAAGTTTCTCAGCCACGTGGTGAGCCCGGGGGGTGTTCGACCAGATCCAGAGTAGTTGGCTGCCGTTGCCGATTTCCCTCGTCCTGGCGACAAGAAGGCTCTTCAGCGATTCCTCGGACTATGTGCCTACTACCGCCGTTTTGTCGAAGGATTTTCGAAAATTGCGGAACCTTTTACAAGACTGACACGGCCAGATGTACCCTTCGTATGGACGGAAGAGCAACAACAAGCCTCCGTAGAGCTACGCAATCTACTGCAGACAGCTCCAGTACTGGCACATTTTGACGATACTGCCGACACTGAGATTCACACGGACGCCAGAAACGTAGGAATTGGAGCCATTCTTGTTCAATGGCAGGACGGCACGGAGCGTGTGATCGCTTACGCGAGCGGTAGTCTCACAAAAGCAGAGGCTAACTACTCTACCACCGAAAAAGAGTGCCCAGCAGTCATTTGGGCCATTAGCAAGTTTCGACCCTACCTATACGGCCGGCCATTTCGAGCTGTCAGTGTCCACCATTCGCTCTGCTGGCTTGCCAATCTACGGGATCCATTAAGCCGCCTCTTCCGCTGGAGCCTCCGCCTTCAAGAGTACGACATAACGGTGGTCTATCAATCAGGACGTAAGCACACAGATGCTGACTGCCTGTCTCGTGCTCCCATTTCCCCGACATCATCTGACACTGAACACGATTTACCGTTTCTTGGCATCGTCGATGTGGTACGGATGGCTGAGCTTCAACGTGAGGACACTGAGCTACTACCTGTCATCCAGCATCTTCAAGGAGAAGACGTTATCGTCCCACGCCGGCTCTCACGTGAATTAACATCGTATTGCCTGCGGAACAATGTACTCTACAAGAGAAATCTTGAGAGCAGCCAGGAAACTTTTCTCCTCGCCGTTCCAACGGCACTGCGTGAGAAAGTTTTGCAGGCGTGCCACGACGATCCTTCTGCCGGTCACTTAGGCTTTGCTAGGACATTAGGACGCATCCGACAAAGGTACTACTGGCAGTGCTATGTCCGCACCTGCCGTGACTGTCAGAGGCGTAAAGTTCCACCCGCAAAGCCCATCGGCTTCCTCCAACCTTTAGATCCACCTCGAGCACCGTTTCAGCTAGTGGGAATGGATCTTCTTGGTCCATTCCCTACGTCATTCTCAGAAAATAAGTGGATAATCGTCGCAATCGACTATCTGACTCGCTATGCAGAAACCAAAGCTGTGCCTAGTGTAACTGCAGTTGAAGTCGCCATATTCTTCGTACACGACATTGTTTTGCGTCATAGTGCACCTGCCGTTCTCATAACCGATCGCGGAGCAGCATTTACGGCAGAGTTATTGCGACAAGTCACCAAGCTGACGCACACTAACCACCGGAGAACAACAGCTTATCATCCCCAAATGGACGGCTTGACGGAGCGGTTAAACAAAACAATTACCGACATGCTATTTATGTATGTTGATGTAGAGCACAAAACGTGGGATGAAATTTTGGTGTACGTCACGTTTGCTTATAACTCCGCTGTGCAAGGGACCACAGACCTAACACCATTCGAGCTTGTTTATGGCCGTCGCGTCACAACACTGTTAGATGCTATGCTCCCCGTAGACCAGGACACCAGCGGAAATGTCAGCGTTGACGACTTCGTTGAGAAAGCCGAGGAAGCCCACCAGCTTGCACGGTACCGCATTCGCACGCAGCGAGATGTCGACGCTCGCCGTTACATCCAAGGCCGAAGGAACGTCCACTATCAACCATTGATTGATTGATTTGTGGAGTTTAACGTCCCAAAACCACCATTTCATTATGAGAGACGCCGTAGTGGAGGGCTCGGGAAATTTCGTCCACCTGGGATTCTTTAACGTGCACCCAAATCTGAGTACACGGGCCTACAACATTTCCGCCTCCATCGGAAATGTAGCCACCGCAGCCGGGAATCGATCCCGTGACCTGCGGGTTTCACTATCAACCAGGTGACTATGTATGGGTGTGGACAGCAGTTCGACATTGTGGCCTTTCGGAGAAGCTATTGCGACGCTACTTTGGCCCTTACGAAGTTGTGCGCTGCCTCAGTGACGTGAATTACGAGGTAATTCCTCGAAGCTTGGATACCATTTTAAACCGAAGACGTCCACGTCCAGAAGTAGTCCATGTAGTACGGATGAAATTGTACCACGCCCGCGAGTTATGAACTGTTCGAACTTTTTTATTGTCCACAACCGCGCCGGCTTATGTGTTTTTTCGTTGACGTGGCCATCTTTTTTTATGACCATCTATAGCATCTTAGACAATCGACCGGGACGGTCGCTCTTGAAAGGAGGGAATCGACGCAAGGTAGGCTGGCAACTATAGTGGCCAACATCTGAGGAACATAACGAAGTAGTTCTGTGGGTGTGTGCTCTGGTGCGTGCTTTTGGCCTTTGGTCACGAAAGTAAAAGCCCTGTTTTTGTGCCTGCATCCCTTTGCCTTTGTGACAATATTAGTGTATCCTAACCCTACCAGCAGACACATCACCAATCTGCTCGCCTACCTGTGGTTTCTCCTCGCAGATAAACTGAGAGTGGATTCTCGATAAAAAAGAGAGAGACAAAAAGAAGAGCCCCACCACGGTGATCTAGTGGCTAAGGTACTCAGCTGCTGTCCTGCATGTAGCGAGATCGAATCCCGGGTGCTTCGGCTGCATTTTCGGCGGAGGCAGAAATGCAGACCCGTATGCTGAGATATGAGTGTACAGTGCCAATTTTTATGAAAGGAAACATGCGAACACGTGGCCTGCGCGCTCCGCGGCGGTTGCTGGCAGCACGTTCAAGAGGGAGCGAGAGAAACCCCAGTCTCTTTTCGCGTCATCTCGCGGCGAGGAAAACAACCATTCGTTGCTGATATGGCACCAGCGGTGAGAGTGCGACCCCTTTCCCTTCAAGGCGATTACGCGAGAGCGAAGGGTTTGCAATCTTGTCGTTTTATATCAGCAACAAACGTTGTTTTACAAGCAACGAGTTGACGCGCAAACAGACTTTGGTTGCTCTTGCTCCCTCTTGAACGCGCTGGCAGCAGCCGCCGGAGCGCGCAGGCCACGCATCGCCGTGTTTCCTTTCATAAAAATTAACACTGTAGGTCAAAAACACCCAGGAGGTCTAAATTTCCGGAGCCCTTTACTAAGACATCTTTCATAATCATACGGGGGTTTTGCGACGTTAAAACGCACATATCTCTTTATCTATCTGTTTATCTGAAAAAAAAAACAAAACAAGAGAGCGAAAGAGAGAGAAAGCTGAAATGCCCACGTAAACGCGCGCAATCATCATTCGCTGTTCGCCGCGAGAAAGAGGGGGCTTATTGAAAGATGATGCGTATATCTAAATTTAGGCAGGCTGATGATTACATCGGTTCGCGAGGCCAGTGATGACATTACGTCCGACTGAACGTCGATGCAACGCATCGCGCAACCCTGCATGTGGCCACGCGCGTGCAAATCATGCGTGTGGTTTGTACGGGTATTGCTCTCGAATCGACACGAATACCCCAATTTTTAAGAGGTACTGGTCTCCGGCAACGCTTGCACAGCTGGAAGCGACTGCGTGCACACATGTGATGTGCGATACATCATACCTGCGCCGAAGCCGTGCAGTATGAAAATTCACGGCCCCGTGATGCGTGGGTGCTATAGGCCAGCGGCTCTCATGTGCACGTCTCTCCAAGCAGCAAATTAGACCTGAAAATAAATTTTACTGTGGGCTACTGAGCATAACATGGCACACGGGCTTGAACTTTGTATCGAAGAGCATGAAAGCGCTTTGGGTGAACCTGCAACCTTCGACCTCCGATGATATAACTATCCCTTGTCCACCATGGGGGTATATATATATGTGCATATAAAGCTGGCAGTGTTCGTCCGCGTCACAAGTAGTCAAGAAGTCAAGGTCATCGGAGGCGCTGACTAAGACTCCCAAGTTTATAATACATACCCCATAAAGTGCACGGGGAATAACAGGTGTGGTAGCTCAGTTGGCAGAGCATTTATTGTGTGATATGTGGGGTTTAAAGTCCCAAAAGCACCTTATGATTACGAGAGACGCCATATACCGGAGGGCTCCGGAAATTTCGACCACATGGGGTTTTTTAATGTGCACCAAAATCTGAGCCCATGAGTCTACAGCAATTCCGCCTTCATAGAAAATGTAGCCACCACCACGGGATTCGATCCCGCGCGCTGTGGGTCAGCAGCCGAGTAGCTTAGCCACTAGAACACTGCGTCGGGGCAGTTGGTAGACCACTGGATGCGTTATTCGAAGGTAATAGGTTGATTTCATTGAACTCGGTCAACTAGGTCACGGCTTTTGCTTTAATATAGTGCTGATCTTCAAGATCAAAACAGGTAAAACATTTTCTTCTCACAAAACAGAAGAAACTTTCCCGCGTGTACAAAAATCACTGGCCTTCGCAACTGTCTGCCATTGTCGGCGAAAAACAGCCAGTGATGCTTTCCTGGCAGTACTTTTTCGCACGTGCTTGGTATGCATAAGGAGGACGCGCGTTATGGAAAACCCGAAGGCAGTTGTGTATATTCCGGACAAAATTTATGGTTTCAAATATATAGCTTGTTTGCTTGCTTTTTTCGCGTCATTCTAAGCCATAAAGGGGGTTTGCAGCACTTTTTCAACATGATCAGAAAGCTATGCGGACCGGTAGTTGAGGCTCGCAAGAACACGCGAGTCTAAAAAATTATAGCGCAACGCGAGGGCTTGAATTTGCAATTACCCAACTTGGCTAGTAATAATTCCCTCGGCTTCATACTAATGCCCCGCCGTGGTGGTCTAGTGGCTAAGGTACTCGGCTGCAGACTCAGAGGTCGCGGGTTCTAATCCTGGCTGCAGTGGCTGCATTTCCATGATGCCGGGAATGCTGTAGGGCCGTCTGCTCAGATTGGGGCGCACGTCAAAGAACCTCATGTGGTCGAAATTTCCAGAACCCTTCCCTACGGCGTCTCTCATATACATATGGTGGTTTTGAGACGTTAAACCCTACATATATATCAATCAATTTTTTACTATTCATGCCATACACCCATATCACCTCGTCATATACCCAAATTCGCAACCATTAGCTGATGTGAGTATCGTGAGCTGCATTGTTACAAGGACTGCCACGAGCCGAAGCGCTCTCTCGCGATTACACTGTTTCGTCACGCGTTCAATGTAAGAAAGAAAATAACTGTTCAAGATTATGTCCCGTGGGTGACGTAGTTGTTTTCCCCGTACCATCCTAACCTACCTAGCTTCTAGTCCGCCTGTCGAGACTAGAGGAGAAAACACTTATCGTGAACGACGAATATTCAACAACGCTCACACTTGGCGGATATTAAAATGTTTTCGGCGGTATGTTTGTGCGGTTGTAAAATATTTGTGTTGCGTGGCCCCTTTACGAACTCCCACCTTGGCGCGCAAGGCTGTCAAAGGCCTAGTTGCTGCGTACTCTAATATCTGAGAGTATAGCATCTGATAAAATAGTCGGAAAATAGATGTTCACTGATTTTCCAACAGACTTATGCAGCATGCCTTAGATTCACGTGCTGGGGGTAAGTCAATTATAAACCACTCGCCCAGGTGGACAAATGGTGGTGGTGTTCTACTGGTGATCTGTGGGGCACAGGTTCGAATCTCCGCCATGGCAGCCGCATTTTTGATGAAGTAAAAAATGATTGAGGCCCATCGGCTTGGACTTATGGGGCACCGTAAAGAACCCCAGGTGGTCAAAATTTCTGGATATAATCACTACGACATCTCTCGAAACGTTGAGGTGGTTTTTGGATGCCAAACCTGAACAATTACTATCAGACAATTGTAGAAGCGAAGTAATAAAACAAATACTTGTCTATGATAAAGTACGATATTGCAGCCCATCCTTGCTCTGACCTGTTTTAGATTTCTTTGCTCTAAAGAGACTGAGGTTTGTATAGTTTTGTTGAATGAAAACAGAATAACAGTGGCATCAGATAAAACTTCCGTTTTTATGCATCTATAATTGCCAAACCATGGCGTCACGTCAAGCAAAATACTTCTTACTTCGCTTAAAATTAAGCGTTTTATCAACGCCAGTACGAATATTTGACGTCTCTAGGACCGATTTACATTGATAGAACACGATTGGATGCGGTGAGGGCGTGGTGATGGCTCTGTTCAATTACCAATAAATCTATATTTACAATGCACATTCCAAATCTTTCTGTCGAGAAGGGTTCACTGGGAGGTGAGCCCACACCAAGAAAATCAGGTCGTTCATAAAGGATGTTACTGAGCTCATTGCAGTGGAACCCCAAACTGCCCATGGGAATTTCAAATCTCTATCTAAAATTTTTTTTCAGGCGCAGAACTTTCTCGTGCTTGTATTTGTACAACATAATTTTTTTTGGAATAATATGTTACTGGAAAACCTTGTAATGTTTCCACTGGTATCTTTGGCAAAAAATGAGAAAAACACAGCTCCCAAAATCGAATTCGCAATTGTAGACGAAAATGTTTGCCACATATATATGTGGATTGCCAAGATTATGACCACTGAGAGGCCGTCTTTATTCAGAATGAACGACACAGGACCATAGTCCACCCAGTATGAAAAAACTTCTGAGTTTGTGGCTAACCAGAGCCTGATTAAAACTTGCTGGGCGAGGTAGTAAATGTCAATGGTGTAAGTACTTGACGTAACTTGGAAATCTCTCGAAACACTCATATTCACCCACGCTTTCACTGAAGAAAAATACACAACACGGCCCCGCCATGGTGGTCTAGTGGCTAAGGTACTCGGCTGCTGACCCATAGGTCGCGGGTTCGAATCCCGGCTGCAGCGGCTGCATTTCCGATGGAGGCGGAAATGCTGTAGGCCCGTGTGCTCAGATTTGGGTGCACGTTTAAAAAGCACAGGTGGTCGAATTTTCCGGAGCCCTCCACTACGGCGTCTCTCATAATCATATGGTGGTTTTGGGACGTTAAACTCCACATATCTATCTATCTAAAATACACAACACGCTGCGTTATATCGGATCTTGCATCGCTTGTTGAATCATTGTGCATGCGTACCGTTGTTCCTCATCGCTTTTACCCATCTTCCTGTTGTTATGTACGATGATCACTGATTAGCCACGCGCAATAAAGAACTCGTAAACGCTGTGTCAGACGTGCGCATTTGGAGAGGAAGGGTGCGTGAATGTGGGTGTTTCGAGGAATGAGCAATTTGCCCTGAGTGCTTAATATACGACCAGAGCCTTACAGACGCGTGCTTCTAAAGAGTTGAAAACTCTTCCTGGAAGGCAGCAAAATTACTGGCAGCTGTCAAGGATACCATGTTCATATTAGCTGAAGTGACTTATCACACGTGTGTCCTATTTATGCAATATATTATCTTATGATACTTATTACATGTAGGGCGTTTCTCATAATCCCGTCGTGGTTTTGATGCGTAATACTCTAGATATTATTGCTATTACTATATGTATGTTCTGATTCCTCTGACGTCGTAGCTGTTATAGCTGGTAGCTGTTAGGTTGCTCACATGTACAAATTCATCCCCAGGATGATAAGGCACGCTATTAGAACCACTCTTAATTGCCTCTGGCACACTTTCCTTTCCGCTATGATGGCGTTGATTGATATGTGCGTTTGTAATATTTTGCTTACATATTTGGGTTCTTGTGTACTACCGTTTCGATATTAGTTCTACTGCTACTATGTTTATTTTTCCTACTGGGCACTCAATATATGAAAGAGCGACAGACGGCGGCTTATTTATGCTCCAATATCTTAATTTACATCACATTATTACAAACAACACACACACACAGCGTACAACTATGACCACGTCATCTGGCTCAACCCTTCTACTTCAGCAGGGTGCATCGTAGCAGTAAAATCTTTCCTTCCTTTCAGCATTCGCTCCTCCTCCCGGAAGTGTGGTTCCTATCAAAAAAAGAAGAAAAATTATCTGTTCCTTGTACTCTAGCACACACACAAAAACAACACCGAACATTTCTAAAGTGGTGTTTTTCAATAGGACATGATTGTTTTTTTTGTTGTTGGCCTTAAACAGGTAAAAGACAAATCAACTTAAGTACAATTACTTAACTTGCCATCAATAATAAAGGATGCTAGGTGCCATGACTAGAACGGCAGAATAAGTAACAATAATTCATAAGCGTATATATGCAACTCATTACTAAACATACAGTAACTATTCAACAAATTAAATCATCATCGCCACATAAGGGGCTAGAAGTACCTTTATCAGCAAGCTATCGCGGATTGTTATCGGAAATGCCACGAAGATATTCTAAACAAGAAGGAGCATCCCTTGCAAATCTTTTTTTCCAGAGATCCTTTCCGCATTGTGCATACCCTGTCGCATAGTTTTGCCAGAAGATAAAGGAAGAAATAATGAACACAAAGGTTTCGTGTATCAAGTGGCTTGCCTCTCTGTCATGCTTCCTTGCTGCTTTTTACATCTCATTTTCTTGATTACAAAAAAAATAAAAACAACAACAGACACACAAACACATCATCTTACACGGAAGAGTCTGGGTAATATCCGACCGTTGCGATCCCAGCGTACAAGGGTGCTCGCCCCGTTCTGTTCGCCCTAGACCGAGGCATTGCAAGCGACACACAAACAATGCCCGAACAAAAAGGATGCACTGCGAACGCCAAAGTTGAAATGCGTTCTCTTGTACTTTCTAAGCCCGGCACCGAGAGGAAAAGGCACGCTTCGGATCCGCCGCGCAGTGGCGTTCTTTTATTTATGCCCCAAAAATCGTGTTTTCCAAGGAGACGACGGGTGCGCTCGCGTCGGGCATGTGCCTCCGAGGTCTGAGCTGCTGCGCGGAAGTATAAGAGGGGGTTATTTTAAGGCCGAACAACAAAGCAAAGGTGCTTTCACCACGTTGTCAGGAGAACACATAGCAGCTGCCTTGTTGCTGTTTTTTATAACCTATTTATTGTCCTCTCTTTATTTCTAACGATGCGGTTTGCCAAACCAAGTCGTGAATAATATGTAAAGAGAGTCTTCGGCCTGTCTTATTTTTGTTTTACTTCCTCAGCATTTTGAAGGCGCGTCTCCCGACTCTGCTTGCGCGTGTGGCGTGTGCACCGCATATGGCTCCGTGTATTTGTTTGCAGAGAAAGAGAACCTCCGCATAGTGGCCTTGGTGGCGTGCAAACCAGAAGCTCCATATGCTACCCGTTTCACCGCAAACTGCGCTGCGTTTGCCCTTGCCTTAGTTTTCGATAGTTCTAGCCTGATCAGGTTGACTAATAATGCACTTAAGAAACCCAAGTGATCGTATGTTGGGAGCTGACGGAGCGCTAAAATCCTTGATATTAGTTCACAGCAGCTACAAACATAACTATACACTTACTCGAGGCTTAGTTAAGTTATTACGTTTATTAAATGCTGGTTTAAATAATAGCTATACCAGCGTCGTCGTCTCAAGCGTTCGCCCCAGTCTTGTTCTCACCACATTTGAAAAACTTGACTTAAAGTTCTGGCAAAACGTGTCATTTGTTTGGGTTCGTGGCTTTTACGCGGGGTGTTTCAAGAATGGTCACCGAATGCCATAAAAATAAGAAAACAGCGTTATTTTCTCGTCACCTTCAAGATTACATTTTCTGTGGTAGGAGCCATCTGAAAAGATGAGCGACATTACTTAAGACATTATTAATAAAAATGTATTATATTTAATTAAATAAGACAGGCGCTCGGGTCGAATGAGAGTGCTGAAGACTTTCCTGTGAGTAGCATGCAGCCGCTATGAGATTTCTAAACCGCGGCCGTTGGTAATTTTTGAGTAGTGACAAAATCCGACAGAGTCAGCCGGCGAAAGTGAAAGCGAAATGCCCTACTCTCTTGAGACGTCGATATCAAGCTAGCATCGTGATATCCGATATATCGATCGGCTTTGCTTCGTGGGTGTGTGATCTGGGCGTACGAGTACAGTGTGCATGGCCCTCGTAGGTTGAGGAATGCAGAACTAGCAGCCCCTTAATTACTTTAGGAAACAGTGGCGTCATTCTGGGCATTTCCTATGGTATGACATGCAGTGTCGCTTTCGGTCGCTTTGGCTTCGGTGTCGCCGATAAAATTTGTTGAATCTCATCAGTCTGCGAAAATATACAGCGGCTTGCATTTGTTAATGTCGAAACGACAATGAACAAGATTGTGTATTTTGACCACGCAACCTTCCTACTCTTATAAAACTTTAATAATTTCAATATTTATAATCAATATTGAAATTAATGTATCTAGTCATTTGAACATAAGTTTAAAGAATTCTTCTTCTATGCTTAATCTCTGAGGATGCTCTTCTCACGGAGAGCCACCAAGCATGACCGTCATCTCAGACTAGTAGCATTTGAGCTAGTCCCTCGTTTTTACTAAATGCGCTAAATATGTTATTTATGTGGGTACCTGCTTGGACGAGTTATAGTAGCTATTCACTGTTACCTTATTGCACAGTGCTTATAAATACAGACACTCAGGAGACAAAAAACTACACGGACACAAGCGCATACTTTCAACTGAGTATATTGGACGGAAACATGTCTCTTTTGTACAATAGCGTTTTATGTTTACAAAAAATATATAAAAAATGAGTTAGAAAAAATTTTGGGTCCATCTAGTTCTTCGTCTTCTAAGTGTTCGTCTTTTAAGCGGTGCACAATAACGTAATAATGAAAGATCTTGCTGTCACACAACTGAATTGAACTATGACACACCTCTCTCTAAACACTTCTGTACACTATGGCACGCTGTGTGAGAGCACTAACGGCAGCATATATAAATACCTGTAGTGTTAACAATTCGAAGGTTTGTTGAAAAAAATCTAAATGAACAATTGAGCAATTGATATTGTGGGCAACTCGTGTATCAGCTTCACAATGCATCGATATCGATTGATCTTAAAGCAATCAACTTGAATTCTTGACACGTGTGCGGCATCGGAGGCATCAATAGTGAAGGGTAGCGCCAGGTGACTATGCATCGGCAGGATTGCAAGCTCTGTGGTGTGGCCATGTACACGTTTGAGCTATGAGCATATGTAATTGGCCTTAGTTCTTCGAATAGACATATTTCTTGTAAGGCAGAACTTTGTAATGTGTCGTCTTTTTTTTCTCTGCACCTTCCGGTCTGCTGAAGCTTCATTAGGGCCCACTCTTTACTGTAAACAAATAAGAAACATATTCACATTCATAAGGCTTCACCTTAATTAGAAAAATGCAGGTACGTTACAGCATCTCCTCTACAGTATTCCCAATCCTGTATTGCAAAACACGAAAGTAAACAGTGACCCAAGCTTTACCCATGGCAACAAGCCCAAAATACGGTGAAGCTCGACTTTCCCCCAATTGGTTAAGTCTAATTAGCCTTTACATTGAACTATTTTTGGGAACGGCAATGCTTTAACATGAATGTATAGGAAAGTCTACGGCTCAATAGAGCATCAAAATCCAAAATAGATGATGTATGGAACGTCGAGAATTCTTAACTCTAAAAGTTGACTGTCAGTGACAACAATTTCGCTTTTGTCTGCGGAATGAGACCTTTCCTAAAGCATTCGGAAGAGCGAGTGGAGCGGTACGGACAGCGCCATGCGGAGTGAGTGTAATCTATACCGCTTGCCATCACGTGGCTTTTTTTTTTCAATTCCTCGTGGTGGCGCCCGCCTGCATGTCGTGGGGGGCCGCCGTTATCTACTTGGCTTCGGCTGTGAACGTAATAAAAGCCATAAAATGGAGAAAAATAAACACTCTACTCTGAGCTGCCGATAGTTAGTGCAGTTGAACGTGCAAAACAATCCCTTACATTGCCGCTGCGTACGATATCCCAAGAAGCGTGCTGAGTATGACATTCAAAAACAAGCAATACACATTTCCAAGGCAGACTAGCTAGAGGCTCCCGGCACCCATGAGAGCTCACAGCTGCCTGTGAAGAGGTCCGAGGTGCTAGTCACTTCGATGTTCTATTTTCTCGTGAACAACTCACCTTTACATACGTCCATATCAACAAACTGCAGAGTAGCTGAAAAATACGACATAAAAAATTTTTTTTCTTACATTATCGCGGAGCAAACTTGTGGACCGAAATTCGCTGTAAGATTGAAATCACTTTTCATCAATTTCATACTGAATTATTTCATATAGCGAACTATAGCCTTTTTTTAGGGAGCTCAATATGTCAGGGTTAATTCAACTGTAATAAATAATCGTCTCAAGCAATAAAAGGTAATTGGGGTTAACATTTGGAGACCATGATATGATAATAATAGACGCCATAGTGGAGGGCTCCGGAAATTTCAACCAGCCGACGTTCTTCGACGTGCACCTGAAGTTAAGCGCACGGGCCTCAAGTATTTTCGCCTTCATTGAAAATGCGGTTGCCGCAGCCGAGATTTGATCCCGCAACCTGCGGGTCAGCAGTAGACTCAACTAGGAATTCATGAATAATTCATTGTATATCCACAGGCGTTGCTGATTCTATGACGTTGAGATTTCGGACACCGATTCAGCCTTTATTGCTAAATTCATGTGCTTTTTCCACGAGTGTTGATTCTAGAAGCAGTGAGTTCACTATTTTCTGTGCAGGTTTCAGGCAACAATGCCAAATGAACAACAAGTGCATGAAGTTG
Organism: Rhipicephalus annulatus; assembly: GCA_013436015.1. Classification (NCBI taxonomy): domain Eukaryota; kingdom Metazoa; phylum Arthropoda; class Arachnida; order Ixodida; family Ixodidae; genus Rhipicephalus; species Rhipicephalus annulatus. Next base: position 1,570,164 of record WOVY01010462.1, on the reverse strand, counting down.
GGGCAACGTTCTTTCTGAAGTCGCCAATGCCACCTTTCATGTCACATAACCGATATATCAGGAACATGGGCCCAAGTTCAGCAGAGAAAGGTTAGGATTTCGGAAAAAAAATTCGGAGGCATCTAAAGCAGGTCGTTCGTTAATAATAATCTCACCGCACTCCTTGAAGCTCGTTTTGTTCTTGTTTATTTTCTAGTTTCGTCGTACATAATTTGAGTGCGCATCCAAACTGCATTCACCTTTCTGACTGTGCTGCGCGGGTGCGTGTGAACTAATAAAACGCTAGAAAAGACGGGGCAAATGCCGAACGCAGAGGCACCGGGAGGCTCCGTAGCCAGTCAATTTCACGGAGATCAAAGCCTCTCTACTGTGCAGCCCACAGGCACGGCATTCTGCGTACAGCATATCTGATGGCATAAATATTTAAGCGTTAGATCGGAAAATAAAAAAAAAGAATCGTGCATCAGATGGCTCAATAACCGAGAGCACACGTGAAATTTCGCTAAATGCAGGTTTCATAAATCTGGCAAAAAAAAGAAGCGGAAACAAAGTCCAAGTAGTAAAAATTGAAATTCTGGCTACACCAATGACATCTTATTGCTCTGGTATTTACTTTGTGCGATAGTGACGTGTGATGAGTCGTCGAGAAAAACGATTCAGTTCTGTTTTCCTTTATTTTCTTATTTGTTTACCAATGAATGGGCATTACTAACTATGGTGGTCTGGAAAACTTGTATGTTTACGCATTCACGAGTGAAGCATGCGAGGAAGCCTCCGTCCACTATCAATGTTTTCGGTTCGACTATTTGGTTCGGAGTGAAGCTGTCCTCGTGACCATACGAATTTCAGTTTGGCAAACTTCCAGCCTGTTCGCGTCGAGGGGGACCCAACAAACTAGCGTGTATATTACCGAGGGGGTCCACACATCTTTCCAACGAGCACAGTTAGATTATCAAGAATGCAATATGAAAGTCCCACTCTAAAGACCCACATACTGACAGGATCACTGGCTTTCACTTGAACTGCGTGAAAAAAAATAAGACACGGACACAAGTAAGGACACGTATGCAGAACGAGCGCTATAGGTGTCCTTTGCTGTGCCCGCGTCTTACCTTTTTTTTTTGCGCTGCTAGAGTGAATGCCAGTGATCACAACTATATAGCCCGCAATGCCGTCTTCATCCCGACGGAAATCTGTCCATTCATCCGTCCATCTGTTCTCCTCTCTGGTCCTGTAGTCATAATGTTTTCAGGATTTTTAAGAAGCTCGCGTTCATTTCTTCTTGCACTGAAGTTTTCAACACCACCAAATTGACTTATGGCAAATAGCGTATTATCAAAGTGAATGTAACTTGTCAATTCGCTCTAAGCATGGCGGAAAGTGACAGAAAGGATGCACCGCTGCACGTGGTTCACTAAGAAGACCAAATTCGCCAAGAAATCGGCTTCTTCTGAGCCCACTCTGGTGAGCATAGACGAAAACTAGAGTGAACAAATAAGTGGTCATTAACCACACGAAAAAATCCGCATTGAAAAGCATTTGAAACCCATTTTTTCATTATGCCTGTTTCCTGTGTAGTTGTTTTTAAATTAAATTGAACGATGGTTTCAAAACGGGATTCTTCCATTCATTCACCTCTTGGTTGATTCGAAGTGCACTGAAGTGCAAGGGTCTTAGTCAGCCACTTCTATAGTTTAGAAATCGGCTTTAGTTTAAGGAAGGCGGGCTTTGTCTTCAACAAATGTCTTACAATCATCATCTCGGCTAAGCACGAATAGCAGGCGGAAGAAGGCAGACATGGTCGGTATAGTGCCATTTCATTTTCTCGTGCTCCTGGAGGGCCCTCGGATTAGCGATTGAAGACACGCGTGGGTGCCGAAGCGGCCTTCCAAAAGAAGCCGGCGCGAGCAGAAAACAAACAAATCGGGTGGGCCTGGCAGACTCGTCACAGTGTAGTGAATCTCATTTGGCCGCATGAATTATTTGGTGTTAATCACAGTATCCTCGAGATCAGTGCGGGTTTTGTGTTCTTCCGCCTTGTTCCTTTGTCTTGCCGAGCACGTCGCTCTCGGTCTCGCTGTGTGCATGCCTGGGCGGCGGCTCGTCTTTTTTTTTTGTCTCTGTGCATGCTTCTTTAGGGCATAGCAAGTCTGGCTGCGTGCTCCTGCACCGCACGCTTCGGTTTGTTACTAAGCGCAGTTATTGCCGTTATTCGCTTGCTGGCATGTGCCCTCGCTGTTTCGCGAGGTGACAGAGAGATAGAGAAAGAAAGAAAACTCGCTGGCTTCCCGATTTCTTGGATGTGTCACTGAAGACGGTCAGGCAAGAAGCTGGCCTCCTTCATTCGTGGAAATCCCCGCGTTTAATCCACTCTTGGCATTAGAGAATCTCGCTCTACCACTACTTCCATCGTTCAGCTTTTCCCTCTGACCGCTTCTCTATATTTTTTCAACTTTTCTTTTCTCTCTCTCTCCTTCTACGCAAGAGCTTCTAGACGAGAGACCATGGGCCTCACGATAGTACAGCGTCGGTTTTTGTCACTCGCGCTTAGCTTTTCGCGCCCTCGTAGAGATTCAATAGGGTCTTCCGGTCAACCTTCTCTACGCATGAAGGACCCACGCCTTTTCTTATTCCTTTTAATATCCTTTCAATAAGAGGGTTAGTGCGTCGCTTTTGATTCTGTTTAAACGTGCTTTTCCGAGAGATGCTATTGGTTCCTCTGTTTCCTCCTTTTTTTGGTTTTTTTTCCTTTCGGTCAGAGACTTGCGGGCTCTTCGCTAGAGGCGCTCGTTAAAGCCAACTTTCTTTTTCTCTCACACAGTTGAGTACCTCTAAACTGAAAACTCAATTATTTTGCTCTTCTCTAGACTCGTTATATATTCGCGCAGCGCTGCCCCAGACAAAGCTGTACCTATTAACATCAAATAGTAATAGTAATAAAAAACCTAAAGAAACTACGTTTAAATAGGAATAGTAATAAAAAACCTAAAGAAACTACATTTCAGCATTTTCTCCTGTCGGTAAGGCGTGAAGCGCATATTGATATAATTTGGCCAAAAGAAAAAAATGGACTGTCCCTGTTCATCAGAATAGTACCTGCTGGCTTCATAGTTTGACAGTCAGATTAGTTAAAATACCGCGCTCTTCTTTCACTTTGCGCGTCTCAGTTTATTCAAAAAAGATGATTCGATACAAGATGATAACTTCCATTGACCACACCAATTAGTAGCAGCAATCGCAAATATGAACAGCATAATTTCCAACGCGCGTGTTAATGAGCAAGACTTTGCTAATTTAAGGTAAGCATTTAGGGAAAATGTAGTCATTACAAAACTACAGTCAATGGAGTATACTAAGAATGGTGCTGATGCTGACAACTCCAAAATTTCAAATCTCTTTGCCCATTATCCCGCAAGCGCCGCGCTTTGTTGGTTTCAATTTTTATTTTCGTGAATCAGTTCTGTGGAATCCTGCATTGTAGGAAAGAGTCAAAAGAGGGAAAGTGACAACCAACAGATTGTAGCGCGAAGCCACAAGAGAATCCATGAAGATTCTTCAGAAAAAATTTTCGTTGTCGAATTTTCGTTGTCCTTGTACGGAGATTGAACCCTGGACCATAGCATTAATGGTCGCTCCGCCAAATAGGCTGACTAGGAAGCTAACAATTGGCAGCACGAGGTCTAATTTATTGACAACCCGAAGTGCATCAACACATACTATTGAGAATGAGTTTTGTGAGAACCCTTTCCGCACAAGGTGGCGGAAAGGGTTCTGAAAGGGTTAACGGACAATCAACCATTTGTAACGCGCAACCACAAGGGATTGCGTATAAATTGCCAATGCGAGGCGTATTGATTGCGTGTGAAATGCGGAATGAAATGCTTATCAATGCGTAACTGTGCGAGTTTTTTTCTGGTTTTGCACCACAAACGGGCAGTGGTCACTTTCCCTTCAATGAGTTTTTTTCTTGAAATAAGTGTCTGGTAGCAAGGGGTCTACACTGTTATGCATTCGTGACGTCTACATAGGTTAAGTGCCGCTTGGACTTCTAAAGAAACATCAGTAAGGAAGCGGAATATAATGATGGTTGCATTATCTCGGACCTGAAATTCGTCACTGTTGGAGGGTTGTCGACAAAATAATCGCTTTACCTCATATACAGTTTCTGTAATAATTTTAGACTATCTTTGCCGACACATGTGACACACGGAATACCTAATGTGATGCATGCGTCTCTTGTTTCGCAACATGATAGGTCCTCTTTCGAAATTATTTGTGCGCCAACCGTTGAGATCAAACCAACAAGCGGACAAAGAAACAAACAAGCAAACAAACACAGTCGCTAACGAGTGATGTGCACAGACGCCGATGACAACTGTTGTTCTACGCACACTCATAGCGATTCCTTCTTGTACACGTACAAAATTAAGTCTCCTGAGAAATATGCATAGCATATGCGGATACACATGAACGGATACCCACAAGGTGAGCCCCTAGACATATTGTTTTTCGGGGGAAGAATGGAGAGAATAAATGAAATTGAAACGTGTTGCATTTTCGTGCATATACATAGATGGGCTGTTCATTCTGGCGAAACCTAGAGTTTTTACCTCGTGCGTGCCTTGTGTGGCGACATCTGAAGCTGAATCCTCGTCAGGTTGAGCGTTGTATCGTATTCTCATGCATATCACTTTATGCACTCGAAATCAAACTGCGCTAGCCTTTCAGTCCAAATGAAGCCCCAGTTTGTTTACGTGAGATATAGCTTTATAACCTCGTCTGCAACCTTGTTAGTGTTTGATTTTTTGAGAGCACAGCTCATCCATCCTTGCGTGCAATGGTGTCACTATCATCAGTGGTGTAACCAACAGACATGAAAAAAGTCGCAGTTTCACCGCGTGGGCGAAGCAAGAAATGCGATAGTAAGGAATTTGGAATGTCACACAAAGAACGACAAGCAGCTCGATACTTTAACTTGCAGCGTGCCGATGAAGCACAGCGAAGGATGCACGGGTATGCACAGGACAACCGTGAACTAAGAACTGTCGCTGTTGTTTCGTCTTCGTGTGTTAGCGAAGCTAGTGTCAGCAACGCAGAACCCGGTGCTCTTAAATGTGTCTTTTCTTATAAAAAGCGGTGCCTGGAGTAGCCTATTTGAGTCTTTTTTTTTTCACACCACGAGTGGGTTCAGAAAAGGGCCATTTTTTTCCGTGTGCGTCTAAAGGACAATTCGAAAGTTCAAATAAATTCAGGAGTGCCGCGCGTTAACAAAACAAAAAAACGCCCGAGCTTCTCCGAAATCTACGTACCACCAGTGGTAAATGGTGTAAATAAATAGATCGCAGTTATTAGGTCGACACATGCATAGCGCATGGTTGAGTTGACTAACGCAGCGCGCTGAGTGAGGGGGCGCTGGTACGAGTGCCTAGTCGGTGTCTTGGAATTGTTATGTTCCGATGCATATTTCGTGCCTTTTCATATGTATACGTAGTGTGCATAGTTTCAAGTATGGAGTGTACCAGCTTGATTACATAAATATACTGTACATGACAATAATATTTGCGTCACAACGTTAGAATGTTCACGATTTATAATAAAACTGCTGTTCAGCATATATAGCGTTAACGTTTCTTGTCTTGCTGCAACAAAGTATAATCAGAAGCCTATTTAACAAAATTGTGTAAATAATGTTTCCTATGCGCGTGTAAAAAACAGCATTAACCAAAATACCTAGGGTTTCCTTCTATCCACTTTTCAATACTAGACATACACTTATTTTAATAAATTTTGTTGCTATGTTTTATTTTCACTTTACTGTTATTGTAATGACTTCCAATGTGCCATATAGGCTACATTTCATTTATATTCCATTGTATTACGTGACTATATCCCGATGTAATTAAGAGGCTTGCGGCAGTAGAGAACGGATAAATTTTTATCACCTGGAGTTCTTTAACGGGAACCTAAAAATAAGTAAAGGGCGATTCGCCCCTGGAGGAAGAAAAAAGAAGTGAGGGAGCATTACGTCACACGAGTGAAACCCACCGTGACACATGAGTGAAGCCCCCCCCCCCATATCGTCCCAACACGTGATCAAAACATCAGAGTGTGCGGTAGGTTTTAGTACTCTCGATGATGTTCCGTTTATTAGCCTCCCTCGTGAGCCTGCCTCCAATCACCAATGAGCAAGCGCGTTTTGATGAAAAGCTACCTGGCGCCATGCTCGGGAAGAATCGGCAAGTCTCATTGCTGAGATGTTCTTGCACAAAAGGTCACGTGTTGGGCCGACACCGCTGGCTGCAAAACGGCTTGGCTTGACAAGGCTGGCTGCATGGCGTCTTGCTCCCTCCTTTACTTTCTTGCATGTTTCGCTTCTATCAAAGTGTGGACGCCGTGGCCGCAGCAATCGTACCGCATTCTAGGACTTAACAGCGAAACAGCTTAAGCACTGAGCTTCCCCCGCGGCTAAACGAACATTTCATTGTATGTAGACACCGCATTTTCCATCTGATCACCCGCTACAAAGCACAAAGCATCGTTAATGATGATCATCAAGAACTAAAAACCTCTAGCAGACCCAGGGAACGCCTGCTAATAAAGCTGCGCTCCCTACATAAGTAATGAACGCCCGGGCCCGTGCTGGGCCCAAGCTTTGAACCACGAGCTCAAGCCAGGCCCGGGCTAGATTCAAGAAGTTTAGTGCTTTTCTTTTTCGGGTGCATTTGTCTTATCCCAGTATGTTTTACAGCCAGTCGCTTCTGCATGTGTAACGAGAATGTTCGATCGAACCTTCTTTGTGACATCATACTTACGCTGTTCGAGTCTTTCCTGAAAGTTACCTGTTCTGCCAACGTAACTTCAACGCACACTGCACTCCCCCCTCCTTGGTGTCCATTTTAATGGTCCTCATGTGTTCTCCGGACCACACGAGTTTCCACCGATTTCATATCATGGTGCTCATTGCTCATAGATGACGTCTGTAGAATGAGCCCATAACTGGTGTCACTTGTTCTCTGTGTTGTTTTAGGCTACAGGTATAAACATGACCAACTTCAAACACTGATTTACCTTCTTTGAGCAGCCGTAAAGCCACATACTGCTTATCAAAGAATCTGTAAGTGCTCAAAGCTAGTATTTTCCCCCGAAACATAAATTCACCATTTAGACAAGATAAGCTCACCTTTTAGATCATACACATTTCAGTTAGCAAAGTAATAGGCCCAGCTGGAACACATGGCCTTTGGTATTGAATCGAGCTCAATCCGAACTATAATCTTTGGTCACAATTGGCCCCTTTGTAGCAGCTGCAGAACTGAGTCAATCACCGAATTGTTTCACCCTATGTGGCTTAATGACGATTGCCCCACCTCGGTGGCCTGGTGGAAAAGGTACTCGGCTGCTGACCCGCAGGTTGCGGTATCAAATTCCGGCTGTGGTGGCTGCATTTTCGATGGAGGCGGAAATGTTGTAGGCCCGTGTATTCAGATTTGGGTGCACGTTAAATAACACCAAGTGGTCGAAATTTCCGGAGCCCTCTACTACGGCGTCTCTCATAATCATATGGTGGTTTTGAGACGTTAAACTTCACATATCGACCAATCGATGACGATCATAAGTGCACTGTGCCGGAACCGAAGAAAACTTGCGCAATGAGGAGCAATAGATAAATATGACGTACCAGCCACCGAAAAACTATAGCGCTTATGTGAAATGTTATCGATAGCTACAACTGTCAATGAGGCAGGCACGTGCGTTTGGGTCTCTTGCGTTTGTCTTCAATCATATCATAGACGTTGCGGTAGCAAGCAGCTCTAAGCAATGCTTCCCAAAATTCGATTGTGATTTCGTTGTGCTTCATTGGGCTATGAGGGCTAAACAGGTTTCGGCATTCCTATGTCAACCGCAACTCGTTTTTAGATGCAAACTTGCAATGAATGAAGTTGCATGGTTGCCGGTATTTCTAGCAGCGAAAGTACGTTTCTTTTTCGCAAGTAGCCACTAAACCGTTTTGATGTTTCAATTCAAGACACAACTGTTCGTTATCACTTGCGCACAGAAGCAGCACGCTCAGCCACCACAAATTTCATATCAGTGGCCATAGCAGAAGTCGCCGACAGTCGGGTCGTTGTCTAAGGCATGATGAGTAGCGTATACTTTTTTCGGAAATATAGCATTTCATAGAATCAGTGACAAAGGTGCAGCAGTATTTCACTCACTTTATTGGTGCAGCAAGAATAACAAAAAGGAAACGCAAAAGCAGCTGCTGCCTCCGAAGAAGGCTTGCGAGCCGTTCAACAAGAATTCTTCCGCATGGTTGCGCCACGATATGTTCGTACGCCCAATACACTGCAGCGCTAGTTGTCTTTTAGGGGTGAATCTCGTTATGGTGCGGCTTGTGCGTCCTCCGTTGTCGTAGTGCGTAGCCTGTGGCACATACCCACATACCAGTGGCACATACCCGCCCTCGAGCACATATCCGCATGTTCACATGTTACGAAACGTAGCACGGAGTCGTTATTATGCTCTCCCTGTTAACCAAGTGCTGGCAGCAGAAATGTGTTACATGCTCTCGTTTAGTCTTTGAATTGTCTGCTGGATGGCGGTACTTGTATATGATGATAAAAAAGCAAGATGGCAGTACTTGAAGTGTTCACTAGATAGACGAAGGAACGCACGGACGGAGACAGTCAAAAAACAGACAGACATACGGACGGATGGATGGATGGACGCGCGAACGGGCGCACATACGAGCACACGGACGGACGGATGGACGGAAGCACGGACGGATTGATGGGCGCTTCGCCCCACTCATCATCATTCATTCTGTGGATATGCTGTAATTTTTCAGTGATTTTTTGATAACACGCTCATGTGGTTTTGATACCTACACAGCATATAGTTCTAGTGAAACAACAAATCTGCACTGAAATGTTTTCCGATCAATCCCACCGCTACACTTCCCTTCACAATAGTTAAATGTTCTCATAGCATTGCCCAGTTAATAAGGCTGAAACGCAGTACTGTATTTCTGTTTTCAACACCTCATGTATTATCATGTTGTCGCCTTACTCCAATATTTGTGGTATAGCCATTTTCGGCTGCGCTTACGTTGCCTCTTTAGCGATGGTTAGCGGGTACATATTGCCACGTTGTCTCACTTCTGACAGACAAACAATTTTGTCTTCAAATAGTATAGACCTGTACAACCCCCGATAGAGAGAGAGAGAGAGAGACAAGAAAGGCAGGGAGGTTAACCAGAAGCTAGGATCTGGTGTGCTACCCTTCACTGTTGTTGGGGAATAGGAGGTTAAAAGTGAGAAAGATATAAAAAATAAGTCAGGACAAAACAGAAACACACACGCACACAAAATCAATTCACTCAGAGTCGTTCAAACAGGCCAGTAGTTCGCAAAAGGCCCAGTAGCGCTTACAAGGCCTTCTGCTGTGACGATGAGTCTTTAGTCGATGGCGTGATATACTTTCCTGTGACAGCACCTAGATATCTAACTTGTTGAGCGTACTAGAACAATATTGTTTGTGTATTTTATATTACGGGCAGTCACGTAGGACGTGTCGAATTGTCTCTTCATTTCCGCACTCTACGAAGGCGGTGATCTTGGCCATCCCTATGCGGTACGCGTACGCACGAGTGAACGCGACACCCAACCATGGTCTGCACGGAAAAGTAGCGTCACGTCGTCGGAATCTTGCTGAAAGCTTCAATATTCTAATGATGCTAACGCCACACGCGCGGGTGATTATCCCCGGTTATATTTCAAGGTGGTTTGTTCCTTGCCCTTCTATTGTCGAGCCACTTCGCTAATAGCGAGATGCCTGGAGTTTCAGTCGCGTGGATTTTTCGAAGAAGCTGTGCGATATTTTGTAGATTACTGTTAGGTAATAGTTCAAAATGCTCAGATGCTCGCGTGAACCTTAGAGGTATCTCGTCAAATGGTTGTCCACCGTTTACATGGGATATATACATGCACAATGAAATGACCAACGTTTTCGTTTATACAGAAGTCATAGATGACGTTCAGTGGGCATCATTCTTGTCGCAGGTGCTCCCCGTGAAAATAACGGTCATAGGTTTTTCCACGGGGAGCCAGTTGGTATAGTCCAATTGTTAGCTATATGTTTATACTGCTGAGAATCTCAGCAGCACAAATGCTCAGCTAGTACTCTACGAGGAACTGTGCCCCACACACGTCCTAGCTCTTTACAATGAAACATAGATCTTCCAACCACTTCACAGCTGCTGGAGAACAAAGGCGTCATTTGCGCTTATAGAGGTGAGTACTTGAGAGGAACTCGCAGTTCTATATTGATGTGAATAATCACTGCTGCTGAAGAGCAGCAGTGATCGTGGGCATATTGTCGATCATCTGAGGCAGCTGAAAGCTATAAAAAGGAGTTTTATGCCCTCAATCGAAAAGCAAGCATCGTGCTTGTTTTACCATGAGCTGAATGTTCTAAGACCAACGAGAACTCGTAAGAAAGCCACGCACGTTGGTGAGAAAGACACGTACCGTAAAAATGCAGAACATCTTTCATGGCAAGAGACGGCATCAGTAAACGCGCGTAAACGCCAACATTGGTAAGATTTTCTATCGTCGTGACAGCTCCTGTGAAACACCAAAATACGTATGCTCGCTCGTATGACCACGCTTCGCTGTGCGTTTTCACACAGTTCGATTGTATCCATCAGTGCGCAAGAGCAGGTCCTCTCTGAACACGTGCTGTCGGATAGGGGCCTCACAAACGTACACAATAATACAAAGACCCTTCTGGCTACACCAATGTCGACCAGCCCGAGGTTGCATGTGGCCTTCAGGCGTAGCGAAAGACTGCCCTGTTAGACCTACGCACATCGTTTTTGCTAAAATTATCAGGAAAGAAGTGAAATAACCGCGTTCTCCCACATAACTAACTTTAAACGGCCTATTGGTGACACACAAATAAGAAACAGAAAAAAAACGTGAAACGATTTTATTTCTGTTTGAAACCAAGGAAGTGAAAAAGTGAAACGAAGGAAGGTTAACTAAAAGGAAGTTTAGTTTGCTACCACGTAATGGCGAAGAGGGAGAGAAATGAAAGAAAAGAAAGAATGACAGACATATAAGAATATGATAGGTAGGAAGGTTAACTACATATTAAGTATAGCAACAAAGTATGTCAATGTTCCTGATAAAAAGTAAGCTGCTTGGTATCCATCTTGAAGCAGGGCGAATTCCCTCTCGAACTTGCCTCATAGCGCCCAATAGCACTAGCCAGCTGCGTAAGAAAGATAATGGAAAGGATGATAGTAGGCCGCCTGGAGTGGTATCTTGAATACTACAAGATTTATCTGAATCCATGGCTGGTTTCGGATGCCACCGCTCTTCCATTGAAAATGTCGTTGATCTAGTTTCGTACGTTCAGCGCAAGATCCCGTAAGGGACAATCTACAGCTTTGTTTCTAGATGTGAAAGATGCCGATGATAATGTACTAGATGAAGCAATTTTGGATGCTCTTGCGGTGGCTGGACTTGGTGGTCGAGTCTTTCGGTTGATTTTGAGTTACCAGGCTGCAAGATCATTCTTTGTGTTGGCAGAAGATGGCCCAACTACGCGACGCTATAGTTCCAGAGGTGTTTCTCAAGGCGGAGTTCTTAGCCCGACGCTCTTTAATCTTGCAATAAATGGCCTTGCTGAATACTTGCCCAGTACCATTAAGATCTGCATATACGCAGACAACATCTGTGCCTGGACTTCGACAGTCACACGTCCTCAGGTACGTTCCCGGCTTCAAAGAGCAGCAACTATGGTTGCCAACTACTTGTTAAAACAAGTTCTCAGCATATCACCAAAAAATGCGCACTGGTGGTCTTCACTCGCAAAGAAATGACCCCTTATGTCATCTCAATCTGCGATGGACCCATTTCTTAAGCCAGAATTCATTGGTTCTTAGGCATCATTAGTCATAGGGACCTCTGTTGGAGTCCGCATGTGGCCTATATGAAGAAGCGCCTGACCGCTATTTCCCAATTGTTCAAGTTCCTGGCAAGAAAGACGTGGGGGATGTCAGTAGACGCAATGATGGAAAGCCCTGTTTCTCAGTTTCCTAAGGTAAAGCTTGCCCAGTGCTGAGCAATACCTGCAAGATCAAGGTTCGTGTTCTACAGGCAGTACAAGCCCAAGCACTGAGGGTGTGCCTTGGTCTGCCCAGATGTACGTCAACAGAGGCAACAATTGCAATTGCTGGTGACGATCTAATACAAACTCACATTGCTGTAGAAGTCCTGAGAACGCACGTTAGACACTTTGCACGTGCTCCCTGTCATCACCTTGCACTGTTCCTTTCAGAGAGGCACCAAGCGTCGTTCGCTAAAATGATTGTGAAGTACAACGAGAAACTTCCCTTGGGCTTCACTCCTGCATATAAACCATTGATACCCCCTTGGTATCTTATTCGACCCACAGTGCATCTTAGTGTGCCAGGAATCCGGACGAAATCTGAGCTTTCATCACCCATGCTGAAAGAACTGTCTTTTCTTCTTTGCACGAGAAATATTCAGACAGCGTACATATATATACCGATGGCTCCACGAGCCGTCAGTGTTCGTCAGGTGCAGTAGTTGTCCCCGCAATAAGTGTTACCATCCCCTTTAGGACTGACCACTCCACGGCATCTACAGCAGCGGAACTCGCTGCTTTGCGCACTGCACTTCGTGTGGTCAATCGGGAACCACCGCAACAATGGTCAATTTTCAGCGACTCAAGGGCTACCCTACAATCTCTGCTCTCAGCACTGCGTCGCGGGCCGTACGAACAGCTTGTTTTCGAAATTCGATGCCTTCTCCACACTCCACACAAAAAAGGACATCATGTGACGTTTCAGTGGCTACGAAGTCACTCCGGCGTCATAGGGAACGAACATGCCGATACTGCTGCGCGGGCAGCTCTTGAAGGAAGTAGCTAACGTGGTTGCTTGGGCGAGTTCGTACGACATTTATGTGAATCTTGAAGGAACACAAGAAGAAGCCATACCACTTTCGCGGACGGATGCTGCCGTCATCTTCGACGACTTGCGCGTGAAATCACGTTTTCACTACGGTGTCCAACAAGCAACGAGACGAATCGTCAACAGCATCTGCCCGCTTTGGTGGCTCTCCGCATGCCCACTGGGCTCGACTGAACAGAAGCCACCATCCTTCATCGCCTATGGCTAGGGGTGGCATTTACAAAATCTTATTCATTTGTCATAGGAATGTCCGACAACGCTCTCTGCGATACCGAGACGCGACACCACATCCTGTACGACTGTTCGTTGTATGACATCCAGAGACAGTCACTAGCTTCCGTTCCTGCGCGCATCGATAACAGCCTAATGTCTGTGGACACCATTCTTTAAATTGCCCGAGAGAAGAGATTGCAACAGATGGCGACAAAAGCACTGTTGAAATCCCTACGTGACACGGACTTGAACAAGCGGCTGTAACAGCAATGTCACGCACCACGAAAGACAAGACAGGGCTATGACTGAGTGTGCGCGAGTGTGCTGCATAATGTGCTGGGTTTACCTCTCTTCCCTCTCTCCTCACAATCTTTCATGTCCCCATCCCCCTCCCATGTGCAGGGTAGCAAACTGGCTGCCTATAGGCTGGTTAACCTCGCTGGCGTTCTTTTCCTGCTATTTTCCTTCCTTTCTTGCTCTTTTACACATGAAGACAAATTCAAAGAAGATGAAAGGGAAAGAGAAGCATGTATATAAGGTCGATCACCACTCTCAGCAGCTTGGAATCGCCGCAATTCGCGACGTCGTATATCATTTTTGCATCGATCAACTTTTTGCTGAACAGCGATTCCAAAATAGCCGCCGTTCCAAGTAGCAATCTATAGGTACCCGAGGATGCATACTTCAGCCACGCTCGCTCGTGTGTCTAAGTTGGCTATATTGGTATGTGTGGCGGGCACAGCATTTATGTAAACGCAAAGGGCTCAATGAAATAACGGTATAGGGGAAGCGCACCAGCGGAGAAATAGAATACGATCGATTGATACGTGGGGTTTAACATCCCGAAATCACCATATGATTGTGAGAGATGCCGTAGCAGAGGACGTTGAAAATTTCGACCACCTGAGGTGTTTCACCGTGCACTGAAATCTCAGCACAAGGGATCAAAGCATTTCCGCCTACGTTTGTTGCGACGCTATTAGAATGTTCGCTGCTGCCAGGTTCTTCTTAACCCCTCCAGATGACCCCACCTAAATGGCTTGTCGGGGTGGTGGTGGCAGTAACCCAGTATTACACGGGTGAAAAAAAGTCTACGAATGAACTAAAATTCATTATAACAATACCTACGTGTTAATTGTTTGCGATTGTATCTGTTTGATTGATTTGATTGATTTGATTGATTTGTGGTGTGTAACATTCCTAAACCACCATATGATTGTGAGAGACGCCGTAGTGGAGGGCTCCGGAAATTTCGGCCACCTGGGGTTCTTCAACGTGCACCTAAATCTGAGTACACGGGCCTACAACATTTCCGCCTCCATCGAAAATGCAGCCGCCGCAGCCGGGATTATATGCCGCGACCTGCGGGTCAGCAGCCGAGTACCTTAGCCACTAGACCAACGCGGCGGGGCGTGGTTGTATCTGTCTATACGTATCTCCGCTTCAATAGCTTTTGGTCATGTTGGCATGTAACACACGCGTAACGAAAATACACCTTTATTGCGATTTTTCCGCAATTCTAACCGGATGCATTCAAATCACAACGGTTCCCCCCGCCTTGGCGGACGAGTACACGTTGAATCATGCTCTTTTCTTTCACCGATCTTTTATGAGCGGTTCGCAGCTGTTATCCAATACGTAGCACCTAGGAAAGGTATCTGCTGGTCATGAAGGGTTACGACTGGATTCTTAAAGAAGGCAAAACGCACGAACGGGTGATAGAAATTTGGGTGGGGCGATGAGCTTAAAATGTTTGCAGGTATAACGTGGCAACGGAAAGTAGAAGATTGGGATTGATTGGCGATCACGGGAGGGGCCTTTGCTTGCAGTGGGCGTAGCCAGGTTGCTGATGGCGCATCTTGGTAATTTCACGAAATCATTCAAAGCGATGCGACGAAGATCAGGCATGGCGAGTGAGTGCATTTCCAGGTTAGACGCCAGTCAGTGCCAGGATAAGAACACTTCGGTTGTGTTCGTCATCGCTCCTAGCGTATCATCACTCAGGATGGTAAGCGTTGAATGTATCACATCATACACGCAGCACTACTGTCGATGTCACAGGGGCACTCTAATTTTTAATAAGCCCTCGTATGCTGTTTGGCGTCGAAATATAATAACTTCTGCGCAGCGGGCGCGGTTCGAATTTCGCCAAGAGGACTTACGCACACCGAGCAATCGAATCAAGGGCAGATGTCGATTTGAACATGTGATGTCAGTGCTCCTTTAAGGTATGCAGTGTCGCCTCTGCCAGGTGAAGTGCTGAAAAACAAGCAAAAATGTGATACAAAAATGACAAAATAAAAACTCGCTCATCTGAAGCAGTATTGAGGCAATACCATGCCACGACCCCCCCCAAAAAAAAAACATTCTAACTCAAATCGAATCTTCATAAAATTCCTATTCTAAGCTGCAAGTAATAATAATGTGCTCGTCTTATGACTGTATCTTGTCGTGTGCAGTCTCTAAATGCGCAAAAGTGATCACAAGAAAGAATATGGTAGCTGACCTCTGAGAACAACTTTGTGATGAGTGCACACGTACTCCTTACATACTCATTCTTCAGTTTAAAAAACTAGCAGATCCTATAGGCACAGTGTCCCTTCACATCAGCCCAACTAGACGAGGTGGACGGACGTTGTACATAGTAAACACAATGACATAATCACAAATGTTATGTGCAATCCTGTATCCCGATAAGATGCAAGCATGTTGTTTACAGCCGTGTAACGACGGCACCGATGACGTTTGAAATATCAGCACCAGCAGTGGTAGGCATGTAAATTATACCATACAAGACTGTCATGTCTTGATTGTCAAGTTTGCGCCTGGCCTCTATGTTCGTCAACAAATCATGTCGCATAATTCCAAATTCAGTATCTGTAAAGGTAGTGAAACGGCCACAAGCGTGCTATGAACGTAGCTTGTATTCATGTTTTACATGACATGCATACCATGTTTATCATCTTTGGACGTGTCATTTGCTTCATCATCCATTCACCTCACGTAATACGAAATTCGGTATATGTGAAGATAGCAAAACGGCCGCGAGCGCATCATAAGCATGTTATGTTGTCATATTCTTACATGACACGCATGCCATGATTATCATGTTTGCGCCAGTCATATATCATCCATTCACGTCAAGTGTCAGCAAATTTGGTAAATGTGAAGCTACCGAAAGGGCCACGAGCACATCATAAGCGTGTTATCTAGTCATATTCTTACAGGACACGCATGTCATGATTATCATGTTTGCACCAATCATATACCACTGTCATTCATTCACTTTAAGTGCCAGCGAATTTGGTATATGTGAAGCTACCGAAAGGGCCGCGGGTGCACTATGAGCGCAACGTGTAGTCATGTTTTACATCACCCGCATTTGGTAGATATGTTAAAACGTCTGATTGACCTTCGTCGTCCATTCACGTCGCGTAATACAAAATTTGGTTTATGTTTTGAAGCTAGCAAAACAGCCGCGAGCGCATTATGGGCGTGGGATGTAGTAATGTTTTTACATAAAACGCATGTGATAATTTCCACGTTAGGGCCGGTCACTTACGTTCTCCATGCAGTCATGTCATACTATACCAGTTTTGCAATATGTCATGTGAACAAAACCTCCGCAGGATCAGCAAGACCATGGCATGTAAATAATGACACCCATGACATGCATGTCACAATTTTTATGTTATGACTAGTCACTTATGCTTGTCATACAGTCAAGTTATGCCATACTAATTTTGATATCGATGCCCTTATCGAAGCGGCCAGGAAAGCTAAAAGTCTTGGGTGGCGAGATAGATAGATAGATAGATAGACAGATAGATAGATAGATAGATAGATAGATAGATAGATAGATAGATAGATAGATAGATAGATAGATAGATAGATAGATAGACACACTCAATGTGACCGAAGTTCGCTAAGAAATGCTTCGCAACGGGATTATGACAATATACATGTGATGACTAGTGAGTCATATTTGTCAAGCCATCTTAACCTCCCTTACTAATTTGGTTTACTCAAGTTAAGGGGTGAGCCCCGAAGATAAGGGGATGATAACGAGGGCACCCGGACGTAGGTGGCTCGATAAATAGATAGATAGATAGATAAATAGATTGATAGATAGATAGATAGATAGATAGATAGATAGATAGATAGATAGATAGATAGATAGAAGCAGATTGTTGCATTATTATGAAGGTAAAATATGCATGGTATTAGCCATGCAAAATTTAACCTTCATAATAACGCCACAATCTGCTTTGTTGACTTGTGTTTTCGTAAGTTAGAACTGTTTCCTTTTGTTTCTCTCGTGCAATTTAAGAATGCGCAATAACTATCTGTATGCGTGTGATATACCTTTTTTGTAGATGAAACCCTTTATTTATTTTTTGGACCCCCAACTAGCCTTCGGCTATGGGTCCAACCAGTCGTGATGTTTCTGCATGCTTCACAGTTTGCAAATAAAGAATTGAATTGAAGTGAATTGAAATAGATAGATAGATGGATAGATAGATAGATAGATAGATAGATAGATAGAAAGATAGATAGATAGATCGATAATTAGATAGATAGATAGATAGATAGATAGATAGATAGATAGATAGATAGATAGATAGATAGATAGATAGATAGATAGATAGATAGATAGATAGATAGATAGATAGATACGGTCATAGTCGCCGAAGTTTGCTGAGAAATGCTGCGCATTTAAAATCACCACCCTAACCTCAAATAGAGTTCTCTTGGAGGAGATTGCTTAGAAGTGCATGGGGCGTTTCTTTGACACACCATTACTGTTAGAAGACTTTTAATGAGCCCGCGCATAATGTGTACGTAGAAGGCAACATTGTTTGGCACGTACCACGGCAGGCACCGCACAGTGTTGGCCACACCAATCGGCACACTAACAACCTGCACCTTTATGCTATACTGGCCGCGGCCGAGTGTCAAATGCCTAAAGCTTACAAATAAATGGCAGACGTGCAGCTGCCAAGCGTTCTTCAATGGGGTTGAGAGCAGCCTGGTAAAGAGGCTTGACAAGGTATCGGTATCCGTGCGTAACACTCAATCGTGGAGACTTTTCATGTGCTGGCGTGCCTACGAAGTGACGAGAACAAAGTGGAGGTAGTCGCTAGAAGGTGAGGGGGGGGGGGCATCGAAAACCGTCGCCCATATTAACCCTATGCCGACGATGGATGGATGGATGGATGGATATGACTGTACCCTTTAGATCGGGCGGTGGCTAGCGCCACCAAGCCGTACTAGTTTATAAACCAAAAACTAGGTTTATTTTTTTGCTTTAAAAATAGTGAGGTTGAGGATTTGTACTTTCCGGTGAAGGGTTTAATTTTCCCTTGTGCCTTGACTTAAGCCACCAATCAGATAATATCCTTCTATTTAATTCTACCCACCACTTAAAGTCTATTTTGCCCTCCCTGTCCCTAAACCCCAGTGCTTCGAAAAACTCCGCGCCATCATCCTGGACTATAGGGTGAAGCCCTTTTACAGAACATTATCAAGTGTTCGGCAGTTTCTTCTTTCTCTCCACACGCACTACATACCATGTCTACCCCTTCGTATTTGGCCCGATATGTCTCGGTTCGCAATACTCCTGTCCTGGCCTCAAACAGTAGATAACTACCCCGAGTATCATCATGGATCCTTTCCTTAGCTATTCCCTGCTTAAAAGTTCGATAGATCTCTAGTGCGGACTTCTTAATCATGCGAATTCTCCACATATCAGTCTCTGCTTCCTTAACCTTCTTCTTAACCGATAATTCTTTTTGGTTTAGCCCCCTGCTGTTTTCTAAGTATTTACCAATCAATTTTCTGGTTCGCTTCCTTCATTTTGTATCGATATTCTTCCTGTACAAGTAGCTGAATACCTTCCTAGCCCAACGCTCCTCCTCCATTTCTCTCTATCGCTTCTCAAATTTTATGTTGCTGCTAACTTCCCTGCCCTCAAATGATGTCCATCCCATATCACCTTGTACTCCCTGACTAGGTGTATTCCCCTGAGCTCCTAAGGCAAGCCTACCTATTCCACGTTGCTTAATTTCTAATCTTGCTTGAACTTCTGATCGCATGCACAAGAGCGCATTGCCGAACGTCAGTTCAGGAACCATGATCCCTTTCCATATTTCCTCTCACAACATCATACCTATTGCAATTTCACAGTGCCCTGTTTTTCAATACCGCTGCATTCCTGTTACCTTTAGTCGTCACGTATATTTCGCGTTTTCTTAGGTACTCGGCCACATTGCTTATCCATACACCCAGATATTTGTATTTATCTGCTATCTCTAGCTTGACTTCCTATATTCTAAGCTCACTACCTTCATTGTCATTAAAATCATGACTGCTGATTTTTTCTTACTGAATCTAAAATCTAACCTATCTCCCTAATTACCGCAGATGTCCACCAATCTTTGCAAATCTTCCTTGTTGTCGGCCATTAGCACTATATCATCTGCGTACATCAATGCTGGTAGTGCCTGTTCAATGAGTTTTCCTTGTTTGAGGAAAGAGAGGTTGAAGCCCAGTCCATTTCCCTCTAACTTGGCCTCTAATCCTTGTAGGTGCATCATGAATAATAAGGGTGACAGGGGACAACTCTGCCTAAGCCCCTGTTTTACCTCTGCAGGCTTGGATGCCTGTTTTTCCCGCTTTATAACTACTTTGTTACCTTTATAGATATCCTTTAAAAGATTAGTGACTACATCTTCCACGCCTAGTGTGTCCAGTACTCGCCACAATTCCTCTTGAACCACGCTATCGTACGCTCCCTTGATATCCAAAAATGCTAGCCATAGGGGCCTGTGTTCCTTTTCTGCTATTTCGATTCACTGCGTCGAAACTGCGACACCTTGGGTGGTGGCGCGCCATCTAGTGAGTATTGGTAAAATCACCGGACAGGCTACCGGAGCGCGACCGGAGAAGTGTACACTGGCACTGGTAACACTGGTGTATAGAGCGCGAGCATAAAGCCCAAACCATTCGTACGCTCTGCATTCGCTGGCCGAGCGTGCGTTGTACGCACTCGGGAGACCGCGCATGCTCAGACAGAGCAAGGGCGGCTAAACGCTCTCCGTACGAGGACCTTTGCGGCGATCTGGTATTGACCTTGAAATGACGTGCGTGCGAAGGCGTTTGGTGCTTTGCGAAAGCGCTACTGCGGCATAGCTGTTACTGGCACCGATTTGACCGACAGATAGTAGCCGAATGCAGAAGTCGCCTTTAGTACCAAAAGTGTGTTTTTTTTTTTCACAGGAACCAATCGCAAAGCATGTCTTCTAAAACATCTGGGTGCGTTCCCGGTCACCGCTTTTTTTTTCGAACGCGCTATCTTTATCATCAACCCAACATAGTCGGTCATGGCAGCAGCAGCAGCGTAAGAAGCCGCGCTTGATAACGAACTTCTTATATCTGCAGTGTAGGCCTGGTAGCCTTTAAGGCTTGTCAGGCACATTTACAAAAAAAGACAAGTAAAGCCGCTCTCTAGAGAGAGGTGGCAGCGTTGGTCCTGCCCAGCACCGAAGGTATGTTTGTTGAAGTTCACTTTGGCTTCAAAACCGCCGATGACGTGCAATTCTTTTTTTTTCTTTACAAACGGTGTGACATTGGTTCTGAAGCAGAGAAAAAGCCTCCGGGGCAAGTGCCGCCGCTGCTTCGACGATCCGATGTCACAACGAAGCAGTGTCTGCCCGGACGAGGACATGGACTGCGCATGGCTATATTTTTAGACCCTGTTGTTTCGCAGTGGCACAAAGGAGACGAGGCAGAAAGTTTTGTACCATTATTTACTTGGTCGTATAGGCCAAGCGAATGATGTCTGTAAAAACAAAGCGACTCACCGGGTCGTTATACGCATGAATTTTATTGCATTATTGTCTGTGTGTGCTTAGTTGCTATACAGAAAAGAGCAAAGAGGAGAAGAATCCTTAGGACAATTTGGCGTAAAATTGTATAAACAGATAAACAATGAATTAAAACAAAATCAAGAGAGGTCGACACAACGTTTGAAACTTCGCTGGAATCTTTTTTTGGTTGGTATTCAACCATACTTCAATGAATGGCTGTGTGTGCATTTGTGTCTGCGCCTGTGTCTAAAAAACTGCATGCAAAATTGAAAATTGTTAAAGTGCAAGAAAAGCCTTTGCATCCCCCTGAACACGCCAGGGAATTTCGCATCATTTGGTTGCCAGAGTTCCATTGAATCTTTTGGGTCCTTCATTGCTCTCTAATGTAGGTTCTTTGCAGTTGTGTACTCATCATTGAAATTCTACAAGAGTTCTCAGCCAAGTCTCTGCGCTTTAAGCTAAAAGCCCCTATCTGCCAATCGTCTGAAGTGCTACTTTTATTCTAAGAAAGAAGTTTTTTCTCAATGCTAAGTAATCTCTGGCAGTAGTCACAACGTTTTCAGTTTTTTCATTGAAATAAATCTCGCATAAATCACGGCTAGTAAACCATTGATCTATTCCGCATAGTTCCTGAAAGGACTCATTGAATGCTCAAATAAGCAAACAATACCACAGTTGAAGAATACATTATGAGGCGATCATGCCAAAGCACTGACGTCAAACAATACTGTCATTTTCATATGCGAATTTACACTGGTGGTAAAGTTTTTCAGAGAAGGCAAACGCTCAATACGTGCGAACAATGCCTTGGCTGTCAATGTGAAAATCATTAATGTTAGAAGCAGTCATCAATATCATAAAATCTAATCAAACAGCTCTGTTAGGGTTCAAAATTTCCGAAATCATGCAAAGTAAACCATTGATCTATTGCACAAGTTTTCAATATAAATATGCGTTCTTGCTGCAGTGTCTGGAAAGCGTTAATCAATCTTAGTTATTTGGGCCACTGACAGCCATTATTATTGTTTAGCTTTGTGTCCCCGCGGATACATGTTATCCACAAAAATTGTTTTCATGTTCATCCCAGTTTTGAAGTTTAATAATACCATAAAGCTTAACTTCGAACACCTGGTATGTGCGAGAGCCAACATTTATGTTTTACTCTTCCACTTCTTCCATGCAGAACGCACAAACAATAAGCGACATTTATTTTGCGCATGACTCTCTTAATTTTTATTTCGTTCATGCAGTGTGCCTACATGGAAAACATTTAAAATTCTGAAGAAATCCTCTGGCGTAAATATCCAGTGCGCGGAAGGCTTAAGTATGTGCATCCACTAAAAAGAAGTCACATGACGAGGAGTTAGGCCGTTTTAGTGCGTGTAATATGGACGTGCTTTCGGGTAACCAAGTTGATTTGTATTTTGCGCGAGGCTTAACTCGGGTCCCCAGTGGTTTAGAGAGCAATTTTCTTTCAGCCAAACGAACAGGTGCTGCGTACTTCGCTCCCCAGGTGACGCGATCAATTGCGACGCGTTCAGCTCCCACTCCCTCGTCATTTTACCAACGCCCACTAATGAGCGATTTTTTCTCTACGGACATTTGTTATACTTCCTTCCTACGTTTTTTTTATTTTTTTCCCGCCTCTTTGCCTACACTTTTCTTCAAAACGCCGCCGCGTCGACAATTACCGGCGTATTACTTCTGCCGTCGTGTAGCCAATACTTTTGTCATTTTGCTTCGAATTTTCTTATTGCGCTCCCGAACCAAAAGTTTTCTTGTTTGCGTTAGTTTTGTACAGTCTTAATTTTTTTTATATACGGCTTTCGATATAATGGAACCTTTATAATCTTTATGCGTTGCATCGGCCTACCCCTTTTCGAAAAAATTCAAAATAGAAAAGAAAGTAGACACAAAAAGGTACTGAATATTCCTTTCAAATTCAATGTCATGGAACATAATACAAACAAGGAAACTGCAAGATAGGCTAGTTGGTGAACAATCATGTTTAAAGCAAAAGTTTTATAAGCGCACAAAAAAACGAGTGAAAAAGACATAAGAATATGGTACGACAGTGTCTAACTGCCAGATTCTCAATTCTGCTGTTTTCGCTCTTTATTCGTTTGAAGAGCTTTTGCTTTAAACATGTATAATACGAACAGTCAACCCTAAAGCCAAGCTTCGAGAAACATATAGACAGGGAACCACAAAGTTGCGTAATTTAACAATACTTGAGTTCATACACAGTACAGTCGTACAGACACAAAACATGTTGACACGAAAGTACGGGAAGGCATGGCCATTTTGCGACAAGGTAAGATCAAGTTAATCATGCGCGCTCAGCCTGCATTAAATGAAAAATGTTGTTTTCAATAATTCGGAAAGGTAACGCTCACGTCCTGTAATTAGTTGAGCGTATTAAGGGCCGCTTTTTAGACGCATCTGTTGGCCAAGTTTTGTAGGACTGAGAGCGGGCAATTTAGAGCTCTTCAAATTGCAATAGTCATTGCCCTTGTGTGTCGAGTCACGAAAATTCCAGAAATATATGCTGCATGTGCATGCCAATGAACAGCTATCCTAATTGAGCCCAATTGCGGCGTCATTGTAACTGTAGGTCATATTGCCGCATGTTGTTAGGCGCCTATAACTGAAGTCTTGCGCCGCTTCCTCCTCCTATGAATTCTGCCACACCAACTGACAAGCCAAACGCGCCAACCTATAAACGCGCCATGCAACGCTGGCTGCACGTGTCACCACACCACGCGCTGGAAAAAGAAGACTGGCGGATTTTTTCGAAGGAGCGGCACGCGGCGAGACGCAAAAGAAGAGGTTTACGAGGCGTTCTCTAGCGAGCTCCGGACAACCTTTGTGTATTTAGTTGACGGGCACAAGTTCGTCATAAATAAATAGCTGTTTTAGCTTCCGGCGCTGTATTTGTTCGTTACAAACTGGTGGAGGCGCTGGGTATGATTCCAAGCCCATCTCAGGTTAGAGAACATAGCCTAGAACCCCGAAGGTTGGAACCAGTGCAGTTGACTCCCGTAGACCAACGCACGAGTCGGCGCCTACGAGGTGAGCAGCCCGAGTTTGGTGCCCTCTTCGATTCTTCGAGACCAGTGGAGTACTTAAGTTCCAGAGCCCCTGCATTGGCTGCCCAAGCGACTTCATTTCCATCTCACATCGTCATGGACCCGCCCTGAATACCAGAGGTGTTCCACGGTGATATTTACGAGCATTCCGAGGACTGGCTCGACGGTTTCGAACGCGTCGCCAAACTGAACAGTTGGAACGAGGACAGGAAACTTCGCTACGTCTACGCGGCACTGCAAGATTCTGCGCGTACGTGGTTCGAAAACCACGAAGCGTCCTTATTGTCGTGGGACGACTTTCGAATAGAGTTTTTTGCTACGTACCCAAACGCGGACCGCAAAGAAAAGGCAGAGTCTGCTCTTCAGACGCGAAACCAACGGAACAACGAGAGCGTCACCATGTACATTGAAGACATGTCCCGACTGTTCCGCCGGGCCGACCCGAACTTGGCTGAGGAAAAGAAGTTGCGGCACCTGATGCGTGGAGTGAAGGAGGAGCTTTTTGCAGGCCTGGTGCGTACTCCACCCCGCTCTCTTGCTGAGTTCAGATCAGAGGCGACAATGATGGTAAAGACCCTGCAGCAGCGCGCACGCCAATACAACAGGGACGTAAGCGTCTCATCTGTTAGCGCGGCGCCGACAACCCTCACGAGTAACATTGACCTCTTGCGTGAAATGATGAGGGCCGTCGTAAGGGAAGAACTTCAGAAAATACAAATGACTCAAGCTCACCCAGCGATGTCCTCACTTGCCGACGTTGTGCGCGAAGAAGCGCGGCAAGCGGTTCTTCATCCACAACCTCAAGTACTACAGCGCGCACAACCCGAGCCTCCGCCTCAGTTGTCGTACGCACAAGTAGTACGACAGGACCTCGGACGCATGAATCGGACGGCTGCGACTGCTGTGATGCCTCCGACGTTTTCTCCGAGTACGCCGCTACCAATGCGGGAAGCAAGACCACGTAAGAGCGATGTATGGCGCACTGTTGACCAGCGGCCCCTCTGCTGCCACTGCGGAGAAGCAGGTCACCTTTACCGGGCGTGCCAGTATCGTCAAGCGGGACTGCGTGGTTTTCCAGTCAATGCACCGTGCCCGCGGAACAGTGAACGGCCCTACGAAATCGAAGAGTACTTGTCTTCACGCTATTCACCTCAAGACACGCAACAACGGGAGTCACGTTCGACATCACCGATGCGCTATTGGTCGCCGAGTATTCGTCCGTCATCAAATCTCCGAAGACCACGTTCACCTAGCCCGCGGCGGAAAAACTAGAGCCAGCGACCTCTGAAGGTGAGGCTGCTGATATACTGACAACTGAAGACCCTCCATTGTTAGCCCGACAGGACGGCCGCAGTTACGCAACGATGGACAAGTGCAGTAGTAGCGACATTACCTCCGAGATAATAGTCACGATCGACAGGCCATTGTGCTAATAGACACTGGTGCAGACTATTCCGTTGTCAGTAATGCTCTCGCAAAGAAGCTTAAGAAGGCGATGACTGAATGGACCGGACCTCAGATACGTACCGCTGGAGGGCACTTAGTTAGTCCCGTGGGGTTATGCACCGCAAGGATAGGAATAAGAGGATTCGTGTATGTCGGCAGCTTTATAGTGCTTCCTGAATGCTCCCGTGAACTGAATATAGGCATGGACTTCTTGCAAACAAACAATGCAGTCATCGACTTGCAAGAGTCCCAGATTTTATTTTCTACAGATAATGCCGTCGCCATCTGTCATGTGGAGAAACCAATCGTTCTACCTCTCTGCATTGTGGACGAAAACGTAACCGTGCCGCCACGTTCCAGTGTGACCGTTCTTGTGAGGAGTGAAGTTCTCCGTTACTGTGACAGAAACATCGGACTGCTACTAGAAAAAGGACTATGCCTGGCAAGAGGCCTGGTGAGCCTTCGTGATGGATGTGCGTATGTCCTATTAACTAACTTTGGAAATGAGCTGCAGCATCTCGCGAAAGGAACAGCCGTAGCATCGCTGCATGAGTATGTGCAAGTCTCAGATGTTTGCACTCTTGATAAAGCTTCAGAGACAGTAGATAACGTACTCCAATCAGTAGACATTGACAGAGAGCTCTCGTCATCTCAGAAACAACAGATTACTGACCTCATCAGAGAGTTCTCCGAGTGCTTCTAGACCTCGTCGAAAGTCTGACGTACTGCCGTCGCAAAACACCGCATCGTGGTCGAAGAACACGTGAGACCTTTGCATCAGCACCCATACCGAGTAGCGCCAAAAGAAAGCGAAGCCATAAAGAACCAAGTGCAGGAAATGCTCAACGATGACGTAGTCCAGCCATCCAATAGTCCGCGGGCATCACCGGTAGTGCTAGTCAAAAAGAAGGACAACACTCTGTGATTTTGCGTTGACTACAAAAAGCTGAACCAAGTCACAAACCATGATGTTTACCCACTTCCGCGGATCGATGATGCCTTGGATAAGTTACGCAATGCTCACTTCTTTTCATCATGGAACTTAAAAAGTGGATATTGGCAGATCGAGGTTGATGAACGAGATCGCGAGAAGACGGCGTTTGTGACCCCAGACGGACTATACGAGTTCCAATTGCTCCCTTTCGGTTTGTGCTCTGCTCCCGCTACCTTCCAGAGGATGATGGACACTGTGCTCTCCGGACTCAAGTGGCAATCGTGTCTCGTCTACCTTGACGATGTAGGGGTTTTTTCTTCTGTCTTCGAGCAGCACATCCACCGACTGAGAACGGTACTGGATGCTATTCGCGTGGCAGCACTAACCATCAAACCGAAAAAGGGTCACTTTGGATTTCATCATCTTCGGTTCCTCGGCCACATAGTTAGTGCGGAAGGCCTCCGCCCGGACCCGGAAAAGTTTGCAGCAGTTGAAAATTTTCCAAATCCGCAAGAAAAAAAGGCTGTCAGACGATTCCTGGGACTATGTGCCTACTACAGACTCTTTGTTGAAAACTTTGCTAAGGTCGCTGAGCCTTTGACACGGCTAACGAAAGAAAGTGTAGGCTTCTCTTGGCAAAAGAACAAGAAGCAGCTTTCTCAGAGCTGCGACGCCGTTTGCACTCTCCTCCAATACTTGCCCATTTTGATGAAGAGGCCGATACAGACATACATACCGACGCGAGTAACGTTGGTCTGAGTGCCATCCTCGTTCACTGGCAGAATGGAGAAGAAAAGGTCATCGCTTACGCGAGCCGCACTCTATCGAATGCCGAGTCCAATTACTCAGCGACAGGGAAAGAGTGTCTCGCAGTTATATGGGCAATTAGCAAGTTTCGCCCATACCTCTACGGGAGACCGTTTCGAGCAATCAGTGATCACAAATCATTGTGTTGGCTGGCAAACATCAATGGACCCTTCCGGAAGACTTGCTAGATGGAGCCTGCGTCTGCAGGAACATGACATCACTGTGGTCTACAAGTCCGGTCTCAAGCACAATGACGCGCATTGCCTGTCTCGCGCACATCTTGAGTCTCCATCATGTGACCAGTGAACAAGATATCCCATTTCTTGGAGTTCTGAATGTGTCGGAAATGGCTCGTCTTCAGCGAATGGACCCGGAACTACGCCCGCTCATCCAATACTTGGAGGGTCACCAAATTAAGGTACCACGAGTTTTCGTTCGTGTATTAACATCCTATGTCCTCCGGAACGACGTCTTATACAAGCGCAACTTCGGAAACAGTGGTGAGACGTTTCTGCTTCTTGCACCGTCATCACTGCGAGCAGAAATTTTAGAAGCGTGTCATGACGACCCATCGGCTGGCCATATGGGTAGTAGTCGCAGTTGGGCTAGAATTCGCCGGAAGTATTATTGGCCAAAATTAATGGATTCGGTGCACCATTGTGTCAAGTCATGCCAGGATTGCCAAAGACGCCAAATACCATCATTGAAACCAGCGGGTCTGTTGCAACCGATAGAGCCACCAAAAGGGCCATTTCAGGAAGTGGAAATGGATTTGCTTGGTCCATTTCCTTTCTCTTCATTGGGAAAGCGCTGGATTGTTGCAGCAACAGACTACATGACTCGATATGCTCAGACATCACCTCTCGCAAAAGGAAGGGCAAACGAAGTAGCCCAGTTTTTCCTCACTCACATTGTACTACGACATGGCGCACCGCAGGTTGTCATTACAGACAAAGGAACAGCATTTAATGCCCGTTTGATACAGTCTGTTATGAAGCTCACCCACACCGACCATAGAAGGACTACAGCATATCATCCGCAAACAAACTAATTAACCGAAAGACTCAACAGAACTCTCGCCGACATGATCTCGATGTATGTGGACGTTGAGCACCAGACATGGGACATTATTTTGCCTTATGCGACATTTGCGTACAATACCGCAGTACAAGAAACGACACACTTCAAACCATTTCAACTTGTTTATGGTCGGGCGGTCACAACGACCTTAGACGCGATGTTACCTGCCAACGATTCGAATGAGAGTGACCCGCACATCAGCGACTTCATAGAAAGGGCAGAAGAGGCACGGCAATCGGCAAGACATCGTATCATTTTACAACAAAGCTCCGACGCCAGTCGCTATAATCTCAAGCGGAGAGACGTACAGTACAACCCCGGAGACAAAGTGTGGGTGTGGACGCCGTACGCGCACCTGGCCTATAGGACAAACTGATGCGGCGCTATTTCGGCACTTACAAAGTACTTCGCCGGTTAGGCACGCTAAACTACGAAGTAATTCCTGAAGGTCATGTGTGCTCAACCCGACGCAGGAATCACCCAGAAGTCGTACATGCAGCACGAATGAAACCGTACTACGAAAGGCACTGAACGGAACAACTGATAAATGTGCTCAAGCATCATGCAGTTCAATACTCCTGTACAAAACTGTTCGACGTCAGCGTACGCATCGGAACGATGCGTTTCGGGAGGGGGACTAATGCCGCATGCTGTTAGGCACCTACTGAAGTCTTGCGCCACTTCCTCCTCCTATGAATTCTGCCACACCAACTGACAAGCCAAACGCGCCAACCTATAAACGCGCCATGCAACGCTGGCTGCACGTGTCACAACACCACGCGCTGGAAAAAGGGAGGCTGGCGGGTTCTTTCGAAGGAGCGGCACGCGGTGAGACGCAAAAGAACAGGTTGACGAGGTTTTCTCTAGCGAGCTCAGGACAACTTTTGTGTATTTAGTTGACGGGCACAAGTTCCCCATAAATAAATTGCTGTTTTAGCTTCCGGCGTTGTATTTGTTCGTTACAATATAAAAATCCTGTGCGATAAACAGTATTCCTTACGGCCAGCTAGGAGTGACCTGACGAATTTTTTGACTGGGGTCCTAACCACTGTGTCCAAGTGTGCTTAGCGGACTGTATCGACTCGTGAAACATCTTGAATCCTTACGACCACCGAGAACCTTGACCCCAGATACAGATATATGCAAAGAGCAAGATCAATACATAAAACTAGTTTCAAGAGAAATCCGGAGTAAAACAAAACGGGGTCGAAAGCCAAAAAACTTGACTCATGCAGAACACGACGTATTCAAACAACTTTCAAACAGAAAGGACAATGCCATTAAATCAACGGGCAAGGGTAGTAGTATAGCAATCTGGCCTATAACAAAATATAAAAACCAAGTTATGAGAAAACTCAGCAGCAACACTCATTATCGAAAATTAGCCTCGGACCAGACTCAAGAATATAGTGATAGCATACAACACATCATATTGAATTTTCCAGCTAGAAAATTGATCGCAACCTCTCGGCACCTGTTTTTTATGCTCCAAAACAAGCAAGCACGTTGATTTTACCTCCTTCCAAATTATTGATAGTGTTCCCATCGACAATAAACTTACAGCAGAAATTCCAGGCAGACCTATAGTGTCCAACAACAATGCACCTACTGAGTCACTACCAAAATTTCTAATTCATAACCTATCTATATTCACCCTATCGACCTTTTTTTAGATACACCTCATTGCTTCTGAATAATAAATAACATTATTAAAACACAAGCACTTTCGGTTCACATCATCCTGGTAATAAAAGATGTTGTATACAAATAATCTCATAACTGAAGAATCGAAGTGGTGTTAAAGTGACTCATAGAAAGCCAGTAGACAAATAATGCTGAAGCTTACCTCTTGTTACTTGAATTGGTCCTGACGCTTAATTATTGCAACTTAGATTAGTCCTACTGCCTGTAATGTATTGGCACTAGTATGATAACCCCTTTGGCGCCAACATACGGCAACAGTTTTGTGAGACACTTAGAATTCGATCTGCTGAAATTATCTACAGTAAGGCCTTCTGCCTATCTCTGCTACATAGACGACATATGTATTTTATAGGAACATGGAATAAGCGCACTAAACGCGTTCTTTGATCACTGTAACAAATTTCACTCTAGTAATAAGTTTACCATGCACAATTCTCTCAATGAAACACCTTTTCAGACATGACAGTGTCTACTGAAGAAGGATAATTAAGGACGACGCTTTACAGAAAACCTACAGATAGCCAACAATACCTAATTTACACTAGTCTCCACCTGCAACATTTCAAAAAAAAGGATTTTCAACCGATACGCGAGGCATGCAAGAAGAAACTGTAGCGGCGGTGATGAATACGTTCACCACTTAGGCAACCTTAGGAATACATTGTTGAAATTACCCCCAAAAGGGAAGGTCTACAACACAGAATGTAAAATGAATAGGAGAACACCACTAGCTAAAAAATTACGTTATCTCACACTAAAGGGAACCATTGGTAGATGCGAAGCAGCGGGTGCCAACGCTTACACTGACGGCGGCATTGACGCTGGCTTTCATTGCGGCATTGCGCAGGAGAGAAGCCTGGGGAGGCGCCAAGCAAGCAGTGATAGATTGGTGTTTTCAACTAGATTATGCTTGTCATTATTTCTGGTCATATGCTGGTCATTACTGGATTATATTGGTCATTATTTCTAGTGTCACGCAGTTTATTTACGTATAGACCTACTGGAAGGCCGAGGAACGCTAGAAAAGCGAGGAACGCCAACAGGCCAAAATACAAAACAAACGCAAGCTCATGTCACGCGTGTGCACCAACGCTGTGGCTTGCCGTTTCACGCTGCTTCGTCGTCGTTCGCATAGTTCCCTACATTGGCCCCCGGTGAATAGCGTAGCCAACCTGGCGACTTAAGGCGTAGTCACTATAGCGTGGTCGTAATACGGCTTCAGGTGACTCACAAGCACAATTTCTCGGCCACGACGGCGTAAGTCATGAGACTGTGTCAAAGGCTCAATCTCATAATTGACTGGTGACGTACGGGCGAGAATGCGGTAGGGCCCGTGGTATCGTGCCAGTAATTTCGACGAAAGGCCAGGAGTGCTCGGTGGAATTCAGAGCCAAACGAGAGCACCAAACGTGAAAGTAGAGAGATGTCGGTCGGTGTCATGCCGTAGCTTCTGGTGGCATTCGTCCTCGGTTGTCAGTGAACGGGCCAATCGTCTACAATCTTCTGCGTACCTGGCAACATCAGAAATTGCAGTGTACTCAGAGGAGTTGGGCGTGTATGTGAGGATAGTGTCCAGCGTGCACGATGGTTCGCGTCCGTACAACAGAAAAAAAAGGGAGAACCCTGTTGTCGCGTGCGTAGCGGTGTTATACGCATACGTGACGAATGGAAGGACAGTGTCCCAATTGGGCTGGTCTGAAGCTGTGTACATCATCAACATATCACCGAGAGTGCGATTAAATTGTTCTGTGAGGCCATTCGTCTGCGGGTGATATGCTGTCGTCATGCGATGAACCATGTTGCACTGAGCGAGCAACGCTTGAATGGCGTCAGACAAGAAAACACGCCCCCGGTCGCTCAAAAGTTCGCGCGGAGCAAGCACCATGGCGAAGAACAAAGTTGCGCAAGATGAAAAACGCAACTTCCCTCGTGGTTGCTGCGGGTAGTGCTGCTGTCTCCGCGTAACGTGTGAGGTGGTCCACGCCGACAATTATCCACCTATTTCCAGAAGACGACGTGGGAAGTGGTCCGTATAAGTCGATACCGACGCGGTCAAACGGACGCGCTTGACAAGGCAGGCACTGAAGTGTACCGGCAGGGCGTTGAGGTGGGACTTTACGTCGCTGCCATGCAGTACAAGCTCGTACGTACTTGCGGACAAATGTGTACATGCCGCGCCAGTAGTACCGCTGACGTAGACGATTGTACGTTTTCAGAGCGCCAGCGTGAGCGCTTTGCGGGTCGTTGTGAAAAGCAGTACAGATTTCCGAGCGCATGTGGTTGGGTATCACTAACAGCCATCTCCGACCTTCAGACGTGTAATTCCGCCGATAGAGTAGGTCGTCTCGAATAGCGAAATGTGTGGCTTGACGGCGGATAGTTCTTGAGACCAAATTAGCTAACGGATCAGTCAGAAAGGCGAGGAGTTTGGAAATCCACACATCTTTGCGTTGTTCTGATGCCATGTCTGTGAAGTCGATTGGTGTTATGACAGCTGAAGATGGTGACGAGGAGGTTGGGTCGGCCGGTAGTGGCGAGCGGGATAGCTCATCAGCATCGGAGTGCTTGCGGCCGGATCGGTATACAACACGAATGTCGTATTCCTGTAGGCAAAGCGCCCAACGACCAAGGCGCCCCGACGGGTCTTTGAGCGATGATAGCCAGCATAGAGCGTGGTGGTCCATGACGACTTCGAAAGGGCGGCCATAAAGATATGGGCGGAACTTCGTCAAAGCCCAGACAATTGCGAGGTACTCTTTCTCCGTGACGGAATAATTACACTCGGCTTTCTTGAAGGTTCGACTCGCGTAAGCGACCACGTATTCTTGGTACCCTGGTTTTCGTTGAGCCAATACAGCACCAAGACCGACACCACTGGCGTCGGTGTGGACCTCTGTAGGCGCATCGGGGTTAAAATGACGTAGTATTGGAGGTGATAATAATAACCACCGAAGCGCGGTGAAGGATTCGTCGCACTCTTTTGACCAAGCAGAATTGCCTTTGGAAGTTGTCAACAGGTTGGTCAGAGGCGTGATGATGGAAGAGAAGTTGCGCCCAAATCGACGAAAGTATGAGCACAGGCCGATAAAACTTCGAAGCGTCTTGATGAAATAGGGCTTCGGATAGTCGGCCACGGCGCGGAGTTTTGCCAGATCCGGGAGAACACCCTC
Organism: Rhipicephalus annulatus; assembly: GCA_013436015.1. Taxonomy (NCBI): domain Eukaryota; kingdom Metazoa; phylum Arthropoda; class Arachnida; order Ixodida; family Ixodidae; genus Rhipicephalus; species Rhipicephalus annulatus. The sequence continues at coordinate 1,536,850 of WOVY01010462.1, read as the reverse complement.
TTTGCAGACGACGTGACCCAGTATAGTGAGCTGACGTGCGGCAAAATGGCACTTCTTGATGTTAAGTTGAAGGCCAGCAGAGGTGAGAGACGTGAGAATAGCACGAAGACGAACAAGGTGAGTCGAGAAGTCGCGAGAAAAACGACGATGTCGTCTAGGTAGCACAGGCACGTGTTCCACTTGTAGCCGCGAAAGATTGTGTCCATCATCCGTTCGAAGGTAGCTGGGGCGTTGCATGAGTCCAAACGGCATGACGTTAAACTCATACAGCCTATTAGGTGTTACAAATGCAGTCTTCGATCGGTCAGGATCAGCCATTGGAGCTTGCTAATATCCTGAGCGTAAATCTAAAGAGGAGAAATATTCTGAAGCAATCGAGAGCATCGTCGATGCGTGGCAACGGGTACACATCCTTTCGAGTTATCTTATTGAGCCGGCGGTAGTCGACAGAGCATCGGATAGACCCATCCTTTTTGCGCACAAGTACAACAGGGGATGCCCAAGGGCTCTGCGATGGCTGGATGACACCACGCTTGAGCATATCGTCGACTTGTTTGTTCATAATGCGGCGCTCTTCCGCTGAAACTTGATATGGTCGTTTGCATAAGGGAGCATGAGTACCGGTGTCCATGTGGTTCGTGACGTTCGCTGTGCGACCCAAAGATGGTTGAGCGCAATCGAAGGCTGAACGGAACTCTCGAAGAAGGGACAAGAGTTCCCTTCTTTGTGTCGGCGATAGCTCAGCGGCAACAGAGGGCTGGAACGAGTCTGGCGCGGGCAATGTGGCCACAGGTGGCGTCATAGCATTGAGCTGGAGGTGAGGTGGGTGTTCGGCGAACTCTAGAGGGCGCAAGAGGTCAACGTCTTGTATGTTACCCAAACATTCTCCGCGAAGTAAGGTAACTGGCGACGATAGGGAGTTCGCGACGAGCATGGCGGTAGCACCGGATTCCACGGTGAGTACGGCAAAGGACAGGTGTAGGCTATGGCGGCGGGTAAATACGTCAGATGGAGTGAACAAAACAGTTCCGGCAGGAGTAGCCGTACAGGTCCGGGCTACAAGGGTGAATGTTCTCGGTGCTATTTCCGTGTCTGCAACAACGACAAGTTTGTAAGCTTCAGAAAGAGAATCCACCAAACAAGAGGTTGGCAGCGGTGTAAGGGCAACTTCTACACGTGAGCAATCTATGATGGCTTGATGACACGAAAGAAAGTCCCATCCAAGAATGACTTCGTGAGAGCAAGATGCCAGTACAAAAAATTCAATGGCATAAAGTTCACCTTGGATAATGACACGTGCAGTGCACACAGCTGTAGGTTCTATGCAGTGCGAGTTGGCGTGTGGAGCATCAGGCCCGAAAGAGGCGTCGTCACCTTTTTTAACTTGAGGCATAAGCTCTCACAGATTATGGAAACAGCGGCCCCTGTATCGATAAGCGCTTGTGCGGCGGTCCCCTCAACATTGACGTCAATAACGTTTTGCGGCGAGAAAGATGGAGGCCTTAAACAGTTCGAATTGTATGCAGCTGTTGCCTCCGGAGATGCAGCGATCAGTTTCCCTCCTCAGGGGTGACTGCGGAGGCTACGTAGCAGCGGCGTCTTCAAAGCACTCGCGAGGTGGATAAAGACCTCTCTCTCGTTTTGCCGTGCAGTCAACCCTGAGGAAGGAACCAAGTCGGTTCCGAAACGTCGGGTTTCATCAAAACTTTTGGTTTGAGTCTAAATCATCTCCCAGTTTCATACCCAACTAGACAAACTTCTGTCGAATGTTTACATTTGCACTGACCCCTGTATTCACAAATGCTCCTTTGCTCAAGGGCTCCCCTCGACTTGACCAAGTCAAGGCAGAACGGGCTCCTCCCCTCAAGGAGCCACTGCGTTTCTTGAACGCTCTTTCACATTTCCTTCGGCAAGAGAGGCATCGGAAACGCTCCCTTCACCTAAGGAAACCACGTGGATCAAAAATTGCGCCTGATAGCGAGAATATATTTAATTGTGGTCAGGAAATTTCAATCTCTGTACCATAAATGAACGCTTTTCTGAAATATTCTTCTTTATGAATGGGCATTACGGCAAAATACGTTCATTTAGAGGGAAGCCTGGTTTCCGTAAGCCTTGAGCCAGTAGAGTTAGTTCAACTCTGGCAAGAACCGCACCCAGGTCGCTGAACGAACATCTGATGGAGTTTTGTCTGTTGCTGAACGTTTCCACCTGCTTAGTTTCAGAAGCGCCTGTTATTTGCGGTTTATATTTACGGTAGTGTCGACGTGTGTGTTGTTCGACACCTAACTTTCGCCGGGGTACTAACGAACTACGTGAGTGATGGAAAAAAGCCCAACGGTTGCTTTGTTTACTTTTCGACTAGCTGAGAGGTTATCACTAGTGTAGCCACCAAACAGATAACGTGGTAGAGTGAGTTATCTTTACTATATATCACATTACATTGTTTTTTTTTAATTCACCACCGCAATGTGTTGTAGGGGGGCTTTAAGGCTGCTCGGCCGAGAACCCTGCAGGGAAGACGCGGAGCCCAGGAACCCTCTTTATTGAGCGGAACCCGGTCCGCAACTGCCTACTGCCAGAGGCTGCCACGTGCCACCCAGCGCACATCCGATCATCGTTGTCCTCCTCCTTTCTTCTACAGTCAGCGCGCTCGTGGCCGCCGCTCCTGTAGTGTAAAAGGATTACTTTTACGTTCATTCGCTCTCGCTATGGGAGTACGTGCAGAGTTCCTAATTTCAGGGGCCTGTGCTATGTTTATTGTTTTTATTCACTGCGAATTTCAACGTGGCACTTTCGTAGTTGTTCCTATGCGTGTAATAGGAAATGCGGAAAACAGTGCTCGGAACTGCTATTTAATGTTACACCAGGGTCGCATTAAAAACTAGGTATGTTATACTCGTGGCTGAGCGTTCGAATTAAATTGCTTCGCAAGTTATTAAAAGCGATCGTGTGCCTTTCTTCCACTATTGAAAAAAATGGCATTTTAAAGTTGTTGTTTTCTTCAGTTAGCAGCATATATAGTAGGTTAATAGGGACTGGTATGTGTTTGTGTGAGTGTGTGCTTTAATTAAAAATATATACTTCAGAGGATGCCTGAGTAAGCAGTTATTTTTCTTCATCTTTGTTCTATTCGCCCTGCATTTGTGGATGCGCGTAATATGACAGATTCGAATACACGTAGTTTTTAAATCTTTATAGCTTCCATCTCTAAGTTTACGCAGTGGCCGTCTTACAACTTTTGTCGCGTCTCCTTAGTCTGCAAGCTTGTAAGCACATTCGTTAGTGCACGAATGACCGTTGCACTTATGTATTGCCTTTCATTTGCAAAATATGACTGCTGGGAATACCTGTGCAAAAAGATTGCGGTGTCTGTGCTGCATTCGAATGCATCGGGAGTACATAATCCATAGGACATGTTTGATTCTTGTAGAAGTCATAAAATTGAAGCCGTTTCTGAGTTATGGTGCTGTTCTGTCTAAATTGTGGGTTCTCTCAACCTTGAAGAAAGTTTCGTCAAGAAGCAGAGTATTCAACCCAACTGATTCAACGAAGACCACTGCAACAAAGCGGTTAAAATGCTCAAGAGTATTGCAGTCATCACGGCTACATCTCGTAAGAACCGTGTAAATAAAATATCCGCTATTGCTGCAACATTAGCATATCAGCAGGTTTGAACCACGCCATCTCAGTTCCGTGGAAGGAAAGTAGTGCTGCTGTATATAAAACAAGTTTGATTTTTGTAGAACTGCTTGCCTGTAGAATCGGAGAAGTGGTTTTTGTGATCCTGTCTGATCATGAAAAAAAAAAACGTGACGATAAGTATGTATTGATAATTGAACAAAGCAAAAATTGCCAATGGCAAATGAACCTTTACTACATATGGCTGATGAAGAGCAAAGTGGCAAACAAAAGAGTGCAACTGCAAAGTGTTCACCAATCAAGCATATGCAACCTACACACTGTAAAGATAAAGCTCGAGCTCGTAGGACATCATATATAAGATCCAGGGGTGGAAATCATAGCATGTATAATGCAGTTCAGCTGCACGCACTGCCTGCAGATTTTATCCTTTTGTATAGAGTTGTGCAAACTCTGCAATACAGTGCTAATACGGCACCCTTTAGGAGGGCTTTACTCTGTGTTCTTTTGTCGGCAGCATGGCCCCTGCACGAATGAGGCAAGAAATCATATTAGAAATACGTAATATGACAACAAAGCCTCAATTTCCTTTACTTCTCGCAGTGCTCTGATTCATTCGTATTTCTTGCGTTAAAGAACAGACATGGTTTAGCTATTGAGCTTTGACTATTTTGACACAATGTTTGGCTCAGGCACTTGGGCAGCTGACCAGGCATATGGTTATGTAATTCCATTATCTAATTGCATGAATAAGTGGCGTAGCCAGTAATTTCTTTTAGGGGGGAGGCTATCTGCTGTATTTCTATTTCATATGCTTGCGTTTTCATACGACACTCCATGCATTCTTGCGTACATGCAGGTTTTACAGAGCAGGACCCTCTGCTTGATTCCCCAATGGTTGTTCATTGGTACTATGAGCTGCATAGACACTGTATATCGAAGCTATGTTTCACTCATTGTACCAACAACAGCACACTCATTGGGTCAAACTTCATTGTGTTTTGTTTTTCCTAAACTGTCTCTAATAGTGATTTGACACAAGCAGGGGGAAATAAAAAAAACAGGAGAACGTACCCTCCAGTTGATACAGACGATCATCTAATTGGGTAAAGGCTTGAACATCCATGTCTGTATCGTCGCAGTCGTGCCGCAACATGGCATCAAGCATTGTCGTCACTTCGGTCATAAATAAGACTAAGTGGCGTGCTTCGGGTAGTTTCCTGCTGCGCCGTATTATAGTCAAACGTCACGTATGGTAGAACGTCCTCCCAAATTTATGATGCATGTCGATGTACATACTCAGCATATCAGCAATTGTCTTGTTGGGGCGTTCTGTTAAGCTGTTGGTTTGTGGGTGGTAGGAGGTAGTTTTTCGATACACTGTTCCACTCAGCTTAAGCACTGACTTAAGGAGCATGACCGTGAAAGCAGTACCTCTGTCCGTTATTATAATTCTAGGAGCACCATTTCTCGGAACGATATTTTCAATGAAAAATCGTGCCGCTTCTACTGCGGTTCCGCTTGATAAAGCCTTTGTTTCTGCGTAGCGAGTACGATAGTGGGTAGCGACAATTGCCCATTTGTTTCCAGTGTGCAAAGTCGGAAATAGTCCAAGGAGGTCCATTCCGATTTGTGCAAAAGGTATGGTGGGCACTTGAACTGGTCCCAACAATCCGGCTGGTTTAAAGGTGGCGATTTTTGTCGTTGACAATCGAGGCACGTGCGGACGTATTGCTTTACAGTGTCTGGAAGCTTCGGCCAGTAGTACTTCTGTTGGATTCTGGCCAATGTGCGCGTGTACCCGAGGTGGCTGGAGGTTGGCTCACCATGGCAAGCACTCAGGATCTCATCGCGAATGAATGTTGGGACGACAAGTAAGTGGGCATTTCCGCTGGAGGAAAACTTCTTCTTATATAGGACACCACTGCGCAAGAAGAATGACGGCAGGCTGCTTGCGAATATCTTGGGAACGCTTGTAGACTGGCCGTTAAGAAAATTATTAAAAGGAAGCAACTCACTGTCTTCTTTCTGCTTAGACGAAATGGTGACCGTGTCGACCACTTCTAAAAACACCATGTCGTCCTCTTCAGAGACATCGTCTTGCTTTATATAGCTGATCTAGATAGGCAATCATCAGAGTGCTGCCGTCCCGACTTATAGACGACCGTTATATCGAATTCTTGTAGGCGTAAGCTCCAGCGCGCTAGCCGATCAGATGGGTCCTTCAAGCTGGTCAGCCAGCAAAGGGAGTGGTGGTCGCTGACTACGTGGAAGGGACGGCCATAGAGGTATGGGTGAAACTTCATAACTGCCCTTACTACAGCAAGACATTCCTTTTCCGTTGTGGAATAATAGGACTCGGCACGGGAAAGCATCCTACTTGCATATGCAATCACTCGCTCGGCTGAGTCTTGCCACTGGACGAGTAGAGCGCCTAAACCTACGTTGCTGGCATCGGTGTGGATCATGCTAGGAGCGTCCTTGTCAAAGTGAGAAAGCACAGGTGGTGTCTGCAGGCACTGTCGTAGATCGTCAAATGCTGCTGGCTCCTCTTCGCCCCATAAAAATGGAACATCGTCTCTCGTTATGCGTGTTAAGAGCGACGCTATGTGCAAGAAATTGGCGATAAACCTGCAGTAGTAGGCGCAAAGGCCAAGAAAACGTCTTACGGCCTTATCTGTTGGCACCGAAAATTTTCGGACGGCGTCGATCTTGTCGGGGTCCGTGCGAACACCTTCCTGGCTCACCACATGTCCTAAGAATCGGATCGGAGTTCCATGAAACCGAAATGACGTTTCTCAGGTTTCAGCGTTCAGCCAGCGGACCGCATTGCTCAAAATACTAATAGCAACCGTCTTAGATGTTCTTCGAATGTTGCTGAGAAAACAATGACGTCGTCGAGGTATACCAGACACGTCTGCACCTTAAGGCCTGATAGGACGATATCCACCAGTCTCTGAAATGTTGCTGAGGCTGAGCACAATCTGAAGGGCAAGACTTTAAACTCGTAAAACCCGTCAGGCGTAACAAAAGCAGTATTTTCTCTGTCTCGCTCATCGACCTCTATTTGCCAATATTCGCTTCTCAGGTCCATCGACGAGAAGAAGCGTGCATGGCTCAGCCAGTCACGTGAATCGTCCATACGCGATAATGATTATACGTGTTTCTTTGTCACGCGGTTCAGCTTGTGGTAGTCCACACAGAAGCGTAAGCTGCCATTTTTCTTCTTAACTAGCACGCCCGGCGATGCCCAAGGGCTTTTTGACGGCTGAATGATGTCATCATCGAGCATTTTCTGGACTTGTTCTTGGATTGATTCGCGTTCTTTCGGTGCCACGCGGTATGGGTTTTGTCGAATTGGTCTTGCCGTCTCTTCCGTTATAATTCGGTGCTTTGTCAGTGGCGTTTGATTTACCCTCGAGGTCGATGAAAAACAATCTTCGAACTGACCGAGAACATCTAGAAGACTCTGCCTCTGCGCTGGTGATTAATCTGTGCTCACGTCGACAGGTAGAGGTGTTGAAGCGGCCGGCGTCTCTGCTTGTTGCTCTGCGGGGCACTCGCGGGATTCTACAATTTCTTCGAAGTATGCAACAGTGGTAACCTCTGTAATGTGTCGATGCTCGTTGCTGAAGTTCGTCAACAGGCCCTCTGCTTGCCCAGACACTACAATGACGAGACTTCTGGCAATAGCAATTCCTCGAGAGAGTAAAAGCGTCGATACTTGTTCCGCGACACCTTCTCCAGTATGCTGCGTGTTACACGTGACAGTGACGAGGCGGCATGACAATGGTGGCATGGTCACGTCGTCAATGACGCGCATGGGCTTGCACTGCAGCGCTGCGCTATGGTCCGCTGATAAGGTCAGTACACTGTCCGGTATATTTATGATGGCAGCGTACTCCCACGAGAAATTCATACCCAATATGGCCGTTATGCTTTCTGTTACACTCAGAAAGCATAACGAAGGTTGTGACGTGTGTGGAATCCCCGATTCGTGCGGTGCACTTTCCGGTAGGCGTCAGCCGCTTGCCTCCGGCTCCTCTAATTTGTGGCCCCTTCCATTCCATTTCCACCTTCTTGAGTTTGTCGGCCAGATTCGCACTCATTATTGAGAAGTCCACACCAGTGTCGACCAGTACTGTCATGTCGTGACCGTCAATTGAAAGTGTAATGTCGGCGGTGAATATATCGGCTTTCGTCAATTCATTCGAAATGAGCGGCACTTCGTGCGGCGGTAATGGCGGATTTTCAAATCTTCGTTAATTCGCAACCTTCCCCCCTAAGGCCGCTGCTTTTAGTTTCCCCGGCGTGGACTGAGAGATCTTCCTCTCGCCATGTCTATGGTGCTACCTCTATTAGGTTGGGGAAAACGACCAGGAGAAGGCGAGCGTGACCGGAACCCAGGAGAAACGTCCCGCGGGATCGTCGTGCTCGTATCAACGCTGCGTCTTGCGTCGAAATAGCGCCGAGGGCTAGTGGACGGAAATCCTTGCTACCCGGCGACACGCTGAGGACAATACCGCACGATGTGTCCTGCTTCCCCACAATGGAAGCGCAAAGGCCTGTAGTCAGGGGTACGCCAGATGTCGGTTTTGCGGAGTGGAGGTCGCATCGGCGTCGACGTTTCCCTGTAGTACCAAGGCACTGTCGGCGGCTGTTGCTGGCGGGACTGCTGAGGTGGCGGCACGTTAGATGGCCGTCGACGGAGAATATCTGCATATGTTGGCCTAACTATATCAGTGTTCGGCTCGGGAAGTGAAAGCGCTTGCCTTATCTCTTGGCGAACAACTTCTGTGACTGACGCAATCGCGCAGTCATTCGGTGTGAAGGCGAGCTTCTTCACTTTTGCACAATTTCGCGTATCAGGTCACGCAAAGGACGCTTGTCAGGTGTCACAGTGGTCCCGGCGGTTGCGCTGATTTGTACGCTGTTGTTTGGGCGGTCGTATACTGGCGGTAGCGTAGCTGTAGTGTGCGTTTGATGGCGGTCGCCTCCTTCGAAAATTCGTCGACGCTTGAAGGTGGGTTCCACACGAGACCAGCAAAGAGCTGATTTTTAACACCGCGCATGAGGTGGCTGATCTTTCTGCTCTCGGACATATCGGGGTCGGCTCGTTGGAAGAGACGAGCCTTGTCCTCAACAAGCATAGCCATGTATCCGTTTGACTTTTGAATCCGTGATTCGAGGAGTCGTTGTGCATGCTCCCACCTTTCGGTGTTTGCGAAGGTGTCCAGGAACTTCCACCGGAACTCGTCCCACGTTGACCACACGCGATTTGTGAACCATGTGCAAGCCCCGTCCTGAAGAGGGAAATACACATACCGCAACTTTTTTGCGGCGTTCCACCCATTAACGTTGGCTGTGAGCTCGAACTCCTCAAGCCAGTCATCTGCGTCCTCATATGTGTTGCCGTGGAAGTCCACAGGGATATTCCGGTTGAAAACAGTCACCTGTGTCGTGCTTGGGCTGGTCATGGCGGAGCAACTGGTTCAGGGCGCGGTCATGTTTTCCGTCCAAGGACCGAACTCTGGCCTCAGGCCTAACAGGTGGCGGCTGGAGCGGTGAACCAGTGTTTCGACGGCGAAGGTATTCTTCACCGTATATTTCGGCTAGGTAGGAAAGATTCACCTGAGAGTAGGCCGCTCAGGAGTACGGTGAATGCAAAGCATCAAAAGTTTGCTATTACACTTCATTCCGCTTGTTAGTCAAGCTTTCTCGCCATGCATAAACTAATGCCACGTGCGAGCTTCATCGAAACACTTGAAAGCACTGGCGTCCGCAGTAATACTTGGGGCGCTCGCACGACGAGTATACGCACAGCCGAAGGCAGGTAATCCACTGGATCATGCACGGAACACAACACAACACAACACATCACAGCACAAGCGAGCTGTCCTCTTGACATTATGCCCGCCTGTACCAGCGCCACAGTAGCCGTTGCCGAGCCATTTGAAGACAGCTCCGTAGTAAACGCTTACGATCACTCTCGAATAAACGTGGTGGTGGCAGCTTAATTGATCGAGAAACGCCGTGAAAGTGAGACGGGCTCCACCATGGATTAAATAAATTAATGACGTGGTGCATCAGATATGTGAGACACAGGACAAGAGAAGGAACAAAGGGGAGCGTTTCCTTCCAACAATATTTTATTTTAAAGAGCGCACTTATATACGCTCACGAAATACGAAACAACAGACAAAACAAATGAAAAACCCTCAATCACCATGCGCGAAAAACTTACAAATTTAGGAAGAACAATTCTTTTTCACACTGACCGAGAGAAGGTGTGTTGACGCAGTTCAGCCCTTATCTACAAATGTTCTCTTCTTCAATAATCTCTCTTGTCAACTTATTTCTGTTCCTACCTAGAATAACGTACCGTACCATAAATATGTGGTTTGCAGCCACAGATGCTGCAAAGCAGTGCAAAAAAACATCGCGATCACTTCTTACGTTACAAGCATGTTCACGGAGCCGGTCATTAATACACCGGCCAGTTTGTCCTATGTAGTGCTTGCCGCATGATAGAGGTATCTGATAGATTACATTTTCTGCGCACGTATGTATTAATAAACTCCTTAATATTTATTACCGCAATTCGTCTAGCGATGTAGATAGTGTGAACGTGATATTTTTCGCAAATCTTTGATAAGCTGCTGCGTCGGTTACAGCATTTCTACGAGAATTGAACTGACCAGGCATTGATAGGTGTAATACTTTGTCGTCCTGCACTCATTTTTGTGAATTTATTTCGAGTCTTGTAAGCTAAATATTGAATTGAGTTTGCCACTATACACTGACGATTAAGCTGCTTGTTGCTTCCAAAGGATGGTTCTTTCCTGGCAATTTTTATCAAATATATTATTGAGCAAGCCACAATCTCACTAATAGATATTTTGCAGCTGTTTCTACGTTGCCCTATGTTGCGTCTATGCCTGCAGCCCGAGTCAACTTTGTGGTGTGTTTTCGGGTGCGTTTTTTTTTCTACTAGAACCATAAGGATGTAGCTAATCCAAAGTTAGAATCTTCATTATATCTACACAATCTACAATTACAGCCTGTAGTTATGTGTTGCCGCTTTTAACACAAAAGTGTTTTATGCCACTGTCCACCAAAATCACTGACACGTTTTCGTCCCACGTATGATGTTGTAAAATCTACACTAACAGATGGAAAGAAAAGTGACAGCTTGCCTGAAAATGCTAAACAATGAACGTGATAGCAATAAGTAGGAGAGTCATGTGCAGAATGGGAAGCAAATTGAAACGTTCCCCGCATTTGTCACGCACAAATACCGCACAAAACGTACACACAGGTACACATGAACACGAATAGGAGTCTCAGTTGTGACTTCACTGTGTTTGAAAAGCTCACCCTTTTCGAAAACGGAGACTGTGCAATGACTGCAGTAACCTTCGCACGCCCGGTAACTACAACAGAATGGTTCCAATTAAAGCCCAAGGTCGGCCAAGACGTGTGATCATCCCTCCCGCGAGGTAAGGAGCGTCCACCCCCTCCTCTCCGCGGGGCAAAGTACGAGTGGGAGATGAGAGCACGCGACACCGCGTCATGACAATGTGGCGACACGCGCTCATTGCGCCATCTTGCTGGTAATGTTGAAAACACGATAGTTCCTCCCAAGATATGCCCACCAAGAGCGGTAAGGGGTAGATATAAATAGCTTTCCATCGAAACGCTGAAGAAGGTACCCCTCTGTGGCTCACAATGCAGAGGTCCCACAATCGAGTCAGCGTGCCGCAGCTTTTTTTCTCGATTATTTCTCTTTCTTGCGTTTACACATATATAGTTACATGTGCGGTGAGTGACGGCGACGCGAACGTCGACACCGGTGGCAAAACCCAGCGCAGAGTGTCCATATAATTGCTATAGCAATAAAAACTAGAATACAAAGATATGACACCAGGAATAGAACGGTTCAGCCACCAACTATACGTTCTTCACCATTCCAAATGCGAAGCATTTGTTATGAAACCTTGGCGTCTTTGAGCGTATCTATCTATCTATCTATCTATCTATCTATCTATCTATCTATCTATCTATCTATCTATCTATATATCTATCTATCTATCTATCTATCTATCTATCTATCTATCTATCTATTTATCTGTCTACGACCTTTAGCTCTCCACGCCGTTTCGATAAATGTATCATTACCAAAATTTGTATGGTATAACATGACTGTATGACAATTATAAGTGGCTTCATGTATCATGACATATATATCATGAATGTCATGATTTCCATTTCATGGTCCTGCTGCTCTTGTGGTGGTTCCCTTCACAGGACATGTTGTTCAATTGGTATGGTATGACATGACTGCATGGCGAACACAATTGCAACAGATCCTAACATGACATGCGCGTCATGTATGAACAAAACTACATGCCACACTCAAGATGTGCTCGTGGCGGTTTCGCTAGCTTCACATATGCCGAATTTGGTATTACGGGACGTGAATGTATGACGAATGTATGTGATTGGTGCAAACATGATAATCATAAAATATGGGTCATCAAACAGCATGACAACATGACACGCTCATGATCCGTACGCGGCTGTTTCACTGGCTCCATATATGCCAAATTTGCCATTACGAGACGTGAATAGGTGACGAAGGTATCATACTGGTGCAAACTTGATAATAATGAGATGCATATCATGTATTAACATGACTACATGCCACGCTCATGATGCGCTCGCCACCGTTTCACTAGATTCACTTATACCTAATGTGGTACCACGGGACGCGAACGGACAGCAAAGGTAAATGACACGTCAAAACAAGATAATCATGACATGCGTGTCATGTAGCAACATCATTTCATGCCATACTCATGATGCGCTCGCGGACGTTTTGCTAGCTCCACATATACGAAATTTGGTATTACGTGACGTGAAAGGACGACGAATGTAAATGACACGTCCAAGCATGATAATCATGAATGCATGTCATGTAAGCATGACTACATCCTACGCTGTTAGCGCAGTCGCGGCCGTTTCGCTAGCTTAACATACACCAAATGTGGTTTTAGGTGCTGTAACTAGACGACGGAGGTAGAGGGAAGGCGCCCAAACATGAGTGCGCTCGCGGCCGTTCACTAGCTCCGCGTATACAAAATTTGATACCACGTGACGTGAATACACAACGAAGGTAAATGACACATCCAAACATGATAATCATTACATGGAAGTCATGCACGACATTCTTCAGTTCCGCCTCGTAATGTTGTGCTGATTTTAAAATCATATATCCCCCTTCCCTATTCGTGCTTCGCATATAATTGATTCCCACTGTAGGGGGATCTGCCGATTTTTAGCTCTTATGGCTATTTCGATAATGGTATCGGTATGAAAACTGGTATGACATAACAAGACTGCATGACGAGTGTAAGTGAATAATCATAACGTGAAAATCATGATATGTATGTCATGAGTGTTATGATTTGCTATTCATGGTCTTGCTGCTCTTGCTGTGGTTTCGTTCACGTGACATGTTGCAAAACTGTTATGGTTTGACATGACTGCGTCGCAAACTTAAGTGACAGAACCTAACGTGGAAATCATGACATGTATGTCGTGTAAGCCATGACTACGCGCCACGCTCATGGCATGCTCGCGACCGTTTCGCTAGCTTCGCATATACCGAATTTTGTATTAGGTGACGTGAATGGACGATAAAAGTATATGACTGGTGGAAACATGATAATCATGAATTGCGTTTCATGTAAGAATATGACAACATATCACGCTCTTGATGTGCTTGCGGGCGTTTCGCTAGCTTCACATATCCGAAATTTAGTGTTACGTGACTTCTATAGATCACGAAGGTATATAACTGGTTCAAACATGATAATCATGACATGCGTGTCATGCAAAAACTTGGCAACATACCACACTCATGATGCGTTCACGGTTGTTTCGCTAGCTCAACATATACCAAATTTGGTATCACGTGAGATGAATAGATGGCGAAGGTAAATGACATGTGGATACATGATAATCTTGACTTGCGTGTCATGTAAAACGTGAATACATGCTACGCTGATGGCGTTCTCGCGGTCATTTCGCTACATAGCTCTAAATATACCAAATTTGGTATCACGTGACGTCAATAGACTACAAAGGTAAATGACTCGTCCAAACATACTAATCATGACATGGAAGTCAGGTACAGTATAATTTACAACCATCACGCAATGTTGGGCTGATTTTATAGTGATATATTCACCTTCCTCAACCGTGCTTCGCATATCATCGATTACCACTTTACGTGTGATCTGCCATTTATTTATATACGTCATTTACCATTGGCGGTACTGAGAGCTTGGTAGAACTTCAGCGTGTTCTTTTTTTCACTGCCGAGATGGCACATAGAGTGCTCTTAAAAGGTCATCGCCCCGCTCATTACGACGTGCACATGCCTCCTACTTATACCATCTGTACTTGGTCCTACAGCAAGTGGTCACCCGTGCATTTGCATCAGTGAAATCTTTGTTGACCCCAGCATAAAATATTTTCGTGTTAAAAAGAACAGATAAGTACCTATTGGCAGCCATAGTGCATTATGTGTGGGCTAGAAAGGAATGTCAACAAATAATATGCTCCGCCTTTACGGTTTCCGTAGACAAGCATGCCCTCGAATTACATTATGAGGTAGGCTTGGGCTGTAGCTATAAATACAACAAAAAAAGACGTAGAAACAACTACAGAATCATTATTTGCAAGACTGTGGTTTATTCTGTGGTTGTGTTTATAGTGATTGAGAGAGTTTGTACATCTTGTTCTTTCATAATAAAGTTGAATATAAACAGCGGAGGAAGGTCACTTCGCTCCCCTAAGAGGTCAGGGCACTATGAATATTGAGCATGGTGCTCCAACACAAAGAAGTTGTTAGCTTGCGTTTGACCTGTGCATACTTGTGATTCATTTCGTTCGTTTTTTTTTGCATTTCAGCAGCGCACAATAAGTATCGAGCTGTTACGGCTCTTAGTTCACGTTCGTTTTCTGTGTTCTTTTGGTAGGTTCTTTGCGCTTGAGTAGCACGCTGCCACTTTTGATCTGCTTGCCCTTCTTCAGGTGGCATTAAAATTTGTAGCTATTGCATTCATTGCTTCGCCCTTGCAGAGAAGCTGTGACTTTGTAGGTGCTTGTTCATGTGATCCTTGTGTGGGGTAAATGATATGCTGCTTTCAGGTATATGTTAACTTCAGCTGTACCACAACGGTTAGTTCATGATTATGGGCATTAGTGGTCGGGATTGAGTAGTAACACTATTGGTGTCCACGTGGGTGGATCCACGTAAAATGTGGCTGTAGCTGCTAGCTGCCAAACATAACTAGACATTGTAAAAGTTCTCATATATATATATATATATATATATATATATATATATATATATATATAACCGACAATAACGCCAAAGAATGTATAGCGAAAGTTGTGAGACAAATAGTAATATAAATGTGAAGAGAGAAAAGTGGGTGAAAAGATAACTTGCCGGGAGCAGGAATCGGTTCCTGCTCATGGCAAGTTATCTTTTCACCAACTTTTCTTTCTTCACACTTACAATATATTGGTCTAATAACTTCCCCTTTGCATCCCTTGGCAATATTGTTTGTTAGATCTCATTATAATTGTGTCAAAACACGGAGAATTGAGCCCTTGAGTATACACTTCTTTCCCATACATACATTATATATATATATATATATATATATATATATATATATATATATATATATATATATATATATATATAAACGCTCAACTACTTCTATGAAGTATAGGTTTCACTTTGATCCTATAATGATTCCTATGAGAGAGTAATCAGCTATGTTTTTCATACGTGTGCGTTGCTCGGACCGAATTTCATTGTATCACCATAAAAATGCCCAAAAAGCTTTTAAAAATTGAGAAAAATCGTAAGGTTACGACAAACGGTTTCACGCCCTGTTGTAAGCTATAGCTTAGGCATGGTCATATGTCTTATACCATCCTCATGGTAAAGTGTCTACTCACGAGCGCAGCCAACCGGCACTCTTGCACCTTGTCTTCGAGGAAAAATAAATAAGGCAGAAATTCAGTGGAAGACGGGGCCTAGTGAGATTATGAAGATTATTGTCGAAACGTTACTTCAAGTGACACCCTCTTGTTCAAAGATTTCTCATCAAGTCCTCAGGGAGCAGCTCGCAACGTCCATGCACTCTATGCAACTCCCTCTTGTGGCAGAGTTATCATGCGACAACGTATGCGTCGACAACCACACGCACAGCATTCGGATGACATCGAAAGAAAAACAATACGAAGGCACTCTCTCAGCCGTAACGAGGTGCAACACGGTACCACCAGTACTATGTCGCGATGCTGATATCATTGACAGCAGCGCTGGTGGTTCCGAGTACCGACATCAGTTATAAAACCAGTATCGCCACGCGGCATATCTCACTGACATACAGTGCGGTCTCCGTGATTGAGAGAGGGAAAAAGTGAGGTGGGAGGAGCGAGATGAGAATGCAGTAACGGGCTGGAGATTGCAGCTTATCGTGGAGTGTAATGCATTTTTCCGCAGAAGCTATGCAAGGAGACAGATGAAGGGGGACGACACTTGCACTCTCACCTTAAGTAAAAAGACTTGATGAACCAAATTTTAGTCATCGAGAGCTTGTTCTCTGGAGCAGAGGCTTGAGCATATTGTAATTTCACTTTCAACGCTGTTTTTGTGTTAATATAAAAAAACGCACAATCACTGAAATTCGTGCAAGCTCGCATACCACCGATTGAAAAACCGAACTTAAAACTTAAAAAAATAAAAACGTGTCGGCCCGCCTGCTCCCAGTTTATAGGTCACCTGAGTCGAACCGGGACGCTGAAAGAGTTTTCATTGTTAGCTGCAATACAACCGATAATACGACACAAAAGTGAAATAAAAAAGATAGCTCATAAGAGTTTCAAAACATGAAGGCACACGTAATAATTTTTCAATGTCGTTTTTTTCTATGCTCGTATCTGTAGTACTTGACACTTCCGTTTCTTAGTCTACAAAAAGCAAAGAAAATGTATTTTATCCTAATCCTTTCCTACCAGAGAATGAAGGCAGCTGCTGAGTGAATGAATGTGTATACCTTAGCTTCATTTTTATCTGTGTCTTTGCTTTCTTTAGCAGATAACATCCCTTGTGTATATTATACGCAACTTCTTTACGTGTAATGACCTATGTCTTATTACACATTGCGGGGACTTTCTCAAGGCCTTGGTGCACGTTATTACTAACCAGGCCTCCAGCATCATACGCCAAACACACACAAAATGAACGAGCCAACAAGCATCGAAAAAATTTTCGAGGTTCATTACAGCGGTAAGCTCTACAGTATACGTACGCAGCCATGCTGTGGCGATCGAGTGAACGAAATGAGTAGAAGCTCCCCATTAGCAGAAAATACAACCCAAAATAATTATATGTGCTTCTTACGGAAAGATATAGCGTAGCGAATGCATTCAGATGGGTCCCGGTGTGCTAGCCCATGTAACATTTAGAATAGACACTGGACAGTCTAACGGCAGCAATAACTTTCCTATTGAGGTACACCAAACAAAACTTGAACATCAGGGGGAAATGAAAGCTTGAAGAGAATAAAACGATTTATGCAAGGTGAGTTGTGGCGCCACCAAATGGACAAGTAGACGTGCCTTGGACTTTTTCGTCTTGTCTTCAACTTTGGTATCACGTGCTACCTCGAGAAGGACATGCACACTGGTCAAAACATTGGCGCCAGCTACATTCCCTGTTACCAGAATTTTTCAACTTATCAGTCTAAGTAGCACTTTTGAAATCGGCCCTAGAAGTTGTATCATTAACACGATGGTAGGTTCTTCAAACTCCAATAGTAAACCTTGCGGAAATATTTATAGTATACAAGTGCTTGGCCGCAATACAGTGTATGTAGTATTTCCTGCATGTAAGCATGGCCGCCAACATCTACCTTCGCATTCATTCCTTTACTTTTCCTGGACATTGCACAAGCCAATTATCTATGTGAGTACCTTGACTATTAGGTAGTATGCTCAATTTATTGCTGTACGTGACCACCGGCCGTATTAACAAACCTATCTCCAGCACAACACTCACACTAAGTTTCCCACGCCATGATATTGTAAAGACTCGATTCTTTATCAGTGAATATACGTCAAGAATCTTTATCCGCCATACGGCCATTCCTCATTTTTCATCGTTACGAGATTTCTTCCTCTGGCAGTTCGGGTGTAAGACAAACCTACCTGAAAAACGACCAGGTATATTGCATTCAATTTTTGTCATGAATCTTGCATAAAGGTAAGAAATGAACCAACTGGTATTAAGACATCGGTTAAGTTGAGAATTTTTTGCAATGAACTATTTACGAACGTTTGGTCATTTGCTGAGAAGTGATCGTCTTTGAATATAAATGGAGAACACGGGGTGGAAATTGAGCGGTATATTATAGAAACCCTGATTTGCGAATTACTGAATTTAAGCCAAACATGTATCACGCGTTTAAAACAGGATATAGAAACTACGAGTATGCAGAGTGAAAAGTTTCAGAGTCACCATGTTGTGCCGAGCCCCGTACTGTAGCGAACAAACGAGGAAACGAAATGAAATGGAAAGTTTAATGAACTGAGGAGCGCAACAGCAGTACAACATGGATCATTCAATGGTAATTATACTTACACGTGAACCTAATCAACACAGTCACACCTCGTGCTTAATTACATGAAACCGGGAAAAGGAAATAATACAAATGTCTCAAAGTTGTACAGGCATTGTCAAATGAATTAAATGTCAGCTTTTCTACAATTCTCTCAGGACATCAACAAAAAATAAAAAAACCCCAAAGCTTCACCAATCGGAGTTCAATGAGATTGCGATATTCTGTTTTTAGTGCTTACTTTAAACACTTTGTGCATGAAACCTCTTCGAACTTGCTATGCACCCACTACGTTGCTTTAAGGGAACAGATCCAGTAGCGTTAATGCCTTTTGTAGTGGGGTACCGACTTTCAACCACGGAGCCATTATGATAATTACATATTCTGACGCCTGTTTCCAATGGACGCTTGTACCACGCATTATTACTGCAATGATTTATGTTGTATTATGAAGCTTGTAAACAGTACGCACGTGTTTGTGAAGCACGAAAGCTACTTTTACTGCATTTCCAAGCAGATTTTCTTTTCACTGTATTCAGAAGCAGAGGCGTGGCCACGTGGTAGAACATCCGCTTTCCACGCAAACTACCCGGGTTCTATCCCCACTTCTACCCAAACAACCATGTTGTGGTCCCCACTCTGTTCCAGGATTATGTTATTCTTAATTTTTGTTATTTGACGTATGCATGTGGGAGGTAGTGGCCAGATACTGCACCTGCACGGTAGCAAATCCTTGTCTGGACTCTCGACACTCGCCGTCTTCATGGACGTTGCCAAGGCATATGATTGTGTGCTTCAGGCAGGCATCGTGAACGGGCTCCAAGCCATGGGTGTGTCGGGAAATGCTCTTCGGTTCGTACATGAATATCTCAGAGACCGCTGTGTCCGTGTTAAGCTTGCAAATGTAACGAGCGAAGAGAGACGCGTTTCCCTCGGCGTCCCACAAGGAAGTGTTCTATCTCCCTTGCTTTTTAACGCTGCCATGGCCAGGCTTCCCGACACTCTGCACTAGGCTCTGAAAGCAGTTAAAATATCCATCTACGCCGATGACATCTGCATTTGGATCTCAGGGTACCAGCACAAACGTTTGGCCCGGATAGCACAGAGCGCTATTTCAATCATTGAGCGTCACTTGTTGACACTTGGCCTATCTTTATCAGCGGAAAAGTCGGCCTTCATGCTCTTCCCGGGAGCGCGACGGTAGTCAACACGTCTGTCGCTGAATATTCGAGGCCACTCAATTCGTTGTGCAATAGGTGTTCGTTTCCTGGGCATTACCATCGACAACAAGCTATTATGGCGACGTGCGGTTGATGGTATAGTCACTGCATCAGTGCAAAGGATCAACGCTCTTCGTCGCATGGCAGGGTTCCGCTGGGGCAACAATCCTATGTCCATGCTTAAATTAAATGATGCGCTTATAACAAGCCGCATTCTTTATCAGCTGCCCCTGATATCACCATCACCAAGCCAGTTCGAACGCCTAGAGGCAGTGCACAGAATAGGTCTTCGCTTGGCGATGGGAGTCCCTCAGGCGGCTTCAAACACGAAGGTCACCAATGAAGCCGAGTCTCTTCCGCTCCGCCTTTTGGCGTCTCAGGCCTTACTGACGCAGCTGTCAAGACTGGGCGAGTGAGTTCTTCGCAGGCACGGCGCTTCTCCGGCGGCTAAGAGCAAGAACTGGCTCACATTTCAACGCGGCACTAAACACATTTCAATATTTAGGCTTGAAACTGCCTAAACGGCGCCCTATGAACCCGCCATGGTCTTTTGTGGATGTTGCGTGCAACTTCAGCGTACCAAATCTACCAGCGAAGCGCACCATTCCCGCCACGGAAGCAAAATTTCTTGCGCTGGACCACTTGAGCACCATGTACTGCGGCCACCTACAAGTGTACACCGACGGATCAGTGTGCACACAGACTGATAGCTGCGCAGCGGCTTTCTGCATACTCAGCCTGGGCGTGTCATGGTCGGGCCGCCTGGATCGCGTGGTTTCGTCCACAATGGTAGAAAGCGCTGCAATTACGGCGGCTTTGCGAAAACTGCGATCCTTTTCTGCACGAGATGTTGTAGTGCTGAGGGACTCCAAATCGGCGCTACAAAGACTGCTTCGTGGCCTACCTCAAGAAAAGTTCACCAGGCAATCTCTGGCACTAATCAAATACCTAAGTGGCAAGAGTTTTAATATAAAGTTCCAGTGGATCCCATCCCACGTTGGCATTGAGGGCAATGAAAAGGCTGATGCCCTTGCATGCGAAGCACGTACATCGTTTCCAAAAGTAAGAACTCCCAAGACTTACCAGAACAACAAAGATGTGATATGCAATCATTTCAAGGCGATCTACAAGTTTCCACACCAAGCATGTGTAATTCATGGACTTTCTCGTGAAGAAGCGACGCTGTTGTACCGCATTAGAACCAGCTCCGCATACACCCCGGTCTGGTCATTCAAGACTGGGAGATACGCTTCCCCGTTCTGTGCCTTCTGTGGTGACATCGGGGATATTGAACATTTCATTTCGCTTTGCCCACAGTTTGATACGCAAAGAGCAGCGATGATCCACACCTTGCGAAAAGGCTGTCATAGGCACCGGACAGTTGATGACGTCATCTTTCCTGAAGGACCCGTGGCAACTAGGAGGAACGTGCAACGAACTTTGTTGGTCTTCCTGCGAGACACTGGGCTGTCTGACACGTGGTGACATTTTCCAAATTCAGGAGATGCTCAGGCGGAACAATTGCCGGCCATGCAGGCCAGGCTAACCCCGCCTGCTGCAACACCACCACCACCACCACCACCACCACCACCATCCTTGTCTGGTGAGGGAGTGTGTTAGCTGCGGTGGTCACCGGTGAGACCGCACCCCAGGCCTCTAATTGCAGTTCCGTCACCATGTGGACTTTTTTTTTAATCCGGTTGGGAACTGTGTGGCAGTGGGATTCGAGCTAGGCACCTCTTGCATCGTTCGCAATTTTTTGGTCACGCATAAGATGAGGACTTCTCACTCGCACTCAGTGACGCTGACGCCTGAATTTCAGCGAAATGAGCTCTTTAACGCTGTCGCGGTAAACAATCACACTGATGCACCATAACCAGACGCGTGGCTCGGTGGTAGAACTGATACGCCATGAGCATGCGTACCTAAATTCTTTATAGTGTGTTGTTGTGAAAAGAGGTTGTATAACAACATCTAGATTATCCCAGAATGCAGAATGTAATGGCTTAGACTTAGAATATGTGTTGCATAAAAAACAGGGGCTTTAGCAGAAACGCTTCAGTGCAATGATATTCTTGGTTGGATGCAATTTGTGTTTGAAACTCGGAAAAAAACGCTCAATGACTGTTTAACAGATAATGCGTGCTAAGCTGTTATTTCATTGTGTATTATAAAAAAGAGCGAAACAATTTATTTTGGCTTTCGCACCGAGAAATGCCCATGAGGGGCCTCTCTAGGGTTGACCCATTCATTTGCATAAGCACGAATGGAGCAACATTGTTGCAAAATGTGACAAGATTCCTTTTAATCTTTGTATCCCTTTATCTGAAAGTGCTACTGAATCGCAATACCTTCTTACTATTCACTTTTTAGCAGAATCAAAATGGTTAAAAAAGAAATTCCAAGCATTCATTATGTACCCATTGAAATAGATATGAAACAAACTATAAGCATAAGGTAAAGGTATTCGTTTTCTTATATACCGAGTTCACTGCATAAGCACACCATGTATGGTCGAAATCTTCCGTGCCAAGCCGACTGTGCTTGTTTATCACGTGATGCGGCGAAATTCACCAAGAAGTCCCCTATCATAATGATATGCACAAGCAGCTACCTCAAGATAAGCTATCTCAAGATAAGTGAAAGATTATACACTTCTGTCGCCATGACCACATAAATGTGCTATTGCTCATCCTTATTAGGGCCACGCCGACACGGCGTGTCTGCCACGCGACGCCACAAAGCCGTCAAAAATCACCAAGTGACGTTTCTGCCAAAAACACTGTAATAACGCTGATACAAAACATCTGCGGAACAGCCGGCTAGTGCCCGGTTCTGAAAATAATAAAATATGGCTGACCACCACTAGTTCTGGCTTTGTTTGTTTCTGCTAGCGTGAATGGATATGTTTGCGCATAAAAGAAATCTTTACATGTTAGTGTAACGCTGCCGAGCACGCGTAAACATTTGCAATGGGAGCAGCTCGGGGTAAGTAAAAACGCTTATTTGTAGAACCTGCAGTAGAGTACTGCACCCCGTAGTCTGGGGAAGAAAGGCGCAAAAAAAAAGTTTGACAGATCCCACGTACCTTAGGAATCAATGCTACGCAAATAATGCGCATGCAAGCTGACTGTGTTGTAATTTTTTTATTGAGCGAAACGTTACGAAGTTGCGCTGAAGATGCACACAGAGACATACGTTAAACAGCCTGATATGTTTTACATCACCTGTTGTTTACGGTTGCATAATGATGTCAGCAGCAACATGGATATTAGCAACACCAGAAGCGTGAAGCGGTTATGAAGCGCTGGTGTTCGCGAGAATCTTAGCCCTGAGCACTACTAAATGATTAAAATTAAGCGGATGACACCTGAATACAACTGATATTAACCTAAAGTGAGGGCTGCATCGTCTATAGGAGTACATATGTAATGTTTATAAAGTTACAAAGCCAGCACTGCAACCACAATAGGCTTTCACACATATGGGTCTATTTGAAAGGTATAGCTGCAAGACCTGGCGTAGCTCTGTGGTAGAACACTTGATTGCCACCCAGAATTCTAGGGTTCGATTCCCGCTGTTACAGTGAGACTTATTCCTCTCATTCGTCCGGTGAAGGCGGCCGATGTCGGCTTTTTTTTAATGACGAAGTGTTAAGATTACACACGTAAGTTCTCACCGTTCCTTGGTAGATATAAACTGTCAATCACCTGTGGCACATGCCCTCAAACCAGTGGCACATAGCTGTCTCCAAGTATGTGCCAGTGTTATTTGGAAATTGTTTGATGACATACGTGATGCGTTTGTGGCGTTATTAATGTCATAAACAGCAAGTCGTTTTCGTCCAACCATTTCACTCTCGCATATTCATTTTGGTTTAGCCCAAGTTAAGGGCGTGATTATAAGAGCACCCAGAGGTAATTGGCTAGATAGATAGATAGATAGATAGATAGATAGATAGATAGATAGATAGATAGATAGATAGATAGATAGATAGATAGATACGCAGATAGACGCTGAAAGTGCTTATAAAGTACGCAAAGGAATTCTTCGCATTTAAAAGAAGCACACCTTCCCGCGATGACTACCCTCACCACCGAGCGCTACGTAGAGGTACTTTTTGCTCTTTATTCGAACCGTTGGGAGCCTGGACGCACAGGAAATGAACCGAGTTGTTTCGAAAATTAAAATAAGATGCTTTAACTACGTGTTCTAACCTCGTGTTCATGTGCTCTCACCCAGGTTTTCCGTCCGCTTTGTGCGATCGTCGACATTGTATCAGCAAATGAATGAAGAAAATTGTTCAAGTGGTCTCAAGGCTTCTCGGTAAAGATGACTCGTGGTAAACTGGATGACTTGTGACTCGTGAACAGTGTTAGATTTGGCTGTTCTCAAAAAGTTACGAGTTCCCACCAACGCTTTGCGTTGCAGAGTGACATAAATAGGATGTTAGGCAGGCTACAATAAAACGAGCATAGAATACTTTTACGTGACAGCTTCCCTAGCACAATACATGAAAATTGCATTCATATAATGTCGAAGCAAGCCATACTGTGGAGTAGTCTTCAACGAGACGCCTGTACATGTGAGCGATATTGGTTCTAGTTTTTTTTTCATTTTATATTCTAATGATTGCTTTAAACCCAGCAAATGATTGAGAACAAAAAAATGTTAAGTTAGGAAGAAAGATACATACGCAGAAAACAAAGGCAATGCTCCATAGCGTTGGAAGCATCAAGAATGCGTGATTGCCAATGGGACTCCAGAATACGTTGTTGGGAATCTCGGGGTGTTGAGTCGAATCCCACCTCTGCCAACAGTTGTTGTGATCCCACCGCTGATCACCAGTTGTGGCGGGTCGGAAGGAAGGTCGCTGGAGGATACGAAAACAAAACCCGGTCTCTTGTGGTAGCGTGGTGTAGCTTCGGGTTGAGGAAACGACCGCTTACAAGATGGGGATACGAAAAACAAACAGGTTTATGGCACCATTTACAAATATTTACAGCATGAGGTTAAGAGTTCACAAACCACGAACGTGGTGGTTGAACCATTACTTGGTTCAGAGCCTTCACAAACTACGAACGTGGTGGTTGAACCTTTACTTGGTTCAGAGCGACGTCCCGCACTCTGGGGCGTCCTTATAAGCACTGTCGGGCTCCTCCTTCTTCAGTGGAACACCAATCACACACACACACAACAGGTGAGGGGTACGAGCATGCACTGCGCACGTGAACATCCAATTTCGAGTCAAGATGACTGCACTTAAAGGTGGCGCCAGAGAGGCTCTTGCTCGTCGTGTATGTCGCTGGTCGAGGGGTCCCAAGCTTCGGACAGCAGACATCAAACGGTCCGCCAATCTGTCCGCTCAATTAGCAGAGCACTTTGTGGCGGCGGTCGCCGTTTCTTCAAAGGAATACGCTCTTTGTTGTCCCCTCTGGAACGGCTTACAGCTTCGTGGCGACAGGACGTCTCATCCGCCGGCTAGCAGGGACAATACCTGGCGGGCATTGGCATTCGGCGAGTCGGCTACTTGTTTTAGGATTAAAAGAGCGCCGCTCCCCCGTCATCTCTGGACGCTGGTTCCGAGAAAACTGGAGTTCCAGGCGTGGGAACGCGGCCCGGCTACGCTTCTCAGCGACAGCATGGCGCCTGCTGACGACGGTCGTAACAACGTGCAAGAAGAGTACGTATATAAGCCACCCAGTAAGCGTCGATCTCTTATGAAAATGGTAAACCCGAGATAATTAGGACGGGCTAAACTACATACAACCGCAATTTCCAAATCATGAACGCCAACCTAAAGGTGTCCTAAAGCGTAAAGTGTACAATCATTTCAGTTTGCCAGTACAGTCGCATCTGCATACGAAAAAAATTGGGAATTAGACTGATCTATTGTACAATTCGATATATAAATAATAAGGTATTAATCGTTTCCCGATGCGAATTTTGTTGTGAAAGCTGGCTCCACATCACTGCTTCACAATGAGAGGAAAGTGACTTCACAACAATAACCACATTTTTTTAGTTTTTTTATGTTTTGCAGGGGGGCCTGCGCGATATATGTAGTGGTGGGTTGCACAGGATAAACTACGCTGTCCATGCTAAGAGCACACCCTCCCATCGGCAGTTATACACAAATAGTGATAATGACGAGTTGCAAAAACAGCAGGGCAGTTAACTTGCATGAAAGAAAATCAACTACAAAGGCGGCGCCTCCTACTTTCGCCACAACTGTTACTCGCAGCTTAGCCTTCCCTGTGTTTGACCATCGCTGAGCAAGGCTCCTTTTTCCGGATACCCACTCTTGTGAATCCGTGAGAATTGCAATGCCTCCCCTTCTCGTTACAGAGAATGTTACGATTCTAGCGAGGACGGGAGGCGCTGCTACTGTACTTGAATTTTTTCCAAAGCTGGCAAGGTGCCTTCTAGCTTACCTTCTACGGTGGTCTAGTGGCTAAAGCAGTCGGTGTTATTCGAAGGTAGCAAGTTCGGTCCCTCCCGGTGGCAAGTTTCTTTAGAAGTACATTCTTTCTTCAAGTGTTTATCATAATTACTACAAATAACATCCTCCCTACTTTCTTAATGCTTCTCGGTTCTCATTAAAGTTGTGTATAATGAGAAAAACAAGCCCTTGATCTGCTATTTTTCTGTCGTTCATTCACAAGAAGCAGTGTGATTGTGTGTGAGGAAACACCTATCTTACTCTCTCACTTTCTCTCTACCTCTTACTTCCAATCTACCCATCCCATTCTTCAGAGTCAGATAATGTACTAGCTTTTCTAGACTGATTAGATCCCTGCATTAACTTTCTGTGCTGTTCCTTCCTTCGTTCACACAATGCCTGGCTAACTCGTCGGGTGCCGGAAGCCTCTATAGGTCGCCGTGGCCCTAATCTTGGCGTAGTTTTTTAAAGACGATAGTCTTTCTTGTGGACCTTCAACGTAAAAATTTTCATCTGTCTGCCTGTCTGCACACTCGTCTATTTGTCTACCCTAACGATACCTCAAATAGCACCAAACGGCCAACCCCATCCGCAGCGCCCACAAATATTGCTCCAGGTTTAGCATTCATGGTTGTGCGATTGTCAATTAAAAAGCAAATATTGCGCATATCTGAGGCGCCATAACAACATGTTTATGTTTTGTATGACTGCCTTTATACCAGAAGAGGCACACACAAGTAACTCTAAGGACTGTAGCGTTTAACGCGCTGCGCTGACAGCGCAACGCGATGATCAAGAAGGTGTTTCCAGCGCTTTGCTACGACGGCACGGTGGTGGCCCCTGCCCGTCGCTTTGCATTCTACACATTATCACCTCCGTGACTGGCGCGCATCTTTCTCCGTGGTCGCGCATGTCTTCGTTTTCGAAGATAACTGCCAGATAGCACTTGTGTCTAACGTCCCTAGATGCGCTTGTTTGCCTCCATTACACGCTCGAGGCACTCTAACGCAGCGCCTTCAGAATACCATTCACCCATGTTCTTGCGCAGAACATCAAATAAACGGTTTGTTCAGTCTCTCCAGACGCAAGACTATCGTATTTCGACGACATTTACAGTGTAACATGTAGATTCTGGCGAATTTTTTAATATCAAGTCCAGAGTCTTTCTTGGCATGTTGGAAGCAAAGGCGACGTCAGTCTTTTCTGTACTTCAACTCTCTTAATTATCGCCAGCCATACGGAGCACAGACAGGTTCTTCCGTTTTATGGCAGCCATTTTGTTAACAAAGGCAGGAGGTAAGTGAACGGTGACCCCTCACGACGGGCTGACGTGCGTGATGACGAGGAATCGTGGTACAAAGCACGCGATCGCAAGCGGTAGCTTCTTATCGTTCTACACGGCGCAGTCCAAATAACAGTACACACTACTCGATTTTTCAAATGCATATGGGAAAGATTCCTTTCATAAGAAAAATCCCACATCTCGGTACATTATGTGCAGCCCGATGCTTGATATCTCTGGTGTTCCGGCTGCTTTAAAGCTCCCCATGCATTGTGCCTCTGCCTGCCTGCCCACCTGCCCGCCCGCCCGCCCGCTCGCTTGCCTGCCTGCCTGTCTCTCTCTCTGTCTGTCTGTCTGTCTGTCTGTCTGTCTGTCTGTCTGTCTGTCTGTCTGTCTGTCTGTCTGTCTGTCTGTCTGTCTGTCTGTCTGTCTGTCTGTCTGCGTTTCTGGGGCTCTCGTGATCGCCTCATCTTTTTAGCTTTCCTTTCTCCGTAGATGTCCACAACCTTTCTTTCGCAGAAGACATAAAATAGGTGAAAAATTACGTTGTTCTTTATGATGATAACAGAAGAAACCTTTTGCCATTACGCGTAAGTATCTTTTAGATGCACAGTTGGTGAAGAGTGCTGATGAAGGACGAAAAAATATCATGCAATTTACGGGCTGTCTAGCCTGACCTTTGACTCCAGTCAGTGAGTGCACCTTTGAAATTTTATTGTCTATATTTTAGCCTTTATATTGTTTCATATTTACTCAGACTTTCATGAGGCCCGTGTGCTTAAACTTAAGTGCGCTCTAAAGAACCTCAGCTGTTCGAAGTTTCTGGAGACCTCTACTAAGGTGTCTCAGATAGTCATATAATAGCTCTGGGACGTAAATCCTTCAAAATATGATAACTACCACAATACCGTTCATGACAATGGTTCAAATTTTCATTTTGTTGACTCCATTCATAAACACTATAAACGTTTCTTGCGTATCTCGACTATTGTTCATTCACACCACACACACGTACAGTTAACAAATATAAATAATAATATAAATTATTATTATTATTATTATTATTATTATTATTATTATTATTATTATTATTATTATTATTATTATTATTATTATTATTATTATTATTATTATTATTATTATTATTAATACAGTTTTAAAATAGGGGAGCCACACATTTTACGCCCCCAAAGAAATATCATCGAGGCCACTACGTATGCACGAGATCCACACAGATAGGCTTTGGACTTGGTTTTTGCTTTGGAGACGCTATTTCACGAATTGCGTAGCAACCCCAAATCTGCCCGCAAAACTTTACGTCATACGATTGCATGATGGCACCTACTAAGCACCAGTCCTCGGCCAAGATAGCGTGACTTCGAATAGGGAGAGTGTAAAAAGTGCCACCCAATCTATTCGAAAACTCTTGGCTCCTGCTTGACCCCAAGTGGAACCTCTATTCGGATACTGCCTAATAACTTTAAACGCGGTGTGCTGTTCTTCGATAGAAAATTGTGTGGTGGCCTTATGAATGTCTTATCGCAAAAAAACTCACAAACAATGCCTCGCAAAAAGAAAAGGAGGACAAGCTGCCTGTACAGAAGAAACCACAGAAAGGCCATCGGTTGCGCCAGCGTCGGTGCAACCTCGCGCACGCCGCAAGCGCGGTTTTTCTTGGAAGCGTAAACGTGACACACTCCGTGTTGACATTTGGTCAACGCAGCGCGTCACAACAACTACAAAAAAAGCCACCGTCGCTTGTAGAATTGCTGGCCTCGATGCATGAACAGCCACTGACAAGATGTCAGACGGCTTAGCTGCCATAACGTGATCTATACTTCAACTATTGCTATACATAGCCCGTGGCATCGGCAAACAAGAGCTGTTCTTGTTTGATTTCAATTTTTTCGCAAGGTGAGTGCCTCACAACTCAAGGAGCAAGAAGGTATTTACAGGCACATTTCAATAACACCTTATCAAAACAATGCTGTTTGATTCATTTCACCTGTGATCTAAGAACACAGCTCTTGTGACAGCGTTTCTTTTGTATGGTTTCACACGCAACAGCGGCTGGCTTGAAATATTGAGAAAAAAGTTGAATGAAGTATGACCAAGAGAGCACTGAACGAGATTATTCAGAACCAGTGGCGCTAGTACCCCTCATATTTATTCCGTGGAATGTGAAATTGGCTGTGTTGCCTTTGAAGTTTGCTCAGGAATAACACCACACTTTCAGCTACTTCCACGACACGTCTTGCTATTCATGTCTATGAAACTTGCGATCGATCACACATTGAAGCCACATTATGAATGCATTATCATTGAATATATCAATCACTAAAAATCACTTTATGTTTTACTCATATAAAAAACGCACCGCACCATGAGCTAGGCACAGTTCGCATTCTGTTCCGGGAAAGATTATGAGAAACTAGTCTGCTAAACTAGTCTGCAAAACAATGTAATAACTATAGCACATGAACAATTATTTTGTAGATTCCAGTGCCAAGTCTTGCATGCAAAGTAATTCTACTAGATAAGTGGTTCATCAATAATAAAAATTAGCAGATCCCACGTACAGTGGGAATCAATGATATGCGAAGCAAGAATGAGGAAGGTTTGCGTGTCACTTTCAAAGCAGCACAACGTTACGATACGAACGTAATTTATGCCGTACATAGCATCCATGCCATTATTATAATGTTTGCACATGTGCTTTACTTTCGTCGTCTATTCACGTCGTGTGATATCAAATTCGGTATATGTTGGGCTAGTGAAATGGCCGCGAGTGCGCTATGAGAGTAGAATGTAGTCATGTTTTACATGACGCAAAAATTATAATTATCATGCTTGCACGTGCAATTTACCTTCGTCGTCTATTCACGTCACGTGATAGCAAATTCGATATATGTTAAGCTAGCGAAATAGCCACGAGCACATCATAAGCGTGGTATATTGTCATGTTCTTACATGACACGATTGTCATGACTATCAGGTCTGAATGTGTCATTTACTTTCGTCGTACGTTCGCGTCATGTAATCCCAAATTTGGTATATGTTAAGCTAACGAAACGGCTGTGAACGGATCATGAGCGTGGCATGCAGTCATGTTCTTACATGAAACGCATCTCATGATTATCGTGTTTGCACCACTCATATACCATCGTATTCCATTCACGTCGCGTAATACAAATTTGGTACATGTGAAGCTAGCGAAACGATCGTGATCACACCTTGAGCGTGGCATGTGTCATGACTCACATAACATGCATGACATGATTCCCACTTTAGATTCTGTCACCTGCTTTCGCCATGGAGGCATGTCATACATTAAAAGTTTTGCAACATGCCATGTGAACGAAACCACTGCAAGAGCAGGAAGACCATGAGATGTAAATCATGACATTCATGACATACAATGCGTGATTTTCATGTTATGACTAGTCTTTCATGCTCGTCATACAGTCTTGCTATGCCATACCAATTTTGGTATCGATATATACCATTATCGAAAGGGCCAGGAGAGCGAAAGGTCGTAGGTGGATAGATAGATAGATAGATAGATAGATAGATAGATAGATAGATAGATAGATAGATAGATAGATAGATAGATAGATAGATAGATAGATAGATAGATAGATAGATAGATGGATGCGGCCAAACTCGCCGAAATTCGCTAAAGAATGCTCCGCATTTAAAACGTTAAGGGGCAACTAACTTTAGGAGACAACTAGAGCAATTTTGTCGTTAATGCAGTAAGAGGATAATTCAATTCAATAGTACTAAGTTTTGAAACATTTTTTAAAATTGACTGAAGTACTTGAAATTGCCTACGGCATCAAGCACCACAGGTGACAGACAGTTTTAGCTAGACGTCCGCAGCACCTCTGTAGATGACCAAATAAATCTGTCAGACACCTCTGGTGGTTAACACCACAGCAATTTCAAGTACTTCAGTCAATTTTTAATTATGTTTAAGAACTTCGTACTATTGAATTGGATTGTCCTCTCACTGCATAAACGCCAAAATTGCTCTGGTTGCCTCCTAAAGTTGAATCTTAGTTGAAGTTTTCTCCTAAAGAGTGCCTTCCATTGTGAGCCGGCAAATAAATGAAGTTTTGGAGAAGAGGAAAGCTTATACAAAAATTAATATAAACTTAAAATGGAGCTCCATAGCAATATTTTCCCGCAGTATGCGCTTACTGACACCGCACGTATCTGTAAATTATGAATAAATGTATCCCTGCCAAAGTGGTAAGTACTAATTACTTTCAGAGCTACTCGCTGTTGTTTTATAATTGTTTTCAGCAGGTTGCACAAGTCAATTTGTTGTATTCTAGGTAGTAAATAATAATGCTATGATAAAACACATAACACCAAGGCCTAAGAACTTTTCGAGCGCAATAAGGCCTAGTTTTAGTAAGGGTAACATTCGCACGAGACATTCATGCGTACTTTATGAGTGATATTTCAAGTGCAAATGTTATTGAAATATAATCTTCATGCATTGAATAAGAAGAAAGTTTCAGAATAAAACAAGCAACACCTTGTGACTATTGTTAAGGTTTTCTTAATGGCAGCCGGCCATCTATTTATTGATTGAAACCTAGATGTTTTTGCTCAGTTCTACTTACACCTAATTTTTTAAACAAAACAATGAAATTATTCATAACTCAGTCATCACAGGTACTTGCAGAGCAGAGAGTGAGTCGACGGCAAATAGTACAAAATATTTGTTGTGTTAACGTCACAGTTACCATGCCAGGTCGTGATGTGAGTATACAGTATACGGTCGCGTAGCCAGGAATGAAAAGCGGGGCAGAGCGTTCCCAATCTCGCATCGTGAGTTATCCCATCCCCCGAAGGCGATATGTTGTCTCATTATTTATGTAACTTTACAAGTCATTCTTGAAAGAATTTCATAAGACACATCTTTTATTTATATTGGCGTTCCTCGAGCGACCATATCACTTTTGTTCGCTCTTGTGATTATGTTGAGTTAAAAACTTGAACAGCATGTTATTTTTTAGCGCAGTATACCCGTGTATCTGGAGACGCTTGTTAGTGGTCTTCCGGTGAAGCAGCTTTCACAGGGTATAGTGACAAGAATAAGGCAGAAAATACGAAATGGGCAGGTGGTAAAGAAGAAGAAATCAATTTGTGAGATATCTAAAAAACTAAATGCACGGGCTATGTTGTAGGGTTATGATCATTTTTTCCTTCATCACTGGACGAAATCTCTCTCCTGGGAATATATTCTGGAACCTCAAATCCCACCATATGGTCAAAATTTTTAACGGCTGCTCTACAAGCCAATCAGAGAGGCTCGAAGCATACCTCTGCGCCCATAAGACTTGACCAACAGCAGAATTTGGCACAGTCTAGAATTCGTTAATCCCCAAAATAAATATTTCCTGCACCTATTGCTCATCTGTTCCTTCACTCACGACATGGTGCCATTGTTATGACCAATTTTTGCGTCTGAGCCTGGAATAGTGCAGTCCCAGATTGATAAAAGCAGGACAGGAGAGATGAGATCCCGAGTAGAAGCCGTGGAGCACACAGCAACCGCACAAGGAAGAATAAAATTCGTCACAGTAACGTTATGTAAGCCTGCATATCATCGAACATGAATTGAAACATAGTTTCGCAGGAGAGGAAAGACTTCAGTATCTTGGTGACAAGTATCATAACCAAGGCAGAAAGCAAAACGAAATGAATTACTGAGAGCACGTAGTTTCTCCGATACCAAGGAAAAGTAAAAAGAAATCCTAACAAATACTTTAGGAGCAGAAGGCACACAGACGGGGTCATTTTTTAGAGGATATAGTGCCCGACCAATTTGAAAGTCACCGATTAAAGAAAAATATTGTCGCAGTTTTAGATAAAAAGTCAAGCATGAAGAAATAAACTGCAACAATATATGATTGACACATTGCAGATGCAGGAACACAAAATGACCATGCCGTCATAAAATCAGTGTATACGCACTGCTTTGCACATCGGTTTACTCAAACCAGGCATTTTAAAGTTCAACATGGAAAAGTTGGTGGGGTGGAGATTTCGGACAGTTTGATAGAGTGACCCGTTGTCGACCGGATTCATCAGTGCTAAACGTTTCGCTACTTGATCTATGCATTGCGCTACTTCAAGGCGTACTACCTGCTCTCCAAGAGCTACAGCATTCCCGTAAAAATACCAGTCAGCTGTGAAGGTTTCCAAGAAAAAAATTGTTAAAAAAAACTAAAGGAAACTCGCGGGAAATTATTGACGAAGGTACAAAAAGCCAAAATTAAATAAAAAATTATGTATGTTAAAGATTCGCTATAGAGTGCAGGAGTTACACGAAAGCACTCTAACCGCTGGCAGGGAGAAAGTCACACACACACACACACACACATATATATATATATATATTTATATTGTGGCGAAGCCTTCGAGTGGGTCGCCCTTTTCGTAAAAAGAAGAGCAGCTCGAGCAGTCAGTCCCGCATTGACTGTCGCTGTTGTGCATCATCGCCGAGTGCCCGCCAATAATTGTCTTAACAATTTGGTGGAGAGTGCTGTGCCGTTCAAACACCTTCGGTTCGCATGCAATGCCCTTGTTGCTTCAAGACGCCGCTCAGAAAATGCTTCCTCCTGCGCCGACGCCATGTTCCGGTGTCCCCCGCATCCGCGACCCTCCTGTCTTCACCGGCGCGGATGGCGCCGACGTCGAGAACTGGCTGGCCATGTACGAACGCGTCAGCGTCCCCAATTACTGGGACGAGGCAGGGAAACTCGGCAACCTGTTTTTCTACCTCGCGGGTGTGGCCGACATGTGGTACAACAACCACGAATCTGATTTTCCGACTTGGGCCGCCTTTAAAACCACCGTCGTGGAAGTGTTCAGCCGTTCTGCCATTCGTAAGCTGCAAGCCGAACAGCGGTTACGCGAACGAGCACAGCAGACCAGTGAGTCCTTCAAAAGTTACATCGAGGATATCCTTGACAAGTGCAAGAAAGTGGACGTGAACATGTCAGAGGCTGACAAAATCACGCATGTTCTAAAAGGCACTGCCAACGATGCCTTTTAGAACATGCCAGGAGCATGGTGAAGACATCGCCGACAATGCCTTCACCATGCTCCTGGCCAAGAACCCTCGTACTGTGGCAGAGATCATTACAATATGCCAAAGTTACGAGGAGCTGAGGCGGCAGCGCCTGATGATCTGTCGACCACCATCACGTGACGCTGATCTCTCGGCCTTGTCAACAGTTCCTGACCACAACCTTACTCGCCGAAATCAAGTCATTCATGCGTGAGGAACTTGCCCGCCAGGTCTCTTTACTGGCTTTTGCTTCTCCGCAACATGCTTAACAGCCGTCAAACACACTTCTACCTCCCCTCCGCCGAGCCATTAAGCAGGGAATTGCGGAGGTCCTTTCTGAATACCGCCAGCCGCCTGCCGTATCTGCGCCACTCAGCTACGCCCATGTTGTCGCCAGGCTGCCCCCACCGATTCCTGTAACTGTCCCGCTTGGTTACACCGAAACCATCGCCAGGCCCCAGGCCTTCGGAGAAACTGTGCCGCCTACATATGCCGACGTCATCCACGTGCCCCGAATGCAGCCTACAATGCAGTCATATCAGCAGCCGGCTCGTCCATCGCGTTCTGCGACATGGATGGGACCCCCAAACCGATGGCGCACTTCTGACAATCGCACCATCTGCTTTGCTTGTGGTTGCGTCGGTCACGTAGCACGCTATTGCAATTGTGCGCAGCAACCGCAGGTCGCCTCCAACTTTTCCAGTCAATCGAACCGCTTTTATGACGAACCGCCGCTATATATATGTCCCCGTCATCTCACCCCACTCCGTCTACCCGCCGTTCACCATCTCCGCAACGTCGCTCACTGTCGCCGGTGCGCCCACGTTCACTCGAGGCTGACCAGGAAAACTAGTCGTCGCAGTCCACGAGGCAAGGGCTGCGACGCTGTCGAACTGCGGCAGCCCTCAGGAAAGCCCAGTGAACGTGATAGACGTGCTTGTGGATGGTGTTCGCGCTTCTGCCCTTGTAGATACTGGAGCCACCATATCCGTCATGGACGCAAAACTTAGCCGATTACTGCGCAAAGTGACCAAGCCATTTTCCAGGCTCGCCCTCCGTACAGCCAGCGCCCAAAGCATTCACCCTACAGCGATGTGCACAGCCCGTCTCATGATTCAGGACGTGATGTATGCCGTCGAATTCACCATATTTTCTTCATGCTCTCATGACGTCATCCTAGGATAGGATTTTCTCTCCCGCCACGACGCCATCATTCATTGCCCACCAGCAGAAATAGAGCTCACACACTTCTCTTCTTTGACGCCGGCCGACAGTCCATCTGCTCCAAGCAAGTTACTCGTCAGCGACGACACGGTGCCTGCAAACTCACCCGCGGCGGTGTCGGTCTACTGCGCAAGTCTTTCCGACACCGCTGCACTCCTCTCTCCATCTCATCGTATTTTCACCAGAAAAGGCTTGCTGGTTCCTTTCACGGCCGTGCAAGTCACTCGCGACAGCACCACTATTTTTGTTCTGAACTCATTCCCGTACAGTGTTACGTTGGTGCGAGGGGAATGTCTCGGCAGCGTGGAACCCAATGAAGACGCACTGCCGAAGTTCCAGTACGCTTAGTGCTGTTTCTACATCTGCTTCATCATCCCCTGATGTATTCGGTTTCTTCATTCCCGACAACCTTACGCCACTCCAGTGTTCCCAGCTTCTGGGCCTGTTTGAAGAATTCCGCTCTTCTTTCGATGTCGCTCAACCTTCTCTCGGTCGAACATCCGTCGTTACGCATCGCATTGACACAGGCGCACAACCACCACTACGGCAACGTCTATATCGCGTATCCCCCCACAGAAAGCCGTGTAATACACGAGCAAGTCGACGACATGCTTCGCCGCGGTGTTATTCAACCCTCTAACAGCCCTTGGGCGTCTCGTGTCGTTCTCGTCGTGAAGAAGGACGGCTCTGTGTGGTTCTGTGTGAACTATCGACGCCTCAACAAGATCCCTCGTAAGGACGTATACCCACTACCACGGGTAGATGACGCGATTGACAGCTTGCAAGGAGCCGAATCCTTTTCATCCCTCGATTTGCGCTCAGGATACTGGCATGTATCTATGGCTGAGGATGCTTGACTGAAGACCGCTTTTGTCACCCCCGACAGCTTGTTCGAATTCAACGTCATGCCATTTGGGCTGTGCAATGCGCCCACCACCTTCGAGCGCATGATGGATATCGTTCTGTGTGACCTGAGATGGCACACGTGCCTGTGCTAACTTGATGGCATCGTCGTTTTCGCTCCGGACTTCTCCACGCAACTTCAACACTTGCGGCATGTTTTAACGCGTCTGAGTGATGGCATTCTGCAACTGAACCTAAAGAAGTGCCGATCTGCATCTCGGCAGCTGACAATACTCGGCTACGTCATGTCCAAGGACGGAATACTCCCCGATCCAGCCAAGCTTCGGGCCGTGACCGAGTTCCCTAAGCTGACATCCGTCAAGGAACTGCGCAGTTTCGTAAGACTGTGTTCCTACTTTCGGCGCTTCATTCGAAACTTCACGACTATCATATCACCGCTGACGAAGCTTCTCGGAAGTAACGGGCCTCTCCATTTGTGGTCATCACAGTGTGACGACTCATTCACAAGGCTTCATCGTTTGTTGACGTCGCCTCCTATACTCAGCCACTACTACCCTACGGCCCCTACAGAGGTACACACGGACGTCAGTGGTGTCGGCCTCGTCGCTGTCCTTGCGCAGCGCGAACCAGGGTTTCCGGAATATGTCGTGGCGTATGCAAGCCGTACGGTTATAAAAGCCTAGACTAATTACACCGTTACCGAGAAAGAATGTCTGGCAATTGTCTCGGCTCTTACAAAGTTCCAACCTTATTTGTATGGTCGCCCAGTTGATGTCGTCACCGACCATCACGCACTATGCTGGTTGACGTCATTGAAAGATCCCTCAGGCCGTCTCGCCCGGTGGGACTTCGCCTGCAAGACTATGACATCCGCGTGCTGTACCGCGACGGAAGGCAACATGCTGACGCCGATGCTTTGTCGCGCTCTCCCTTGCCTGACGACAATGCCCACAACTCAGCGTCTCACCTTGCCATTTCTTCCATTAGCATTCATGCTGTCGTTACTGAACAGCGCTAGGATCAATAGATTGCCTCACTGATAGACTTGCTGACTGATCCATCCACTCCATCCACTCGCGCGTTGCGTTGTCAAGCCCACCATTTCGCCGTTCGCGACGACCTCCTTCACCGACGCAATTACAATGGTGACGGCCGCCAGTGGCTACTAGTCATACCCCGCAGGCTGCGCTCTGACATATGCGAATTTTTTCATTCTGATCCGCAATGTGCGCACTCCAGGGTATGGAAGACTTATCACCGCATTCGCCAACGGTACTTTTGGCGTGGCATGTACCGCTACGTGCAGAAATTCGTTCGCTCCTGCATAGATTGTCAGCGCCGCAAAACTTCAACGCACCTGTCGCCGGTAGGTCTGCAACCTCTACCTTGCCCTACCACGCCGTTTGGGCGCAATGGCATCGATTTATATTGGCCACTTCCACTAACGTCGGCTGGTAACCGCTGGGCCATTGTCGCTGTGGACCACCTTACGCGATACGCCGAAACTGCCGCTCTCCCCGCGACTACAGCGAGTGATGTGGCGTCCTTCCTGCTCCAATGATTAATGCTGCGACATGGTCCACCTCAGGAACTGCTCAGTGATCGAGGCCGCGTCTTACTGTCTGAAGTCGTCGAAGCCATTCTCAAAGAGTGGAACGTTGTCCACCCCAATACTGCTGCTTACCACCCGCAGACGAATGGCCTCACCGAACGCTTCAACCGTACGCTCGGCGACATGCTCTCCAAGTACGTCGCCACCGATCACACAAATTGGGATGCCATTCTACCCTTCGTGACCTACGCATATATTAGCGCCCCTCAGACCACTACTGGCTTTTCACCTTTCTTTTTATTATATGGAAGGCACCCGTCGCACACCATCAGCACGATACTTCCGTACAAGCCAGATCCGTCCAAGTGGGCGCCTATTTCTGCTACAGCCAAGCTTGCTGATGAGTGTCGAGAGCTTGCAAAGACCTTTACTGCGCATGATCAAGAGTGGCAGAAAAGCATTCGCGCGGACGCCAGCACTACTGCGACCACGTTCCTCCCTGGAGCGCTCGTCTGGTTCTCGATTTTGACCACTGCAACTGGCCAATCTTCAAAACTATTGCCCAAATACGAAGGCCCCTACCATGTTATTGAACGCACTTCTCCTGTAAATTACTTGATTGAATCCATCGAATTATCTTCGGACATGCGCCGTCGAGGGTGCGACATTGTCAACGTGGAGCGCCTCAAAACTTACCACGACCCGCTAATACTAACCAGCTGTTAGGTCGCCAGACAGCTCCCTCTTTGTACCCGGGGTAGTTGTGGTGAAGCCTTCGAACAGTGGGTCGTTCTCTCTAGCGCCTTCTAGTGGGACGCCCTTTTCGTAAAAAGAAGAGCAGCGCGTGCAGAGAGTCGGTCCCCGCATTGACTGTCGCTGTTGTGCATCATCGCCGAGTGCCCAATATATATATATATATATATATATATATATATATATATATATATATATATATATATATATATATATATATATATATATATATATATATATATATATATATATATGTATATATATATATATATATATATATATATATATATATATATATATGTGTGTGTGTGTGTGTGTGCGTGCGTGTGTGTGTGTGTGTGTGTGTGTGTGTGTGTGTGACGTAAGAAAGTAGGAATGGTTGGGAGAAGTAGATGATGTGAAGAGGTGACGGTAAAATAAACATGGCGTATGAGCCTCCCCACGTCTCCCGCATCTAGCTCACACAAGTCGACAGGATAGAGACCTGCCTGCCCCTTCATCAGTCGCTCATCATCGACGCAGTTTCTAACAAGGCGCCCTCACCATACATCAACTACCGAATCAGCTCGTAGCAGGAAACAAAGACCATCACCATGACATGACCATCGGCTGACCTTGACATCCCCAAAATACACCAGAGCAGCGGACGATGAACCCGTGCAGAAGTGATTCCACCTGTTTGAACTCCACGCTACCGCTGCATCATGGTCGGAATGGGAGATCATGCAGATGATGGAACAGGAGGCTTTCAAGTTTTACTTGACACACATATTCGAAAACGACGAATGGTGGCAAAAGATCAGAGAAGAGATGATCGCCTGTTTTCGCGACTATGATAAGACTTTCTTATTGCCAACCATCTGGAAACAATCGCACTCGGTCACCACAGTCGAAAGCACTGCTCACGCATGGGGACACCAAGAATGAATTGGTATTTGAAACAAGACCAATTAAAGCACCCTCTCACTGAAAGGTGGCCAGATCTGTTTACAGGAAGAGTGCACCCTCCACCGCACCACGTTTTGCTACTGCTTGATCGAAAACCAACCTTTACGTCATCACTGCACCTTAGCACTCACGTTAGGGAGACACCCTGTGCACTGTACTCTCCGACTCGCGCACTTCGACCACCTCCTGCTTTTCCTTCGCTTGGCTCTTCAGTTGCTCACAACGCCCGCCTCGCATCTCACATGCTCGCTACGGTCGATAAAGAGGTGAGAAACTCGGAAGATACTCAGCCAGGCCTTGTCCCTTCTGTACATATGCATGCGTCAGAACAGCTTAGCTTGTTAGTTACACAGAAAGACGAACATTTTCGACTTAAATCTGACCAAACCACGCCTGCTGCGGTGTCACCATTCAGTGCACGGATACCTGTGTGTCTTACCAACACAGGAGGCTCGGAAGCGTCAAATCTCACACGTAGCCGAGAGCCAGAAGCGTCTATTAGGAACAGCGTCACAGGAGCCTCCGAAGATCCTCCAGTAAATTCTAGCGCACAACCTTCAATTACCGAAATGCAGCATAACAGTCCACAGACTACCATCTGCCTACTGGACACCACATCGAGTTGCCCAGAAAATTAGTGCCATGGTCAAAAATGGCTGCCACCTCAGCTCTTTCTGCAGCGACACCATCAATGCCAGCAAAACAAGACCAAAAACAACAGAATCTCCAAGGGCTACACCAACAAGGACGACGAAGAACACAACTATCTTTGGAAAAACACGCTAGCATTAAACAAAGGCGTCTAAGAGTGGCTCAAGTGAAGTGACGAAAAATTCGATATGTCTCGCTTAAGACAAACAAGTCATCGAATTCAAGACATTTTCGCAAAAAGGAACATCGCACAAGTTTTTTCCAGAAGAGATTAAGACTCAGTGTACAATCAAAGCTATTGAGATAGCAGGACACAAAGCGATGAAGAAGGCGCAAAACCACACCCTGTATTCAGGAAGGACGCAACAATCACCGCATCAGTTTTGGTCAAGAAACACGCAGATGGGTTGCACTGTATGTGTACCAATCAAGGCAAAGAGCACGACGCCTACGACAATCATGCTGCTGGTGCTCCAAAGTCTTCACACCACCACGTTCATTCCTCGCAAGAATATAAGCAGTTTTATCATCAGCAGTTTCCACGTTCAAGGTGTACTGGTCTTTCTCAGTACGCAACAGTCAGTCTCACCCACCAGAACGCTAGCACTTACCGGACTCCTGCACTCCCCTGTGAAGGTATAGTGTGTTTACCGGAACTTCCTGGGACAAGGACCGATTTTCCCTTTTTGACAGTGTTCACTTCTAAGCCGTGCATGTTCAATTTTTGTTTCTGTTTGTCTGACGCGACTTCTTTCGGGGGGAGGGGGAATCCAGTGACATAAGAAGGCAGGGATGGTTAGGAAAAGTAGATGAT
Source organism: Rhipicephalus annulatus (assembly GCA_013436015.1). NCBI lineage: Eukaryota > Metazoa > Arthropoda > Arachnida > Ixodida > Ixodidae > Rhipicephalus > Rhipicephalus annulatus. The sequence goes on along the minus strand of WOVY01010462.1, from coordinate 1,495,660 downwards.
GAAGAGGTGACAGTGAAATAAACATGGTGTATGAGCCAGGCCAGGTCTCCCGCATCTAGCGTCACAGACAGAATATATATGTATGTATGTGTGCGTGTGCGTGCGTGGGCGTACGCGCGCGCGCGCGCGTGCGTGTGTGTGTGTGTGTGTGTGTGTGTGTGTGTGTGTGTGCGCAGTCGACGTCATCATGGCCCCACAGATCACCACAATTTGGGAGTCACTGTGACACCTTGATACGCGATTGCGCTGACGCTGAGGTCACGACTAAAGTGTGCGAGCCAATTAATGGGTGCGCCAGTGTGTGCGACGAAGAAAGAAGATGATGAGAATGCTGAGGCATGCGCTAAAGAGGCATGGGCACGAGGAGGCAAGTGTGACAAGAAGAAAAGGAAGGGGCAAACGGCGTGAGTTGTTCGAGAGTATCAGATGGCCAGAGCCTAGTGGGTTACTTTATTCAGTGTTACGGTCCACGAGTTGAGGCGAAGGACGTCGCGTAGCTGCCACCTTCCTCCGTCTTTAAACGCTTCACAGCAGCAACCATAAATCTTCATCGCCCGTTCCCACCAACCTGTGCCAAGTTCTCTGAAGCTGCCCTTTACCCTCTGAGCACCTCAACTCGACGTTGTGCCTCAGCGCTACGACCCACCGAACCAGATGGACATGCAAGCGTGTGATCCTCTGATTGGCCAGAGCATATGACCTTTGGGAAAGTTAATAAACTAGCGAATTCGCTAGTTTATTCTTTCGATGTGTTTGTACAGCTTGTTTCAGTGTATGTGTTTCGTGCGTGTTTAAAGTGTTGTTTCTAAACCTGCGAAAAGCCTCGTCATTTGTTGGGACCACTCTTGCTCCCAGCCATACATACCTTGAAACCACACGTTCGCATGACAATGACAAAGCAACGCTACTTGATTGAAGGTGAGCCGATCAGGAAGACTGCGCAAAATCATGTCAGTTGCAGGAAGCTTTCGGATATAAATAAAGGGGAGGGGGAGGCTCAATCGACTGAGAAGCTAAAGAAGAACACGGCTTCCGCCTACCAGTTGTCTCAGACGATTGCTTAAAAGACCCTCTCAGTTTCTGGCTGCCTATTAGAGGAGAAAAGAATGGAAGCTACGATGCGCAGCCCTGAACAGTCGGCCAGTAAAAAAAAACAAAACGATGTTCAATGCCGGGAGCTAAACACGTTGATTAAATTTTTGCAGGATGCAAGGTGTACCAACTACTATATTTTAAAAGCAGCGAATTCAAAGCTAGAAGAAAATGGGCTTACAGACTAAAGTTTTTGAACAAAGTCTCTACATTACAGAGAGCAGTCACAAAACGATGTAATCTGAACAACCACTGCGCTAAAGTGTACCACTGATGAAGAAAATATAAGGACAAGAAATGAGTGTGTCGATCACAGAACACTTGCTTCAGGACAGCGGTGGGCCACCTGCGGCCCGCGAGAATCAATTAGGGCCGGTTCACACTTGCGGCAAGCCTGCCGTAACGGTGCAGTACCGTAAACCGTTGGCTGCCGCCGTCCGCGGGAAAGCTGTTCAACGTGCCCGGCAAGCTTCACCGGCGAGGCATTTCAGCCTCCGACAAACATGGCTGCCCTACCTAATGCTGTTGTCGACCGCCTCGAATCCATCAAGCTGCCGCCGTGCGTTCTGGATCTCGTAAGCTCCGAACTGATGCTCCCATTCGCTTTAGACTCATGTCCTTTAGCTTCGACAACGCAGTACTCAAATCGACTCGGCACCGTTTTTGAGAACCATATACTCAAATAATTGACGTTCTAGGACTAGGCAAGCCTTCCCAAATCTCGGAGGGCATACATTGTACGTTTGTTTGTTGTTGCTAATGCTGTATAGCTGGCGTCACTTATTCAAACGCCTGCTTTGGGGGCGTCATTTTTAATTGCTGCGTGCTTTTTTAAATACCGGACAGGCGAAAATACTCTATTCACTGCTGGAACGTAGTTTGCGCACGTATGACATATCGTGAAAACTGCGGAGCAAGAAGCAAGCAGCTCGAAGTGTCCCGCGGCAGACGCAGACAGTGCGGAGCGGCGAAAGCAGATGACGTGGCTCAGCCATGTCGCTCCTCCATCACTGATTGGCAAAACCACTCTCCGGCAAACGGCACAAAAATGGGTCATGGACTCATTTCTTTGAACGGCGAAGAACGGCCGATGTGCGCGAAGCAAACAGCCGCACACGGCTGCCTGAGAACGTCAAACGTCAAATGGCGAGGCAGGCTTGCTGTTTGAGTGAACTTCCTCCTCTCCTTGCCCTTTGCCTTGTCATTTTTTATCTCTAGGACAAAATGGTGGTTTTGGCCTCAAAGAGGATCGGACAAAAACAAAGATCGCTTGCACTTCAAATTACTACCTATGCCTTCTAAATTGCGACCTTCTGAAATATGTGCTCAAAATAAACAAGCTTTACCTGAGTTCTCTTCGTTATTGTACATTCGCCTAATTTTATTGCTTCGCCTGCATCTCCTACCCCCTCCCCTTGAATCGCCGTCAGGCACCCCCTGTGTCGGCTTTATGCAACTCGACCTTCCACTTCAAAAGGTCACCGACCCCCTACTTTCAGTGAAAGAGAGCCCATTACAACGCAAATGTTTGCAAAGCAACCACGCTTTGTAAGGGAACCCTGAGAATGTTTTATTGTTAGCAACAAAAAGCGTTCGCAAAAAGCTGGACGACGCCTGAGCGTCGCCTCAACAGTATTAAACGAAAGCGTGATCACCTTCCTTCGCTTCTCGGTGGACAGCTCAACCGTGCTGTTGGAAAAAGAACGTCTGGGCGAGTTGTATAGGCCATGTTCATCTATTATAGAATGCCTACTGGAAGTACTGTACTAAGTGGCCACTATGACATAAATGCTTGCTTCTTCAAGGCGGTGAGGTACTGGGTAAGACAACACGTTCACTTATGCAGCTGTGAACTTTGTCAGTGCTTTTGCTGCTGCTCGTGATGAAATTGTCTGAGCGCTCTGTAACGAAAGGGTCTTTAAAAGCGCCCTACAGGAATTTTTTCAAGTGCGTACCTTGCTATCGGCCACACCAGCAGGGAGTAACACTCAGCAGAACTATTGCGGGCGGAAATTACAGAGCAGAGTGCTGGCTGTCATTGAATAAAGCTGACGATGGAAGAGATTGCAACGTTGCATAAAAAAGTGATCACCACGAGGTTTCATTTTTTTCTTTATTACACTGTTGCACAGAACGTCAATCGTACCAACGTTAATAGACTTATTCCGTTTGAATACTGCAGCGCCGGGCCAAGGATGCGCTCACCGAACACTACGGCGCTATAGGAATCGCGTGGGGAATGCTATAGAAAGATAGATATGTGGAGTTTAACGTCCCAAAACCACTATATGATTATGAGAGACGCCGTAGTGGAGGGCTCCGGAAATTTAGACCACCTGGGGTTCTTTAACGTGCACCTAAATCTGAGCACACGGGCCTACAACATTTCCGCCTCCATCGGAAATGCAGCCGCCGCAGCCGGGATTCGAACCCGCGACGTGCGGGTTAGCAGCCGAGTACCTTAGCCACTAGACCACCGCGGCGGGGCGTGGGGAACGCTATAGGGGCAATTGTTTGAAAAAAAAACAAATGATCGTAAATATGTCATAGTGTCTATATAGACGCCATGATAACTCCTCATATAAAACCCTGTGATGTGTACAGGGTTCTCGAGGTATGTTCAATAAATAAATAAATAAAAATACGTAGAATTACAAATCATTACACAGACGTTTGCGAGCTGCCTCGTTTCGCACGTGTGGCTCCCTCTTTCCGCATCCCCGTTGTTTTACCATCGCAATGGCGTAAGCAACACGTTGGGAAAAAAACGGGGAAAATGTCATGAAACTTCCCGTACGGCACGAAGGAGTTTTCAGCTCATTCTATGGGCGACGTGTTGCAGCGTAAGGGGCGAATGAAATATAGTCAGGTGACTTCGTCAAGATTGTGGTATTGACAGGCGTCCTTTTTTATTGTCTTTTCAACTTTGTAGCTTAATTTCATACTGCGTGCCTCTTTCACTGTCCTTCTTGCCAAACTAATCTCTTCAGCATTCAGTCTGTGCAACCAACACTACCAAACAATGATGTCTTGAAAAGTGTTTAGGGGCCCCTTTATCCATCCACTTGTGGTGCAGCTCACATGTATCGACATAGGGTGCCATTCTACGCTTCTGCAGCACAACATTACATGCATTGAGAAGGCTCCTCGTACTGCATGGTATTGATAGTTTTTTTTCTGGAAGATTTGGAATCAAAGGCCTCCTTGTGTGGTAGAACATCTGTTTTCCACGCAAGGGGCCTGGGCCAGACTTTCACTCAAACCGAATATTTTCATTCTTTATTTTCATCTAAATCGAGTTTCCGCTCACGGAACATTGATTTTTCGCTTACAACAAATGACACCTACACCGACACCAGAATTCCCGCGAAACGAGCTCTCTAACATTCTTGCATTAAATATTGAAATCCAAAAACTGTACTATAATACTTCGTTAAAAACAGCCACCTCAAGTATCCTACTGGGCTGAATGAATTCCACGGAGGGGGACAAAATGATGAATTTGCATCGCAGTGAATAGTGGTATTGCGTTTCCCTTCACATGTGGGCAGCCTTGTTCGGAACGCGCGAAGTAGCACCTACGCAGCACGCTCCAATAAACATGCTGAATGCCATCTATAGCCACGCCTGCATTATACTCGATCGTATGATAAGCGTCATTGTACTCCCATTGCTCCAACAATAGCACCAAGTAAGGGCACAATGTCCCTGTGCCTATCTAAAAGACACACTGTTAGCACAGTCAGCTGTATATACGGGACGTCTTTCGTATCAATTCTGTAAGGCGCACGTCAATCTCGTCTCAGAAACGGCAAAATCACGCACAGCATGCGGCGCAAGCAAAAAAAGGATTGCGCTCTTTATCAGCCGCATAAAGAGCTAAAATGGGGTGGGGCTTACGTCTCACTTCCTTCCGAGAAGTATTTGCAGGTAAAAAAACGCCGATCGAGAGAATGACGGTGTGCTTAGTTACGAGAATCGACATCGAGGAGGTAAGGCATTATCTCGTGAGGCGAAGCAGAGGTTGGAGGCGTTTATGCCCTTCACCGAAAATAGTATGTGTTGGCATTACGTCATAGGCGCAAATGTTTCCATTTCGGCGCGTACTATTGCGAGAAAAATAAAAATAAATAGAAAATAGAGGCATTCCAATAGGCGTTGCCAGAATTAGCACTATGCGTGCGGTTCTTCTGCCAGCGCCCCAACGAGCGCCCATTGAATTCTTTCCCGGCTTCTGAATCCCGCCGAGAAGTGTCTTCTGAGCGGCACAGCAGGTTTAGTGACGACGACAGAACGCATGGCCTCACCAAAGCAGTCCTGACGCGAAGAAAGGCATCATTTGTGCCGTGAAAGGAGTCTGCATTAAGTGGTACATACATGCTTGCTGTCCTGGATAGCTTGCAATGTTAAACTAACAGAAAGCAAAAAGACTTAGGTTTATGAAAACGAGTCATTCCCACTTCAGCTCAGCCAAGAGACGTCTTTCCCTTTTGCTTTTAGCCAATGCTTTACAACCGAGTTGTGTGGACACCATGCACGAAATTATAAAACAATGCAGAACTTTTCACGCATAACAGTTGTGGCACATACACGTTCCATGTTCTTGGAGTCACCGTATAACTATTTTTCTCTCAGTACCAGATAATTTTTTTTAAAATCAAAACTACCTTTATTAAAAGCGACATACTTACTAATGTGGTATACTTTGAGGAAAGACACCACATTAAAACATATATATATGCGGATCACATAGCGCATTATGTTCTGCATACAGCGTCCCTGATTCCACTTTGTTTGAGAGCGATCGACCCTGGAGTAGAACTTCATGGAATTTTCTCGGCAGGGAAGTACGTAGACTAGCTAGAAGACCACCAAATCAATGGGTAGTTTAACACATATCATCAATGTTCTTGCTCGAAAGAAAGCTTTGCGATAACGAATGATTTAGTGTACAGGACAAAAAAAGTGCAAAGAATACATCAGCATCTCGTACAACATGAACGTGAGAAAGCTTTTACTTTTGGCTCGGGAGGGGTGCCTCAAAGTAGTGTGGCCGAGCTGCGTTAAAATTCAACAAATTTGGTGGACCGCAGCCCGCTCCACTTGTAAATTTTACTAGCCAACTGATAGCTGCGGCAGTGATTGGCGCCGGTGTCATTCTTGGGAGAGTTCACGTGCTTTTCGGACACGGGTTTATCGCATGCCGATTAGGTGAGTGCTTTTGTGAACATAGCGAAGAAATGCGTCGTTAAGAAAGGGTGATACAGTTGCAAAGCAGGAACAAAGTCAATTTAGTACTACAGTAGCGACCAAGCTGTGGTACTTGAAAAGATGAATCAATGTAGGTGCTTAGGCACACAAGGGCATAAAAAAATTTAAAAAATCATCCTCCCAATATAAAAACGAATGTGCGTAATAATATTGCGAAATTCAGTGTGGCGAACCGGACGCTCACGTGGTTAGCCACCCTGCTTTTCGTTTTCTTGCTTGCTCTCTCTATGTGTCCGTGAAGCTGAAGGTTTCGCTTGACAATGGGCTCACTGTTGAATATTGTTTACGATAGATCATCTGATAAAATTCTCAATATCGCTTAATGTGAGTGGCCCTACGAAAGCACTATACTCGACGATAACATTTCTTAGCACCACTGTGAAAGCTACAAAGCCAAAGTGAATGCCTGCTAACATGCCAGAAAATAGTCCCTGTGGTTACTCATGCGCTACTGTGCGTGTAATCGTTTTACTTTGCCTCTCTTTCTTTCTTTTTCTCTTCTTTTTCTCCCAATTTACTCCTTCCCCGTGTATGATAGAAAACCGGGTGCAACCTTGTTAAGCTCCCTACCTTTCATTTGCTTTTCTGTCTCTGATTTGACTTGCTTAAATAAATTCAAAACAGTCGAAAGTAGGTAACGATGAGGACGCTTTACAAGAAGCAACTCCCAAGAGAATGGTGGTGATACCTTATCTGCATGGTATCTCGCTTAAACTCAAGAAAATAGGCCGACGAGCTGGCCTGTCTGCTTTTTTTCCACTCCGAATAAATTGTTTCAGTTATCTATCCGAACTAGTCCCGTAGGAAACACCATGAGCAGCTGCAAGATTAGGAACCAAAAAATGTTTGTTGAGTGTGCAACAGGGATTGTTTATGGTGTACCTTTCTCTTGTGGACTTGAGTACGTAGGTCAGTCAGGCAGGTTCCGTAATGTAAGACTTCAGAAATATTGCCAGAAAGTGAGGAGTGCAGGATGGGACGGTTTTTTGGCCACTCATTGTTCCAAATGTGGGTGCCAGCCCTTGTTCGAAAAGACAAGGGTTCTCGCGTTCCACCCTAATGAAGGCACAAGACATGTAATCAAAGCTGCAGCAATCGCTCGGGTAGCTGCATCAGCAAACCATCAATAACGTTATCTGAAAAAGAAATGGTGTTTTTAAATTTGGCACGTGAGGTTTCTGGGTGAACATGTGGTTTCTTTCAGTTTCTTTTGACTGTTTGGTTTTGTGTTTTTTGTCCTTTGTATTTTTGGTTTTTTGTTTTTTGTTTTTTTTACTTCAGCAAGTGATTTTATCATCTTTTTGTAACATATATCTGTGCGTCGTAGAAGTAATAAATCAGTTGAAAGTCTGCGCTCGTCCTTGTCTCTTGTGCTAGTTGTCCGTAGCTTTACGCGCTGAGAAGTTTAATAATGGATTACCAACTAGCCCAATCCCACACTTCACTTTTTATGGTTGCTCGTCTTCCAAAGTAAACATAGCGTCCAGACGTAGTGGGTCAGTATGCGGCCCCTGATACGCTGTTTACTTCTCCAAGAATAAATGTACCCCCTTTTAACTCAAACATATTCACCGAATAATCGTAACGTTACCCCTATTCACATGGGAGTGGTGTGTGCAATTATACGCATTCACATCGAAAGCGCGTTGCACACCGGTGTCCTCTCAAGTGGCTTGAAAGGAGTAGTTCATGTTCCTGCGGGCTTCCTGAGTGGACAACTAGCGTTCATTACGTTTAGTGTATATACTGCACATTGCTTCAGAAGATCATTTTGCCGGAGACGCTACCAAGATCAATGATCGTTCGGGTTGCCGTGTTCTAGGACCAATGTGAAGATTATTTATTCTCTGTCCTAAAGAAATACTACCAAAATAAAAGAAGTGTTGCCCGAGCTGCAAGGGTGAACTTTGATAATACGGGCATGGTCTCGAAAGCTGGCGCACTCACTTTGTCGGCAGACATCCGCAGGAGGTTCGTATACCCTTCTACTTGCTGCGCTCTCACCACTTCGCGTTAGGACAATGAAGCGCAGGAGGACCATTTCACTCCATGGAATGGTTAAATTCTATTACAACAGCGTTTTACGGCGGAGCTGGTGAAGGTGAACTCAAACGGGCACTATCGTCGTCCACAAGAGAAATTTCAACTGCGTGAAAAATACAGTACCTATGAACATAGGCATATGCGCACACACGAAGCGCGCATGTATACGGTATGTTGTTGGGGTAGTCTGTTGATAGGTTCAGTATAAAAGTTTAAACTGAGCTAATAAAACACGTTAAAGTATAGGCACACGCACCCTCGTGAAGCACTTGGTTTCTGCGTGCTGATGTTCTTACGTGTTGTTCTCGCGCCAGTTTAAATTTATTCCGTGAGTCTATATGATCGAACAAGCCCAAGAAGATTCTATACTAAAGTATCCTCCAGAGCCTAACAAATATGAAGAGGGGGGTAGCGAGGAGCATCGTATAGCCATTTAAGTGTAGCATAGCAGGAGGGTAGAAAAAATAAGCCAAGGTGGGGAGAAATGATGCAATTCCCGGCTGCGGCGGCTGCATTTCCGATGGAGGCGGAAATGTTGCAGGCCCGTGTACTCAGATTTGGGTGCACGTTAAAGAACCCCAGGTGGTCAAAATTTCCGGAGCCCTCCACTACGGCGTCTCTCATAATCAAATGGTGGTTTTGGGACGTTAAACCCCATAAATCAATCGAAATGATGCAAAGGTGAGAAAAAGAAGAGAGAATAAAGTAAAGCATAGACTTGTACAACATAGCGTAGTGAGATTTGGATAATAAAAGTGGAAGTGAGGGTGAGGAGAGCATCAGAGCTGCGCCGGCGTGATGTTGCCAGGCCAAGCATCAAGCACGATGTACACGTGATCTCTGCGTCACGTCTCTGCTGATATAGCTTTAGCGTTCCCTCAGACATAAACGCTTTTCAGTGTTCGACTGCCGACCTGCTTAAATTGTGGCAGCGGTGTCCGTACGCCATGCCGATTCCGTTGACACTGCTTACTCCTCCGAAGCTTTTGGATGTATTCAGTAAAGAATGGTTAGGATGGACCACATAGAAAAGTGAGTTTGATATGTTTCGCACCGCTACTGAGTTAACAAAGCTGGCGAAAAAAAGAGTAAGCAGCTACATTACTCGCAATTGTGGGAGAAGATGACATAAAGGCGTAAATACTTTCTAGTTTGAAGAGGAGGCGCATAACAACGACATCAATTAATGTACTGCGGCTCAAGTTCGGAGATTTATATAAACCTGCGACTACCCTAACCATCAATGAAGTTTACTGCAACTTGAAAAACCAGGAACAAAATGAATTCTTCAACTATTGGCGGACATAGGTCAGAATTTCAATGAATAATTTTCACTTTAAAGTTTAGAAGAGCATTTCATTTGCAACTGAAAAAATTCAGTCCATGCAGGGCAAAAGCATGCAACAGCGCCTAATTGCAGAAAACTGGGAAAATTCACCGTATTATTCAAAGCTTCAACTAGTTTCACCAGATCATTGAAGTGCCAGTGCTGTCATGGAATAGAGCCATCTGCGTAGTTGCCACACGAGCCAAACGAGCCCAGCGCACGGGGCGGTTATGCTAATTGCCGTGGTGAAACCTGCTTAAAAATAGGAAAAGCATGAAAAAAAAGTCTTGTGGCCTAAATCATTTCGCGCAGGCATGCGCAAATCGAGTTAAGCCGCAGTGAAGATAGCACCTTAACGAAGACCAAAAGGTCTAAGAAGGAAATAGATGCGCGAAGTAGATGCCGAGGAAAACGAACCCTTTTTCTGCAAGCTCTGGCAGTCACCACAATAGCAGCATGCTACTGCAGTGTGGTCGTTAACACAGAAGGAAAACCGTTCACGTGCAAACTGAACAGGAGTGCCACCTGCTGCGTGATTTCTTAAAGTGACGTTAAGGAGCTACCAGACAAGTCAAAGCAAGCTTTTGATGTGACATAGACACTGTTTTTCGAAAAGAAGACATCTGCCTAAGCTAGAATCTGTCTGCGTTTGTGGGCGTGTTCACGAATGCATGAAGAATTCTATTTTGCAGTGGAACAGGACGTACCCATCACGTTGAGTTCATCTGTGGCAAAGCGCCTCAATTTTATATGTCGCATACATAATAATCATGCTGATGAGCTTTACTCGGGAGTACAACCTGATAATAATGTGTTCTCAGGATTGAGAATTGCTAAAATGCGCGAAATGCAGTATGAAGCTCAAGCCTGGTGCCATGATTATCATCATTTCCGCAAAGAGAGTCCCGGCAGCCATTCAAGACAAGGTAAAAAAAGAACGAAGCCGTATGGGATACCAAGGGGCCATGAAGCAGGTAACTGAGCCAACTGAGCTATCTATAGAAACAGGGTTACTATGTAAAGAAGGACTAAGTTCAGATTCGTTGAAACTCCTGTACATCGGTACACACACACACACACACACACATATATATATATATATATACATATAATATATATATATATATATATATATATATATATATATATATATATATATATATATATACATATATAATGCCTACTGTGTGAAATTTACCCCATGCCAAATCTTGTAGACGTAGCACCAAGATTTGCTTGAGCTAATTTTTCTTCAATATTTGAAGCGGCTTCGGGCCAATCAGGTTTCTAGTTTCTGGCAAATAAAGCTTGCAGAATCAAGTTCGAAGCTTGGTACAATGAGCACACTAACGGCCACTATCGCTTCTTACGCATTCCTTAGTATCACTTCTGCACCAGAGATAATTCAGGCCATGATTCATCGTATGTATGAAGCACTACCATGTGTCACAGTTGTCATGGATGACACTCTGCAGTGGGATAATATTAAAGAAGAGCACGAGCACAACCTATAGCAGCTATTGTCCGGATGTCACTACCATCACTTAAGGCTCAATTAAAAAAAAATGATTTTATTGCAAGACGAGGTTCACTGTATATCTGGGCCACATCTTCAACAATGAAGGTCCGGTTCGGGGTCCATAATGCGTTCAATGAATTTTGGGAACAGCCCCACCTAGAACAGTAAGGAACTAAAAGCTTCTCTTGATCGTGCAGCGCTTCAGACCCAGTATGTCAGTCTCAACTTGCCCGACCCGCACTTGTAGAGGTATCGCGTGGTTTAGACTGGAAATAAGGAAGAAACCTTTCACAAGTTGCGTCAATCTCTACTAACTGCACCAACCTTGAGCTACTTCGACTCCAGCAAACGAGCGACACTTTCGGAAAATGCAAGGCAATGGGAATGAACGTTGTTTCTGGGCAATGTGGCCAGTCCACTTTGTTTTCGTCTAGATCTCTCACAGAAAGCCAAGTTATATATGTACACAAATAGAGAAAGAAACCTTTGCGATCGAGTATGATTGCACAAAGTTGCATGGCTATTTTTTGGTCAGCATGGCGCAGTTGGCAAAACAGATGACTGACTTTTAGTTTTAATATTTTCCAAACCTCTGCATCAGTGTCCGATACAGCTGCAGCACATGCTTTTGAAATTGCAGTGATAACCTATAATCATGACGTGAACACTTGGAAAGGAGCTGTTTCCTGCTGAATGTTTTTTTAATGATTGCTTAGCAAATAACACACGGAAGAAGACAGAGCGTTTTCAACTGAACTTGCTTGATTGTCTTTCAGGTTTGGAGTAGCGCCTGAACGACCTGCTTGCGGCAACAGCACTTCAAAAAAGTTTTGCGATTCTGTGGGGACTCCATGATCACGAAGCAAGAAGTTCCTGATCAAGTGCTTGCGTACTGGTCATACCAAGAGGAGATACATGAGCAAAACGGTTGTTACTCCGCACCAATAAGGTAATGATACCTCTGGCTAAGTAAGTGGAAATAACAAAATTTCTTCACGCTGGCATGGTCCACGGACAACTGCGCGACATAAGTCTAAAGCAGGCCATCTACTACAACCGCAGTGCGAGGTACCTACCACCATTGTTACGTGGCTAGAGGTCCCTCTCTATAATACTACAATGCAGTCCTGGTCACCAGCGGTCTTCCTGCGGCCAGCCGACGAACCACGCTCTGATATTTTGGAAACTGAAGATAGTACGGCAATTCATCGCACAAGAGAGCATGCCAAGAGCATACAAACTCAAGTGGCAACTACCCCCTCTCCCCCACACTAACGAGGAGCTTCAAAACCTTCACAAATTCCACGCCACAGCTCAAGTCAATGACGCGAGCGTTGGCAGTACCCGAAACCCAAAAGATAAGGCTTGTTATCGGTCAAGAAAGGGGAAGATGTAGAAGAGCTGTACCAGCGTGAGTTCATCAGGTCAAGCATCAACCAGGATGCACGCATGACTTCTGCATCATGTCTCTGCTAATCTACGATCACCATTCCCTCAGTAATAGACGCTTTTCACTATTCGACTACCAGGCTGCTTACAAGGAGGACAGAAAGGAGTGGATAAAAGACAACGTAACCATGTATACTGTAGCATAACCAGGGGTAAGAATGGGAATTTTGGGTTCAGAAAAATGATAGGAGGATGATAAGGAAGGACAACAGAGTACCGTTGAGTGGAGGTGTATTGAAGAAGGAAGCGAGATTGAGGTTGGATATGCATGTATACAGGTGTTAGAACGAAGAGGAGTATCTTCAGCCCCAAACCATGCCCATGTTCGCCTAGCATTGCGTCGCTTTGCATTTATTATGGAGGCTTCCCCTCAGCACCACGGTACATTGATCTTTACAACAATTAGTCAGTTAAAGCCACGCGTGAGGCCGCAAAATATATTCCGAAGGAGATGGCTGGTGGCCTTTATTCACGTAACATTTTAATTTGTTGCTATTGCGTTCAGTGCTTCATTTTTCCTGCGAAGCCACAGGCCACGAAAGCATGTGGGGCTCACTCAGGCACACAGATGAAATATATTTTGCGCCTCACACTGACTCAGATTCACACTCACGAAAATTTTCTTCAATTGGACTCACTCGGACTCAAACTCACCAATATATTACTCACCCTGGCTCACTCAGACTCCCAGCTCGATATAATCTGAGTTAGTCGACTCATGAGTCTGTTAGCAAAAAGCTAGCCTTTTCGCTATTGCTTCAATGCTCTTCAACACCAACAGTCGTCAGACCCTGCCCAAGTGGCGCTGCAAAAAATGTCGCCATCAGTGCCCTCATCGCTGCGATCGCCATAACTGGGTAGGGCAAAGAGAGCCATGCGTAAGATAACATGAATGGACCTTCGTTTTTTGTTGCAGTCGAGGCGCGATTTCCTGGTAATCATGCACCTGGCGAGCTGCTTCCGTCAATGCAGCCTCACTTCAGAAAAATAGGAAGCTCACCAAAGTGAACAGCGCTATGCGCGCCACGGCTAAAGTTCACCGAAATTATGATGTAGAAAAAATATTTAGCAGAGGCTTAGCTCGGCTAAGTCAGAATATAGGTAGCGTGAACGAAGATGGTGCCGCTAAGCTCAACGTTTCACGCATGGCACTACTTACCGGTGTCAAGTCTTTCATGTGCTTTCCCACACGTCGCTCGCATATAGAAATGTATTGTATACGAAGTCCGTCTTGACGGTTTCAGTCGCCCTGGCGCTTTCGCTAAGTAATCGGCGAGTCTTGACGTCCTCGACGGCGTCTTTTTTGTTGCTGCTGCTGAGATGGTCGGGCTCGTTGCTCCGCCTCCTGGTGACGCGGCTTTGCTAGACATTCCTTCCTTCGCTCCGGTGTCTTCGTACCCTATTTAGCCTTCTTTTTTTTTCGCTCTACCTACTGTCAGCCGCTAATTGCCAGACACCTACTCCGGGATCCAATGAGTTAAGCTTCTCTGCTCTTCTGCTCCGTTGAGCAGCAATTTCTCTCTCCTTGTCTATGGCTATACCATATTGGCAAACGCACCGCTACACGTAGTGCAGTGACACATGCGACCAAAAGAGAAGGGAGCAGCGTGGATCGAGTACCACAAGCCACGGGGTACCATCACAATGCGTCTTCCATGGATATGAAGTCACTCCTCTGGAATGCGCAGACTGGCGCGTTCACTGCTCCTCGATCACAGCACGGCTCACAGTACGCCACATGAAACTGCTCAACTTCGGTCATGCAGTGTAGCTCACGCTACCAAATGCTTTTCTCATAGACGGTTTCACTATAGCCTGCCAGTCAATGGCAACATTGTGCGTTCACCAAAAAAGCACCCCCGAAACCTTCCGGCTGGTTTAGCTTGTTTCTGCGCAGTTCTAGTTTTTCTTACTGACCTTGCCAGTGTTTTGATGTTTCATGCGGATGAAAATATTCCAAGGAAGCGCTGGCCACTCGGGATCAGCTGCGTGAAGGTAGGATGCAGTCCGCAAACTGCACATATTTTATATGTTAGTCAAAACGTTGTGTTTAGCGACCGGTGACGATAAAAATGGTGCCTGTATTGCAGCACTTACGCGTGAAAACTGGATTCCTACTAAGAGCACGTAGGCCTGTTCTGGCCATTTTAATAAAGGCAATGCAGCGCAGACTAAGGGCACAGAGGTTATACTCGGACATTATACTAGTCGAAGCCCCCAGTTACCAGGAACATAGATAAGCGTACTGACGCCTGAAATGGCTAGCAAAACGTGAAATGTAACACTAAAAAATGTTCGCAAAGTGTTTCTCATATAGTTTTAGCGACATCAATGATGTGCATTGTTCGAAGCAACATGAGACACAATGTAGCCACGTGCACGCTCAACATGAATGGCCACACAGTATGCAAATGTGAACACCATTGTAGATGTCAACGTTCCATTGTTGTTACATTTGGTTTTTTTAGGCGACGCTGGTGAGTGGGCTAACATCTGTGCGAGCAACTGACTCATTGCCTATCTTTCTGCTGCTAACGAACATCGCCACATTCTAGCTAATTTATCGTTCGGTGTGGACACGGACTGTAGGTTTAGGTTGGTTCAACTTGAAATTTTGATTCAGGAATAACTCACTCGTGAGTGAACCATAATAGTGTGCGTGACCCAGCCGCAGCTGACGTCATCACATCATCAGTACGTTTTATAATTTCTCAGTCGCACGGACACCTAGGATAGCGAATGATTACAATCGCCCTTGATCTACCGGTGTGATACAGGTGCAGAAACAAGCGTTTTTTTCTAGGTTGTGTGCTTAGACGAAAACACGAATATATTCACTGTTCGACAAGAGAAGGTTTTCAGTTCTCGTACAAAAGCTCAAACTTACATCAGGCAACTCTTCTCCTGCCTGTTGACGATGTGGATGCGCTTTGAAGACGTGCAGAGGTAAAAGACAGGTGTGCCCTGTCAATTTTCTGTCTGCGTCTTTAAAGCGCATCCACATTATCGACATGGAGAACCAACTGGCCCAATTAGGTTCCCTGACAAACTTTTCCTGCAGTTTATGCATTTTATGTTTGTATAGGCGCGGCTACTGTCAGGGGTAACACGGAGCAGGCCGTCACACTTATCACAACATCCCAACGGATATTCTGCGCGGCGCCCTTCGGCCACGCGAGCCGTGTTACTTTCAACAGTGGCCGCACCTGTACCTCCCATGCGCTACGTCGAGCCCCTTCATGTAGCCACTAGACGTTGCTTCAAAGACATACTAAAAGTTTGCCCAAAATAATTTAGCAGCAAATTCAAACACCCCACAAAAACATCTTTGGGACCATTGAAAAAGCATTACCGAAAGTACTGCACCGGAAGTCTGCTGGGGTAGGCCGTTCGACGCGAGCCAGTTTATTTTGAAACACCGATACCGTCTATACCGTGCATAGTCAGGATAAATCTTTAGTTGCATGTCGTAGTCTCCGACATATTGCGTGTGAATATTGCAGCCTTTAATTCACACTGTACCTTCCCGCTTATATTACAGATGGCGTTGGCGTTAACCTTTTTTGAATTTTTTGAACGCACCGACGCGTGCTGCTGTCGTTGTCCTGTATTTGCACGTGCATGCCGCGTCGATTCAGGGCATGTCCTTGCGCATCAGACATTTTTTGAAAGGTTAACGAGGATCGAAAAAGGAAGTCGATGGTCTTGGCAAAAAAGCTAAGCATCACACAGCCATGCGCGATTGTTTCGAACACACACACCAGCTACCCCACCGCAGTTACACAGGTTAGTCTAGTGGCTAAGGTACTCGGCTGCTGACCCGCAGGTCACGGGATCGAATCCCGGCTGCGGCAGCTACATTTCTGGTGGAGGCGGAAATGTTGTAGGCCCATTTGCTCAAATTTGGGTGCACGTTAAAGAACCGCACGTGGTCAAAATTTCCGGAGCCCTCCACTACGGAGTATCTCATAATCATATGGTGGTTTTGGGACGGTAAACCCCACATATCATCGTCATCATCACGCACACCAGCTAACTCTGCGATTGTGAGAGCACGGCCGTAAATATCGCGCAAAAATTCTAACACCACCGCTATAAAAATACCAACAAAAGATAGCGTTTTCAAAGTTTCTGGCCTTGATAAAACAAGTGCAAAATGCTCCTAAAGTGACTTTGGCAGCAGTACTATTGTGTCACGTGGAAAAGAGTACGAAGATTACGAAGCGGCAACTTGTGACGGGTCACAAAACACCTAGCTCATTATTTACGCACCCGCTCAGGGACCATATACTTACGAGGGCGAGTATAATTTAGGACGTCTGAAAACTTTCCTGGCAATCACTCAGGGCAGTTCGTAATGATGCTGTGGCCCTAAAAACAACAAATAAAATTGTACAAAGAGTGGGGGTAAAAAATTCCGAGGCCACGCTGCCTTAGGAATACATGGAATAGGGCCCTGCGAACTTTTCACCCCCCCCCCCCTGAAGCTCAGCCTTCGTTGTGGCATACCAATTTTGCACGCTTTCTGGTTGTAACAATTTTCGATAATATGACTATTTTTGGTGATGCCATGACATTTTATGACTAAGGTTTTACTGTAGAAGGGAACAGTGATAAAAACAGATAGAAAAAACACAGAGAAATGAAGAAAATTTTTGAACATCTCCCCAAAGGGAACCCTGATGGGGTGCAAAGCAGAAGCGGTGCGCACGGCGTTGACCCGGTTGAAATGGGCGTCGCCACGGGTGCTGGAAGAACAGTATGAAGCGAAACTTGGTGTAGCATTTACTAGAGTAAACGTTTGTTTTAAACTCAAAGACACGGAACGCGAGATGCGTTGAAGACACTTGTGCTCGGCTTCCTTGGCTCGCGTCTCGTTGGTGTTACCCGCGCGTTGTCAGTGTTCTCGAACACGATCGGTAATCTTGAGACGCACCTTGTCGGTGTCACTGGCCTTTCACTGCCGACGCTCTCGTTCGGCTTTCTGCCTCCCGCCTCGTCGGTGTTGACGTCGCCATCCGCTGACTCGCGGCGAGCGCATAGCAGCTACTTGGCCCCGCTCTAACACCTGCGGAGAGGGGAGCGGTGTGGATGGAGAGACAGCGTTACACAGGCTAGTCTAAGAGCTGCTTCTCATCTAATGAATCGAAACCAAGAAGGCAACCCATCTTCACTCTTTCCTCAGGCTTGCCCCCACTAGTGCGAATCTGCCGTAATTTTTTATTCGAAGCATGTCTTAGCGAGCTTTCGCGAGATTGACCATTTACTATCTATCTATCTGTCTATCTATCTATCTATCTATCTATCTATCCAACCACTTACTACTCTTAGCTCTCCTGGCCGTTAGAATAATTTGATCTATACCAAAATCGTTACGGCAAAAATGACTGTATGACGAGCACAAGCGACCAGTCGTTACATAAAAATCATAACATGTACGTCGTCAATGGTTTACATATCATGGTCTTGCTGCTCCCATGAGTGTCTTGTTAACATGACATATCGCAAATTTAGTATGGCATGGTATGACTGCATGGCGAACATAAGTGACAGGCCCTCACATGGAAATCATGACATGCTTGTCATGTGAGAACATGACTACATGCCATGCTCATGGTACGCTTCGGGCCGTTTCGCCAGTTTAACATACACCAAATTTGGCATTGATTGATTGATTTGTGAGGTTTAACGTCCCAAAGCCACCATATGATTATGAGAGACGCCGTAGTGGAGGGCTCCGGAAACTTCGACCGCCTAGGGTTCTTTAACGTGCACCCAAATCTGAGTACACGGGCCTACAACATTTCCGCTTCCATCGGATATGCAGCCGCCGCAGCCGGGATTCGAGCCCGCGACCAGCGGGTCAGCAGGAAAATTTGGCATTACGTGACGTGATTGGATGATGAAGACATATGAGTGGTGCAAACATGGTAATCATGGCTGCGTGTCATATAGGAACATGGCTATGTGCCACGCTCAGGATGCGCTCACGGTCGTGTCGCAGGCTTCATATATTCTAAATTCGGTATCGTGTGGCGCAAATGAATGACGAAGGTATAGGACTGGTCCAAACATGATAATCATGACATGCGTGTCATGTATGAACAAAACTGCATGCCACGCTCATGATGCGCTCGTGGTCGTTTCGCTAGCTTAACATATACCAAATTTGGTATTACGTGACGTCAATAGATGAGGAAGACAAACGACACGTCCATACATCATAATCAATGCCTGCGTATAACGTAAAACATGACTGCATTCTACGCTCTGTGGCTGCTTGCGGCTGTTTAGCTAGTTCCACATATACCAAATTCGCTATTACATAATGTATATGGACGAAGAGCACAAATGCCAGTTGTAAACATGATAATCATGACATAGAAGTCATGTACGGCAAAATTTACGTCCGCCTCGTAACGTTCTGCTGATTTTATTGTGACAATTGAGTCTTTCTCATTCGTGTTTTGCATATCACCGATTCCCACTGTACGTGTGATCTATAAATTTTTACTTTATTCGAAAGCTTCGGATGGCTTCTTGTGCAATAAAGTCGGTGTTGGTTACTGAAAAACAGCATCTGAATTTTCATTAGAGAGTTTCAACTTAGTGTACGCAATGCTGTACGTCCGCGACGTGCTGCGTGCTGGGTACGCTACGTTTAAGGCTGCATGTCTACAGAATTAGTTTACCGTGCGCG
The DNA here is from genome assembly GCA_013436015.1 of Rhipicephalus annulatus. Lineage (NCBI taxonomy): Eukaryota > Metazoa > Arthropoda > Arachnida > Ixodida > Ixodidae > Rhipicephalus > Rhipicephalus annulatus. The sequence goes on along the minus strand of WOVY01010462.1, from coordinate 1,476,259 downwards.
ACATCTGAAACGTGAACTGCACACGAGCGTCTAAAGGCCTGTCTTTTAGAGTTGCTCCACGCCATCTCGTGGTGAGTCTAGAAGTTGTAATAACCAATATTAGTCGGCGCAACACAGAATTCAGGGCATGAGACAAGGCGATCTTTTCTGAGGACGAGTAGTGGTTTCGGCTGTTGAGGATAGGTCAACTTGCAATAGCAGGAACAGAGACGGTGAAGATGATTGCTTACTGCAGTTTAACATTTATTGTTTGCTACAGACAATTCTTAAGATCACGAGACAAAAAAAACCAAACAAACGGGGCTCGCTCAACGCTAAATACTATGATGCCCCCATTGGCGGCGGGACCTTCAAGTGTCATTCTTCATGTCGTGATAGCTGCTTTCACAATTATAAGGCACCGTGTGGCAGAAAAATTACCTGAGCTTCCTAGAACACGGACGTGCAACCGCACGCACGTTTAATGGTTGACCAGAACTAAAGTTTACTTTCTAACTCTTGAAATGCTTTTCCAGCCGATTATTTAAACATCTACTGGTTAGATACACGCAGCAACCACCACAGTTCAAATGGATCACACACACGACGCCCCAGACACAACCCACAAATCCATCGTGGTGCTTCACGTCACCATCGTGTTCCTGCTTCTTCGTCAATGACGTTGTCCAGCCGCCCAACGTTGTGCTCCAGCTTAGCAACGATCCCAATCCACTGCACCTGTTCACTTATTGGCTTCAGGCTATTTAATTAAGTTCCAAATGCAACGAAAATCACACGGACTTCATTCGCTGTGACGAGCACCGTAGTGTGGTAGGTCGCAGCCATCTTGTGTGTTTTGGTCTCGGCTGTTCTAGATCTCGCGAGAGCCACATGTAAGATACGCAACGGCCATAGCGGGCGCAATGTAAGCGCCGAGATCTAGTGTGCGCATCTCTAATTAGGTTCAGCGCATGCACTCAATTTATTGCTCCCTCTGGCGCGTTGCGTACGCTGGGCCGTTGCGCACGCTGAACTAAAGCTCTCTATAAGGGCGTTTTATAATAGCGCACCACGAGCCCTTTTGGTCGCTGCCACTGCGCATGCGTCGTAACGGGAGTCGGCGCTCGCATTCGCGGTCCACGCGCAGAAAATTCGAAATAGCGTGCGGCGATCGTGGCCCGCATGTGGCCCGCAAGCGCTGGTTTCGAGGCCACGGTGTCGCTACGATCGTGCGTGGCGGTTTGCAGCAAGGCAAACGATAATCTGAAACTCATATGGCGCCCACTACGCACACAACCCCCGCAGCGCTTGCACATGGTATTCTAAAACTTCCTAATGTCTGTGATGACACACTACGGTGCGCAACATGAACATTGGTTATAGGCTGGGGCGAAATCGCGTGCTTTCCACATAAGGAAAATTTGGTGCTTCAGTCACGTGTGCAGCCACTTCATGAATATTGCTACAGAGTAGTTGGTGTGGACGGCTAACGCCACTTCATGACAGGCTCTGATATATTATTTCATTTGGGAAGAAAAAGAGAGAAAATGCCACCCACATTTTCCCGCTCCGGCAAACTCGAGTAAAAGCGTCGGAAAGTGTTGGGGGGTATCGGTGAATGTTGCGTAATTGGGTACGGTTTGAGAATGCCTTAATATTATGGAGGTATTTATTATTCTTAGTTATTGAATGAAGGAGAAGCGTTGCCAGCAACGAGTGGTGGGGGACTGATGCTGGGTTGTGCCACACTTCTGGTTGAAGACACTGTTGCTTTCATCGCACCTAAAAAGTCAAGCAAAGCGTCAACTCAAGCGAAAGCCAAGTAAATACTACCTTGACTGAATTCCGAACGCGCGATTCAGTGCCTACATATACGGGTGTGGCCAGTGAACGGTTATGTAACACGAGCAGCCGTTTTTTTTTTTTTCTTACAAGCAGACGTTGCCTGCGTCGGCCTTGCGAGACTTGAGCGGGGGAGGGGAGCGACAGTTGGCACAAGACGTGAGACGCGAGCATGTGCAGTGGGGCTTGGATGCTGGATCCGCCGACGTCAAATCCACGACTGCGTCGGGCTGAGAAATGTTCCGCAAATAAAAGACAAAGGTAAACCTAAAGGAGCACTGACGTCATATTTTAGAATTGAGATGTATCCTTCATTCGATTGCTCGGTGTGCGTAAATCCTCTTGGCCAAAGTAGAATCGCGTCCGCCACGTGGAAGTTATTTTATTTTGACGACAAACAGCGTATGAGAGCCTAATGGAAAATTGAGTGACCCCACGACATCGGCACTAGTGCTACCCGATCGGTGTGATAGATTCCACGCATACCATCCTGAGTGACGATGCGCTAGTACCGACGACTTATACGATCCGAGTGTTCTTATCCTCGTGCCGACAAGCGCCGAAGTCTGGAAACGCGCTCACTCGTCAAGTCTGATCGTCGTCGTACCGCTTTTAATGATTTTGTAAAATCACGAAGATCCAAACCGTCCATGAAAGATCGGTGAAAAAAAAAATAAAGAGAGCGTAAGTCAACGTATTCTCGTCTGCCAACATGTTGGCGAACCGCTGTGACTAGCAGTCGTCTCATTCAAAACGCGCAAAAAGCGTAATGAGGGTGTCTTTTCATTGCACGTTACACTCCAACACGACCACAAGCTACCGAAGGGGAGTAGCGTATAGACAGACCTCATCACTAACAAGTAACACGCAAGTATTGTTAATAGTTTTAGTTCGTACGTAGACTTTCTTGCATCCACTTCATACCGCGTTACTGCCGCCGCCACCATGAGAGACCGGATAGGTGGGACCAACAGGAGGCGCAAAGAAGACCCCGGTGAAAAGGAACGCATTCTATTTCTCCGCTGGTGGGTATTCCCTATACTGATATTCCATTGACCCCTCTGCGTATACCTGACTGCTGTACACGCCAAAACAAACCAATACAGCTAATTTAGACGCACTAGTGAGCATAGCCGAAGCATGCACCTTCGGTTACCCTGCTTGGAACAGCGTACATTTTGAAATCGCTGTTCTGCAAAGGGCCGATTGGCAAAGAAAGGATTCACAACGTCGTGAATCGTGGTGATTCCAAGCTACAGACAGTCGTATTAAACCCTAGTCGACATTTTTTACGGCGACAATGGCAAAGCAGGTGACAAGGCATGACTGATTGTGTGCGCCTAGTAGACGAAATGTTTGCGGAGCCGCTGAGCCTCACGTCACTCTTTTTTGTGGAGAAGTGGTCGCCTTAGTCACCATCTGGAGGTGACCGCGAGGTAGCACCACTGTTAGGATGCTTCCATCGCTAAAATGGCGGGATTGCCGGCCGTTTTCAATCGTGCTATAGATACCAGCAATATAAATGAATAAAAGTCATTGTTATTCGTCCTTCAGTTTTGTTATAGTTCGTGAATTTTGTTTGTTACTTGTTTTTAAAATATATATATTATTAAATTATAGAACTTATAATAAAATCAGAGCTGTTCACATACTCTCAGTTTTTTCCTATCTAGACTTTTTGTTAGCTATTATTAGCCAATGGTCCTGCTGTGGTCTTCGACGTTTAGACCCTCTAGCCTGTATATTTTTCTGTAATAACATTTTATTATATGAAAAAAATAAATGACTTGACCTGACTTGAATCGTTGCTAGGGGGTCGATTGCTACTCTTTCACGTGAAAATCATGGCAATAGTATATTTGATGTCAGTGCTCCTTAAGAATTGTAGGTGCTATTATTTATTGCAAAGTCTGCCACTTCTGTATCGCGAATGCAATTTCACAGCTTACAACGATAATTGTATTCAGCTATATTCAGGTCACATTCACCCTCCGTCCTGAGCTGCAAGTGTTCTAAGTTGTAGCAAAGGCACGCGTTAGAAGGGCGAGCAGTGGAGATTCAGGACACCGCTGTAGACCAAAGTAATGCTCGAAAGTGAAGTACAAATATTACGACATTTTTATTTACATTTACAATTTTTTACACTTTTAATAATATTTTATTACGTAAAATCCACAATATTAAGTACACTTCGCTTTTGCTAGTAAGTCTGCACAATTATTTACGGACTTTCTTCTCTCTATAGTTGCAGCTGTAAGAATTTAGCCTAATTTTAGTGGCCTTTCACGTACACTTCCCTCTCCTGCAAAACTTGAGTGATATATATGTGGGGTTTAACGTCCCAAAACCACCATATGATTACGAGAGACGCCGTAGTGGAGGGCTCCGGAAATTTCGACCACCTGGGGTTCTTTAACGTGCACCAAAATCTGAGCACACGGGCCTACAACATTGCCGCCTCCGTCGGAAATGCAGCCGCCGCAGTCGGGATTCGATACCGCGACCTGCGGGTCAGCAGCCGAGTACCTTAGCCACTAGACCACTGCGGCGGGGCTCTCCTGCGAAACTTAATAATGCAGTTGCTAACGGTGTGCAATAATCACGACACTATAAATATGTATTTGGATATATGTTCTATCGAAGCGTTGTTGTTCCCGGAGAACAATGCACTTAGGTAGGGGGACTTTCATGTTTCCAACCCAATCGACATCTTATTGATATGCGAACCCTTGCTAGTGAAAAAGAGTACCTATTTACGTTGGGGGGCGGGCAACATTCATTACTATAGGTGTTGTAGGGAAGAGGGTGCAGTACAGCATTGTACTGCACAAGAGCTTTTCTGCGCACTGGTGTCTGCAAAGAGAAGTATACGTGAAAAATTAAGGCAGCTTCACACTTGTGGTGCCAAGCCTCAAGGAAAGGCTTAGCTAGGCTTTCGTCGTCCCTCTTCGGTATTTTCTAATTCTTTGCTCCTTTATTTATTTCTTGTTCTTTTTTACGAGTTTTTCTGTCTTTTTCGCCTGTTCCTTTTCACCTATTTTTTTATTCCTGGATTTCTTTCAATTTCTTTCTCCTTTTATGTTTCGTTTGTTTCCCCTCCTAATCAATTTTTATATGTAGTTTTCTTAAAATGATCGGCACTTCATATCATCATCAAGGTGCTTGAAGGACAACAGAAAGAAGACTTACCTTTGGCGCGACTTAGAGCAGCAGATGGCTATGCTAGACGTGGTTTTGCGTGCGTAACGCCAAGCGACGACGACAGCATATGACAACATACGACAGCCCGGTACACTAAGGTGCTCTTCCCTTATGATAGAAATATAGTGCAGTAAAATATAGTGCCGACTCATAATAAAACTAATGGACCTTATTATACATCAAAATTTTATTGGGTGTATTAAAAACGTTCTCTCATCTAGATCAAAATACGCATCTTTCAACAGCAGCACATCTTCATCCACCAACTTAAGTTCCGGTGTTCTGCAGGGCAGCGTTCTCGGCCCTTTACTTTAGTTCATCTATATTGTTGACTTGCCTAACTGCTGGTCCTCTCACAACTGACTTTTCGCGCATGACTGTAATTTATATAATAATTTCATATGACAATGACCAACGTTCATTCAAGCTGGTCTTAACGCAATTAACACGCGGTGTTCAACATGACTGGTGGCAATCAATGCGGGTAAAATAAAGCTACAATCAATTACATAGAGCATCTACCACATTCTGACATTCTACCTAAATAATAACAACGTAATTCACCGTAGAACTTCACATAAGTATCTTGATGTTTGTTCACTTGCATTCCTACCTTACATGGCATTATCACATCCGCCTAACGCTGGTCAGAAAACTTATCATTAGGTCTGCTGAAACGTAACCTCAAGGATCCTTCAGATAACCTCCGTAAGGTAGCATTAAACACGCTAATACGCCCTAAAATTGACTACGCATGGGGTATGTGGGATTCCACCCAAATCTAAAGCACCGGTGACATCGAGTTTTTACAAAACCGGGCAGTGCGTTTCATTGTTTCTTGTTATTCACCCTAAACCAGCATTCCGGCCCTAAAATCTCGCGCTCAACTTGAAGCCTTATCTCATCGCCGCTGAACTGCCCATCTTTCGCGTCTCTATATACTTTATGATCACCCATGCCTTCACCGCACCGTCGAAACACCAACAGCTTTTTTAATGCAAGGACCATACCTTCAAGAACAATATTTGCATAGAATAACCTGCCATCCCGCATTGGTACTGAATCCGATTTCACAACTTTTCAGGAACAGTTACGCAACATTTCTAACTAAATATTTACCTCAAGAGTGCTTTTTTAAATACCTTCATAGGTTGTTCAGTGCTTAGTTTTTTCCTCTATTTTTAATTTTTTGCAATGCATCTAGTGTTCGTTTTTCTTGTTTCTTTTGTTTCATTATATAGCCCTCTTTCGTTATTTTGTATATTTCCTTTATCACGTCATGTGAACGTTCATCATTTGATTTATGTGTCTATTCCCATATGTAACGTCCCCTTTGGGTCCTTTAGGGGTATTATGAAGTAAATAAATGAATAAATAAATAAATAAATAAATAAATTGACACACTTGTTAAAAAAATAACGTAAAAGGGGCGCAGCGTTTTTGTTACCCGCTGAAGCCACAGCTTTCGATACATTCACCGCAATAATACAAGTAATATTTTTAGTGAGGGATGGGATGTCAGTGTCAGGTCAATGCAATATCTTTCAACATCGTACTTAAAATAAAAGGCACCTGTGTGCTATAAAACTTTATTTCTGAATTCGAGCTCCATTGATCAGACAAATGTTACGTTTGTTTTACAAGGTTAGAGAAAAGTTGCCAAACAAAGGCGCATATTATTCGCTGTTCATTTTTTTTTTCAACAAAGATTATTGCTCTGAGATTCCCTTTTTTACCTCACTTGTTTGTACACGCTCGAAGAAAGTGGGAAATGGAAACTAGCACACAAGAAATACCCCCCTCCCCTTTGACAGTTGCGGCATATTACAACAAATCTGCTAGCAATGTCTAGAAATTCTGGACTTCAGCAGCTAGCGCCATCTGTTGGGTTCACTGCTAAGCGGCAGCGTCACTCAAAGGGAGACGGCCTTTAAACATTTATTGCAGCCGAACGCTTGAATATATGCTAAAAACACTCTGTATATATAAACTTGGCGTCATTCTGTCAAAATAAGAGGAAATTCTCTCTATTTTTATGAAATTTCTCGGTTCGAGAGAGAGTTTGTGTGCTATGGAAGACTCCATCGGAGAGAATTTCAAAATTTTTTATAAAAACAATTAGCCTTCATCTCCTTAAATCACTTAAGCTACATTATTTTGATGACCCTGTCTTCGTACCTGTTAACTTTGGTTGATATCAGCAAAGTTCCTGAGGTGCGACGGGCACTTTTGTAAACTTTTGTTTTGCAGTGAAACTACCTTGGAAGGGCAGACGCACTTCATAGCGCTTTCGGTTACTCCAATACGTAAAAATATTGCAGCTCTTTTCTGTTCTTTCAGCTCTTTTCTGTTCTTTCTGTATATTGAGGCTGCTCAATCTACGCAAGGTATTTATACTGCGTAGATATTATGTTCATGATTAGCAATAACATGTCTTCGGTAAAATAGAGTAAACCATCAAATTTAAGAATAGCTCTTCGTCGTTCAAAGTAAGAAGTAACAGTCGACAAGATACATCGATATACATATGAATTTTCTCTCTTAGATATAGGCAATCAATGGAACTATTGAATGTAACAATTAATTTTAAAAATATGTGGGCAAACTATCAGCATAGTTGGGCATATTAATGTTATATTTCTCGGTAGTATTGCCGTACACCCAATTAACACTTCATTATTCTCGCGTGCAGGTATTCAGCAGTAGAATTTGTTCAATAATTCGGAGTAAAATGAAGTAAAATGACAAGGAAAGAAGTGACTATAGAATTATTCATGTGTCCACGTTTGTGCCCTGCAAGCGCGGTATGGCTCAGCAGATCCCTCTTACATATGGACATTCATACGTGGGACAGAGCGGCCATTACATAATGTGCGTTTAAGGAAGCAGAGAAATTCGCTCAGGAATTCCAACGCCTTGCATCTAGCATCGCACTGCAGCACATGTGGCTGTTCATCTGTCTTTGCCGATACAAAGGTTTTGTAAAGCACAAATCCCAGATACCTGGGGAAGTGATAGTGACTTTCCATGTTAAACGAATGTATAAAGCGTGTGTCAGTGAGCCATCGACATATCTCACAGAAAAAGAGTTTGCATGTTTACTCAGCACATGCGCCATCAAGTGATACTCTATGTAACTTTTTATATTCTTTTTTGACACTTCTGCAAACTCTTGATACGTTGTTTTTTGTGTGTGTTTTTTTTACGTTCTTGTGTTCTTCAACTATAAATTTCAGTGGCGAGTCAGCGCTCGTTTGTGTCCCTCTTGTTTCCGTGGCGTCGTTTGCGTGCTGTAACCAAAAATTCACCCGTACTAACAAGCCCGAATTTCATTACTATTGGAAGTTAACTGGAAGTGTATTTGCATGCAGCTTAAAGAGCCATGGTCACTCACTCCACAAAATTATCCCTGAATTTGTTAGTCGGCACCGACAAATGCCCCCGGGTTTAAATGCACATATATATTACAGAATATACACCACCGCTGTAGCCCAGTTGGTAGAAAATCTGAGGCGTAAATTGAAGGTCATAGGTTCGCTCCCAGCCCACGGGAAGTTATCTTTTCATGCACTTCTCCTTGTACATATTTACATCGGAATTACCATACTAACATTCCCTATATATTTCCTGAAATCATTGTGTGTTAGTCCTCAGTCACATTGAAATCATTTAAGGTGCTTATTTCTATCGCGAAGAAAGACAGCCGAGATGGTGCCTTGTTCAGCTAAATTATGTATAAATATAGCTTGTTCATTTGTGGAATTTCTACAGGAGAACACTTGTATGGGGCACAACACGTCAGCCGCGGTATGTAAATAAAAGCTTCTTATTCAACATGAAATTGCTTAACACCGGAGTACACCGATCAACGGGCATTTATTTAGGACGTCATAAACAAATTAAAGAACTTTAAGCAAGCCTTAGCTTCGCCTTCACGAGGAGAACGTGCTAGCACGATGGAGAAGTTCATTCACTTCGCTTTCTCCATCGCTAGATTCACTTAATTTTTCCAAGCACAAATCCACCCTGCCGCAAGAAAAAGTACGCCTGTGCGCGTAACATGTACCTTTTGAAACTATCCCACAATGCATTTTCTGAGAACACCTGCAAAAGGCTCGCTAGGGCATAATTATTTTTCCGAAACCTCGAAGGTTATAAGCGCAAATGCGTATCAGCACGCTTTGTTGACAGTGTTGCTGACAATGATTATTACTTATTCTTGTGCACTCGGGAATCGGTCAGCCTTCAATGCAACTACTCATCGTGCAATTGGAATGTACGACGATGGTGCGATTCTACACTTCTGCCACGCAATAGTGCATGTGTGATAGGGGGTCTTCGTAGTACAAAACATTATTATAGCTATTTTTATTAAAACACTGAAGAACACGTGTTTTCATGGCGAAGTTCTAGAATAGATTTTCGCTCAAGCTGAATATTAACATTGTTTATTTATTTGTTTCTCTGTACAATTCTGGCCCCTGGGAGACGCTTATTTTTGATAAGAATACTCAGCCACCAATGAAATCGTGTGCTGCTCCGGAACGTGTGGTTGGTGTAATATTTACAGTAATTTTCCTCGTTTACATTAGTTACGTCCTTGCTAAGACAACTATACTCACTATTTGTTGTTAATAATAATAATAATAATAATAATAATAATAATAATAATAATAATAATAATATAATATGTAATAATAATAATACTTAATGCGCCCAAGAACAACCATAAGGTCTTTGTGCAGGCGCACGGAAATATAAAACAATAAACAATACAATACAATCTACAGGAAAAGATCAAAGAAAGTAAGCGAAAACGCACAGACAAAAAGAAATCTGCGTAAAATGCGAAGAATAAAAGACAAAACGAAATTCATGGAATGGCAGTGAAAAATGAAGGGGAATATGTGCAAATATGTGGAAGGCTCCCTGAAAAACGGATAGGGGAACAATCTGCAAATGGTGAAAAATGATTTATTGACAGTGCAAAACTGAGATCAAAACAGTGACAGTGAACTGTGAAAAACGTCAAGGTGATAAAGGTTAACACTATATAGACTTTGTATTCGGTGAGCAGTATAGTGCTGAAAGAAGTTGGCAGCTACAACAAATGGTCGATTCTCTCTAATTAACTTACGCAGAATCCGAAAATTTGCCTAGCTCAGTAGCTAAGGGCAGGATATCATACCGGGAACTAGTTTGTAAAGAATTAAGAGGTTGATTGATATGTGGAGTTTAACGTCCCTAAACCACCATATGATTGTGAGAGACGTCGTAGTGGAGAAAGAAATAACAGGTCAGCGTAATTTCGTCGGCTGTGAAGTGATGAAAATGATAATAATCTGGCAGTGTTAGAACAATATCCAGAGGCCTTTATAGCAAAACGTTGGTTGTAAATGCTTATGAATTTTTTCTGGACTGGCTCGATTGCGTCACTGCCAGATATAGCGAATAATAATAATGAGGTGAAGAGGAACAAACGGTATAGTGCGTCATCATCTCCTGTGACACGGCAGGTTGTCTATACCGCGCACTGCTCGAGAACGCTATTAGTTCGATCACAAGATTCGTTTATTAGAGTTGTTGGTCGAACTACCAGCCAATCCCTATACGCCTGAATTCAATAAACTTTTGAACAGCAACAACAACAGCAATACAACAATCATAAGAGGATAATACATTGGTTATTTTCCTTTCATAACTTTCAATAATATTAATAGTAATAAATAGTAATAATATCATTGATAATACTGTAATATTATTACTATGTGAGCCACACATTTTTTCTGAATGAAAAGGTGAGAATAGTGTTATTGTGGCGTCACTAACGGGAACGATGCATGCAGTACTATAGTTGTTACACCAACCTCGAGTTTCTTGAATAGCGCATGATTATTCATTGGTAGCTAAAAGCATGCCAAAAAAGAGCAATCTGTTCCGAAAATGCGGTGCCGGCGCTGGTGTCAGGGTCTGCAGAGATAGATGCAAATAAATGAATAATGTTAACATTCAGCTTGTCCATAAATAAATCAACAAATCAAATCCTGTATGAAAAAAAAACTATACTAATGTGATGTAGTGTTAGGAGGCCCCTTAGCGCGTGTAATGTTGTGTCGGAGAAATGTAGAATTGCACCAGCGTAAAACATAAAATTTCACAATTATATAGTGGCTACTTTAAAAGCTCGCCAACAACAGCATCAAGACAGCAATAACAAAACATTAGTGAATGCTGAAGCTTTGCCTTTAAAAATTTAACGCGATAACGATATCCTGTCCCTTGTACGTGCTTCCAACATTTATTGTTTGAATCTTTTTGAACAAGCTATGCACTCACTACGGGGCCTTAAGGGAAAAAGCACTTTAACGTGTGTGACTTTTGTAGTTTGTGACCGGATTTAAATCATGAAGTGATTATCATATTATCATGTTTTGAGTGAGTGAGTGAGTGAATGAGTGAGTGAATAAACGTTAATTGGGTCCAGCAAAACGCCACAATAAATCGTGGTATTAGCCAGGTGCACGTTTTAATCGCATGTTTTGACCCCCGTTAGCAATGTACACTTGTGCTACGCATTACCACTGCAGTATTTTTTATTGTATTGTGAAGTACAGGACCGCGTGTGTTCGTAAAGAATCACAGTTGTTTTCACTGCATCTCCATGCAGAAGAAGTCATTTTCACTATGTTCAGAAGCAGACGCGAGACAGTGTGGTAGAACACCCGCATACTACGCAAACGATACAGGTTGGATCCTCCCTTTGACTTTGAATGTTTTTATATTTTAGTTGCATCTTTTTTTTTACTTTTTCGTCACACACAAGATAATTTTTCGCTCGCAATCAACGATGCCAAGACGAGAATTCCCGCGAAACAAGCTCTTTAACACTATCGCGTCAATAGACCTTACATGGTAAATTTTAAGAAACATTACCGCGTAAAAATTTCACTACGCTCTTCTTGAGCATGGCGTGCCAAGAAATAGTTACACTAATAGCAGCATGGAAACTCAACGATCGATATATCATCAAACTTGCTTATGCGCGTTCTTGGTTTTAAATAAAAGTGGCCGAAATAGCAGACTCTCGAACCAAGGCCTAATGCCATTGCGAAGAACGCATTGAAATTTCGGGAGCTCTCCACTACGGCATCTCTCATAATCATATGTTTGTTTTAGGACGTTAAGCCCCACATATCAATCAATGTGCAGACCACATGGCCATTGAAATAAAGAGATGTGCTTTACGGTTGTGTACATTCAATTATCATCCGACGAAGTACACCCCAAAAACAAGACATGATTATGAGGGATGCCATCATGTAGGGCTCCGAAAATTTTTTTCATCTGGTGCTCTTTAAGATTCACTGACATCGCACAGTATATATACGCGCTTCCACTATTCTCTGCCTCCATCCAAATATGGCCTCCGCAGCCGGGGTTGAACACGCGGCTTTCTGGTCAGTATCCGAGAACCGTAACCGCTACATCACCGCAGCGGACGTTTGCATATTCGGTAGAAGCGCACGGTTGCGCATTACGGTCATAATAAAACCAATATTATTGCTGTCATTACACTTCCATGAACAGTTAGCAAAAAGAGGAAGACGAGCTGTATAGCATGTCATGCAGGTAATGAAATACACTATTTTGGAAGGCTTTTGTTATGTGCTCCAGAAACATGAACATGATTTAGATTGAAGTGTCTTAATTAAAATGCTCACTTTTGGAATATAATAGAGCAATTTTGTTGCTGTAAATATTTTTCGCCTTTCTGCTTCTTTTAGAGCCACCAAAACGATTGTCACTGGCAGATAATACGGTACGGAAAGTTGCCTTCACGCTATAGCGCAAAGGATTGATTGATTTGTGGGGTTTAACGTCCCAAAACCACCATATGATTATGAGAGACGCCGTAGTGGAAGGCTCCGGAAATTTGGACCACCTGGGATTCTTTAACGTGCACCCAAATCTGAGTACACGGGCCTACAACATTTCCGCCTCCATCAGAAATGCAGCCGCCGCAGCCGGGATTTGAACCCGCGACCTGCGGGTCAGCAGCCGAGTACCTTAGCCACTACACCACCGCGGCGGGGTGCTATAGCGCAAAAACAAAATCAGTTGCTATGTGACGCCAACAAATATTAGCAACCTGAGGCCTGTCTCTGCATATTCTCAAAGAGTCATCGCCATCTAATGGGCCAATATTTTCTTGAAATTAGCTTTGCAGATTAGAAAAATAGCAGCGACAAACGGACGTCCTAGCTTTCTTCAAAAAATCTGCGCTGCCGACTATACAACCAGACGAAATATATTGAAAACGATGACAGAAAGGGCAGCACTCCCTTTCAAAGTAACAGTTTTTCAAGCACAGCCAAGTGACTTGTGCGCACGAATTCATAAAAAAAAAACATTTGATTCCCAATCGAGCAACCGACCGACCGCTCATCATACGACTTGCGATTATCAGATTGATTGATTTGTGGGGCTTAACGTCCCAAAACCACGATCTGATTATGAGAGATACCGCAGTGGAGGGCTCCGAAAATTTCGACCACCTGGGGTTCTTTAACGTGCACCCAAATCTGAGCACACGGGCCTACAACATTTCCGCCTCCATCGGAAATGCAGCCGCTGCAGCCGCGATTCGATCACTATACCACCATGGCAGGGCTAGCGCTTATCAGTCAGCGATGACGGTTCACTCGTGGTCGTGATAGTCGACATCGAACTGCTTTTTTTTAATGTTTAGCCACTTTGCCTGCCAGGTGGCTTACGTTATCGCGCCAGTTTTGAAAGTTGAAAGTGTGCACGCCATGTGGTGTGCAAACCGGCGAACTAAAAGTGATGTCCCGATATTATGAGTGTGGCATTGAGCATATAAACCTTTGCATCGAGCGAGATGGTCAGGACTGGCAACCTACGCATTCTTTCTCTCTGGCATGTGGGCGATGGCTCGGATTGTGTGTGTCGATGCTGGTGCGACGATAGTTCTAGCGCGGGAACAAAACGACTACACAAATACAAGAAGGACACGAAAGACACGAGCGCTAACTTCCATGACGATAGTTATAGCGCGAGAACAATACGACGACACAGAGACAAGAAGGAGACAAGTATCCTCGTATTGTTCTCGCGCTATAACTATCGCCATGCCATACCAACTAGCCCAAGCTGCCACACTGCTAACTTTCAACTGAGTTTATTGCGCAGAGCACGAAAGTATATGCAGGAGACAGTAACCATGTGATAAAAACCATATGGCACAAAGAGCAGAACATGAGTAAGAGAAAAACAAAAACAGAAACAAATAACAAAAGCACAGAAAAATGGCAAAGAAAAATCTAAAGGAAAACGAAGCAGAAAAGTAAAGATAATATAACTACTTAAGCGCACCAAAACCTTCGAGGTACCTGCGTTCCTTCTCGGACAGAGCCATGGAGGGCTTGCTAATACAAGGCACCTGTTCGCGTGCCATCTGCGCGGCCTCGACAATGACTCGGGTGCGCTAATCTCTGTGCTTGTACAGCGTCGCTGTGTCCTTAAAAAGGGGCACACAATTGCCCTCAGTGCAGTGCTGAGCAAGAAAACCATCTTTCCCGTTTCTAGCATTGTTAGCGTGTTCTCTCAGCCTATCGTTCAGACACCTTCCAGTTGTTCCGACATTACAAGCACCGCATGAAAGGGGGGTCCTATAGACAACTTCCCGGGAGCATGCTGCATACCTGTTGCTATGTTGAACTCTGCATTCCGTTGATGACTGCGATTTCAGGGGGTTTTTAGATTTGGTGAGGCTGAATAATTTGAACGGTGCCAAGAACTGGACACGAACTCCAACACGTTTTCCGAATTTCTTGAGCCTGTGTGATATCTGGTGTTTGTATGGAATCACGGCTATCATTTCACGTTCTGTATCCGTGTAGCTCGGATTCTGTCGCTGCCTCTGCTGCGACGTTATTGCGCAATTCGCCTTGTATTAAGCAACCTGCAGATCTTTTTTTTTTCTTCATTGCTATGACGGCTGAGAATTGGTCATCAGGGAACCACTGCGCTGTTTTGGGGTGCAGTAACAACTAAAAAAAGGGAACTGTTGTCGGAAGAATTATGCCATGTGCATTACCAGACGCGAAATTTTTGTGGTTGTCGACTCTTCAAGTTGCATCGTTTTCCTGTTGACGAGAAGCAGCGACTTCTATGGCTTGCAAACTTAAACAGGGAAAACTTTGTAAATTCCGCGGGTACTCGGGTATGTTCAGGACATTTCTTAGGGGAACGAACCGCAACGACTTCGACACCGATGCTTACCCCCGTATTCACAAACGCTCCTCGACTCGACCTTCACCCTTCACTTGACAAACTTGAGCACTGCGACGCTGTTCGGCTGAAAATGACGCTGCGCAACTCAAGAATAGCAGCAAATTATCACCGATATGCAGTGACTTGCCCTGCCTAAAGATGGCGCTCCCGTCGGCTTTCTCAAGTGAAGGTGGAGCGTTGAGTGAAGGGGCGTTCTAGAATACGGGGGTTAACCTCGGCTATGAACGGAAGGTGCGCAGACTACAGCTATTTCAATGGTGCAATATTTCCCCGACAAACAGCCCCACGTAACATTTCTCTCTTTCTATCGCAGGGCAAAGTACCGCGGTGACGAATAGGGAAGCAAGAGCTAGTGCAAACGAAGAAACGAAGGGTAAGCAACCCAATAGTCTGCTGTGCAGAGATACACGATGCTCTTTACGGTCGTGACAGGGGCTCCAGCACGGGCACGCACTGTGGCACATCGTGTGCGCTGTCTGCTTCACTGTCAGCAGGAACTTCAACGATCTTAACGCACCGAGAGTCACTCAAATATCGCGATTAAAAAAAAGATAAAAAGGGGACGCGCAGGTACGTCAGCGTCGTTTGATGTAAGAGCTGTATTCAGGTGCACATCTATAAATACAAACAAGCGAGTAAGATACGGCCACTTCTTCAGAGTTGAGAAACGCTTTAGACAACAGTTAGTGCGCAGTTAAAGAAAACCGTCGATGCCACGAAATAAAGACGAACCACTACACTCCAGCGCACTGCTTCATGCAAAAGCGGCAGCCGATGCGGCAGCGTGGCGTAAATCTCGTTAGGAAAACGGATGACTACACCCTAAGAAATATGTTCACATGCTTTCGAAGTGTTGTTGCTCATTCTGGAAAATAAAGACCTGGAAATACTTCGCATTCTTCGAGAAGAAAGTCGGTGCTGCGAATATACTACTCAGAACAGGCAGCCTCGTTCATGGCACTGTGTAATAAAACAATTTACCCTCATCAACTTGAAACTTGTCAGAACGTCTCGTAAACTCATTTTCTAAAGAACCTGCATCACTTCAGTCGAAATTCACCGCGTAAAAACCGAAACAGAACCACTAAACCACAGCCGAATGCTCACCTTCTATGCAAACAGCGAGCTTCCCGCATGCCAGATGGGTTGCCAGACTAGAAAAGGGCCGCCCGCTGCAAGATGGCGGTGCCTACGAAAAAAAAACGTCTATAGTTCCGAATTTTATGCGTCGGCCTCCTCACTCAAGGAGAAAAAGGGTGAGCGGGGGCAGATGCTGGAGATACAAACGTCGGCTCGGCCATCCATGAAGTTGACGCAGGCTTCAATTGTCCCACCTCTCATAATAGTGATAATCATTAAATAATGTCATGTAGCTTCAAAGCACCCTCTTGAGTAGTTTTGTTTTCTTTAACAGCTCATGAAAGAATTATTACTTCTCAGCGGAGTCATTTATGCGCTTATACCCCAGAACACCTCTTTGCACGGCTGTGTTATGGAACTACAAGTACTTTAAAAGACAATGTATGCGGTGACTACCTAAATAATGCAAAGTGTTATGTGGATACATGCTTGAACTGCGACTTCCGCCAGTTAAACGGTTAAAAAATATCCATGAATAAGAAGTGCGAAAACAAAAACTACAGCAAAAATAATCCTCTTACAACGTCTGCGTACATTGTTTTCCCAAAGATGCCGTCGTTTTATGCATTTATGAAAAGCTCGCCTCTGGCTCTAGTGTCAGTGCTGGGTAGCCACTTGCATCTTTTTTTTTTTCATGAAGGAAAGGCTTAGCGGTGAAAGCGCTCACTGCTTTAAGCCTGGGAGCTCACCGTTTTGGCTTGTCCGACTCCTTTCCCTGCCGCGAGCAGACGCTCTCTCTGTCTGAAGCAGTAAATAAAAGTAAAAAGAAGCGCTTACACGTGCCTGAAAATTTAACGCCATCTCGAGAACGAAAACGATTGTTCCAACGACGGTAAACCTGTTGAAACTGAGCAAACACCCGGCTTCCTGGTCGCGTTGCACATGCGCTGCTTCGTCCACAGAGACATAAGCCGGTGTTCGGTATGACCGGCGAACATTTCCTAAACGCAGAGCGACACTTTTTTGCACGGTACTCTTCCGTTCTTCGAATGGTAGAAATAGCGGCGTCAAACGCGTGTTTTAAGTGATGACCCACTGCGAATCCCTGGCGAAGTCGTGTTTCTGTGGGCGATGGTGAAACAGGCATGGCGCGGCCTGACGCGGCCTCTACGTGTGATCCGGTTCGCTGAAGTCAGGCTATGGCTGGTGCTCGCAGTCGTGGTCAGCGCGTTTGTGTTTCTCTTTGTGCTCGCCTTGGCACGTTACCGTGTTTTTCGAAGGCAAATGAATCTGCTGAAGAACATGCCCAAAGACTCTGGCCGCTATATTGCCTCTGGGATCAGCAAAGTGCTCGCCGTTCTTCGCAATCCCATGGATCCAGCTGTCGGTAATGATGTTCCAGTGAACCTTTACAGAATGCTTACGCTGCGCTTACTGATTGTAGGACAACTATGCTTGTTTATAAATATTTCTTTCGTGGTGCCGTACGAGTACGCATTCAAGGAGGTAAGCGAAATAGACGCACTCATTTCGTCCCTGTCAGCCTTGACACGGGGCTTTTATTTCTTGACCAACACAATCGCAATTATAGATCCCTAGCTATCTGCCGTAGCGCAAACCTTCTCTCTAATCGCTTCTTCCCACGTCACCTATTTCACCGCATCTTCTATGATGGTGACAAATGGTACTTGATGGACAAAAGGCCATAAGTCCATCTGTGCAAGCAGTGGTCCCGTTAATGGCAAAAACCAAGCGTAGCGTGGCAGTCATGAAAACAAGGATTATCCCTGCAAAAGATATATTATAATTATGAGAATTGAAATTACGAGAGAGGAGGTAGAGCTGTGGTATAGTACCACGTTCGTTATGACTTCCTTCCTTCAAAAAGAAGTACCATAGTAATAAGCAATGTTTTATCCTATTTTTTCTGTTGTGTGCATTATTGCTTTAATGATAGACAATTAATTAGCTTGAAGCAGCCATTGGATGCTACTTTTGGGAAGAAAGATGTCATTTTGTTCACCTTTACGTTAACTTCACACTTCCAGGCTCCCCTTCTGTAAAGTCAATTGTGTCCTATCTACATGAAAAAGAACCGATTGAGATATCTGAATTTTCTGGGTCTTTAACATGAAGTGGGCAGTTAATGATAACGGTGATAAATACAGTATGTTTACACGTTTAGTTTGTGATATTCCCACATGTTTGAAGATTGTGAGGCTCTTCTTGAATTGAACTGATCTAGCCAGTTGGTTAAAAAACTCTCAGCTTCTGACTTGACACTGTACTGATAAAAAGCTCGTTTCACTGAAATTACCGTATCAGACTTGGCGTCAGCGTCATTGGCAGCGAGCGAGAAGTCTTCATGTTGTTCATGACAGAAAAGTCAAGAAAGAAGCGAATCAAATAAGGAATAAATAAAACCACCTGACCTGCGTGGAACGCGCACTACAGTCACAACGAAAGTTCGAAGAGCTTTCAGAGCCTTTTTTATACACTCTTTAAGTAACTGCTACAAGCACACTTGCTCGGTACCCACTACGCCATGAATAATCAAGAGTTTTCAATAGTAGGCCGGAATTCACTATGCTATTTCTTGTCATTTTTCGGAGAAGCATGGTACCCGCAACACACTTGCTAGAATTTTTGTCTAACTTTTTTTTAGGCAGTGGCTGACGACGATGAAAATTATGCCTAAAGTTGGTATGTGGTACAGTTAACAAGTGATCAAGAAAAAGCTTTTGTAATGGGTTGGAGCATTGGACGACCGACTCGTTACGCAATTTGATGTATGTGTGACGTCTGATTGTCCCTTTCATGTTCTAAACCCCTTCGTTACTCATATTAACGTGATTCCTTTCCCGACATCAAGCCTGCCTAAGACGAGTTTGGTAACGAGTTCCAAGCACTGGCACGGCTCTGTGGTAGAATACTGGGCTGGCACGCAGCGCACCCGGGTTTGAATCCAATTGTGTCCCTAATGCTTTTATTTATTGAGTTTTTTTTGCGATACTGGTTATGAACACCAGCAGTGTTGGTGGCGGTGGACAACTATGGCGCCGCACGTGACTCGTGTTCTGATCTCACAACAGCTGTTGGTGTAAAACTTCAGTCCGAGCGAGAATCAAACACAGGCTGTCTGCGTGGCAAGCTGGTGTTCAACCACCGAGTCTCACAATTGCTCGACTCTTCTTTCGAAAAAATAAATTGACTGAGTTTCTGCTAGCTTCACTGGCAATGGTTGTCAAAAGATGAAAGTCTTCTGTCTGGTGAAAGAGTGTAATACGTTTATCTGACGTTCTGCGCGAAAAAAAAAAACAGTGAGTAGGCACTCCGTGAGATATCGACGCCACCTGACAGTAGTTTCAAGAAACGGAAATTGCTTTGGAACGTGAAGCCACTGATAGGTAGCAGCACCATGTCGTTTTAATAAAGCGTAGGATAGAGCCGCTCTTTCGTTCATAGCGTTGGATCTTCAGTGCAGCGTAATAAGCACTGTGGTGTTTAATACTAAATATATATGCATTTTGAATATATAAAAACACGCTACATATTCCTTCCGTATTGATGTTTATATAAAATGTACGTAATACTTGCTTCTTGATTACCAATATTCACAAGCATGAATGCAGCAAGCTGATCAAGACGGCTGGGCGTTTAGAAGGTGCCTAAACTTTCGCTGGGTAGTTGAATTGTGTGACTGGCAGTCCATCAGATAGCAAGCAGGCCAAACTTTTCGCTTCGAAATATCCAAAAACAGACTGTCGTATTTGAAACAAAAAGCAAAGTATGAATGTCAACAATGCGAAGGAATCTTCTCAACGCACGTATTGCGAGGCAGAGGTGTAGAATCACGTGAGGCGTTAAAAGATGGAACTTATGCATTGAGTTGGTGCTTTGAAAGCTCACCTAATACAAAGTGCTGCAGTAAACGTTCGCGCATTGCCTAACAAACGCGTAGTGGGCCTTTAACTGGTTCCAAGTAGGAACAATTATGGCATAGTCACTGAAATTGCACTCACCGCAGACATTTTAGGACAGTTTGAAACGATGGAGGTTCTGAGCACAGCCATTCATTTCCCACGTTACGGTTAAATACCGCACGGAAAACAGAAAAAAAAAACTCGAACCATCTGCCTGAAGGGAACCGTGATGGTATGTGAAGTAGCAGCGTTGCGAACGGGTTGCGTCACAGGTTTAACGTCTTTAACGTGGGTATTGCAGTGAGCGCTGGAAGATTCGTTTGAAGCGATGGCTGACGTGGGTCTTGTAGGACTCAGAGCCTGAATGTCCAACAAAACTAAATGCCAATTGGGTCACGTGACCAATGATACTGAAGGTACAGCGAGACAGAATGTCCAACGAGACTGATCGTCTAACTAGACTGGATGTTCAACGAGACTGAATGTCCAGCTATACGGAATGTGCAATCGAGACAGTATGTCGAACGTGAAGGAATGTCCAACCCAGACGGATTATCAATTTTGAAGAAAAAGTGTGGCTCAGTTTGAAGTTTGCCACACAGCTGATTCACTGTGTGGAGATAGCCTAACACAAGATATTTTCGCGCGTTTTATAAATATTGACTGTCTGTTGTCCTGTTGTATCGGACGTCGTATTCTTGTTTCCAAATTCATTTTTAACTGCACTCACCATTATTTCAACGTTTTTATATTTCTTTTTATTTTGTATTTTTACATTTTTAGTTTTCGAGAAGATCTATCGAATAGTATTTACTTTATTCTTTTATCTTCAAAATTTTTGCGTACTGCAGACACTTTTACCATCTATCTACATATATCCCTATTTACCTATCTATCTAGCCGCCCACGTCTGTGTGCTTTCGTGATCACCCCAATAACGTGGGCAAACCAAATTAAGTATGGTAGGGTAAAATCGTTTGAAGAATATGACTTGCTGGTCATGACATGCATAATGTGACAATTCCATCACGTATGTCGTCAAACCCTTTCCGCCAGACACTTATGACACATACCCGCCACCATATCTACCGTGGGACGGTGAGAACAGATATTGCTATTTTTATCGCGAGAGTGTTAAGAAAAAGCTCACGTTGACAGCGCTGACCCAATAAGTGCAAAGAATAAAGTCAGGGTCCCAGTAGAAATTGAAACCCACCATTCTGCGTTGCTGTCCAGTATTCTACAACAGAGCCACATATGGATGGACGGACGCATGAACGGATAGACGGACAGATTTACGAACGCTTCGCCCAACTCATCATCATTCTTTCTGTGGATATGCTGTGATTTTTTTTACATAATCGAATCTCATTGAACGGGTGATAGCCAACCTTCGATGATGTTTCACACACTCAAAAAAATTTTTAAATGCCAAGCATTTCTTACCGAACTTCGGCGACTTTGAGTCTATCTATCTATCTATCTATCTATCCGCTTAAGTTTGGGTGCTCTTGTGGTAACCCCCTTTACTTGGCAAGATTGTTTGACAAATATGACGCGCTGGTCATGACATAAATAATGTCACAATACTGTCACGTACGTCGTAAAACACTTCCCGTCAGGCAGTGGCACATATCCACGGGTGGGTATGTGCCGCTGGTGTGCGGGTATGTGCCACAGGTGACTGACACTTAGTATTTACCCAGCAACGACGAGAACAAGCATAAGCGATTTTAACATGCGAGCGTTGAGAAATACCGAAATTGGTATCGTCGTCCCGATAAATGCAAATAATAAATGTCAGGCTCCCAGCTGGAATCGAACTCAAGCATCCTGCACGCCAATGAAGAATTTTACCGCAGAGCTATGCCATATTGTGGAACTGCTTTTCAAATAGACCCGGATGTTCCTCAAAGTTCGAAGAATCACGCTGATCTAGCTGCTGACGTAAAAACCATAAAAAACGGTCAAAAGGACGTCGAGACGAAAGTAACCGGAATACTAAAAAGACTAGATGAACTAGAAAACAAATCCAAAATTGTCGAAAACTTCAAAAGTGAGCTATCAAGCATGCGTAGTATGGTATCAGAAACTACTGCTCAAAACAGCTTGCTACAGGCTCGCCTGGACGAGCTTGAAGATAGGTCTCGACGTGACAATTTAATTTTTCATGGGTTTCCAGATGTCAAAGAATCCTGGGAAGAAACTGAAGCAAAGGTGGTCACTGAAATTACGTCCGTCATAGGGTCATTTTCGCCAAACTCGATTCATCGCGCACACCGACTAGGTTCATTTTCGCAAAACCGATGCCGTCCCATCATTGTAAAGTTTAGCGACATCAAAACTAAAGATAAAATTTTGTCTGCACGCTCCCAATTTAAAATAAAACACATAGGCATTAGCGAAGACTTCTCGCCCGCTACGCGCATCATCCGAAAAAAGCTCACTGATTTCGCAAAAAATCTGCCAGAATCCCCCCTATTTAACTTACGTTACAACAAGCTATATGTTAATAAAAAATGCTACATGTTTGATACTAACGCTGGACAGGTTATTGAAGTAGAACGGCCTGGTCGAGGTTTCGAAAGTAACATCCAGGCACGTGTCCCTTCCTAGGAACGCACGAGGGGTAGTGGTCCTAAATCTAACCCAAGAATCTCTGTTCTGTTCACGAACATAAGAAGCCTTCTTAACAAATATAATTCTTTATCTTCCGCAATAGATACCTGCGATGCACAAATAATTGTGCTAACCGAAACGTGGCTCCGTGCGCATGTGCAGGACTCGGAAATTTTTAATCAAGCGAGTCATTTTGCAATTTATCGTTGTGATCGAACTGCGCATCGGGGTGGCGGTGTTCTGTTAGCGATATCCAAAAACATATCTTCTTCCTGCATACACATTACCACCACTCTTGAAACTATCTGGGCTTTGCTCACTGTTGGCCATCAAAAATCGTCCTAGGCGCATGCTATCGTTCCCCTTCGTCGTCCTCAACATTTGTTAACGAACTCCACGACGTTATGAACCACATCGTAACACGTTTCCCCAGTTATCCCTTATTTTTACTCGGTGACTTTAACTTTCCGAACATAAATTGGACTACACAACCAGTTTCCATTTCTCCTTTTTCGACACAAGCTTCTGAGTTTTTTAACTTTTGCTCTATCTTTTCTTTACCGCAATTAGTAGATCATTCAACTAGAATATCATCTCACGCAGCTAACACTCTTGACTTAATCCTAACTACGCGGCCCGATTTTACTTCCGACATAACGTACTTGCCCGGAATCAGCGATCATTCTCTACTCAGTTTTTTTTTAATGCATCATTCCCAAAAGTTTCAAACAACAAAAAAGTAATTCGTGACTACAAAAAGGCGAACTTTCAGGCTATTAATCACGAGTTATCCATCTTTCTTGATACTTTTTTGGCAAACTTCGATGATCATTCTGTTCAAACTAACTGGGACATATTTGCGCGTAAAGTTTACGATCTAACAGAAAAATTCATACCAAAACGCACTATCACGTGTAATCATCGCGCCCCGTGGTACAACGCCCACTTGAAAAGGCTGTCTAACCGTAAGAAGCGCCTTTATCGTTCTGCCAGGAAATCGCCAACTGATTCCCGATGGGAAGCTTACAGATTAGCATCGAACGCTTACATATCTGCATTAAAAGCTGCTAAATCTTCATTTTTATCCCAAACCCTGCCATCCATGCTTAATAATAACGTTAGAAAGTTTTGGAAAGTCATAAATCCGCCACATGATAACAGTATTTACTTAGAAGACGCATCGGGCAATTCCATTTCCTTGAGTGATTGTGCGGCTGTGCTCAATGATACATTCACGAAAAATTTTTCTGTTTCTTCCACAGTTAATGCTCCTAGCGTGCAGACATATAATTTTCCTGTAATGTCCTCCATCTGTATCGAAGCGCCAGGTGTGGCTAAGTTGATTGCTGGACTTAAATACCATTCTTCTCCAGGTTACGATTTAATAGACTCGAAGTTTTTGAAGAATACAAGTTCATTTAGTTCTATTATTTTAACAAAATATTCCAGCAGTCACTTGACACATCTACGCTACCCATACAATGGAAAATAGGTAACGTGGTTCCACTCTTCAAATCTGGCCAAAAAACATCCCCCGCAAATTACCGCCCTATATCTTTAACCAGTACCTGCTGTAAATTACTGGAACATATCATATTCTCACATCTAGTCAATTTCCTTGAATCAAATTCGTTTTTTACATCTGCACAGCACGGTTTTCGCAAATCGCTTTCATGCGAAACACAGTTAATATCCGTTACTCACAAGCTGCATCGCATTTTAGACCAATCATCAAAAGCTGACTGTGTTTATTTAGACTTTTCCAAAGCCTTTGACAAGGTATGCCACAAGCTGCTACTACACAAACTAAGCAAACTCCAACTCGATGACACCATAATGAAGTGGATTGTATGTTTCCTTGAAAATCGCTCGCAATTTGTTTCAGCTAATAATCATAACTCTTCATTCAGCCAGGTTTCCTCTGGTGTCCCCCAGGGATCTGTTCTTGGACCTCTTTTGTTTCTTATTTACATTAACGATCTGCCTTCTCTTATATCCTCTAATGTTCATTTGTTTGCCGACGACTGCGTAATTTTTCGCGAAATAACTGCTGACAACGATTCCTACTCTCTCCAGTCAGATCTAAATAGTGTAAGCAACTGGTGCAAAGAATGGTTAATGGAACTTAATGTCACTAAATGTAAAGTAATGCGTGTATCGAGAACTACTAGTTGTATGCCTATATATTACCTGAACAATACACCACTTGAAATCGTTTCCTCTTACAAGTACTTAGGTGTTCATATTACCAACAATTTAACTTGGACGAAACACATCGAATACATTATTACCAAGGCAAACCGCATGCTAGGTTATTTACGTCGAAACTTTTTTTCAGCCCCGTCTTCTTTAAAACTTCTTCTATACAGAACACTAATCAGATCAAAACTAGAGTATGCAACACCAGTGTGGTATCCTTGCCACGACAACTTACTCACCGCACTTGAACTTGTTCAGAATAATTCAGCCCGTTTCATACTATCAAATTACAACAGAACGGCAAGTGTAACGGCAATGAAAAGTAGTATTGACCTCCCATCCTTAGCATCACGACGTCGCATTTTTCGCCTAACTTTATTTCATAAGATTTATTACCATGCTTCTCTCCATGCTGAACTGCTTTCACAACCTCAGTACATATCATGTCGAATTGACCATAATCATAAAGTTGGAATTGTTTCATCTAACACTAAATATTTTGCTGAGTCTTTCATTCCAAAAACATCCCGAGAGTGGAACCACCTTCCCGCCGATGTTGTTTCCATACGCGTTAATCACCTGTTTCATCAGGCATTAGCTAATATTGTATAATCAGGATAATCTATGTTTTTTCTATTTAAACACATGCTCTGTTTTTTCTGTTTTGTACATCTTGTTACTCCCACTCCCCTCTTCAATGCCCATGGCCTTGAGGGTATAATAAATAAATAAATAAAATAAACAAATAAATAAATAAAAAGGTTCATTGTGGTTAGAGTGATGGCTATCCAATTTTATCAACATTACATATGGACTCCTACGATACAGCCATGACGTCTCGTTAACCTTAATTGTAGTTATGAGTCATGTGCTGAAGTTGATTTATGTAGCCGTGTCCGGGGTTACACTCCTCGCGAGCGCAAGTGCTACATATCTGTTAAACGCATCAAGCAGCCTATATAGATCAACTTCACATTCCGTCAGGTTAGACATTCCTTCGCAGTTGGACATTCTGTCTCGGTTGAACATTAGGAGTCAATTGAACATTCTGACTCGTTAGACATACAGTCTCATTGGACATTTACTCTCGGGTGGACATTCCGTCTTGTGAGACATTCAGTGCCGCCGTGGTCACGTGATCAATGGAACATTCCATCTCGTTGGGAAAACGGGTGTCTCCAGTCACAGTAACCGAAATTTTTTGGCGCATTCCGGGTGGCCTTAGCATGTGTGTTTCCTGCATATAAAGCCCACGAATTTATTTTCAAACAAAAATTTACTTCCTAGCTTTTCCTCCAAACATCTCTAAAAGGCAATACTTGTTTCAGAGGCTCATTTCTTTGTCAGAAAACCAAGAAACAATTGATCCAAGGAAACCTAGGTACTTTATTGTTGTTTGTTAACTGCAGTGTAATGAATATGGCATATGTTGAAAAGATGAAGGGGGTGAAAAATAATCCTCCCTGTTTGTTGAGATCGGAACACCAAGCTTTCCAACTACGCGTCTGTTGTTTTAATGAAGTAGCGATGAAGGGCGCTCTTATGTTAACTTGGTTGGGTATTCATGCGCTTACGATCCCTAGGAGTGTTGGCCAGCCAAACTCCTAATCGTATTGATAAGGTTGTCGGTTAGAAACCTCCCTCTCCTTTCGTCCTAGTGGCTTTATGATCCCATTAAATGGGTGCTTTTTCGTGCGTTAGAATTTCTTTAAATGTAGATTACAATTGCTACACTACAGTATGGTGACAACGTCAACTGCGTTTGATGCTTTCGCTTTCTGCAAGATCACTGTGCAATAAATCATTGTTTTTACAAAGTAGGACAGTGCTAGTAATTGTTCGTGTTCTTGTTGACCTTTTCTTGTGGCTCTTGCCCACAGTAAAAAATTGGCCAATAATTGAGTGGTCTTATAAAGTAATAAATTTTAGAGTAAAATAAGTTATAAAATAAAAACGTTACAAATTTTAGAACGAAATTTTGATGCTCACTGAACTGTACCTACTAAAAAGCTTTTGTATTAGTAATAGATAATAAGCTAGATCAAAACCTAACTTTAAAAAAAGGTATGCGTCTGTCGACAAAGAAAGGTAATATTATAAATTACTTTGTTAGTCTTTTGTTTTCATTCAGATAATTCCACACTGCCGCGCAAACTTTCGCATTGGAAAACCCAGAAATACAGGCTACAAAGGACGGAATCATGAGCATGAAACATTCTGTCTAATAGCACGTAAATGACTTTCTAACTTGGATCTACCAGCTGTAGTAAATCACCTACAAGTTAGAAAGTAATGATCCACAGAAAGCGCACATTGGAGAAAGGGCCCAACCAGACCTGTGTTGGTAGATATTTAGTTGCGGCACCCTACAGCGCAGCCTCGTAGTTGTGACTTCTAGTTCACGTGTGTCCCAAAAGGATAGACGCAAGGAATATAAAGAGTGCCCATATTTTGTGGAATTGGTGAGTAATGTACCAGCAAAGCTTTTCATAATGGTACACCTGCGAAATTGCGCAGTTGATACTTGAGCGGATGGTAGAAGACATGGTAAAATTGGTCCACTTATTCATGGCTTTGCTGAAGAATCGGCCATTTTGTTTAGGAGCAACCCTTTATGACCAAGTACCCAAAATAATCTAACTATTCTCAAATGGGTGTGATTGAGCACCAACAGAAAGTACAGCGCAAAGAGACAGGGAATCTGTAGTTATAACAGCCGATGTTTTTCCGCCTTTTACTATCGTAAGGTGAGTACCACTGCCAGAAACTCAGCCACAAAAAGGGGTATTAAATCAGGTAGTCGGAACGAACAGGATCAATCTAAGTTCGGGCTCAATAAACTAACAGCTGACGTTTCATCACACTGTGACACATTTGTAGCAAATGGAGGCGGAAATGTTGTAGGCCCGTGTGCTCAGATTTGGGTGCACGTTAAAGAACCCCAGGTGGTCTAAATTTCCGGAGCCCTGCACTACGGCGTCTCTCATAATCATAGAGTGGTTTTGGGACGTTAAACCCCACATATCAATCAATCACATTTGTAGCAATATATACACTTGTTTTGACGCTCTGCAAGTGTTCTTGCAATAAACCATCTAGAGCGTGATGGGGGAGAACCTTTGCATTATTATAAAAAATGTCGTCAATTTTATTATCTACATGAAGTGAATCATCACTAGTCGGCCTTATCTCGCAGATACGTACATTCAGAGGGTCCAGTAAACGTTGTAGAAATACAATTTGTAGGATGTGAAACCATGGCCATCTAACACCCGAAAATCCTTCCGGAGAGGATATAAATATTGTCTGCGACTGCTGGAGTGGTGACTCATAAATTCTTGAAAGCACCTGAACGGTCAAGATAGGAAACCTGCACGAAAGAGAAGGAACTCTCAATTCTAGGTGTGAAACGCAGTTAGAAACCCTTTTAGGGAGACCAAGGCATGAGCATGACAATTCTCCTTTTAAAAAAATGAGAGGCCGGATTCTGTCGGCTGGAGCACCAGAGAAAAGCACGCATCCAAATTCCAGAAGAGGACGAACGCAAATTTGGTAGTTGCCTCTGCGGTAGTTGCTTACCCTACGTAACATGCCGATGGCTCGCGCACCCTTTTCAGCTATGTATTCATTGCGTTGGCGCCAGTTAAGAGATGCATCATAAATTACCCCAAAATATTGAATAGATTCCACCTGTGGTATGTCCTCAGAATGGTAACATAATGCGATATGCATGGGGTATTTCATGGGAAAGACAAGGGCACAATTACTCGGATTCCGTAAGAAGTGATTGTCATCAAGCCAGTTCTTCAGGGTGTTAAGATAAGACTGCAGCTGGTCGTGTAACGTCTGAATGATGTCTGCCGTTGCAAAGAAGGCAATATTGTCTGCATAAACATAAGTTGTTATGTCCCGGTTACGTAGAATGGTGCTCATTAACACATTATGTTATACCGGGGACAGCACTGAGCCTTGCGGTACTCCTCTTGTTTGTGTGTGCATAGTCGATGAAAAGCCGCCTTTGAAACAATAGAACTTCCTGTCCAAAAGGAATGTGTGAATCCACGTTACTATGTATGCCGAAAAATTGAGAGATTCCAATCGGTCTATTAGAACACCCCGCTCGGCAGTATCCCATGCTTTAGCGATACCCAAAGTATCTAAAGCTGCATATTTGTTGTTCCATCTGGCGAATTGTATGCGACTTTCTAAATCAACATGAGCATTCCATATAGAATGCCCAGCCCTGAACCCAATTTGACCGGGGCTTTCAGTGGACCTCTTGTTAATAAATCGATTGGTTCGAGTATGTATAATTCTCTCACTCGATTTTACCAGATTTGATGTCAAGGCAATTGGCCTCATGTTGTCCGATATGTACCTGCCGTCTTGTTTTCTCACCAACAGCATAATTTTTGCTAGTTTACATTCTTGCGGTATCCATGAGTTCTTCAAAGAATAATTCATAATATCTAAAAAAACATTCGCTGATTCTTGAAGTAAAACATTTAACATAGAGTCGGTAATTCCATCTGGTTCAGGGGCAGTCGTTGGTAAACAAAGTACAGTTTCAGTCAATTAAGATATAGAAATTTTTGTAAATTCATGCGAAGATACCTGCATCTTGCAAATATCCGAGATATTTGTACTAAAGCGACGTTCTAAGCCTTTAGCTATTTCTTCCAGCGAAGTGTTCATCTCTCGCGGCGTCAAAAAACATGACTGTGAAGTTAAAGGTGCACCTTTAACTTAAGAGTCATGGCAGTAAAAGTACTGGCAACATGTTGGAAGTACTTTTGTTGACCGCAGATACGCGAAAAAAGCGCGTTTATTGTTTGATTTGGAAAGATATTTGAAATGTATTCTGTCATATACTTATTCCGCGCGTTTAATAGTGCACTTAAATACGCCGGTAAAAAAGTGATAGTCTTTCCAACTTGTTGGGCATTTTTTATGCACAAGCTTCTTCTAAGCGGCTTTCCGCCTTCTGTAATTGCGCGTACATTCGTCCGTCCACCAACAAAAAGAGGGCCGTTTACTCGACGGAATAATGAACTCTGAATTTCTCAGACATCCCTCAAGTAAACTGATCTTAGATGCAATTTCCTGACCCTTGTCATCCTGAAGTTTTGTAACGGCCGAACGCCGACAGGTTTGAAATTTCTGGATGACATATACTCGCGGTTGCTGCTCTAAAGTGGTTAGTGGACATACAATGTCAAACACTACTGGAAAACGGTCACTGTTAGTTGCAGAGTCAACCACAGACCATGACAAAACGTTAATCGTATCGGTACAAAAAGTCAAATCTAACATTGATTGAGTCTGACCTCGAACAAATGTTATGTGTCTTTTACTTATACACGAGACATTTTCATCAATGGTCCACTCCCACAGCAATCTACCACACTGCCACACAGGTCTGTCTTTCTCTCCCAAGAAAAATTGTGAGAATTAAAGTCACCTGTGAGCACCGTTTCCTTTTGACAGGCTTCCAAAGCGCTGGTAAAGTGACTTGTACTTTCTACACCAGTGGATAAATAACAAATTATGATTGAAGAAGAGTGGTATCCTGGTAGGTACAAACCTAGTCCTATTATTTCGCAATCAGGATCCGACATCCTGAAAGCAGTTTTCCACAATAACACAATTTATTTGATACCAGTATCATTAAGCCACTATTACGTGTTTGACGATATATTTGAAAAGAATGAAATCCTATAAAATAATCATTTTCATCAGGTGTAAGGCAAGTTTCTTGCAGAATCGTAATATCAGGGTTAACTTGGTTAAAAAGGTATTGTAAGTCGGTTGAGGCTGAAAATATAGAACGGAAATTCCACTGAAGTACCTTCAGTTGACCAATAGTGATGAGCACCCGCAGAGGCACATGCCTTGTCCTTCTTGGTATATTTTATTGCAAGGAATAACTCATTATTTTTAATTTTTCACTTTAGGTCCGCAGAGATAGGCGATTGTACACGTTTATGAGCTCGAATCTCAGTTTCCATACCTGTATCACAACTTGTGCTTGGCTGAAGCGTACAACGGTCTGAGGGTACAACGGTTGCTCAGCCTTATGTACACATTCAGATAGTTTGTCCAGCACTGTGTTATGTAGTTGAGAGGCGTCAATGCAGTCTGATTGTTGAGGAACTGTAGGAGCATGAGCTTCCACTCCTTGCGTCATTTGAGTTAAAAGTTTTTGTGTTCTCTATCGCAAAACCCAGTGTTACTGACCCAGTGCCATACCTGACTACTGGACCACTGTGGCGCTGGACATTGGCACGCTGGCACGCTGAAGTGTACGAGGCACTCTGGCGCGCTGCACACTGGGACATACAATTATCGTCTGAAATTCGTTATCGGCTGAAATTCGTTACCGGCTTAAATCCGGCTCTTAATTTTTTAGAAGCATTGGTCATGCGCGCATCGCAAATAAAGCTGCAATACGAGTGCAGTTAAAAAAACGAAAATAAAAAAGTCGGCAAGTGGGAATCGAATCTACTGCCTTATCGGATCACAAATCTCACGTCCTACACACTGCCCACTGGACCACATCTGAAAGCCATGAACAAATGTATTTTCCTTCGTGGTAAAACCAATTCCGGTATCCAATATCTTGATTTTGTCGCTTAAAAACGCAGAGTTTCGCCTCTTCGTTCTTGCGCGGACCAACAGGTGTTTTTTTAGATAATTTGTTACGGGTTGCCTTGGGTCACATCTATCAGGTACGTTTTGCTGCAATACTTATTAGCGTAACCGAAGATGTGTTGGGACAATCGCAGTGACTCGCGATGCGGTTGGTCATACCTATGTAGAAAACAGCGTGCATCTGGACACTGTAAATTTCGTCTCTCGTTTGGAAGTATTTTCTGTCCTTACGTTCCGCGTACGACAGCCACAGCAGTTCACTCTAGTCGAAAAGACCTTAGGCTTAGTGTCATAATTCGTGCGCTACGGTCGCTATGAATACAGGGGATATTCAGTTACGAAGAGTATAATAACCCTTAAAGTGTAGTTTCGATCATAACTGACCCACGAGTAGTCATGTTCTCACCTTAAAATTCACAAATCAAGAACTAAAAACTCCGAGATTACGCATTGCAGCGGCTAACTGCTGCCAGGGACGTGCGGCTTTCGGCGGTACTAGCCAGAACAACTGACTGCTAGAGTAGCTTGATCTTAACTGTCAGACTAAAACTACTATCATACTGTGTTGCGAATTATCAGTTATACTGATGTGGTTTATGAAATACATTGACGAAACTCGATCACACTGCAAGGATAGCACACCCTCGCAAGGGGGGGGGGGGAGGTACGCGTCAGCTGGAGACTTTTCCAAAACATTCACGCCTGCCCCCCTTTCCCCCTCCCCCAATGAGCAAGCATAGTAAAAACACGACACAAATTCTGTGCCTCCCCGCCCCCCTGAAGGAACACAATTGTCATCGGAGGCCCCCCCCCCCCCCACAAAAAGAAAAACAATCTTCACGCGGTCCTTGACTCGCGCGCTCGACATATGATTGCCTTAGCGTTCTCACTCATCCGATGCCTAATTAAAACTGAAGCTATATATGTGTAGCACGTATAATACAATCATATTCGGTAAATTTTGCGCTCGACATCTCGCCATAAATATACAGTCTTACAGAAAGTGCACCAATTTAGCTGAGTTATTTCCATTGTGCGGCTAACGTTCCCAGTGCTGATTTTGACACGAGCTCACAGAAGCTAAAACTTTAGCTGGATAAACAAAAAAAAACCACATGTAATTGATGACGCCGTTAAAAAAGCAAGAAAACTGAAGCGTGATGACTTACTTATGAAGCAACCACCGCAAGAAGACTCGCAACGAACAAATCTCTGCTTTACTTACAGTCGAAACTTCCCCAATGTAGGCAAAATCCTTAAACGACATTACAACATTCTGGAACAAAGTGAACGTCTGAAATGCGCATTCCCATCCGCTCCTGGCGTCGTTTACCGACGACCACGCAACCTCAAAGACACACTTGTCCACTCTCAAATCAATACATCATCCCTTAATAATTCATGCCGACCTTGTTTAAAGTCATGATGTCTTGTATGTAAAGCGACGCGACAAACACACAAAGCAACCAGCACACAGTCCAAGTTTTTGATTAACATACGAGGAAACCAAACATGCGATTCCTCTAATGTGGTATACCTATTCGAATGCAACATGTGCAGTATGCAATACATCGGACAAGCAGAAACACCATTTAGGATTCGCTTCAATAATCACTTAGCCCATGCGAAATCAGCCCCAAATCGACCCCTATCAAAAGATCTCAATCTTTCCGAGCATGCATTCGACAAACTATCAGTAACTCTCTTAGAGACGGGATTTAAATCCAACCGAGAACGGGAACAACGAGAGTCATACCTTATCCACCGATTTAACACCCTCTATAGAGGAATAAACGAGAATCCGGGTACACCTGCAGCAATTAAAGCGTTAGAAAATACTAACATCAATAATGAAAATTATAACTGAGTTCCCGGCACTGCAGCTGCGAAGGGCACTGGACAACTCAGAATAATTCCAAGTGTAACTACTCTTCCTAAGTACAGCTATCGTCTGTTTCCGTTTTTACCTGACTATCCAATCAATTGTGCCAAACATGACATGCCCAACAGCAACTCTGTGCACAGTCTGGAGGCCCCTACTGCATACGTAATCCAGAAGCGGGCCAGAATTGACATTGCGCCCGCTTGCCAGCCTCTGCGGCAATACGCGGCGCCCCTCTTTCTACGACGAGATGTCGACGAGGCCCTGAGTAGTTAAAGGTATAAACTTCTTAAAAAAGCTTTCCCCCCCCCCACCGAACTGCCAGAGCCATGCGGCACCATGTGGTCGGGAACAATACGTTAGTAAAAACAAGAATACACAGACAGCAGACATCCTAAAGGTGAAAAAAAAGAGAGGGAGAGGGAGAGAAAGGGGCCGCACGGGGGAGTCCACCTTGTATTCTCATTTTTTTCGTCTTTTTTTTCCTCCTTCTCTCTTTCCCCCTCTTACTTAACATTGTATAAAGCTGAGTACCAACAAACTGTGCCCTCAATCCTGATGACGGCCAGACTCTGGCTGAAACGTCAAAAGAAACCGCGTTGTAACTGCAACTGATCACGGAGGATATACTTTACTATATATATATATATATATATATATAAGGAGAAGAAGTGTATACATAAGGACTCGTTTTTCTGTGTTCTGACACAATATTAATGAGATCTAACAGACAATAATGCCAAGGACTGTATAGAAGTTATTAGAACCAATGTAATGTAAATAAGAAGAAAGAAGTGGGTGGAAAAATAACTTGCCGTGAGCAGGAATCGAACTTACGACCTTCGAAGAACGCGTTCGATGCTCTACCATTGAGCTATCACGGTGACTATTCCCCCATGCACTTTATTGGGTTTTATGTGAGTTTAAACGTGGGAGCGTCAGTCTGCGCCATCGGTAGCCATGGCGGCGAGTGTGGAACACACTTTTATGAGCCTGTGTGGTGTCACGTAGCACGTGAATATACTACGAGCTGGCAGCTGACCAATAGTCCCTCGTATACAACCTAACGGCACCAAGTCTGCCAGTACAAAACCCTCGTTAATGAATAAGGGAGAGAAGTGTATACTTAAGGGCTCGTTTTTTCGTGTTTTGATACAATATTAGTGAGATCCTACAGGCCATAATGCCAAGGGGAAGTTATTAGCCGCAATTGTAATGTAAATGTGAAGAAAGAAAAGTAGGGGAAAAGATAACTTGCCGTGAATAGGAACCAAACCTACGAACTCTCTCTTCTCTCTCTCTCTCTCTCTCTCTCTCTCTCTCTCTCTATATATATATATATATATATATATATATATATATATATATATATATATATATATATATATATATATATATATATATTGGTCGACGGAGTTCCTCTGGCCTAGCCTATTTTAGCGTTTTTGTATTCGATTTGGCAACAACAGTTTTTGGGGAGACTGAGGGAGAGCCACAGTGCTCTTGCGAAAGGGCTCAAAACACCGGAGTAAGATAAATTCGGTACCTCTAGGCACTGTGTTAGGTCATTGAGTCATGGCAATGCATTTCGCATGCACGCAAGCTAAGACGTGAGTCCCACATGAACTAGCCCAAAAAGCCATGCACTTACCTAAGGGGGGCGGGATGATGGCCTTTTCAGAATGTTTTACGATCTGATGCCACCCATCTATAAGGGCGAATCAGCGCGTTGGGGTTCACCTGAATGATGCCTCGCATGATTTTGTTGGATTTCCGAACCCCCACAACGAAAATAATTTGTCAACGTATATATACACGTGAAGAAAAAATCGCATGAGGCTTGACGGAAACAAAAAGCTCACATCATTTCGCAAGAAAATCTTCTATGGCGGAAGTAAACTTAGATGCTTGATTCAAGGCAACCACGTAAAAACATGTATATATTGTATTAGATCACTTGACAATAACTGATTATTGGTGTATGAGCCAACTAATCTGGCCGAAATATAGAGCGGTTTGCGTCATGCGTGAAATCTGTGGGTGCATAAGCAGCGTATGTGAAGTATGAGAGGGTTGCCTTACACGATCTATCTGTGCAACTAATGTTATTTTCTGTGTCAAGAGGTCTTTGTGTCGCAGAAAGGCTATATAAACAGTAGCTGGTTACAAATCGTTCGCTTGATTCAAACAACCGAAATAGTTCCCTAGGTATTGCACTTTGCTTACTTTCCGTATTATTCCCATTAAGTGAGCCTCGTCCTCGAGTTGTGCAAGTTTGTTAAAATTGTTGAGTCATGTGCATAAAGGATAGTAAAAGTAATAAAGGTAGAAGTGGTAAAGCAGGAGGAAAGTTGAGAAAGTCGCTAAGCTGTATATGTTGCATTATGTAAAGGGCATACAATTTGTGATACTACAAGGTCAGTTTTTGAAGGCTGCGAGTGGTCGTTTATTTTCCAACGCTCGTAACTTTAAGGAAACTTCAGTGGGAACGAATGCTGAGTGAGATTAAAAAACTGGGCATTACCGCCTCTTCTTCTCAGAATTTAGAGTATTTCAATGCTATGAATAAATTTGGAAAAACAATGTTAAGGCAACTGTTGACTACAGTGGTGCCAAGCGAGAATATTTTTTGTTTATTTTGTTTTTCACAACAGATAGTTGTGAAATAGCAGTTATAGACACAGCGAGAGAGCAGTTATAGACACTGGTTTCAGCAGGAGAAAACTACGCTGCCGAAATCTCCTGTTGTGATATCATAACAGCTTTCCCTGTAAACAAAAAAACTATCAGTGCCATAGCGCTTGCTAAGCACTATCTAAGCAATTCATAAGGTACGCACAAAAAGACAAGAAAGATCCCTCATGAGCCTGAGAAAAGCATGAATGAAGGGCCACCAAAGACAAACATAAAATATTTCGAGTCACTTTAAGAAAACACGATATACGTTAAATATTATCTTTAATATTTTAACTTTGATTTTAGTCCTCTGATTGTTATACTATTATTGTTCCCCTAAAAATACTTGAAAATTTATAAATTTAGGTGGTGTGTAGCTTGGGAGTAGTCAATTAGAACGTTATAAGTTTTGTTTACGACTTTTTGTTTGCCACACTTTGTTGTGCCATAGCTACCGAACTATTTCTGAAGTTATAGGCTATTGTTTGCACTGTACTTACTTTGGAAAGACCACTTGTCTTTCCCAAGTTGGCGCGAAAATTCCAGGAATAGTTTATATATGTGAAGTTTGAACACTGTTATTATTTTATATTCGCAGTAGTATGGCTTGGTGACGATCAATTTTTTTAAGTTTCGTATTTCTGGTAGCATTTGATTTCCAGGTGTTTTGAAGAATTGTGAATACGCGGCGTAGTAGTCAATCAATATAAGAGACATTACATTAATTTAGAATGTATAATGGTGTTACGAGCATTGTGCTTCACACTTGTTGGTAACAATTATTTCAACTTATTCCATGGCACTCAGTACCAGATATCAAAAATGGAAAATGAAGGAATGTGTTCTTTGGGGTAATCTTCAGTAATTGAAACTAACGGTCGTGTAACCCTTTATCTAATCACTCTTCCACCAGTCAGCTTCCGTATCTCCATAAAACGAATCAGCTATTGGGCTTGAAATACATGCACAGTTTGTTTGTTTGTGTGTGTGTGTTTACGTTGCAAGAAGAGAAAAAATTATTTTTCCAGTTAGTCCTGGAACGCGACACATTAAACAATCGTCGAATATTGTGGGGTCTCCAGACAATGATCTTCTGCAGCAATACGCAGCAAAATGAAATGAATCATCGCTAGTTGTCCACTGAAGAAGCCTGCAGGAATGTGCACGCTGAGTTTTCAGGCCATTTCAAGAAACATGCGGCGTTTGATGCCCCTTCGAAGTTCACCTACGCAATTTTGTACGTAAAAACTGAATGGAATCGCGATCTATGCTATGCTATGCTATACTAAACAATTTTATATACTCTACCTTATATAGTGAACTATATTATAATGTACTATTATATGTTACACTCTGCTACACTATATTACAGCAAGATGAACACAGGTTACCCCACATGCCAACACACCCAAATTTTAGACTGGCCAAAGCAACACATACTAGGCGGCCCCACACATGTTCTATGGAGCCCTATGCACTCGTGTGTGGAAAAGAAAACACGATGCATTTTGGCGTTCACACGCGGTTCTTGCTGTGATTTTGTGGGACACTCGCTTAAATATTGACATGTAAATCACTAAATTGTGATATTTTTGGTAATACCTTATCTATACTTCTTCAGAGATAAGTTCTGCAGCAACGTAAGCATCAATGAAATATTTTAACCTATAGTTAACGCGTAATGATAGAAGAAGAACGGCTATATGGGCTAGTTGGTTGGAATTCATGATAATAAGGGCTGCAGCGCGAGCACGAAGGTGCTAGAAGAAAAGTGAAACGAAAGGCGAGGCAAGGAAATCGAAGAGGTAGTCAGCGCTCGTGTTGTCCTCTTTGCTTTCCTTGCCTCGCCTTTCGTTTCACTTTTTTTAGCACCTTCGTGCTCGCGCTGCAGCCCTTATTATCGTAATGATAGGTTTAGTGGCGGCTGTAAGTCATGCGTACAGTCCGAACCCTCGTCCCGGTGAAAGACCAGGCTATGCGAAATCATTGTGCTAGGACAACGCAATAGGAAATATAACGCAAATGAAAAGCCGAATGCCCTGATACATCGAAACACTTTGTGTGAAAAGATGGTTGATAAAATATTCATATTGTGGTGTCTTAAATATATGAAGGTCGCACACAAATCTATGCGGTTTTCCTGACTTAAGGTGTATATACATCATAATTACACAGTTTAAATGCTGGGCAATTTTTTTCTTTATTGTATAACCACTGGTCATGCCGGTTACGCCTTTGGATTCAATCTCGTAAGTTCTACGACTTGGGTTCAATTTCGATTGTTGTGGATGCATACCATCAGGCCGTAATATCAAAACGCTCTTGTATCTAGATCAACTTGTAGGCTAAAACACCCCAGGTGGTTGAAATATCTCGCTGTTTGCTCCAAGCCATCTTTTGAAAACTTTGTAAGTTTGAAGGAAATTAACCACTGGATACATATGGGCTACGAAGAAGCAGGGATACTATCTTTTGTTTTTTTTTACATCGGCTAACGTTTACGAATAACCTTTGAAAATTTCAATTACTCATTCTTGGCATACCTCCCTGAGTGAGTGCGTTGTATTGTTTTTGAAAAAAAAAAACTTTGTGGAACTCCTGTCATAATCAGATGGGCCACCAAAGAGGATCAACTTGGGGTCATCCCCGAGCCCACGAGGCGGTGGTCCGGTTCGCTTACCCGTCCCTACGTGGGGGAAGCCCTCTGCGTGCTAGTCGTGTCTCCCAGGGCTACAAATAAAATTCCACCATCTATCCTGTTTGCTCAAGCCGTTTCATTCGATAGACAAAATAACCACCAGCATGAACATAGCAGCACACATGTAGTTCACAAAGCTCTGTTTTTTTTCTTCTTTCTTTCAGTCATGTACGAGGGCTTCAACGGATACGCGCAGCTCACAAGCCAAGAGGGCATATTTCATTTCTGGATCGGGATGCAGCCCTTTGTGGTGCTACACGCTGCCCACACTATAGAGGTACCATGCTTTCAACAGGTGAAGTTTGCACAGCTTGTGATGTGTGAAACTCTGGTGTAAAAAATCAAAACCATATCCACAAAGTGAATAATAGACAGTTATAGTTTACGGTTAACGTGATAACGGAGGTAGAGGGAATGGCGTTACCGTGCAGCATACGTTCGTTGTGTACAGTGCCTTAAAGTTTAGCGGGGTAGTGTTTACGTGCCCCAGCTGTGACGGTGGCGTTGCGTATCAGAAGGTCAATAAGTTAAAGATAGCGAAACGGAAAATGAAACAAGAATGTTTGCCTATGCCACCTCGCGACGCATTGTTACAAGTTTATTTTACTAATAACAGAAACAAAAATATATGAACCACGCATCAAACGCGACAAAAAA
The DNA here is from genome assembly GCA_013436015.1 of Rhipicephalus annulatus. Classification (NCBI taxonomy): domain Eukaryota; kingdom Metazoa; phylum Arthropoda; class Arachnida; order Ixodida; family Ixodidae; genus Rhipicephalus; species Rhipicephalus annulatus. The sequence goes on along the minus strand of WOVY01010462.1, from coordinate 1,436,538 downwards.
TTATGTTGCGATTTGTTTACATTATACTTGTAGTTAGGCCTAGACGCGTTCGAAATGGGAAGCTGTCTCAAAAATCACGCCAACTCATCCGCAATAATCGGTCATCGAAGCTAACTGAAGGCAAGTGAAGCCATTTTAAACAGTCTTTTGCAGCGAACAAAGTGAACCTTTCAACAACTACGCCAAAATCACTTCGAAGCGGGCGTCTGAAAGTGCCGCCATGTTTACGTAGATTACGCTACAACGGTAACCTTAAATCTGAAAAATACCGCACGTACGGTAAGCGGTATGGATAACGTACGTATCTGCGCATGCGCACTTCGATTCCGGTATCACGGCACACCCGGTATCCCGGTAAGCCCGGCATACTATAACTGTCTAATGTTGGAGGAGCATCCTCGCAGGTGCACGGGGTGTTTTTTGGAGAGAGCATTTCTCTAGGAAGGCTTGTTAACGAGCCGGCGCATGATATGTGCGTCGAAGGCCGTGTTTTGGGCACGTTTCATGACTGGCACCACACAGTGTTGGCCACGTCGATCGGCACGCTAACAACCTGCCCCTTTATGTTATACTGGCCGTTGCCGTGAGTCAAATGCCTAACGCTCATAAATGGCAATCGTGAAGCTACCCAGTGTTATTCAACGAAATTGAGAGCCGGCAGGTGAGGAGGCTTGGCAGGATATCGGTATCCGTGCTCAATACTCCTCATAGGAAGTTGTCACGTGCTGACGAGCCTATGAAGCGACTAGAATGAAGTTGATGTAGTAGCGAAGAGGCGAGCGCGCGGGCCAACGCCTCGGGTGGCGGCGCGCTATCTATATAGTGAGCATTGTTGGAATCACCGAAGAGGTGACTGGTGCGTCGACATTGAGCGGCGCCGCCGGCGTGTACAATAGAAAGTTACCAATCAAGCTCCTAAAAGCCCACAGTACTTAGTGCAATGGGGTATACACTGCTCAGCTCGCATGCGAAAGTATCTGAAGAAGTGAAATCATTACTGTCTCAGCTTACACTGCTTATGACCTTTTCAAGTGAGAATGCGTTATTTTACGATACCTTGTACAATTGCCTTCAGTCACTGCTTTCATTATTGTCATTAACCGCATGCATTCTTTCTGCCGAATTCTGTACGCTTAGAGAAGCTGATAGCTGGTGCACATCTCTAATTTCTTTTCGGCATATTTGAAATGCGGACCACTTTAGGGGGCCTGGATTTGGTCTGCTGTCTTATTGCTGGCGTATGCTGCCGTCACCGGTTGGCGTAACGCTGGCTAAGCCACATATTTAGCAGCCAAGAGTAGCATATTGAGCGCGCACTAATGTCAAAGCGAAGCCTTCTTTCTCTTGTTCTTCGAGCGCTTTAATGATGATATTAGGTGCGGGCATTACTACTGTGGCTAGCAGAACACAACACATACAACGCATCAAAAGTGAAAGAGGAAGCAAGCGTGTTCCTAACGTGTTCCTATCGCGGTCGAGGTCGCGGCACTTAAACAGATATTTTCAAAAGCTGACCACCACAGAAAATAGAGGAGAAAATCATGAGAGTTATAGCGTGTGGTGGGCGTGTCGCTCGGGCACGCCGATCAGAGAGTGTGTGCTTGTGTTGTGTATCCCAGGGACAGACAGGGTCACTGGTGACGCGAGTGCCGAGGCCCAGAGAAGAGAGGCCGAATGTTTTCACATATCGTCTCGACGCTTCGGGTGACCTGACAGTTGGCCACCGTCGAGTAGATAGATAGATATGTGGGGTTTAACCTCCCAAAACCACCATATGATTATGAGAGACGCCGTAGTAGAGGGCTCCGGAAATTTTGATCACCTGGGGTTCTTAACGTGCACCCAAATCTGAGCACACGGGCCTACAACATTTCTGCCTCCATCGGAAATGCAGCCGCCACAGCTGGGATTCGATCCCGCAACCTGCGGGTCAGTAGCCGAGTACCTTAGCCACTAGACCACTGCGGCGGGGCGGTCAGCCTCGTGTCGAGTCTTTCGGCGGCGGAGGAGAGGAGTTGGGTGCGTCGTGCGTCCCGCTGCCCAGTGACGTGTTCGAGACGGGCGTGCTGTCGCCACAACTCGGTTCCGCGAATGCGGCGACTGTTACTACAAGCTGACCATAGTGTCGCGAGACGGGCGTGCTGGCGCTACAACTAAGCTCCGCGGAATGCGGCGACTGTTTCGGGAAGCGGAAGAGTCGACGCTGTTTTTGGAAGCGGATGGGTCGACTTAACAGAACTGAGCAATCGTTCCCTTCGAGCTGAAGGGGACTCGGGCTCTGTGTTGACGGTTCACAACCCTTGATTCCTCCGCTCACTGCGAGTTGCCCCTGCCTTTCGTGAAACGGACTGAGGTACCGAGGGAGAGGGAGAATGGCAGGAACGACGGGGGTAAAAAGGACGAAGGGGGACGAGAGAAAAGAGGGGCACGAGAAAGCCGAGATGGCAGGCGCCGGATCAACGAGGATCAGTAAACGTTTCTCTAAATGTAAATAAATCACTTTTTCAAGTTTCCTAAATGAAAGTCCTGCTTTCATCACCGGCATGATTTTGGTCATCCCACCCAATATACCTCACAACGCTACAATACCTTAGCCTATGTGAGCTTCATAAAACAAGGCGTGCTACAGAAAGCTTGTATCTCAATAGCGTGTCTTGTGACTAGAGATGCGAGGTGCGGAGAAAAACTAAAAAATTCCGAAAAAAATTCTTTTTGTTTTTTTGTGTAGTTGGCAAAATTAGCGAAATTTCTGTGTTATAAAACGTACAGAAATAAAGCTCAGGCTACAACCACCGTTGAACATGAAACCAAAACGTCACATATGATACCAACAAACACCAAACAGTGGCTGACAACTCGCCATCAACATCACATAAATTAGCTCTAGCGTCCGCTTAGCTTGAGTCTATATAGCGTAGATTCGTCGTTAGCGTGTGTTCATGTTCGGGGTGGTTTCTAATGTTTTGGTGCCTGTTATGGTCCAGTTTTGACTTTACCTCATACAATCTGCGACCTGCGTGAGGAATCCGCCTATAAAGCCGTATGTAAGCAGATTCTGCAACAGTTGAGTCAATTTCAGATGTGTTAATGGACTTTTTTGGCATTTTTCGGATTTCAAAATGAAGTTACCGAGATAGCCGCGGCAGGCCGCTAGTTGTCCATGCGTGAGCGCGCGATCACACTGAGAAAGCCGCGCATTCGAAAAAAAAAGGCTCAAGGTCACGAGGCGCGGTACTTTTTTTGCCCTGCCACACCTCCCTGCTTAGCTTCTAGAGCTTTCGTCGGGACGAAACAAGAGATAATGCAATTGCAGCATGCGGCAAACCTTTGTAACTCCACTCGCACTGGATGGATTCTCAAAATTTTTTGCGGCGTTGAATTCATGAGGCAATAAGCTTTTTTAGTGAATTCATTCTATTATTACTTGAAAAAGTGTTTCAGTGCTCCTTTAACGCATTTTGGTCGATAGGTGTCACGACGAAAACGAGCCCATTCGGCGATAATAGCGCACGCTGGTCCAAACTACTACTGTGTGTGTGTTTGTGAGCGTGCGTATATATGTAACACAAACATAAAAATAAGTATGCACTAAGCGGTTGAAGGGTGCACTAGGGGCCGGATTTTGCTATCGCATTCAACTCTTAAAGGCGAAGCTGAAGAATACCCCACTTTTTCGTCAACTGCAACAGTGAAATCAATCTGGCAGTAGGTAGCCTGTACACAGCAAGACGTTTAGTAATCCAGCGACTCCCACCACTCCAATAACAAATGAGGTGACCTTGACAAACAGCCCTACCACTTTACAGCCTTCCGTTGATTAGCTTGTACTACGAGCGCTGCCGTAAGGAGCCTGCCGCCGTTTCACACTGGCAGCGTGGCAATCTGCCTCGCGCCACTCACTGCTCGCGAGGCGCCGCTTTTCTGTATTTCTCCCACCGAGCGTCGTGGAATTTCTGCCGCCGACAAGTCTGTAGGTCAACGCAGCACACAGTTGTACACTATGATCGGTTCTGGAAACCACCTTAAATAGCAAAACCTACATAACCACTGTTACTACCGCATCTTCTCAAGTCCCGACAAGACAATTCGCGCTGAAGAAAACCCATGTTCTGTCTTTTGTAGGATGGGGCGAGGCCCAGGTGGCGCGGCCACCACTGCCACGTTTGTTGGTGGCTAGAGGTGCACTATCATAATTCCCTGCCACACAGGCTTCTGCGTCCAGCGGTTCACGCTTAAGCAGCTAGTGCTTCTGAAGCGCAACACATAGTAAGGTAGACTGCAATTGTCCTATCTCGCTTTTTTTAATCAAGCAATCAAAAAGCTGTCCAGTCACGATTCGGGTTTTAAAACTAAATGGCGAAGCGTCCATTTTGGTCCTAACATTTCGTCGCAAAAGTTAAATCGATATACCCAAACCAAAATAAAGCTTAATTTTGCATTTTGTACTGCTTGCGACCTTCATTGCAGCTCTTAAAAAACATGAGGACGCTTAAACTATTCTTTGCCGTCAACCAAGTGACCAAAAAACTAGTGAGCCGTGACCGATTGCTCAATGTGTTTGGAAGATTAGGCGTTTGGGAGATCAAAGCCAAGAGATCAGAGGTTCCCGAATCTCGAGCTGTGATCTGGTCATCCCACACTCCCAGTGCTCTGGGGTGGAATAATTTCACTAATATTGTTATCTTTTTTTCTAACTTCGCTCGGTTCCGACGACTCAGCACATATTCGTGTTCGCATCACCAAGCAACGAGAACATTGGGGAAGAGCGCATATTCCTACACCCTTAGTGGCTACTACTTTATTATCGTGCTCAAATTAGTCATGTCAGCCTGAGTAAATTCTCTGTCGAAGTTGAAGGTGAAAGAACATTCTCTAGGTCCGCCTTTAGTTAGCCAAAGCCAAGGGTAAGCGTGGTGTATGAGTGTGAACAATTTATAGAAGTCGAAGGCCACAACGCATTCTTTAGGGCGGCCTTTAGTTAGCTAAAGCCAAGGCTAGGCGTGATGTGAAAGTTTGAACAATCAACCAATTCGCCAAAAAGAATTCGTGGCATAAGTTAGCGTACAAAAAAAAATGCATTATTCTTACGGAGACTGAAGAAACGACGTTGGTTCTCATTGATAGCCCCACACAAAAGAGGCAAAAACTCCATGCATGTCCTGAACTTCATCTCACGGGCAGTTTAGTACCTGGCACACATGAGTAACCTTTGCGACAAGGATTATGTTGCATACCTGTGCACAGGCGAGCTCACAAAGTTTTCTCCCCACTCATTCTTGTGAGGCGCGCTTGACAAGCGTGAGTGCTCACGAGCAATGTGGCGCTGTGTTCGCCATTAGATGCTAAGGAACAAGGTGCCCGATCTGTGGTAATACCAGCAGATCTGGAGCGTTTTGTTCCCCATTAACCAAATTTGTTTCCTTCATATTCACAACTGCTTCCAGACGTATGACGAAATTGCTTATTCTTTTTGAATACTACTTTTTACAGCAAAAAATACGCTATGCGATCAGTTTACCTTTAGGAAATTCGAGCTTAAACAATTAAAACATCCCAATTTGTTCAAACATGCTGACCTTGCCAATACTAAATGTAGTGGGAGAACTGCTGCTACGGGAATTAGAAGAGTGGTTTTATTGCACAATATATAATAATTGTGGTGTTTACCGTCCCAAAACCGATATATCATTATGAGAGACATCAAAGTGGTGGGCTCCAAAACTTTCGACCACCTGACGTTCTTTGACGTGCACCTAATTATAAGCACACGGGCCTCAACCATTTTCGCCTTCATCGAAAATACGGCCACAACGGCCGGGTATTGTACAAGATATGCGAACACTATTTCCCGGCCTTAGTAACGTGTTTTATGCACTTTTGCAGTTTGTAATGCCTCTCATGGTACCATATTTCGGGAGCATTCATTCTTAACGTAATAAAACAATCAAGATGCATTTTCTACGTTGAGGAATTGCAGGAATGGAATTGAACTGCCTCGCCATTCCCGAAGAGGGAATGGACCAATTTTTTTCATTCCATGGTATTAAAAGGAATAGAGTTGTGGTATATCCCCATTCCCCGGAATGGAATTGGAATATAATGAGGGCGCCCATACCGCAACACTGGTCCATTCTTGTCTCGCTTTTCGCGCGGCGCCGCCTATGTGGACAGCGTGCCGCTGGCTGCCGAGCGGAGGCACTGACTGGTGGGACGCCGCTTCTCCATGCTTCCCGCCAGTGTACACGCACCTTTATTCTGAGGTCTTCGAGTGGACGTTTCTAGTGAATTCGGATGCACCTTGCGCGTTTAGCCGCAAACCGGAAGGAAATCGAGTGGAACAAAGGGATGAAGTTTCAGTAGTTTTGAAATAATTCAACATTCATCTTACGTAATCAAAATCCAACATATGTTTAGCGTACGTGACCTAAACAGTGCAGAAATTCTGGAGAACATGGATGCCATAGAGGTGATGAAAACTGTTTCGACGGGAAGGTCAGTGGAGCCGCTCTAACCAAGAAAGTTTTTATTATGTTAACGTTCACTCCACACGCATTCCCTATTGAAGAATTTTTCATATCTCATCTAATGGCACTGTGTATAAGGCCGATTGAACGTAGATCTTGGAATATTTTAAAGCAGAGAATTCATAAAAAGGTTGATGGAAGGCTGTATAATTAAGCGAAACCAAATGAAGTGCCGTATGCAAGCACTTTGTGGTTGATTTGAGACGACGTAAGGTTGGACAGCCACCAGACTAGGAATCACCACAGTGATTGATGTGTGAGGCACAGCAACCAATATTAAGATTATTATTTGAAATAACAACGCCAGTCATACAAAATTGAATGAGCTGAAATAACGACTGCTCTCTAGAGCCTGCATTATCAGAAATAAATACAAACGACTATTAGACATTGAGCAGCCGTATGACTCTTAATTTAAATTCAAAAAGGTCGTAGTAATCACCACAAATTCAACCTAATTAATCATTGAAATATCCAAGAAACTATGTTAGATAGGAGTGAAATACCTTTAGCTGGAAGAGAAATTTTCAAGTTTTGAGCATTAAGTTGCTTTTATGCAAAGTATGCTAATCAAGCAGCGCACTTCAGGAGAACCATTGATTTACTGATTTGATTTTGTTTTTTTCTCTTTCATTAAGCCTCTACTGACGAGCACCGTGAACATCTCCAAGACTGGACAATACCAGTTTCTGGGCCCAGTACTCGGCGAGGGATTACTGACCAGGTGTCAATTTAAGTTGCAGTCTCAAGGTCCATGTAGTTTCGATTATTCCGTGGGCGCACTGTATCGTGCAATAGCGAAATTATGCTGGCCAGACTTACACCGCGCTCGTATATTGCTGCTTTTCCAGTAAAAAAGAAGTAAACTGAAGCATGCGCAAGTGTGCTTCCGCATATGGTATAAACAGTGCCACATTAGCAGTGGAGTGATGCCTCCTCATTATTTTGCATTCGTTACGTTGCTTGTGAAAACTTAACGGCACTTACAAAGAAAGCAGAAGAAATGCGCTTAAGCAAGCCCTCACCTGAACAATGTTTGAATCTCCTCAGAGGAGTAATGATCTTCAGAGTCTGTGAGTTAGAATCCTCTGAAGCATACATGACATAATACAGAAAGCAGATACCGAGGATGAGTGGAGAGGAAAATTATTCTTAGCTATGTGCATGATATTGTTATTAAAAAAGAAAGAGCTACTGAGCTCTGCCTTTCTTCCTCATGAAATGATGTTACTCATTTTTGCGATTGTAGTCGCTAGCAATTAGCCGGTGTATTTTCTAATACGTATACTTCACACGGTTTCAAGAAGAAAGGTGGCGCTTAATTGTTTAAATAATGTGAGATGGGTATTGAAATAGGCCCCAGCAAAGCCAGTGGTTGTACCTAGCTTCTTTTTGAGGCCCTCACTTTTTTTATTCAAAAGTCACTGAGATAGACCCCAAGGCTGCTGCGCAGTACACTGCGAAAATCCACTAGATCGCTGTAGCTATTATATTTTAAATTCGACGCACTTCTTAGCGAAAGTCAGTGACTCTGAGCGCATCTATCTATCTATCTATCTATCTATCTATCTATCTATCTATCTATCTATCTATCTATCTATCTATCTATCTATCTATCTATCTATCTATCTATCTAGCCTCCTACGACTTTAAGCTCTCCTGGCCGTTTCGGTAATGGGATCGATGCCAGGATTGATATGGCATAACATGACTGCATGAAGAGCACAAGTGACTAGTAATAACGTGATAATCGTTACATGTAGGTCATAAATGTCATGATTTAAATTTCATGGTCTTGCTGCTCTTGCGGTGGTTTCGTCCACATGACATATTGCAAAACTGGTATGGTATGACATGACTGCATGGCGAACATAAGTAACAGACCCTAAATTGGAAATTATGACATGCATGTCATGTAAGTCATGACTACACGCCACGCTCATGGTGCGCGTACAGTCCTTTCGCTATCTTCACATACATCAAATTTAGTATTACGGGACGTGAATGGATGACGAAGGTATATGACTGGTGAAAACATGATAATCATGATATGCATGTCATGTCAAACATGAGTACATGCTACGCTCGTAGCTCCCTCGTGGCCGTTTCACTAGCTCCACATATACCAAATTTCGTCTCACGTAACGTGAATAGAGGACCATGAATAATGACACGTTCAAACATGTATTCATGATATACCTGTCATGTAAAACATGACTACATGTTACGCTCAAAGCGCACTCGCGGCCGACTTGCAAACTTCACATATACCAAGTTTCGTATCACGTTAGGTCAAAAAACGACGAAGGTAAATGATACGTCCAAACATGATAACCATGACACGCATGTCATATAAAACATGATTACATGCTACGCTCATAGTGCGCTCGTGGTTGTTTCGCCATCTTCACATATACTAAATTTGGTGTTACGGGACATCGATTGATGATAAAGGTATATGGCAGGTGCAAACGTGATAATCATGTCATGCGTGCCATGTAATAACATGACCACATACCACGCTCGTGATGCGCTCGCGGCAGTTTCGCTAGCTTCACATACAAAATTTGGTATTAAGTGACGTCAACGGATGACAAAGGTAAATGACACGTTCAAACATGATAATCTTGATATGCGTGTCATGTAAAACACATGCTACGCTCATAGCGCATTCACGCCCGTTTCGTTACCTCCACATATACTAAATTTGGTATCACATAACGTCAATGGATCGTGAAGGTAAATGACACGTCGAAGCATAATAATCATGACACGGAAGTCATGTACGGCCTAATTTACGTCTGCCTCGTAACGTTGTGCTGATTTTAAACTGACGTATCAACCCTTCTCATTCATGCTTTCTATATCATCAATTCTCACTGTACGTGGGATCTTCCAATTTTCCTCAGCAGAACGCCGTGGTGCAGGTGGTAGCGGCTATAGTGACGCGCTACTAATATTGGCATCGGCTCTAGAACTGAGAGAGTAGTTATTAGTAGAGAACGCGAAACGTAATAATTCACTTATCTTGAATATCCCCTCCGGAATATGGGCGAACCGTAAGCGCACGTGGCGGAGTTCTAATGGCGAAACTAAAAATTAACTCAACCTAATTCTGTGTGCAAACCCAGGCCTCGCTAGGTTGTAGAAGTAGTTGGCATGATCCGATGCAGTGATCATAAAAAAGCTCAAATTCCACTCAATTAAAAAAAGCAATGGCATAAAATTATATGCAAGAAGCCAATTATATGCTAGCAATAAGAGGGAAACTACAAGAATTCAGTTTCGCCTCAGAATAGAGTTGGGGCTCAAACTGAGGTAGCTGACGTTAGCGTTTACACAATGACCAATACTCTTACTAGTATCATGAAAGAGCTAGCAATGGAATTCGGGAGTACAGTCACTAGACTGGACACTGGCATACTATCCCAGGGGACAAAAAGTCTCATTAGGAGACTACAAACCATGGATGCCTCAAATGCAATCAGCAAAATACAGCTAGTGGAGCTTTCGCAGTTAATCAATAGTTGTAAGGTAGCCAATATCAGAAGATATAACATGGAGATAATCGAGCTGGCTGTAAAGAGCGGGAAAAGCCTAACAGCTGCGAAGGCAAATTTTTTTAGGCAAAAAGGCAGATGTATGCATTAGGGACCAGAAGCTAAGTGTCCTCAGCAATTGGGATAGGATAGTTAACGTGGCGGAGGAGTGCTACAAACAATACAGAATTTGAAACAACCAGGATGATCCCGTAAGAAGGAATTTTAGCCCAGATGTATTCGACATCTTACCAGTAACGAAAGGTAAAGTAATGAAAGCCCTAGGCGGAATAAAAAGAGGCAAAGCTGCTGGTAAGAATAAGGTAACAACGAACTTGGTGAAAGATGGCGGAAAACTTGTCTTAGAATAATTGGAAACTATATATACGAAGAGTCTCTTTACTTGAAGAGTACTAGAGTCTTTGAAGAACGCAAATATTATTTTAATCCATAAAAAAGAAGACGTCAAAAAATTGAAAAATTACAGGTCGATCAGCCGTTCTCTAGAAACCATTTATAAAAAAATGCCTAATAGAATTAGTGCAACATTAAACTTCGATCAACCTAAGAACCAAGCAGGATTTCATACAGGCTACTCAATATTACACCATATTTGTACTATCATTCAGGTGATAGAGAAATGCGTGTATTACAACGAACTCCTATACATACCCATAATAACTTACAAGGCGTTTGACCCAGTCGAGAAATCAGCAGTGATGCAGTCACTACAAAATCAGGACACTGAGAAACCCTTCATAAACATACTGGAAGAAATCAACAGCGGGTCTACAGCCACTAGTTCTCCACAAAGAAAGCGACAGAATCCCATAAAAGAAGGGTGTAAGGCAGAAAGATACAATCTCTTCAATGTTGCTCACTGCGTGTTTAGAGGAGGTTTTCGGGGTCCTGGATAGGGAAGAGTTAGGGATAAGAGTTAATAGAGAGTATCTTAGTAACCTGTGATTCTCTGATGACATTGCATTGATGAGAAACTGCGGCGATGAAGTGCAGCTCATGATAACTGAACTAGACACAGGAAGCATAGGAGTAGGTCAGAAAATAATATGCATAAAACTAAAGCAATGTGCAAAAATCTCGCCAGAAAACAGTGCTTTGCGATAGGTGGAGAGATGCTGGAAGTCAATTGTGAAGGAATGTGTCTACTTATTACAGGTAGAAACCGCGGAGCCAAACCATGAGAGTGAAATAACTATAAGAATAAAGATGAGAGGATCACATTCGCCAAGGATTCTCAAATCAAGAATGGTAATATTCTACCACTAACCCTCAGGAGGAAGTATATATAAAAGCTGCACCGTGCCAGTACTTGCCTACGCAGCAAAAACCTGGATGATTACAAACAGTGTTCAGCCTAAATTGAGGACGGCGCCGTGAGCGTGGGCGTTAAGTTTAACCTTAAGAGACAAGGAGAGAGCAGAGTGAGTTAGGTAACAAACTCTGGTTAAGTATATCAAAGTTGAAATCAAGAAGAAATGTACATGAGCTGGGCACGTAGCGCTTAGGCTGGATAACCGCTGGTAATTAAGGCTAACTTACGGAATTAACAGAAAAGGCAAACTCACGAGGGGAGGAGGGGGGGAGACAAAAAGTTCGGTGGGGCGATGAAATTAAAACATTTGCAGGTATAACGTGGAACCATAAAGCAAAAGACCGGGTTCATCGGCAAATTGTGGGAGATGCCTTTGCTCTGCAGTGGATGTTGTCATGATGATGACGATGGTAGTGATGACGATTATGATATTGAGTGATATTGACGCTACAGTTTTGATCTCAGTCAGTGCGGCTGCTTCTTGTTGGTAGCAAACTAAAAAATGAATACAGCACCTCCGATTTTCATACACGTTAAACAACTTGATTGAAGTGATGAGTTGGCCTTGTATGTATTTATTCTTGGTGGACTACAGCGCAAAAACACTCAACAGATGGAAGGAATCCAAGCAGCCACGATCATTGATGCACTTTCAGCGACCTTTATTGGAAAAATATAACGCATATGTATATTGTCCGGTAAAGACTTCATTCTCTTCACATTCGCAGGCACGCCATCCCTTTATCTTTAAATTTTAGGAATGGAACTTTTGTGAATTGTATGAAGCCTGTGTCGGACAGTATCAATATACGTGCAATTATTCCAGAAATTGATATCGAAATGTGGCACTCGTCGTCATCGCTCTTGTTCATTTTCTTCATTGTCTGATTTTGCGCTGTAGCGTGCTGGATGGTTAATATGCTCAGGAACGTCAAGTTAATCCCAAGTCCACCAACAAGGCGTGTCTTTTAACCCTGACCGCAGTTATTCTTTGACCATCTTTCTAAACTTTAAGTTCCTAGTTCTTGTCTGCTGCAATCAGGTCTTGATTATGAGGCATGCTGCAGAGGGGGACCTTGCATCATGTTCGGTTTCCTGGTTTTTCTTTAACGTGTACCTAAAACTAATTACGCAATTAATTACGCAAAACTAAGTAAGCAACCAGTTTTCCCTGTTTTTTGTTTTTTTAATGGTATAGTCACCATCACGACGCAGCTATCATGGCCGACAATCGAACACTTGGCCTCAAGCTGAGCAGCGCAACACCATTGCACCTTTACTACCTGAAATACTGAGGCATTTTTTGCTTACTTGAGAATCAGTCATGACATCCGTAATTATGAGAACACCACACGCCGGAAAGTAAACCGAATAACGTGGATGGGCTACCATTCTTTTTAGTTGCAGGGAACAAGTGATATCGGTCCAGTGTTGCAAGGGCGAAAGAGCACACGTATAGCAAGAACAGTGATGGAAGTGACATTTCGATTTTTTAGCAGATTCCGGAGCAAGAAAATGGTGCTTTCGAGAAGCCATAAGAGTTTTTGAAGCAGAAAATATGCTAGTTTGGAGGAACTATATGTTTTGGGAGCAGATGGTGAAATACTCCACGCGACTCCCGCAGTTTAAAGCGTCATGTAAGCTTTTGCAGATATGAATATTTAATAAATATACTGCACATACAATAATCACCTGAAATAGCACGAAACAATTAATTAAGCAGACGGATGGTTACTAAAGAGTAAGTAATAGTAGGTATCTAATTTTGAAATGGAAATCATAATGATAGACATGATATACAAGCAATAAAGCTGAACACTAAATTGCACAAACAGCCATTCTCACATGTAACGTGCCAAAGCAGCAGTTTATATTTGGTACGAGTACTGTATGTTATTTTTATAATTCACCGGAATAGCCAGCCTTGAAGTTTAAAAATGTAAAATGAGCTATACACTTGAAATGTGAGTTCTTGCGACATAAATGAGCCCAAAGCTCATAAACAAATGAATGTTTCAATAACATCATCATACTGCATCAATAACAAGCATCAATGAATCCATTCAATTTAAGAATGTCCTTAAAACAATGATTACCTAATTACCCCCTGTATGCTTGGTAAACTGTTTATTTCTATTGATTTGTGTCTTCACTATGTAATAAAGATAAAATTAGTGTTATCATTTGCTTTAGTATGATGTGAGTTGTTAGGAGCATTCATCTTTGTACCCTAATTAGTGACAATATTTTTATGTCATTTGCTTCCTATTCCTTGTTTTTTCATTGTTGTGCATGCCCTTCCCCTCTGAATTGTACTGTGCACCCTGCGGGTAAAATAAATAAATAAATAAGTGTAATCCGTCACGCGTAAAAGTCGCCACAGCAGCACTTAGTAATCATTATGATGCTGAACTAATTTCTCACACATCCCGCAAAAAGTCTGCTTGTCAGATGTATATATCCAAAACATTAGTGAGTACACGTAGAATTCTCAATCTACTGGTATACAGCCAGTCTTTGTTTTCACTTAGGCTCGCCTGATGGTCACACGATTGAAGTTCACTGTTTCCAATATCTCAGCTCTATTTTGGAGCAGGTTTGGAGCAGTTACTGACAAAAATAACAGTTTCGGGCAGCATAGAGCAACACTTCTCTTTTGAAGCAGTTTGGAGCAGAACTTTATATACTGCAAGAAATTTTATCGTATTTCCAAACAGAGCGTATAGTTTCCCAGAAACATCGAGAAAAAGTTTCTACTACAATTTCAGTTTTGCTTGAGACCCACCGCGGTGATCTAGTCAAGAAAAAAACAAGAAAACCACGGTAATATAGGGGTTGTGATGCTCGGCTGATGACCTGGAGGTCGAGTGTTCAAGTCCTCGCAGCGGCTTTTTGTGAAAGGGAAACAGTTGCAGCCTTCGTGATGAGATTTAGGTGCAAAACTAGGTGGTCTAAATTTCTGGAGCCCTGCAATACGGTGTTACTAATTTTCATATCGTGAATTTGGGACGCGAAGCCCCCTCAATTATTATTATTAGTTTTGCTTGAACTTCGAGGATATCATGCACAGTGGTGAACTCGGGTCTTATAATTGAAACACCGACGGAAAGAACTACATTGCATGCGAACTGCACGCGGCTGACTTGCGCGAGCCATGTTTGGGCGAAAAAAATGAAAGCTTGCACAAAGTGCACTGGCAGCACAATAAAGCAACATGCAAGACACAAAGATCGGTCATTTTGCAGATTGTGCAAGGTGTAAACTTCGAGCATGTGCAAACACACACGCACGCATGCACTCTCACACACACACACACCACACACACACACACCCATTATCCCATTATATATATATATATATATATATATATATATATATATATATATATATATATATATATATATATATCACTCGGTTGTTTGTTTTGTTTCTTATTGTTGCTGACTGCCCTAACAGAGCGAGTCCACTGAGTGTCATCCGTAATTCGACTATTTTAAGGGAAAACATATGCCATTTTTAATGAAAAGCGCTGTGTAGAATAACCATGCATGTGTACGACGTCGTCAGTACAGCATATTCCTTGTTGTAGTACCAGTCGAAATATATATCAATTATCGTGACTCAGCGTTACAGAGATTACTGCGGGAGACTGACTCATCGTGACTCATCGTTACAGAGATTACTGCGGGAGACTGTCACTTGTCCATGCACACGCGCGCGCGTGATCACACTGAAAAAGCTGCATATTCGAAGAGAAAAAAAAAGAAAAAGTGCTCAAGGTCACAAGGCGCGTGTGACATATTTTGTTTGCCCTTCCCGTCCCTCCCTGCTTAGCTTCCAGCGCTTTCGTCGGCACGAGCGAGAATGCGATTGCAGCGTGTGACAAATTGTTGTAACTCTCGTACTTGACGGATTCTTGAAAGTTTTCCGGCTATGAGTGTGTGAGGCAATAAGTTCTTTAAGTGAATTAATTTTATGGTTGCTCAAAAAAGCTTTTCAGGGCCCCTTTAGGACAAGAAGCGTATGCCTCAGTGCGTAGTTGACGTAACGTGACAGACTGAGCTCTGTATAAAGTTGGATGCGGGAGGGGGAGCCTCCACCGTTCCAATTGATTTAGGAATGAATCGCGGTAATACCAAAGCGTGTACTTTGCCTCTGAGTGGTTCTCACCGGCGTGTAATGCTGGAATTAGTGCCCGGGAGTGTGTCAATTCGTTAGAATTAAAGTTGGTTCCATGTACGTGTCGGCCAACTTGTGCTGAGAACCAGATAATGTGCTTTCTGTCTGTAAAACTGGCAGCAGAGAGAGCTAGAGTGGCTTCCTGGCGTACCGAATCCGTCATCAAGGCCCGGGTGGCTGCTCGCGAGTCTTTGTACATAATTGTGCGCGCGGTGGCAGCGAGAGCTGGTGCTACCACAACCTGTTCAGCGCTATCGGCATTCGCATGTAATAAGATAAGGGACGACATATGGTCGCCTTTAAGTGTGGTGACAACCGACACAAAGTGATCCATGTAACCGTACTGCGCTGCATTTACGAAGGCCACGTCATGCTCCATAGTGGCGGCGGTACTGAGTAGTGCTCGCGCCCGTGCCTGCCCTTTCTCCACAATATGTACGGGGTGCATGTTTCGGGTTGTTGGGATACTATGAATTTAGCGCGTAACTCCTCGGGGATCTGGCACTGTTGTTGTTGGGTAACCGGAGAACTGAGCCCAAGTTGTGCCAATAATTATCGGCCAACCTCAGTGGAAGACAGCTTTACAAGTTGGAATAATTTTGGTGCTTCGACAGTTTCATGGAAGGTGTCTGTATACCTAGCTTATTAAGCTTTACCATGCGGGTGTTTCCTGGCAACCCGAGGACATGTTTAACTCACCAGCGGCTGATTACGTCTAGGTGGTTCTCATCCCTTTATGCCAGAGGTGGGTGGTGGCTACGTAGTTTAGATGGATCATAAGAAACGCGAGGAAAAGTCTTCGGAGATACTCCTCAGATAGTCCACCACGTTTGTTGGTCACTCTATTACGTAGTTTAGGTGGATCATAAGAAAAGCGAGGAAAAGTCTTCGGAGATACTCCTCAGATAGTCTACCACGTTTGTTGGTCACTCTATTGAGGAGTATTACCATTGCTTCGGCCTTTTTCTAGATGCGTGTCACGCTAGCGGCGTCACTGCCATTGTTTTCTATAATCATGACCAAAATGCGTACTTGCCCTGCCGTTGGGTGGGTGAACCTTCTGCCGTATGAAGGTTGATTACTGAATAAACTTATTTAAGTGCCTTGTACTTGGAGTGATAAAGTAGTAACTCTGATTTTTTCGCTGATAGAAAGACGAGCCTTCTGTAGAAACGCTTGCACTGTGTTAATTGCGTATTGCAGTTTTTCTTCGATGTGCCCGTAATTCCCCCCCCCCCCCGTACACCAGATTGTGTTGTCATCGGCGTAAACGCATGCCCGATGCCGGTGATTTGTGACAGTGTCCGAGAGAGTGCGCACATGGATAGGTTGTATAGGAACGGAGAGATTAAAGCTCCTTGGGGTGTGCCTCTCGCCCCTAGGCTGGATTGCTGGGACCCCAATGTGCGTAGCTGCAAGGTAGCTTTCCTGTCACATAGAAACGAACTAACACAGTTATAGAAGCGTGTTCCTAGTTCGGCCTCCTTAATAGAGGCAAGAATGTGCTAGTGCTTCACTCGGTCGAATGCTTTCTCGAGAGCGAGCGCTAAGATGGCTCTCGTGTCTCTGAAGACTGTCCAGAGGCTCGTGTTTCAGCATCAGCTTGAAGTCCTGTGTCGACATAGGCGAAAGGAAGCCGATTTTATTGAGTGGTAGTATTTGTCGCTAATCTACAAATGTTGTGACTCGTTTGAAAATGACCTGCTCAGCCACATTATTCGCATAGCACCTGAGTGAGATGGGGCGAAGTGAGCCTATGGCTAGGGGTTTGTCCGGCTTGGGGATGCCTCCCACCACTCGGGGGAACGTGGCCTGTTTCACAAATTTTGTTATTGGGTTCCGCGAGGAGTTCAATGCCTGCTTCTTCAAATTTTTTCAAGAAGTTTGTTCCGTATGCCGTCGGGGCCCGGGGCCAAAAAGCAATCGAGTTCAATTAGGACTGCCTTTACCTCGGCGCACGTGAAGGGGCCTCTGAGAGGATCCTCTTCTATCGCGTCCTGGGCGGGCAAGTAGTCGGCGGGCGAGCTACGCTCGACGCACAAGTAACGCCTTGCTAGTTCATCGATGATTTGAGTGTCTGTGCTACCTGAGGATTTTAGTTTGTGTATCAGTCTGTCTATAGCGAGTTGTTAAGACGCTTTGGATGGTCTGTCGCTTAGTAGGTGTTTGAACAAGTTCGATTTGGCCCAGTTTCTCATTTGATCATCTACCAAGCTGCACACTTCGTCCCACTGCTGAGGCTCAAGAGTGTGGCAGTGGTCCTCAAAATGCCGGTTGAGATCAGCTAACTTTTCGCGAAGATTACGGTTAAGGTTTCGTTTGCGCCATCTCGCGTGAAGTGAATTTTTAGATTCGAGAAGGTGAGCGAGCCAGCTGTCAATATGCTCGACCTCTCGATCTGTTGCAATGCCCAAAGTAAAATAAGCAACTTCCTCTTTAAGTCGAGTGATGAGTTGTGCTAGTGTATCATAATGGGTATTGTCCTAGATCCCGAGTTCTCGAATTCGGTTCCAGTCCGTAATGCGGAAGTTCCTGATTTTTTGATAGAAGCATGGATTACAGTTTCAATAACATAATAGCCACTGCCGAGGTTCTCTCGCAGGTTCGTCCACGTGGGTTGACCTGCCTTTTGAATCATCGTTAGATCAGGCGCGGTGTCAGTAACCGAGTTGCCTATTCGGGTGAGAGAGTTAGGGTTCGTTCAGAGTGTGAGTCTGTGTGCGTTTATTTGCAAAACCAAAGCAGTCCCTTTTCGAGAGAAGCCTCTGTACCCGAAGTATTGATGCTGAGCGTTAACGTTCCCTGCAATGATTAGCATATGATCCCCTGCAATTTCGCTCACTCTTTGAAAGAGAACTTCTGAAGTGATCCAAGTGTTCTTGCATGTGCTGTATACAATAAAGATTAAGATTGAGTTAGGGATGAGTTCAATCAAATTGTATCCGTCTTTGAGGTCTGGGTGGGCGTCGTGGTGAACGTATGCGTATTTCTTCAAGATGAGTGTGGATATGCTTCGAGTGCCCGCGCAATGATCCGCTTCGGTGTGGTAGGAACGCAAAGCGGGTTCAGTGGTAAGCGTCTCTTCTAGTAGAATTACGGCATGCTGGTCGGCAATGGATTTAATGAATTGTTGCAAGGCTGCCTTCCACTTTCGGAAGCTGATGCAATTCTTTTGCAAAATTACGAGATTGGT
Source organism: Rhipicephalus annulatus (assembly GCA_013436015.1). Classification (NCBI taxonomy): domain Eukaryota; kingdom Metazoa; phylum Arthropoda; class Arachnida; order Ixodida; family Ixodidae; genus Rhipicephalus; species Rhipicephalus annulatus. The sequence continues at coordinate 1,417,770 of WOVY01010462.1, read as the reverse complement.
TGTGGGAGCCATTATTGCATCATGGGAGAAGGCGCGATTTGCGGCGCCGTGATCTGCCTTCCTTCTTTTAGCATTTGTAGCCGAGCGCGGCTTGGTTAGCTGTAGTTTATAGAGGGTGCAGCAAGATGGCAAGTTCGGCCAGTTGGATTACGTTCATAATTAAGAATTTAGTTGAAGCGCACTAAAAAAAACGGACGAACAGAAGAGGCTGACAACGGCAAGCGCTGTCCTTGTCAGCCTCTTATGTCCATCCGTTTTTTTTTTGTGCGCTTCAACAAAATGTTCAATTATAGGGCGTGATTTCTGCGAATATAGCTGTGCCAAAATTGCTCAAGTATTTTGGTAAAGCTCGCTTTAGTTAGCGGTTCATCCTCTATGTTTTCAGCTACCCTGAGTTTCGCGGTGCGACCCATGGCTGCTGCATTAGAAGGAGCTGCAGCTGCAGAGGAGGCGGCCGGTGCGTCGGGTACCGGTCCGCTGACTGCGCATTCGTTTTGCTGTTGCATGATTCGTGCGTCAGGTTCTGGTTCGGCGACTGCGCGTTCTCTCTGCTGCTTCATGTTTGGTACATTTGTCTTAATCTCGCCGAGTTCTTTGCGAAGAAAGACTTTCTTGCGTTCGAGTGTCTGTATTTTATCAGTTACTTGCTGTGGCAGTTGTCTCGCCTGTTCAGGGCAGCAGGTCTCACATTTATTGGCAACTCAGTCGGCCCAGGTGGTTTGCATCGTGCTTTTCGAAGTGGGTGGTTGGGTCTGCAACAGCTGCTTGGGCTTCGGCGTCGTCTGCTGCTGTTTGGTGGTCACTGGGTTGCCTTTGGTGGGTTGACTGGTGTTGCGTCTGCAGCGTCTGCGGTGGCATCGGACGACGTAGGGCACTTGATAGTGGTTTGGGCATGTGTGAGCGCCGCTAACGTGGCGCTTGACTTCACAATTCGTATTTCGGCTGAACCCACTCATGTTCACTATGGGTGAGTTGAACACCACAATGCTCACAAACTTTCGCCGTCGGAGTCAGACACACTTCCTTGCGGTGGCTGACGCGGCCGCAAATGCGAAAATTGTCTATTTGTCTCTTAGATAGCGTGTAACGTAGCAGTAACGTATCACAACACACGTAGTTCGGTACTTTCAGTCCATTGAATAGGAGAATCACAGAAGTCGTATTCTTGATGCGACGCATGCCGAGAAACATCGGGTTGTGCAGCGTCAGAAATAGGCGTTGTAGTTCCGAGTCAGATAGGTCGGCCCCAACCCCTCGCACGACATCTCGTGTGCGGCTACGTAAGCAGAAACGGGGTAGCGTTGCTCCATCAGGGCAATCACACGCGCGTTAGCATACGCTTCGACGTTGTTGGTACTCGGTGGACTTATAACGAAGACATTTTGCGTGTGGTTGGTACACACAATGTCTTCATCGGCAGCGGTTGGCGGGAGCTTTGCTGCGAGTAGTAGTGATTGCAAGAATTTGATCTTGTTGGACTTACGGATGCCGAGTCCTTCGCCCGGGCGGGCGACCACACGGCATTGATCAGCGGGTAGAGGTGGCAGCCGGGAGGCGGCTGCGACTTTCTTCAATGCTTCGACATGTATACATGGCGCCGGTGGGGACGCGATGTTTTTCGGTAGCTTGTAGCGAGCTTGCGGGGGGTTTCTCGTGAACAGTAATCCAGCCAGGTGCATTGCCTTCTTCTTCGGTGATCCCTTCTCCACGGTGTCCGCGCTGCGGCGGGAACGCCGGCACCGGATGAGGTGCGTAGTCAAGCTAGGCCTGCTCGAGGCCTAGCGAGTGTGATCAGAACGATGTTCCAAAAGGGGGTGATAAGGGGGTCTACCGGGCTGGTTGTGCCCTAGAATTTGCCTAAGATGACCAGCGGATAATCTAGAAAGATTACCCACACTTGACCAATGAAATAAAAGACGAAAAGTGGAGCCGATACGGAAGCATTCGCTCGTCTTGCCGCCCTCTAGTGGTCCTCACCTAAATGTAGTGCGGCAAGGCTTTGACACTTACCTATAGAAAGCTGGCCACTGTCGCTGGCACAATGAAATGATTCTTTATACGCGGACAATAATACAGGCAGACTGCAAACACTCATATCGGCTCTTTCTCATTCATTCATTCCAACCAGGCACGCATTTAGTTCAACACCATCAACCTCCGGTCGGAATGGCTTATTGATTATCGGGCCTTTGCCGTTAATCTATTGAGCATTCTGAACCAATTCGTTCCCTTACCACATTTCTATTGTATGTTAACGTTCATAACATGTCCGTATAACGTGTAGTCCAGCTTCTCTGCAATGACTCAGAGGCGAGAATTTCACCGGATGCATGCAATGGTGTAGCTATGTTAGTGTGTATTGAAGCAGTGCAAGTATTGTGCAATAGAGCGCGCATCAGAAATGAGCCTGTATGATGCTACAATACAGTTTTATTTTTTTATGTTCTCAGCGACCACTCAAGAAGCCATGTACGTAGTCATAAATGTATAATATAAGGGTAACAAAGCTATAGGGTATAACAAGTTATAGCTTAGCGTTCACGTAGTTTTGGAAAGCTTCTTGTCAGGCACCCGTTGCTCACATTATGTCGAACCGCACAAAAATAAAAAAACTAGAAGGACCAAAAGGTGCGCACCGAAACATCGACGATAAAAAGCATTATTCAGAAACTTCGGGATGGATAGCACCACACTATCACGCTATAACAAAGGTAGAAATTTACTTTACCCTTTTGCAATTTTGTACATGTTTACCTAAAACACCTGTTAGTGAATAATGTGATCTATCAACTGTGCCACCATACGCAAGAGACCCCTGGAGTTCTCACCGCTAGTATTCTTTAGTTTTATGCTATCAGCCTTTATTCGAGGCGGAGTGATGTTTTATGATTGTTTCGTAGAAGAAAGATTTCACTCATAAAAGCTTCTTCATTAAACTGTCCTGAACTATTTCCAGAAAACAGCTCCGTGTAACTCAGTAGCTGTCCCTACCAAATAAGAGGAACAGGAAGTTTAAAAAACGAAAATAAAACAAGTTACTTGGTTTGCTTGAAACATAAAAGAGTCGGAGATGGCTACAGACAATATTAATGCATAAAAAGAAATTGTAACCAACTACAATATGTCTACGAAAATGCATGAAGTTGTTGCAATGCGGACGACAATGTATAAATCATATAAATGGCAACAATCAGTTGTTTTTTCTTCCTTACCTTTCGACAACTGCCTAACTTAATGAAAATAAGCTTGTCCTTATTTATGACTCGTCAAAACTCAATATTTCCTAAGAGTAATGTAATAACACATGATAAGAGCTTCAATACTGACGCAAATGTGCTTTAGAAAACCCCGATTAACAACGTATACACATAATTTGTTCTACGGTTCATCTTCTGGACAGAATCATCTGTGCCCTTCATGACTGGTGGTTTTGTTCCAGTGCCAGGGGAAGGCCAGGGGAAGGCGCATCAGGCCCGTGCCCCCTCCAAAAGTTTTTTTAGATGCGGAGCATCTTATACTCGCGCCTTGTAGTGCGCCGTCCGCGCCGTCCGCGCCGTCCGCACCGCTTCTCGAACATTCGACAGCTGACGCGCGCGCATGCGCCGTCGCGCCGTCACCCACTCTTCCACCATCTGTGCATCCCTTCCTCCTCTACACACCGCGCGCGCTTCACTCCTCCACCATCTGTGCACCCTTCCTCCTCTACACACCGCGTTCGACATCTACAATTCTCCTGATTCTCCAGTGGACGCGCATGTGGCGTCGCGCTTCGAGAACATTCAACAGCTGACAGTGCATGCGCCGTCGTGCTGTATATATACTCAAGGTCGGCGCTCGCTCGCTCAGTTGCCGCTCGTCGGTTGGTTTGTACGGCGCGTCGACGTCCAAGGTCGCGGTGAAATGAATTCCAACGAATCCACAAACACAATGATCAACGTCCCTTCGACCAGCGCCGCCCTTTCGCATACGTGTGTACGTGTTCACTCATTTAACACCCCCTCCTACAACCACGTTAACCAATTTAGCCATCGACCCAAGTAAGTCGCAATTTAACACCCCATTTCACAACCACGTTAACCAATTTAGCCATCGACCCAAGTAAGTCGCACTTTAACACCCCGTTAACCAATTATATGCTCCGCATCCTCCTCAGTGTTCCCCCGAGGGAAGCTGCGGGCAATTTTTTTTTTGCTCTGTTTTTGTCTGCTCTGTTTTCTGTAACCGTCGATGACACCCCGTGGAATCATCGTGGTGCATTGACAAGTGCGATGAGACTTCTATTACAAAAATAACATCTAGAGAAAAGTTTTTTTTCTATAATAATGCCGAAGTTTTGCAGAATTCAGGCTGCCATAAAAATATGCTAAACTATAAAAGCAATACGTAACACAGCAAGCCACGGGCGCTCCAATGACTCATATCTGTGTAAATGCCTAATTATAGTATGCGAGTTTGTTACGGTAATGTGTGACGTCAACGCTATATTCTTGGACCGGACAACGCTATATTCTTGGAAGTTAAACAGAGGTTGTTCAATTTCGCAACCACAGTGGAAGAATTACGGTTTTAGCAGCAATATATTGTAGCACTAATAGCCGCGTAGTAACTATATGTGATGTAGGAGCGTACATTAATATGTCTCAGTAAGTCACAGGTGTAAGTAACTGCACTATAGCCAATTAAGCAGGTTGTATATTAGCATTGTCCATAAATAGCCTTTTTGATTTCACTTGTTTTTTCTACGTATGCCCAGCATGACTATTTTCATCCACTGATAGCTCCAAACACTCTGCCTTGCTGACCCCCCCCCCCCCGCTTTTTTTGCGTAGAACTAGCCAGTCATAAATTACATTACTCCACTACACCCAAGAGAGGACTTCACAAAGCTTTGTCATGCATTTTTTTACCAGCACAGGCAACAAGTGGCGATCAAGAAGGAAGCTTCTAACTCCGGCATTCCATTTCCGCGTCCTCGACAGCTGCGTAGGTATATTCAACGAACAAGCCCGAGTACTGCTGCAGAAGATCAGAGACTCTTCGCAGTTAGATTTCGTCGACCTGTTTCCAATGATGACACACTGTACCCTGGACGTGCTCTGTGGTAATTTCCAAGCTTATAAACTATGTCAGCGAATCACGATTGTAGTTAAAAACATAACCGGGTTCAACACACAAAAACAAAACTAAAACTTACTCTGGGGTTTCATGTGCCAAAACCAATATGATTAAGAGGTGCCCCATAGTAAATAACGAAAAATTATTTTTAACCACCTGGGATTCGTAAATGTGCAACCAAATGGACTTCTAGGGTGAACTTACCTTTCGATCCTATCTAAAAGCCATACCTAGCCTTGAGGTGTTCAATATCACACCATAGTATTATATCAAAAGTGCTTTCTCCAGTTTATGGACGCAACAGAGAAGCCGTTAAGCTACCAGGGCGGGTATATTTCATGGCGCGTAGAACCAGCGTAGTGCACCTGGTGCATATTTAGTAGCCAAGAGCAGTGTGCGAAAACAATGCTATTGATAATTTAACGTTGATACTTATTCAACCACTTACGTATGTCTGCCTGCGGCTGTATAAGAAGCGACCATTTGTTACCGCTGAATCAACTGTTGGTATCATAGTGAAGGACGCTGGTAATGCAATATGGTGGGACTGAACTCTGCGAATGTTACATTACGGGCAATTTTCACCAGACAGTTTTATTGGGAAGACATGCGTAAAAGTATTTTTTGACGTATACCATGTCGCGCATACCTATTTACCTTGATGTTGTTTACTTGTTGCTCTCTAGTTAAATAAGATAGAGGCTTTCATTCGCACTAACCTCTTAGTCAAGAAATTTTCGTAAGAAGCACATCTAGCCGATCCTGTCACTAAACATATCAATTGCGAAGAAATTCAGTTATTCGCAAGGATCTCTCATACAAAAGTTAAGCTGTGTGAATTCGGCCAAGGATCGAGAAATAAGTGCGTTTGCTTGTAGAATGAAAAAGAAAAAAAACTATTGATTTGGTACTTTGTGAGGCCTCCTTTATAAGATAATTTGTTTTGATCTCAGAGAAGTGAGCAAATTCAACCAGGATTTATAGCTCTCGGTGAAAAAATTTCAAGGGAGTGTTGTTTTTTCACATTGAAAAGGATGAAAGGAATGCATCCTGCAGGCATTTTTCGTGTAATCGTTACGACAAAAAGCCTGATGCTAGCCTTTCAGAAAGGATATCACACTACATTATTTTTAAGAGCACTTCAATGAAGTATTACGTTCCCTAAATGCCCGCATTCGGGCATATTTTATTGCAATAATTATTATTGCTTACAATTGCAAACATGCACAACACATTTGTTGAAGTTAAACGTAATTTTGTTCTAGGCATAATTTACGTTTCATATTGCGAAATTCAGTGTACATGCTTCCGCACTGATGCCCAAAGCTGAATTACACGTGAGTATATACTAAGACCGTGAGCGTAATCACAGGTGAGCATAATTTATTTCTTGGCTTAGCTTGGATATACAGGTGCCATTGTTTAGCAAAAAAGTTCATTTAAAATTGTAAAAGAAAAAACACAGTGATACTACGCTGAACAAAGGAACATCAGTTGATAGATCAGAATAGTTTTTGACAACGATGAAATTATAGTGGATCTGACCCTGTTCCGCGGCAACGTATTCCATCCAAGCTTATTGAAGAAAAATACACAAACAAGTGTTATTAATAGCTGGTGCAGTAGCAAAGCTATTAATTCCGTTTTTGCCATAACGAAAAAGTTTAAAAAGCCATATTTGAGTGTTATTAAAAGTTATCCCATAATAAAATGTTGCAATTCAGTCGAATGGCCAACGTTTGAGAGGCTTAAAGTACTAAATACAGGACAAAATAGTTTCGTTAGTGAATTTTAAAAAAATATGGGAAGGCCAACGTACGCAGAAATAACACCAAAATATACAAGTGAAGCTTTTCATTATATTTATATGAGAGAATCAAGTCATTCTAACTGCAATAAATTTTTTTTGTGTAAGAGTGTCTTGTCCTCTATTAGTGTGCGATAGTTCTACTACTAACTCGCCGGCTAGCAAAAACTAGCTTACTTAGTCGACCAGTCAACTTCACTAAACACATCTGAGTCGACAAAAAGAATTAAAATATATTTGAGTTCATAAAATGGAAAACGTCTCTAGCGTATGAACAGAGTTATATCGCGTTACGCTGCTACGGCTAAAAGCCCCGCCGCGGTGGTCTGCTAAGGTACTCGTCTGCTAACACGCAGGTCGCGGGATTGAATCGCGGCTTCGGCGGCTGCATTTTCAATGGAGGCGAAAATGCTGTAGGTCCATATGCTCAGATTTGAGTGAACGTTATAGAGCTCCAGGTGGTCGAAATTTCCGGAGCCCTCCACTATATACGACGTCTCTCATATACATATGGGTGTTTTAAGACGTTAAACCCCACAGATCAATAAATCACATCAATCAGTGCTGCGGCTATTGAACATCATTTGCTGCGAATAAAAAGGACTAAAGCATGATTAGGTCATGAAATAATAACGTGCCTTATTTTTACGATGCCTTGACACGTTTTTTATCTATACCATGCATTTCATTATCTCTCTTAGAATCATCAATGGGCATACACTTGGGAGCGCAGGGGACCACTCAACATAGCTACGTTAAAAATCTGCATACGTAAGTAGAGCCAAGATTTCTGCGTGTAAAAGTGTAATACTTGAGCGAACTTTTTTTGTCTCGCTGCGGGCCTTTGCAGTCTGCTGAACTGTGGCATGGAGAGGCTGAGCAAGCCATGGTTGTGGTGGAACACGGTGTACAACTTTTCCAGCCAGAAGAAAAAATTTACGAAGGCTGCCAAGGATCTCAACAACTTTGTCAATGAGGTGCGCTCGTGGGCCGTCCACACATTCATTCCGGATAAGCAATGGATCACAGTGACTGGTATCTCTCTCCTCGTGAGCACACAAGAGCATTTAGAAACGTCCTCATAGGGTACATAAATTGATAGGTCGTATAGGCTATATTTTGTCAACCTAAATAACCCTCGGAAATGTTCTTTTATTTTGTGCCACCCTTTGTAGGTTCGAGAACGTGGCTTTACGGACATACTTCTTATACTGCCTGACACTTAATTTTTCTGTCGCAAAAGCAGGTTACTCAATTTTTTCTTTTTTTTTTGGAATGGGCACGAAGTAGGGCGATTTTGCTTTGCTTGGCTAATGTGGCGCGTAATCTTCTTCAAACAAACCTCAATAAGCATTTCTATCTTCACTGCTGTAAAGTTGTATATGAAGTTTTGAAAAAGGAGCAATAGCACAATAACTTGTCAATTACAGAACGAATTGCAGGTGACTATGAATGCTGTTTTGGTTACGAAGTGTTTTGGAACACGCCTATTAGTTAGATGTGGATTTCACCCACTTTGATTCAGACACGTTGAGGGTCTGACTTCTTTTATTACAAACTTATCTATTGAGTGGATGTTTCAATCGATAATCAACATGCTCTGGTCAGAAAGAATTCTAATAAAAGAAAGACTCAGACGTGATTTATGTTGCGATAAAATTTGACCCCATTCTGGTTTCTTTTTTCAGCTAATCTAAAAAACAACAATTCATCAAGCAGTCATAAATTTTTAAGTGTGTCGTGCAGCCTTGCATTAGAGAATGAGCCAAATGTTGCCAAAATAAATATCAGAAAAGAATCACGTATTAAGCAAACAAATAAATAGAATTCACCTGCATCATTACGCCGTCAAAAGTACACACAAGTTTTCTTTTGTTGTGCTCCGAAAGAAGGTTTCATAGTTTTTTTAATCACCAAGTTTAAATTACACGTGATAATGCTTCCGCTTCCTTGTGAATGATGGACACCCCAAAGCCTCTTTCTCGTTTTTAATTCAGAAACGTCAATCTGCAGAGAAGAGTTGTGAGTGCTGCGCTATATCCGGCTGCACATTCGACCTAAAAAGACTGCTGAGCTGCCACAACGAGATGGTAGATACTATATACACACGCAAACAAAACCGAAACACTGAGAGTCCTCTGTTATTGCTCTTCTTCGTATGGTAGCCACTGTCAGCTGTAAGACAAGTACGAAACACTAAATTATAAGAGCTCGAACTACTTTTATTCATACGGTATTGTGAGTGAGGTGCTCACATGCTTTGCGAGCAGTTATATTCAACGAGAAACGCGTACAGAAGTAGAAGCTAGAAAACCGCAACACGTTACCTTAAGCTCCCACTGTAGCCTCAATGCTGCACGCAACAGTTCTGAAGCACCCGAATACCACTGAAACTCAGCACACGGGAAGCAGAATGCCAATCATTGGGAAAGAAGCTAATAGGCTCGAAGCCGCAAGTCTCTCTATATGATGTTTGGTAGAGTATTGACGGATTGAAATGCCAACGTTTATCATGTTTTTGTTTGTAGCGTCGTAACGGCGTAATGTTTACTTGAACACTTACATCAGAGCAAGCATTAGCTTTAGCGGCCATACTGACAACGACATGAAGTGGTTATCACCACCAACTACTTCTAGCCATCGTTACCATAAAAAATAAAAAAGATGCAACATTTTAGTCTGTGAATACTGTACGTACCCATTACAAATGTACAAGCATAAGTCACACTATTGGCTTCATTCTGTGGTTGGTTTACTTTACAGAGGCGCAATTTTACGAGCAGATTCTCGAAAGCTTCTCTGAGATTGAGTCGTTGCTTTCATCTGATTTTTTTAAGCTGTGCGCCGTATTTTTATTTCGCTCGATTTTTTTGTTCGATTTTCACTATTTAGGTGATCAGGAAGCGGAAAGAAATACTCAGACAAAAAGAAAATGGTGGCAGAAAAAACCAAAACTCAAAATATTCGAAAGCGTTTCTGGACGTTCTTCTGAAACATCACATGGAGGACTCTACCCTCTCAGAACAGGACATCATAGAAGAAGTGAACACGTTCCTCTTCGCGGTGAGTCTCAACATATACGCTGATATAGTGATTTGATTAGAAATGTTGAGCAGGTACACGGTTGCAGAAGAAGTTCATCTAGTTAAATTCATGTCTGCAAATAAGGGCTGCGTCACTTTCTTATTGATTATGTTCAGAGCACAAGCCGAAATAGCAAAAATTTTGGCGCGATGGTTTTTTTTGCTTGTTGTTTTGAAGACTGCTTACAACGTATTTGCCAATCTCTTTCAACTTTTAGAAGTACCAAAATGCCTGTGCTACAGGTCTTAATGAAGGAATTCCTAATAACCACCTCAGGTTCTTCAACACGAGCGTAAACATCTACAGAAAAACCCTTTGCAATCTACTCCCCAAGATGACCGCCTCCAAAGTCGATAATACGATAGTTCTAGCTCAACGACAGGCTATCGCAGACAGGGCGTAGGAGAGTTGTCTTGAAGGCAAACATCCGACAGAGTTTTTTCTGTTTGGGAGCTTGCTTGGGATTGCGTAAGCAAGGTTACTTGCTGGGTGTAGCGGTGTCTTGTGCCCTATGCGCTGATGTTCCAACCGCTTACCCATGGCGAAGGCACCAAGACCTATTCGCGAAAAATTTGACCAGGGTTAAACAGGTGGCAGACGAGTTCCAAGCTAGCCAAAAAGCTAAAAAGAGGTGCACCAGACCAACTGGCTGACGTTACGACAGGGGAAACTAGAGTTTCCAAAGGCGCCCTGTCATCCTTAGCGTGTTTCACAGCAAAAGTTGTTATGAGATCCCAACTCAGGTCACGCGCAGTTCTCCACCACCCCCGCCACCACCGGTGTCCGTGACCACATCGCATTAAATTAAAAAAAAACACCTAGCACCAGTGACACAATGAGGCTTGAACCCGGGTATGCCTTGTGCCAGCCCAGTAATTTAAATTTACCACTGAGCCACGCCGAAGCTTAGGACTTCTTGGCAATCTTGCCTTAGGCAGGCATGATGTCGGGAAAGCAATTGCGTTATTACGACTTATAAAAAGTTTTAAAACAGAGAACGAACAACCAGTTGTCCCACAATGCGAATAGCGTAATGTGTTGGTCGTCCAATGCTCCAACTCATTACAAAAGCTTTTTCTTGTTAGCCTATGACTTGTGTCGCATACTCACTTCAGTCATAATTCTTCATCATTGTCAGCCACTGCATGAACAACTGTAACAAAATTTCTTGCAGGTGTTTAGCGGATTCCACGCTTCTCCGAAGAATGACGAACAACAGCATAACAAATGCCGGCCTACTGCCCAAAAATTTATTATTAATGCCGTGGTAGCTATCAAGCAAGTGTACTTGCAGTAGTTACCCAATGAATGTTCTGAAAAGACTATGAGAGGCCGCCCTTCTAGCTTTCGCTGCGACCATGTCTGTGACAGTGCTGCGCCTTCCGCGCAGGCCTAACGTTGTTGTTTTTTTATCACATGACGATTGCAAACAGCGGCCCGCGGCACCACTGGACATGACGTCAACACTGAACCCCTAAACGTTAACACGCCAAAGATGACAAGGTGCATTCTACAGAGATGAGTCCTAGCTCCTGTCAAAACGTCAGCCAGCCGGTCTGAGGCACTTTCTCCTGTTCGTGGTTTCATTTCCGTCTGTAGGCTCTCAACGGGACTTGGTTTAATAAGTTGCTTTTAAAAAAGTTGGCCCCGTATCTGCATGATAACATGCAAATGTCGTCGAAAGACGATAGTCTTGCGCCTAGAAAGACTTAACAAAACATTTATTTGATGTTTGGCGCAAGAAAATTGGTTAATGGTATTCTGGAGGCGCTGCGTTACAGTGCCTCAAGCGTGCAGTGGAAGCGGACGAGCGCACCAAGTCACTTCACACGTGCGACAGGAGCGCAATCTGGCAGTTATCTTGGAGAAAGAAACGCGCGGCTCTGAGACGGGCGTGCGCGCCCGTCTCAGAGGTGATAAGGTGTAGAACGCAAGCTAGGTGAGGGGTAGGTGCCACCACCCTGTCATCTTAGCAAAGCGTTGGAAATACTTCCCTTTTCGTGCAAGCGTTGGATGGTCAGCGCCACGTGATAGACGCTACGGTCCGTAGAATAACTTATGTATGCCTTTTATGGTAAAAGACGCACATACCAAATATATACGTGTCGTTGTGGTGCCTCAGATATGCGCGATAATTGCTTTTTAATGGACTGCTATGTATGAATGCTCAGTATGAATGCTGAAATTGACTGGTCAGTATGAATGCTGAACCTTGAGCAATATTGGGGGGCGCTGCGGATGGGGTCGGCCGTTAGGGATATCCTCTGATGCCGTTTAAAGTACCCGGTTCGGTTAAGGGTAGACACACAGGCAAGTGGACCGACAGAATTTTGTGTCCAAGGTACCCAAGAAAGACTATCCTCTTTAAAACTTTCTTTCACAGAAATTTATCTGTATGTTTTTTGTAGCTTCATCTTTGCTATGGTGGGTGACAGCGTTCCCTCTGAAGAACAACAGCTGATAGCTGCAGGTACATAGTGAAAATGGTAAGAAAGGGTCAAGAAAGACAGGAAGGCTAACCAGAAGGCAAAATCCGATTTGTGTCCTTACACCAGGGTAAGGAGAAGACATCAACACTTCCTATGCAGGAGTTTTCATCATAGCAAGTCACAGCTGCACGGTTACCAACATTCACTGTCGCAATACAAAATGTGCTTTAACAACTGTATGGTGAGCCTCCACATTTTTTTTATCATTTTCACAGCGGTGGTCTATACCATACACCACGTGCGAGAAGCCTCAAAAGAGGCTGTTCCGATAACAGGGAGAATTTAATGGCATCTTATTCAGTGTCATTGCTTCATCTTGCTTGAGAAAAACTGTTAATACAAACTAAATATATAAAAATTAAATAAATGCTATTTTAGTAATATTTTTTATTTATTCAACGTGTCTAAGAGCAACTGTGTGAGATACGCCCCGACAATGTATCACGATCATTCTGTTTACTGAAAGTATTTGCAGCGCATGCACGAAACTGCTGACTACCAACTGATTTGTGAACGTTATATATATATATATATATATATATATATATATATATGTGTGTGTGTGTGTGTGTGTGTGTGAAAACATTTAATCAAACAGACGTCATTCACTTGACAAACGAAGGCACAATGATAACAATCAAGACACTAAACCTTGTGCAACTTCTGGTTTCAACGAACATTCACGCTCGTAGCGGTTGCCGGGCATCCTAAGATCCGGTTCAACGGAGTGAGGTTGATGTGAATGTTCGCATTTATTGGCTTTCACAAGTTTTTACACCAAAAAAATTCATTTCCCTGTGAAATGCTTCTCTTTTTTTTTATAGGTCATTTAGTGCTCCTTATTTTGTGAATTTTGAATCAGCCGAACCGCGGCAACTGGTTGACTTGCATTAGTAGCGCTTCCCCTGTAGAGAACTTCTGTTTTGTTTATATGTCTTTTCTTATTCATTAACTGATGAATTTTTAATCAGGCTAAGCGCGGCAAGTGTTTGATTTTGTTCGCAGAACTTCCCTCTACTCATTCTTGCCACTCGCTCCGCAATATAAGAAGTTGAATCACGCTAAGTTATCTCACTCGGTTGGCGTGTCAACTACGGGAAGGATAAAGACAGCAAGTTGTGGTGGGCAAAGAATGGAAGCCGCAGTAAGCTACGCCGAACAAGTGAAGCATGCATTCGTCGAAGATGGCTCAATCGGAAAACGCAGGTTTTCCGCAGCTCTGTGCTGTGCTAAGCCGGGTATTTCTAGTTCCATGAACGTTTTCAGCATTTTCTAGGGGCACGGGTGAGCACAAGAATTTGGACCCGTTATTAGAGCAGGTATTTATATGGCATGAGTCCATATGAGTCAACCCAGTTCTCTGTAAGCCTGACTGGACAGACAGAAGTGCAGCATCGCTTGACTAATTGGTGAAGACGTCAGCCAAGCTCCTATATCTTGTATCGTGTATCTTGTATCTCTTCTTGAGTTTAATTACAACACCTACCATCCTTTCATTAATGCTATAGTGTTCATCTATGCTGCCAGCTATATTTCTCTGGATGATAAACACCACGCCCAGTTCTCTTCTGTCAGCCAGCACACAATAGCATACGACTTGCCCACTCTGTAGAACTGTATAGGCCTCATCTGTCCCCCTAACCTCACTGAGCCCTATTACATCCCGTTTAACACAATCTAGCTCTAGAATAGTACAGCTCGACTTGCCTCACTAGATAAGGTTCTAGCGTTAAACGTTGCCAACTTAAAGTTCCAATGGCGACCTGTATTACTTCAAATAGTGTCACTCAAATGCACGTGATGGACTAAAGCTTCTGAAAATTATTACAGATAATGTTGACGAAGCCAACGTTTTGACAAGTAAATTTTTTCGTCAAGGTGATGCTATTGCCCTGACGAGAACAAGTCAACTTGCCGAAATATTGTTTCGAGTGGCGTCCTCCCTTGAAAAATTTTTCACAGCTTCAAGCCTCTCTGCATACCTCTGCAATTCAGTCTTTTCTGGTAGTCATGTTCAGTAAGAAAACTACGCCCGCCGACATGACAAACTTGATTGAGTCAAATAGGACTTGTCCTACTCGCGATCTGATAATTTTCGCATTGGTTCGGATGTTCAGGATTCAACGTTTGCCCATTATGCTCGTATGCCAGCTTTAAGTTAAAGCTGCTTTTATAGATTAACGCTTTGACACTACGTATATGTCTATTTTTTATACAAAACGTGCAATATTTAAATGGAGGCGGCAATTTTGTAGGCTGGTGTGCTCAGAATTGGGTGCACGTTAAAGAACCCTCGGTGGTCGAAATTTCCGGATCTCTCCACTACGGGGTCTCTCCTAATCATATAGTGCTTTTGGGATGTTAAACCCCGCATATCAATCAGAACGTGCAATAAATGTTTTTTTTTCATTTGTGCCGATCGAGTTCCGACTTCCAACAAATCAGTCAGCCCAACTTTCGCGTTTTCCGAAAACACGAACAAAATAAAAGAAAAGAAGATCAACAAAATCTTAGGAATGGCCGCATCGCCCAAGTGGCCCGCGGACCTGAAAAAAAGGCACGAGCGCCGTCCCCATGCATGGGAAGTAAGAAAGGAGGGCTTCCGCGGCAAGCCTCCTCGTCTCCATTTTGCTTCCTTTCCATGTATTTGGGCACTTCAGCAGTGACGTCATGAAAGAAATTTTCTGTTCGTGATTTATTTCTAGTAGGATGCCTGACAACCACCAGTGGTAAAAGTGGCGCAGCCGCTACCGAGAGCGAATACATGAGAGGTATAGGGAGTTTCCGCACTTTGCCAAAAGCGCAAATTCTGTTTCATGCAGAGCCACCGAAGGCTGGCTCACGCATTCATAGTAACATTTTCTAATACTCAGCCATTTTGAGAGTTAGCTTGTCTTTATGGAGTTCCAGCACACTCCCGGCCTGAAGTTAAGGCTGGCAGCCGCAACTTTTGCATTGCATGCCCTTCCTTCAGCACTTCGGTATACTTGCACGGCGGATTCTTTCAATATGCACTTTAGCCAAATAGCTCAAGAACTATTCTTCATCAATCTATGACTTCTCATTACGAGAACCACAGTTTGCTTTAGTCTAAAGAACTTATGTTTCCTACTCTTCGCAGATTACATCTTCCCAACAAACCACGTAGAGGGATAGAGGCTGTCCTCTATGATATATCAGTGGCTAAGATGCTCCTTTGCTGACCCAAAGGACGCGGGTTTGATCCCGGCCGTGGTCGCATTTCGGTGGAGGGGAAATTGTAGAGGCTCGGGTACTGTCCTTTGTCAGTGCACGTTGAATGACACCACATGGTCGAAATTACCCGAGCCCTCCACTAAGGGGCCCTTATAAAATCATATAGTGGTTTTGGAAAGTTGAACCTCATATAATAATAATATCAGAATATTAAAGGCTTTTTACCTATTTGTTGATAACTTGCTACCCACCGTATAATCCAGAGAGGTTTCATTGCTCATCTCCCGTATAGAAAAGTGCAAGTGCATAGCTGAACTCTTACAGTATTGTCGGTCTCCAACCATAGTGTACACATTCTATATAGACGATGGCTCTCAGACGTTATTCAGGGGATCATGGAATAGCAGCGGTCTGGATGTCACTTTAGCATCAGAATGCCTCACCTGAAACGTTCATTGGTGTACTGAATTAGAAACACGATTTCGTGACCATATTCCTAATTACCTTGTCATCTAAGTGCTAAGGTAACATGTCGCCATAGGGCGTATCTGGATGTATAGACTTGTCAACATTTGAAGTCTTTGTGGAAGCTGAATTGAAAACCGCCTTTGATTCAGTATACAAATGGTAATTGCGGATGCATTGCGGTAATAGTGAATGTGAGACTTGCCGTCTTCAGTTACTCGTACGGAGTTCGATATTGGAATATATAGGCATCGTGCAATACACAGGCGAGTCATGAAAAGGTAGAGGCCCACACACTCAATTCTCGGATATACACGCACACTAAACAAAATATAACTTCACAATAAAAAAACTACAGAGTAAGCGATAAAGATCAATCTTTCAAAGTGGTGCAGTCTTGCAAACCACTCTCCGGCATATGCGTAAGAACTATAAATTTTCGTTAGACGTTGGAGAAAGTATTGCGGTATAATCACGGGTGACAAGATATATACTAAAAGATCGGAAAATGTACGGCGTCCTCCTAATGCAAGATTCTATAATTGACGAATCTTTCTCAATTGTAGTAATGGAAGCTGCTTAGGCAATTTTTAGGTGTTCATCATCCTTCAAGCTTGATGATATAATGTAAGCCACCTTACGCCATCTCAATCCTAATACATATATTATCCTACCACATGTTTTAAGTGCCTCAAGGGGGGATGTTGCCTCCATATGAATGGAAACGCCGCAAGCGTGTCCTTCTTTTTAAAGTGAAAAAAGGGCTCCTCTCCTACTAACCTGATATCCACTGGTTGCTATCATTACCTATTTTGGTTAGCTAACCGAAATTATAATTATCACGTACCTTGAATTTTTTTCATGTCACTTGACTTTGCATCATGTCGCTTGACAATGCAGCGTTATTCAGTCGACAATGGGGTCGACCTTATGCCTCAGATTAAGTAATAGTAGTCAGCCTAGTGCATCTCCGTAGCGCTCATTCTATTCGTGGCAAGATTGATCTATAGGTGGCACCACCGTCTCCGCGGAAGTCTAGATAGGTGGTTTAGCAATATCTACGCTCCTCTCTGCTCAATCGCTGCACGAAGTCTACGCAACGTTACCATTAACAGCGAGTAAAGCGCATTATGTCTTTCAAAGGAATACTCACCGTGAGTGACTGTTTGTTTTCCGCCTGCTACGCACGTGACTGAACTAATTATTTACTTCTGTCTCAACTGCATACAACCTAAAAAGAGCGAAAACAAGATCGTAGCAAGTCCACATATCTGTGCGATGAGTTCAGTGCCACCGTTTGCCCTTACACGCTAATGTTGTTTTTTTTTTTGCCTGATTCTGTTTTTATTATTATTTTTCAGTTACCCTAAAGGCCCAGAGGGCATTACATGGAGGGGAAGGTTAACACTGATTGGGGCCGATAATATAGAAAACACTAAGCAATACAATAGAAATACATGGAAAGAGTAAGTAAAAACAAAAACGTTTGAAGTAAACAATGGCTAAAGAAAAACAATCATAACAAGAAAAGCAACCACGATTTAAACATTGAACAATAAATAATATTTTCATCAGAGGGAGAACACAAATCTTGATAAAGATTAGCTTCGAGATTGAGGAATGACTTTACATGATTAACAAATGATTCATGATCGACAATGTGAGCGATGTCAGTAGGCAGAACGTTCAATGCACAAATGGCGATGAGAAGCGGCGAGTGATAGAACAGATTAGTGCGAGCGAAAATGGGTTCAATTTTATGCTGGTGATCTAGTCATGAAGATATATGTCGAGCTCGCCTGGTAAACACAGGTGGCGACTCCGCTCGATCTCACAGCAAACAGACGTGAGGAACAACCACGATGACGCTTCTCACGGACTCAGTATTGACGTGCTTTTGACAGCTGGCGCCGGGAGCTGAATATTTCGGTGAATTCGGAGATACTTGACTGAAAAAAAGCGTTTTGTACTTAGCGAGCATTGGCCATCTATACACGACTACACGAGCCTTAGAAAACCACAAGATCTGGTTTTGATCCATGTTGCATTCAACCCCTTTTTAGGCTTCGGTTAGGAAAGTCCCTCTAACAGGCTAAGTATTGCACAAAACATGTGCAATTGCTCTTCAGGAGTAGCTCACCCACATGTACATATACGCACGATTACAAAAGGGAGAGACGCTCACGTCTCACTGTCTTCAGTGACAAGGAAATTTGCTTTCAACCGAAAATGGTTGCTTTCAAACGAAAATAGGTGACATGTTCACCAGTATGCCTTTATCTGAGTCCTACTGTAACATCTGATCAAACTTGACCGCATGAATTATTGTTACAATGCTTCCTACTGAGAGTTGCATACAGTAATCCTAACTCATTTCTAATGCACACGGTAGACACTGCCAGCTGCAACAACTGCGACACAAAAGAAACTATATAACATCTTATATGAATGCTCTGCATGCAATGATAATAAGCTTGCTCCTCTTTGAAGAGCAGTTAGTAATATCTCTGACATTGGGCTTTCAAGGGGGGCTGGGGGGATTTTATTATCATAAGTATATAGATGCACTTCTTGATGCACACAGACGGGCTGGAACGCGCGTAACGGACTGGACACCGAATGCTTTTTTTTTCTATGGAGTGAGAGCATCCGTTTGTGTGCAAAGTGTGAACCTTGCTTCTCCTCCTAAGCTGTCAATCCCAGTGCACTGTTTCCAACCACAATCAGCCTTTCTATTACAGCTCTCTTTCAGTCTATTGCCGGGTATATAAAATCAGCTATAGATGGCGTCTACAGAAAGCACGTGTAAATTTCAGACTCAAGGTAAAATATTGAAGCAGGTAACATATTTAAATACCACTACACGATTCTGTCATTACTAATAGCACCACACAAAACAGAGGAGGTCACAGCACTTAACGTTGTACGGTGATATAGCGGGTACACTACTGACGAATGTAACCTTGTACTCACTGCATCTTCATGTAAAAACAGTTTTAACTTCGATGACACATTCTAAGCAACCTGAACCTGTAATTTCAGGGCCACGAAACGACGGCAGTGGGTTTGACGTATCTGCTGTACATTTTAGGACTCCACCAAGATGTGCAGGATAAAGTTGTGGACGAAATCTACTCAATATTTCACGAAAACTTGGAACGTGATGTGACTAGAGAAGACGCTTCACTCATGAAGTACCTCGAGTGCGTTATCAAGGTGTGTTTCATAAGTGAAGACTTTTTCTGCCTGTTTCTTGGTGTAAACTGATGTGAACTAATCGAGCCTAATAATTTAGCTCAATGGGTTCAGTTCAGGCAAGTGTAATCTTAAATTAACATTGTAAACATTGTAAATTATATTCATAACATTGTAAAGCATAAAGTAAAGCATAAAACATAACATTGTAAAACATATTCTAGATTTTAGCAGTTCCCCTTTCTGTGAATCCTTGTATACGAGGAGGCGCTGTATCCCTGTCTAACATTGAACTTAGCCAAAATGTTGGGCTTTCCAACACAGTGATGGCACCAAAGCTTATGCACTACTGTTGAACAGAAAAGCATATCTTTTGAAGGATTATTACCACCGGTGATATGTTTGAACTATTGGTTAGCACGGCTTCCCTAAAAATGACTTTGCATGCCTTCGTGGTTTGAAAAAAAAACTTACCACCTGTAGATACGCAAGGTGTACAAGGAAAAAGTCTGTTTTCACGCATTCAGATTCGTCTGCTAACATTGGAGACAGCCTACAATAGAGAGGTATCCTTCACATGAGCTTCGAATATTTATAATGTATACAAGTAGCCTTAAATCGTTCTAAAAATACTAAGTTAACCCCACGTTTTGCGAAACTACCTCTTTTCATCCCACCTCCACCACCACATAATCCCCCCCCCCCCACAAAAATGACTCCACAGTGTTGATAGTACAGCCATTTGCGTCAGTCATTTTGGTCTCTCTCTCACGTGCTATGCTTCGCTCTGAATTTTGTTTTTGTCACAGGAGTCTCAAAGAATATTCACGATACTTCCAATCTATGGCCGGAAAGTACAAGAGGATTTCAATGTGGGTGAGTAAGCTTGTACGAGACCCGTGTGGTGCGTTGTAAAGAATAAAAGGACATTTTGCACAGCAACTACTGTACAGTACAGAGCTGGAGTTGAAGGGCAGGGAAGAAAAGAAGGCAGGCCGAACTCATCGTGATACGGCCTTATGCATCCGTGCCGTTGCTGTAGCAACCGTAACCGTGGGGAAAATGCCGTCCTCTCTGGGAGCTTTGTCTTTCGTATTTCAGTTATTGCAATAGCAATTACATGGTCACTCTGCGCTGGATTTGGCCAGTAGCGAGCACCATCTTACATCGCATGTATATATATATATATATATATATATATATATATATATATATATATATATATATATATATATAATGTGTGTGTGTGTGTGTGTGGTGTGTGTATGTGCGTGTGCGTGTACGTGTGCGTGTGTGCGTGTGCGTGTGTGTGTGTGTGTGTGAAACGCAATAAAGAAAAATAACTAGCACTTTGAATCGAACATCCGACCTTGTGGGGGCACGGCGTTAGCCACTGAGACACGAAAGAGCACCTCCTTGAAAGCTGAAAGGGCAAGCTATTTATATCTACCACTTACCGCTGGCGATGCCCATCTCGGGGCAATGATCGTGTTTCCAGCATTTCCAGCGAGATGACGCAATGATCGCCGCGCGTCACGAGACCGTCATGACGCGACGACGCGCGCTCAGGACTTCACATCCCCCGCGTACTTTGCTCCGCGGAGGGGTGGGGAAGATGCTCACACGTACGGGTGCTTAGCTCGTGGTGGGGGAAATCGTATGCCCCTGGCTTTCACCGGAACGATTGCGTTGTAGATACCGGGTGCACAAAGGCCACTGCACTTGCTGCACAGTTTCCGTTTGCGAAAACGGTGCACTTTTCAGACACAGCGAAGTAACAACTGAGACCCTTACTCGGGTTCATCTGTAACCGTGAGTACGTTTGTTCGTTATTTGTGCGGGATAAGCGCTGAACACGTTTCGATGTGCTTACCATTCTTCGCGTGACCTTCCAATTAGTTGCTATTGTGTTGATTTCTTTGCCTTCGCGGCAAAGTTGTGGCTTCTTTATATTTTTATCTGCGTTTACTCTGGTTTTCAGCTCACAAGAGTTAATGGCGATGGTTTTAACGCGGGAATTTCTGTTAAAACATCGCTCTCACCACTGCAATAGATGTACGCCGACGTCATTGTTCACCGACTACTTGCAGTAAAGACAGTATACAAAATGACCCTCATTGCACCGGTATATGCGCCTGTAAATTGTTCCACTATCCTAGTTTTAATCAGAGTTTAGTGCAATTGTCCAAATTGTACATATCTGGCAGGATTTTTTCTGATACCTATAGCACTGCGCTCTGCATACACAATCCTTATTTCTTTGTCAGTGGCTCAGAGCTCAAAAGAAGGCGCTTAAGGCGCACAATTATTTAAGTTTTAACCAAGGCACACTCTAAGCACCCTGAGAGTAACACAAAAAAGCACTAGTTATCAGAGAACTTTGCGATAGTCAACGTATTGTAGATTCACCCATCGTAAAAAAAACTATAGGAATCCTGGCCACGACTGGGCACATGCGCAACACAATCAGGGCTTGAAGGTTTCCTTCTGCGTAACACAAACATTACCGAAAAATTTGAAATACCGCAGCAGTTTCAAGAAGTTGTGGTATGGCGATGACTATTATGGTAAACTTGAACTTGTTGCTTTAGGTATACGACGTACGCTTCCGGCCACGGTTAGGGCGAACGTGCGCGCGTGTGACCGTGCTCCGCCGCGCGCAACTACAGAGAGTCCGTCCGCGCGTCGTTGTGGCAGTGCCTGCAGGCGCGGCTTCGTGTCGTCTACTGCAATGCTCACGCTCTTTTTTGCACCGAGCTTGCGTTGCCACGAAACAGACTTTGCTTACAATGTGACGTATTTCCTGCAGCCAAAACAGCCTTCAGATTTAGTGTCGCTACTTGGACACCACCAGATTACGAACGCTAGTGAAGTGCTCTTTGTATTAGAAATACTTAAAAATAGTTTTGCAGCTTCGAATTGAAGATAATAAATGAATATGTTTCAGTAATAAGTGGTAAAAAATTCTAAATTTTATAAAAAGTACTTCATTAGGCAACGTTAGCACAAACGTTTACGTGCCGGCGCTAACGAGGCTAGTGAGTACAAGAATTTCGCGTGAATTTGCAGAGGGAGCGTGTTGAGGGTTATTTCTTGACCATTAGTTTACGGTCTTGATCACAGGCATTTGATGGCGTGATTGGTATCATTCGATAATATAAAAATAGTAGGACTTTTCAGTTTAAAACATAAACATGAATAATTATATTGCAACTGTTTCGCATACACTCTTAGAAAAAAAGGTTGGTATAATCACTAAGTACTAGCCCGTTACTTGTCACAGAATCCACTAACCAGCTAGTAAATGCAGCTAGTAAAAGTAACCCTAGCGAAAGACACTACCTCGTTGGTCTCGTAACAAACACTAGCCTAAAGACTAACAGGCTGGGTGAAAGCACTACGTGGTGGCGTAGTTAAAGTTCCTACCTCGTTGGTAAATGAATAGTGCTAATTCGAGTGGTTAATTCATTACTAAGTTGTTAGTAACCCCCGCAAACAGAGGTTTAGCCTCTTTTGTTAAATATTCGTGGACGTAGCCATATCAATATGATTTTATTAGACAAGTATAGGATAAAAAACGAATTCACAAGGCGGTCGTAAATTATTAATGGCTTTTAATTACGTCATATATCTATACTGGAGTAAGTGTGCAGCACAGCAACATACTTACAGAGAATTGACCACACGATCATATGATGAAATCATATTCACATATGTATGATTGTTACAAGCTACCACTCTAGCGTCGCCAGCGCGAAGTCGGCGACGGGAATGACAGCAGGTTGGTTCGTTCCGTACGCAAGCAGAGACAGTGAAGAGATCAGAGACGTGAGAAAACAAAACAAACTTTACTCTAGTGATATGGCAGCACACGGGATCTAATACAACACTTCAATACAACTAACAACATACATCAACACTTGATACAACTAAAAAATACATATAAAAACAATAAATCAGCTTACGCGAGAGAACTATCACAAACTACACAAACTAACAACAATAGACTACGGGGGAGAAAGTTCGAAGATATAAACAGGTGAAGGCATACGTGTGATGACCGGCCGCGTTGTGTCCCCGACGATGGGATGCGAGCGATCGAAGAGAGTTCTGGCACGACTGCGATGTCGGCGGTGTTGCAACGCTGGTGGCTCCGGGAGGCTAGTGCTTGCAGGAGACTTCGAGCAGGTTAGGCTAACTCGAGGCGAAGTCCCGATGTCTACGTTGCAGACGTTAATATCGCGTCACAACTAGACGAACGGCTACGTTTAGGTGGCCAGCCGATACAGAGCCACACTAAAAACTTCTAGAAGAGATGCTTGTTGATCTGTTTCTACACCATGTTGGTCAGCGACTAGTCTGCCTAGCAGGGCAAAATCGTGCGCTTTAAATCCCCCTCGTGTCTCCTCGCTCTCTTCCTTGGGGACAAGAGACCTCTACATGGGTCCAATCATGTGCGTTTAATTGATGGAAACTCCGCCCCAAAAATATTTTGACCCCACCCCTTTTTAATTGGGAGAGGGCCCTCAACTAGCGAGAGTGACAACCTGTCGGGTTGTTGTCATACGGCTTGGCCACCAGAGCGTTTCCCACGCTTTTCCCCGTGGGAACGGTCAACCATTTGGCTCTCAGCCGGTGCGTCTCGTAGTCTAATCCTTGTTCGGGGTATACCGCGGCCTTCTACGACCTTGCAGACGCCGCCGCAGTTACAAAAGGATCAACCGTCGGCGGCGACGTTTTAAGAAGAGCACCCCATTCTGCACTTCTGGGCTTCCTTTCATGCGCTCGCCGTTCTCACGGTCAGTGGGGGAGTACGGCGCCCGTTAATTGCCGTGACACGGTGTCGCCAAAAATGGCCGTCCGTGACAATGATCAAATGTGAAGCTCATATGCTCATATGGACTCATATGAGCATATGATATGCTCATATGAGTCCATAGTAATATGCACATATTAGTGCATAGGAGCATATGATCCTCATGGACACAAGATAATATGGTCATATGAGAACTCATATGAGCGGATCACGAGAGCACGCGTGAATATATTTACAATTGTGTTTAGAAAAAGTGTTTAACGATTTAGTGTACTGGGTACTCTACTATGGGAGACCATAAAACCGTCCCGGGGGTCTCACACTTGATGAAGCCGAGTCCTACGCCAAGAAAATCTTTAAGACTTCGAAATATTAGAATTCTACCGTAGTAGCAGCTTGAAGACTATATATACCCCTGCTTTGGGACCGCACACCTCGTACTGGTTAGCAGTCACAGAATGTTAAGAATGCTGTTTTATGTGCATCATCATGTACCCTTATATTTACTTACGTGTGTACCATTACGTAGCATGAAACTTCTATTCCAAGGTAGTCAATAAATAATACAGCTTGCCTAAATTTTACTTGCGATCTCACCATTAGGGCAAAATGTACTGCGGCATCTACGACAGATCTGGCAACATAAGCGGCTTAGTACGTGCTAAGCTAAAAACACTAAGAAAGGTTCCCTGGTTAGTAACGGCTAAAGTTACTAGCTGTACTAGCCGGTGGCTAGTAAAAGTATGCTGTGAAGGTAGTAAAATACTCCAGAAACTATTAAACACACGCGTTTACTAACTGATTATTAAATTTTTTTTCTAAGAGTGTACAACTCATGAAAAGAGAATATTTATACACAAATATCTCGCCTTTTTCTCACGTGAGCAATGAAACAACACATTGTAGCTTTGTAAATCAAAGAAGAGTAGTTCGAAAGGCGTTTCAAGAACGATAATAGCGAAAACTTTTTATGGTTGAAACAAAATTATTATCTGACCCCGCAAATATTTCTTGTTGACGTCGCAGCTTGAAGGTGAGCAAAATTGCGAATCTGATTTTATGCGATACCAAATCAACAAGGATCACGGCTTTCTGATAAATTCGATCTTGAGCGTTCTTTCGCTTCAGTAACAGGTGGCGTCTCCGGCAGCGTAAATGAAACCCCTCATTATGCCTGGCTGAGAGCTGCCCAGGACGCGCAAAGCGGCTGCGGATGGCTCTACGCTGCTCCCCTTCTGTTTTTACAGTGGACCACAGTGCATCCGCCGAGAGTCGAAGGAGCAGCCGGTGTAACGTGGACGCTTTCATGGTGCCCCACGTGCTCTCAATAATATTGAGGTCTGGAGATCGCACACGCCGCTCAAGAATTTTCCACATGTTCAGACTCCAGTGATGCTCCAACTTTTTTGGAGTTGTGAATTGGGAAGTTGACAAACTGCAAAAAAAGTCACAGCTTTGCCGCAAAGGCGAAGCAATGAACGCGATAGCAACGAATCGGAAGGTCACGCGTAGAATGTCAAGCCTATCGAAACATGCCCCGCGTTTCTCACGCACAAATAACGCACGAAACGTGCTCACAGGTACAGATGAACGCGAATAAGCGTCGCAGTTGTTATTTTGCCGTGTCTGAAAAGCACGCTCTTTTCCTTAATAGAGACTGTGCAGCAATCGCAGTTACCTTTGTGCGCCTGGTAACAACAAAGTTGTTCCGGCGAAACCCAATGGCTAGCCAAAACGTACGATCCTCACAAATGCAAGATAAGGGCGCGCGATCGAGCGTACACCCCTTTATTCTAACCGCGTGGGATATGAGTGCATGCCGCTGCGGCGTGACTATGTGACGACGTGCGCTCATTGCGCCATCTTTCTGGCAATGCTGAAAACACGATAGCCCCCCCCCCCCCCCGAAATTCCCGCCACCAGCGGTAAGTGGTGGATATAACTATCTTGCCGTGTGAACGTTCTGGGACGTGCTTTTCCATAGCTCAGTGGTTAACGCCTCGCACTCACGTCGCAGTGGTCCGAAGTTTGATTCCGCGCGCCGAAGTCTTTTTCTGGAGTTTTTTTTTCTAGCGTTTTTATATATATAGATACGTATTCATATACGGTGAGTGACGCCAGTGGCGAAATCCAACCAAGAGGGTCCATATATTTGCTATCGCAATAATAAGGTTTCCGTTGGTGACATGACATTATCCAGGACTTAACAGCACTTGTCAGCGCTAAATTTGTTCTCTATCCTCACTAAGGTTCCCCGGCCTCCCAAGTGGAGTGCGCCTCAGACACTCAGAGGCGAATGACCACTCGCTGCTACCCGCTGGATGAATTCAGGCATAATCCAAGGGAAAAGGAATATTTTTGGGAAGCCAAGCTTTCTTATAGAAGAAAAACAATACAAAATTGTGCACCTGTTTGGACTTCCTGATAGGCATGAACACGCTCAGTAAACGTGTAGAAATTTTAAGAAGTGTATTTCAACTTTTGTAGCGCAAAAGTCTGTGTGCCTACATATGCGAGCTTTCACCACCCTTTTTCACGATGAGAAATGTTGGAGTAATGTGCAGAATTGAGTTTTGAGCCGAGATAAAAACTAGCGATGCAATTTCATGAAAGAAGTGGTTGTACTCACGTATTCCACGCTTACTGCCGCAAACAATGCGTGCCCTGGCTGTGGGAACATTGTATTTTAAGTTTCCATAATATTTACTATCACTATATTTTGAAACGAAAAAGATTGGATATTACGCCTCATAAGCAGTGCACATGATGTTGATGGCATACAGAATTTTATTCTAAACTTACTACGTACAAATTTCTCGACTCACGTGAGCTGTTTGTTACCGGCAGTTGTCCGAGGTCCAGACGCACCGCCTTTGGCCCCGCCCTGTGGTAAATATTGACTAGTTGGCTAGAATGGCATTTTCCTACTCGTCGGTCCAGTCTTCATGTTCTTGGGCCAACACTAGGCCCTTTTCATTGTTGATGACCACCCTCACTCTTGGCCTTTGGACAGCTTTCCTGTTTTACAGCGAAAGCTATTATGAGATCACAGCTCGGCTAACGCGCGGTGCCATAGTTGCCCGCTGCCACCACCGCCGATTTCCGTAACAACTATCGCACGAAATAAGAAAAGAACTTAGTACCAAGGACACAGTGGGGCTCGAGGCCGGGTCCGCCGCGTGCCAGCTCAATATTCTACCACTGAGCCACGCCGGTGCTTGGTACCTGTTCGCAAACTTGCCTTAGACAGACTTGATGTCGGGAAAAGAATAGCGTTAATATGAGCAATAAAGCGTTTTAGAACAGCTAAAGAACAACCAGGCATCCCACAGTGCGAATAGCGTAACTAGTGGGTCGTCCAATGCTCCAACCCATTACAAAAGCTCGGTCTTGATAATTTATTAACTGTGGTGCCTACCCATTTCTGGCATAATTCCTCATCGTCGTCAGCCACTGCATGAACAATAGACAATATTTCTTGCAAATATTTAGCGGATACCACGCTTCTCAGAAAAATGACGAAGGATGGCGTAGCGAATGCCGGCCTACTATACCCAGAATGCCAGCCTATTACCCACTTTTCCGAGATCTTGAGCGGCAAATGGTTCTTCTAATGAAGTAATTCTCCATTCGACGTAACTGCCTGCTCCACTAAATAAAGAGCTAAGTAATATAACTTTCCTTAATGCTGTATAAATGATGTCTTTAACCCTTTTAGGATGCCTGCCGCTACATAAAAAACAAATGGGAAGACTGCGAGCAAATAACGCCTTTTCGTAATTTTTTTAAATTATTGCACATGTTTCTTTAGGCACCCTATAAGCACATTGGTCATGAAATGATGTGGGCGAGAGGAAACAGGGGAAAGATAATTCTAACAATTCTATGTTGTGCACTGAAAAACGAAAACGTCATGTTACACGTGAAAGATATAATTCATTGGCAAGAAGTGCTATCGAAGGCACACTCAATCATATAAATTCTTTTTTGTCAACGCTATAGGCCTCAAATATTGCCCCTGCTCGTTGGTCACTAGAACGCCTTAGTTTTTTTTTAATTGGTCAAAAGTACATGACAACCACATACGGAGCTGTACGCTGGTAATATGCTGCCAACAGAACCCTTCAATGTATTTCAGTGTTGTCTAATGGGATCACATACACACCGAACAATTAGGCCAATGTGGCACCCAATGACCCCATGAAAGGGTATTTCAAAGATTACATTATGGGAGTAATCAACAAACATTTTTGCGCGTTTTTTATCACACGCACGAGGCCATGTGTCGTGCCTGTTTACCTTATTGCACATACCAGAGACATTTTTGCAGAGAAAACAACAGTAACGCCTGCATTCGTACTACCTTTCTTTTTATACTATGTGTTACCTTCGTGCTATACCTTTCTTATATTTTGTGTAAATAAGGAATGGCCACCATTCTTGAAGACGAACTCTCCACTTGATGATCATCTCTCACTTTTTTTTTTCGCTGTTTTAGGTCTGCTAAAAGATCTTCTGCTCTTCAAGGCAGAAAATTGTATGGGAAGCCTGCCATATGCACTCGGAGCCTCTTCGAGTCAAAGCTGTTGTGCTTGGCCACTCTCTGCTTTGTGTCTTCTGGTTGCCGTTGTTTCTCGTTTCCTCGAGCATGTACCGGTCGGCTCAAATAGGCACTCTAATGTATATCTTATAACACCCCCGGATTTTGATGTCAAGTGTGGTTCGATGGAAAAAAAAAAGAACCCACTCTTCACCTTGTCGGATTTGTTTTTTCACTATGAATGTGAACGAATGTTTTGCAACCACGCATTTATTCCTTTGTAATCGATGTGAATTTCGTCTCACAAATTTGTCCTACGGTGGAATGATGCCCATCAAAAATGGATATTTTAACATACCTGGTGGTAAAGAAGGAAATAATAGTCATTACCATACTCCTCGCCATGAGGCGGTGGCCAATAGTCGGAGCTTTTTTGTTGCAATCATGTATTTCACTATCCATTACAGTCTAGTACTTTGGCTCCCCTTCTATCTCTCGTATTTGTCCTGCTTCTTAAAAGCTTCGGTTTTGACAATCTCCTCTTGTCTACGTCAACGACTACTTTTCTATAAATCTCATCGCTGCTTATTCTCCCGTCATTACTCAGCACGTGTCGTACTGGCATCAAACGCTGATTGCGTTAAAACCAGAGGCCCGCTTTGTGTGAGTCTTGTGACATGAATATCAACGAGTTAAACTACGATAATCTCAGCCTATAGTTTCCTGATTTTCTCGCCCTGGACACATGGCTCACTTTTTTGTGAACACTTGCACCGGCATGCTTCAATACTCCGGTAGTCAGCTCGTGCTTCGAATGGTGATAAAGCGCAAGTCTCTCTGTAAAATACCAATTTTCCCTTTACAATTTTTTTCGTCTTTTTTTTATCTGCACCTTTGAAAGCCGCTATTATCTTTCTGTTTACAACGTTTCTGGGCAATCCACTGTCTTTGTTTCTATTTTATTCTTTTTTTTTCTGCTTTTGACCCAACGTCGTCTATCTGCACGTTTTATTCTACTGCTAGTGGCTGCGAACTCCTTTGGTTCCTTCTTCAATTATTCCCGTACCCTGCTTTCAAGTTACAGGCATTTCTGCACTCTACAAGCCTCCTTATCTTTCAA
The DNA here is from genome assembly GCA_013436015.1 of Rhipicephalus annulatus. Taxonomy (NCBI): domain Eukaryota; kingdom Metazoa; phylum Arthropoda; class Arachnida; order Ixodida; family Ixodidae; genus Rhipicephalus; species Rhipicephalus annulatus. The sequence continues at coordinate 1,387,944 of WOVY01010462.1, read as the reverse complement.
TAGTTTTCCTTATTATTTCTTCAAACCAAACTTTGCTTGGAGCTTCTCTCTCTTCTAACGAAGCTTAACACATATTCGCTTGGGCTCCCTAATTGTGGTTCTTGCGTCAATGGAATGTTGTCGCCGCCTAACGGGGAAAGTCAAAACCTTAAGATCAAGGAAGACGCTTTGTTCATGCTTGTAGCCAAGGGATGGCGCTGCAAGTTCATTCACTTTCGCCGCGGAAGAAGGAAAGAGTTTTCTTTCCTCCATGACTTTCACTTTCACCAACGTTTTCAGAGGGCAGTCCGGCAATGGTTTACTTTATCACAAATTGCCACGTTAAGGGAGCCAGTACACAGATTCCCATATTTTTTCTGTAATATTATTAGTACAAAAACTTGTGGCTTCTATGTCCACAAAGCGTAGCACAATTGCTATATCACTTCTTAACGGCAGATTATTTAAGTGCAGGATTAACAAACACGCGGGTGTTTTGAACACATGGTGCAATAATGTTTGCTGGCAACTGGTCCCGTTCAGTACAAATATTCGGCGACGCCACGTAAACTTTGCGGCGCGGAGCTCAGTGAAGTCCTGGCGCGAAAGTTTGTTGCAGAAGGTATTGTTTCGCTTATTCACGGCGAAACAACAACTTTCTCGAACGAATGAATGAACCTTGTGAAATTCACTGTTTCACATTTTTTTTTCATTCGTCTCCAACGGCAGTATGCTTGAAAGGGCCCTACTACAAGTCGCAAAGGCTTTATAAATATTTCAGCCCGATACGGGCTCTTACCAATGTACAGGCGTGAGAATAAGTGTGCAGATCACGGGGTCACGTGGCCGAGGGCATCGATGCGCGTCTGGCAACGAGAAGCCTGCTGCGGTGCGCGTCCCGTCGTATCAGTTGGCCTCTCATGTTGCTCTGTCTGCCGGGCTCGTAGCCAAAACGACAACTGGGTGCCCCTGTCTTTGCTCCATAAAATTTGTGCCTTTTGTTTTTCTATTCTTTTTTTACGTAGAAGCTGCAATGGCGCCGGTTCCATTGCCGGTCTCGCGTCGTTATTTATAACGGTTTACTAGCATAACTAAGCGTAGCCAGCCTCCCAAAACCAGATGAAGTCAAGCGCACAAAATTAGGTTTTCTCAGCTCAGCTTGCCTTTGTTGCGTTAGGACAAGTTGAACTTAAATGAGCCTAGTTATAATGAAACAAGCACAATAAATACGAATACGTATATAAAGTTAGTTTTGGAGTATTTAGATTACGGTTAGCTTAATGTGACTAAACTTGATGACTAGTAATTAGTATCTTTCATTGCGCTGATAAAAATTCAACTTCAAACACTTTAATTGTTGTTTATCAGAATTTGTTTTATTAACCAAACTATAATCAGACTAGTTGGATGATGCCACGATCAACCACAGTAAGATATTTTATGCTTACTATGGCGCTGCCTCATAAGCTTAGTTATGCGTGTGTGATTGGATATCAGACTAATTATTCAACCATAACGGGTACACGTCATAACTAACACGAGTGAACACATAAATTTGATGGATTGGTACAGTGTCAGTAAGGAGTACTTATTATATTCCAGGGTTTGGTGCCTCCAGGCTCATTAAGAAGTTGACTTGGATTATTCGGCCAAATTTTGCTCGGCTAAATGAAATGAGTGCACGGTAAACTATGCTTAATTTGATTTGGCTGTACTCGTACTTTTGTCGACCCATCTAGCCGCGTCGAAGCTTTACTACGCTCAAGATAAAACAGCAACCTGGACTGGGCTTAAGATTACACCCGAATTTATCAGGTGATACCATGCTCAACTAGGCTGAATTAGATTCGGCTACACTTACAACTAGGCTTATTTACGTTTAACTTGGCCTATTGTCACAAAGGTGATCTGAGCTCAGGAAATTCAATTTTGTGTGCTTGGCTTCACTAGCTTAGTTATGAATCTACGCTTATGAAGGCTACGCTTAGTTATGAATCAATCGGTATAAATAACTACGCGATTTGGCGTTGGCACCGGCATCGTCGCCGTCTCTACGTTACAAAAAAGCCGCCCGAATCTTCCCACGGGGGGGACTCGAGTAAATACGTCGCAGAGTGGTTGGAGTATCTCGTGAGTGTTGCGTAATTAGGTATGGTTTGGAACTCATCGGGTAGCGATCATCTCGGGTAGGTGAGCGGGTGGAGGCGGGTAACGGTAACCGTAGGTCAGGCTCATCAATGGTACATGCCCATGTACCAACGAGTCCCTAAACGATGCGCACACCAAGTATGACTTAAACGGCTCCAGCAGTCTCTCGTCGTCATCTTTGTCGCTGGGAAAGTTGTCGTTGACGCCGCCACCCTTCAAGTCGACGTCACCAAACGTGCTCCAGAGAACCCGTAACGCGTTGGTCAGCTTCGCTTTGCCCTTGTTGCTCCCGAGCAGCGTAAGGTCGTTGTCGAAGTGCAGTCAGTCGCACACCTTACTGCTGTGTCCGAAGCTGTGGTCTTCGAAGTCGCAATTGAAACGAGCGACCGGCTTCGCAAACTGCTTGGCTCGCTCCGCCCATTTCTCAGCGTGCTCACGTTCACGAGCAGCTTCCGAGCCACCTCTCAATGACGACGTTTGCACGCCGCTTCTCGCTCACGTACTTCTTGTCTTAAAGCTCGCTGCTCACGTTTCGCAGCTGCTCACGAAGTTCGGAATCCACAGCTCGCTTCAAACGCTTGCGTTCAGTGTCGCATGCTCGTCTCTTCGCAGCCTTGTCTCCTGCGTTGCTTGCTGTTGTCGACGCTGAAGACGCTCAAGGTGGGGCAACGTTGCCTTCAACGAGTGGTGGGACCATGATGTTGGGTTGTGCTACAGTACTGGTTGAAGGTGCTGTTGCTATTTGTTGCTTCTATCACGTATACTCGAGTTAAGCAAAGCGTGAAGTCAAGCGATAGAGAGGGAGAGAATAAAAAGAGAGAGGAGGAAGGGAGACAAGCTGAGCATGCGCAGTAGGGTGTGGACGCCGATGACGAGTGACATGGTGCGACAAAGAAATTCTCGGCATTAAAAAAAAACGCCACAAATTTGATAGAGCAAGGACAGCGACACCCAGGCGTCGTTATGGCTACGAGATCGTAGGAGAGAGCGACCTGAGAGGCCAACTGATACGACGGGACGCGCATGCGCACCGCAGCTGGCGTGTCGTCGCTAGATAGCGCGTCCATGCCTTCGGCCACACGATCCCGTGGTCTGCACACTTGTGCTCACGCTTGTACGTGTATTTCACTACTACACGCTGCCATGTTTGTTTAACAATGATGATTTTAGATGTGGTCAGAAAAATGTGACATCTTTTATTACCACACCACGTTTTATGCGTTATATGAATATTTTTGGTACCATGTTATAGTCCTGCAATATATTGCCGGTTTTTTTCCTTTACAAACCTTATAATGTACTGCACTACAATGTTCATTTGCCCGAATAAAAAATACTGAAACATTTTCGGTTAATAATCCCCTACTATACGTTCTACCTTTACGAGTTTTCTTTTCGTTCAATATTGCTGCTTGAACTAATTATTCATTTTTGAATTTGAGTTGTTCAAAATTTTTGTGTACACTACTGGTCATGTAAATCGTATATGCAATGTATAATGAACGCTGACAAGTGTGCTTGACAAGTTCATTCATTCATTTCACCAAGAAAGATGTTGTTTGACTCTGAATTTGAAGAACTACAGTTTACACAATTCTATCTCAGGCCTGCGAGGTATTTTTATATCAGTAATAAAAATAATTTGGGGGTATCTTTATATTTGTGTTTGTGCATGTATCCTACAGTACTTTCTACGAGATAGGCTGGATCTTCTATAGTTCAGCGTTTAGCAACGTCTCAACAAGTGGCCTTATGTTTCTTGGCGATCAATAGGCAGCTATCGCACCAAGTTCAACAACGTTACTGAGGCCTAACAGGCACAGATGCGAAGGAATATTTAGGGAATTTATTCGTAGTAACTGCAAAGTAAGTGGGAAAAAAGTAAAATGGACAAAAACGTTACTTGCCGACAGCAAATACCGAACCTGCGACCTTTTAATAACGCGTCCGATGCTTTGCCAACTGAGCTACGGTGGCTGTCATCCCTTCGTCGGCATATGTGTGCGCTTAAACATGGGAAATCTCATTTATATTGGCTTTAATGAAAAGAATGAGCTCTTAAAATTATGCATTCTTTTATTCAAGTACGAAGAGGCTGTGTTAGCGAGATAGGTCACGATATCAACATAACCGGTCCCCTCGCTACATTTTCATAGAACCTATCATAGGGTTCACCTCGATCACCTGAGATTTGTCTAACGAAATTTGTGGTTATTCCGGTGCTCCGAAATGTGCATCGGCAAAACAGTTTCTTAGAAAGAAAGAGCATCGCACTACCGCTTCATTATTCATAATAGTTGTGAATTCTTTTTGTCAACAGGAAAATATGTTGTACCTAAAGGGAGCACCTGTGTCATTCTTGGCCAAATGTTACACAAGGACCCGACCTACTTTCCCGATCCAGAGGTATTTGATCCAGATAGGTTTCTTCCGGAGAACTCCAAGGGCAGGCATCCATACGCCTTTATTCCTTTCTCCGCCGGTCCAAGAAACTGTGTTGGTAAGCACTAAAATATGTCAGTAAGCCCAATATTCATGTCGGTAACCCTCGGTCATCCAGTCTGTTCATGCAGCGTCAGAATAGACTAGCATTCGGTCTGGCGGACAATTTCTGTCGAGAAGGGTTTATTGTGACATTGTGATAGCAGTTAAAGGGACACTCTTAACGGGTTTTGGTTCGCCGTCATGTCCTGTATGAAGTCAAAATCAATAACATCACCCCGCACATCTTATGTTCTACAAGTCGGTAAAAGCGCACGAGTAGGGGCCACGAACGCAGCTGAAGCACAGATTAAACTAACCGGTTCATGTCGCGCGTGGAGTGCACTTGTGATAACGTCCCTCCTGCGAGGCATGCCGTCGAGTGCTCCTCAAACAACCAGGAAACTTCACGCCCGTCTTGCCCAGGGCGACGGAGCGCGGGCGCCGCATGTGAGTGGAACGCTGCTTCGCTCGAGCAACAAGTGTAGACTTTGACTGTAAGGGTGCGGTCCCGAGCACTGGCACACGAGCTCTCTCGACAGACATCAACAAAGGGCTCGTGTGTCCTTGTACGTGCTGTGCTCTTAGTGGCTTCGCTTTCAGGCAACCAACAGCACAAAAATCACTTTCTTAACTGTAGTGGTTGTATGCCCTTACAGCAACATTAGAGGTTTTCATTCTGTCTGGTCCACAACTATACGCAAAATATTTAGCGTGTACCAGAATACTGGGCGTGAACTGCACATGCGTGTGCCTGTAAAACAGGGCTGCGCCGCTCAAAACGATTGTTGCCACCTCAAATATATCGAGTGGCTGCCGCGCGCTGTGTAGCTCGCTAGCTTCGAATAGATGTTTTCATCTGCTTGATATTGATGGCCTTAGCCTTCGGCAGCAGTGTATTTGTGTTGATTCGGCAATATTTTTGTGAGATTTACTCAAATAATCAATGCTGTAGCTTTAGTAAGTTCATCATCATCATCATTATCAGCCTGACTACGTCCACTGCAGGACAAAGGCCTCTACCATGTTCCGCCAGTTAACCCGGTCCTATGCTTGCTGTTGCCAATTCACACCCGCAAACTTCTTAACCTCATCTGCCGACCTAACCTCCTGTCTACCCCTAACTCACTTGCCTTCGCTGGGAATCCAGTTAGTTACCCTTAATGACCAGCGGTTATCCTGTCTACGTGCTACATGCCCGGCCCATGTCCATTTCCTCTTCTTTATTGCAGTTATGATATCCTTAACTCCCGTTTGTCCCCTAATCCACTCTGCTCTCTTCTTGTCTCTTAAGGTTACACCTACCATTTTTCTTTCCATTGCTCGCTGCGTCGTCCTCAATTTAAGTTGAACCCTCTTTGTGAGTCTCCAGGTTTCTGCTCCGTAGCTAAGTACCGGCAAGATACAGCTGTTATAAACCTTCCTCTTGAGGGATAGTGGCAATCTACCTGTCATAATTTGAGATTGCTTTACAAACGTGCTCCACCACAATCTTATTCTTTTAGTTACTTCAATCTCGTGGTTCGGCTCCGCAGTTATTACCTGCCCTAGGTAGACATAGTCTTTTACAACTTGAAGTGCACTATTACCTATCTCGAAGCACAGCTCTCTTCCGAGGTTGTTGTACATGACTGTCGTTTTCTGCAGATTAATTTTAAGACCCACCTTTCTGCTCTCCTTGTCTAACTCCGTAATCGTGAGTTGCAATTCCTCCCCTGAGTTACTCAGCAATGCAATGTCATTGGCGAAGCGCAGGTTACTAAGGTACTACCCATTAACTCTTATCCCTAACTGTTCCCATTTTAGGCTTCTGAAAACCTCCTGTAAGCACGTGGTAAATAGCATTGGAGATATTGTGTCCCCTTCTTGAATGGTATTCTGTTGCTTTCTTTATGAAGCACTATGGTAGCAGTTGATCCCCTGTACATTTCTTCCAGGATGTTTATACATACTTCATCGACGCCCTGATTCCACAGTGTCTGCATGACGGCTGATATTTCTACTGAATCAAACGCCTTCTCGTAATCTATGATGGCTATGTATAGTGGTTGGTTATATTCTGAGCATTTCTCTATTACCTGATTGATAGTGTGAATGTGGTCGATTGTTGAGTAGCCTGTTCAAAATCCTGCTTGTTCCTTTGGTTGATTGAATTCTAATGTTTTCTTTACTCTGTTAGCAATTACTTTTGCAAATAGCTTGTATACTACAGAGAGCAAGCTTATCGGCCTGTAATTCTTCATGTCCTTGTAATCTCCTTTCTTATGTATTAAGACGATGTTAGCGTTCTTCCAAGACTCTGGTACTCTTCCCGTCAGGAGACACCTCGTGAACAGGGTGGCTAGTTTTTCTAACACAATCTGTCCTCGATCTTTCCGCGAATCTGATGTTACCTGATCCTCACCAGCAGCTTTGCCTCTTTGCATTCTCTCGAAAGCTTTTCTGACTTCTTCTATCATTACTGGTGGGGTGTCATCTGGATTACTGCTAGTTCTTATAGTAATAATGTCGTGGTTGTCCCGTTTACTGTACAGATCTCAGTAAAACTCCTCCGCTACTTTAACTATCCTATCCATATTGGTAGTTATTTTGCGTTCTTTGTTCCTTAGTGCATACATCCAATTTTTCCCTATCCCAAGTTTACTCTACACTGATTTGACGCTTCCTCCGTTTTTCGAAAGCTCTGACAGTTCTATTTTGTCTGTTGTATTTGAGACTTTCATCATTTGACGCTTCTTAATGAGATTCTTCGTTTCTTGAATAAGCTTGCCAGTGTCCTGTCTAACTACCCTGCCTCCAACTTCCACTGCACACTCCGTAATGATACTCGTCAGATTATCATTCAGTGTATCTAGCTAAGGTTGGTTTCCTCACTTAGTAAGTTATGCTCCCGGAATCTTAGAGGTCGTAAAACGCGTTTTTGTTTATTGTCTCCTTTCTTCTATAGGTGGCGCCAGATGACGTAGTGGCAGCTACGACGCACGCTATCCGGTAATACGTCCGCCCTTTGCATTACCGAAATACCGGACAGACTAAAAACCTCTATTATGCAGCAGCACTATGAAAGCCGCGCTCAAGTGGGCGTAGTGTAATCCAGCAGACAAATCTAAACTGGGCGAAAAAACGCGTAAGAACATAGGAAGGCGCACTGGAGTACATGGTATGGTAAAATAAGCGGGAAGAGGGGGGGGGGAGGCAGGGTGTTGAAGATGCAAACGAAGGGTAGTATAACAGTATAGAGGAGGCGAGCGGACGAGTGAGGTGAGTGGAGAGTCGGAGACACGCAAGTGGCAGGACGTCAAGGAATTTACTTTGGTGCAAAACCATGTCCATGTTTGCTTAGCTTTGATCACCTATGTCGTTTCATCGTTAAGGCTTCCCCATAGCTCCACTTTACGTGAGGGTTTACAATATTAGGCCTGTAAAAGTGACGCATAAAGTGTAGAGTTAAGCGAGGTCGAATGCAAAAAGGTCAACTGCTAGTCCAAATAATGATATTACGGATTTTACGCATCTAAAAAAACTATAGGCTTATGAGAGACCCCGTCCTGCCAGGCTCCCAAAATTTTTACTGTCTGGACATTTTCAACGTGCACCCTAATTTAAGTGTGCAGGCTTCACCAAAATTCTGCAGCCGCGGCCAATATCTGATACTGCAATCTTCGAGTCAGCAATTGAGCACCATAACCACTAGACAATCGTGGCGGGTAGCGGCTTGCGTCCCTTGATATACCTTTACCTGATATACCGCTATCACATTCATTGCTTCGTCCTTGAGGCAAAACTGTGATTTCAAACACCTAGCGTATCTTATCCAAGAAGGAACTTCGACCATTACTATTGGTCTAGTTATCTAACTTGCAGCCTACGTTTTTACGCTCTCGTAGTCGTCTCCTCAACATGGTAATATACAAAACCTGGCATAGAAGGACATGACTCAGTGAAGAACAAGATTCACAGGTGATCACATAAGTAACGTGACTCACTCTTTCCACCATTCACAAGTCATAAATACCTGCATACCGCAAGTCTTGGTGTGCGCCACAGGTGGTTCACATTCATCAACACAGGAACAGGCATCAGTCGCCGAACTCACTCGAACTCACTTGAACATGGATCGAATCGTGAGTATGAGCCTGGATGAGTCGGGGTCAGTAATGTTTTGGAGAGTTTGAGTTTCAGTGACTACGGTTGAGGAAACATTTCGCGAGTGTGAGTTCGAGAGAGTACGGTTCAGGAAAAGTTTGGTGAACCTGAGTCCGAGTGAGTCCAAAGCACAACATGCACTTATTAAGTGAGTGTGAGTGAGTTCTACTTATTTTTACCGACCTATGGTCCCGTCTGTTCTTCTTCAGCATTACTATCTACCTTAGCTAAATGCACATTTATAGTTTCACGTCTTCTAAGATAGTATCATTCATACACCATTTCGATATTTATAGGTGTTAAGCGTGATTTACGTAAGGGCGTACCTTGACCTCCCCCAGCCAACCCTTCCAGTGAAGCTCTTGATAAATATACCGTACATTAATATATACTTAAAAATATTACTTTCTTTACTCGTTTGCAAACACTGGTTACTCATATTGCGAGGTACAATATCAAAAGGCGCCAAGACGAGCACTGATTACCAAAGATATTTTTTAAAAAGCATTTTTACCATGTTTGAACAAGCTGATTTTAGGCCTACGGACTCATGTGTTCACTCACTCGAAGTCACAAGGCTCAGATCAAGCCGTGAGTCAGAGGGTGAGTCAGTATGGGTGTGTAATGCTTTGGTGAGTAGGAATCCGAGAGCTTCCGATTGAATAACATTTTGGAGAGATTGAGTCTGAGTGAATTTGGCTCAGGAAACTTTCAGTGAGTCTGAGTGAGTTCAAAGCGCAAAATGTATTTCATGAGTGAGTGTGAGTGGTGTCCACCACTTTTTCGGGCCTATGGGGACAGGAGAATCAATTTTGTTCATCTTAAAGTGACAGCGTTAAGGTTCAGGCACCGCAGTTGAATTATTGCTGAAACCGTAATCTAACGAAGCTATTTTTCACAGGATTCAAGTATGTCAAGGCAGAGCTTTTATGAGCTTCAGCAAAAGGCAGTTTGGAAGCTTTGTTTCGGGATAATGCCAATTAATTCTGATAACTCTTGGTGTTTAACATCTCAAAATCACTATATGTTTATGATAAATGCCATAATGAAGTGCTCCGGCAGTATAGACCACTTATGGTTCTATACGTGCACGTAAATCTAAGCACACAAGCCTTAAATATTTTTGCTTCCATCGAAAGTGCGGCCAACACGGCCTAGCTTCGATCCGCGAAAGGTGGGTCAGCAATCGAGCACCATAAGCTTTACACTACCATCACGGTTGGGACAACAGCATTCGTGTTTGCTGGTATGCCTATCCGCTTTCATAATATTGCACCAAACAGTACACCACTGTGATTGAATTTCTATTGAGGCGAAATGCTACACATGAAAGTGCATGTTAAGGAACCCCAGGCGATCCAAATTGCGGCAGCCCCATACTACGGCATGCTGTTAAAAGATATTGTGGTTTTGGCGCCTAACTTTTTGACATTTTGGCGCCTGCAGAAAGCATACTTGTTCTCTGCAGGCGCGTCGATGCCGCAATGAGCAAAAGTTCCAAGATCCAGTACATTTTAAAGGGTTATAAAACACAATATGAAGCACGACGACATGTTTCAAATGCTTCTTGCGAAGTCTCCTGGCACGGTGTCTGAAGTGATAACTCTGTGACAGGACTACGACAAATTACGAGGCAACGAGCTCTCACCCATCGTTCATCTCAGCCTAACCAACCGCTCGCTGTACTGGACGTCGTGCCTCACCTCTCACGCCTTGTCACACAAATGAGACTGTGCGTGAGGAGGTCCCACGTCAGCTTTCCCTCTTGCCGTTTGCTCAGCGCCAAGAGCTCCCACCGCAGCAGCTGCTGCGGCCACCAACCCATTGGCTCGTCTGCTCTTACTTGTGATTCAGGACAAGATTGCCCAGGCTATGCCGGTGCCCTTTCAGCAGCCCATTGTCGCAGCGCCTCTTACTGACCCTGAGACAGTAAAAAGGCAGCAGCTACGCCAGCCCTCGCCGTTCGATGGACAGCCGTGTGCCCTCGCTCTAACTAAGTCATCCACCGCATGAGCTCCTCTCATTCCTTCTTTCGATCCGAACTTGAGCTCCTCCCGTTGCGACCAGCCTCATGGCTGGTCGCAACGGGAGGAGCTCAAGGCTCCCGACAATACGAGAGCGACAATACGAGAGCGAAATAGTATAGCGCAGCACGCACCCAGTCATTCCATGACCACACGCATCAAGCCACACACGAGCTGGTTGTCAGAGAAGACATCAAAATTTCACCGACAGTAGCTGTTTTTCTCTCTCTACTTTACTATGTCATGTGTGATGACACTAATGAAGTTGCATTCTGTGAGCCATCAATCGGAAATCCTTTCTCCTCCACCCCGCTGCGGTGGTATAGTGGCTAAGGTTCTCGGATGCTGGCCCGCAGACCGCGGGATAAAATCTCTGCTGCGGTGGCTGCATTTCCGATAGAGGCGGAAATGTTGTAGACCCGTGTGCTCAGAGTTGGGCGCACGTTAAGAGCCCCAGGTGGTCGAAATTATCGGAGCCCTCCACTACAGCGTCTCTTATAACCATATGGTGGTTTTGGGACGTTAAACCCCCCCATGTCAATCAAACCAATTCTTCTCCCTTATCCAATCTTTCAATTTCTAATGCAGCCAGAGATTTCTGCCTCACAAATCCCTTTCCGTATCCCATGATCTGTTTGAAGGTGAATTTCTAGGATGCGCGTAGCCCATTGATAAGAGACAAATTTTTACCGTTCAGTGAGAAACATCCTGATGTGACCTCGACGCCGTCCGTGCCCTTCACTACTCTGATGTACCGGGTTCCAAATAATTCGATTGAACGTTCGCAGACGGACCGTATCTGAACGATCTGATCTCCAGCTCCTATACAATTTTCGAGAATCTTTTGAAGTTCATCAACCTGGTCTTAGCCACACTTCTACCAATCTTCTTTCATAGACACCGGCTTCCATGCACCAGTGCGGTAACGACCATACCGTGTTTCCGTGGCAGAACACCACGTAAATATCAAGCAGATTCACAGTATGCTGCAACGTGACGTGATTCGACCTTGACAAAGTCCATGGGACTCACTTGTAGAGGATGTTAAATAAAGGATGGTTCTGTTCGCTTCTGCATGGATTACCGGTGCCTAAACAAGATAAATTGAGAAGACGTGTACCCTAAACTCATGATTGGCGATGTCATTGATGTATATTTTACAAGGTGGCGAGTTTTTAATCGTTAGGTTTGCGTTCAGGGTACTGGCAGGCGCCTCTAGCAGATGCTGGCTGACAAAAACAGTGTTTGTAACAGCCGACAGTCTATGTTAATTTAATTTTATGCCCTTCAGCCTCTGCAATGCACCTGCCACCTTCGAACGCATGCTAAATTAGGGTTTTTTGGGTTCGAAGTGGCAAATGTGTCTCTGCCATCTTTACAATATTGTCGTTTTTGTGCCAGACTTTGCAACATATCTCGATCACCTTAAACACGGCCTCACTTGCCCGAAGAATGCTCATAACCAACTCATCCTTAAAAGGTGCTGCTTCACTTCCCGGCCACTTGACATTCTCGGTGCCGTCGTATTGAAGAGAGGTTCACTTCCAGACCCGGCTAAATTACGGACTTTCACCTACTTCCCCAAATCAACGACTTTGAGGCAGTTACAAAGCTTCTTAGGGCTATGCTCCTACTTTCGCTGGTTCGTGCGCAACTTCGCATCTATTGCAGTAACACGGATGAGTGGGCTAGCTCTTGGTCTGCAATTTCATGTTTTAGTGTCCGTGTGTGTGCGCGCACCCTTATTCAGTTAAAAGATTTGCCTCCATTTTGCGCCTTTGACCCAACGTTTAGGCAGCGCCACACATACTTCGTCATGGTCTTCCGAGCGTGACGAAGCCTTATCTCCACCTTTTGTCGTCTCCTGAATTCACCTACAATACTGCGTCGCTACAATCATGCGGTGGCAAGTGGCATCCACACCGACACCAGCGGTGTCAGCCTCGGTGCGGTTCTCGCGCAACGAAGGCCTGGATTCACCGAATATGTCGTCACATAGGCCAGAAGCACTCTCGCAATAACTGAGTCGAACTTAGTGTCACCCAGAAAGAATGCTTGGTGATCGTTTGGGCGCTGGTGAAGTTTCCCCATAACTTTACGGTCGTACTTATAAAGTATTAACCAACCACCACGCATTATGCTGACTGTCTTCTCTGAAAGATTGATCGGGTCGTCTGGCCCGTTGGGGCAATAGGCTCTGAAGGGGCCCTGCAATACTTTTTGAGCATGGTCAGAAAACGCTTCTGATCGGTAGTAGAGGCTCCCGACAATACGAGAGCGAAATAGTATAGCGCAGCACGCGGCCTGGAATTCACAATAAATTATCAAAGTCAGCTAAAGCTACTTTGTCTTCTCCCGACAAATGACGAAAGGCGCTCAAAAATTACTCGTAAGGCCAACATGGCATGCTCAGTCGTTACAAGGATCGCCGTGGGAGGCCGTGACTTGTGCGCGCGTGCGCGCGGTCACACTAAACAAAACCGCGTATCCGAAGGAAAAGAAAACAGTGCTAAAGGTTGTGAGTCGCGGGTGACGCATTTTCTTTGTTCTTACTATCCCTCCCTGCTTGTATTCATGCGCTTTTGTCCGGACAAGAGAAGAGACAATGTGATAGCAGCTTGTGACAAATCTTTGTAACTCCGCTCATAGTGGACGAATTCCGAAAAAATTTACGGCATTGAATTCGTGAGGCAAAGGGCTTTTTTAGTGAATTCATTTAATGGTTACTTAAAAAAGTGTTTCAGAGCCCCTTTAGGAATATGACATTCGCTTTACACACCATTCCGGTCACAAGCATGCCGATGCTGATCCACTGTCGCGGTCCCCGCTATGCTCAGGCATCGCATCAATTCCCCAGAGCACATGTTGTTAGCTCCTGACGTGCACATCATCTCTTCTTCACAACGCAATAATTCATGAATAGCTTCGATTCTTGATGCGTTACCTGAGACACCCACACTTCCAAGCACACGAACACTGTAACGCTAGGCTCCGCACTTCATTATTAGTGATGGCCTTTTGTACCGGTGCAACTACACACCAGATGATAGGAAGGCGCTACGTCACTCCCCTAACGCTGGGCTCTACAATCTGCGGGTCGTTTTATTCCGGCCCGCAATTTGCTCACGCCGGTGCTTCAATACCTAATGGTGCCTACGCGTAAAATGGAGCGGAATGTTCACGTTCGTCCACCAGTTCATTCGCGGCTGCCACGAGTGTCAGCGGCAGAAAAACCTGTCACATGCTGCAGCAGGTTCGTTGCAGTCATTCCATGACCAGGCCGCCCATTCTACTACAGTAAAGTTCACCTCTATGCACCATTACTATTGACAACGGCAGGCAACCGATGGATTATCGCGGTTGTAGAACATAATTGTATTGTTGTAACACCTCCACAATGGTAGGAAGAGCAAAACTAGACTGGAAACACTCTTCAGTTGACAGTAAGCGCTCTTTCCTGTCCATTTTGTCTCTTCCTACCATGGTCACACCGTTATTACAATACAGGCACGATGAACCAACACACCCAAATTAAGATCTTGCTGTTGCGGAGCATCTTAAACGGTACGCCGAAACTGCTGCTCTTCCCACAGTGACATCAGAAGACGTCGTATCTTTCATTATCAATCGTTGTTTGCTTCGTCATGGTCCTCCTTGCCAACTCCTCAGTGACCGCGGGCGTGTATTTCTCTCAAGTGAAATCCGAGCATTTCTTCAACAGTGCCATATTGTACACTGGAAGAGTACAGCCTACCACCCTTAGAAAACCAGTTTCCCTGAGCGGTATAATCGTAATCTGGGTGACATAATCACGACACATATCGCTTTTGATCAAACTGAGACCTCGTTCTTGCATTTGTGACCTACGCGTATAGCACCGCTACGCAAGTCACTACCGGGTTTTCGCCGTTTTTTTTTTCTTCTGGATGGTTGCGAATCATTGCACACCATCGACTCTTTGCTGCCACATGCACCAGATCCCTATAAGTGCATGCCTGTCTTGTAAGCCACTCATTATGCAAAAGAGTGCCGCAAGCTTGCCAAGCGTCTTACTACAGCTGACCAACATCACCAGAAGAATACCCGCGACGATTACCATACTCCTTAAGCAACAGCAACGTTCGTTCCTGGGGCACTTGTATCGCTGCATTTACTGCTCAGCACTCCTGGTTTATCCCCCAGCTACTGTCCAAATATAATGGTCCCTCCCACATGGTCGAGCGTACATCACCAGTGAACTAAGCCATTGAACCTCTAACGCCACTGAACGACCGTCGTCGGCGTGGACGTGATACCACTCACGTAGACCACCTCAAGCCATACTTCAGCCCGCTTGTGCCGACCTGTTAGATTGGCAGGATAGCTTCATCTTTTTCACGGGGTACTAATAATGTAGAACGGAAGACGTTGACATGATGGGTTGAGCTGTCATCACCACGAGGCGAAGGCACAAGATTGGCAGTTCAGCGCCATCACATTGGTCCTCCTGCATACTTTTCGACATACCACCCGCGTGCTCGGGTCGCTCACTAAAACCCCTTTACAAAAGTAAAAACACCCACATCAGATAAAATTATTACTAACGGAAAAGGAACTACCAGGATGCGATGAATACCGTGAACCATTACCTTTAATGCAGATTTCGATAGCATTCCCACATACAGAAAACACAAACACTTCTGCGTATTTGATAAGTTAAACATACAACTTCACCCAATATTGCCTTTAGCATATGATCCACCGGTACCTCTCGTTGACGCGGTAAACTGTTTATACAAAACAAATTTGTTTTAGAATGAGAGTTATTATTTTTCAATGCGTGTTGCATTTCCCGGTGAAATTTTATCACCTTGTAGCTGACACATCATAACCTGAACGGACTTTTCCCCATTGAGCCCAATTAAACTGTCTAACGTGTACATATCAGTCGTTCTAATAGAAAGCTAGAAATGCTATGACCGCAAGATGTGCAATATGTTTTTTTTCCGCAGGTCAGAAGTTTGCCATCACAGAAGAAAAGGTTATAGTGGCCACAGTGCTCAGACACTTCCGCATAACGTCCCTTGACCACCGGGACAGACTGATACTTTCTCCACAACCCATTCTTCATCCGCGATCGGTGTTCGGAGGCATCAGGGTGAAGTTTACACCAAGGCGACCACTACGACTTCAAAACGCGTGATAAGCTGACTCTAGTGAACACAGCAATAAAACGTTTTCGTACTTGATGGATGGTTTCGTTGGAGCTTCAAACTCATTTCAAGAGCTTGTAAGAAGGCATGACGAGGTTGGTAGGCTTGAGAGATACTGAATAAATCTACACTGCAAGTTGCATTTCGAAAACATCATTATCTCACCGTCTGCGGAGGGCTGGTAACACACGAAAAAAATGAAAAGACTCTCGGCGGTACACTCTTGAGATTCCCATAGCATCACTGGACCAATGATAGAAATTTTGAGGTTGAATATTTATGGAAATAAACATTTTCTGAGACAAGAACGTCTCGGTTGAGTGACAGTGTACACAAACTAACCCTGAATATGAGGCATATAAGAGTTTCACTGTGCACACGAAGAGCAAGAAGCCCTCGACCTATAAACTTTCATAATTTTGTAACTATACCGGGCAATCTGGCACTGCCATAGTTCAACTATGATGGGTTGTCCAAAGTTCTCCCTTTGCTGCGTTCTCGCAAACTCTTGATAGGACCTTCGTTCTAGATTATTTTATACGTGAGTTCATCTCTTTACTACCCTTTTTATCCCGGGGAGCAACAGGGAACTGTAGGTATACAGTGAAACTAACCAGTGCCTTCAACGCAGACGTTTCTTTTATGCTTTATGGTTAATTCTCAAAAAACAATAATATTAATAACGGCTGCGGTGGCAGCATTTTCGATGGAGGCGGAAATGCTGTAGGCGCGTGCGCTCAAATTTGCATGCCCGTCAAAAAACCCCGGATGGTCGAAATTTCCAGAGCCCTCCACTACGGCGTCTCTCATCATCATATGGTGGCTTTGGGATGTTAAACCTTAGTATAATTCAATCATAATAATAATAACAAATACATTTGGAAGCTGCATAACTACAAAGATCGATATTGAGTATGCAAGAAACAGTACGCGCGTGGCATTGTGCATACCCGAAGAACCACCGGCATTTATCGCTGAACTAGTCGCACTACGAGATGGCGTCAACTGAGAGACTGGTTTTTATTGAAACCACCGATCATACGAAGCCCGCCATACGTCTTTAGCTCGACGAAAGCAATTCACGACATCCAGGTAGCCTGATCCATGGCATTTCCAGATCTCACTAATCAGCCAGTGCGAAATGTAGATACACTGATACCTATCAAATTGTTCGCATGCGAAACAGCATCTAGCCAGTCAGTATCTCTTCCAGTCACTCTGCAGCCATAGCAGGCCCCCGTCGGTCACAGTCACTGTATAGAACGATCTTTATACAGTAACTCTAACAGCGGTCGCAATATCCTACAGGAGTTCCGCGGTTAAACTTCTACATGTCACTCTATGATACGCCTACACAAGTACTGAAGGAAATAGACACGGAATAGCTGCCATAGGAGGGCAAGTGGTTGTGCATCACAACCCCAGTGTGCGGAGGTTGTGGGCGTCGCTTCCTCCAGCGGCAAGCTGTTTAATTTTCTAGTTTCAGCCTTTTTGTGGCTCAGAGTTACAATGCTTTAGCTAAAATACAAATGGTGCTCTTTACGCATACCTTGATTTCATTACGTAGTTGGCTCAATATGGTTCTGCCCGTGGAAAAATACAGCCGCTCGCCAACACTGCTCAATCCCCTAGACTTCGTCACCTCAACTTGCATTACCTTTTGTATCTTGTAGACTTAATTTATGTGGACAAAACTTGACCTGCCCTGTACGACTGATATGCCCAGTCCGCCCCAAGTGAAGTGGGGTCAAGCTAGCCAATGCTTTGCCTGAAAGCTCAATTTTAAATGCTGGCATAACTTCGGCGTTTCATGCGTCCTCTTCTGCGAACAAACTGTGGTACTTGCACAAAGAACAATGGCGTTCTTTTTGTGTCACCTGTATGGCTACGCTTTTTAGGAAGGAAGCCGATTATGGTCGAGGCTTGTCCGTTGGCGTTAGCGTTGGCGTTTTGGGCAGTAGTCACCGCTGAAGATGACAATGATGACTATGAATAACAAGCGCGTTCAAGACAACACATCTTTTTCTAATTTATTTTTATCTGTAGTTTAACGTCCCAAAACCTCCATTTGATTATGAGAGACGTCATGGTGGAGGGATCCGGAAATTTGGACCAACTGGGATTCTTTAACACACACCCGAATATGAGCACACGGACCTACAGCATTTTTTCCTCCGTCCAAAATGCAGCCGCCGCAGCTGGGGTTCGAACCCGCGACCTGCGGGTCAGCAGCTGAGTACCTTAGCCACTAGACCATCGCGACGAGGCCACAACCACCAAGAGAACAGGCCCAGACCTCGTCTTTGCCAACTTAGGGCTACATCCGATGCCACTAAGCAGGAATATTGAAGGTAAAATGAAATGCACAACTCAAGAAAACATACCAGTTGAGACTAATAAACATTTATATAGCAGTGCACTACTTAGCGCTCATTTACAAGCGTGAGTGGTGATTGTCCCGGGTGATTTGCAGTAACACCGAAAGATCCCTCTGCTTCACTCATCAGTCATTCCCTTCATTCATATGCTGTGAATTTTGATGACTAAAGTTTCAGTTAGTAATCGATTTTAAAAATTTGGCTTTATTTGACAAAGTGCCGGACTGACTTTGTTTTAGTGTGAGTTTCATTGCATTCTGAGGGACCAAAATTTTGTAAGTAGAGATATCTCTGTGGCTTCAATGTTTCTGGGCGCCAGGCATGCCAAGTTCATGTAAGAACTTGAGAGAACGCCGCATGCTCAGTAGGACCGTTTTGCGGCTATGTGGCTCTGCACAAGCGCTATGTATTTGTAATATAGCTAAATACGCGTTTTAGAAGTTATATTTAGAATTTAACTGCTTCCTTTGGGACATCGATTAAGTCAAGACGACATGCATGCCGTAATTTTCAAGTTAACAAGGAGCAAATATTTTAATTGGGAGAGCACCGATAATTAACATGTCGAGGCAGAGCCATCAACTAGTGAAGGACGCTTGAGCAATGCTACTGCTGTTGATGAGAGTATTCTATTTGAACGTAACCATGGACACAATTGTATAATGATGGTCAAGACCGATAAAAATAATGACGAACACGAATTAGAACACATGAACCAGCTAATGAATTTTTATTAGTGATAGCTATATGACGATGATATTGTTGAACTTGTGGATGAACCCATGGATGATGGCGTTATGAATGATGATGGGGAAAGAGTTCAATCGATCGTCAGCAGGCGACCACGTGAGCATTTATGAAGATATTCATGTTGATGATATTAAGTGTGAGCGAGTTGAACTTATGATGGAGGCGTTGATTATGTTAATTACTGATGATAATAGTAACTATTTTTTTTCAAAGAGACCCGTTAGCAAGCACATTTTCATGTACGACGAAGAAGGACGGTGAACCTTGCGTCCACAAATGCGGATACTTGTTTTCTTTTGGAAATAAACCTACATTTCCCAGGGTTCCCGTTTATTCGCACATGCGTGTGAATCATTATTGCACGTAGGCCAAAAATATTGTTACGGGAGGGCACACAGAGAAACTAGGTGACAGCTAAGATATATTTGCACGACACCAAGCCTAAGCTGAGATGGCAAGTGAGAGCGTGCCCCACATCTCAGAATCACGCCGTATTTCTCACTGTCTTCATTCTTCAGCGTGATGTAGTCTTGTAACATGACCCCTGGGTGCAGAAGCACCGTCTCGGCGCTTTCTATGGTGTTGCGGAGTGGTAGAGCTTAAGTCGGGAAAGATAACTTGTCTGTGGACAATGGAGTGAGGGGAGATGACGACTTCAGCGGGGCTATCTCGTAGGTAACGTCAGTCACCTGGCGCAAGACGCAGTAGGGTCCTGAGTACCGGGAAAGCAGCTTCCCAAAGAGACCAACATGCCGAGTAGGTGTCCACAACAACACAAGGGAACCCGGGGCAAAGAAGACGTCACGATGATGTGCGTCGTAAAGTTGCTTCTGTTGCTCTTGCGATACTAAGGTGCGCTTCCGAACGACTTCTCGTGCTTTGCGAGCTCTTGTAATTCTTTCGGCGAATCGACAGCTGTCGGAAAGATGATGTCGAAAGGTAGAGTTGGGTCGCGGCGAAATAACAAATAGAATGGTGAAAACCCAGCGGTATCACGGCGTGAGGAATTGTATGCAAATGTGACCAATGACAATGCAAACGTCCCAGTCTAGGTGGTCAGAGGAGACATGCCTGGAGCGCATGTCAGTTAAAGTCAGTTTGAATCGTTTGGTAAGCCCATTAGTTTGTGGATGGTAGGCTGTCGTAAATTTATGTTTGGTTTCGCAAGAGCAAAGCAGGTCGTCAATAACTCAATGAGAAAATAGCGTCCACGATCTGTGTGGAGTTGGCATGGAGCACCATGATGGAGGATGACATCGTACAGAAGGAAATTGGCAACATCTGTGGCACAGCTGGCTGGAAAAGCCCTCGTGATAGCGTACCGGGTTGTAAGATCTGTAGCGACAGCTATCCATTTGTTTCCTGAGGTAGACTGAGGGAAAGGGCCAGGGAGATCAAGACCAACTCGAAAGAAAGGGTCAATAGGAAGATCAAGTGGCTGGAGGAGTCCGGCATGACCCATAGGGGTTTTTTCCCGATGTTGGCACTGGTCGCATGCGACAACGTAGCGGTGCACGGAGTTATAAAGCCTGGGCCAGGAAAATCGACGCTGAACGTGGCCGTAAGTTCGAGAGAAACCAAGGTGACCGGTGGGGGGGGGGGGCGTCATGGAGCTGGGCGATAACACTCGAACGTAGGTGGGAAGGCACCACAAAGAGCAGTTCGCGCCCATTTGTGTTGCCATTGTAACGGTACAAGGCGCTGTGTTTAAAAACAAACAATCGAGTAGATGGCTGGGGCGTTGGAGAGTTATGTTTTTCAATAATGTCACGCAAGACGGGATTCCGGCGCTGTTCATCACGTATGTTGCTCAAAGCAGAGAAAGAGAGAGAGCACACATGGTGGCGCTTCATCTAGTCTTAGGAGGGTCCACTGGATGGCGGGACAATCAGTCAGCGTCATGGTGTAAACGGTCAGATTTGTAAGACACTGAGTAGTCATATTCTTGGAGCCCTAGTGCCCAGCGACCAAGACGCACAGTGGGACCCTTTAACGACGAGAGCCAGCAGAGGGCGTGGTGATAAGCTGTGACGGTGAAACGGCGACCATGTAAGTAGGACCGAAATTTGCCAACCGCTCAAACTAGAGCAAGGCATTCCCGTTCAGTGATAGAGTAGTTCCGCTCGGCCGCAGAGAGCAGACGGCTGGCATATGGGATAACGCGGGCACAGCCGCTTTGATGCTGGACCAAAACAGCACAGATTCCATGGCCGCTGGCATCAGTGCGGACTTCTGTTGGGGCAGACATGCCAAAGTGAGCCAGAATAGGTGGTGTTGTGAGCAACGAGATGACATTGGAAAAAGCCGAAGCCTGCGCAGCGCCCCAAGAGAATGAAGCATCCTTCTTCAGCAAGTCCGTAAGAGGTCGGGCTACGTCCGCGAAATTGTTTACAAAACGTCGGAAGTAAGAACATAGACCTAAAAGGATGCAAACTTCCTTAGTATTCTTCAGGACGGGGAAATTTTTCACAGCTCGAACTTTATCAGGATCAGGGCGCACGCCAGAGCAGTCCATAAGATGGCCCAACATGGTTATTTGCTGGCGTTCGAAGTGGCACTTCGATGAGTTAAGTTGCAGTCCTGCATTTCGAAAAACAGAAAGAATGGAGGAAACGTGGTCATTGTGTGTTTCAAAGGTCGGGGAAAACACAATGACGTTGTCGAGGTAACATAGGCAAATTGACCACTTGAACTCGGGAAAGAGAGTGTCCATCATTCGTTCGAAGGTAGCTGGAGCATTGCATAATCCAAACGGCATAACCTTAAACTGGTAAAGACCATCAGGGGTCGCAAAAGCAGTCTTCTCGTGGTCCATGTCGTCGGCAGCCATTTGCCAGTACCCAGAGCGAAGGTCGATGGAGGAAAAATACTTAGCGCCATGAAGGCAATCCAGGGCGTCGTCAATG
Organism: Rhipicephalus annulatus; assembly: GCA_013436015.1. NCBI lineage: Eukaryota > Metazoa > Arthropoda > Arachnida > Ixodida > Ixodidae > Rhipicephalus > Rhipicephalus annulatus. The sequence continues at coordinate 1,365,940 of WOVY01010462.1, read as the reverse complement.
CGTGGTTGCGGGTAGACGTGTTTCTTAGTGATCCGGCTCAGATGTCGGCAGTCGACACAGAATCACCAACTGTTGTCCTTTTTCTTTACAAGAACAACAGGCGAAACCCATGGACTGGAAGATGGCTCAACTATGTCTTTCGCGAGCATCTTCTCGACTTCCTATTGAATGATCTGACGCTCCGCAGGAGAAACGCGGTACGCCCGTCGATGTACCGGAGATGCATTGCCGGTGTTAATACGGTGCTTCACAATGCTGGTTTGACTTAGCGGACAGTCAGAGAAGTCGAATACGTCCAAGTGCGATTTCAGGACGTGACGGAGCATGGCAGTTTGATGTGGCAAAAGGTGCACCACGATCATGTTTTCCACATTAGAAGATGGACTCTCTGTCGAAGAACAGGCTTGCGTGCAGTTGGGGGCGACGCACATCATCATCATCATCATCATCATCATCATCACCATCAGCCTGACTACGTCCACTGCAGGACAAAGACCTCTCCCATGTTCCGCCAGTTAACCCGGTCCTGTGCTTGCTGCTGCCAATTTATATCCGCAAACTTCCTAATCTCATCTGCCCACCTAACCTTCTGTCTCCCCCTAACCCGCTTTCCTTCTCTGGGAATCCAGTTAGTTACCCTTAATGACCAGCGGTTATCCTGTCTACGCGCTACATGCCCGGCCCATGTCCATTTCCTCTTCTTTATTTCAACTATGATATCCTTAACCACCATTTGTCCCCTAATTCACTCTGCTCTCTTCTTGTCTCTTAAGGTTACACCTACCATTTTTCTTTTTATTGCTCGCTGCGTCGTCCTCAATTTAAGCTGAACCCTCTTTGTAAGTCTCCAGGTTTCTGCTCCGTAGCTAAGTACCGGCAAGATACAGCTGTTATATACCTTCCTCTTGAGGGATAGTGGCAATCTACCTGTCATAATTTGAGAGTGCTTGCCGAATGTGCTTCACCCCATTCTTATTCTTCTAGTTATTTCTATCTTGTGGTTCGGCTCTGCGGTTATTACCTGCCCTAAGTAGACATAGTCTTTTACAACGTCAAGTGCACTATTACCTATCTCGAAGCGCTGCTCCTTTCCGAGGTTGTTGTACGTTACTTTCGTTTTCTGCAGATCAATTTTAAGACCCACCTTTCTGCTCTCCTTGTCTAACTCAGAATTCATGAGTTGCGATTCGTCCCCTGAGTTACTCAGCAATGCAATGTCATCGGAGAAACACAGGTTACTAAGGTATTCTCCATTAACTCTTATTTCTAACTGTTCCAATTCTAGGCGTCTAAAAACATCCTGTAAGCACGCGGCAAATAGCATTGGGGAGATTGTGTCCCCCGGCCTTACACCCTTCTTGATTGGTATTCTGTTGCTTTCTTTATGAAGCACTATGGTAGCAGTTGATCCCCTGTAGATTTCTTCCAGAATGTTTATATATACTTCATCTACGCCCTGATTCCGCAGTGTCTGCATGACGGCTGATATTTCTACTGAATCAAACGCCTTCTCGTAACCTATGAAGGCTATGTATAGTGGTTGGTTATACTCTGAGCATTTCTCTTATACCTGATTGATAGTGTGAATGTGGTCGATTGTTGAGTAGCATGTTCGAAATCCCGCTTGTTCTTTTGGTTGATTGAACTCTAATGTTTTCTTTACTCTGTTAGCAATTACCTTTGTAAATAGCTTGTATACTACAGAGAGCAAGCTGATCAGCCTGTAATTTTTCAAGTCCTTGTCATCTCCTTTCTTATGTATTAAGATGATGTTAGCGTTCTTCCAAGACTCTGGTACTCTTCTCGTCAGGAGACACCTCGTGAACAGGGTGGCTAGTTTTTCTAACACAATCTGTCCTTGATCTTTCAGCAGATCTGATATTACCTGATCCTCACCAGCAGCTTTGCCTCTTTGCATGCTCTCCAAAGCTTTTCTGACTTCTTCTGTCATTACTGGTTGGGTGTCATCTGGGTTACTGCTAGTTCTTATAGTATTAAGGTCGTGGCTGTCTCGGCTACTGTACAGATCTCTGTAAAACTCCTCCGCTATTTTAACTATCCTAGCCATATTGGTAGTTATTTTGCTTGTTTGTCCCTTAGTGCATACATCGGACTTTCACCTATCCCAAGTTTACTCTTCACTGCTTTGACGCTTCCTCCGTTTTTTTCAGAGCGTGTTCAATTCTCTCCATGTTATACCTTCTTACATCGCATACCTTACGTCTATCAATCAACTTCGAAAGCTCTGCCAGTTCTATTTTGTCTGTTGTACTTGACACTTTCATGATTTGACACTGCTTAATTAGGTTCTTCGTTTCCTGGGAAAGCTTGCCAGTGTCCTGTCTAACTAACCTGCCCTCAACTTCCATTGCACACTCCGTAATAATACTCGTCAGATTATCATTCATGGTATCTACGCTAACGTTGGTTCTAGGTACTAGTTCCGAGTACCTAGAACAGGTACTCGGCACTAAGAGCCGAGTACCTGTTCTGCAGCGACACTCTGAATTCCTGTACTTTCCCTCTCAGTGCTAGCTCATTGATTGGCTTCTTGCGTATCAGTTTTTGTCGTTCCTTTTTCATGTCTAGGTGAATTCAAGACCGTACCATTCTATGGTCACTGCATCGTACCTTGCCAACCACTTCCACATCCTGCGCGATTCCTGGGTGTGCACTGATTATAAAGTCTATTTCGTTCTTATTTTCGCTATTAGGGCTCCTCCATGTCCACTTGCGGTTTTCTCGTTTTCGGTAGAAAGTATTCAAAATCCGTAAATTATTGCGTTCTGCGAATTGTACTAGTAGCTCTCCTCTGGCTTTTCTAGTACCGATGCCATGATCTCCTACTGCCTGGTCTCCAGCCTGCTTCTTCCCTACCTTTGCATTAAGGTCACCCATCACTATACTATACTGTGTTTTTACCTTACTCATTGCCGATTCCACGTCTTCATAGAAGCTTTTAACTGAAGCGTCATCATGGCTGGATGTGGGCGCGTAAGCCTGTACTACCTTCATCTTGTATCTTTTGTTCAGTTTAATTACGATACCTACCACCCTTTTATTATTGCTATAGTATTCCTCTATGTTGCCAGCTATGTTTCTGTGAATCAGGAAACCCACTCCAAGTTCTCTTCTGTCTGCCAAGCCCCAATAGCAAAGGACGTGCCCATTCTGTAGCACCGTATAGGCCTCATCTGTCCTCCTAACCTCACTGAGCCCTATTATCTCCCATTTAACACCCTCTAGCTACTCGAATAGTACAGCTAGACTTCCCTCAGTAGATAATGTTCTAGAGTTAAACGTTGCCAAGTTCAGGTTCCAATGGCGGCCTGTCCGGATCCAGACATTCTTAGCACCCTCTGCTGCGTTGCAGATCTGACCGCCGCCGTGGTCAGTTGCTTCGCAGCTGCTGGGGACTGAGGGCCGTGAGTTATTTGACGTATGCATGTGGGAGGTAGTGGCCAGATACTGCACCAGGGTGGCCAATCCTTCTCTGGTGATGGAGTGCGTTCCCGGTGGTGGTTACCGGTGAGGCCGCACCCCAGGCCTCTTAATGCAGTTCCATCAACACGTGGATTTTTTTAATCCGGTTGGGAACTGCGTGGCACCGGGGTTTGAACCACGGACGTCTTGCATGCGAGGTGGATGCTCTAACCAATACGCCATCGCCGCACATCATTGGGGTACAAAGCTGAGATGACGCAATCATCAGAGGGTGTCAGCGTGGCGAGGGCTATTCCCCACGGAAGCACTTGCGGACACAAAGCAAAGTTCAGCAAAGGGATACAAGCACGGTTTTCCCGTAACGTAATAATAGTGTGCGGAAAAGTAACACTGCGAGCCAGAAGTACGGATCTAACGTGCGCGAACACATAGTCTCCATCGGGTACAGGTGGCGACGCTGTTACGGCAATGCAGGTAACTGTTTGCGGTGACAAACGGACATGTTCAGGAGAGCAGAGACGAACTTGGGGCGGACTGGGCATATCAGTCGTACAGGGCGGGTCAAGTTGCACCATGCTAGCTGAAAGTCAATGAGGGCCGAATGAGCGGATAAAAAGTCTAGACCGAAGATAACATTATTGGTGCAGTTGGTGAGAACAGTGAAGGGGACGGAGGTTTGAAGGCCGGCTATAGTAACGCGTGCTGTGCAGACACCAACGACGGCAGTTGCACTGCCCTCAGCAACACGAACACAGCGTGAAGGGGCTGGAGTCAGGACTTTCTTTAAGCGGTCACGAATGTGCGAGCTCATAACAGCAATTTGGGCGTCACTGTCGACTAAAGCTTTAACAGATAAACCATCCACTTTTACATTAATCAAGGTCTGGTTGGTCGAGAGGGTCAACAGAGGAATTGTAGGGCAAGTCGTAGCAGCAGCTTCACCTCCAGGAGCGGCACCAGTTAGTTTTCCAAAAGAAACTGTCGGGCGAAGGACAGGAATTGGGAATGGGGTGGCGGAAGAGACCACGAGAATCTACGTCGTGGAGAAGGCGAGCGGCTGTACTGGGCATTGGTCGTGGCGGTCATGTCGTTATTAGCTGAGGCATCACGGCGGGGTAGTTCTTGGCCAGAAGGGCGGGCTGATGCGTCGAAGGTCGTGAAGTTTGGGCTTTTGCGCAAGGGCGAGGTCCACGTGCTTCGGCAATGACGCGAATTGTGTCCCACTCGTTCGCAACGGAAGAAAATAGGCTGGCCTGTCGTCAGGCGTCCTCCATGCGTTTGGATCTGGGATACGTGGAGCAGGACGCCGGTAGTGCTGACGTGTGTTCAAGGTAGGCGAATGGAGATCGGGTCGGTGCACAGAACAATTCGTATGGAGGCCCGCATTTGCCAATTCTTGGTGCACAACGCTCTGTATGAGGGATATGGTGGGCTCAGGATCATTCAGCGTCAAGACCCTCAAGGGAGCTGGTGACATCGCTTCAATTTCGCGTCGAACGACCCTCGTAATATCAGCAGAGGGTGGATTGGGTGGGTCTCAACACGGAGGTCCTCACAAGTTGATGTTGCTGCGGTGTTAGGAAGACGGGTGAAATGGTGGGCAATGCGACGACTTTTAGCCTCTTGGAAGCGTCGGCACTCCTTAATGACGTCTTGAACCATCGAACAGCCTTTAAATACAAGAAAGCTAAAAGCATCATCAGCGATGCCATTGAGTACGTGTGTGACCTTGTCGGCTTCGGTCATGGTGTTATCGGCTTTACGGCAGAGGGTCAAGACATCTTGAATATAGGCCAGGTACGATCCGTGGATGTCTGGATATGGTTACCAAGCTCTTTCTTAGCGGCCTGCCTGCACTCGGCAGATTAGCCGAACAACTCGCGAAACTTCGTCTTACAGACGTCCCAGCTGGTGAGCTCTTCCACGTTGTTGCTGAACCACGCCTTGGCCGTATCTTTCAAGTAAAAGATAAGGTTTGCCAGCATCAAGATTGCGTCTCATCTGTGGTTTTCATTCACGAGCTCGCAGAGTTGAAGCCACTCATCGACGTCTTCGCCGTAAGTGCCCGAAAAGTTGCCAGGATCGCGGGGTGGAGTGGTCACAATGACCACAGGTGAGGTGGGTGCCGTTGACGCGCGAGGCATGGCTGTTGGCGCAGAATCTCTGCCGGTATACATCTTAGAAGCTGCAACTTGGCGTCCGCTGCGAAACTCCGTCGTGCTTTTCTACCCCGCACCTTCACCAAAATGTTACGGGAGGGCACAAAGAGAAACTGGGTTACAGCTAAGATATATTTGCATGACGCCAAGCCTAAGCTGAGATGGCAAGTGAGAGCGTGCCCGACATCCCAGAATCACGTCGTCTTTCTCGCTGACTTTTTTGATTCTTCAGCCTGATGTAGTCTTGTAACAATATTTACTTGCGCAACTGGATTGGTTGTGGTATGCAATGGAATAAAATAGTTTTGCTCGATGCGCATACGTTTCACGAGTGATAAGCCACTGACACGACAGCATTATTCACAGAACACCAGCTAAGTTTTGGCATGACGCAAGCTCTATTACGACAAATGTGCTAAACTGCCGAGAGTTGCTGATTGGTGTTGAAACTAGAACACATTTAAACAACTGTCTTACGAACACTGCCAAAGATATTTTATTCCGTTTTGTTATTTTTTAACAAGAAGCTTGAAGTAGAACAACCTTTTTTTCTGTAGAATCTTGAGACTCTCTGCAACTATGTTGCCAGAGTTTATAAACATAACTCTGTTTGAAATACAAGCGGTTAATTTCCGCAATCACTCTACTATAAAAGTGGGTACAAAAACCGTCAAAGTCATCGAGGAATATCCCCAGCGGTGTTTGATACGTCACTTCATTGTTAGAAGAGTAAAAAAGGCAGGGCTATATACAATACATGGTACGTTACGCTCAATAGATGTTGGCGCTAAGAGACAACACCAGTAAAACAAGCATATTGCTATCGCCGGAACTCTGCGTCGAATGGCCTGCAAGCATTGTTCGCGCACGGTTTCACTAGTGAGGACATAACAGTTAGGAAACAGCCTGTATAGAATGAACTAGGAGGGCGATACAGCCTAAATACATTCTACTCTGTCAGATCCTAAATTTTATACGCAACGTAATCAACCACAAGCTGGAATCTGCTGCATTTTCTTAACAAGCCAATAATACTCACTTGGTGACCATACAGGTGACCATCAATAACAATGTTGCCATCACACCATTACCTACCCATGGATGCTATTTTCATTGCCTCGGAAGGTATTTGTGTGGTAAATAGAACTGTCGGAGCTAACACGGGAAAGATCCAGCCCTGACAGCGTTCAGTTTTCGAACTGATTTTTTTCATTATCGCGCTGCACCCACCGCGCGGCCCAAATGCCAACTTCTTCCTTGACGAGCGGCGCATTGAGGCGCTACAGGGCTCCCTCCCGTTGAGCGAGAGCCATAGGAATTACCAGAGGAGTCACCCAGTGGACATGCTTGGATGTTGGCATCCAGACTTTAGATTGAAACCCCGCGGCCGCGAGAGCGGCGATATACGCAGGTTTCAGTCGATCAGCAGCCACGACGTCTTCACGGCCATTGATGTCCAGCGCGAACGTCTTAGGTGTACGATGGAGTACGCGGAATGGGCCATCATAGGCTGGTGTTAGTGGTGGCCGTATTTGGTCGCGCCGAACGAAGACGTGACTGCAGTCACGCAGATCCTGACTGACGAAGACAGACTGGGGGTGTCGGTCGGCAGGAATCACAGGAGCAAGGTCCCGAAACGTGGTGCGCAGCTCTCGAATGTACGTGGAGGCATCGTGAGTGGAAGGTGGCGCTGATGGCTCGAAGAATTCTAGAAGACGCAGGGAAACGCCATAGACTAGTTCGGCTGATGAGCAGCCGAGATCCACTTTCAATGCTGATCGGATGCCCAGAAGTACGAAGGGGAGGTTGTCGAGCCAACGTTCCCTTGGCTGGTGAGCAGTGAGGGCAGCTTTCAGTTGTCGATGAAGCCGTTCAACCATGCCATTGGCGCAAGGATGGTAGGCAGTTTTGTGGATGTGTCGAATGCCCAAGATATTGGCAAGTGTGGTGAAAAGGACCAATTGAAACTGATGACCGCGATCAGTGGTGACGACAGAAGGGCATCCAAAGCGCGACACCCAGGCGTTTGTGAAAGCCTCAGCAACTGTTGGTGCTGTAATGTCGGAGATGGGAAACGCTTCCAGCCACCTGGTGAAGCGATCCACACATGTCAGCAGGTAACAGGCTCCTTGCGATGACGGAAGAGGACCGACGATGTCGAGATGTACGTGAGAAAACCTTGCGTCTGGAGGCCGAAACGGGGATCTTGCCGTGACAGTGTGACGGCGAACTTTAACGCGCTGGCACTCAAGGCAGGTTCGCGCCCAGCGTTGGACATCAGCATTGATGCTTGGCCAAAGGAAACGAGATGTGACTAGCTTCTGGGTCGCACGATTACCAGGATGGCTCGTGTTGTGCAGTTGATCAAAAATTGCACGACGAAAAGCTTAAGGCACGAGGGCCGAGGGACACCAGTAGACGTTTTGCACGTTATTAATGAGGTTGAAAATGAAAGCGGGCACTCCGTGAACGATAGAGACGTGGATAAAGAGCGAAGACGATGCAGCTCAGGATCGTTGCTTTGGGCAGCTGCTAGCTCTTCTATGTCTAGTGGTGGCTGGGTCGACAAGGCATCAATGCGAGATAGGGCATCAGCAGCAGCATATTCCGGCCCATGTACGTGTCTGAGATCCACAGTGAACTCGGAATTGAAGCATAGTTGACGGATCTTCCGTGCAGTATAATTGCTGTGATTGCGATGGAAGGCAAACGTCAGGGGCTTGTGGTCTGTAACGACGTAAAAGTCCCGGCCCTCCAATAAATGACGAAAATGTTTGATGGCGAGGTATACCACGAGGATTTCTCGGGCAAATGTACTGTATTTTGGCTCTGGTGGCTTCAGTTTTTGCGAGAAAAACCAAAGGGGCTGCCAACAGGATACGTGCTGCTCGAGAACGGCGCCAACTGCCACGCTTGATGTATCGGTGATGAGACGAATTGGGGCCTCAAGGATAGGGTGTATGAGCATGGTAGCGTCTGCCAGAGCGTTCTTGGCAGTGCCGAAGGCAGATTCAGCGTCCTTGGGCCACTCCAGTGGCGCAGCCGGGTCTTTTTTTAGCCAATAGGTCGGTCAAGGGCTTTAGGATTGTGGCGCACTTTGGAAGAAAGTGGCGATGGAAGTTTAGTAGGCCCAGAAATTCTCGGAGTCTCTTCAGTGAAGTCGGGGGTGGAAAGTCTTGAATAGCCTTCACTTTGCTGGCGAGTGGTTGGATACCCTTTGGAGTGACAAGGTGGCCTAGGAACTCTATTGCAGCGACGCCGAAGATGCACTTATTGGGATTAATTACGAGGCCGTAATCATCCAGGCGGTGGAACAGGGTGCGCAGGTGGGCTTCATGCTCAGGGCTGGATGAGCTTGCTACAAGGAGGTCATCAAGATAGGCAAATACGAAATGGAGACCTCGCGTGACCTCGTTGATAGTGAGCTGAAAGGTCTGTGCAGAGTTGCGCAATTCTAAAGGCATCCTCACATATTCAAACAGACCGAATGGGGTGGTGATGGCCGTCTTCGGAATGTCGGCGGGTTCTACAGGAATCTGATGGTAAGCCTTCACTAAATCAATCTTGGAGAAGATTGTGCACCCAGCCAAATTTGATGTGAAATCCTGTATGTGAGGAAGTGGATAGCGGTCTGGTAAGGTGTGGGCAATGAGAGCGCGGTAATCCCCACATGGTCTCCTTTCGCCAGGATCTTTCTTCGGCACCATGTGGAGGGGCAACGCCAAGTTGCTGGAGGAAGGCCGCACAATGCCGAGTTAAAGCATGTGCTCAAACTCACGGTGGGCGATGGCGAGGCGTTCTCCAGATAGTCGACGGGGTCGTGTAAAACGGGAGGTCCAGTGGTCACAATGTGGTGAGTGATGGAATGCTTCACCGGTGACTTTCTAGTGTGCGGCTTCGTGATTCTGGGAAAGTCGTCGAGTATTTTTGCATACGGCGAAGCAGGTGTGAGAGCTCGCAGTCCCGTTGGCGAGGAAGTACAGAGTACACCGTTGATGGAGAGGCGGGTGTTGAGATCAATGACGCAATGAGCATGCATGTCCACAGCAAGGTTGAAAAAACTGAGGAAGTCAGCTCCAAGAACAGCTTGCGAGACGTCAGCGAGGATGAAAATCCAGCGGAACGTAACGCGTAGTCCAAGGTTAAGTGTAAGAGAGCGTTGGCCGTATGTGCGAATGGTGGAATTGTTGATCGCTTAGAGTGGGCAGGTCTGTTCGTTGCGACGGCGATCTGCACACGAGGCCGGGATGACGCTAACCTGGGCTCCTGTGTCGACTAGGAAGCAAGCGCCAGTGATCTTATCAGAAACATTGAAAAGGCGGCTTGACTTTCGACCAGTACCACTTGCCGCCGTCAGTGGCCGGTCGTCGCATTTCCCGACCAGGAGCACGGGCGAGTGCACTTGCGAGCAGAGGCACCGAATCAGCGGTGGTACCAGCACATGGTTGAGGATGAAACGTCCCGCGGCGCGTCGGGTGGCCGAAGTTCCGGAGAACGTGGAGGCGTCGAGGAGCGGCTATGTATCTGGAACCTGGATGACGGTCGACGATGCGCAGGTACAAATTCATCGAGGCGCCTTACAAGGGCGTCCAAACGGTTCTCGATACTCGCGAGCGCTGGGTCTGCAGCGGTGGCCGGTGGCGGTGTGGTAACGGCGTTAAGGCTATGTGCCCGCAAGTTGTCCGCCACTCGGTCAGCCATTTCAGCGAGTGTGTCTAGTGGGACATCTACTGCAGCTACGAGGACCGGGACCATGCTATGCGGTAAGCGCTGGAGGAACAACTCACGTAACAGCTTCTCCTCTTGAGGGGCGGAGGGGCCGCCAAGGAGCTGGCGCATGCGTTGCAGGAGCTGTGATGGGCGATGGTGCCCGAGCTCTGTAGCTGTGATGAGCTGTTGGAGTCTGCTGTGTTTGGACTCAGACTTGCGGGAAATAATAGCTGCCTTCAACGTGTCGTAGGGATGGCTCGGGTGCGGCGACGCTAAAATATCAGCTAAGTCGTCGGCTACGTCCGGAGGTAAGCAGGATACCAGATGCCAGTGCCTGGTCTGTTGGCTGGTGATTTGCCGTAGACGGAAGTGCGCCTCGACCTGCAGAAACCATGTGCTGGGGCTGTTGGGCCAAAATGGTGGCAGGGTGACATGTTGAATTGCGGCGACTGCAGCACCGCTAGGTCTGGCGTCTTCTTGGGCGTCAGGACCGGTAGGATTGGTGGCAGAGCCAGCGGGATCCATGCGAGATGATCGGGGCTGTGTGTTCTTTATCGGCTCACCATTAACTGTCGGAGCTAACACGGGAAAGATCCAGCCCTGACAGCGTTCAGTTTTCGAACTGATTTTTTTTATTATCGCGCTGCAGCCGCCGCGCGGCCCAAATGCCAACTTCTTCTTCCTTGACGAGCGGCGCATTGAGGCGCTACAGAACGCTTAAACACTCATCATTATCTGGAGTGGATGGTTCAATAGTAAATTCTTAAAAACACTATTTATTACCTCTCTGCTACACTGTCATGCATCTTCCCGCACTCTTTACAGCACTCTTGCCTTCCGGAGGACTGGATTGTTCGTAAGATACAACATATTCACAAATCAAGTGTAACACACAATCTAGGAAATTTCCGTTCAATATCGCTCACATTTGTCCCATGCAAAACACTTGAGCATGTCATTTTCACTCACGTTATTGTTTGCTCGAGTCTAACCAGCTTTTCACACACCCTCAGCATGGCTTCTGCAAAATTTTTTTCTGTGAAACGCAGCTCTTAGTCTTTTCTAAGCACCTGCATATTCCACTTGATTTTGGATTTACTGTGCTCTTTTTTTAGATTATTCTAAAAAATCGATAAAATCTGTCATTAGTGACTACTGCTAGAGCTGAAACATTTATATTTAGATCCTAAGGTGCTTAGCTATTCGAGCCTTTCTTCCTAACCGAACACAGTTTGTTTCTGTTCACAATGTTGGTTCCCCCGTCCAGCCGATGCTCTTGGGTGTTCCCGGAGGCTCTGTGTTGAGCCCTTTACTATTCTTAATTTTCATGACCTGCCAACTAACGTCTCATCAATAAATGATTATTCGCAGGTGACTGTGTAATTTATCAAAAAAAAACTACGAAAACGATGTTACATCGCTTCAGACCAATCTAAATAACATATACACCTGGTGCCAATTATGGAATATGGAACCGAACTTTCAAAATGGAAAGCTTCAAAATGGAACTTCACACCAGCCGACATAGGTATTTACATAAGTAATCCCAATGAAGCATTTCACTTGAATATGTCTGTTTAAGGGTAGCTTTACATTGTTAGTTAAAATGTATTAAGGGCAGTAACAAGGAAAATCAGGGGGGGGGGGTGAAACGTGACACAGCACACACTGCGCGTTGTGTTTTGTATTCTGCGCCCACCACTGTGTTTTTTTTTGCGGCGTTCAAGGTCAGCCTTCATCTGACCATTCAAACTATGCGCGAACTCTAACTTTGATACCGCCTTCAAGGCAACATGAGTCAGAAGCTTGAGCAGTGCCAGCATCGCCAAAAAAGCGCACTTTGCAAGAAAGCAGACATCAAGTGGGAAATCAAAGAGCAGCAGTGCACCTGCGTGAACGGACAAGAAAATCCTAAACATTTTAGGTAGCGGACCATGATACTGGTTCCAGGGGTTCCGCTAAACACACATGTGAAAGTGCCACAGAGACGACACTATGGCTGACATCTTTGCTCTATGAAAAATGCAGCAATAAAAGATAAAATATCCTCGGATCATGCTCGTCGGGCAGGGCTGAGGTGCAAACGGTAACGCACACAACGCAAGAAAACATCAGCAATGCGGTGCATACCGCGTGCTTGTACTGGAATCCTCGCTTGAGACGGAAGCCAGTCAGGCGGAACTCGTATATACAACCGACAGCGTCGCGAGAACACCAATAGGACGCGTGCGTGGTTTGTTCGCAAACATGAACAGGGTCGATAAACTAGCGATGGCAGCACGGTCCGTTTCGGTCGGACACCGTCACGTCGTAACAATGCGCTTGCTTGTACAACACTTTCGTACCTTCGGTAAAGAATAGCATAGCCTGTTCAGGCACAACTACCTCATCACCCAGAGTAAGAACGCGTATTGGAGGAGCGAGTTAAGCTCAGCTGAGCAAGCCGACAGTATGTGAAACACCGGCGAATGACTGCACTGTAAGCGTGTTCTATCTGTCCGCTTCCTCTTGGGCACCTCGCACTGGCGACTTGTAGCTGGTCGTTAGATATACAGTATTTTCAGCGAAAAAGACTCAATAGAGGGATGTCCTAATCACTCGACTTTACTTGACAGTGCTGTACTAAAAATAATATACTGATTAGGGCAAACAAATTCATTATCGCCGGCAGATGCAAGCAGCCAGTGCCAAAATGATTGGCAGGGCAGGCAGCTATCTTTTATTCATTAAGGAACGGGGCACTCTCTTACTGTTCCTACAACTTCCTCTTTTGTTTTGCGTCATCACGCGACACTTTTCAACCAGCAGTAATTTTGAGATGACATATTCGCGGTTTAAGTCATATTATGGTGTAGACGTAGCATAACCCGAAATTATGACAGCCTTTTGTGAAATAATATTAATGACGTTAATAACAAGAATAATACTAATTGTAGGTGTTTAACATTCCGAAATCACGATATGATTCTGAGAGATTCCATAGTAGAGAGCTTCGAAAATTTCGACCACCTGGGGCTTTTTAACGTGCACTCAAATCTGAGAACACGAGCCTATAGCATTTTCGCCTCCATTTAAAATGCAGCCGCCACAGCCGGGATTTACTCCCGCGACTTGCGGGTCAGCAGCCGAGTACCTTAAACCACCATGGCGGAGACAACACACGAATTATAAAAGAACTTCTTCGTTTTACGTTGTGCTGACTCAAGTTTGGCCGTTCGATCACGTGATCTAACAGGGCTGAAATAATACACAGGCAAAGCGACCCACGGGCTTTCGATGAGACATTTTGATGTCAGGCTTTCTTATTTAATGAAAACATGAGAGTGAATCACTTAAAATTTATGACTCAACGGTAGATTGAAATCTTTTTTTCGGCAAGTTCCACGTTACCACTGCGCGTTGGTTGGCTAGGCCATTCCTTCAAGCACTTGAAACATAAAAAACAGAGCCCCCCTCCTTTTTTTTCATTGCAATACTACTTGGCCGAAAAGCGCCCATTCACATTGTCTGTAGAATCACATTGCGTGCACCAAGTCATAAATGGCAGCCTTGGCACTGAGGGCTTCTGCGTGTATACTCTCCGTGTAGCTCCCTCTTCATTCATAAGGAAAAAAAACACTTGTCACTTCTTGTATTGTTCTGCAATGTTGAGGACGACCATCGTAGTATATAAGTCTGTGAAAAGCGTGTGTATGCCCGCAAACGTTTTCAAATCAGCGACAGCGTTAAAGCCGGTGGCATATCATTTTCAAATGTAGATGCACACATGCTTATGCCATTGGGCACACCCTTCACATTGTCGTAATATGTAGGATGGCCGGTGAGCTCACCTTCGGAGAACATTGACGAGTGCATGTGCGCTGTAGCGTGGGTATCTCTTCAGTATCAGAGGCGTTCGTCCTTCGCGCTTCAGTCGTTCTGCTCAAGAAGTTCTTTATGGACTTCTTAAGTCCTTTATGGACTTCTTGAGCTGTCCTGGACTGTCCGAAGTATATAGTATTATTCAATGTTAACGATCCGGTCGACTTTTCATGGCACTCGTAGTCTCTTACATGCCACATCTCGATTTATTCGCTTTCCCGGGATATAGGTTATGCGAAGCTTTCTCATGCTCTATAAAAATCACAAAACAGCTAGTTATTACGAAAAAAAACCCTCACGGAAGCCACTTGCACAGCGAATAGATACACGAAGAAAAGAAAACAACATACGAACGCAGTATGTCGTATATTTACGGCCTTCGTTTCAGGCCAAGCGGTTGTGGCGCGCAGCAATCCGATAAGGCCTCGTCAACATTTGAAGTCGCAGTAATCAGTGCGGGCCACCCGGTTTTTGTTCTCTGAAGCGGATGGCTCTCAAATTCAAGAGAGGACCATATTACTCGGCAAGCTTGGCGCACTTGTGTCGAAAACAGTCCCGTAAATACTGCTTTGCTTGAGGTATATGTTGCAGAGTCACCTGTCATCATCTCCACTATATTGCACGTTGTTAACCATGATTGAATACGTAATTCTTCTCGCAGCGGCAGGGTTGATTATTTGGTTGGCAGCGCTTTATGTGAAAAAGGTCCTCTTTAAATATAAATTCAGTCGTTTGAATCCCTTTCCCGGTGGCTTCACATCAAGCTGGAATTTTCTGGGAGTAGCGAAGGCCTTCTTTGCCACAGATTTGGATACAAGGTTAGGTAAGTGGTGAACTCTTTACTGGTTCATTTTTCAAGGGAATTTTGTATCAGAGTGTGTTACCATTTCACCATATCTGAATCTCTGCAATCATATAGTTATAAGCAAGTACGCAAAAAATGTTAAGAGCTTAGTTAGACATTACGTACATGCGCGCCTTCGAAAGCCATTATAGTTATTTAATAGCACAGCGCAAATAGGATACTACAATAAGATAAACGCAAAAGTACATAAAAGGCGTCATTACAGGGCAAATGATGTCTTTGCATGTTTTTTCTTGTCTTGTTTCATTCGCGCTGGACTTTTTAATAACTTTGAAGCAACTCGCCAAACAAATATATTGACACGTATTTGACCGACTCATGAGTAAAACAGGAAAAACCAAGTGGGTATTGGAATGCCCAAAAACTGGTTGTTGTAGCTTCTTTTTAACTTCATTGGTATACGCTTAGAGTGACTAAAGGCAAAAATAAAGCCTCCTTTTTAAAGATACAAGGTTTACCGCGAAGCTTTATGAAATGGGAGCTGAATTAAATGAAGCGTAAAACCAATATCACACAACGAACCGAAGAATCACAAAGTATGGGACTTGATTGCTTGTTTAGGATCGCTTTTTTTCATAGGTTGCTTTTCAAGAAAAACTGATTTTGTTAAGTTGGAAAGCCTTCATTTTGGGTCATCTTGCCACTGATTATACACACACACACACTTTCAAGAATGACTTCACACTTTCATTGCCCTCGCCCCGCCGCGGTGGTCTAGTGGCTAAGGTACTCGGCAGCTGACCCGCAGGTCGCGGGATCAAATCGCGGCTGCGGCGGCTTCCTTTCCGATGGAAGCGGAAACGTTGTAGGCCCGTGTGCTCAGATTTGGGCGCACGTTAAAGAACGCCAGGTGGTTAAAATTTCCGGAGCCCTCCACTACGGCGTCTCTCATAATCATATGGTGGTTTTGGGATGTTAAACCCCACATATCAATCTATCAACACTTTCATTGCCCTCTGTAGTAGATGGTCAGAGCCTCTGCGTTCGTGACGTGCTCTACTCTGAATGAGGACAACGGCAAGACGCCTACCATGAGCACTGCGAACGGTTACGAGCAACCTCCGATGCCCAAAGGTCTACCAAATCTGAACTCCAACGAGGAGCGACAGCCGTTCATGCCGTTGTGCGCATGCGGTGCCTGTTCACAGTAGCGTCAGCGCGGCATCAAGGAACAGATCATCCGTCATTCACCTACACACATGATCGCACATGACAATCAGCTTGAGTGGATGTTCAGGCATCAGATGACCCGATTGATTGATTTATATGTGGTGTTTAACGTCCCAAAACCACCATATGATTATGAGAGACGCCATAGTGGAGGGCTCCGGAAATTTGGACCACCTGTGGTTCTTTAACGTGCACCCAAATCTGAGCGGACGGGCCTACAACATTTTCACCTCCACTGGAAATACAGCCGCCGCAGCCTGGATTCCATCCTGCGACCTGCAGGTCAGCAGCCGAGTACCTTAGCCACTAGACCATCGCGGTGGGGCAGATTGCCTGATTCGCGATTTACAGTTTTGAAGGTAGCCAGCTTGCCATACATCAAGGTGTACTTGCATGCGCCGAGCGCTCGAGCTGGTTCGCCAAAACACGTATGGCACTCACGAATCACCGCCGACCAACTTGAAGCGCTCATCATCTGAGAGGGTGCCCGACCGCGAGAACACCTGATTGTTGAACCCTATTCGATTACAAACGTCGTGCGGAAGGCAATGCAGCTATAGGTCCGTTCGATTCACCTGCACCCCGTGAACCAGTTCACGAGGTGCTGCACCTTGCCATTCGTTTCAGCGGTGCAGCATTGACGACCGCTGAACCCTGCCATTCGTTTCGAAAGGTGCAGAAGAGGTGCAGCATCGGTTCACGATTTTCCTGCACCTCCTTCGCTGACGGTGCCGGCTTGGTGCAGGCGCGCGTGCAGCTGAGCAGACGACGCAGCACTTACACATAGGTGGCTTAGGCACTGTACCCGCCTCTACAAATGCGGTGTGTTTTGCCAAGATGTTTGCGCCTCATAAACTGTCCGCATGTGTGTTTCGCCATAGATCAGTGTTTGCTGAAAAGTATAAGTTAACCGAAAAGAAATAAGGCCAACACTGTGTCGGCACATCGTCATTTGTTTCGGGTGCCGTGCTGTGCCTGCACCGCTGAACTCACGCTGCACAATTTCTGAACTTCGCGTTCACAGCCGTGAACCGGTTCCGACCGGTGCAGGTGAATCGAACGGACCTTATATTGTCATGACGTCAAAACAGAGTTCTTGCCGCAGAGATTGAGACACCAGAAGCAGGTCGATGTTTTAGTTAGAACGCGCAAGCGAGTTCTTTTTCGTCCATTTTGTAAACCTTCGTGGCACATGCACAACTGCCATCGTCTTTCTTGAGCAAGCGCGTGACATTTGCCTCCCCCCGAAAGAGGCATCGTCCCGATGCGCACCTTAGGTGCTCTACCAGGCGTATGAAGTGGTCGTACCAAAACGGTAACCGGGAGCTATTAACGCGATAAATGCGGTTTCATACGCAGGACGTGCACGACTTCCGGTAAATGTTTTTAGCGCTTAGAACTACAATCAGTGTCGGGAACAACTTCGTAGTTCACGTCGTTCAAGCGTCGCGTGACGCTGTATGGGCCAAAGTACCGTCTTAGCAGTTTTTCAGATAGTCCACGTCGACCCAGACCCCGACCTTGTCGCCTGGGGTGTAACTAATAAACTTGCGTCGGGTGTCATAGCACTGTGCATCTTGCTGCTGTTTATGACAGATGCGCACGCGTGCGAGCTGTCTGGCTTCTTCAGCACGTTGAGTGAATTCTTCGGCGTTTACATGGATGTCGTCACACTCATGCGGCAACATGGCGTCTAACCTAGTCGTGACTTCGCGACCACAGATCAGACTTAACGGGGTCATTCCAATGGTTTCTTGTCGAGCAGTGTTATAGGCAAAGGTCACGTACGGCAATATCTGATCCCAGTTTTTATGTTCCGTGTCAACGTACATGCTGATCATGTCTGTGGGGGTCCTATTGAGGCACTCTGTCAGTCCGTTTGTCTGTGGATGGTATGCAATTGTTCTCCGGTGAGCTGTACCGCTGAGTCTGAGAACCGACTCCAAAAGCTCTACAGTGAAGGCAGGTCCTCTGTCTGTGATCACTGCGGTCGGAGAGCCATGCCAAAGGACGATGTTTTCGATGAAGAACTGAGCGGCATCTGCTGCTGTGCCGCGCTGCATAGCTTTAGTCTCTGCATAAAGGGAGAGGTAATCAGCGGCCACAATAATCTATCTGTTCCCTGTTGTAGAAGTTGGAAAGGGACCCAAGAAATCCATTCCAATCTAGGTGAACGGCTTTTCTAGTACTTCGATTGGATGTAAAAGACGGGCTGGCTTGCTGGGAGGCACTTTGCATCTTTGGCAGTCGGTGCAACTTCTCACGTGATGGCTAACAGCAGCAGGTAACTTTGGCCAATAGTACTTGCATCGTAGTCGGCACAATGTTCGCGTGTACCCTAGATGACCAGAAGTGTCTTCATCATGGCACGCTTCCATAATTTTTCTTCGAAGAGAAGCAGGCACGACGAGCAAGTGCGGGTTACCGGTGGGTAAGAAGTTTTTCTTATAGAGAACATCGTTTCGCAAGCAAAAAGATGGCAGTCTTCTAGCAAATAACCGCGGCACGTCTTTACGTCGTCCTTCTAAATATTCAATGAGTGTTAAGAGTTCAGGGTCACTGCGCTGCTCTCGTGCAATAGTGTCCATGCTGACAACTCCCAAGAATGCCGCGTCGATGTTTTCGTCATCGGAAGCGACAGTTTCCACTGGCGTTCGTGAGAGACGGTCGGCGTCGGTGTGCCTCTTCCCAGATTTATAGACGATGGTCATGTCCAACTCTTGAAGCCTTAGGCTTCAGCACACCAAACGGCCAGATGGATCTTTAAGGTTGGTGAGCCAGCACAAAGAGTGATGGTCGCTAACAACCTTGAATGAGCGGCCGTACAAATACGGACAAAATTTGATGACTGCCCACTACAAAGCGAGACATTCCTTCTCGGTAGTCGAATAGTTCTCCTCCGTGCGAGAGATAGTTCTGCTGGCGTAGGCTATTACTCTTTCACAGTGGTCTTGCCACTGCACCAGAACGACAACCAGACCTACATTGCTGGCGTCAGTGTGAAGTACTGTAGGGGAGTCCTGGTCGAAGTGTGTAAGGACTGGAGGTGTTTGCAGGCGTTGTCGTAGTTGATTGAAGGCGATTTGCTCCTGTTCACCCCAAAAGAAGGGGACGTCCTCACGTGTGAGTCATGTCCATGGCACCGCAATAGACAAAAACTCCTCGGTAATTCTCCGGTAAAAATCACACAACCCTAAGAAGCGTCTCAGAGTCTTTTTGTCACGTGGTGGAGGGAATTGCGCTACGGCGTCTATTTTGGTCGGGTCAGGTCGAACACCCTCGTGACTGATGACGTGGCCTTGGAAGCTGAGTTTGTTAAAACCAAAATGACATTTTCCGCTTTTAAAGTAAGGCCGGCCGAGCGATGGCTTGGAGGACAGTGAATAGGTGGCTGAGATGTTCCTCGAATGTTGCTGAGAATACAATAACGTTGTCCAGATAGACCAAGCATGTTTGCCACTTCAGGCTGATAGTACGATGTCCATGAGACGCTGAAAAGTGGCTGGCACCGACCACAACCCAAAAGAAAGCACCTTAAATTCGTAAAAACCATTGGGCGTCACAAAGGCCGTTTTTTCACAATCTCTCTCGTCGACTTCTATCTGCCAGTAGTCGCTTCGGAGGTCCATTGAAGAGAAATATCGCGCATGACGAAGCTTATCGAGTGAATCGTCTATGCAAGGCAGTGGATAGACGTCTTTCTTCGTGACTTGGTTCAACTTGCGATAATCAATACAGAAGCGCAAGCTGCCGTCTTTTTTCTTGACTAAAATCACGGGTGACGCCCAAGTACTTTTTGAAGGTTGCATGACGTCATCCGCGAGCATCTTCTGTACTTGCTTCTGAATCTCCTCGCGTTCTTTCGGAACCATGCGGTAGGGGTTCTGCCGAATTGGTCGCGTGTTGTCTTCAGTAATGATATGTTCTTGGTCAATGGTGTTTGCTCGACCTTTGACGTACGCGAAAAGCAGTCTTTGAATTACTGTAAAGTTCAAGCAGGTGCTTCCTATCAGAGGGCGGTAGCGTGGAGCAGATGTCCACCAGCTAAGTTATCGAGGCAGGGACAGTCGCGTCATCTGGTTGCAAAGCAAAGCAATCCCCGGCTTGGTCTATATCGTCATAGTAGGCAATTGCGGCACCCTTCTGGATTTGACGGCGCTCGTTGCTGAAGTTCATGAGGAGCACTTCTGCCTGTCCACCAGTAAGCGCCAGAACGCCTATCGCGATGGAAATGCCTTACCTGAGCAAAAGAGCAACTATGTGCTCCGCTATCACATCTTTATAGCAAGGCCACCCACTGGACACCGACACAAGGCAGCAGGAACTCGGTGAGAGCGTCACATTGTCGGCTATTCGCAAATGGCCGCGTTGTTCGTCGCTGCTGTTGTCGACATACGGATGTGCGCGAAACGTCAGCATACGTTGAGGGATGTTGATAACAGCGCCATGATCTTGAGGAAAATGCATACTCAAAATTATCTCTTTACAGCAGTCTGGCAATAGGACGAAAGTGGCCACGAAGCTGGAATCCCCAATGCGAAGTGGAGTATTTCATTTACCCGTAGGAGTCATTAGCTGATCACCAGCACTCCTTATGTGCGGCCTTGTTCATGGTGTCTTGACCTTTCTAAGGTGGTCGGCGAGCTCTTGTCGCATGATTGAGAAGTCGGCGCCAGTGTCGACCAGTGCTGTAACGTTATGTCCACCCATGAGAACACTAAGATCAGCACGTACAACTTCATCGGCATTAGTATTCGTCGTCGTATTCGTCGTCATATTGGTCGTCGTATTCGTCGTCGTATTCGTCATCGCATTCGTCGTCGTATTCGTCGTCGTTGTCTTCATATCTTCTTGCGATGATAGGGGGAACTTTTCGGTGTCTCGACGATTGGAAACCTTGCCCCCGGAAGTTACAGCAGTTAGTTTCCCCGGCGCGGGATAGGCAAACGGCCTCTGGTGACGTCCGCGTAGCTCTGGGGGAAGTCACGGTGACGTGCAGAAGATGGAGATCACCAGCGGCGCGGTGTAGTTGCTTGACCAGTCGACAGTTGATCGGCATCGTGGGTGCGATGGTATTCAGAGTGGAAAGAAGTGGGACGAGAAAAGTTCCCGAACCTGGAATCGCCATGACGGCAATAGCGGAGAAAGTGACCTGGTTCTCCACAGCGGAAGCAAATAGGTCGACGGTCGGCCATGCACCATAAGTCAGTTCGGCCAACTGCTGGTCATCTCATGGAATCCCGTAGCCACCAAGGTACGGCAGTGGGTCGTGGTTGGAAGGGTGTCGCCACAAATGACGGTGGAGGACGACGGACCACATCAGTGTAGCTCACTGGATGTGGCTCAGGACATGGCGAGGGTGGTGTGACGGCTTGCCTCAACTCCTGACGGACGATTTCGGCCACAGATGCGACAGGCAGTTGGGTTGAAGGAACGCAGAAGGCCCGAAGTTCCTCACGCAGTATTTCCCTAATCATTTGTCGCAGGGAACTTTCGCAGATGGCAGTGTTCTGAGCTGCAGTACTTACTGCCGTGTGGTTCGGCAGGCGGTCAAAGTATCGGCATCGTTGTCGCAGTGCGTGCTCGATGACAGTCGCCTCTCTTATGAATTCGTCTACTGTTGTAGATGGATTTCGTACGAGGCCTGCAAACACTGGTTCCTTAGCACCCTGCATTAGGTGATGCACCTTCTTTGCCTCGGGCATGTCAGGGTCAGCTCGTCAAAACAGACGGATCATACCCTCTGCGTACATGGCGGCTGTTTCGTTGGGTTTTCGCACGCGAGCCTCAATCAGTTGCTGTGCGCGATCCCGTCGGTCCAAGCTCGAAAATGTGGGGAGGAGCTTTCGATGGAAATCTTCCTAAGATTAAAATGTAGCCTTGCGGTTCTCATACCACGTGCGAGCGCTATCTTCCAGTGCGAAATATGCATGGCCAAGTTTGCGCTGTTCGCTCCAGTGGTTAGATACAGCGACCCGTTCGAACTGTTCGAACCAGTCCTCGACATCCTCGTACTCTTCCCCACGGAAAACTTCATGAACGCCAGGATGTTCAAGAGTCACCTGCGAGGAAATAGTGGTCTGCGATGGAACGGTAACCGTGGATGTGGTAGGAGCTGCCATGCTGGGAGGAGGCGGAACAGGTGTGGACTCCGGACTTAGACCTAGTAGGCGCCGACAGAATCGGTGCACCGGAGTCGTGACGAGGGGCTGAGTCTGTGGACTAGGTGAACAGGTCCGAGCAAGACTGTCCTGCATCAAGCTGTAGGCTCCAGCACATCCACCAGTGTCACGACGTCAAAACAGAAGTCTTACGGCAGAGATTGAGACACCAGAAGCAGGTCGATCTTTTAACTAGAACGCGCAAGCGAGTTGTTCTTTTTCATCAATTTCGTAAACCTTCGTTGCACATGCACAACTGCAATTGTCTTTCTTGAGCAAGCACGTAACAATATAATGTTCGTGAGGGCAGCGTTGCGTTGTAGTTTCCATTGTTCTTATCGCTAAAACTGGGAATGAAAATTTTAGTGCTCCACTATATAGTGTACGCAAATGCGTAGACAAGTTGGCTTTCCTACAATGAGTTTTATGCGCTCACTGACGAATGAGAGAGACATGCAAGTACTAGCTTAAAGAAAGGAGGAAATCGTTACTACTGCATTTAACAACGCGCTATATGAGTGTGTTTTGCAGTAAAGCTAATGTAAAATGTGTACCATAGATCTCTGTTATCAATGAAAAAGGATGAAATAGGTCAATGGCCTATAGTCAAGAGCGCATTTTGTCGCAATATGTAATTGTACCAGGTTAGAACACAATCATAATACGCCAGCCGTGCAGCGAGGTACGTCACTCGAGTAAATGATCGTAAGGCGTTCACACATAAAAGGACAATTAATTGTACTCAGTCTGATTTACCAATAAATAAACTCGTGTCATTATTGGCTCAAACGCACTTACTATCGTTACATGATTGAGGTGAAGCATTAGTCCAGTATACTAGCCTATAGGCTTTACTTTTACTTTATTTTATTCTTTTCTTTATTATTGTTGTTCTCGTTTATCTTGTTGTTGCTGTTGAAGGCACAACCAAACGCTAAGACACTTATCATTCAGTCTATATAGTACAGTTTGAAAGCAGCCTGTTTTTGCGATTACTCTGAAACAGCAGCTGCTCGTTTCGAATGCGAGACAGCTTGGGCCACAACGTGTGGGAAAAAGTGCGCAAGCGCTCTCCAAGGTCGCGTTTACGAAGCCTTTTACTAGCGTGCTATAGAGCTTTAAAAGGGTCACAATTGATAATCAACATCCGGACACCACAGTATTTACACGATTGTAGGTCGACCCATTTTGAGGGGAAAGGATTTACAATCGAAGCCGCAACTAGTAGCGTCAGTTTCGGTGGTGCAAAACGAGAAATCAGGAACGTTGTGGTATGGTTACGTAACTGCGTTCCGGCTCCTATTTTAACATATACTATATTTTCTGATGTATAATCCGCAGCCTCAGCAATGATTTCCGAAAAATTTTCTATAAATATTCTCCGCACGTTGCCACGAAGCTTGCTTTGCTGCATAGTTTTATAGTACTGCACTGAAGCTCCCTTTGCACACAAAGCTCCCTTTGTACAGCAAACTTTCGCACAAGAAGCCCGCATATTCGAATCGGACACCCGAATGCCGGGGAAACACTTCAAAACCAGTAGGGTCTGGGCAGCAATGTTCGTAAAGAGGGCTGGCTCGATGATGACCTGTGAGCACGTGTAGTCGAGTGACTACATAAATAAATTTTCTTTATGAATTGCGCTGTGCGTGTTTTTTTTTAATATGAAAATTTTCTATTACGTGTTCCACAGAAACTTCAGTGACAACTTCATTTGGCACCAATGACGTCAAAAAGCATGTGACCAGCAGATAAAGAAAAAAAATGTGTTCTGTCACTGGTAGACTAACCCATGACCTCTCGGTCTGCGATAAACGATGGCATGCTATCCACGGCGTCACGATCTCACACTCTGGAGGCTTTAAAAACAATATTTTAATATCTCAGACTTCACTGTCACAGTGCCCGTGGTCGGTGGGGAAGTGTCGGCGTCTGGGGGTGGTAAAATTAGGTAATGCACCATGATCGTGGCCTCCACGCTTAGCGCCTGAAACGCGGCGTTTCTGTGCGTCTGTCAGCGCCAACGCTTGGGCTAAGGTCACCTCGTCGTGGTGTGTTCAGTCGTTAACAAAAATAAAATACTTCTGCGACGCGCAACTGCCTTGGCAGGCTGTGATATCGCGTTTACTTTCACCCCAAGAAAAATCACGGCCGGGCTGCATGGAAGACAACGAGCGTGGCGTTTCCGTCTAGTGTGGCCGTGGTGTTCAGTAACTCCTTTACATTGCTTGAGATGGTGACCTTAGCCCAAGTTGTTCGTTAAATCAGTGACGCTCTTCTGGCTGTTGCACCACCTTTTCTGATTACGCTCTCACAAATACCTACAACAGATACCACATGGGTTTGTTCAATGGTTGATCATGGACGTTAGATCTAGAAATAAGGATATATCAACAGCCATCAACGTGGCGGCACCTTGATGAAATAGTGCTATAGCTGCCAAACACCAGTAAATATTGTGCAAACTAGCCTAATTGAATGTACAGTAAACATTCAACTACGTCTGTATTGAGACGTTTCGCTTTTGTGTTATACAGATTCTTATGACGGATATAGCAACCACGTTTATCTCCTTTGTTTTTTTTGCTGTGCAATTTAGGAGGCGGTGCACCTATGTTTGAGTTGACTTACAATTACGGAAATTTGGCACTTGTTTTAATTCGTTTGCTAATCGAACGTTTGTGCAGAAGCCTCTTTCTGCAGTCAACAGAAACAACGCGTTGACTGCGAGCACAGCATTTAGGGTTCATTGAGAATAAGACTTTCGATAAATTCTCGGGCTCACTTCTATTTTTCATTCGCGGGAGACGGTATGCCAGGCAACACAGTTTGAATGCGTACATGTGAACAGACTCCTCCTATTTGAGCTCCGAACTTGGGCCTCAGTACTTGTGTGAATATGAACCTAAATGTTATTTATAAACTGCGATGTGGTGTTCGGCTGTGCTGTACTTTCACATTTTGGGCTCTAGTATATTGAATATTTAGTACCTATTATTTTATTGGACATTTTGTCTGCTAAGCGGGAAGGAGTAGCCAGTACCACAATAACGGCAACAACCTCTCCTACTTAATCATTTCTATAAATCAAAGAGCCCGCGTCGGCCGTGCCCTGTGCAACGAATTATCCTATAGAAGTTTACCAATGGATTGTGGCCAATAATCTACACTCATATTCTGCCTGAATAGTATCGTGATGAAGCCTAGAGGTTTGCTTGCCCAGTGATATCCTTAAATGCTTCATCCGCGCGATAATCGAGCAAAATAATTAAGAAACTTACTGTGCGTCATCTTTCTATTTCTCTTTCTAGTATGTTTTTTCTTTTATTGATTTTCTTAATATATTTGTTCTCAACTAATCTATGGGTCACCAAATTACAGGTCAATGTACTGTATTATCACTGCATTTTGTAATGTTTTTATCGGGGGCTGCATTGTTCAAGTACGCTTGTATAACACTAATCTTTGCATGGAGACTTTCGTAGTACTCGCTGCCGTTGGCTTGATTTTATGTGGAAGAGAAATTGGAAGCTGCAAGGTCTAAGCAGTTCAGCTGATAAACAAGAGCTTGTGGCATATTTATTTAAACATATCGTGGCGCCACCTCTGCACTGTTGCGAGGAGCTGCACACGTGAAAGGAGTTATTAAGGTCGGTGGCACCTAGATGGCGCGCTGCTCCTCTACCGCACGCTGGAAGTATTTTTTTTTGTCCGCAAAAAGTTTTGCAAACATTGCGGCAGTTTTTTGTTCAACACTCTGGTTGTCTTTATCATCCCGCTTTTTTCACGCTTTTCACATATTGTCGGCAAAATTGAGCGTTATTTAAGCAAAGTTGTAACGCTATAGTAGAAAACACTTCAGATGAACAATTGTGAAAGCGAGAAGAATAACGTTATCTGAAAAAATTATTTACTTGTTATAGGGTTTCATCAGTTCTTCAAGTGTTAGTCTAGTGGGTAGGACATTTTATGCTATCTATTTCTGTTTCTGTTGATTTTTCAAGGTGGGATTGCTGGCCTGAGTGGCCCAAAGGAATGTTGTTGATTCAATGTTGAACAACGTCTAAATGGGACCCGATAACATCACAGCTCCTACCACATTAAGCTTGGAAAAAGACAGGAAAGTATTAAACTGTTGCACTACTGATTCAGTAAAGAAGTTCTCGGGGCATGTAAATAGTAATACAAATAAAATCACTTCTACAAAATATCAACACATTTTTTTTTATTTTGAGGTAAACATAAGACAAACGCACACACACATGCATGCACGAAGACGTGATACAATAAGTAAGTGCAGCGGAAGGTCAGATTATGTATCAGGAGTAGAAGGTGTGCGCATTTCATTTTCGGGAATTCAGCCTAACCTACTTTGTAACTTTCTCAGGATCTCTCTCATTGACAATAATTCTCACCGCTTTGAATATTATTTTAAATGAAAGTTGAAATCACCCCTTCATAGTATTTAGGTATAATGGGAATAGCAAATATCGTATCAACAGCATGTAGCTTGCAAATGATAACTCTGCGTTGTAAATGACTTTCCTAGTAATTTGTCCTTTCTTGTCGCATCAAAATTTTCGATAATCAAGGAATGTCCTATTAGGGCAGAGGTTGTTGGAATAAAAGTTCTGACATCTTGTCATGCCTTTCCAAATATCAGCACGACTAAGGGGCGAGCAACCTCTCCATCGTTACCCTTAGAGGTGGTTTGACCAACACCTGGAAATGCATCGACCTAAACATTCATACGTTGTGAATATAGATACAAACCTTTGACTAAAACTAGCAAATCATTAGTGGAGACTATTGGTCAATAGAAACAACGCTTGCAAATAAAAAACAATGTGGCTGATCCCCCTATCTAGGAAACGCTATAACACGAAATTAAAACATGTCTTTGCAGAGTTAGTTGAGCGTTTGCTGTGCATTGTTCCAGCATCAGCAACAAATTGTGAAGTCACGTGAAGAATGGCAAGCAGCTTGAAATTTTCAACGCACACCTCAAGCAGAAATCTTCGATAAAGGCATTGCCTACGCACAATGTATCGGCAGACAGCTTAAGTACAGCCACCGAAGTTCATACCAGAACCATCACTACTTCACAGCAACTCTACAAGAAACCTGCTGAGCGCAAAGCCGCAGTGTTAAGGAAGCATGTCATGGGAAAAAAGAAGAGCCATTCAGCTCATAATATTCTGTGTCGATTTCGCAACCAGAAAAGAGTGAGTAGTTTGTAGCAGGAAAGTTTTGACGCAGTTGCATCAAAAAACTCCCATGTGATTGATTCAGCAAAAAAAATAGTTGGTTGAGACTTCTATTAATAGGTTAAACGCTGCCTCAAGTATCTCTAGCATGTTAAACCATGATTCTACATGAAACCATAAAGTCAACGTTCGGGTTTGAAAACACCATGGACCATCTATCCTGACGGGATGCAAAGTGACAGCGATGCGCACGGCGTTGACCCGGTTGAAACGGGCGTCGATGCGGGGGCTGGAATAACGGTTTGAAGCAGCGGAACTCAGTGTAGTGTTTACTGCAGTAAACGTGTGTTTGTAACGCAGACACGGGAGACGGGACGCGTTGAAGACGTTTGCACTCGGCTTCCTTGGCTCGCGTTTCGTCGGTGTTACTCGCGCGCCGTCTGTATTCTCGAACGCGATCGGTGTTCTTGACTACCACCTCGTCGGGGTAGCTGGTCTTCCAGTGCCAAAGGTTGCGTTCGGCTTCCTTGGCTCGCGCCTTGTCAGTGCTTACGTAGCCATCCGCCAACGCGATCGGCTTCGCTAACCCTCGCAACGCCGGCGACAGCTGGGTAAGGAATGCGCACATTAGTGAAAAGCATGCCGCGACGACATCCCGCCTGTCCACATTGACAGCACCGTGAGATGCGCAGCGCAAGCACATGCTGGCTCGCGGCTTCTCCTCACTGACAGATGGAGATAGGTGACGCGGTTGAGATGCTGCCCACGTGAGGAGTGAGCTCGAGCGTTGCGAGTGGTGAAGAGGGTGAAGCGAAGTCGTTGGCACGCGGAGAGCGCGTGGAAGCCTAGGAAGAGAAACGTCACCAGCCAATGCTAGGAGGGCGCGAGCTACTTCGCACCGCTCCAACATCTGCGGTAGGTGAGCGGTGTGGACGGAGAGACAGCGTTACACAGGCTAGTCAAAGAGCTGCTTCGCATCTACTAATCACACGCGAGCCTGACATCGATGACGCGCAGCTGCCGTGGGGATACTTACGGCGCTCGTCAAGTGACCCGGGCTCCACGTGTACCATCCCAACTGTGATGGTCGTATGCTACGTGGAGGCTAAATGCTCGATATTCGAGTACTGAGATTAGGTGCACGCAAGCAGCCCTACAGGTGGTTAAAATTTTCGGAGTCCTCACAACTTTGGGCCTCACAATTATATCCTGGCTTTATCAGGCAAACCCGAAAAGTTGTTATTATGAGGGTTCTTTAGCTACTGATAGGATGGTGATAGCAAAAAAACGTAAGCAGCTGATCTGTCACAGATGGAACGATCAACCCTATATATACATTCTGTTATGCCCTACCAAACCACGTACTCAACAAAACCACTGTTACGTCAAGAGAAGTCACAACTTTGCCGCTCTAAATACCGCGACAGTAACAAATTGAAAAGTCAAACGCAGAATGCAACGCAGATCGAAACATTCCCTGCATTTTTCACGCACAAATGACGCACCAAATTTGCTCCCAGGTACAGGTGAACGCGAATAATCGTCTCAGTTGTTACTACGCTGTGTCTGGAAAGCGCACCCTTTTCGAAAAAAGAGACTGTGCATCGATTTCAGTGAACATTGTGCGCCTGGTAACTACAACAGAGTCGTTCCAATTAAATCCCAAGGCCAGCCAAGACGTACGATCCTCCCCTACCACGAGATAAGGGCGTGCGAGTGAGCGCCCACCCTGCCCCTCTCCGCGGCGCAAAGCACGCGTGGCAGATGAGAGCGCGCGCCACTGCGTCGTGACGACGTGGCGACGCGCGCTCAATGCGCCATATTCAATGTGTAATGTTCAAAACACGGTAGTTTCCCTCGAGATGCCCATCACCAGCGGTAAGTGGTAGATGTAAATATTTTTCCGTTTGAACATTGAAGCAGGTGCTTCTTCATGGCTCAGTGGTTATAACGTCTCGCACTCACGATTCATATGTCCCAAGTTCGGCTCCATACGCCGGAGTGTTTTTGTGGTTTATTTTTATTTCATGCGCTCACATATTTAGAGATACATATACCTATACGGTGAATGACGGCGACGCCGACGCCAGCACCGAAATTGAGCCGGGAGTGTCCATATAATTGCTACCGAAATAAAACCTTCCTGATTGTTCGGCGCTCGGTGACTCGCCAGAAGTGATAGCGACGAGAATAATAACGAGATAACCGCCAAGGCTATGAGCTTTCGCGGGAGACAATAATAATGGTTTTCGGGGCGTTCCGCGCACTCATCACGATATGATTATGAGGCACGCTGCTTAGTGATGAAGTTGAAAGATTTGTGACCACCTAGCGTTCTCAACATTCCGCTATATTCAAGTATATGGGGGTTCTCTTCATATAGTCCGCAAGGAAATACGGCTGCCGTAGGAATCGGACGTGCGTTCGCAAGCTTTGCAGTACATTACCATAGTCTAAGCTACCACAGCATGTGACTGTAGAAGGGTAGTGAAGGACAGAATTATTGTGAATACACGAGCTATAATAGTTAGTTGCCAAAAGGAGCCAACGGCAGTCAATCCGCGGCAATGAATGTGAAGGCGGCAATTGTACCACCTCACTTAGTGACATTCAAGGATTGCTCGAGTGGTGATGACCACCGGTCAACAGGAAGTGAGAAATGTGGCAAGGAAATAGCATGTAAAAGTGCACAGAAAGCCAGTGTTGCCATCGCTGAGCGTCAGCCATCCGCTAAAAAGCAATGAGAAATCCGCCAGATTCCGCTAGATTCTAAAAA
Source organism: Rhipicephalus annulatus (assembly GCA_013436015.1). NCBI lineage: Eukaryota > Metazoa > Arthropoda > Arachnida > Ixodida > Ixodidae > Rhipicephalus > Rhipicephalus annulatus. The sequence continues at coordinate 1,335,587 of WOVY01010462.1, read as the reverse complement.
ATATCCGCTAAATTTCCCACTAGGGCCTGTTTTATTAAAAAACCCTGCAATTTCGTATGATACATACCTTTATCATTTCTAAAAGCTCCCCAAAACTACGAGAGCTGAAATAACATATAAAATAGTATTTCAAGGAGTCTAACTAGAACACTTGAGGCTTCAGTGCTGCGGTGGTCGTCATTGGTGAACCTCATCACAGATGAGGCTAAAGCTTATTAATGTTCGCACTGATGAAAAAAAATAACTCACAGGTCAACGAAAAACACATCGAGGTCTTTGTCGCCGCTGTTGTCGTCTGACACCCTCTCCACAGGATCGCTGGTACTTGTTGAGGGACTAGACAGGTGACTTGATTGCGCATACGTTGGAGATGTCCCGATTGCACTAGCAACTTCCGCGGGGAGTTCGTAATCAAAACAACTTTTCTGGTGTCGCTTCAACCCGCATTTGTTGTTTCCGGCTTCAGCTTGTTCCCCAGCTTGGATTTTACTATGTTAAGCTGACTAAATGTCTACTTCGGCATTTGAATGCGGCAGCACGAGCATCGACATGGCAAAGCCGGGCAGCTCAACGACTGGGTTTTCGCTGCAGGCGTCCTTACAGGAGTGAACTTCACACCAGAGGGCGCGCAGAGTCCACAGATTGGTGCATCGCAGCTCGTCCGTTATTTATTTCTTAAAAAGCGATCGCCGCTTTGAAACCTCACGAATTTGTTTGTCTGAGATAGGCGGAGCAAGTGAACAGGAGCCTCTGAAGTTAAACAATTTCCGCATTTTTAGAGAACACGAAAATAGTTTCTTGCAGGGCGATTTTGAATCGGTCCACTGCGTGAGGTATCCGCCAGAAACCCGCTATGTACAAGACTGGCCCGTCAGAAAATCCACTAGCCGCTAGACTGATTTTTTTGCCGTCAAAATGAAATAAAATCCGCCAGACTTAGCGGGGAATCCGCTAAATTGGCATCACTGCAGAAAGCTGCCTACTTCGCTCCTCATTACAGGAATAACTGTTGTAAAGACGATCCGAGGTTTTAGCCCTAATTCTCAGCCGCCTCAGTGTACTGCCGTGCTGAAGAGGACATGCAGGCTTTTTTTTTATTCGTTCGTTTTGCTTTTGTTGTCTGTAAAGTCTTAGAATCACAGTGATAATTCTTTACGTGACCTTGTTGAGAACCAGTCTTCTTGAGGCCGCGCTCTTATACTTTCATTTTACATTTCGCAGTGCATCACATTCATAGACACCATACCACGCCTATACGCATGTCCGTACTACAACGTCGCCAAAGCAAGGTATTGAAACTGTTAGAATCGATTACATACCTTAATCTGAGTCATTAGTAATATTGTAATACATATCCTGAAATGTCTCCTCCTCTGGGCACATAGAGAATTTTAGTTAAGCACTGGAACTTGTTAAAGCCCCAGAGAGAGCATTGAATAGTCTGAACTTTTCACACTGGTTCGTTACAATGTAGAAATAACTATTTTGAAGCGCGGCACGCAACCATGATGTGAGGAGGTGAGCTTAGCGCCTTGCCACTTATCCTGTGTATGCTTCGCAAGCTAAACCTCGTCCCTGTGTTCTGCTATACTGCATTGTGCATCTTTAACCACGCTACACTAGGTGTCATACGTCATCACCACCTCTTGGAGCATGGCTTCGCAAGAAGAGTAGACGACAAGACGACATTCAAGTTCAAATTTGAGGTCTTAAATGGTACTTAGCCATGTACCTCTTGGTAGACAAGCATGAAATTTAAGCGTTGCGCTTGTCAACTCAAAATGGCCATATGTAATAAGGAGCTCAATAAAGGTATTTACTTTGAAGATCCTTCTATTCAATACTTTCATTGTTATTCGTTGTAAGGTTCACACAAAGAAGCAAATTTGCGGTGTCTAATGAGACACAGGACTCGTGTACTGTTGGAATGGATACCCAGCCACAGCCGGATATTAACAGAAAAGGGGAAAAAGGTGTGAGCAGCTCTTTTATGACGCGTTCGCCCTTTTCTTCCCGCTATTTCGGCTGAACTTTACCAAACACACGGGCAATACCCCTACCGTGCTCTTCTATACGACGTAATTGTAGAAACCACCATCATTTTGAGTGAACTCTGAGTGTACTTAGAACTGAATACTCTTAGAGTGATGTACAAAATATGCATCCCGTATTTCTTCAGTAGACATCATTCTTTGCTCCATGTTTTCTAATCACGTCATTCTGTCGAATTTTCAGCTGTCACCAATGTGTTTCTTTCCCCTCGATACCGATGGCGTAGCTCGAAGAGACGATTAGTTGTATCGTTCATGCATTAGCATCAACGAAAATAGCATTAAATGTCCAGGGAAACGAATGGGTCGGTGAACTGACTCAAGAGCCGACTCACTTGGTGTCAGATCAAGCCGTGAACCTGACTGAGCAAGTGAGGGTGAGTTATATTTTTGTGAATCTAAGTCCTAGTGAGTCCAAATCACAAAATATATTTCTCCGGTGAGTCTGAGTGAGTTTCGCTAACTTTTGCTGACCTAAAGTTTCATCTAGTCATCTTCAGCATTACTATCAGCTTTACCTAGATTCATGTTTATCCTCACGTCAATTCACAGGTATTTCGAGGCAGCGTCATTTTTACACCGTTTCACTATTTATTAACTAGAGTCATGGACTACGCAGCATGGTGCCTTGACCTCCCTTATTAACTTTTTCTGAAATTTCAACGTTAATATTTCTGATGCCGTGACTTCTTCCAAGAAAAGTTACCTGACTAGTTTGGAAGCGCTCAGAACATTTTTGACAGATGCTATGTCAAACGGTGCCAAGTAGGTCTCTGATGACGTGAGATATTAATGTTTAAGACCATTGACACCACGGTGGGAGAAGATAATTCTAGGCTGACGAACTCATGAGTCGGCTCACTCAGACTAAGATGGAGCCGTGAGTCTGAGTCTGAGTGAGTCCGGGTGAGTAACGTTTTGGTGAGTTTGAGTCTGAGTGAGCCCAGCTGCAAAAATTTTTCGCGATTGTGAGTCAGAGTCAGTCCGGCTCAGGAAAGATTTGCCGAGTCTGAGTCCGATTGAGTCCAAAGCCCAAAATACACTTTATGAGTGAATCTGAGTGAGCTCCACACGTTTCGCCAGCCTATGGTGACACGAGAAGAGGACACAACACTTCTCGTGTCCCCGTTTATCGAGCACTATTTTCGTCGACGATAGGTACAAACAAGCCCAGGTCTAGAAAGTCATCAGGCGTCCTGAGAAAGTGAGTGCTTCCAGGGACGAAGCCGCATATCTTGAAGCTAGACGTGTCGGTCTACAAGGATTACACAAGTGACTAAGCGCGCACACTTCGTTTTGCCAAGCTCTGTTTGACTTTATGAAAAGTGCCCGCATTTTTCATGCAAGAAAAGAGAATATACAAATACACTCAGACCCGTATCCAAAGGCTCCTTTAGGATATAAAGTTCATGTTCACCCAAAATTGTCGAAACGCGAAAGGCGTACTAGTCTGTTCTTTTTTTTTAAATGTTTTCCATCTCAAATCCAATTTTGTTCAAACCCATTTTCCAAGTAATCTATGTCTTTATGTTATTTTGTACTAAGCTGCGTTTGACATAAGAAAATCAAGTTCGGCTAACAACGGAAAATTCCCGTAGATTTCACTTGTTGTGGGAATTGATTCCATGCCAAACAGATAGCTAGTAGCACTCTGTATTAGTCTTTCCGCTTTAGCCAAGCGTTTCGAGGTGAATCAACATAATTTTGTAAAGTTAACAGTAACGGGCATATCCAGGGCTTGCTACGTGTGTGACTATACTAGCATGCAAAGTGTAGCTGATGGTTCGATGTACCGTCGCGCACACGTTGGAGCAGAGATGCAAGTTTTATCGCAACTAAATGCACGATATGATGATGCGCATATATTAAGTCGCATTCGTTGGTGCATTCGAGTGAAGAATCACTAGAGCTTTCGCAGTCCGTTTGACTTACATTATATTAAAAGCGGATAGCCAACACTGTAAGAACAATTGACACTGCGCCGATAGAAACCTCCTATAGAGCCCTTTTTCTTAAATAAGCAAATATATAAAAGTACCACGTCACATGTACATTTGCCAACCTACGCGCGCCGTGACTGCAGTGCTCCTTAGCATTCCGTGTAAAACGATATGTTTTTTTTTTTTTGCCAACACCGTGGTTATTGCTTGTGTTGCCGCTTGCAAAACGTGCGTGATCACCCATCCTTCCCGTGGCAGACAACCGGCCCGCCATCACGCGTAACTTTAGGGCCCAACCGCATTCACGCGATTCTCTAGCGCCAGCGACAAACTTGCTCCGTCGCGACAACTGGAACGGCATATCGACGACAAAGTGTCAGTGTTGCTAGATTGAAAACTATCGCGTGCACACCCATCCAATGCGAAAAGAAGTTTAAAAGTAGGTCAATGACAACAAACATTTCAAGTTTAGTACCGTCTTGGTGGCCCAAAAGAAGCCATAAAAGCGTTTCATGACCTTCCTGTTGCAACATTTGGTTTAACCGCAACAGGGTGCCCAGAAGCGTATACACTATGACGGCTATGACGCAATTCGCATGATAATCTCACATTGCAGCAAGTGACAATAATTGTCACAAGCTACCGTTGAAACACACAAAAAAAATCTTCGATTACGAGATCTACAACAAAATATGGCCGCTCTCGAACACTACGCGTCAGATGTGAATGTAAAAAAAAAAACTTACGGTACTCTAAAGCTTCGGCCTTTAGGAGTTGTACGCGATAGCGATCTTCTGCTCCTATAGTGCGTACTTCAAGCACTTTGTGCATGAAACCTTTTGGAACTTGCCATGCACCCACTACGTGGCCTTAAGGGAGTAGGCGCAGTAGCGTGTGGACATCTTGTAGTGGTTGACCAGCTATAAACTGCGAAGCCTTTATGATAATTGCATGTTTTGACGCCCGCTGGCAATGAGCGCTTGTACCGCGCATTATACTGCAATATTTCATGTTGCATCGATGTTAGATGACCAGCCGCTGTAAGAAGAACGGATACTGCGCCATCGTCATGACTCATCGTCACAGAAGATAGCCGTGCAAGCGCTACTGGGCTTCTTACGAACTACTGGCCTGTCGGAACGCCTCTGAGTGGACTGATTTTGTGTGTGCGTGTTTGTCGGTGTTTTTCTCTTATTTATTTTTTTAACTCTCCCTTTCTCTTTCAACCCCCTATTCCCCAACCCCAGTGTAGGGTAGCATACCGGATATTAGCATCTGGTTAACCTCCCTGCCTTCCTCTTTTCTCGTTTCTCTCTCTCTCTCTTCATGTTGCATTGAGAAGCATGTATGCAGGACGCGTGTGTTTGTAAAAATGAGTGCTACTTCCACTGCAATTTCAAGCAGAGGAAGTTGTTTTCACTGTATTCAAAAGCAGACCTAAGACCGTGTGATAGAACATTCGCTAGCCACGCAAACGACCCTGGTTCGATACCCGCTCGGACCAAACGACCCGAGTTTGATCCCCACTCTGACTCAGAATTCTTTTTATTATTGATTATATTTTCATAGTTCTCAATTTCTCGGTCACGCATCGAGTGATAATTTTGCTATCACAGCCAACGACGCCGACGCCGGAATTTCTGCAATACAATGTCTTTAACGCTATCGGGTAATAACGTATAAAGTCGACTCCTTTGTGTACATGCAAATAACAAGCATCGAGAGCAAATTGCAACTAAAGCGAGGACCAGGGGTTGACGCTGGCTTCCGGGCAACAAGCAATCTTTTCTAGTTTTCCAGAAACACGCGACGCAACAAGCGGCGGTGACGGATGGGACTCCGCGACAGCAAATTCTGTCTCTCGTCGCTGTTGGGTCATTATGGTGCACAGTGATACGGCGCGGGAGCAGGCACCTGTCGTGGCATTTTTTTTTCTCGTAGGCATCTATGGTAAGTAGATAAGCATACTTATCTTGGCTTGTCAACAGGGCTTGTCGACAGGCTGCGACTTTTTTTTACAACCCCCAAACAAGCTCGGAAATTCGCAGAGCAGACCACAGCGATCATGTTTTCTGAATAATACAGAGCTGCGCGCCGCGCAGAGCCTCCATTTCACAAAACAATTCCCGCGCATCTTTCCTTCGCCTGACGAACCTCCTTCCAAGCGCAGTGACGTCAACACGGCGATCGTTGACGTGACACTGCACGCAGCTTGTCGATTGGTCTAAACCAGGTCTTAACACACAGTAGCAAAGTAAACGACAGTTCCTGCTCCCACGGTATCCCTCTCCCCCAGCTGCGACAGAGTTATTTAATCATACGAGTTTCGAAACTCACCGTGGGCTCCATGTATCGAAATCGAGCCCACTACATGTCCGGGTTTTGGAAGGCAGTTTTGTTACAAATCGTTGTCGACTGTGAATCGAGCAACTGGGCTGCGGAGAAACATTGGCGCCGGGTGAACAATAAACAGCCAGGAATTTCAGCAATTGGAAGTGGGTTGCGATTGACCGAGTTCGCCGATGATGGCAATAGCAGACGTCGTGTCACATTGCCGAAGAGGGCGGAATCACGACAATGGACGGGGCCTTACCCTCCCTCTGAGGGAGAAGGGTGGCGAGACAGCGCGAAATTTGAAACCAGCTGAAAGCGATGTTCTAACCCCGCTAACGTCCTTAATATAGCATATATTCGCAAAATTCTTGCGGCAGCATGTTCACGAAATGAAGGTGCAGATATTTCTCTCTATAACAATTTTTGGACCTTGGGATCGTTTACTGGCCCTATAATAGATGGGAAATCATAAACTATCGCATGGGACATTTTGCTGCTTGATATACAAGTTTATTTTTGGAACTTTTCCCCAGTAGAGCTGTAAATGTTAGTTAAGTAAGCATGACTGATCAGTAGTTAATGAAACAATCCATGCATGTCCACAAAGCGAATGATGACAAGTGGGTTACGTTAGGTGGTAAGGTCCATAATGTCTACGTGGATGTTGCCGACTAGTGGAAAGGACAGACAGAAGGATGGACGTACGGATGGACGGTGGCACGCAAAGATGGAAGGATAGACTGAAGGCGCAGGTGATCATGTATTGTGTTATCACATGCTTGACTTATGTATACATACGCTACTGCACTTGGCGGGGCGTAATGTGACGTCATGTATTTCATTATTTCGCGATGTTCTAATGATTGCTGACACTTTTTTCGTGCGCTATGTGAGTATGGGATCAGTGCTTGTATGGGCTTTATGCTGTGTGGCTTATTGTAATATGGGTGGTTTGAGTTTTTCGAGTGCTTACTGCCACAAAGTTTGTTTGATCTCAATGTTTTTGCATATTTGTCGATGTCACTATTTCCCTTCGTGTACTGCCTTTTTACCTTTTTCTTGTTCCGAACTTGTGTTATTTATGCCTTAATCCAGCCTAAGGCCGTCATGGTAGGCTGACAGTAGGTAACAAAATGAATAATTATTTATTAAAAGAAATAGGTAATAATTGTTGATTAATCATTTATTTAAATAAGGCCTTCTCGTAACGTCGACATTAGGTAACAAAATATAAAAATAAATAAATAAATAAATAAATAAATACTGATTATGATTACATAAAATGAAGTCGTATTTCTACCCACATGCATCGTTTTTCGTTGTGTAAGTGTTCAGTTTCGGTTTCAGTTTTATGAAGCGTTACGGACGTGGAAGATCACAAGGCTTAGCCCCAAGGGGCTTCGCTATGAAAAAGACCCAAAAATAGTGTGACGTACTCCAGGAAATAGTTAGCAAACTCTACTTGGTTGCGTCTTTATTGAGTGCGTCGGCTTAATTTTAAGCTTTGGCTAGAGATAACTGGGGCATCCTCTATACTATGAAAGATGTGCAGCGCTAACCAGACAGTACCACGGGATGGGATATGCGGGTATGTGCCACACGTAACTCATGGAAAGTATGTGATGACGTATATGGCTGGCAAACCACGTTCCTTATGCCGTCATGTTTGTCATGCACGCATGTCCTCCTGTGCAAATATTGGTACGCAACGAGTACAAGAACTTCCAGATGTAGGCAACTAAATAGACCAATGGAAAAAGCCGAAGTGCCTTCCAATCACTAAGAAATTGTTCCCATTTAGAACACTGCCAATCTCCCAGCCAATCTTCTTCATCCTTGAGTCTGTGGTTGCGCTCATGTGTGATAACAAAAATTAAATGTATGACATTCGCTAAATCAATCCGCGCTCTCTTCTTTTCCCTGAAGCTTGTGCCGGTAAGTTACGTGATGGCACCACTGCAAAACAAGTAAATAATTATCTAAGCCAGTGGCATGAATAATGGGGGGAGGGTGGGTGAGGAGAGTGAGTTTTTCCTAGTGTTCAGGATGGGGTGGACATCCCATGCAAGGGTTCCCCCTCAAGATTTAGCTTCCGGATTTCTGATTTGAAAGGAAGATGTGTAAATTTAAGGGCTAGTTTTTTTGCTAAACACAATATTAAAGAGGACTAACAGACAATGATGCGAAGAAAAATATAGGGGATGGTATTAGAAGTAATTGTAATGTATATCTTAAAAATGAAAAGGGGACGAAAACATGGTTTCTCTTTTCTTCCACTTTTCTTTCTTCACATTCACATTACATCTACTTCTAATAACATGTTATGTATTTTTCTTGCATCATTGTCTGTTAGTTCTCATGAACATTGTGTCTTATAGTGTCCCATTTGAATTTCTTGACAGTTAAGGACATTGCGATTTCCATAAAAGAAACTCTTAATTCTGAAGCACTTTCACTGATTAGAAACGAAGAACTTCTATCCGGTACACATGATGGGGAATGCCTGTATGCGTTAGCACAAAAGTGCTACCATATTTATTTGCATGTTTAACCTCATTAATACAGCTGTGAAAATCTCTAGCTCCTGCCTACGAGTTGCTATTATAAACTAACTTCATCATGCGATGTCGCTTAGAGACTATTGGATACTCAGTGCTATTTATTCTGACCAAGTACTGATGCTCATGCTAGTTTTCATTATTATTATGATTATATTATTATTATTGTATGTGAATGTTTATTTTTCATTTTGTGTGACAAAAGTAAAGCCTATGTATAAAAACAAAGTAGCCGTCATTGCAAGATGTGTGTCCCTCGTGTTATCTTTATGAGTTTACACCACTGACCTAAGCAATATTGATTATGTGTGAATGCGAGAGCGTTAGTTGCTGCTGAAAGCGTCACCGAGTTCAGTGCTGCAGAGAAATATTTCCGAGAACAAATGTTGAAATTTATTGTCCCCAAACCATTATGTGATTACGAAAGACGCTGTAGTGGAGAGCTCCGGAATTTCGACCACCTGGCGTCCTTTAATGTACACCTAAAACCAAGCAAACGGGCTTGAACTATTTCTGCCACCATCTAAAAATGCTCCATCGCTTCATCGGCCAGGAATCGACCTTTTGACCTTCGGGGAAGCTATCATGCACCATAACCACTACACCACTGTCAAGTGTAGAGATGCTGCTGAGTTAAGTGCATCTTCGTTGTGCCTTTCGCGTTGTCCAGATACACGGGGAAGTGCACGACACCTCGCCACAGTCTCTGCAACTCACCGAGCTCATTCCGCAGCCGCTTGCTTTACATTTCGTGTTATAGGTGGCGCTATCTGGCGGACTGCTTGCCGGACAAACTTGTACAGCGGCTCTTGGACAGGCACGAGCGTATTAATAATGCCTGCTGCTGTGGTGACACAATGTATTGGCCACGCAGTGGTGGTGAGGGAGACGGGCAGACCGTTGCCATGCCTTCTTTTTTTTTCAAATTAGAACTTTTGTAGTTAGTGTGCAGTTTCCCTGCCAAGGACTCATGACGACGTCAGGCTCGCACAATGAACGAAGTAATGCTTTCGCATAAAAGTGGTCGCTATCGCCGAGCATCATACAATGTACGAAATTATTCCTGTTGTATAGTCTAATTTGATTTACGTCCCGCTTTGACACGATCACCACACAGTGAAATGACTCCCTCGCCTTCACCCTCCAAAAAAAAAGATTACTTTGCCAGAGCTCAGTGAGGCTTGGGGCACATCCTGTTAAGGACACACTCTCCAAGGTCCGCACTTGTGAGGGGGCTCACGCGGCAAGCCAGGTTGTGCTATAAACTCAGCTGACTTTAAATTGATCTTTATTGGTGCCAGTGCTTCAGATGCTCTTAGCGGTGCAGCCAGAGCTCAAATAATAAGTTGAACGCACCGTGGAAGTTTTCAGTGTACCAAAGAAATGTGTACTATTTTAAAGCTATTTACATAGAGTTAAATAAGCTGTAGTATGGTAACCACTAACACATGCGGTGTGGCATTGCATTTTCCACGCCGCTCACCTGTTCTCTGTACTTACTCATGACACAAGTGATAAAATTCCATTGAAAGTGTATCGCGTAGCACTATTGCTCTTGACAATGTGTCCCCTGTGATTTACTCCGTCAAATTAGGGCCCAGTGGAGCCGTTGCTCTTGTACACAGCTCGCCTGAATGGCTTCGTCGCATCTTACAGCGCGTGCGGCGGTAAGGTGCGTGTCCTCAATGTCACAATTAGTTCCTTCTTGGCGGCAGAGTGGAGGCGCCGCCGCTTCGTTGCTCCAGCCCATCCCCGGCGAACCGAAGCGCCCGTACACCGAGCAGCGGCGCGCCCTGCGAGGCCCTTTCTTGCACGGCTAGCTGACCCCGGAGTCAGCTGGCCAAGTTTACAACTTTGTTTCAGAGGCACGCCGCTGAGCGGAGCGCCGATGCGGGGATCCAAGGAGTGCTGAGCGCGCGGCCGACACTGGGGCGGCCCGTTCTTTCTCGCGCGTGAGCCTTTCTCTTTCCCGGCGACGTTCTTTTTCTGTTTTGCTCTCGGCGGCCCCGGCGCAGTTCGTATTCATTCATTCAGAACAAGCTAGGAAACAAACCAAACCGGATAAACGCGCCGAAAAGACCGTCCACCGAGCGAGAGCGCACGAGACTCGGTGGCGAGCAGCGCCTAAACTTAGCTCCGGGTAGAGACGCCGAAGTGGGTCAGGCGGGGCCTACGTGCCTCGGGGACAACGAGGAAGGGGGCCAAGCCCCCTCGCCGGCCATCGGAGAACTCTCGCCTCCGCCGATAAGCGCTTGCCGCTATCAGGAAGCCAGCGCTATGGCTCGAAAGGCAGTGCACACACACAGCGAGCCGAAGCTGCCGTGGCCTCCGGCGGCAGGCGGGGGGTGGCTTGAGTGCGCGCTAGGGCCAAATTAAAGAGCCCCGACGGGAAGTACAGGCTGCCGCCGCCGAACACGCGCGTAGGCAAGGTCTCCCCGGAGCTGCCTGCCGCCGCACCCGCCAGAAGGCGCACACCGCGCCGCCACACAATATCGCTGCGGGTGTCGTGCGCGGCCGCCATAACTTTCCTTCCGGACGACACGATACTCGGGCACACGCTCACACGCCCAGATGATACGGTTGCCCCATCGGAAGGCTGGTGGAAGGGGCGTGAAAGAAGGTGGCAAGTTGGCAACCACAACACGAATGGTCCCACAAGACGAATCGCAAGCACAACACGAATGCTGGCGTTTCGTTCTGAATAAATATGCCACATTAACGCATTGCAAATCAATAAACTCCAGGCCTTCAAATCTGTTGCGAAGTCGTAATATAGGTGGTTACCTTGGACCCTCGCCAAAGCACAAGTTCACAGTGCTTCTTCAACAACATTTAAAAACTTTGCGAAACATTACTATCAACGCAAGAGCTCACAAAACTTTTTTGTTTGTTTGTTTTTACCAGGACCTATTCATGGTGTATGCTTGTTACATTTGGTAGACTATGGACCCCGAAATACTCCACTAATTTATTACGTCATTCACTTTGCCTGAATTGATTGCATAGTGTTTACTAGGCTTAAATCATAGCGCAAGAACGCTTTAGGTGTGCCACTAATACGAAAACTAATATTGCAGAGCTAACTGAAACAGCTGGAGGTCAGACACCTCGGGCAGCTTCGCATGGCAGTTCACAATACTAATGTAATTTCCATGATTGATTGATATGTGGGGTTTAACGTCCCAAAACCACCATACGATTATCAGACACCGTAGTAGAGGGCTCCGGAGGTTTGGACCACCTGGGGTTCTTTAACGAGCGCCCAAATCTGAGCACAGGGGCCTAAACATTCCCGCCTCCATCGGAAATGCAGCCGCTGCAGCCGGGATTCGATCCCGCGACCTGCGGGTCAGCAGCCGAGTACCTTAGCCACAAGACCACCATGGCGGGGCATGTAATTTCTATGTTGCGAATTCCTTCTTTAATGCATGCCTTTCACCCCAGCAGTGCATACCAAACCGAATGCAACAAAGATCCACAAACCGGTATTATTTAGTCTTGTTTTCCCCTTTTCCCTGCACTCTAAAAAAGTATTGGTCTACATTCCAGCATCAGCGTTTGAGCTCGGGAATAGGGGAGAGTGCTTCAGCTTCAGCAACTTAATACAAGTGCGACATGCAATGTGCTAAGGATCAATTCAGTTCTTCCTGAAATCACTTTCGTTCCTAAAACTAACAGATGAATTCCTCCTCTCTCTCTCTTTCCGTGTGTGTGTGTGTGTGTGTGTGTGCTTGCGTGCGTGCTGAACGGATGAATGACCGCGAATAAGCCTGAAGGGGGTGTCGCACATTCTAACAGCTTTTGTGTAAAAGATAAATAAATGAATATACTTAATAAATAAATAAATGAATATACTTGTATATAACTCATTCGGAGTTCGTTAACGAGAAACATAGGCGGATAAGTTATAATCGTTTACTACCGCACTAACCTAACCTGCAATAACACGAACACTACAGCAATATTTTTTACATTACTCATTCATTTTCCCCCCATTATCTTTAGTTAAGATGTTTCCACCACACTGTCCAGGTTATGTTTTAAGCTGTAAGATGTCGACTTTATGCTTTAGGCGGGACGCTATTCTCGATTTTTTTTTTCTCCGAGTGCGCTGTGCTGTTGGCCAGCCGTTTCTAAGTCATTTGTTTTGAACTAGCATTAGCTGAAATTTGATCCTATAAACAGATACACTGTGAGAGGTTTTTTTTTGTGCGTAAACGTAAGAGGCCATGGCTTGAAGTCACAAAAACGCCTTAAGCTAGAATAATTGGTAAGATAGAAATTCGGGCAATTTTTATGTGGACACATGCATAGTGGAGGTGACGAAACAATAGGGATGTGCAGGTATTTAGAAGCTTTCCGACTGCTTGAGTCTAGAGACTGACCACAGGGCAAATTTTCGCTTCGTGGTTTTGGCCGCTTTATGTGCCTGAACTCCGATGTATTTTCTATAGCCACTGCTTTTTAGCCTGCTTCCAGGACTTGCCAAATACTTTCAGTGTTTCTTTTTTGACAGATAAGTGAAGAACTTGCCATAGCTTTATGCGCACATTTGTTCATGAATAAAGAGGCTCTATCAATAATTTTATTGCCGACGCAGGGGTACCGCATCTCAGGATGTGAAATGTTTGCATGTTTTTGCATGTCTTCACATGAAGTTACGAAGCTCGTCAAGTGTTTAGTGCGCCAAAACAACCGTTTTTCTATGTATAGTGTAATGCAGCAGCTTTCATTCAGCTGCGAAAAATACACAACGGCTATGTTACAAAAACAGCATGGTCGCACTGAAACCCATCCGTAAGATAGTATCTACAATGAATGCCTTAGTCTACATCACAGCGAAAAGTTAAACCTAAACATCAGTAGAGTTACCTAATGATCTAATGCACTAAAATTAAGCGGTGATTTGGCTCGGCTTACAGTGAACCAAAACGATATCAGGTGATTCCGTCCTCTGCGTATCGTTCGAAATGCATATAGACAGTTGGTCAGCACTTGCCCTATTATTCTCATCAATTATTCCGGGGAAATATTTATGTAGTTCATTGGTTGCGAAAGCCAGTGTCCAGCGGTGTCGTGAATACAGGTGGTACCAAAATTCCTGTGGCAATAGATGCACATGTAATGACACGAAATTATTTGGAGTACCAATTAACGTGAACGCAAAGTAAATATAACGCGAATGTAAAATAAATCAGCGTACATTAGGATTAATTAGGAGTGAATGAAGTGTGAACCAAAAATGAATCAAGTGACTGGTGTGCAATTGAACAGTGAATCAAGTAACTTGTTTAGTTATTTATTTATTATTTTTTTGATTTGCATACATGTATACACAAGGACACAGAGAAAAGAGGGAGAGAGCAAGCTGACAACTGCCACCTGGAGGGGCGGAATGCCTGCTCACTCTTTCGGGTGAAGGAAAGAAAACAGAGAAAATAGAGGAAAGGATGGACCAAGAATAAATCAAGTGGGTTATCTTATATGTGAATCAAGTTAAAGAAAATTATGAATCAGGGATGAAAAAAGATAATGAAGAGATAACAAAGCACGAATAAAAATAGATTGAATGACCGATGCGTGAATCAACATTTAGGGGACAAAGGTTAACCAAGAATGAGTTAAGTCACTGGAGTGAATCAACATAAATTAAGGTAGATCAAGAATAAGTAGATTGTGAATAAAAATGAATCAAAGGAGGTAAGTGTGAATAATGTATATTGAACTAAATCAACAAGGAATCAACGTAAATTAGGGTCAATCAACGGTGAATGAAGGAAATAAATTGCGCATCAAGAATAAATTCAGCGGCCTAAGTGTTACCCAAAACTGTATATGGGGACTTAAGTAAGAATTAAAAGTAAATGAAGTGAATCCAGAGGAGTCACCATACATCGCAATAGAGAGAGAAAAAGATTAAGACAAAGGCAAGGAGGTTAACCAGTGGATAATTTCTAGGTTTGCAACCCTACACTGGAGAAAGGGTAAGGGGTAATGAAAATTTAAGGAGTGAAATAGAAAAGAGGAATAGATAAAAGTGAAAATAGGAAACATAAATGCCAGAAAATGAAAGCAACAAAAGTTTGTGTGGAACGCAGAGACACTGGTAGGCGGCAGCACCGCATAGTCTCTGCGGAGCTCAGGAAACAATACACCCACTTTTTTGTAAGTGTTCCATTATCTGCGCAGCGTAAGAAACGCTATGGTTTTCATAATTACGCATCTATGTGTTTTCTGTTAAAAAACACACAATACATAATACTTACACATTGACGTTGGGCCTCAGATATGCGCACTATTTGTTTTTGATCGACAGTGTTCGCAAGTATTAACACAGTCGCCAGATCAAGATGGCTCGGCGTTGAGAGAAACTTCAAAGTATCGCCAGGTGGCCAAATTGTGCTAAGGACAGGCCAACAGACAAAAAGAACAAAATTCCTGCGCTGAGCTATCACAAAAGACTATCGCCTTGAGAAGGTACGAACACACTCAAGCACGGGAGCGTCATGGTCGTTAAGCGAGTCCGGTTGACCACAGAAATTTCAGCAGCACTCTCGTCACTTTTTTTTTGGTTGGAAGCTTGAACTTTTCAGCACGCCGAAATTCTCTGCTCGGAAAGTGGCTGGTCATCTGTAGTCGTAGGTTAACGTTGAAGAACGCTATTTTCTCTGGGAACTGTAATGAGGATAATGACAAAGGACGGTTGCAATAATTTTCTTGCCGCCGCAGTGGTTACAGGTTGCACTGTCTGCCATTCCGATTCGATAATCAAAGTTCCTCGAGAACGACACTGCGAACCAGAGGTGGCAGATGACAGTTGTTTTAGATCGCCATAGTCCGAATGGAGCTGTTGAATTCCCCGAAAAAGTCAAAACCTACCGATTCAGAACGGCTCATAGATTTGTATCGACTGCTATGGAGCTTGCGGCATCACGCAGAGCACTTCGACTTATTCAACTATACTAAAAAATAAAGCATGTTAACAGACTCTAAGACAGCCCTGCAGTATCTGTCGTTAGCTTTGCATCGTAACGCACAAGACAAACTAGTACACGAAATAAGAAAAATTTATCAGCGACTAAAAGGCAAACAACTTGACATCATTTTCCAGTGGCTTCCGGGACACTGCATCGACGGAAACGAACATGCCAATAATTATTCAAGGAATTCTCATGAAAGTGGTGAGCAGGAAGCCATTATACAATACCAAGAATCGATGCAGCATGCATCAAATACTGGCTTGCTCGCAAAGATATGACACATTAAATGTGGAACACGACCGGTTTTCTGCCTACCGGCTTTTCTTATAATTTGTCCTTTATTTTAACGTTCATTGAAATAAAGTATACATCAGCAATTAAATAACAGTACTTGGAGTAAAATCAAGTTAACTCATAGCGCCTCGTAGAACATCTACTTTCGCCTATCACCTTAGTGTTAGCTGCAGGAACCAGTTGACTGTCGTGTTTGAAAAATGCGAGCTTCAATGCGCTTCAGCGTTTTACGAGCAAGTGTTTCGCTCAAGAAAGCGTAGCCTCGTGAACGCCAGAGGTATGTTAAAGCCCCGCGATTATACCTTATCTACTCCACCGCTGTAGCCCTTGGCGTAAAACAGTGCAGCAACCTAACTTTTCGCTTACTTTTCCTGTCCACAAAGGTACAACGATGCCGGAAACGCATCGTTTATGATCTTGCCGTGTAGTTGCCGAGTTAACCAAGCCATATTCGAGGGGAACTATACGTGACCGCAGTAAATAACTTCACGAAAGAAGAAACATTGTCACTGCAAGGGCTCGCACTTTTCTCGAAGTGCCGGCAGACGGCTCTAAAGTGGTCTCTATGTGTCTTAGCGCACTAACATCGTGAGCGTGCCTTCCAGTAAAAGCGGTCAACGATACAGGGCGAACTATATATGCACGCGACCCCTCAGGCTGAGGCAATGTCGTCGCCTATTACTATTTCGCACGCGTTCGTGCAAAGCAGCAGGAAGAAAAGTGAACTTTTTTTTCAACCCCCTGAGGCGTACGTGCCCTTTTATTACCTTTGTTTTCTTTTTAAACTCATTCCTTGCGGTTGCTGATGACGGATCAGTCGACCTACGGTACGACCCTGCCCTCAGATTCGGCTTCTTAAGCGCATCAAAGAGCTCACTGCCTTTCAGCATTTCTACTGTCGGTAACATTCGCACTTTATCGAGGAATAATGCGTGCCGAATAACGAAGAAAAAGAAAGCGCGGAAGAATTCCGTATGCAAGAGGAGGAACAGGCAAGCGAAAGGAATATAATCCGTCGGCAGAGTTCAGCCAGCAAGAGGAAGAGCGTGCTTGCATAGGGCGCGGCTTGGTTGTGCGTCGCATACGGCCCAATGGTAATCGTCTCGCTGGGAACCCACGGCATGTCATACTTCTCATCACCTCGGTCGCTGAGTGCGCGAAAATAACCTCTTTCCCGCCATTTCAGTCAGCTTACATCTGAGTGATGTTTAAAGAACACGCACGCAAGGAGCGTGGGAAAAAAGGGAAAACAAAGAAATAACTTGGGAGCTGGAAACTTTCCTCTCTGACAGGAGACGCGCTTCTGCAAGAGCTGTCAAACTTGGGTATTATACACCGCAGGCACAGGAGACGCTGTATTTATTATGCGAATACTAATGAAACATATTACTCGTGCTAGCTGATGCGTCCCATCACACCCGGGAAAGGCGTAACGATCTTGCTCAAAGAGCTCAACACTGGGCAAAGAGGGACACTTCCTCTTGTCGCGGGGTATAGCGTGCACTTCCATAAAAGCGAAAAGACCGCGTGGAAAAGCAAGTTCCTAGCGACCATGTTTATGTAAATAAAGCCTGCTTTACATTTCTTCCGCAAGCTTCGTTATGTACACACCTTATAATATGCGCATCATGTCAACACACCACCGCGACTCGCTTGTAGAAAAGTGTGCCACCTCAGTTCTTTCATTTTATTATGATTTTTATTTCTTTGCTGCGGCCGCGCTGCTGAGTAGCATATCTGTGTTTCCTTCCCGTCGAGTGTGTCCTCAAAAGCAAGGTGTTGCGTATTGCGTATACGCACCGGACGTACACAGCTTCAAGAGCGCTACTTCGCACGGACACACGCTCGCACAGACAGCGAGCTACTTCCCTGGAGTTTGCGATATACGTCACTACATAACTTAAGTGCCCAAGCGTGAGGCTCCCTTGTTACGTATTGGGTGCACTGAAAAATCAGCGGCATGACAGTAACATTATGACGTACACGAGGTGACACGGGCTGTACGTAGTTTTGTGTCACCGTCACCGGCGTTATACCTTTAAAACTTCCTCATGAATGTTAAAAACGCCGGCGCAGAAATCAGCTAAACAGTAAGTATTCTGGTAGATATCATAATCTACTAGAAGTCCTCAGTGTAATTAGACGCAACGCATAAGTACGCATAAGACGCATGTCCTTCACATAGTATATATTTTTAAATATTGCTGCTTTAGATAACGCCACCATTCTATTTCTGGAACCGTTTAACATCGAACAGGCGAAACGTGACAACTCTGAAAGGGCAATAAACCATTGGGATGATGTGAAGAATGGAACAAACAGTCGACGAAAGAGGAGACTGAGTTCGTAGCTCGCTCAGTATCTCCCTAAGACATGCCACCAGTGATTGCGTTGTGCCCATGTCGTTCACCTGCTGAGAATGAGGTCGTGAGTTTGACTCCTAACCGCACTTCATTATCAATGGAATGCGATGGAACTCGATTATACAGAGTTAAGGGAGCGTGAAGGAAACCAATGCGGTGAAAATGAATCCGGATGGCATGACTCAATATCCCCAGTGGGCAAGGTGCCGTTCAAGGCTTCTTTGGATCAGTTGCTGAAAATCTGAGTTACGGCCGCACCGCAGTGAGAAGCCATAAAACAGCGGGTGCCGAAGAAAAAGAAAATTGCCCATCATTTCACTTTCAGCAAGCGAGAGGGCGTCGCCGTCACCGTACAGAGCAGCACGGGAGGCATCACGGAGGGGGGAGGCATGAAGCCAGCAGACGTAGAAAGAAACGTGACCTAGATTCCTTTGAGAAGCTAAGCGGCTGTTCCTTCATGTTTAATACCAGAGTGTCCAGTGACGTGACGCCCTCTATCACGCAAGGAAATCTTCAGTCACGTGAATAAAGGAGCTCTTACAGCATCCCGCTGTCCGCAGCATCTATAGTTAATCTGCTTGGCACTCGCTTGAAACTAGCTCTTATGTCATTAATCACTGCCTGCCCAAGGTCGCAGCACTTGCATTCCGGGATGAACCACCGCACTCAGGATGGTGCCTCCTCTTGTCTTGTTTGTTTAGTGTCGCCTGATGCCGTGTAATCGCTAGTTGCCTCCCTTGCAAATGCACAATCAGGCCTCACATGTTAAGCTCTAAACTTAGAGCCCTCCTCCCTGCCCTGACTTTAACCTGAACTCGCAAGAAAAACATGGTTATTATTTGGTTGCTAAAAACGAAGAGAAAAAAAACAAAAGTAAATCAAGTGAAAAATGAAAAACAAAACTCCTCAACACGCGTGTCACGAGGGACTTCTATATCTGATAAGCGCCGGCAATCACTTCACGCAACAGGCGCCAATGTCATGCTATGTCATCCATCTACTACTAAATTATTGTCTGCTATGATTAGAAGATGCAAGCAGAATAGAATGTTGATGGTGCGATTGTTTTACAATTCTGCGCTATGAAATTCGACCAAATTCAGCGGCTCTCGCCGCTGAATTTGGTTGAAGTTTCTTACCTCGACAATATTAGTAGAGGCCGCTTCAAAATCTCAGAGCTGCATTGGGTTCTTCGCAAGAAGGATTTGAATTACCTCAATTCACATAATTGCTAAACTTCAATAATGAAATGTAATTAGGTTACCTTTCTATTACAGTATTAAACATTTTTTTGTCATCTAAAAATACATGTGGCAAAAGAAGTTGTAATTCAGAAGGCAGCGAAAAAATATCGAAAATTCCTAATGTTTGAGAACTGTACACAAACACACACACACACACACACACATATATATATATATATATATATATATATATATATATATATATATATATATATATATATATATGTGTGTGTGTGTGTGTGTGTGTGTGTAATCTTCGTCAGATTCTGCCTTCATAAGACTCTGACGAAGGCAGGCCCAGCTACCGAAACGTTAGTAAAACTTGTGTTTTGTGTTTTCGCACGTTTGTCGACCTCTTTTTCTACCGCATTTTCCACCGGATCCATTAAATTTCCCCCGGCTAACCATAGTTACAGGTTGCTACATGGCAGTTATAACCGCCGTTGGCTCCTATTCGTGGTCATCGCAAACGGCTGATTCACGTTTGCATTGACCACAGATGGGAATAAACGTTTATTAAAAGTATTTTATATTTTATGCACATACCAAAAAGTAGTGTGAGAAAAAACTCAATTTTATTTCTTTTTTGCATCAATTCTGAGGCAGATAATATTGAACATATAGAAAAAAATATCGGACATAGAGGAATATTGTTTCTTCAGCAAAAATCTAGAAGAAAGTACTCTTACAATGTTGTATTTCAATCAAGAATTCTCGTTCGCACACTGCTTTTCTCACTCATTCTGCTTTTATCCTTGCTAGTCCCAGTGAAGCCACACGAACACCTCAAAATCTATTCTTTTTACAAAACTTTCTTTTGGATTGGCCCACCTCATATGAACCCTCAGCGTTTGCATGGTGGACGAGCCACATGCCATTATGAACAAAGTGTGAACAAGGTATGCATAAACTGATAGCGTCACTTCCATAAAAGCAAATTTATCCAGTGGTTGGCGCCATGGTCGCCATCTACGTATAGAGAGGACGACTAGGAAAGAATCAACAAAAGGGGGAAGGCAGGGAGGTTAACCAGACAGACATCCGGTTGGCTACCCTGCATGCAGGGATTAGGAAAGGAAACAAAAAATAAAATATGACGTCACCACTGAAAGCGGTAGGGATGTCATGCATTTGCCCTACATGGCATCAAATTGATTTTTTTTCCTAATTGCTGATCTTTTTTATTCCGTGATAAATACGTGATTTCAATCCGCCTTACAACTCGCCTACTGAGCGCGAGAGAAAAGAAAGACCAGCAAGAAATATTGAAGAAGCAAAGTTGTTTTTTAAGTGAACTTGCGCACTTGCAACATACACTGGAAACTTCGCAGATGAAATGCGATACAACTGCTCACGTGCACAATAGCATAATAGTTCGCAAACTTACGTCGCCCAATCGTAGAAAACGCTTTTTCTACCATAGAGCACGTCGTCTCGTTGCTTAGCTTGCCGCGTTCACCGTCACCAAAGGCGAGGGCACGCCGGCCGCGCGCCAGCAAAGCCCGTCGGCAGTCACAGGAGCGGCAATTTACACATTCTGTGAGTAATTCGCCTCGGATATGCCACGCCAGTAAAGCACATCGGCAAATAAATTATCTATGGATGATATCACGAAACCCTCACGAAGAAGTGAGTGATATGCCTTGTTGAACCGGCAATGCGCCGAAATAAACACCATGTCTGATGGCCGATCACCTACATACTGAGCTGGATACACCCCACAATTATGGTGTTCGACGAAAAATTGAGGGAATAAACCGTTTAGCCAGATGTCAGGTAAACCGTAAAGTAAATTTGTACTAAAGGTTTAAATATATAAAATTATCACTATATGAAAAAAATTATATTGAGGCTTTTGTTTTGGTAACTTTGCCCCTCCTCAGCTAGTCTCGCTTCAATCGTAGGCGGGTATTGATACCTGCGGTA
The DNA here is from genome assembly GCA_013436015.1 of Rhipicephalus annulatus. Classification (NCBI taxonomy): domain Eukaryota; kingdom Metazoa; phylum Arthropoda; class Arachnida; order Ixodida; family Ixodidae; genus Rhipicephalus; species Rhipicephalus annulatus. The sequence continues at coordinate 1,313,897 of WOVY01010462.1, read as the reverse complement.
ATACGTTTTCACCCGTTTTCGTTCTAAGTTTCACGACCCAAATAATTTCACCATGGCGTGTGTGTGTGTGGGGGGGGGGATGTGGAGGCAAAAGCACAAGATTCACGACGATGTGACACCCGAATACTACCACTACAAAAAAAGACATTTTGTGTATTAAATGTATGTGCAACTGACAGTGGATTAACATTGTTTCACACTTGTAGAGCCAAGCAAACTATTTCCAAAAAATTTCATAAAATGCGAGGTTATAATATTTAATTGCTACATAACAATTCCTACACAACTGATGAGACTTGTGAACTTGGCTTTGAATACAAATTTTGCTACTGCAGCCAAGTTTCTCGTTATTAGACTCCAATGCGAGCGAGGCCGATCGTGCGCACCCTCACATAAACGCTCGCAATTTTTGGGGCAATACATAGGCTAAATTGAACAGAAAATGATTATAGATCAATATTTCTTTCCGCAGTTTCACCAGGAATACATTTCTTTACCACTACGAAATTTGCGCATCGATTTGGTAAGCGCAAGCACGACGTTAGAAGGGTCGTTTTATATACACAGCTAGACGGCACATCATGCGTGCCACGGTCGATGAAGTATACGCCATAATTTTTGGTGGACCAAGGGTTAACTAGTGTGACCGGCATTCAAATATCCCCCCCCAAACCTAAATGAAAGAGAAAAATTCCCACTTCAGCCACCAAGTTGATCATGAGCGGGTGAAGCTAGGTCTCTCTCTCTCTCTCTCTCTCTCTCTATATATATATATATATATATATATATATATATATATATATAGGTCCATAATATTTATAGAGAAGTCAACGACTAGAATGAAGACTTCATGCTTGTAGGTGTAGGTGTTTTGTATCGTTCTGTTACAATTGTGATTGAGTTTAATGCTAAAGCTTTTTTGTGTAACATGTTTTGAATACCGTACGTCCGTACGTTACCCGAGCGTTCCTCCATATAACGTAGCTTTGACAAGGGACAACAAACAAGCCTCACCCTTAATCGTCGCCCCTAAAAGTAGCGCCGATGCAGGCATCCGCTATTGCCTGCTGGCGTGTGGCGGGAACTTTCGGAGGCCTACAAGGCCAGCAGTGTTGTTTCCTTGATATCCGCTGGACGTGCTCTTTGGCATCGAAACGACCAATTACTGTAAACTTCTTGAGAGTTCAGCAATGATTACTTTGCGAACAGCGTAGAGGATTAACTCTCTGATTGTGCTTGATGTCACATTGAGAAAAACGGCATCACCATGAGCCACGGAGTCAAAAGCCGTCTCACGTAACTCCACAACAATTTGAGCCACAATAACAATAATAGGGTTCAGTACGCTCATGCACATAATTCTAGTTATTTATGTGTGCAGTTTTTGCGAATTTCCGAAATAAAAAAAATCATCATTTGGGTATATTTCTTGTTCTGATTAGAAGTTTATTGTGAAACATAATTCTTAGAGTTTGAAAATTCTTATTGTACGCCCCGGCAGCAAAGAAATATCGCTTAAAGTTTATGAGTGCGGAGTGACTGCATAGGTAACGCCCGTTACTTTTCAGGGGCGAAGCTCCTTATGGCGTGGCTTGTGCGCTTCCGTACTGCGTAACCTGTGGCACATGCCCGCTTACCAGTGGCAAATACCCACCCGCAGGCACATATCCGCCTGTCCACATGTTACGAAAAAACGTACCACGGTGTCTTTATCTCCCTCTCGGTGGTAACAAAGCGCTGACAGCAGAAATGTGGTACATACTCTCGTTTAGTCCTTGGATTTTCCATTGGGTGGTGGTACTTGTATGTGTCACTATGATATATGATAAAAAGAAGCATGGCGGTACTTGAAGTGTTCAGTAAATGGACGAATTGACGCATGGATGGACGCATGGACGACAGACAGACAGACAGACAGACAGACAGACAGACAGACAGACAGACAGACAGACAGACAGACAGACAGACAGACAGACAGACAGACAGACAGACAGAGACACGGATGCACGGACGGACGCACGAATAGAAGCACGGATGGATTGATGGACGCTTCTCCCCACTAATCATCATTCATTCCGTGGATATGCTGCGATTTTTTTTGGTAACGGTAAAAGTAATGCTTTCCATTTTTTTGCAGGTCACCTAGGGCGTTAATACGTTCCTTGTCTGTCATAGTAACGAGTAGCGTATTCAGTTACTTTTTTTCGTTAACGCAAACAGCACTGTTCTAATAAGGCAAGCGACTTGCCTTTTCGGAATCTTCAGCTTACAAATGTGAACTGAACATCAATTATTCGTGACGTAAGGCAGTAACTTAGATAACTATACGTATGAATGCCCATTACAGCGCTGTAGGACTGTCAGCACCCTAATTCGATATTAAAACTTTTAACGCGCTAGCGTTAAAGAGCTCGTTTCGCAGAAGCTATGACGTGAGCGTTGGTGTCGGCATCAGCGTCGTCGGTTGTGAGCAAAAAATAATCATTTTATGCGTAACCAAAAAGTAAAGAACGAAGCAATTAAAATAAATAAATGATAAAAACCCCTGGAGCAGTGCGGGGATCGAACCCGGGTAGTCTGCGTTTACTTCTCCTTCTTTCCGGTTAAACTTCACACACAGAGGGTAAGATAATTATAATAAAATACACGACAATCATGACAGATATATTACTACGGCCGTCAACACTGCTGTAGCACATCACGTCCTAAAATTTCTTCACTGTCAGTAGGACTTTTACCTTTTCTAACCATACTAGCGTACCGTTATTGCGTCTTCGTTTGTCGACCTCACGGCCACGCCTCTGCTTGAGAAAACAGCAAAAAGAGCTTCCCCTGCTTGGAAATTCAGTGACAGTAGCGTTCGTGCTCCACAAACACGCGCGTACTGTTTACAAGCTTCATAGTGCAACATAAAATATTGCAGTAATAATGCATGGTACAAGCTTCCATTGCCAACGGGTGTCAGAATCTGTGATTATCATAGTGGCTCCGCGGTTGAAAGCCGGTACCTCCCTACAAGAGGCACACACGCTACTGCGCCTATTTCCTTAAAACGAAGTATAGTGGGTGCATGGAAAATTCCAAAAGGTTTCATTCACTAAGTGTTTGAAATACGCACTGGGAACAGAATGTCACTATCGCGTTTAACTCTTAAAGGCGAATCTTTAAGGCCCCTTATTTTTTTTACAATCTTGTGATACGATGGAGAAATTTTCCGCTATATATCTTTTAAAATTATTCATGATCACTTAAAGGGCACCTACACAACCTCTCCAAATGTAAATAAACTAGATTAAGTATTCAAAGTGGCGCCACGGGGGCTCAAAAAGTGTGTTATCGAAACGTCACTAAACCTGCATGAGACAAAAACACGTTATCTTGAGAGCATGTGTCTGATAGCGCGATTAAGTAAGAGAAAGGCTGATCATGTTGCGGATGTGTCGACGAAGAGTGGGTTTATATAACCTGTTTTTTTAATGAATAAACAGTTGTAAGTCAGCGCCCGCGGTGTCTATATTTCTTTTTTTCCTGTGTGCGGTTGTTCGTTCGGCGTGACGTTGAATATTTATTTAGACATGCACCAACTAGCCCAAGAGTGAGTTCTACTAGAGTATAAATAAACTAGTGCATTATTCTTTCCTGTCAGTTCTCTTGTCATCTCTCGTCCACGTTATGTCATGAAAAATGAGCTCTCGATTGGTTAATATGTGAGTGACATCAGCATTGAACGGTTTTCCTACCACGCTTCGCCATGTAGTCGCACACCCGTTTTACCACGCTCCGGTTGAGTAACATGCGCAATCAACAGATTTTATCAACTCATTTTCCTTCGTTCTGTGTGTTTTCAAATGTGTCAGCGGAGATAACAATGCGAAGCTGGAAAGCTCCAAGTGCTGATAGGCACGACTCTTCGTGCTGATATTGTCCGCGTGTTTAGTAAATAAATATGTGGGAAGAGGCAATGGCACCTGTAGGAAAGGTAGTTAAGGACAGAGAGAAACCACTCTCTCGTCTTCAAACTCAGAGTGATTTAGGGGCCCTTTAAAGGCACGGCTATGGCCATGCCTTTAGGTCATTCTCCATATTTACAGAATACCAATTATTCTCAAAATTTACACCCGCTTTCTACACAAAGTCGATGTAAATCTGGAGAATAATTGGCAGTTTCTTGCTGAATAAGTGGTTACCGGCAAGATAGTGTGCTCGGACCACATCTTAATTGAGCCGTGCGATAAGCAAGCGGAACCGGAATGGAGTGTCGAGTTAATCATATCTGATCTTTTACGTCCGTATACCAACATGTGATAATGAGAGACACCGTATAGTCTAATATTTGGAGTTTTGCGTCCCAAAACCACGATTCGATTATTAGAGACGCCGTAGTCGAGGTCTCCAGAAATTTCGACCACCTGGGGTTCTTTAACGCGCACCCAAATCTGAACACACGGTCCTACAGCATTTCCGCCTCCATCGTAAATGCAGCCGCCACAGCCGGGAATCAATCCCGCGACTTCCGGGTTAACAGTCGAGCGACATGACCACTGTAGGCCACCACGACCGGGCTCCGGAAACTTTGACTATCTGGTGTTCTTTAACGTACACTGACATCACACAGTACACGAACCTCTACCATTTTGCCTCCGACGAAATGTGACTGTCGGAGCAGGTATCGAACCCGCGACCTTTGGGTCAGCAGCCGAGCACCGTAGCCACTGCTCCAGCAAGGCGGATGGTCTGTCAGTTCAAGGAGGAGAGGCGCGCTCAGCGCGTTTTCGCACCATAAAAAGCACAGTAGCTCAACTGCCTCTCGTCGCATGTGAAATACTTACGTTACCAGAGCAGAAACGCCACGAATGAAATCATTGATAGAGTGACACATCGCTGTTGCTCTGACAGCAGTGCTGCTGGGAAAATAAGGGCCCGGATTCACATAACTCACTTACGAAAACATTTTTGCGCAAGAGAAATTTTCTTGCGTAAGTCGATTCACGAAACGAAAAAACGTCGTAAGAGGCCATAGTTTTCACATCTGCCGCTGCGAATAAAGCGCGCTGTGACTGCCCGGGAACATGTCAGCGATGGTGATGCAGTTGCTATATTTGCTTACGTCACCGAAAAGTTCTCGTAAGTGGATTCACGAAGCAAAATTGTGCGTAAAAACAGCATGGCTGAGAGAAAATCCCAAGAGTGGTCCGGACCACTCTTAGGAACAATGTGGCTACTTAGAACCTGCTACCACAGCAGTATACTTTGGTGCCCTGACTGGTTTTGAGTTAATTCACGCCCATCAAGGGCTGCCTGATGACTGCTGATGCGTTTTTATTTCTTTCGGCGCTTTGAGCTTCGCGTGTTGTTTCCCTTGTACGCAGTGGATGGTGTTGACAACCACCATCGTCCAATAAGTTCGAAATCGCAGTAATTGAAGAATTCTATTGGGCGTCAATGGCATAAAACTACGCATGCAATGCTTTGTGGTTGGATGAAAACCAATACGTGAATGGTTGGTGCTTTCGAACGCGACATGGCATAGGATCAACCTTATTTGTTATGTTGTTGTGTTGCGCCCCATCTCATCCAATTAAAAGTGCGACTCGAGATCCTTGCCTCATTGGTGGAAATTACCACCAAAGAGGTTAATGGGAGCACATTCTTTGCACGCTATTGGAAATAAAAATGAGAGGAAGTTTTCAGTGAGTGGTTCCTAAAGTTTGTGCTCTAGTGTACTTTCATTGGCTCTAACTGTCCAATGGTTGCGATCTCTGAAATACAGCTGTCGATACACTTTGGGACAATCTGGAACAAAACGTACTTTGTAAACCAAAGCGTATTAGGGGTGCGCATGATTACGCATGGAACTACAAACAAATCATGCATCTTCACCTTAACTGTTCAGACACCGATATGGACCGTGATACTATGGCAAGCAATCGGAATGAAATGACCCTAGTAACTTTGTATGACACCGAAAATATGCAAACCCTCACGATTCTGGAGCAAACCTTGGCTGAATTCATCCCTGCGTCAATTACCAGCCATTTAACTTGGCGCACGAACATCATTCAAAGGTAGAGCGAGCCACTGACATGTATTTTGTGCGACGTAGCGACCACTTGACCTGAGAATAATAGCGTTGCGAAGGCGAATCCCCTGTCGCATGCTCTGATCGAAGCAGACGACAAACGCGAGCAGACGACGGCTTGGCCGACAGGCACAGCTTGTGATTGGTTGTGAAGCAATACCCTCTACATCAGCTCACTCCGTGACGTTGCCAAAACACTCCTTTCACAGCTTGTGATTGGTTGTGAAGCAATACCCTCTACATCAGCTCACTCCGTGACGTTGCCAAAACACTCCTTTCATCTGGCACGCCTGTCCTGTTCGTCATATCACCCCCCTCACACATAAGAGAAAATTTTTTCACGCCGTCAAAATAGTGCAAGTACTTTCTAAGAGCTCTCTTATCATCTTATGTGCTGCGCAGTTGTCGAAAACAACATGGCGTCGTAAACAGCACATCGGTCGGTGCGACTTTCAGCAAACGCTTCTCGCACGAGTTACTTCAGCGTTTGACCGGATGTGTTGTGATTACAGCAGCTCTTTCGGTGCGTGTAAGCAGTGCGGAAAGCTGTGGCAGTGCAATGGTGTACGGTGAAGCGCAGCGAAACCTGTGCGTCGGTGTGGTTATCAAGCGGAGATCGGCGTCGATGTATCGACGGCAACTAGCACTCGAGAAGCCTGCAATGTGTGTTTGTGTGCTGGTAACAGTTCATTCGCTTAACTTTCCAGTCTCTCAGTTTGGTGCTGTGCGACATTTCGGATTGACAGCGTTTTTACACGTTACTTGAGAGACCCCAAGTACGTACGGAAACGTATGAACTACGCGCTCGGTTCTTGCTTCGCCACTAGTTAGCCCGTACGCTTCTATTTACTTGAGAGCAATGTACTGTTCGGGAGTGAAACGATGTTCGTTGTGAACAGTGGCGCTGTGTTGACGTTCCAAGACTTGTGAACAAGCTGTGCTCGTGTGACCGAAAATGGAAAGACAGCGTTGATAACTGTTTTGCCCTGCGAAGTCGTGGTGGGGCAGCTTGGCGCTTTTGTTTGTTAAGTCGTCACTTCTCCTTTTTGTGATAACCATAGTCCTAGCGCTGTGATGTGATGAACCAAAACTGCGAGATGCTACATTCTGTTGTGGATCGTGTTACTTTGGAAGCGCGCCTAGACTGTTCTTCGGTAACAAATTGAGAGTTCTATGTGGCAGCGAGAGCCCGTGAACGTCAAGCTACCCTCCAGCCCCCCAAAAAAGCAAAGATTTCACCAGTGCTTTGCTTTGGATGAAGTTGTAGGCCAATATCACCTAACTACAGGTTTCCGAGTTCGTCTGGCCATCGTTTTGCACGGCACTAGAGCCTTGACAACAGCCGGTCATGGCCAGTTCTTACACTTTATCAATGGACGTGCAAGCCTGGCCAGCCCTTCATTGCAGTCATTGGCAGCTTCCAGTCTGCAGATGCCCTTTGCCTGTTGGCCGTACTTGGTTCCTTATGACACCGACGGCTACTAAATGCTGCCATCGGTGAGTTAACCTTGCAGAACTAAATTTCACCGGTACTATAATTCACGCAGTTCTATAACGTGTGCAAGTTTTTAAGCCCATCAGATGTAATGTTTCTCTATGGTAAGTTGAAGCATGAAAAATTTACTACTACTGTTATATACATACATATATTATGGAGCAAATACATAAAAAGTTTTTTGTGATTTGATACAAGTGAGCTCTTGTTTGATTATGAGGTTGGGCCTGTCGATTGACCACGTTTGATAGTTGGAAAGTTAATGTGAATTTATTTTTCAGGAGCCAGGTTGCACTTAAATAATTTATGTTATTTCGGAAAATTAGTTCTATAGACGAGAACCACTGTGGTAGTACTATACTTCAGTAGGACATATATATTGCGGTACGTAAATTTTACATGAGGCTTCAGTTTATTTCAAAGTGATTATAGCAGATTTGCGTCACTTTAACGAAGTAATAGCTTCCTCAAATAAGTATTAGAAGTGAGTGCTTTTAATGATTGTTTTTAAATATCTCGTTTTTGGCTCTTCACAGATCGCAGAGATTGGTTTGTTAAGGTCCTGTGATGCATCGGTTGCACATTCTGGCACATCAATCCTCAACATTTCTTGGAGCACCTGTACAAAAATAGGGAGGACACGTTCTCCCTAACCGTGCAAGCCTATGTCACTGCTGGGACTGTTATCATTCAGCGGATGTGGCGTGGAAGCATGCATGGCAGCCTCATCTGGAACGACTGCGATCTGCTTGGGAGCTTCGAGGGCACAAAACTGCCTAACGGCTGGCTGCATGGTTAGATTTTCTTTAATACATACGATTACGTGAACACCACTTACTGTGCACAAATTGAAAACCCATGCAAGGTTGCTTTCAGTGGATACCTGTAATATTCCTACACATAATTCTTATCCAACATTTATGAAACTAAATTGCAAGATAATTGAGAATGTTGAAAGCTGAAAGCCTGCAGCTTATGAATGAAACTCCAATAATCTGAGACTCAAAAGCTTGTGCTTTGAAACGAGCACAAATACTTTGATTCCTTATTGAGCTCTCGAGCTTGTGACTCCCTCTGTGGATCAAGTGCTCTGGAAGGAAATAGCAAGTGGGTGAAAATTGCCTGGCTGTTCACAACTTGCAAGGAGAAAGACCTATTGAAGAAGCCTCAGATGACATAGGGCCAGTAACTGCATCTTTTACCTAATGTAGCTTTTTCTCTCTCAGTGCTGTTGCTTGTGTTTCAGCCGAACATGTTCACCGCGATTGCATAGTGATATATATTTTTCTACAAATTGTACATGACCTAAGTATGCATTGTTGATCTCTAAAGGTGACGTTTAGTGTATTTCAAAGCCATGGCTTCTCATTTCTCTGTCTGTGGCTAGCCTATTTCAGCAGCAGAGCAATGCAGCTAGCACACATGCAATCCAAGTCATGGAGCACTCCTTTGGTGTTCTGTGCAGGACACAGCATATCCATCCGGCTAGACACTGGTATCAACAATAATGGTGAGTGTTGGTGGCACCTGTAGGAGCCCGTTGTGTTTGTTGCGTATGATTATTTCCCCTCATAAAGTGCATTTTTGAAAGGTTTTCTTCATTTAGAATAATAGATGTCAGTAACAAGCACACTCATAATCCACAAGTTCTTTGTGTCTTCTAGACTGCCCATTTGCTCCTATATGCGGTATGGTGAGCTGGCTATGTTAGACAGCCTTAAAGTTATCAACATTGGCTGTTTTGTTGTAATGCAGTCTAACTTGTGTTTCTTAGTGAACTTATTTGTGGTCTACTTCTCGCACCTAGTGTAAAGTCGAAATAAAAGAAACTCTATTGGCTTTTTATGCCTGTCAGAAGTTTCATGCCTTCATCTATAACATTGTGGCTTTGCTCTTGTATCATATTAAGTATATTTTCAGCCTTCACTGTTTGTGTGTGTGTGTGTTGAGGCTTGTCATTGGCTTCTGAAAATACAATATCTGTAAATATGAGCACATAATTGACAACTACACACTCTTGCATGTAGCATGGTTGTAACAATGATCTGTATTTTTCTAAGTTTCCAGCAGTAACAAGGGGTTCGGTGCTCCACGGTCATGTACAGTGTATCAAGAACAGAGCACAGAAGACCAACAAGTATAAAGGGACTGCCAGTGACTGTTCTCCTGCTCAAAGTTTACAACAGCAGAAAGAGCACATTGTGATGTCAGCAGCAGCTGCTGCTTAACTTCTTAGCAGCGCATTATTCAGCAGTTCCTTTGCTTGCATTTGAAATTATTTAAATTTTGCATGGAAGATACCAAACTATGACACTAATTTAAAGGCTGCTGTAGTGTTAGTGGGCAAATATTTTTGAGCTGAAGTTTTTAACATGTGTGTTAAGTGCCTGCGTGCCTCTACATTTGCATGCCAGAAATCACACCATCCATGGTCGCCAATGGTAACTGTGTTTGCATTCTTTGTAGTACGAGAAGTAAAGCCATGGATGCAGTAATCATGTACTTAGTCGATGTAATCCTTCAGTGTACACTCATTTGTATAGCACCAATGATGCCATGAGTGTATAAGCTCTGGGAAATGAATCTATGTGGATTATTTTATTTGGAAGGAAGAGGATCATCACCACTCCTAGTATATCTTAACAGTAGATTTTAGTGCTTGGGTATTATCCCACTGCCTGTCCGTTTTTCAACAGTCTACTTATCTACTGTGTAAGTGTAACTTTTAAAATGTATACTTTGCTCGGATAGGTTTGTTCATAATGTATTGCAAGTGACTTATCATCTATGCAACTCTACTCAGACTAGAAATAAAAGTATTTATTTTTATATGTAGCTATAGCATGTATTCACTTGCGTTTTTCTAGGTGCAAGTACAATTGTTTAGCCCTACAAAAGTGCTGGTATACTCTAATATTGAATTTGGCATCTTAAAATAGTTTGTTAGTGGAAGTAAGAATGTGTTTACAACCAATATTACTATCCTCAGATGAACTGTGAAAACTCTGTGGAAACTTATTTACAGTTTTTGAACGTTTTGAAGGCAAATGTTATGTTCTTTTATTGTGGTCTCTGTTTCATGCAAATGACACATAATTACTTTGCAGTGGCATAGTATTAGTTGTTATTTTACACATATGTGCCGAGCAACATCGCAGTTGAGGCCAGCAGCAATACATACATGCAGTGCACTGGAGCATCACCTCACATAGTGTACATTCTTTGCCCACCAGTAAACTCAATATTTTTCAAGCAGACTAATAGACAGCTGTATGGGAACTGTGTTGGTGTGCAAACTTTGAAGTCTTCTTGAGGAGTGTTTTTCATCCTTTTTGTCCAAGTGAAGTAGCTGCCCAAGGCCACAACTGGTGGGAATGTGGTGGTTTCCTCTCTCCAAAAGAACTCCTACCAGCTGCCTCAATGTTAGCATGGGGTGAATTCACGAACTGGAAAAATAATTGGTCTTTATTTTCTTGGCCGAAAGAGTCACTTCCACCGTTGAGCCACCACGACGCGCCAGAATAGAAACTTTTAGCTAAATAAAGTTGATTCTACTTTTGAGAAGTGTTTTGGTAAAACGAAATGGCACCTATAGCTGTCAATATAAACACTGTTTGCACCAAGGAGCTTAGTAGCTTATAATTGTATTATTCATGTATTGTCCAGAATTTACTCGCGCTGTGCCAACTTTCAGCCCAAGTGTCCTAACATGCTTTGTTAGTGGCTTGTGAATGAGCCAAGCTATGTAAGTAGAGTGATATTGCAGACATGTACAAAATATTAATGCACAGCCCTTTTCTTTAGCATGACATTGTCAAGGGCTTTATTCTTGTGTTTTTTATAAAGAGTGCTTGTCACTCCGCATCAGCGGAAAACTATGCATCAAGCTTTTGCGAGATGGTTCGAGAAACACCGTGTTCAGAATAACAGTGCCGGTGGATTTCTCTCGTAAGTTACTTTCTGTAGTATATTCAAAATGAGTTTATTAGAATTGTTGTTTTATAGCCATTCATTTTAATATTTACACCTGAGTGTGTGTATGTATGTATGTGTGTATGTATGGGTGAACATATGTATATGTGTGTGTGCGTGTATGTATGTATGTATGTATGTATGTATGTATGTATGTATGTATGTATGTATGTATGTATGTATGTATGTATGTATGTATGTATGTATGTAAGTATGTATGTATGTATCTTTTAAATGAGAATCCGTTTATCATTGGTGAGTAAGTTTGGTAATGATATGGCTGAATTTGTTTCTAGTTATTTCTCTTTTGAGCCATTACATATTTCAATTTATTTTGTACTGCATAAAAATAAATGTAACCTTACACAGAATATGTGTGTTCGAAGAAGTTGTTTCATTTACCAACCTACAGTCATGGGCAAGAAATTGGGTAAAATGGAACGAACCTGCAAAGATTAGTTTAGAGCATAGCTACTCTACATGGCTTATCTCGTACACATTGCGTTGGTTGAATATGTCGATTTCAACCTTTCAATTTTAATCAGAATAAGCAAGCTATCACCCGTGGTTGTATATGTGTGTGATATTTATGCATACTGTGATACCGGTTCGCAATTACAATTAGGGTCACAAACCTAGTCAAGCTGAATACACGAATTTTGTCCATGCACCTTTCATCTCCACTGGAACTGTTGTTAATAAAAATAAACTTCAGTTTAGAAATTTATTCTAGTAACCAAAAGCAGGGTATTTCTTTATCACACAAATCAAATTGCCATTGTTCTGTTCCATTCTGGACAATAGGGGACCCGCTCAGAAGAACTCGATTAACTGCTATAGTTAATTTTAACCATTGACAGCGACATTACACTGAAGCGTGCAGCATGACAAATAGCGGGAGAGAAGACACAAACTAATCACTCTGTTCGCGTCAGCTCTAACTGTCCGTGCTCTTTGGTCTTGCTGCATGTGATGATGCCCACCAAATTAGCACGAAAGCGTGTCCCTACAAAGGCAGTCAACTTGGCTGCAAGCAGTTGGCTCACTGCATGTGTAGATTTTCTTCAAAACACCATGAAGACTGATTGCTGGTCGAATATCCAAACACGTGAAAAGTAATATACCAGGTATAATATTGGTATTTCAGCACTGGACACTTTTGCGATAAGAGAGGATGGAGGAGAAAATTATAACCCTGAATTGTTTAATTTTTGAAGGAGCACAGTACAGCGCTTTTGGGTCAAAAGGGGAGTGAAAGAAGCAAGTGCGAAAGCCTACTTCTCAAAAAATTAGTACCCGCCACCACACATAATGTCAGGCCGGACAACCTCTTGAAAAAAAAAAGTGCTCAGTGATTCTGCGAATCGAACCAAGTACCTCGTAGATTGTAGTTGAGCGCTGTAACCGCTCGTCCACAGCAGCAGTGCTTGCATTCGCCCTATTGCTGATATATCGTCATTCCTTCGAATGAAGCCAAATGCAAAAACGTCCGGTGAAACTTTGTGAAAGATAAAAAAATAGTTAGAATGCGTTTGCCCAAGGTTACTAGAAGATAGAAACCGCCACGTGTGACTGTATAACCGTGCGCTATTTATTCTTGTACATTATTGTCATGACGTTGGGATAGCCGGCTCTAACGTAGGTTACCTTCTCATAGTTTGCCAAATATAAATAAGAAAATAAAAAATATATCGGCATGTGACAAGGCTAATCAACTATTATGAGTTCCCTGTCACTATTGTCACTTTCACTAGATGAATGCTCAGTTTGCTTCCGTTATCGTTATTTAGGAAAGTTTTGGCTCATTACCTCAACTCTCCTAATTAGCATTGATTTGTCACATCTAAGGACAGTCACACTTCATCTCGCTTTCTGAGTGGCTGTCACTCCCATATAACGCGTACTCCACTTTTTTATGCTCTCCGAGCATCTTACGCTGCTTTGCGGAGACTTTACCTGACGTCCGCTGGGCCAGAAAATTGTCTTTATTATCTATCAATTTCAAGCTTTCGCGATGCCGAAACGAGAGTCTCTCTCTCTCTCTCTCTTTTCATCCTTTTGGCACGTGTGATAACGTCTCTCGACCTCAAGACTCGTATACACGTCCCTTGCTTTGTTTGCTCACTCAAACAACGCTGGACGAAATATTTGCACCGTGTTTTGCGAAAAGCATTAGCCCTGAGACACCTCCCGACGAGTCTCCCTCATTTTACGTAGACATATACCTAAGCGTAAGCGTAGGCACGTTCTCGCATTCCGGCTTTATAAAAGTGCTGCGGTGCATGGAACCAGCGAAATTGCGCTCACAATTTTATTTCATTACTGCTGTTATCTATTTCCGCACAATTCGTCTGCAGGCACCAAAGTCGCTCATGTGTCCTGTAATAAGAATATTGTAACAAAGGCTACGTTCTCGCATTCCGGCTTTATAAAAGTGCTGCGGTGCATGGAACCAGCGAAATTGCGCTCACAATTTTATTTCATTACTGCTGTTATCTATTTCCGCACAATTCGTCTGCAGGCACCAAAGTCGCTCATGTGTCCTGTAATAAGAATATTGTAACACAGGCTACCTTTGACTATAGGTACAAAACACCCTTACGTTCACCACTATACCGTGCTAGATTGCACCGAATTAGTTAAGTAGCAGCGCAGCTTCAATGAAATGTAAGGTAACTGGTCGCGTTAAATAGGGGAAGACATTCGAGGCACATTTTCAAACATTGCAAATATGAATTTATAGCCTGAAGGTCAAGAAACTCGCATTGGGCACGGCAGGACCCGGGCTCAAATCTAAAGACCAGGGGCCGAATTCACAAAGCTTTCTTTTTGGCTACGCATTTTCTTAGCCAAAAATTCTCTTATCTGGAGGGATTACTATAGCGCGGGTATGAATTTAACTTATTCGGCACTTAAAAGGGCAAGGAGGACCGACGATAGCCGATCAAACGACAAGGAAAGAAAGAAGTGTGTGCCGATAATATCAAGGTAGCACGCAAAGCGTCTAGCATCGAGGGTATACGATGATAGCCAATGATTTGCTGCATCTAAGTTTCAGTTCCTCGAGCGTCTGCTACAGCGCTTACGGGATGCCACGTACGTTGTAATAGACGTTTTGGTGGGTGGTGCAAAGCCAAGCACTCGCCTTTAATCAACGACTGTAGCTAAAAAAAAACTAATTGCTTGATGGCCTTAAGCCACCGAGCAATCCATGCACTATCTCGCCAAGTACAAGTAAACAACACTCCAGGTGCACCACATAAATGAAACCACACAGAAATCGATGCATGCAATGTTTGAAAATGTGCCTTGAATGTCTTCCCTTATTTAAAGCGACCACTTACCTTACATTTCATTGAAGCTGCGCTGCTACTTAACTAATTCCGTGCAATCTAGCACGGTATAGTGGTGAACGTAAGGGTGTTTTGTACCTATAGTCAAAGGTAGCCTTTGTTACAATATTCTTATTACAAGACACATGAGCGACTTTGGTGCATGCAGACGAATTGTGCTAAAATAGGTAACAGCAGTAATCAAATGAAATTGTGAGCGCAATTTTGCTGGTTCCATGCACCGCAGCATTTTTATAAAGCCGGAATGCGAGAACGCGCATACGCTTACGCTTAGGTATATGTCTACGTAAAAATGAGGGAGACTCGTCGGGAGGCGTCTCAGTGCTAATGCTTTTCACAAAACACGGTGCAAATATTTCGTCCAGCGTTGTTTGAGTGCGCAAACAAAGCAAGGGACGTGTATACGAGTCTTGAGGTCGAGAGACGTTATCACACGTGCGAAAAGGATGAAGAGAGAGAGAGAGACTCTCGTTTCGGCTTCGCGAAAGCTTGAAATTGATAGATAATAAAGACAATTTTCTGGCCCAGCAGACGTCAGGGAAAGTCTCCGCAAAGCAGCGTCAGATGCTCGGAGAGCATAAAAAAGAGGAGTACACGTTATATGGGAGTGACAGCCACTCAGAAAGCGAGATGAAGTGTGACTGTCCTTAGATGTGAGAATCATTGCTAATTAGGAGAGTTGAGTTAATGAGCCAAAACTTTCCTAAATAACGATAATGGAAGCAAACTGAGCATTCATCTAGTGAAAGTGACACTAGTGACAGTGAACCCATAATAGTTGATTAGCGTTGTCAACGGCTGTTATATAGTTTTATTTTCTTATTTATATTTGGCAAACTATGAGAAGGTAGCCTACGTTAGAGCCGGCTATCCCGACGTCATGACAGTAATGTACAAGAATAAATAGCGCACGGTTATACAGTCACACGTGGCGGTTTCTATCTTCTAGTAACCTTGGGCAAACGCATTCTAACTATTTTTTTATCTTTCACAAAGTTTCACCGGACATTTTTGCATTTGGCTTCATTCGAAGGAATGACGATATATCAGCAATAGGGCGAATGCAAGCACTGCTGCAGTAGACGAGCGGTTACAGCGCTCAACTACAATCTACGAGGTACTTGGTTCGATTCGCAGAATTACTGAGAACTTTTTTTTTTCAAGAGGTTGCCCTGTCCTGACATCATGCGTGGTGGCGGGTACTAATTTTTTGAGAAGTAGGCTTTCGCACTTGCTTCTTTCACTCCCCTTTTGACCCAAAAGCGCTGTACTGTGCTCCTTCAAAAATTAAATAATTCAGGGTTATAATTTTCTCCTCCATCCTCTCTTATCGCAAAAGTGTCCAGTGCTGAAATACCAATATTATACCTGGTATATTACTTTTCACGTGTTTGGATATTCGACCAGCAATCAGTCTTCATGGTGTTTTGAAGAAAATCTACACATGCAGTGAGCCAACTGCTTGCAGCCAAGTTGACTGCCTTTGTAGGGACACGCTTTCGTGCTAATTTGGTGGGCACCATCACATGCAGCAAGATCAAAGAGCACGGACAGTTAGCGCTGACGCAAACAGAGTGATTAGTTTGTGTCTTCTCTCCCGCTATTTGTCATGCTGCACGCTTCAGTGTAATGTCGCTGTCAATGGTTAAAATGAACTATAGCAGTTATTCGAGTTCTGCTGAGAGGGTCCCCTATTGTCCAGAATGGAACAGAACAATGGCAATTTGATTTGTGTGATAAAGAAATACCCTGCTTTTGGTTACTAGAATAAATTTCTAAACTGAAGTTTATTTTTATTAACAACAGTTCCAGTGCAGATGAAAGGTGCATGGACAAAATTCGTGTATTCAGCTTGACTAGGTTTGTGACCTTAATTGTAATTGCGAACCGGTATCACAGTATGCATAAATATCACACACATATACAACCACGGGGGATAGCTTGCTTATTCTGATTAAATTGAAAGGTTGAAATCGACATATTCAACCAACGCAATGTGTACGAGATATGCCATGTAGAGTAGCTATGCTCTAAACTAATCTTCGCAGGTCCATTCCATTTTACCCAATTTCTTGCCCATGACTGTAGGTTGGTAAATAAAACAACTTCTTCAAACACACATATTCTGTGTAAGGTTACATTTATTTTTATGCAGTACAAAATAAATTGAAATATGTAATGGCTCAAAAGAGAAATAACTAGAAATAAATTCAGCTATATCATTACCAAACTTACTCACCAATGACAAACGGATTCTCATTTAAAAGATACATACATAAATACATACACACACTCAAGTGTAAATATTAAAATGAATGGCTATAAAACAACAATTCTAATAAACTCATTTTGAATATACTACAGAAAGTAACCTACGAGAGAAATCCACCGGCACTGTTGCGTCTGAACACGGTGTTTCTCGAACCATCTCGCAAAAGCTTGATGCATAGTTTTCCGCTGATGCCCAGTGACAAGCACTCTTTATAAAAAACACAATAAAGCCCTTGACAATGTCATGCTAAAGAAAAGGGCTGTGCATTAATATTTTGTACATGTCTGCAATATCACTTTACTTACATAGCTTGGCTCATTCACAAGCCACTAACAAAGCATGTTAGGACACTTGGGCTGAAATTTGGCACAGCGCGAGTAAATTCTAGACAATACATGAATAGTACAAATATAAGCTACTAAGCTCCTTGGTGCAAACAGTGTTTATATTGACAGCTATAGGTGCCATTTTGTTTCCCCAAAACACTTCTCAAAAGTAGAATCAACTTTATTTAGCTAAAAGTTTCTATTCTGGCGCGCCGTGGTGGCTCAACGGTGGAAGTGACTCTTTCGGCCAAGAAAACAAAGACCAATCATTTTTCCAGTTCGTGAATTCACACCATGCTAACATTGAGGCAGCTGGTAGGAGTGCTTTTGGAGAGAGGAAACCACCACATTCCCACCTGTTGTGGCCTTGGGTAGCCACTTGACTTGGACAAAAATGATGAAAAACACTCCTCAAGAAGACTTCAAAGTTTGCACACCAACACAGTTCCCATACAGCTGTCTATTAGTCTGCTTGAAAAATATTGAGTTTACTGGTGGGCAAAGACTGTACACTATGTGAGGTGATGCTCCAGTGCACTGCATGTATGTCTTGCTGCTGGCCTCAACTGCGATGTTGCTCAGTACATATGTGTAAAATAACAACTAATACTGTGCCACTACCAAGTAATTATGGGTCATTTGCATGAAACAGGGACCACAATAAAAGAACATAACATTTGCCTTCACAACGTTCAAAAACTGTGAATAAATTTCCACAGAGTTTTCACAGTTCATCTGAGGATAGTGATATTGGTTGTAAACACATTCTTACTTCCACTAACAAACTATTTTAAGATGCCAGATTCAATATTAGAGTATACCAGCACTTTTGTAGGGCTAAACAATTGTACAGGCACCTAGAAAAACACAAGTGAATGCATGCTACAGCTACATATAAAAATAAATACTTTTATTTCTAGTCTGAGTACAGCTGCATAGATGATAAGTCGCTTGCATTACATTATGAACAAACCTATCCGAGCAAAGTATACATTTAAAAAGTTACACTTACACAGTAGATAAGTAGACTGTTGAAGGACGGACAGGCAGTGGGATAACACCCAAGCACTAAAATTTACTGTTAAGATATACTAGGAGTAGTGATGATCCTCTTCCTTCCAAATAAAATAACCCACATAGATTCACTTCCCAGAGCTTATACACTTATGGCATCATTGGTGCTATACAAATGAATGTACACTGAAGGATTACATCGACTAAGTACATGATTACTGCATCCATGGCTTTACTTCTTGTACTACAAAAAATGCAAAAACAGTTACCATTGGCGACCATGGATGCTGTAATTTCTGGCATGCAAATGTAGAGGCACGCAGGCACTTAACACAATGTTAAAAACTTCAGTTCAAAAATATTTGCCCATTAACACTACAGCAGCTTTTAAAATAGTGTCATAGTTTGGTATCTTTCATGCAAAATTTAAATAATTTCGAATGCAAGCAAAGGAACTGCTGAATAATGCACTGCTAAGAAGTTAAGCAGCAGCTGCTCCTGACATCACAAAGTGCTCTTTCTGCTGTTGTAAACTTTGAGCAGGAGAACAGTCACTGGCAGTCCCTTTATACTTGTTGGTCTTCTGTGCTCTGTTCTTGATACACTGTACATGACCGTGGAGCACCGAACCCCTTGTTACTGCTGGAACTTAGAAAAATACAGATCATTGTTACAACCATGCTACATGCAAGAGTGTATAGTTGTCAATTATGTGCTCATATTTACAGATATTGTATTTTCAGAAGCCAATGTCAAGCCTCAACACACACACACAAACAGTGAAGGCTGAAAATATATTTAATATGATACAAGAGCAAAACAACAATGTTATAGATGAAGGCATGAAACTTCTGAGAGGCATAAAAAGCCAATAGAGTTTCTTTTATTTCGACTTTACACTAGGTGCGAGAAGTAGACCACAAATAAGTTCACTAAGAAACACAAGTTAGACTGCATTACAACACAACAGCCAATAATGATAACTTTCAGGCTATCCAACATAGCCAGCTCACCATACCGCATATAGGAGCGAATGGGCAGTCTAGAAGACACAAAGAACTTGTAGATTATGAGTGTGCTTGTTTCTGACATCTATTATTCTAAATGAAGAAAACCTTTCAAAAATGCACTTCATCAGGGAAAATAATCATACACAACAAACACAACGGGCTCCTACAGGTGCCACCAACACTCACCATTATTGTTGATACCAGTGTCTTGCCGGATGGATATGCTGTGTCCTGCACAGAACACCAAAGGAGCGCTCCATGACTTGGATTGCATATGTGCTAGCTGCATCGCTCTGCTGCTGAAATAGGCTAGCCACAGTCAGAGAAATGAGAAGTCATGGCTTTGAAACACACTGAACGTCACTTTTAGAGATCAACAATGCATACTTAGGTCAGGTACAATTTGTAGAAAAATATATATCACTATGCAATCGTGGCGAACATGTTCGGCTGAAACACAAGCAACAGCACTGAGAGAGAAAAAGCTACATTAGCTAAAAGATGCAGTTACTGGCCTTATGTCACCTGAGGCTTCTTCAATAGGTCTTTCTCCTTGCAAGTTGTGAACAGCCAGGCAATTTTCACCCACTTGCTATTTCCTTCCAGAGCACTTGACCCACAGAGGGAGTCACAAGCTGGAGAGCTCAATAAGGAATCAAAGTATTTGTGCTCGTTTAAGCACAAGCTTTTGAGTCTCAGATTATTGGAGTTTCATTCATAAGCTGCAGGCTTTCAGCTTTCAACATTCTCAATTATCTTGCAATTTAGTTCTATAAATGTTGAATAAGAATTATGTGTAAGAATATTACAGGTATCCACTGAAAGCAACCATGCTTGGGTTTTCAATTTGTGCACAGTAAGTGGTGTTCACGTAATCGTTTGTATTAAAGAAAAACTATCCTTGCAGCCAGCCGTTAGGCAGTTTTGTGCCCTCGAAGCTCCCAAGCAGATTGCAGTGCTTCCAGATGAGGCTGCCATGCATGCTTCCACGCCACATCCGCTGAATGATAACAGTCCGAGCAGTGACATAGGCTTGCACAGTTAGGGAGAACGCGTCCTTCCTATTTTTGTAGAGGTGCTCCAAGTAATGATGAAGATTGATGTGCCAGAATGTGCAACCGATGCATCACAGGACCTTAACAAACCAATCTCTGCGATCTGTGAAGAGCCAAAAACGACATATTTAAAAACAATCATTAAAAGCACTCACTTCTAATACTTATTTGAGGAAGCTATCACTTCGTTAAAGTGACCAAAGTCTGCTATAATCACTTTGAAATAAACTGAAGCCTCATGTAAAATTTACGGATCGCAATATATATGTCCTACTGAAGTATAGTACTACCACAGTGGTAATCGTCTATAGAACTAATTTTCCAAAATAACATAAATTTGTAAGTGAAACCTGGCTCCTGAAAAATAAATTCACATTAACTTTCCAACTATCAAACGTGGTCAATCGACAGGCCCAACCTCATAATCAAACAAGAGCTAGCTTGTATCAAATCACAAAAAACTTTTTATGTATTTGCTCCATAATATATGTATGTATGTAACAGTAGTAGTAAGTTTTTCATGCTTCAACTTACCATAGAGAAACATTACATCTGATGGGCTTAAAAACTTGCACACGTTATAGAACTGCGTGAATTATAGTACCGGTGAAATTTAGTTCTGCAAGGTGAACTCACCGATGGCAGCATTTAGTGGCCGTCGGTGTCATAAGGAACCAAGTACGGCGAACAGGCAAAGGGCATCTGCAGACTGGAAGCTGCCAATGACAGCAATGAAGGGCTGGCCAAGCGTGCACGTTCATTGATAAAGTGTAAGAACTGGCCATGACCGGCTGTTGTCAAGGCTCTAGTGCCGTGCAAAACGATGGCCAGACGAACTCGGAAACCTGTAGTTAGGCGATATTGGCCTACAACTTCATCCAAAGCAAGGCACCGGTGAAATCTTTGCTTTTTTTGGGGGCTGGAGGGAAGCTTGACGTTCACGGGCTCTCGCTGCCACATAGAACTCTCAATTTGTTACCGAAGAACAGTCTAGGCGCGCTTCCAAAGTAACACGATCCACAACAGAATGTAGCATCTCGCAGTTTTGGTTCATCACATCACAGCGCTAGGACTATTGTTATCACAAAAAGGAGAAGTGACGACTTAACAAACAAAAGCGCCAAGCTGCCCCACCACGACTTTGTAGGGCAAAACAGTTATCAACGCTGTCTTTCCATTTTCGGTCACACGAGCACAGCT
The DNA here is from genome assembly GCA_013436015.1 of Rhipicephalus annulatus. NCBI lineage: Eukaryota > Metazoa > Arthropoda > Arachnida > Ixodida > Ixodidae > Rhipicephalus > Rhipicephalus annulatus. The sequence continues at coordinate 1,292,121 of WOVY01010462.1, read as the reverse complement.
TGTTCACAAGTCTTGGAACGTCAACACAGCACCACTGTTCACAACGAACATCGTTTCACTCCCGAACAGTACATTGCTCTCAAGTAAATAGAAGCGTGCGGGCTAACTAGTGGCGAAGCAAGAACTGAGCGCGTAGTTCATACGTTTCCGTACGTACTTGGGGTCACTCAAGTAACGTGTCAAAACGCTGTCAATCCGAAATGTCGCACAGCACCAAACTGAGAGACTGGAAAGCTAAGCGAATGAACTGTTACCGGCACACAAACACACATTGCAGGCTTCTCGAGTGCCAGTTGTCGTCGATACATCGACGCCGATCCCCGCTTGATAACCACACCGACGCACAGGCTTCGCTGCGCTTCACCGTACACCATTGCACTGCCACAGCTTTCCGCACTGCTTACACGCACCGAAAGAGCTGCTGTAATCACAACACATCCGGTCAAACTCTGAAGTAACTCGTGCGAGAAGCGTTTGCTGAAAGTTGCACCGACCGATATGCTGTTTGCGACGCCATGTTGTTTTCGACAACTGCGCAGCACATAAGATGATAAGAGAGCTCTTAGAAAGTACTTGCACTATTTTCACGGCGTGAAAAAAATTTCTCTAATGTGCGAGGGGGGTGATATGACGAACAGGACAGGCGTGCCAGATGAAAGAAGTGTTTTGGCAACGTCACGGAGTGAGCTGATGTAGAGGGTATTGCTTCACAACCAATCACAAGCTGTGCCTGTCGGCCAAGCCATCGTCTGCTCGCGTTTGTCGTCTGCTTCGATCAGAGCATGCGACAGGGAATTCGCCTTCGCAACGCTATTATTCTCAGGTCAAGTGTTCGCTACGTCGCACAAAATACAAGTCAGTGGCTCGCTCTACCTTTGAATGATGTTCGTGCGCCAAGTTAAATGGCTGGTAATTGACGCAGGGATGAATTCAGCCAAGGTTTGCTCTAGAATCGTGAGGGTTTGCATATTTTTGGTGTCATACAAAGTTAATAGGGTCATTTCATTCCGATTGCTTGCCATAGTATCACGGTCCATATCGGTGTCTGAACAGTTAAGGTGAAGATGCATGATTTGTTTGTAGTTCCATGCGTAATCATGCGCGCCCCTAATACGCTTTGGTTTACAAAGTACGCTTTGTTCCAGATCGTCCCAAAGTGCATCGACAGCTGTATTTCAGAGATCGCAACCATTGGACAGTTAGAGCCAATGAAAGTACACTAGAGCACAAACTTTAGGAACCACTCACTGAAAACTTCCTCTCATTTTTATTTCCAATAGCGTGCAAAGAATGTGCTCCCATTAACCTCTTTGGTGGTAATTTCCACCAATGAGGCAAGGATCTCGAGTCGCACTTTTAATTGGATGAGATGGGGCGCAACACAACAACATAACAAATAAGGTTGATCCTATGCCATGTCGCGTTCGAATGCACCGACCATTCACGTATCACATTGGTTTTCATCCAACCACAAATCTTTACATTCGTAGTTTTATGCCATTGACGCCCAATAGAATTCTTCAATTACTGCGACTTCGAACTTATTGGACGATGGTGGTTGTCAACACCATCCACTGCGTACAAGGGAAACAACACGCGAAGCTCAAAGCGCCGAAAGAAATAAAAACGCACCAGCAGTCATCAGGCAGCCCTTAATTTGATGGGCGTGAATTAACTCAAAATCAGCCAGGGCACCAAAGTATACCGCTGCGGCAGCAGGTTCTAAGTAGCCGCATTGTTCCTAAGAGTGGTCCGGACCACTCTTGGGATTTTCTCTCAGCCATGCTGTTTTTACGCACAATTTCGCTTCGTGAATCCACTTACGAGCCCTTTTCGGTGACGTAAGCAAATATAGCAACTGCATCACCATCGCTGACATGTTCCCGGGCAGTCACAGCGCGCTTTATTTGCAGCGGCCGATGTGACAACTATGGCCTCTTACGACGTTTTTTCGTTTCGTGAATCGACTTACGCAAGAAAATTTCTCTTGCGCAAAAATGTTTTCGTAAGTGAGTTTTGTGAATCCGGGCCCAGATCCACAAAGCATAACCCTCCCCCTTATGACACAGACCAAGCATTATATTAGTGATACCTATATACTCAATGCTAGGCAAAACCTGTCCCTTTCTTTCAAGTTTTGGTTGTGGCACGACGCCATATATGACGTCATACCACCGTGACTCACGTAACTCTTCCGCATGTGACGGCGACCGGAAGCGTTAAGGCGTGGAAATACGCACGCGCTCACCTACATAAACAGCGAACCGTGCAGCTTGACTTGGTCGATGCATTCAGAGGAAGCATTTACAGGTGTAGAAAACAAACTGCTGGTCTTTATTGCTGACACGACGTCATAGTGTGCTAGTGACTTGGGGTAGCTCAGGGCGTTGGGGGCAAATAGTACAAAGCTCAAACACTTAGGTTTAAGTTTAATATACAAGTTTATTATACAAAGTACAGTACACAAAGTACAGTAGACACAAGTAAGGGGCAGGGTTGGTAAAAAGGCAAACTAATGCTTGACAAGGTGCCGTAACCTGTTCCAGACTATAAAGCGCGAAAAAGCGGTAATGTACACACGATTTAAATGTATTAACAAAGAAGCAGCCGCATTTACAATTTTTTTATATTCTAATAAATAAAATTCTTATAAAATGTATGGATGAAAGGGAGAACTAGTTTTTAGGCGAATTAAATAAAAACTACCAATAAACAAATTTATTTCTTGCATATCACCATAATTGTTTCTAGAATTAGTGGAAGTACGCTAAAAACAAAAGCTACCTGTTCTTTCAACAAGGGTCAAATGCCCATCTGAATAAAATATATGAACAAAGCGTAGAATTTGTGTTTTAAAAGAAAAAAACTTACCAAGACGAGAACTTGGAAAATAAATAAACGTTAATGCAAGTAAACAACATCATACTTTTTATTTTTTATTCAACCATTTCAACAAAGTAAAAGCAGGAAAGCGGGAACAAAGTACTCGTGGACACAGACCAATTTTAGTCATAGACAATTCTCCCAGAGGAACAACATGGTGGTAGTTCTCGCTATTTCGTGGTATTACGAGAGAGATGGAACAGATCGTCTTCTCTCAACTTTCTTGCTCGGCTTCCTCACATAATGGCTGCCTTAGAGCTCTCCCCGCTTTTTTTTGTTTTTGACTATCGACAGTCTGTTATAGCTTCACGTGAGCGTCTATATCAAGGGCTCATACACGTAGCCTACAGGCCGTATGCGGACCATGCATGGCTATGTTCGTCCCATATATATATATATATATATATATATATATATATATATATATATATATATATATATATATATATATATATATTATATTCATAGTGAGCACGTGCGTGAACTGCACGGGCATGACTGTTCTATAGCACATGTTTACGTGAGGCACCCTGTGTGGTGTTGTCACTAGCTATATCTGCACACATAACCATGAAAGAAAGCTATATTTCAGATTCAGCGTCCAGGTTTCGTTCATTTTTGAGAGCGGTATCGAAATCTTCCAAGATCTGCAGAAATATCCCGCATTTGAGATATGAAGGCTTCCTCTTTAGTGATAACTTTTGTAGACAACGTTTACGAACTACCCCCTCCCCCCATTATGTTTTTTACCTTCTTCCCTGTCCCGGCACTTGCAGGACTGAATTCTTCGACTGTGGCCTGCTGCCTGAGATGAGTTTGAAACCCCTGCTGTAGTTACACCAGGCCTGCATTACATATACACACAGAAAACTTCATGTACGCACCACATTCACGCGCGCAAGTATATAATAGTGGCAAGTACAATGGCATGGTAGGTTTTGGATTTCACGAGTTATTATTGCAAAGGGTAGGAAAACTCTCATATTAAGGTTAGGAATTAGATTGATATGTGGTGTTTAACGTCCCAAAACCACCATATGATTATGAGAGACGCCGTAGTGGAGGGCTCCGGAAATTTTGACCACCTGTGGTTCTTTAACGTGCACCCGATTTTGAGCACGCGGGCACAGCCTTTCCGCCTCCATCGAAAACGCAGCCGCCACAGCCGGGATTCAATCCCGCGACCTGCGGGTCAGCAGCCGAGTACCTTAGCCACTAGACCACCGTGGCGGGGCAAGGTTAGGAATTTACCGATCAAACTAAATAATGCGAACATCATCATCATTTCGTTACATCGAGTTTCGACTGAAGTAGCTCCGCCAAATAGACCCCAAGCGTCGCTTGACCCCATTTTGCTGTTGGGGGAAGGACTGGACATTTTAATCTAAAGGCAAAAACCTCATAGGCGCACCATCAAATGCAAAAAATTGACTGTCGGGGTGTCCTGCGGCGTGTGCGTCGACACGATGCAAAAGATCATCATGTGATACAGTGTGTGACGTCACAATGACGTCACACACTATTACGTCAAAGGCTGACATAATCATCACATAATGGTGTCGCTTGGTTATTGGCGGGTTGATCACGGATGTGGTGCGAAAAAAAAAAACGAAGGTGCTTGAAGTTATCCAAAAACTGAACGGGATAGCGTAATCTGACTTCGTGCGCACTGCCTTCTCAAATGCTAGCCTGGCTTTCGGTCAACTCTTCTACCATGCCGCAAGGAAAGGAACGTCTGTGCACGTAACATTAACTGTTTCAATTTGCCTGAAGATTTACCGCAAGGACTACCACTCAATTCTTGCTGCTACTGATGATGATTAACGCTTCGTAATCAATAGCCTTTGAAGGCACCAAGTCGTTATGCAATTCACACGCCTTAGCGTCGGCCATGCTTCTAAACTTCTGCTACGGAATATCACAAGTGTTAAAAGCATTCCTCACACTAAAAGACATTTTTACACGGTTTCTTTCGCGAAACAGTTTCGTGCACTGGTGGTAGAACGTCTGCTTGCCACTTAGAAGGCCTGCGCCAATTACAACTGCCACATGAAGTTCCTACTTGAACCGAACGATTTTATTTAGATATTTGCATCTATCTCGAGCTTTCCTTTATGAACAGCTATAGGAGAGTGGCGGTTTCCGTCCTTTTTCTTTATGTTTTTTTGCACACGCCTATATGCAGAAAGCACCAATTTATTGCTCCCAAAAGGGATGCAGAAGTAGACAGAAGAATTTCTGAAAAACTTGCCCTTTAACGCTTCCGCGTTAAATGTAATTGACATGCGCACAGAAAGCGTGCGATGCCTCCAATTTTAACAGCAATGAAAAACCACGTTGCATGCAGAATGCTTTCGACGGGAGGTGGGGGAGGACCATTACATTAACTGAGAACAAAACCGAGATGGCTCTCACCTTCGCGTAGTCTTTATTTTGTTTGGTAGTAGATGCAGGAGCTGTAGATAGGGGAAGTATAGTGGAAGGAGGGGATAAGTGTGAAATAATGGAAGAGCTGCCAGAAGTAGCAGTACAAAACCGTGAGGCATATTAGTGATGAGTGGTTGGCGTGTTGAGCCGTACGACGATAAATGTTACAGCTCGAGCATCGGGGGTTGTCCTGGTGTCAACATTAGAGAGCGATGTAATGTCCTCAGGTAAACTCGCGAGTGAGCGTGGCAGAACAGCCAGACCACAGAATGGAGAAATGTCTACTGGAAGCAAACGTTATTCTCACACGCCTCATATCGCTGTCGGAATCTTTAACCGACCCCTCAAATAGTGACCGAAGAACGTCCTTGCCCTGCCCGTGCATCTGCTCCAGCGGTTGCGAAAAAGGCCGCTGCGCCGGAACCTCTTGTTACGCGCTGAAACAAATGAGCCGTGCGGCCAGCTGCCTGATGCTATCGGAGTATCCGTGCGACATCGCGGCGAGCGCGATGAGAGGGAGACCCCCGCATTTCTCGCGTTTGGGACGTGCAGACGCCGTCTCGGAAGAAAGAAAGAAGGCGGGGGGGTTGGGAGGACCTTCCAGCGCTCTTGTCAAGCGCTGTTGGCAGCATCAGCCAGCACGCACAGCCGCATTCTTGGCCCTCGCCCTGGGACAACCAGCTGCTCCCGCACTTTCTCCGACAGGCAGATGTGGGCGCGAGACGAAATCTAGGAAACTAGGCCGAAGGAATTGAGGTCGTCAGTCTCTCCTCCGCTTCCACCTCACCATCCTCGCCTTCACGCTGGTTCGCGGTCCAATGTCTTGGCGAAGGTCTCTCATCGGTGAGAAAAAAAGAAAGAATTCCTGACGTTTTCCTCGCTTCCTCGCCGCTGCCAGTCTTCGCCCCTTCCTCTTCCACCATTTGTGCATACTCGTCCATCCATCCAGGGTCTCGCGAGACCATTTGCGGCATCTATGTATATGCGCGCTTTTCGCTCAGCCTGCGGCGTACTTCACCGCTGCCGCAGGCTGTTCAAAGCCGGCTGTAATTACTTTCGGATCGTCGAATTTTGCTTTTTTATATTTTCGTAACTTTCTGTATTGCTTTCGAAACTCAGCCGCGAATGCGCTAGTGCGCATTCGCAGAGTGCGTATGTCAGTGCGCGGGCCTGATAAGGGGAAAGTTCATAGCTCGAATATGATTCATACTCCTAATACTAAGTCGGTTTTAAACCACGCCTCCATACCAAAAGTCGCCCCTCCAGTGTTCTTTGCAATGACGCTGCAAGCTTTTTTTGTTGTGAAAGTGGGGAGGGAATTCGCGACTCTTGCGTGATATAGACTTCTTTAATTAAGCCAAGCTCAATCACCCCCCCCCCCAACCCACCCCTCAATAAAATGCGTGCTATTCGCCGGTGTGCGTGTTATACTTTACGGAAATAGAGCCGAAGAAAAGGTAGCACCCTAAAAAAAAAATACCAAACTCACGACAAGGAAGCTTTTTTTTACACGCATTCGCTTTCCCAAGTATTTTCTGCATTGGTAGAAGCACTGCATCGAGTAAAAGTAAGCTGCACGTGTAATAAATTTTGCGGGGCAGTAAAGTATTACGCCATGTGATGTAAAGTGGTAGAGCTAGGGCAGACATTCACGCTTCTGCAAGAAAGAAAGCAGGAGAGAATGCAGGAAAGTTAGACAACTCAGAATAACTGGTATGCTACCTGACCCTCGGGAAAGGAATGGTAATGAAGGAGTCAAAGAAGTATGAAGAAAGATGCGTACTCTTCTCGAATTCTTTCCTCAGTAATCCTGCCGTAAAACATGCTTCATTATCAAAGAAAATACCACTTCGAGAAAAGAAATACATTTGACAAAATTTCATCGCTTCTCTACACGGCTGTGCAGTTGGCGTAAATACTTGACGTAAAGTGCCCACGTAATGAAAGGTCACATCAAAACTTCAAATTTAACGAGTGTTATTCGCATTCGCTCAATATAAATGCGTCATATCGCTACCAATTTCTATAATAAATGTGATGTAAGCTCTGATGTAAGTGTACCAGCCAATTTTACGCCAATTTAGGACAAACTTAAGCCAATAGCCTTCCAAGTACGTGTTTTATTTAGCCTTAAATCAATGTGCCTTCATCTTATGAGCGCTGTGATAAGCTGTCACCTTTTCTTCGTCCAAAAACTGTCAACTGATGACAACTTTAAGCTTTTTTAAATGTCGGGCATTGGTTTTCATAAACTGAAAGTTTGTTTTTCATTTTAAATTTGAGGCGTTCACACATTTTTGAACGTCCCATGCATTTTATTAAACAGCACCCTTTCGCGAGAATTCCAGGCCAACCAACTTCCACCTAAATTTAGAGAAGCACAATCGATTAACATATCACTTATACACATTTTATAGATTAGTTCGCTGAAATAGAAAATTTACCGCTAAGTCACTTTCATATACCCCACGAGTGTCATCTTAAACTAAAACTGCATGGAAACAAAAACATTATAACGTGGAATTATTTACAACACACGTCATCCCGTTGTACGAAAAGTTCCCATTACCAAAAAATTTCATTACCGACATCTGCTTACTACAAATATTCACCAAGGACCCTAGTACCACCAGTACCTCTCCCTACCGCTGTCTCTGGGCATCTGATACAACTCTATGCATGCAAACTTTACATTTACAAAGCTTTACCAAGAACTAGCAGTCGTTGCGTATTCGAATTCAACCGGTGAGCGAAGCCCTCTGGGAAATGGGACGCCAACTACTATACGCCTGATCTTGCAGCTGGCTTTTATCAAGGCAGTAGGGTGGCTAGAGCGTCTGCTGCACTCGGTGGCGGTAACCACTGTGCAAGTGAGTGTGCGGCACGCGCAGTCCAGCGCGAGTCATCTGCCGCCGCACCTGCGCACCCGCTGAGCCGGGAGCACGCACCTTATGTTTTGCTCAACACGCTTGCCCAGCGCAGGGAGCTTGGACTGCGACGGCGGAATGCGGGCCTAAGGAGCCTCACTCCTAATAACATATAGTCATTGACAAGAGCGTCCATTTTCTTGCGAACTATTCCTTCACTTTAAGGAACCACATTTTACTTTTTGACATCCTTCCCATTACTATAGACTGCCGCTCTGCGATTCCTGCACAAAGAAATGGAAATTGTGGCGCAAGCATTAAAAAAATTACCGGCCAAGACATCTTAGTCAATGATGTAAACGAGTTCCTTACCGATAACGACAGTCTACCGGTATAATTCACAGTATTGTTCACGTTCCAGAGAAGTTAAACCAGGTTGATGTGGTCTTTGCTTTCTTTAAAGAAAACGTCTGAATTGTTTTCTCATTCGAAAAAAAGGTCCACACGTACTAACTAGAACTAATTAGTCAACCTACTTTTTATACTTATCTGGATGGTTGTTGTGGAATCGTGGCCAATTTTTCAGCCTTCATGAATACTGTTTTTCAGGGCCACCTGTTACTACTTCAATGTCTCAGGATGGTGTTTTATACTAGCAGTATTTTTGAACACTGACTAACTACAGGAATGAAGTTATATAGTGCCAGGTCATATCATATTATTCCCCGACAGTTGTGCCCTAGTAAACAAAATTGACAATTTGAAAGACCTATTACTCACTGATTCATTTCGCAATACCATCTGTTTATGGAGCATTCATTGCAACATGCAGCTTAATGCACATTAATCAGTAGTTATATAATGTATAAGACAAAATCTTAACCAGCAAAAGACGCTTGTGATCTCTCCTTTCCCCACACTTTCCTATAATAAACACTTTCTGAAATTTGTGAAGATGGATACTCAGCAGTCCCAGTCTCTAAGATCCTACGGGTGGAAGCTCATACTTACCGCAATTGCTCGTCATTAATCTATAAAATTTCGGCAGATCCCAGTTACCTTGAGAATCGATGTTATGCCCAGCACGTGGAGGGAAGTTGACTATGTTGTAATTTTTTTTATTGAGCGGTACGTTACGAAATGACGGTAGAGATATGTACAAATGTTTTGCGCACAGACATATATTGAACAGTCTCATATGTTTTATATATCTAGTTTACAGTGGCGCAATGGGGCATGCCAACAGCAACGTCGGACGTCGGTATTAACACCTGAAGTGGTAAGCTTGTATGTCGCACTCATGCTCGCGAGGATGGTAGCCCTGAACATAGCTACATAAATCAACGCCAGTGAAGGACGCATAACCACAAATGGCGTTGGCCCGACGTGACGACTGTGTCATAGGGGTACATATGTGAAGTTTGTAAAACTAGATAGCCCGCACTACAACCACGACTGACATTAGCATGAAAATTAGGGTCTGTTTGAAACTCAATCCCGAGACCACGTGACTCTGTGTCAAAATACTTGTTCACCACGCAGAATGCTTGTGCGCGATTCCTGCTGGGACCCTGACATTTATTCCTTGGAATAATAAGGTCAGCGTTGCCAATGTCAGTTACTCTTAACGCACCCGCATTAAAATATTAGTGCCTGCTCTCATCGTTTTTGGTAATGTGTCAGTCCCCTGTGGCAAATACCCGCCTGTTGTATACAGGCATGGCCACCCGTGCCCGGCAAAAAAAAAGGCTTGACGACATACGTGACGGGATTATCACATTATTGATGTCATGACAAGTGAGTGAAACTCGCCATACCTCCTTGCCTTCCCATACTATTACTTGTTTTGGTTTACCCTATGTTAAAGGGGTGATCAGGAAAGCACCCGCAAAGAGGCAGGCAGGCAGGCAGGCAGGCAGGCAGGCAGGCAGGCAGGCAGGCAGGCAGGCAGGCAGGCAGGTCGGTAGATAGATGATAGATAGATAGATAGATAGATAGATAGATAGATAGATAGATAGATAGATAGATAGATAGATAGATAGATAGATAGATAGATAGATAGATAGATAGATAGATAGATAGATAGATAGATAGATAGATTCAGCATAAGCCCGTTCACTTCATCTTTTCTAAATAAATTATATTTGACTATCGATTTGTGTTTAATCATTAAAGGTCCCAACATACTAACATAGCAGCAGTGGCAAAACAGCCAAGCTGTTTATATTTTATTTTACTCAAACAAAAGCTGCCTTTTTGTTTTTCACTATATCCAAGTCTATAAGGATAATTTTCACACTTTTAAGATCAAGCTTCCGGTTGCGTTGAAACAAAACACACTTTTTGAAGTATTTTTTCTTCCCTCGCTTCAACTTAAAGTTTAACAGTTTGTCTCTGACAACTGACATAACTGCCCAGATAATGTCTTGACTTACTGTAGATTCTGTACCATACCCCCATGTACCGTCCCAGTGTTCTTCACCATACTATGCATGCCTAATGTTTCTTAATGTGCTGTTAGCTATGTTGTCATAGCGTTTTGTCTTTTTGTTTAACTTTTACATCATAGACCTTCTACATTGTTTTTTAGAAATAGTTATATTATTCCAACCTGATAGAATGCTCTACTCTCGTTTACTCAAGAGCATTTTTTTGGGGGGTGTTATTGAAAGCTGAGAACAATAGCTTCGTTCTTGCTGTGTCTGTTATGGTAGGATCTTCTCTTGTACTGGTAACATATTGCATTTTTTACTTGAGATGACCATGACAGTTAACAAGGCGCACCCATGTGTGCCCTGGATGTGCACACCAACCACCTGATCTTGTTTTCTTTTTCTTTTCTCATTCTTTTTTCAAGGGGAAGGGGAAGAGATAGAAAAATAAAGCGTCAGAACTGGACTTTCTGTGAAGCTAATTGCTTGCACATTAGTCTTTGTATGGTAAGTAGCGCGAAATATTGTCCAAAGTTGAAGACAATCGAAGCTTATCATGAGCAAGAATAAGGCCTTATTTTTAGAGATAATGGAAAGTGAGAGGGCGATGATAAATTGTGTGTACTGAACAAACTGATTGTCTTAGAGCAATATATGTTTTCTGAACTGAGTGAGTGATAGCAAACTGGCATGTTTATCAAATTTACTGGATTTGCGGTCGCAGTGATACGCCTGGCAATGCCTAATACTTTAAATGACTTTATTCATCCATTCATTCGTTATTTGTTTTCATCGTAAACACTGCTATACAATGGTGGGGGCCAAGAAAAAAGCCGCTATAAGCAGCTTGAGAAGCTTTTCGATTCCAGTTCTTTATGGCGGCAGCAGGTAGCGCAGGTAGCACAAGATATGTAAGGTTTAACGTCCCAAAACCACCATATAATTATGAGCGACGCCGTAATGGGGGGCTCTAGAAATTTCGACCACCTGGGGTTCTTTAACGTGCACCAAAATCTGAGCACACAGGCCGACAACATTTTCGCCTCCATCGGAAATGCAGCCGCCGCAGCCGGAATCCGAACCGGCGACCAGCGGGTCAGCAGCCGAGTACCTTAGCCACTAGACCACCGCGGCGGGGCGCGCAGGTAGCATAAGTAACGTGGTTGAGTTTAATAGTCATACATTACAAACAAAAAATCCAATATAATGTATTGAGCCCCGCAACTGTCTGCGTCGCACTCTGACGGAGACAGTTACGGGGCTCACATTTCTTTTTCCCTTTAGGAATCAGAAAAGTACATAGATATAGGTGCGGGTGAGGAAACCGTCTTTTTTTTTTAGACAATGCGACCTTACTTCATGTTCAAGCACACACTTCGCAAAGGCAGTGGTAACTTCTTGAAATAAATAAATAATTAAATAAATAAATAAATAAATAAATAAATAAATAAAGTGACCTAATAAGTGCAACCGGTTGAGGCTGTGTTATGTTTGAAGTCATAAAACCAGCATTTTCAAAAGAAGTAAACAATCTTGGTAATGTTTTATCATTTTCATTTCATTATTTGTTCGTGATTAAAGTATAAACCATACTTCACTGTAACAGGTAGTATATGTTGCTGTGTTTTTATGCAGGCAGGCTATTTTGTTAATACGCTATTTTCTGTATTTATATTGTAGTTACATACACAAAGTAGGACACTATTGTAAAAATAAAAGATGGTGGAAACGCTCTACTGCCTGAAGAGGCACTCAGTGTGACGTTGGTATATTACATTTGCTATAATACGCATTATCTCCTTTTGTAGTAAGTGTATATTTCTATTTCTGTATATTTCTGGTGCACTCAGTTGTACGCCACACAAGGTGTGCGTAATTGATGTGCGTTGCAAATATATCGAGCGATAGAATAATAGTTCTACGGATGTTGTCAGATGTTATTGCTATTGAGGATTCTTGTTATACGACTAAGTTTTTTTTATATATGTTAGAAAGTGCACGTGTTGACCCAGTGTATGGGCTGCAGAAATAAGTTTCTAGTAGTTTAATTCCAGGAACAATTTTTATATTTCTGTTGTTTATCACGAAGGTGTAATTGTTTGGAACTACTGTTTCTTTGGTGTGAAAAATTACCGCTTACGTTTTATCACAGTTTACTTTCTGATGGCTTTTCGTTGACCATGTGTACATGCTCTTGAGAAACTCATTGGCACTGTTCATTAGTGTAGTGTAACGTGAAGGTTTACTGAATATGGTCGTGCCGTCTGCATATATATGTATACTTTGCATTATTATACATTATGACAACGTCATACTATATATATATATATATATATATATATATATATATATTGTGTGACGCTACAAAATGGAGACGCGTCATGGTCGAGAAGATGCCATCCCTTTATTCTAATGCACGAGCACTTTCTCTTCGTCGGCTTCCCCTAGAATCACCTTGTTAATGCGTCACACTTCCCCCTCCCCTCGAGAATGTCTGAGTCGAGAAAGTATAAAATAACGCCACAGTTTGCTAACATGCACAATGTCAGAGTTTCTACCTTGGGGTAGCACGGAGCGGTTGATCTCATAGTTCACTGTTGAGACCTTGCGTAGAATCTTGTAAGGTCCTTCCATGACGGAACTCAATTTGCCGTTGTTGGGATGCCATGGTGTCTCGTAAAGGACAAAGTCACCGACTTGGAACTCAATCGGAAGAAATTTTGTATCATAAACGACTTTGTTCTTATTGTGGTAGGCGATATAATTGGTAACTGCAGTTTTTCTCGCTTCTTCTACAGTTTCTTTTCGTTGTTCTAGTACAGTAAGATAAGATAGAATTCCATACATCAGGAAGGAAGGTGCGTAGCCGGTCACTTCGTGGGGTGTTCTGTTGTATTCGTCAATTACCTCCGGAAGCAGCTTAGTCCATGACTTGTGTGGTTCGTCATTGATCTTACATTTAAGTCTCGTTAAGATAGTCTGGTTTGTCCGCTCGTTCATGCCTTTGCATTGTGGATGGTGAGATGAGGTGAATAGTTGGTGTATACGATTGTGTTTTAAAAACTGCTTGAATTTTTCTGCAGTAAATCCTGTTCCACGGTCTGAAAGGAGCTTCCGTGGTTTCCCAGAAAAAAAATTGTTTTTAAGCATGAAATTTAGGCGTCGCTGTTCTCACTTTTATGAGCAAACGCCCATACGTTGTGAGTCGCATGATTAATAACCAAGTGTATAAACCTTTTTGACGCACCATATCCAGAAAATCCTCCAATGTTGTCTATTGCAAAGAGGTCGAAGGGCTCTTCAGCTGGAGGCAGTGATTCAAGCGTCCCAAACTTTTTTGTTTTCGTGTTGTTGCATCTCTGGCATGTATTACAATGCCGAATGTAAGTGGAAACGCCGGTTACCATATGCGGCCAATAATATTGCGGAGATAGGAGTGATAGCGTCTTTCTTCAGAATGGTTGGGCGTAGTTCATGGGGTACGTATATTTTCCGTAGTCCTTTTCTTTTGACGATGATGATGTCATTTTTCAATGAAGGCGTTCCTTTCGGACACTCATTGTTGCATCACTGAAGGTCGTCGTGTGATAGAAGATTAACTATTGGGACTTTGGAGAGTGCATCTGCTTCGACATTATTTGCGCCCTTTTGATGTTTGATGTTCACATCATACATTGACAGTTTCAAAGACCACCGGAAGAGACGACCTTAAGGATTTTTAACATTCTTCAGCCACTGGAGTGCAGAGTAATCTGTTACAACAGTGAATGACTTTCCATGAAGGTAGCAATGCCATTTATCAATGGCATCTACAAAGGCAAGACATTCTCTTTCTGTAATAGCATATTTTACCTTGTACTTAAGTAGTTTGCGGGAATAGTACGCAACAGGATGTTCTTTGCCTTTGTCATCAGGTTGTTTCAGCAATGCACCGATGCCTTCGCCAGATGCATCACAGTACACAGTGCATGGTCTAGAAGGGTCGTATATGCGAAGCACCGGTTCTTCAGTTATCCGCTCCTTCAGTTCATGAAAAGCTTGCTCGCATGCTTCTGTCCACACCCACTTGCTGCCTTTGTGGAGTAGTTTTGTGAGTGGAAGAGCGATATCGCTGAAGTGGGGGATGTACTGACGGTAGGTGTTTACAGTGCCCAGAAAACGCTGGAGATCTTTTTCTCGTTTTGGTGTCGGAAATTTGAGTATGGCAGCCACATTACTTTGCTTAGGTGTCGCTGTTCCTTGTGAAATTTTGTGGCCCAGGTATACAATGCTGCAGCATGCAAATTGGCATTTTTTTGTTTGAGTTCTACGTTCTCGGTTTTGAGAGCTTTCAATAGCGCCTCAAGGTGTTGTATATGATCATTAAATGTCTCTGAGTATACGACCACATCGTCAAAGTAGTTACTAAAATTGGTGAGGTGATGTTTCGCTATTATTGATTTCATGGCTCTTTCAAATGCAGCCGCAGCGTTCTTCAACCCAAACGGCATTACCAACCACTCAAAATGACCATCAGGCGTGACAAATGCTGTTTTCTGAGCATCGTCAGGGAACATTTGGACATGCCAGTATCCCGATATTACGTCCAACGTAGTGAAAAACTCTGCCTTTCCCAAGTGGTCAAGAATATCATCTATTCGTGGAATCGGTTGAAAGTCGGGTACCGTTATGGCAATGAGTTTCCGGTAGTCAATACATAGACGAGTGCGTCCTTCACCTTTCTTTCCTGCTAAAATGACAGGTGCGGCATATGGCGATAATTAAGGCCTCGCAACACCTTGCTTAAGGAGAGCGTCAACTTGTTTGTTGATCTCCACTCTGTCTGCCTGTGAACATCGGTATATGGTGCTCGACAAACAGGGATAACATTGGTAAGTGCAATGCGATGTTTCTCAGTAGTGATGCACCCAATATCATTCTGAGGTTTTGAAAATATCTTGTCATACTTGCTTGAAAGAAAGTTGAGCACCGCAGAATCATGCTCTGATAAGTTTTCTGAAGTCAGGGTTCGTATCAGCGGGGCTTGAATGGTTTTCTTTTCATTGTGATGCAGAAGGTTCATATTCTCACGTGCTTGTGTCACTGACTTGCTTTCCAGATTTACAGAAAGATTGAAGTATGAAGCTCTGTCTAGGCCAAGAATTAATTGCGTTCTCATGCCTCGCAGCACATGTGCATAAACTTTCTTTATGACGTTCCCAATTTGTAACTGAATGTTTACGCGACCCAAAGTTTGAATGTTTGATGCAACTTGCTGGACCACGATGCTGGAGGAGTCTCTAAACAACTGAAGATTTAGATGTTTCTACACAACTTCGCTGATACAAGTAATTGTTGCTCCTGTATCGAGAATCGCATTTACTGGATTTTCGTTGATGAGAGCACTGAAGTGCATTGATGAAACTCTGGTTCGCCCTCCTCGTTTCCCGTTCAGTATCAATAGCGGACACATTGCCACGGCGCGGACATTCGTTGTACTAGTGAAACTGTCGTGGGAAACCAGCAGCTGCGCAGTATCTACATTCGTTTTGCGGGGCACGCATTCGAGGAGTTATTGTTGGCTGCTGCGGTCTGCTGAAGAGACGTGGTGCTCTTGATGCAATACTAGCGTTGTGAGTAAAGGAAACTCCTCTCACCCGTTTTAAAGAGGTCTCGACCCGTTGAGCAGCGGTGAGCAACTCTAATGACGAGTTGAAAGACAGTCCGGTGAGCGCCAGTTCTACATCAGGAGGAACACCATCAGTCAGTCCAGGAATGATGTGGCACTCTTTCAGGTCAGCCAAAGAACCCAGTCGCTTTTTCTCGTCGCAGTAGTCCTTGATGGCCTGCCCTCCTTTCAGTCGGTAGTGAATGAAGAGATGGAAGGCATCTTCGTCAGTCGTAGCAAAGTGGGCTTGCATGTCGCACTTGATATCGTCCCAAGTTGTCTCGCCGTTGCCGAAAATCTCTGTCAGGTACCACTTGAACGCATCCCCTTCAATGTATTCGCTGAAGTGACTGACCCGATCGCGGTGAGTTCATGACGCCTCGGCTGCCTTCATGTCGAAAAGAAGAAGCCACTTGTCGATCGGGACGCCTTCTGGTGTTCCCTTAAACTTCTGTATGTTGAGCGAAGGCTTTGGCCTAGCCATGGCACGTTAATAAGGTCGATCCTGTCGACTTGTGTGTCGTTACAAAATGGAGACACGTCGTGGTCCAGATGCCATGCGTTTATTTTAATGCACGCGCACTTCCTCTTCGTCGGCTTTTCAATCACCTTGTTAATGCGTCACACACACACACACACACACACACACACACACACACACATATATATATATATATATATATATATATATATATATATATATATATATATATAAGAGCGGGCGACTAAGAATACTGCCTTGAGGAACGCCTATTTTTATATTCGGATGCCATAGCTGTCAAGTCAAGCTTTCCTAATAGTATAATATGGTTTATACAATCAAAGGCCTGGGTATAGTCGACAAATATATGTGACGCTTCATGGGTGAATGGGGGAAAGGAAGATGAGAAAGATGAAGAGTCAGAATAAATTGGTGTTCTGACTGACGCCATGTCACATCGGTTACATATACTTATTCTACGCATCATATTTTCAATGTTGCTGAGTATGTGATCTTTCTGATCTAAAAGTGCATTAGCATACAAGTGAAAAGAAGAACGGCAAATTGCAAAATAAACCTCGTTAACGTAAATTAAAAATAAGATTGCATATAACACCGACATTTGAGGGGCGGACCCCAGAAGTTACATTGTACAAAGATGACGTTTGACCATATAATAATAATAATAATAATAATAATAATAATAATAATAATAATAATAATAATAATAATAATAATAATAATAATAATAATAATAATAATAATAATAATAATAATAATAATAATAATAATAATAATAATAATAATATATTAATAATAGTAATGATCGTGTGATCGTGCCCTGAAACAAGCATGAAATCATAGTGCAGGCGCACAGAAAAATAAATCAATAAAAATGAGAAAATAACATTCAATCCACAGAAAAATTTCAAGAATGAAATTATTCAAAAAGAAGAGCGAGAAACACAGACAAAAAGAAGTGATCTCAAAAATAGAAAGAATAAAAGTCAAGACGAGAACTGTGAAGTGGGAGTGAAAATTAAAGGGGAACTTACACAGCTATGTAGAACGCTTGCTGAAAAACAGAAAAGGGAATAATGTGTAAATTGTTGAAAACTTTCTTAAGACAGTGTAAAGCTTAGATAAAAACAGCGGCAGTGGACTGTGAAACATATTATTGTCATGAAAATCGACATTATATAATCTTTGTATTTTGTGAACGATAGAGTGTTGAAAGAAGTTGGAAGGTACATGAAACGGTCGATTATCTCTGGTTAACATATGCGGAATCCGAAAATTCACACACCTGAGAAGTAAAGAGGAAAATATCAAACCGCGAACTACTTGTAATGAAATAACAAGCCAGTGCGATTTCGTCGGCAGTGAAGTGGTGGCAATGATAACAATGTGGCAGTGTTGGAACAACATCCAGAGGCATTTGTGGCAAAACAATTATTATTATTATTATTATTATTGTTAATATTATTATTATTATTATTATTATTATTATTATTATTATTATTATTATTATTATTATTATTATTATATATTATTATTATTATTATTATTATTATTATTATTATTATTATTATTATTATTATTATTATTATTATTATTATTATGAGGGCAATATATCTAGTATAACATGCAATAAAGTATAGGTTTTCGTACTGGTGCCTACAGAACGACATACGAATAATAAATCACATACTGAAGGCAGTCTACAGAAGAAAATACAAAAATACGAATATGTAAAACGAAAATGTCAGGTGAACAGAGCAAAATACGTCTACACAACACAAGGAATGAAGATGCACTATGGTAAATGCAGCCCAACTACAACCAAGCAAAAAGAAAACTGAAAAACAAAGAGGATATTTACCTGTGTAACGTGTGATGTTATGTTACAAAAGCGTAAAACTCAGAAAAAAATATTGACCACATGCAATTGCTAAGGTATCGATTTGGTTTCGTGAAAATGGGTCAGGGGCAGGCACAGGGGGTCTTTGATCTAAAGGGAGGGGCCAAGCAGACAGAGGCAAGTGTGTTCCCGTGTCATTTTGTGCTCTGCACTTGCATCAAAAATTCCCTCGCTCGCACGTGATGTAACACATTTAATGTGAAGTATACGTCCGGTTTCCTGCATACCCGCCTTCCCCGTCTGGAACCGTCACTTCAAGTTGCTTCCGGACAATCCCGGTCCGAAACAACAGTTCCGTGCAACCTGTAGCTTGGCATGCCATTCACAAACAACATTCCTTGCGTACGAAATTGGATTGGTTGACAGTGCTTTCAGTGATTACTTGTGGCAACGAAGATGCCTCTGCGCACGTCCTTTGTCATCGCCCATGCTACAGATTCCAGAGACAACAGCTCTCAGCCGCGTTAGCACTTCTCCTCGACCAGCCACTTCACGAACAATCACTTTTGGAGTACCGTGACTTTCGAGCCTCCAACAAGAAAGCAACGAAGGCACTGCTGAAATTTCTGGTGTCAACCAACCTTCCTGAACGACTATAACACTTATGTGCTTTAGTTTGAGTGCGTTGTTTTTCTTTTCCTAATGATTTTTAAATGCGAAACATTTCTTAGCAAGCTTTGGTGACCTTGAGCGTATCTATCTATCTATCTATCTATCTATCTATCTATCTATCTATCTATCTATCTATCTATCTATCTATCTATCTATCTATTGATCGATCGATCGATTGATCAATCTAGCCACCTAAGACTTTTAGCTTTCCTAGCCGTTTTGATAATGGAATCGACACCAAAACATATATGGCATAACATAACTATATGGCGAGCTTAATTGACTAGTCATAACAAAAGGTTAGGACATATATGCCATGAATGTCATGATTTATATTTCATGATTTGGCTGCTCTTGCGGTGGTTTCGTTCACATTACATGCTGAAAAACTGGTATGGTATGACATAACTGCACGGTGAACTTAAGTGACAGGCCCTCATGTGGAAATCCTGACATGTGTTTCATGTAAAAACATGAATACATGTCACGCCCATGATACTCTCGCGGTCGTTACCCCATCTTCGCATATAACGAATTTGGTATTACGTGATGTCAATGATGAATGACGAAAATAAATGACTGGTGCGAACAAAACAATCATGAGATTGTATTATGTAACAACATCACTGCATGCCACACTCATGATGCGCTCGCGGCCGTTTCGATAGCTTCACATATACCAAATTATGACGGGACGTGATTGGATGAAGAACGCACGTGACTGGTGCAAACATGATAATCATGAGATGTGGGCCATGTAACGACATGACTACATGCTACGCTTGTACTTCACTGGCGACCGTTTCGATTGCTCAAAATATACCAAATTTGGTATTACTTGATGTGAATTGACGATGATACTCATGACATGCTTGTCATGTAAAACTTGACTATATGCTATGCTCATAGCGTGCTCGTGGTGGTTTCTTGCCCCAAATATACCAAATTTATTATCCCGTGATGGTGAATAGACGGCGAAGGTAAATGATACGTCCAGATATATTAATCATGACATGGAAGTCTTGTACGGTATAATTTACGTCAGCCTCCTAATGTTGTGCTCATTAAAACGTAACATATGAAACTTCCTCATTCGTGCTTTGCATATCATCGATTCCCACTGTACGTGGGTTGTGCCAATTTTTAGTTAACCTTCCATCTCGTATTGTTTCTTCCTTACCTTTCCATCATCACTTACTCATTCCACAGTGCATGGTAGCAAACCAAAAAAAAAACCGCTCGTGTGGTTCGTACCCCATGCCAGAAGTTACGAGGACTTTCACGTGCATGGTGTGCCACTCTCTAATTACACCAATGATCACGGTTTAAGAAAACGCTCTAGGTCAATAAAGTGAGCATTATAAAGACTTTGCGTCCCGTGGACAGTTGAGTGGCTGCAGAGGTGGGCCGGTACAACGAAATGTCTATGCTCTCTGGTTAGCTTACGCGGAACTAATACAACCGAGAAGTTCGGGGCTGGTTATGACACTGCAAAGAAGCTTCAAAAGCAGCATTATATGCGCGAATATCTGCAGTAAAGTGATGACCATGACGAAAATTGAAAAGATGCTAGAACGAAAACTGCAGTTCCTTTTAAAGTGGCGAGTGTCTCGTTGTGGACAGTGTTCGTCTGACCGCACTGAGTCCCTCGACAGCACAGGGCTTTCAATGAAAGACGGCTCACCGCTAGACGGTGCAGACGCCAGATTTGGCCCACACTTCCGTGGTTGGGATTATTTTGCTCAAAAGTGTGCTTCCGGAACTTAAATAGCCGGACAGCGTTTTTTAAAAATAAATTATAGGATTAGTGATGCCGCTCATAGAGGTGTTTACATAGTTAAAGACATCGACATTGTCGCTGATCAATGACTGGTCAGTGGTGAACAAGTCAGGGTGTAGGCCAGTGCGATCACCTCGCTTCAAAGCAAATCTAGGGGACTTGCCCCCTAATGAGCTCGGTTTTATGATTGACACAGAAAGCGTTAGCTCAAGTGACGAGTAAAACTTATCGCCAGCAGAACGAGATATGTCGTATGTAAGTATTCGACAGGTACAGACTTACGACGTCCCCGCAGGGATTGATTGTGAACTTTTGCAGCTGAATAAAATAATAATAATAACAATACTCAGATGGTCAATCAATCATTCATTTGTCGTGCGCAGGAGCAAGCATGAGGTCTTTTTGTAGGCGCACGCTAAAGTAAAACAACTACAACAACAACGTAATATTAATAATAATATAATAATAATAATGGATTCTTGAACTTCGCGATAGCATAGTCGGGCCTACGTTATCCTCTATGTTAAATATAGAGGATAACTGTTCACCCACTTCAGTAGTAACAACATTTCGAATTGTTTTAAAAATACACACGTTCATTGTCATTCACACATGAACAACCAGCCAGAGAGGCTTTGCAGTTTTTTAAACCTTAACATTGATTTAAGTCCAGTTGGTCACGTTTGCTGGGAGTTTTCCTCGCGCCCCGCCGTGGTGGTCTAGTGGCTAAGGTACTCGGCTGCTGACCCGCAGGTCGCGGGCTCGAATGCCGGCTGCGGTGGCTGCATTTCCGAAGGAGGAGAAAATGTTGTAGGCCTGTGTGCTCAATTTGGGTGCACTTGAAAGAACCACAGGTGGTCGACATTTCCAGGGTCCTCCACTACGGCGTCTCTCATAATCATATGGTGGTTTTGGGACGTTAAACCCCACATATCAATCATATGAATGAGTTTTCCCCGCGGTAAAAGAAGAGCCTGTTAAAACTTTTCTCACAGCAAGCTAGTGAAAAGGGCGATAGCTAATTCCTGCCTTAGTTCATCACTCAGCAGATCATGTCCGCATAAAATGGAACGCAGTTTCCGGAACCAAGCAAGACGCCTACTCAGTTAGGGCTACCCGGACATCTTGCTTGTGGCAGTAGGCAGTACCATGTTAAATAAGTTAAAGAGGTTAAGTGCCATCAACATGGCGGAAACGAGGCCAACAAAAACAGTTGTAGCTATGCCCTATGCTATGTGCACAAGCATTCGCACTCCTTGATGCAGATTGGGCGCAAGCACGAAGTACGCGTTGTTCTCACGGCTCCCTGCAAACTGGCAAAACTGTGCCCCGTGATAGGATATCGTGGGAGGGTGAACAAGAGCGATTGCACTAAAAAACATGCCACGCTGTTTGCACTGTGTATTTCAGGGGTTGTGTACATAATCCCCTTGAGCTGCGAAACAGTGTACATCGGCCAGATGGGTTGTTGTTTAAATGATTGACTCCAAGAACATGCGACGTCCTTGAAGGTTCTCGCAGGTGGCACGCACTTGTCAATGAACTGCAGGGATTGTGGGTGCAACCCGCAGTTTGGCAGCACGAGAATTCTGGGCAAATCCAAACACAAACTGTCCAGAGAAATTATGGAAGCAGAACAGATTACGGCGAACGCAAGCACGTGTATAAGTGTTCCTTCGGTAGCAATAAGTGAAAAAGATGTGTCTTTTTTGAGCTGTTCAAGTAGATAAACGTATACCTTCTTTCTTGGGGGGAGAGGGGAGGGGGTGGAACCTTGAATTGATAGTTGGTTGCGCCCGCGCGTTTGTGTTCTCGTGCAATGAATGTTTTCTAATAAAAGTTTAGTTGTGAGTGAGCGTCTTTCCTGTCAAGTGTTTTTCCTTCTACCTTGTGCGCTCATATATTTCCACATTATGTTTTACCAACTGGCTTAGCATTCCACTTTATTTAAGCCTAAACAAGTTCACAAACAACATAAAAAGAAACTCCTACAAGTATACACAGCGTTTCTGAGGCGAGTTTGGTGAGAACATATCATAACGCAGCAGCGCACTTTTCAGTTGCGACTTACGTCAGAGGCTGTTGTCTTGGAGCTCATAATAAATCTATTCAGTTCACATGGCCGCAAAGGCATGTCTGTAATCGCTTTTCAAGTCTGCGATTTTCACCTCTACTGGAGAATCAGTCAATCGGGAAATTTTTTATACTACTTATTACTTATTACACGGTGAAAGAGAGGTACATGAGGCAATGGCGGCGAGATCAAGCTGGTAGAACCCTGTTGGCAATCTTGCGTTAGGAAAAGGAGGCAGACTGGCGAGGAGGAGGAGAGAAAACGTACTTTTTGCCATGACATTCACGCACAAGTCAGCTTTCAGCATTCGGTTCGTCAGAAGCGTTCATATAGGTCGATGCGTATCAAGAAGACCAGTAAAACTTTTTCACTGTTGCGCCTCACAGAAGCTCGAAGGCGTAGGCCATAAATCCCTTAGGCTAAGGGTCTATGCACCTAATAATAAAATCTACATCTGCATGTACCTGGTTACACTTTGGACTCATTTTGCTTTTTTTATGGCAAAAGCTTGTTTTTACCTCGGCACAGCGATGCAGATGTAATGTCGTGGGTGGGCTTCCGTATTAATGATGCACCTTGAAGTTTCACGTCATCTAGTAGTATGTAGAGATACTTCAATTGGGATTCGTCTCTTCCCTCTTCTCGTTTTTTTTTTCTTACGCAGCCACCTATTGGTCTAGTTGCCTAGATCAAAGTCGTGTTAATATTCTCGAAACAAAATGGCAGGTACGAGTAAATGGGCACACCTCCGCAAGCATCTGACATCTGACTACTCCATATCCGAGAAGTATATTCTGCGCAATCTCTTCTTCTATATCAAGCTTGACAAGTACTAAAGGATGCGGTCAGTATGTATGAACGATGAAAAGAGAACATGTAGCCCACGCGTATCCACGAGAAAGGACTCTTATCCTCCTCTTCCTCCTTCGATGCACGTGCCGCTAGCAGCGACATTCACCGGTGGGTCACCCTCGCGAGAACTGCGTGCCCTAAGTGGTGGCCTCGCTGTCCGTCAACGCGATGAGTTCGGCGCAGCGGGTCCCGCGGTTTGAGTGTCCGGCACCGTTGCCCAGCTCACCACTGGTTAGCAGGAGCAACGTCGCGCACATACGGGTGGCGGCGGTGGTGGTGCCTCAGCTGACATCATATGGAGGTCATGCACTTCCGCGTTCTGCCGACGGTTCCGATTCTCGGCTATATGGGTCAGCGGCGCTTTCGCACGTTCGCGCGGTATTTTTCCAGTCGCGTCTCCCCTCTCTGGTTGCCCGCGCTTCTTTTTACACCCGGCCACCGCGTCTGTGGGGAGGCATATCGGAAGAAGCCATGCGAGGGAGGAACAGGTGCTTGACACGTTGGCAAAGTGCAAATGGCACCCTTGTAAACACGTCCTTCCACGAGGCACACGCGCAACGTCTTCCTTTTTTTTTGTTCGAGAGTGGACTTAGCAGGTGCCCCCTCGGTAACCCGCAAGTTCTGCCTATCGCTGTCTCCTCATTGAAATACAGTGCACGACGGACGCGTTCGTCCGTTGTTCCCCATCTGGTCACGCAGCCTTCTCGCGCTGCGCGTGTTGACCGGTCAGCGCCTTGCTGACCGCAGCACCCATGCAATCGCGAGCGCTCCGCGGCGTGCTCATCACGTGGCCGGTCTTGAACTGAATCACTTCGAGTTCAATGCTAAGCGCAGTAACAGCGGCCCACTTGCCCGTTATCGGATATTGTTCACCGGCTTCCCTATTATTGCGCGGCCGTCCCCCGTGTACGCCGCCGACTGATTGCGCCGGTTTCCTCTCGAATACGGGTAGGGCGAAAGCTGACGTAAGTCAACATGTCTGGCGAGAAAGTAGCGTCCTCACATTCTGGTCTCCCTTGTTTCCTGTTGCCCTTTCTTTTCCTTTATTTTTTTTCTTTTCTGTCAGGACACGCACAAGAATGCGACGTTGAGGCACCAGTGATGTCACGTTGCGGAGATTCTGCGTGTACCGAAAATTAAAATAACGGGACAAAACAAAAACTTCCCTCAATTGGTTGAGTGCTATTAAAATAAAATAAAGTTGTCAGGGGTATGCTCATATAATCTTGATGAATTTTGTCTGTGTTTGTAGTCTGTGTACCTAGACGCATTTTAGAGTTTTTTTTTTCAGCGGGTAATTTAACTGGAACAGCTAGTTTTCTTTCTATCCTCGTTCAAGGCCTTAATATTAATTCGAAGCACGATAAAGAACCCCAGGTGGTCTAAATTTCCGGATCCCTCAACTACGGCGTCTCTCATAATCCTATGGTGGTTTTGGGACGTTAAACCCCACATACCAACCATGGTCTTAATCATTTTTTTTAATTTATTGCACGTTGTATTTGTGTAGACTACTCACGATTATTTCAAAATGGAAAGACCAAGAAATTCATCTAGACCGAGTAAACATAAGAGTGATTCTATAGTATGAATGCAAATTCTTGAGCCACCAGTAAGTTGAAAGCCATTGCAATCTTATGCAGTCTCTCGAAATCTTCAAGCAAGTGTGATAAAGCCCTTTGAATATTTCTGCTTTATTAGTCCTGATGAAGAAATGACCGCTATAATCTGTGCGGTGAAACTGGAAACGAAGCGCTGGAGCCGCTGATTTTCACGTAAGACGCACCGCGTAGCATTATTTACCTGTATATCTCGCGTGTTTCAGAACCAAGCTATATAAGATGAATACCTTCAGCAAAGAAACACTATATTGGAAGTATCGCCAACTCTGCCCAAAGTCTGCCCTCTTCTTTGCCACAAACTACCTCGAAATAATGCCAAACAGCCCTTTGCCCCTCTTTTTCAATTATAAAAAATGCGTAGGCTCACAAAGACAAAAGCAGTGAAGAATGCTGCGAAGGCGAGGAGGTTAAAGATTTGATAAAGAATAATAATATTCGAATACAATACTAATTCTCTTCATTGCAGGTAAACGAAGTACGTTATAGTTAAAAAAACATATAAGTAACGTATATACACCGAGAAAAAATAATTATGCTGTGAAGTAGGCAACTAACTAGGAGGAGTCAGCAATGTTTCTTTCGGTGGCATGTTCATTTGAGGTGGCTTGTAGTCTTCTATTAGAAGCAAAAGCAAGACCCTTGTGGAAGAAAAAAGAAAGAAAAAGGAAGTAAGGCTTCGAAGGTTATTCCCTTTCTACATTCGTTACCGGCACTCTCACTTTTTTATGTCTTTCTCTTTGTGCATCGCGCCCCGTTCATAGAAATTTGCTCGTTACGCCGGGAAGGGCGCGGTAGCAACATGCCTATGCGTGCACATGGATCTTGCCCCTGTTTTTTTTTCTATTTTAGCCCCGGCTCAACAAATTTAGTAAGCATACCGGTAAAAGAAATAAGGGCAATCACGCCTTCTACCAAACACACGTTGGGTATGGGGGGGGGGGGAAGAGAGGTTGCTTAGCAACAGATGCGTGTGCGCGTGCGAGCAGGAGTGTTTAATCGGATCTTGAGCAGAGGAAGAAGAGAGGGTAGACAAGGGGGAGGGGGGGTCGCGTTTCCTGCACCACGACTTTCGTCACACTTGCAGCATGAGGAAGTGGTCTTGTGACATCGGCGCGCCGCCCACTTTGGGTGGCACGCGGGGGTCCGGCGGCGGCAACTTTCCTCGTGTCGACCCGGCGTGCAGCGCCGAATGCAGGAAGCGGTCCTTACCTGGCCGATCCGATGTGCGCGGCACTTTCGGCAGCCGCAGTCGTTTATTTTTCTTTCTTCCTTTCGCCCCCTTCACTCCTCGCTTCCTTCTCGCTTTCGTTCGGCATTTCGTCTTCCTGCGCACGCGGTACGCGTGCCTCGGCCGCAGAGCTGAGGGCGTAATCGTGGAAAGAACATTTTTAGGCGAAAGATAAACGCGCTACTCCGCCGCGGGCGCGCGATTAATTCACCTCTCTTCGGCTGTAACCGCCCGGGCCGCTCTGTGTTCTTTCCAGAGTCCCAATGTAATACTTGCGTTGACCAGGAGCGCGCCTCGCCGTGCTGCCCTCTAACGGTTGAAAACGCTGAACGTGGCACAGTGCCACAGCTTTCTCCGATTCGCGGCGGCTCGGATGAATTGGCACACTTTAGAAGATCGCAGATGTTGCGTCACACAGGGCTTGGTCGCTCCATGAAGGCGCGCTAAGTATCCGTCCTGCATCCATACATTGCATAGTGGCTGCAGCAGCACTTGTTCAGGGAGAGAGAGAGAAAGAGAGCCTCGCTGTAACTAATGTCAACTAAAGTAACAGGCTGCATGATTTGCTGCTTTTGTCCATCGGATAGCAAAAAAAAGAGAAATTTTGGTGAAAAAAAAAGGAAATGCAAAACTAATTTGCTTCCCCTAACAGAAGGAAGGCAGTTGACAATGGCTCCCCTATTTCGTGCAGTGTCGATAATTTCAAGCACTCACAGGCACGAATGGTGGTCTTAGAGCATAGAACTCCGCTGAACATTGCCTTGTAGCAGTGTTTAAAAAAATTTCTTCCACTAAGGGTAACGTCTAGAGATTGTCCAACGTTTCGCAGATCGTTTCCTGCGTTAGCGCAAAACAAAACACTCTGTACATTGATCCAACATTGAACAAGAAGCCGATGTTGAAGCCGTAACACATGAGAAATGACACAAGATTATGCTACAATGAGGGACCAGACGACCGTGTTGCATGCTGGCTCTTAAGAATCGAATTTTTAGTGAACGACGTACCTGTACAGGCCACACTAGTACAGTCTACAGCCAATCACGTTTCAGAAATGTATGAAACAAGCCAGTAGAGAGGCTGCCCAGATAACTGCCCGAAAAGGGAAAGATAGTAAGCTAATGCAAGTAATAATAATAATTGTAGATATTTAACATTCAAAAACCATCCTATGATTATAAAACACACCGTAGTGGAGGGCTCCGGAAATTTCGAAACCCTGGAGTTCTTTAACGCGCACCTGACGGGCCTCAAGCATTTTTACCTCGATCGAAAATGTGGCCGCCGCGGCCGTCGGATTCGATCCCGCCACCTGCGGGTCAGATGGCGACTGCCTTAGCCACTGTAGACCTTAGCCATAAGACGGGTGGGTGGGCATAGGACACGCACACAATCAAGTACAGACATATCTTGCCGAATATTGCGCTGCATGGGCGTAAAAGGGAGGCGGGGTGCACTAACAGAGCACAAAAAAAAAATACAACCAGGACTGGCGGGTGCAAACTAAGAACTGTCAATCTTTCGTGCGGTGCCACTTGCGATGGGCCCGCCCCACGAAATAAAGAAAGAGAACAAGTGAAGGGGGAGAGTGAACATGAAAGTTTCATAATTGAAACTAGATAAGTGAAATCACTATCAACTTTTCTATCACTATCAACTTTCATACTTTTCTCATTGGACCCTACACTAGCCTCAGGCTATGGGTCCAATCAGTGTTTGTAAACCTCATGTAACAAATGATAATAAACGTTCAATCAATCAATCAATCAATCAATCATTCGAACGTGGTGCGCGCGTCAGTGCTGCGCAGCGCTTGTCAGCTCACCCACATTGGCAAGGGCTAGAACCTGTCACTTAGGAATTCCATTTCTACTCTTCTTAGCGACAAAATTATAGTACTTACGCATGTGCCGAATTCTACAGATGACATGCTGTAGGCCTCAACTATATTTCCCTCTTCTGCTGTTTGCTCGTACGAAACAAGACCTTGGTCTGTTCAAACAACACCCTGCATCCGCTCTTTCTTCAATGTGTGGCTAAGTTTCGTGACCCACTGATCTGTCCGCACGCAGAGTGGTGTTCTCGCAGTCTGGTGTTCAGGCATCCGCCTGTTTCTCCAATGTAGCTGTTGTTGCATGTCAGAGGAATGTGGTAAACCATGCCAACGGAGTATTCAATAAATTTAGTTCAGAGTCAAACTTCTCATTTAGCTTTTCGCGACTTGTTAGCGTCGTCCTGGTTCAGTCCCTTACGAAGTCATTTCCGCTTTATTGGGGCTGAGTACACTACACTCTCGTCGTGTTTGGGAGCAACTTCCTTTGGCTTGCGTGAAATGTTTCGTACGTAAGGCATGATTGCCAGTCATTGTTTTATTTTCCTTTCCATGCTTTGAATCAGACCATGGCCAGGTCACAGTTCTCTGAAGCATTTCTCCGCTATGGAAAACCATAGCGGAGAAATGTGTGTGGGAAACCCGCTTGAACAAAATCGTGCCCATTATGCTCAGAGGCTGCTAGAGGTAGAGACAAGCAATGATATTTGTAGGGGCGATTGGAATTTTTTTTCCTGTCTGCAGTACATCATTTTGCGCCTCCTTTTGCGCAGTGCACGACGTTGGGGATTCGCTGGTGTGAACATATAGCTCTAAAATTTCTCTCTTTATTCCAGCATACATCTAAACACCAAGAATTTTTAAGAATGGACAAGTTGAAAGTGACCCTAATGCTTGACTTAAATGTCTGGTAGCGGCACTCACCCTGCGGGATTCAAGTGTCCTGGTTGTTTTGGCGCCTTGGGTATACTTTGTGTGTTTCGTCGCACCACCAGATCGGATCTCAGAGGTCACATAGAAAGCAGTACGTGCTTGAAATCTCCACCACCAGGTGCTGCGACACTCCCAGCTGCTCACGAGTAACAATCTTTTAATTGTTTCAATAAAATTCAATTACCCTTATTTTTTACTAGTGGACTTAATTGACCCCTATCTGAAAAAAACTTACGCTCCAATATCACGTGCATGTAACATAGCTGTTAACTTCAAACCAGAAACACCACATTCATACAGATTTTGTGTTTTTTAGAATACCTTTTTGAATGTTCGAAAAACTGGTAAAAATCACTCAACCGGACGTGCTAAGAAAAGAAACAAGAATAGCTCTCATTGCTGGTGAGCTAAACGGCCGTTCACAGATTATGTTTGCCAGGCTTAAGCCTAAATTTCCACTTCAAGTGTTGCTTCAATCTGCAAGTAAACAACAAAAAACTGGCAATTCTATTGGATCTTTTGTATTTGTGAAAATATGACCTTTACCGACACTGGGTCACTTGACTGCACGAGAAGGTATACCATAATACAGCTAAAATGAATGTAAATACAAAAACAACTGTTCGTCACTGCACGCTCTAGGAAAGGTAACATATATTTGTGAGAGAGAAAAGGTTGAAAGGCAGTATTTGCGTTATAAAACACTAAGAACTCCCCCCCGCCTACCTCAGGAAGCAATAGAAGGCAAATGGTCTGAACTCCCTTCTTTAATGCCCTGAATTTAACCAAAAACTTCGACGACAATTGGGCTTCCTGGTTTCATTAGACTCCGACTCTGGTTTGCTAATCGATGTGACATCGGTTGTTCGCTATGTTTTAATGAGTTTCTCAGACCTCTCCTTTTAAATTTAGAGCACCAGTGAACGGATCCCTCAGGTCTTTACTCGATCTGTTGGTGTTACGAGCTGAGAGGCAAAAAACTCCTCTTTCCATAGTTACCTGCCTTTTCGAACCTGGTCAAATGGGTTATTATCAAACTGTGTTTTAATAATGGCCTTTTGTTTTATTAAAGCCTCACTATCACTTCATTAAAAAAGGTTTGTTATCCAAGTAGCATGTTTTCCACCACGGGTTACCGATTGCTTCAAGCAGCTTGCTAAAGAGAGCAAAGAAAAATAACTGTAATGCTATTGACCATGTGGCGCATGAAAGAAAGGAGGTTGTTGTCTTTCCCTACCTTCATAACATTAATCACTACGTTAAAAAAAGTGCAAAGCGTGTCGGCGTTGATGTTGCACTGTGTGCCTAGTTCATTAAAGGAGTCCATTCCCCGCCGCGGTGGTCTAGTTGCTAAGGTACTCGGCTGCTGGCCCGCAGGTCACGGCATCGAATCCCGGCTGCGGCGGCTGCATTTCTTATGGAGGCGGAGATGTTGTAGGCCCGTGTGCTCGAACTTGGGTGCACGTTGAAGAACCCAGGTGGTCGAAATTTCCGGAGCCCTCCACTACGGCGTCTCTCATATTCATATGGTGGTTTTGCGACGTTAAACACCACATATCAATCAATACAGCTTTCAATTGTGTGCGCTAAAGTGAACGCGGGTGCGTGCAAGCCGCGCAGGTGCAACAAGTAGCACCGTGAACGTGAATCGTTTTTCTTCTGTGTAAAGGGTGTAGTATACCGGGTGTTCAAGGTTATTCTTTATCAATTTTTTTACATTAGGCGCTGGAAAGCGCGCAAAGGCAACTTCTGCGAAAGGTAATGTGGCCACGAGGACCCAAAGTGATATGATAATTATCGCTGTGAGCAGCAGAATTAACAAAAAAATTGTAATCAACTTTTAACACACTGCAGTAAGTTGACATGTTTGTTCTGAAAGAAAAAATGAGAGAATTGAAAGCAGCGAAACTGTATACACACAATTTCACTTGATGCAGTCTCGCTTGGAAGAATTTTTCGAGCCCGCCAGGGCTCCGTGATATACGTCTACTAAGTTTTATTGTTTTTAGCATGATTACACATGCAAGAGGGTAAGGGTCAGCGCAAATCTGTCTGTTGCGTGCGGCGTTTAGTATGTGAAGAGGGCAGAAACGTAAGCAAAGATGGTATAAGACTTACCCTTACCCTCTCGGCTGGCGAAATCGAAATGTGACAGCGTGGTGTGCCACGAGCCGTACCAATGCTACCTAGAAAAATATTTTCCGGGGTGCTATGCAGTATCGGACGAGTTTCGCCCAGTTTTCGCGAAACTCGTGATCTTTCCGAGTTCTGGCGACACCCCCTTATGAATGAGCCAACCAGTACGAAAAAGTCAGAGCCACCCCTCAGCGCGGTGCGTTTCATTGGTTACGATGAAACCAGTCATCGCGTAAAGGATGGTCGACTAAATTGGGCGGTGTTCTCAAACCACAAGCACCATCTTTCATTTGTTTGTCGTTCGATTGAGTGCAGAAGTGCATCCAAGCAATAAACGTGTTACGAAACTTTTCGCGATGATTTATTTTTACAGGCACATGCGTTTCAATTTATTTTGAAACTTTTATGACCTGCAATTAGTCTGTTTTAGAAAGATCAGCTTGGCGGCCTCCGAGGTGAATACCGGCCGAGCATCTTACAACACCGTGACGGCAGCTAAACACGAGGCCACGTGGTTATCATCATGGTCAGCCTGTACATTCCAGCGCGCTGCTCGGTCGGTGCGCGTACTCTTTGTAGTCATCACCCGCTAGCACGCGAGCACGTGCTGTCGGATAATCAGCTATTTGGCTGGACGGTAAACTTTGCTAGTTAGGCCAGGACATGCTATGACCAAGCTGATTACGCCAAGTCGTGTAAGGCCGAAGTAATTACGCCACATATTAAGAAGACCGTGTCAATAAAGACATGTAAAGCTATGACCAGGCTGACTAAAGCCTGCTAGTTGATGAGCTAAGTTAAACTAATTAACGTGACGTTAATTATGAGCACACTAAGTAAAAGCATGCTCACTTTCTCTTACTAATATGATGCAAGTTCATATCCTGCTAATCAGGATTACGTTTAATACTTCCATACTTATCATGGCCTTGCTAATTGCACTCGAAATGATTGCCTTTTAATTGAAACCTTGATAATTAGGACAAAACACATTCGTTTAGTCTTCGTTAAGCAATCAGTCAATTAGTACAATCAACATTAAGACAGAGATGATGCGGTCTTCACTTCGAAGCCGACCACGCACATGAGTAGACGACCAACTTAACAAGCTGCATGATGCAAGGTTATCATGAGCTCCTCTATGGCTCCAGCCTTGCACAAGTAGTGTAAGCTCACCAAATTATATATATGTAAAGAAGCTTCTGCTTAGCGTTCAGCGCATCGAACGATTGACAGTCACATCAAAACCATCGCAGTCACGGGTTCAACTCGGGCCTTCGCAGAATTAACGAGTTTGTATCCGAGTTCACGCGTCAATCAGTTTCATTGACAGACACCCGTGGCGAAGATCTGGTACGCCCAGCACGTTTGCTCTTGCCGAGGAGGCAGTACTGACATCGAGCGGCACGTTTATTATATCAGCTGTATCGCGCAGACTATGCAGTGTTTGTGACAAAGCGTGGTTGATTTTAAGTCATTTGCTAGCTTCGAATGTGATTATCATTTTTCATTACTTGGGTACCAATATTTCCTATGTATTCCGAGACAACCCGTTCATTATATTTTCTTGTATTCTGACTAAATATCTACAGCTACTGTAGCAAAACTGACGTTATGTACTTTGCAATTTTTGTGTTACAAATTTTCGTAGATGCCAAGTAACTCAAACGTGAGGTCTTAGTGGCGAAAATGTACAAAAATCCTGATATCAAACATATTTTTATTTATCTGCCTATATAAAAAGAGCAGCGAATTTGGAAGAAAATGATATGTAGATTATGCGAATGTTCTTTTTAGTCACGGAGAATAGGGTACCTCAAAATTACCAGAAATGCGTGGGCCATATAGGTCCTACCTGTGACACTTAATGAAAGTGTAACATGCTGTTGAGCTTTTTTTTTCTCTCCTAGCAAAGCAGAAGTTGCCATCACCCTACCGGTTCCGTATTGCACTATGTCTAATGTCGGTGCATTTGGCCGTAAGTTACAGATGAAGATATTCCTTCAGAGCATTACGCCTAGTCTTCTGACAAGTTAAACCAGGAATTGCTTCATTGACAAGATTCCAACCATAAATAGCTCAGTGATACCAAATTTACCTCTTTGCTTCACACAGGAAGAAGTGGGAAACATTAACAGGGATAGTAAGATTCCGTATTGTGCTTGGAGTCTTGAGACTGTGGTCTATTTCTATGCGAGTGGAACAGATTCCTAGATTTCAGCATCCAAAGCAACTACCATTGGACAGAAGTCGCCTAATAACTGTCAGGCGTCTCACAATGCCGATGTGACGGTGACCGTGGGCTGCACATCGACCAATGCAACTATCGAGAAAGCTCTGGATTGCCCCGTCAATGTATATATGCCATGAGAGGCTCTTGGAGTCCATATTCACCCACTGACTCGACACAAGCGATGTTCCCTATCGGCACTCCCTGCCACCCAACCAGGCTGCGGTTATTTAAGAGCAACATCACGGCACGAGAACACCATACCACCAAGATTCTCTCCCTCGTGTGTTTCTGGGATACCTTGTCACATATAGCGCTTGTAATTCCCTAGAACTTCGAAGTTCCTTGCACCATTTATCGGCCTCAAAAAACTTACAATCCTTAACTTTTATAGAATTTACGGTGGTGCGGCACACCTATACACTGAAGGACCTACCATGTCATGTGTTTCCTCCGCATCTTGTGTCATCTTGCTGACGACCATAAGGTTATATCACAAGAGCTCATCAAGTGTCGCGGAAGTTGCTGCGATTCGCGAGACAATACGATTAATTTCCGCAGAGCCCACTCGAAGATGAAGAATATTTTGCGATGCCGAAGCTGCTTGCTCCTCATACCATCGATTGCGTCATGAGACAAGGCCCGTATCTGTATCATACTTTATCAATAAAAACTTCATTGCTGCTTGGTATTGCTACGAAAAATGAACGTCATGTAGCATTCCAGAGAATACCTGCTCAATGTGGTGTTATGGTTAATGAAGAGTCTGATGCTGAAACTTAAATATAGCTTTGAATGCCCTGGATGGGTGCATGGTGTTTTTACTAACAGATATTAACGTCTTGATTAGTCTCGTATTGAGTGACTCCTCGTTAAATCATTGGAGCAAGCCACAACGATAGAACAGGTGACTTAGTTAATGGCATTCACAAATGAAGTTCTGTATGCAACACAAATTAAAGCGACATATCAAAATGTGTGATTCACCAGATTTATCTTGGTGTGGCCTCCACAAGACATATATGCCTGCTTGATCGGCTGCAGTGACACATGTCCCGATAGCAGTCAGTGTCAGCTACCTTAAGCCTGTCAATCGTACGCACGAGAACATCAGAAGCAGACCTCCTGGGTTGCACGATTTTATAAGACAGACGAATAACCGATGAGGTTGTGGCCTAATGTCAGCAGCGCAAATATGGTTATAGGTGTGGTTGTAGGAGTGGTACACATAGGCAAAGTACACACGCATAACGTCAGCAGGAATGCTATAGCATGACTAAAGGCGTAAATGTGTACGGCACTCATACGATCGTAAGAAGGCGAAACGCTGTCCTGATTGCCCCGCCTTATCGAGTGAGTGGAAAATCAGCGATGCCTTACAATTACGGTAGCCCAGGACATGCCAACCAAAATTTAACACCAATGTGAACGTTACTGACAGAAGAACAAGTTGCATCATATGTTGTTCTCGAGCAGTTTGGCACTACAGTAGTTAAAGAATACTTCTAACAGCCCATTCATCTGTTCCGCTGACGCCACTTTAAGTTCGCTTCATAATTTTTTATTACTTCGCTTCAATAAGGAGAGTCTATACTCACTAGTCATGGGCAGACGATGCACCGCTGACAGTTGGCCAGCTTCGATGGTAAATATACACCCTGAACGTTCATATATTCACTACCAGAACCAGGCTTTGAAGCCTCTTGATGGGAGTTAAGAGCAAGGACAGCTACCACGATCATTGTTTACAAAGGCTTCTAAGTAGTGTACATCCCATTGGTGCCACCGTGTTCAGCTGTATCGTGTTGACGTCATCGTGTCAGCAATAAAAGAATGTTTTCCTTAATTCAGACA
Source organism: Rhipicephalus annulatus (assembly GCA_013436015.1). NCBI lineage: Eukaryota > Metazoa > Arthropoda > Arachnida > Ixodida > Ixodidae > Rhipicephalus > Rhipicephalus annulatus. The sequence goes on along the minus strand of WOVY01010462.1, from coordinate 1,256,311 downwards.
AAAAGATGAGGTAAAAAAAAGAAACCGGTATGCCCGTTTAGAACCTACGATGTATCATATTACAACCAGGACACCGCTATATAAGGTGGCCAAATAATACATATTATGAAATGAAAGACATCATCGCAGCAATATCTTACCGTATGTGGCAGCTTTTGTGATGTATAATGCACGATAATACTCCGTATATGCAGAGATGCACAGAGCTTAGAAATAGTAATACAGATCACATATATAGACGCGAAAATTGAGAATCGGTGCAACAATGTATACTGTGAATTTAGACCTGCGTCACGTATATTTTACCAGGTGTTGTTTGTTCATGTGCTTGATGCACCTGTTATGATAGGGTCTGCCATTTTAAAAATGAAAAGAGGATTAAAATTCAAAGCCGAGTAAGTCATGATTATTGAGAGTGTAACATCCATTCAAGCCAAATAAGCAAACGTTTTCTTACGTAACATGATTACACCTATACGCAACTCCCAACCCTACTGACGGGAACTCGGCGTATGCTGTTGACGCAATCTTCAGCATATCCGATTTTCTACAAAGGTCTCCTACGCGTATACAAACTATTTAGGCATATCGCGCCATACTTAAACTGACTGCGGCATGTGGATAGACCAGATACGCCAGGCTATTTAAAACTGCTTGGCTGAGTCACACCAAGCGTCCGGCCACCAACGTGCATGGAGTCACACAGAAATTGACGCACTGTTGGTTCTTTCTTTCTTTTCGCGAATGACGTCATGGTTAGAAAAAAAAGCGGAGTATCGGAAGCGGCGCCTCCCTCCCTCAAGCGACGCAGCCGACGGCACTCGCAAGGGCGTTCCTTGGGAGTCAGGGCTGCCAAGCTCCACAGCCGACCACTTCCTGTCCGGCCTGGCGTCACGCTCCAGATTCCAGCGGGCCGCCAGCCGCGGTACGGGCCGAAGGGCTCTTTCCGCAGGAGAAAGCGTCCAGGCGGCCGAATCGGTACACCGCTTGTGGACGAACCAGGTCAGGCAGACGCGACAGCCTCAGTGTGCGCCGGCGTCAAGTTCATTTTCACGGACGCCACTGGCCGGACTGGCCACCAGGGAACACGCGAGCGGAAGAACCGAGGCGAAAAGAGGGGCGCGTGGTCAAGCTCCTCACCTCCCGAGTTGAGGTGGGAGGGGCCCTTACTTACCAGTCATCTCTGGCTGGCGTGGTGAGAATACATACGATTAGGCAGTGCAAAAAAATACGTTACTGCAACATAGGACGTGATTGAGGCATTCCTGAGGGCATGCAAAGCTCTCATATTCAGGCGTCACGCGCTTTGTGCAGGAAGAACCACGGCCGCAAACATTCTAACCTTGAATGGTCGACTGTTTTTTTCTCTCCCCGTTGAATGTAATTTACGCCGATAAGCGAGCTCATGCTGACCTTCGTTTTGCGCATTACCACATCTGATGTCGTGCTTTCGTGGTTCCTCGAGAAACAATCTGTCGTAGCAACCGAAAAAGGCATGAAGTAGTTTGAGAAAGACGCATTATGTGCGTGAAGAAAGAAAAAAAGAAACAGTGAGTACTGTACTTGCCACCGAAACTGCGCCTAAGGATGACAAAAATATTTTACCTCGTGTAGAGTGTAATACAAGCCACATGGAACTGAGATATCTTGCAATTCAACTACTCTGCTGCCACAATTTGTCCAAGTTTTTTTGCAATTCCAATGAATATCACACGTTTAGATCGATCACTCCCCACATTGATGTTAAGTTAGCGGTAGTATAATCTTTTTTTTAACAGAATCCCACTGTATAACCTCACTGCTCTATCGATTCATTGTTCTGGCAAATGTTTTTCCATGTTTGAATTTTCACTGCTAAAATACTGTCAAGATGTTTCCCATGCGGAAACCAGTGAACACCAAACTAGAGTGCGAGTGTGTTACGCGATTTAAAATAAACAATGCAATAGCATTCTGCTCAATTTAGCCTTCCAATACCGTCGTAGTCATTATCAATCATAAGTAATATTACAAAAGCTGGTTTTCCCAAGAATTTTGCAATTAATAACCGTGCTCACTCGAAGAAAACCAGAACAATGGTGTGATAAACTACACACAGCCATAGCAGTAGACTATAAGCATGTGAAGTTACATGTCAAGATCACAATATACAGACATCACTGAAAGATCCTGACTTGACCGGCTCCACCGCGATCATATTTACTCTGGATAAGAGTCCTGGACTTACGAACTGCATATTAAGAACAGACTACTAAAGTAGATACAAAAGAACTAACAATGTTCCAATTGTGATAACAATTGCGGCTTTGTGTAATGACGCAGACATGGTGGCAATAACATTAAAGTATGATGACTGCTGCGCACGAAAGGAGCTAATCGTTTGCGAAAACATACTGTTGAGCTATTTATATAACAGAGTGAGAAAAGCACCACTCCACGAAGACGAAGCAAGCAGACAGGCAATACATTGGTACTTTCAAGTGAATGTTTTATTTTCGCAAGGTCCGGTAAATATACACCGATTATGAGAGACACCATAGTGGAGGGCTCCAGAAATTTTCACCCTGTGGCGTTTTTTTAACGTGCGCTAACATCGCACAGCACATGGGCCTCTAGCAATTCGTCTCATCGAAATGCGACCGCTGCAGCCGGACTCGAGCACGCCACCTTCGGGTCGACATCCAAACACCATAATCACTATAGCATTGCGGTATATACCAAACTAGTGAAGGTAATGGAGAAAAAATGTGATGTTTCAGTAGTATGCATACACTGAACTAAGAACGCGTGCGCAAAACAAAATCATAGTAAACCAAGACAAAGCTACCGCAACAGAGCAATGAACTGCATGTCCCTCATAGACAGTCGCTGAAGCATCTGGGGTGTGGGAGGGGGGATGAAGTGGTGAGAGGTTGGACTCCCTACCAAGATTGTCGATTTGGCAGGTGTTTATACACGCCCGAACATACATAAAAATGCTGCAAATCAATTCCTCTCCGCTGGAAATATATATCTGGCTATGATACTAGATATAGTATCATAGCTTACTTACGCACATATTTTCTTATGTAGCAACTTTATTGGCCTCTACAATTTCTTAGCTTATCCTACCATGCGCCTTATACAAAATACAAAGGTTGTGAAGTGGTTTATTTGGGGTACAAGGACGTTACGCTTATCATTGGTGAGGTGACGTGAGGCACCGTCCAGTGAGGCAGCAGCTATCAGAAGCATAAGTCAAGTTAGCAGGGCGATGACGATGCGGCTGAATGGAGGCGGATTTCTTTCTTCGCAGTGTTTTTCGAGAATTGGTGCAGGTAGGCCCTAGTGACGCGAAGACTGAGGAAAAGGCGCAGCTCGTGGCATCGCCCTCCTCCTCATCTCTTTTTCACAGCTTGTTATACTATACTATATACATCTATGCTGTGTTTCAGCCTTTCCTACCTGCTAACAAATCACATTGTTCTTCGTCCCTCTCACTGCTACACGTAGCTACGGTATAGGTGACAAGTCGACGTTTCGACAAATTGACTTGCCTCCTTCAAGACTGGAATTGAAATTTGTCTTCTTCAAGTTTAGAACTGGAGCCCCGCCGCAGTAGTCTAGTGGCAAAGGTGCTCGGCTGCTGACCCGCAGGTCGCGGGATTGAGTCTCGGCTGCGGTGGTTGCATTTTCGATGGAGGTGAGAACGCTGTAGGCCTGTGTTCTCGGATATGAGTGAACGTTAAAGAACCCCAGGTGGTCGTAATTCCCGAAGTTCTCCACTTCAGCATCTCTCATAATAATATGGTGACTTTGGAACCTTAAACACTACATATCAAACAATTATTCAGTCAATGTTAGAACTGTAACAGTTTTAGCCTTGAAGAAGAGAAGTTCACTTGTCGAAACGTAAGCTTGAGCATTCAAGCTCTGTGTATGGATTTTTAACACGAAAGTGTTTTATTCCGTGGTTCACCACAGCTACACTAACGAATTTCTGTCATGGACATGATGTGAAATATATGCTAATAGATTGCAAAGTAGAAAAAAACGGGAAGGAAAACTTCTGTCGCTGGGCGTCGAACCAGCAACTTCTCGATTTCTGGCATGCGGCGCTAGCCAGTACGCCACGAAACGTACAATTGTAGAGTTTGTTAACGGCAAGCTAATTATGTACGACATATACATTCAGTTGTTCTCAGAGCTCCGCAACTTCAATGCGTTTGCGCCATCAGTATAGCCACATGGCGTGACAAGCTTGCGTTGGGCGTGCTTTGAAGGCCCTCCCTTCTCGCGCTCCAATGAGAGCTGCCTGAACGCAGCGTGGTTCTCCTGTGCACGCGTTTGTCAGACTCTTGATTTAGGAGAGCACAAAGGTCACTTCGCTCGCTGCCGTGGCCGCGTTTACAAAAGGAACATGCTGCGCACATACGAAGAAGTAAGAATTGACAGTTGTTCGCGCTTGTCCTGTGTAAACGTCTGCGTGCCTTTTGTCCATCTTTCTGGTTGAACAGCGTGCTACAAGTGTCGAGCTACGGCAATTGTTAGTCCGTGATCGCCCTCTGTATGCTCATTTCGGGCATGCTTTCTGATTCACGTGTGCGCTGCAAGTTTGGAGCTGTTCACCGTTCTTCACTTGACTTTGCAATTTGTTTCTGTCACATTCATGCCTTCTTCTTGGGGCGAAACAATGGACAATAAATGCTCAACTAACTCTGTAAGGGTACGTTTCACTTACGTTTTATACCGATTCCTAAGAAGAGAGATCAGCCACGTTTTTTTATCGCAAGCTTATATCTTCGCCTTCCTGCCCTTTTTATGCTATATGTTCATAGGTATATATTTCTTCAAGGGGAGGGGGGAAGCTACGCATAGCTGTTCCACGCCTTGCCCTCTCCCCACTTCATTTCTTTCCTCCGAACTTTACTTGTTTTTTCGCACTCCTACTGTCCCATACCATACATGGCTATGCCATACATGATTTTGCGCGCGTGACATCACACAAGGCAACATTATTACATTATACTTTACGCCTTCGCTTCCTCTTAACGTTCACATCTCTTTCCTATCCGCCTGTTCTATACATGGCCATCTATGTTATGCATTCTTCTGAGAGAGTGGTACTGAGTGACGGCATGAGATGGCAGCATACGATTGCAACATATACTACGGCCTTCCTCCTACCACTTCCTTCCTCAATTTCTTCTTCTTGAACCCTTATTCTCTTTGCCATCCCCTTAATATAAATGCCTATGCTAAGATGGCTAATACACACGTTGTTTTGTATGCCCCTAAAGTGCCTCTAACATTAAAAAAATTGCTAAGCATGCACTAAGCAGTGCAAGCCTAAAAATGGCTAAACTGGACGATTCTGAAGACTAGTTTGGTCGCTTCTACGTTGTTTCAAGGCCTTAAATGTGTGATGCTAGCTTGTTTGCAAGTTGATTCTCAGCACAGATAGGTTCGACTTGAAGCGCAGATAGTCACAGGCGTGACACAGTCAAGTCATCGTTGATTTAGGCCTTCCATCGCCTTCTCGCAGCCCCGCGGCCTTCCCCTCTAGTATTCTCTCGTATAGGTACGTACTCGGGGTCTTCGGCTCGTCGCTGTCGCTTAGCAGATATTTGTTAATGTTAACGGGAGAGCGTCAAAGAGCTCATTTCGCAGAAATTACGGCGTTGGCATACTTGGATGTGAGCAAAAAATCATCTTGATCGTGACCGAAAAATGAAGAAAGATGCAAATAAAATAATAAATCTTACTAGGTCCGTGTCAGGATCAAACCCAGGTGGTTCCCATGGCAAGTAGGTGTTCTACCACACAGCTCCGTATCTGCTTGGAAATATAATGTAAATAACTTCCTCCACTTAGAAATGCAGTAGAAGTAACTTTCAGACTTTAAAACACATGCGCCCTGTATACTTTCACAATACAATAACACACGCAATATCACAGTAATATTGCGTGGTACAGGTGACCCGGTGTAAGAACGTATGATTATCATAACGACTTTGTTGTTTAAAGCTGACCACCCATTACTAAAGGCATACACGTTACTGCGCGTATTTCCTTAAGACCACGTAGTGAATGCATCGAAAGTTCTAAAAAATATCACGCGCATAATTGCTCGTTGTTTAGGCATACTACCCTTTACAGAGAGTGCAGCCTTGTGCGAAAGCTTCACTGACACAAGCCACTTTCCCCTTTTTTAGTTGCATTGCAGTAATAAACAATTTAAACTTCTCGAGTAACATTATGAAATAAAACGTATGCACCAAGTGGTAAAAGGTCTCACCAGGGACTGTATATCACTATCACGTTCAGCTCTTAAAGGCGAACTTTAAGGACCCCCCGATTTTGGGACTAACTGTTGCCTTATTTCTTTTTAGTGGCAGGTGTGCGTAGTGTGATTTATCCAGTTTCCGTGGTAAATACTCGTTTATGATGATGACAGTGTTAAGCACGGGGAGAAACAGGATCGATTCGCTAAACAGCTTCACTGCTAAAAACCAGTCTAAACAAGTAAGTCCGGCACGTGCATGTGTTTCCAGCACCACGCCAATTTTATCAAGAAAGATGGAGGCGACTGCAGAAACACAATGGGGTTGCACATTACGCAATATAGCCATAGCGAAATTTCTTTTCGTAAAGAGTGCACACTCGAGCCATTTCGCGGCCGAGCAAGGAATGGTCAGGCCAACCGATAGATGTACCCATACTCGCTTCTACTCGCTAGTCAGCGCATGTAATGGCAGAAGACTCTGAAGACCCAAAATGGCCACCAAATTAAAAAAAGTTATTCGACCTTTATTAGATTGCCACAAAAATCAGTAAAGTCTGTTTAGAAAGTGCTGTGCTTCTGTGTTTGTTTTGCACAAATTTTACAAATTCAAGTGGTTTAGATGTAGTGCACACATGTATTCTCCATATGGAAGCATACGTGTGTAGAAGGACACCCACTTTCGGAGCGTGAGGGTAATGGTTCAAATCCCAGCATCTGAAAAAAAAATTTGTTTTATTTAGGCTGGAGGCATTTCAGGGGTGGACCAGCTGCTCGTGGCACTGAAAGCAGCGCAGGAGAGTAGCTGGAGGGCCATATTCGGGAGTGTCCGCTCTTTACGTAAGTATGTTTGTCTATGATAGAGCGGCGAAGACAGTACATATATTGGACTGAACTCTGGAGCTGCTGACCTTGTAGGATCCGATATGCAGAAAAACACCTCATTACTTTTCGTTGTTGTGGGATTGCAGTTTAGCAGCATTTCGTTATAGGAAGATGCAAGATACATTGAATTTTATGGGCGTTTGCAGGGGACAGGAAGATATTTCGTAGTCACACGAATGTCATTCTCGCAGGCTTCGAATATATTTTTGTTTTACTCCTTGACACTACTTTAAATGTAGCGCATCGGGGCTTCCTGTGCGATTTCAGAATATGAAACAAAAAGGCTCAAGTGTGTTTTTCTTTCTTTTTTGTCTGTGGCAGAAGGGTATTTTTTTCACTCTTCTAGTGGTTTTCTTCCGTTTGAGAGAATACTTCATCGTACGACATGGCGCACATAACTTCTTGGGGTTTTATACCAAACAGATAGCCGTTTACAACTCTTTTGGCCGCTTCACTGGATATCGCTGCTTCTATAGTTCATTTGGGTCAGTAGGCAGCAAAGTTCGGAAGCTAATTCTTGCTTTGGTATTGGTTTCTATAGTTTACGCTAGCATGCAGGAGGCGTCTGTTTTAACGCTACAAGGTTAAAGTGTTCGTTCCGTTGTCTGTGGCGGCAACGTCATTGGCTGCGGCCGAAAATTTAAAGGACGCTCGGCCTTCGCGTCAAAAGTAGAGCTCTGTAGCATGATAAGGTTCCCGGTGCATGACCTTTTGAATCACTTGCCTAGCCTCACTTCTCGTCACATACCACTCTGGAAGGATAAGACCATTGCGAGTTACATAGTGCGTTTAACGCTACCCAAGAATGCCCACCACAAGTGTATTGTTGTGAAGCACCCACTACACCATAATTCTGCCTTTCGCAAGTTCTCGAAGTACTCACCACGCGTCCGTAAGGCAACACGTGGTCCTGCGCGTCTGCTCTCTTTGTTGATGCCTTTGCTGCTGACGAGGGTTAATTATATCTAAGTGCTTTGTGAAGCTTGGGCCTTTCAACTACCCACTAGTTGTGGAATTCGCATGATTTGACGCCTGGCGCGATTCTACGCCTCTGCCACGCACTATTACATGCACCAAAGATACTCCTCGGAATTCATTCGTATAGCATTATTTTCACAAAGAAATACAAGCAAACGTGTGGCTCTGGAGTCCAACACCTGCTTGCTACGAAGAAAGGCTCGGTGTTATACGCACTCAAACCTAAGACCCTTAACATAACTATTTGCGTCTATCTCGAATTTTCTCTTCAGTACAACGTTGATTTCTTGCTTACAACCGATATTGACATAAGAATTTCTGGGGAATGAGCTTTCTAATACTAGGGCGTTAAAAGATGGCGTTCTGCGTAAGTGAAAGTTTAGGATATATGAAAATAAACAAATAAAATAAAAAAAAACTTCAGTCTGAGAGAGAACCCAGCAAGAGCTATACCGCAGAGCCACGCCATTTTTTAGGTATTTACAAAAATATTATATAAGAATGTCACGCAGTGGAAGGAAAATTCTAAAATGCTAAGGCACGTGCACTTACATTAGGGGCACATAAAAGCCCCTGGTGGTGGAGATTTACGGAGTGCTCCGCCACGGTGTCTCTCATAATTATAGTGCTGTGTTTGAACCGAAGTGCTACAAAGATTATTTTGTTATTATGAATAATAATAGCATTATTATTATTACATGATGGGAGTGGTATGCTAAACACATGTATTATTGCGGAACGTAGAGCCACCCAGGCGTCAAAGCATGCGAAATGCACAACGAGAGGGCGGTGTAAAGCTGCCTACCTATTGGGAAGTGTTCATGGCACACTTTGCAAAAATGCCATGCGCAAGTGCGCATGGAAACTTATGGACGCTTAGTGGGTACTTTTACAATCAGCAGAAGTAATAATTATGGCGTAGTCAACATTTCGCTACTGTACCAGCAGTAGACGTTTTTTGAATTATTAATCTAAGGTTTTACCCCCAATACTAAGATAGGTTTATGAGAGATGCCGTTGTGGAGGGCTCCGGAAATTTCGACCATCTGGTGGTTTTCATTGTGCACTGCCATTTCACAGTACACGGGTCTCTACCATTTTTCCTCCACCATAATGCAGCCGCTGCCACCGGAATCGAACCTGCGACCGTCGGGTCAAAAGCGAAGCACCTTAGTCACTGGTCCAGCACGATGGACAGTAGGCATTCTAAGATAATTTGAAACAGCCCGTGTTACGTGCTTAAATATTCTATTTTTTATTTGCGGCATGGTGGATGGCAATGCACACAGGGAAAAATTACGCTATCGCGTTCTACTCTTGCAGGAGAAACTCAGGCATCCTCCAAGTTTTGTTCCGTGTGGTCTCAGTGGGCTGAGATGCGGGGTAACTTGCCTCTTAAAGGAGTATCAACACTGGCCAATAACAGAAGTTAGGTGATCATTGTCGAAAGGCAGCTAAGATTTGGTTAAAGGCGAGTGGTGATCATAACGACGACTGTGGCCAGACGGTCACCTAATGTAAATACCCGATGGTCGATGTCGTTAATGCATGCGTGCCAGTCAATCACCTGGCTACTATAAGCAGACATCCTGCACCTGTGCCACTGATTGGTTAAAGGTTTGCGACTGTAGTAATGAGACCGAAAAAATAAAGGAAAGAATTGAGCAGTCGTTGATTGCCCGAAAGTTTATTTTCGAGAAAACACACCATTTCAAAATACTTGAAACTGATTGCAGCGGAATAAATTTGGTCGCACAACCATTGTGTCGTTGGCGTGATGCACCTATACATGTAAGTACAAATTACAACCTCTCCAGGAGGCAGACGAGCACGTGAACGATTCTGAACTTTTTAGCTCGTGGGAGTTCACATCATGGTCAATCTGTATGGGTCGCTAAGCTTGGAACGAAAAGTGTCGAAAACCTATTGCCATAGGCCTCAACGCCCGATGACAATTGAAGCGCGGCTAGATGAGAAGGGTTCGCAAATAACCAAAACCGAAAACCCAATATAAATTTTAAAAAATAGTCGTAATTTTTTATATGTCACATTTAACTATACATTTACTTTGCCGTTCATTTGACACTTGGCAAAATCGCTCATTCCTTCATTATTTCGTCGAATTCCATAAATAGGGGCGTATACAGGCAATCTGCTGTCAGAGCTTATGTTTATTTCGCTGCCTGGTCGACGAACCATCGCTCACTTTTGCGTAGTTTATATGCTTGTGTGCTGTTTACTGGCGGGACATTTAAGAGCTGAAATAGCTCAGAGAATGTCTAGATAGCCGTTCCTGTGACTGCCTACTGCCTTTGCTGGCACACGGCCGGTGCGCCCTCTCCTTTGGTGACGGTGAATGCGACACGCTAAACAACGAGGCGCTGTACTCTGCGGTTGCCCAAGCGATATTGTCAAAGCTGCTGTCTCGCTGCAGTGTGTTTTCACGATTAAGCAATGTTACTTTTTGAACTGCTGTGAACAGCTGTGTCACAATTGCGCCTGCGAGTTTTTCGGTGTATATTGAAAACACTGTGCGGCTAATAAAAGAACTATGCTTCCTGAATATTTTTTTGGTTCTTTCTTTTCTGTCACGCACATTGAGCCATAGGGCGCAATAAAATTGCATGTGTAAATCACCACGTAAAACGCCAGCAATTAGGAAACATTTCAATTTCATGCCATATAGGGCATGACGCCACTGCCACTTCCAGTTGGGACCACATATTTTATTTTTTTGTTTGCTCTCAGTTGTGCCCTTTATACGTAGACGGCGATGGTGGCAACGAACTGCCCACTACTGGTTACATGGGCTTCTATTGAAGTTACGCTACCAATTTACGTATACCTTGCTCACACTTATAATGCCGAAATAGGCAAGAAACAAGCCGGAGACCATGCAGTGGGAGAATATGGCTTCGGCTCTAGAAATGCCACAAAAAACTTATTAGTAGAGTTCAAAAAATTTAATAATTTACGTATCTTGAATACCTTTTTCCGAAAACGGGCTAACCATAAGTGGACGTGGAGAAGTGCTAATTGCGAAACTAAAAATGAAATAGACTTCATTCTGTGTGCACAACCAGGCATTGTACAAAATGCAAAAGTAGTTAGCAAGATCCGATGCAACGACTATAGAATGGTAAAAGCTCATATTCACCTTGATTTAAAGGTAGGATACGCAAGAAGCTAATAAATGAGCGTGAGAGGGAAATTACATGAATTCAGAGTTTCACTTCAGAATAGATTCTATGCTCAAAACGCGGTAACCGGCGTTAGCATTGACACAATGAACGATAATCTTACTAGTATCATCAAAGAGTTTACAACAGAATTCGAAGGTACAGTCACCAGACAGGACACTGACAAACTGTTTCAGGACACGAAAAATCTAATTAGGAGATGACAAACCATAAAAACCTCAAATGCAACAGATCATATAGAGCTAGTGGAGCTTTCGAAGTTAGTAAATAGGCGCAAGGTATCCGACATCAGAAAGTATAACATGAAGTGAATCGACCAGGCTGTAAAAAGCTGCGAAGGCAAACTTGTGCATATGCAAAAATCGGATGTATGCATTAGGGACAAAGAAGAAAATGTCATAACCAATATAGACGGGATAGTTGGGGTGGTGGATGAGTTGTACAGAGAACTGTACAGAATCCGAAACATCAGGAAGATATCGTAATAAGCAATAATAGCCCACAAGTGTCCGACATCCTACGAGTAGCTACAGGGGAAGTAAGTGAAGTCCTCAAAGGAATGCAAAGAGGCAAATCCGCTGGTGGAAGAGAAAAACATAACCAACTAAAGGTATGCAGGTGGCACTACATCATTAAGCGCACGTCAGTAGCAGAAGCTTACCAGACTTGAAAACACTCATTATGAAAGCAATAAAAGAAAAAAGGCTTATCTCCTTCCCAGATGTCAAAAAAACTAAATTTCAACAGTTCAAGCTCAGGGCATTCAGATACATAAAGACATCATATTGTACAACTCTACGTTTTCCTCGGATCCAGAAGACTTGTAGATGGCAGTGGTATAAAATACAATAAGATATGCTATTTGTAAAGCTGGTAATGGGTAGACTACAAGAGACTGTTAACGGCAAAGATGCGAGATGCAAAACTACAATGCATCACACATTGCTCGTTTTTATGGCAATGTATGGGCGCCAGTCGAGAGCCTTGCGGAAGTGTGAAAGAAAATGGCTAGATTTACTTGATCTATGCTGCTAGCAGTCTTCACAATCATTTAGTTTAGTCGATATATTTTAGTCGATATAGTTCTTTTTCATGATTTAACTCGACTAGTTAAGCAACCAACCCGCGTACAGAATGCTACTGCTACAACTCCGGATCGTTTTTTCGTTAGCAACAGCATGCTGCGCCGTGTGGCAGACACCAATGTGCTTGATGGACTATCCGATCATAAATTGGTTTACGTGTGCATTATTCTTAATGACGTTCTAAAAGGCAAGAGGGAAGAACGCGTGGTGTCTGTCTTCTCGCGCGCAAAAGACGTAGAAATACTGGACACATTAGACTTACATTTTTCTCGATTCACTCTACTTTCTGAATGTAGTACTTATACTGTTAACAACCTTTGGTGTTTCTTCAAAAACCTTGTGTTGCAGTGCGTTCATGACATTGTTCCAGAAGAAGTGAAAATAATAAAAAAATGTTAGCCCATGGATTAATATGCCAGTTATTCGTTTGGGGCGAAAGGCAAACAGGAAAAGGAAACAGCATCGTCAGAACCCCACTCCGTCGACCATGCATAAACTCAGTAACGTGCGTAAAGAATGAAAATAGAGTATCAAGGAAGCAAAAGATCAGTACTATAACGTCACTTTAGAAAACTTCTTGCTGTTATCCCCAGGGAAATTCTGCCAGCATTTCGCCTCAAACAAGAAGCGTTTTTATAATATATGTGTGAATGGGAGTATCGTAACTAATAAAGAAACTATTGCAGAATCATTTAACACGTTTTTTTTGTTCAGTGTTTACTGATGACGTGGAAGTAGGCCATGTTCAAAAACGCTTCATGATAACCCACCAATAAGTGACCTTACAATACCTGAGGAAGGAATCTTGTATCTGCTTCTTAACATAGATCCCAAAAAGACGCCTGGTATTGATAGCATACCTAAAGCGTTCCTTGTGAGGTATGCTGAATGGTGCTCGAAGTTTTTGTGCATCATTTTTCAGAAGTCACTGCCACAGCACGCGCTTCCAGATGACTGGAAATTCGGAAAAATTATCCCTATACCAAAATCACCTAACACTTCTCTCGTCTCCGCCTATAGACCGATTTCCCTGCTTCGCTCGTGTGTGAAGGTATTAGAACATATTATATTCAAGCATCTCTCAGTTTTTCTCGGGGAAAATAATTTATTCAATGACCGACAACACGGCTTTCGAAAAGGATTCTCAACCGTCACACAACTGTTGGAAACCGTTCATGACATTGCAGCTATTCTAGATAGGCAAGGCCAGGTTGACATGATTTTCTTAGACTTCGAAAAAGCATTTGATCGCGTGTCGCATCCAAAACTTCTCGCTAAACTTAAACCTATACTAAAAAACAGTACATTAACTTCATGAATTGAGGCCTACCTTTCTTATCGAAATCAAATAGTTTCTATAGATAACGTCCAGTCTGATTCACTACCGGTGAAATCGGGAATCCCTCAGGGCTCTGTGCTTGGGCCACTTCTTTTTATAATTTTTATAGACGACATTGCCAATGATATCCCAGTTTCTATTAAGTTATTTACAGATGATTGCATTCTTTATCAGGAAATACGTAGTGCATACGACCAGGTTCTTTTAAACGCAGCGTTAACAAAGATATCTTCTTGGTGTGCAGTGTGGCAAATGAAGATTAATGAAAAAAAAAAACGGTAGCTATGACCGTTACGCGCAAGCTGCTTCCTTTGAAACACTCATATTCCATTAATTGTCAAAAACTATCGTTTGTTAAAACTTATAAATATTTGGGGGTTGTATTAAGTGCAGATTTTAGGCGGAATGAGCACATTGCCTACATTGAAAAGAAAGCTTTACAGAAACTATAATTTCTAAGACGTTCTTTGCGCAAATCTACCCAAAAGTTAAAAGTAATTGCGTATAAAACTTTTATACGTCCGATCCCCGAGTATTCATCTGTGGTTTGGGACCCTCATAGCCAAGTAAATATTAAAACACTTCAAATGATTCAAAGAAAAGCAATCCGATATGTATATAATCGTTACAGCGCTCTGACGTCACCCAGTGAACTGTTAAAGAAAGCTGACTTGGATACATTGCAGGCAAGACGGCAACACGATCGATTGAAGTACATGTTTTATACTTTACCACGACAAGCTACGCATAGACAAGCACGCGTACATAAAAACGGTACACCGCCGATCAACTCGTTCCGAGCATCCAAAAAAACTGAAGGAATATTCCTGTCAAACAAAAGACTTTAAAAACACTTTTTTTTCCGCGCACTGTCACTAATTGGAATGCTCCTTCTGCCGATCTGGTGAACTGCGGAACCATTCAGTCGTTCATGGAAAAACTTAAACATCAGTAACCCACTTGACTTTGATCTTTCTGTGCGCTTCGCCCTCTATTTTTCCACGGCGCATTCTGAACAGGCTTCCATTTATGTTCCACTTTTATCACTTTTTTCATGCCAATGCGTTGTATTTTCGAAATGTTGCCGATTTTTGAACCGTTATATGATATTTGTTTCTTAGTTCTGTATGAGCAGATGTGCGTCATCATAGTTTTTTGTACGTGTATGCGTAAATCACTACAATTGTGTAAGTACTGGTGTTTTACTTTGATGCACTAGTTCTTCATTGTGTAGCTCTACGTGACGTGTTTCCTTTCCTGTTTTATCTTCATATTTGTTTCCTTTTTTGTATCACCCATCCCTGCCTAAGGCCTCATTTGTGAGGCTGGCAGCACTTCTGAAATAAAATAAATAAATATGCATATTCAAACGAACAATTAACTCGGTCTTAAGAAAAATAATTTACCTGCGTTTCTTCCACGACCATCTACTGAAGCTAAGGAAGTGGTTTAGCTGTGTAATGCGAGCTGCACCAATTCACTCGAGCAAGAAGTAATGCAGATGGTATACGAGATGGTTAGGTGGTAATTGGGAAGCCACAGTGAATATCCGAGAAGAGCTTAAAGACCTTGCGTTAAACATGGCTTACTGGTGGTCATATAGACAGTGTGACTATAGTAGTTACCAGCAGCACAACGATGCGTATAAATAGAAAAAACCTCTGAACATTTAGCTCAGGTTCAAGCCCTTCGTGAGGCGTTTATGTCATTGAGTGATTCATCATCATCATCATTATCAGCCTGACTTTTAGTGATTCATCATCATCATTATCAGCCTGACTATGCCAACTGCAGGGCAAAGGCCTCTCCCATGATCCGCCAATCAACCCGTTCTTGTGCTTTCTGTGACGACGTTTTACCCGCAAACGTTTCAACCTCATCGGCCCACCTGAGTTTTTTTTTTCCTCTTCGTGCGTTTGCCTTCTCTGGGAATTCAGTCGGTTACTTTTAATGACCAGTGGTTATCCTGCCTACGGGCTACGTGTCTGGCCCATTGCTCTTTCTTTCGACTATGATATCTTTAACCTCGGTTTCTTCTCTGACCCATTCTGCTCTCTTCTTGTCTCTTAAGGTTACACCTATCATTTTCTTTTTTATCCCTGGCTGTGCCGTCTTCAAGGTAAGCTGAACCCTGTTTGTAAGCATGCAGGTTTTTGCTCCGTAGGCAAGTACAGCCGCGGCCACGTCTGTGTAGAGCACGCAAGGAGCCGGTTTTCGCTCAGTGGGGTGAAATCTCGAGGCAGTTTCGGGCTATGATTTGGTCAGCCTGAGAGCTAGGCCGCACATGCTTCTGATACAGCACTTCAGAGCCCGAAACTACCTCGAGGTTTTGCCCCGCAGAGCGAAAACCGGCTCCTCGCGTGCTCTACACAGACGTGGGCGCGGCATTACTAGCAAGATGCAGCTGTTATATACCTTCCTCTTGAGGGTTAGTGGCAGATTACCATTCATGATTTGAGAATGCTTGCCGACTGTGATCCACTTCATCCTTAATCTCCTATTTATTCATTTCTCATGCAGTTGCACGGTGCTTGAGTGAAAGATGAGTTTTGCGTGTGACATTAGAATGGGAACATTGCTTAGGTAAGGTGGTAGGTACAAAAAAATCTTTCCTTGCCAAAAATGGCTAAATAATTACTGACGAGCAAGAAAACGGTAGAATGTTTCCCCCTGCTCTAAGGTGTAGGTCTTGTTGATAAATAATTTCTTTGCGCGTTACTTCCAGCTAGGAGACACTTAGGATATCTGTTATTCATATTTAGTTCAAAACTATATGCTGTATTGCATTCTGCAAAGTACATCTTGAAAGTTTTATTTTGTCGGAGAATTGGCATCGTTTGTTTTTTGTCACGCTTCATCAATGTTTGGCAGCCATTACGTAAGGCTGATGAATCCATCTGCTCTAGTAAGAGAAAAACAGCAAGCATGAAAAAAACTTTCAGTTGTTGAAAACAGACGAGTCAAGCTTGTAAATAAATACAATTTTTCATGCTTATTTGTTGCTAGAGATACCACAGATGCATTCATGAGGCAGACTTAAGATGCCCTTGCATGTCATTGCGACATGCCAGCGACTACAATAGCGATCATCACGCGAATCTGCATTCCGAATCTGAGAGTTGCTGCATGCTCATCAGCGCTCGTCTTCCAGCGGCAACGCCTTTTCTTCACCCGTATGCTTTCTCGCTCCCGGCAGGCAGGTAGTTTTCGGTGCTTAAATACATAAAAACTTTTTCAGTGGCATGCGGCACAAATGATATAAGAGCACCCGAGTTGCGCAAAGGATCTTGCGATAACAGCGTTACGCAGTAGATAAGAAAGGAAAACGAGCTCAGACGTCCGGAGCGAAGCACGCCGGAGAGCCGCGTGAACCGGCCTCCGCTTTAAAAACAAACAACCATGAAAAATCTGGGAAGGACGCAGCATCTGCGCAGACTCTGACTCGGCGAGAGTGAGAATAGGGAGGCTCGTTTGACGGTGGCATTGCAAGGATGCAATGCACCAATGACCCATGCCCACAACTCTAGCAAAAAAAAACAATGCCCTGTAATACTCGGGTTCGTAGACGTCCCAACTACCCTGTCACGTGCGGGTCAGCTACTCGAAGCCCCTATGAAAGTGATCCCCAGAGCAGAGAGACAGCTCGGTGGCAAGGGAGCGAAAAATATGCACACCGGAGGACTCAGTTTATGGAGGTGCAGAACGTCGTGGAACAAACGATTGGTTTTCACAACCAATAATGAAGAAGGTAAAGGGCCGGATAAGTGCAGAGGTTGAGCAGAAAAGAAAAGGGAACAGACGAAAGGAAGAAGAAAGAGTGAGCCAAGAGGAAACAAGAGAAGGATAATCACGCTGGCCTATAGCCTGAGGAAAGAAACTCGCAGTTGCCAACTTTCTATTTTTGGGCACTTCCCAGCTGCACAAGAAGAAACCAAGAGTAAAAGGGCCAGAACAGACAAAAGTACACCCCCCTGCAGGCTTCCCTCCCCCCTCTTCGCAACACCATGTTGAATTTTTGCCCTCTCTCTCTCTATGCCCCTCGTAGTGCAGCGTTCTAACAGGACGCCGGCGAGGAGAGTCAACGAGGAAGCCCTCCACGGAGAGGTCCTCGCGGTGACGTCACGCCCGGTTGGCCCCATTGGCCCAGGCGCGGTCACGTGGCAGGCGGTCGTCTCGAACAGACAGTGCTCCCGTTTGCGGGGATTACATCAATGCTTTTAGTACGGTCCCCGGTGCGTTTCCTCGGGGTGCTGGTGGTGTAGTCGTGCAACGTTGTCTGGGGGGCCTGGGACACGCACAGGAACCGCTCCACTTCCTGGGGCCGCATGCCTTATCGGCTTGGAGGAGCCAATGCAATGCCGACGCCGAGAGCATGGCCCCGGAGGCCGGCGCCCCCGCGCCGCCGCTGCTGCTGCCCTCGGCTGCCCATACGCCTGCTAGGACCCCGCGACGACGACCACTCGGCGCCCATGTGACGGCCACCCCCGTTGGCACAGGACGCGAGCGGCGCGTCACTCCCGGCCGACGACCATGTGCGTCCGCTGGGTGCTCCCGGACTAGCGCAGCGGCCCACCTCTTCAGCAACGAGCCGGCCTGAGCGGACGATCTCCTCGGCCGGCGGACACTGCCAACCATGTCGGCGGGCGGTGAAGCCACCCTGTTTCCCATGACCTTGACAGGCTTTCTGCCCTTCTCGTCGCACCGAGTCCTGTGGTCCCTAACCTTACTGCTCTCGTGTATCGTGCCCGTGGCTGTGCACATCGCGCGGCGTCGACGCATCGCCGAGCTCATTTCAAAGATTCCGGGGCCCACGGCAGCGCACCCAATCCTCGGCAACTTGGACGTGCTGTACGAGCTCAAAAAGTACAGGCACCTTCTTGCGCCGCATATACGTAAGTGCTGAGACGTGAAACGCAGATGTGCATGAACCGGGAGTGTGTGCACGTGGACGCGTGTGAGAAGCCCCCATTGGTGCCCGGTTTAATTTGTGCTCGATAAAGAAATCAAGCGCGGGGGCTTCCCGCGATTTGCTACTATTCCCCGGTGCGTGCACGCCTGCGTGAACGGCAGCAGTGCCGTTCATGCAGCGCATGCACTGCATCGAGCAACGCTAAGGCCGCGCGATCAGTTTCCGGTGCCGCCTACGAAAACGCGCCTCACTTTCGCTTGTCCCCAGCGAGACACGTGCGCCAGGAGCGCGCCGCCAAAAAAAGTGCAAAAGAAGGCCGCCACGCGGAGCCGCGCGCCGGGATCCGTCGGTTCCAAAAAAAGCAGACAGCGGCGCTCACTTCCTCGCGGATACCCGCGGTGTCCCGATTTCGGCGGCAGCCACCCAGTTGCCTTCGGGTCATACGCATGACGGTCGGCCAGCCGCACGGGATCCGCTCTCGCGGAGAAGAAAAGCAGGAAGCGGCCCCGCGTGAAACACTTCTGCGAGGCGAAGAGCGACAACACAAACAATAAAAATCAGCCTTTATCTGCTATGCCCGCTGCGTGGAGTAGCTGCAAGGACAGAGCAGACAGCGCACTGCAGAGCGTTCACGACTCTCAGGCCGAAACGAGTTCCCCGGCCTTATGGAGCGCTGCGTTTCCCATCGACTGCAGTGCCGCGTTTCTTTCTCTTCCTTGGCGGTGTTTCGCTAGGCTGGCCAGGCCAAAGAGAAAAGCTCGTGAGGCGCTTGAGGAATGGCCGCCTCTTGACGTCTAGAAGCGCTCCCCTCCACCGCGCTCTTTTCGTTTCTCCAGGGAGGGCAGTGGAACGAACCGCGCTGCGTGTTAGACCTGCGCTGCTTTTTCTCCACTCCAGCGAACGCTGTCAAGCGAGGAGAGTCTGTAGGCCAGCTGAGTCGAAGAGCAATGCAAAACGTGGGAGGTCAACTGAAGTGCACTAGCAGTGGTGGTAGTGATTCTTGAAGAAAGAAAGAAACGCTCCTAATTTCTGTCTGCCGTAAGGAGACACGGCGCAATGCCTGAAGTGCAGTAGCCGTGTGCGAGAGTAGGCGAGTAGAGTACGCTGCGCCAGGGATAATTCTGAGGAAATGCAGAAGCCAGCTCGAATATTGTACGCTTAAGAATGTTTCTCTAGGATTTAGTCAATTTTCTCAGTCGTTGCGTTGCTCATAAAACTGGATAGACAAGTCTACAATTTTCGGGGGGTACCGGTGTGCTGTCAAATATTTCTACGTGGCAAAGCTAGAGCGCTCAAGGCGTGATTTTGTCACACTGGGTACAAGTTGTCACAGAGTATCAATACTGCTTTATTGGGTGCGATTATTCGACATGGAAGTAAATGTGGGTGCGCCATGACGAAGTACCTGCTACGCAATCATGGCGGTCACAGTGGCATAATTACACAACATGGGGTATGCCGTTCAGCTATGTTACTTTTTTTTACTTTTTGATGTAATAATTTCTTACTGTTACATCGTAGAGCTCTATTACAGAACAGCTACATTGGTCTATATTTCTGAGTGTTCTGTTGTTATTGTTGATCTTGTAGAATAGTCGAGCGTATTTTTTGACGGAACGTCATAGAATGAATCATTTCCGCCAGAAAGGTCTGGAGCAAAAAATATCGTACTTCTTGGTATTGGCATACAAGAGAAAGAAACTGTTGCACGAAAATACTATCACACGCAAAACTTTTTACTTTATTTTGAAAACTTCGGTGCCGAAAGGTTTCAGTAAATAAGGGACAGTGCTTTAGAACTTTGTCTGTATTGGTTCACCATATATTTCTGATGGCTTTATGTGCCATTATTCTGCCGCACCTTCAATTGTCTGAGTCCCATTACTGCTGTTTCGGAATGATATGTAATAGATAATAACACGGCAGTTTAGGTGCTCGAATAAGTAAATACTACTTCTTGAGTATTATTCTTGTTGTCTATTGTTGGCAATAACAAGTAAAGCAGAAACGTCGTTGTTTATTCAGGAACCGACCGCCACACAAACTGTGTGAATGAAGTACTCATAGCGTTCGCACTTCATCCTTTCAGGTGATATAAATTTGTGGTAGCCTCACTTGGAAATCTATTAGTCGTTAATCATTCTTGTTTTCAGTGGTTATTGGCAACGCTTCCGGCAACGCCACATTTTTGTCCCTCAAAGGGAAAAACCAAGGTATATATTCGAGGTGGCTGTTCTAAATTGCCGTTCTCTTTGCACAAGGCCTTAATGTTCCCTAAGCTCCGCTTCCCGGCTCCATTTCCTCGATTCTATCCCCATTGCATCCGACGCGCATCGTTCCATCACTGGCCGCACCACTCTCCTCCTCAGCGAATTCGCGCTTTCACCTCCGCTGCGCAGAAACTATTTCACCGATGTTGTTCCGCTGGAAGCAACGTGCGGTGTTGATTGTGTCCTTTCGTTTTCTTTTTTTTTCTCGCTCTCTTGTCATTATTGTTGTTTCAGTGCGCTTCCTGCTAAGAGTTTCTGTCGCTAAGCGTTCGCCCGGAGGTTTCCTTTTCGCAGAATGTAGGCCACACAGAGAGAGCGGAAAAAAAGAAAGGGCCATGCGGCGGCTGAGTATAGCTACGACCATGTAACGCTGGCCGCCTAAGGCCGTTCCATCGGCCTTATAGCTGCTGGCATCTGGGCGCTGAAGCTTCCCGTCGCGGAAAGAGGCACGCGGTGGCCAATCTGGCAACAAGGTGGAGCTGCTTAGCTGCTTTATGAGAGAAGTAACGCAAAGCGCTCTCGACGCTCCGGTGAGGACACGGCTGCGGGGAAGCGAGATCATGTCGATAAGATAAGCATTACGCATAGCAGTCTTTCTGCCGCATTTAGGTAACCGTCGAGGCTTGCTCATTGAATGGTAGTGAGTGATGTGACGTAACGAGGATGCAATTTCGAGTTCACCACGAGGCTTCCAGCTGTCGCAGTAGTGGGTCCGAGCTTTGCGGTTCGTCGCACTATTCCGTTCCTACCCCTTTCTCATTTGCCACTTGCCACGTCTTACGTAACGACAACTACGGAACATTCCTTACGCATACAGATGACCTTTCCTGATTGAAACTTAGATGCGTTTCATGACATTTGAAGCTTCGAATTTCAGTGCGTGCGCACTTTGGTCCTGTTTGAAAAATCAATTGTTTGATGCATTTATCGAATTGGTTCGTGATTTTACAATTCCCCATTTTTCGTTCTTCTTAAACAGATTTTTTTATTCCTCTGCACCACCAGAGTATTTTCGATTCCGCTATAGAGTTCATAATGTCTGATATAGCTTAACGTTTACGCTTGTTTTTAGGTGATTGGGAAAATTTGTTGACTTATCCCTTAATTCAGCGCCTTGAGCATTCTGTGTGTGTCGTTTGACTCTATTTACGGGGGTCACGCCGATGAAGCCAAGCGCGAGATTTGACCAGGTCTCGCACTTCGCTTTCACGTAGCGTGTTGAACGAGGAATTAAAAAGTGCAAGAAAGAATCATGGTGTAGGGATAACCTATTTCAAGGTTACATAAGCTAGCGATAGCCGTCAAGACTTTTTGTGTCATCTTGGTGTCAAATATCTTCGAAAATCTCCAAAAGTTCCCCCCCCCCTATCGGCAGTCACAATTTTGTCTGGCGGGAAATTCTCTCAATTCAGAAGTTTCATACCCTCTGAGGTACAGCAGATTCACTAGCAACTATGCTATATGAACATGCTAGATATGAATTAATATCATATGCCAAGATGCCATTAAGGCCGAACTTGATTTTAGGTTTACCTCATTTGCTCTAATGTGGGCATTACTGCTGAGCTACTCAGAATGATGACTGCAGGAGAATTTCGGGGTGACTGAGCTTGAGGAAATTAAGGAGTTGATTTCAGAGCAAATTATTACTTTTTTATCAATATCAGAAAGGGTGCGACCAATATTTTATTGGACGAGTTGCTGCATATAGATTTTGAATAAAGCTACCTATTTCAATGTGTATAATGCGCTAATCGCAGTTGCTTTAGTACCATGCTTTGACTGTTTTGTCACGCGCAGTTTTATTAGAAGTTTCTAGTAGTGCCACTTAAATTAGGTGCGCTCTTAAGCGAACGCGTGTCCGGTACCCTTTTAAAAAATATCATGAATATGTGCTGCCAATACATGGTCGCGGAAAAAAGAGGTGAGGAAACATTAACCAACCTAAACATAAAACGAAACACAAAGTGCAAGAAAGTGCGAGCGAAATGCGTCAAATAGGTTGTCCTGCTAGCTGTGGTAGCTGTAAACAACGACGGTAAAGAATGCTATACTTTGACGTCAAACACGAGTCTTTCCTGACTAAAGTGTCCTTCACGAGTCTCATTCTCGTTCGCATCGCAGCTTCACATATACATCGAATTATTCGTCAACGTCAGCTTCCATTTCTCGTTTGCTTTGATTTAGTCCTTTCATTAAACAAACCATTCATCAAGCGGCTGTGTGCACAGTGTCACAACGAATCGCTATGTTTCTTTCACTAATACTATGACACAACGGCACCACGCAAGCTACACTTATTCATGTAGTAACATTGATAATTCGAACAGCACAACGAAATGTTTAAAGAAGTGGTCAATGATGTAGTAGTCTAAGTTCATCAGCCTACTATATCGTCGCACTATGATTTGAGCAAGAAAACCACAAAACTGATAAAACGGAAGTACGCAAAATTGAAAGTTTGTCACCCATAAAATGCTTGCGATGGATTAGGCCTGCGTTTGAGAAAGTCGAAAAGCGTAAGTGTGCTCACTAAGAGAACTACCCATTTGCGGTGGCCACAAATTATTTTCAGAGCGCGAAGAATTAGGACCAGGCAGTGTATACAAATACACAGCAGCTGGCCGGCGCCAGCAACGTGCCGCGTACAAGTAGGCCAAGAGGAGAAGGGAGGTGACCAAGCTTCGTTTCCGACACACAACTCACGAACTTGCGACGTCGGCAATATAAAGGGCCTGGAGATTTTCCCTCAACGCACACGGATGGAGGAAAAAGTATCACGCGAACTTTCGCTGTTGGGCTTATTTCTTTTCGTCTATCTTTTTGCTTGCTACACCTCGCTCACATTTAGTGATGGTACAAAAGATGCTGAAGTGGAGGGAGATGAGAATCAACGAAGACAAAAATATTTTGAAGTCGCAGCCGCAACAAACTTATGAGCTTAGCGTTTCGAAAGATCAGATCCTGCGCGGAAGCAGCAGGAAGCCAGAACCGACGTAGACTACCTACGACCGTTGATGCGGGCCAACATGCTTTTTTATCAACTTCTGCCAGAATAGCCATTCGCTACCGGCGTATGTTGGTTCACAGTGAAAAGTAGTGGCCATACTGTAAGTGTGGCAACTGAAGCAGCAGCTTTATAAAGGCACTCACAATTCTATAGGTATCGCAGCATCGCATAAGTCTCGAAGGAACCCTAACTGTCGTTCTGCGACCGCAGTCCCATAAATATTGGGCTACCTGTGTGGCAGCTGACGGCACGATTCCGGCAGGTGTTGCTTCTTCTGTGGGAATATGTGTGAATCTTATCTAGGATGAAACTGCAACACGGAGTAGAAAAGAAGTTCGTCAAGCAGATTTCCGAGCCCCTCATGCATTGAATTCTGCAGCCCTCCTACATACCTGAAGTCCTCTTTTGATCTATCAAAAAAAAAACACGTCCTGCCTACGTTTATAGGTTTGTGCAACAGGAATTTATCATAATGAGCAGTTACTAACCTCTTGGTTATGCATTCTTGAATGAATGAAAGTGGAAGGCATTTCTCGAATTCTGCGGAAGGCGGCTTCTGTTGCATCACGAAGTAGCTGCAAATAGCAATAAAATTTGTCTGACAAACATCAATTGATCAAAATTGTTCCTAAGTTTTCCAGTTTTGAAGCTCTCCAGGTATAAAACTTTATAATAATGAAGGTCAGTTTATTTGTGCAGTGTTCATGCGCAAGTTGCTTGAATTACTGCGCAAATTGACTGTAATATACTACAACCATATGTTTTCGTGCCACTTTTCCCGCAAATTTTTCGGCACGCCTAAAGACTACAAAGAGGTGGAGAGTTTTGATATTGGGAAAATTCAGGGACCTTACTATTACATAAGCTATGAAATAACACCTGCTTACTTCGTGATGAATGGCAGAGATATTTTTTTCTCTATTACTCTATTCCTTGTCTCGGAACAGCTGAAACGTTAAGGGGGTGGAAGCGAAAATTCTGGGTGCAGCTTTCGTGAAGTTAGCCGATGTGACAGTGTTCGGCCAAGCCTGTGACGTTGGCTGACTCATGTCGTCGCATATGTGCATATGATTGCATCATATAC
This sequence comes from Rhipicephalus annulatus, assembly GCA_013436015.1. Taxonomy (NCBI): domain Eukaryota; kingdom Metazoa; phylum Arthropoda; class Arachnida; order Ixodida; family Ixodidae; genus Rhipicephalus; species Rhipicephalus annulatus. Next base: position 1,231,289 of record WOVY01010462.1, on the reverse strand, counting down.
CGTGGGTCAATTGTTGTCCAATGTTAGGGAACATTGGTATCTCTCTCACTTTTTTTTTTCTTGCGTGAAATTACTTTGTTACCTAAAACATGCGTGAACGTGGTACGAAAATTCACGCTTTATATATCGCGTTTATGTGACTGATGAAATGAACTGCCATCAAATCTTTATAGTTCAAAATACTCAAACTTTTTGGACGTTAAACTCCACATATCATGAAAATACTTTAACCTCCCCGCGTAGCGCCTCTAGGAAGACATCTTAACTGGTGGTACTTTGATACAATATTTGCAGATGTCCCTAATCTGCGTCGTTTTTCGCACGAAACACAGATGCCGCTTCTCCAGCGCTTCAATTAAAACCTAATCTGTTCCAACAAAAGATATAGCTTCAGGTAAAATAAAAAGATTGTTTATGTGTTGTAGCTACGTTACTTCGTTAGTCCTTCTCTACTGCGGCTTTAAGAAGTTGTTGTGGCGTGAACTATCGAGTTATCCTGGGCTGTGTGTTTCGAGAATACGATCTGAACGACCGGATTTGGATTGACCTTACCTTTGCTGTAAATGTCGATCTTCTAAGCATGCTGTTTGGAGAAATGTGTTTTTTTGTGGAGAGTATGGGTGTGAAGATGATATTCAGGGCATTAAGTTAATACCTACTTTTACCCGCGAGTAATGTCTCTCGTATGGGCCTTCGTTAGATTAGAGCACTTACACGCGTTTGTGCTTGGTGATGTTGTTTTTGATATGCTACTGAGTCCGTGTGCGCACTAATCGAAGTGGTTGTTCTTTTGTGTTTACTGCCAGATCACATGTTTGCACGAGAAAGTATAAAAATGGCGGCAACGAATTTGCAGGTGTCATTGCGAGCTTTGTGTGTGTGCGTGCGTGCGCGTGTGTGGGGGGGGGGGGAGGAGGGTTCATGAAAAATGACGAAGAAAACTAACCCGCTCGTATTATTTTCTTAACTGAGCTTCGTTTACACCGGTATAAACCGGTGTAAACGAAGCTCATGTGCAACATAAACCAGCTCATGTGCATTGCGATGATAGATGGTGGCAAGAGTCGAGACGTCAGAAAATAACGATTTCCACCGGTTCATCAGCAGCCATTTCTTGTTTCACTCGAGTGAGAAAGGAAGGAAACAGAAAGAAAAAAGGCAGGGAGCTTGACTGCAGCAACTCCCGGCTGGCTGCCCTGCACTCGGGGATTAAGGGAGATCACTCCAATGCCACCAGTACAAAACTGAAGGTTGCCGTGTGGTGTCCTAATAGAAGTGTTGAGCTTGGTTTAGTGGTCTATCACATGCTGGGTTTGGGCTCATGTGGTAACAAATCTACAATTTTTTTAAAGACCTCTGACGCTTTCTTTGGCTCTTTTATCAGTTAATCAAGTTACTCTTCGTCCGGAGGAAAGCCACTATTGAGCACACACCTTAGTGAAAATATCTGTATATACATTCTTCAGTACAGTCTTGGTGAAGTTGAATGAGTGAATGAATGAATGAATGAATGACTAAATGAAGGAGTGAATGAATGAATCAATGTTTCATTCGCTATGACCAGTTTGGAAATGAATGAATGAATCAATGTTTCATTCGCTATGGCCAGTTTGAAAATGAACGAGTGCCGACGAAAGGATATAACAATATATTCATTAGAGACACAAGAGGTCCGGAAAAGCACCACAGACATACATCGTACACGATGGAATGATGTCAATACTTAGACAAAATGCAAAAGCAAAATAACATTTCTACTGTGAATAACACAATAATTTCAGTGTTTCACATTGAATCTAAGTTTTCAAGAACGCGATATTCGCAATAACAATTCGAATAAGCATTCCCCCAGCTTGATAAGGGTAAAACAACTCAAAGCAGCAAAAAAAAAACATAGAAGCGTGGACTTCTATAGACTGCAGCACGTGTATATGAATTCGGCATGGCACGTACATTCTGATATGCCAATCTAAAAAATAAACCAAATAATGCATTCAATTATGTGTGAAATGCAAAAAGGAATGGAGGAGGATTAGTTTGCTCGTACAAGTCCCAAGAGTTTGGGGAGAACATGTTTTTTTCTCGAACACTGCCTCTTTTGTAGCTAGTTTCCACTGCCCCGACAACTGTGGCATATCTGTTGCGCCACCCACCGGCAGGAATGCAGCGACCAAATAACCAATCAGCTGTCGAGCACTCACGTGACAAAAAACAAAAGTGTGCATGGTCTAGATTGCACAGATCGGGAACAATATCTGCGTTCTTGACTCAGATATATATAACACATTGGGTAGCTGTTGACACCGCATAAGACTTCTTGAAATACACCATTCACGCCGGAAAAAGCAACTAATTCTGATGTCATTGAACGCGACTGTTATTGTTTCCGTATCCTCTTCAGAAAATCTCGCAGAGCAACGAACATGTTTTTATAAAATATATAGTGAAATTAACTTGGTCGCTACATTTTTGCGTCGTGCCCGGAAGTATTAACTTTTGAACATTACTGTCATGGCACAACTGTTGGTGCGAAAAATCATGGCGTGCCCACGGAGCAGATCAAAGTGGAACTAAGACAAAATCAACGTGCGGCTCGTGCCCGTGTAGAACCGATGGGACTGACTTTATCTTACTAGCCAGTTTGTGCCCTTTTTGCTGAAAGTTCTCGGTTACGACCATGTATACTGTATCATCATTTGTCGTACAGTATCACGTTGCAAAATGTGGCTATATTGCGATGGCTAACATTTTGGGGCGACATTTTGGTCGTCTCGGGAAGCCGTTATAATAATGATCTGCAAATCGGGTTTGAGGCAAAAGCCTCAAAGTAATCCAGTAGACGTCACAGTCTATTCGTAAATGCTTCTTTAAACGTACATTAGTGCTTTCTCATTTCGATTGCTTCATGAACTCAGGATGCTTTCTACTTCGTCAGATATGTACAGCTGGAGTTCGGTCACGAATCACGAAACACAACGAGAGCTCATTTATAGTATGGATTTTGAGTGTTCCTGAAATACCGTGCTGTTCTCTATATAGCATTGGAGTTTCTAACAGTATGGGAGTGTCAAGAACCACGTGACATGAATTAACGAAGTCACTGAATCTAGGTGATTTCGTTTACGTGCGTGTGTGTGTGTGTGTGTGTGTGTGTGTGTTTTCCAGCGTACAATACCTTGACCAGCCCCTGTACTAATATTCGAGCAAATACACGTTGAAAAACAGAAATTTGTGTCTATTTTTGGCGGGAGACTGGTCTTTATAAAGAAAGTACTCTTACATCAAATGGGGGCTGACAGCATTCAAGCAACGGTCATTCTCTCTGTTTTGTTGGAACGCTTTATTAAGTACGGGATATACAGACTACAGTGCACCGATCACCACAATAGACCCTCTCTAGTCGGCGCTGATTCTTGTTCATGGAGACTTTAACTTTAGATTTTAGGTCCTGGAACCCGCTTCTGGAGACTTTAGTCCCATCAAATCTCGAGTCGCCAAAAAACGGCGATATGCTTGACATGTTTAGATTTCTCCACGAACGGGGGGACTCATCACTTCGATCTGCGTTGGCGCCTCGTGGTGCATCGACTCACGTAATGCTTTGCATTTATTAGATGTCAATTACTGCGCACGCGCTGCACCCCAATATTTTGTTGTGATAGTAATGACGCGGACACCCTCGGCGAGTTTTCTGCCGTCGCCGTCATGTTCCGTATAAAGTTCTTATTGATATCATCACCCCGCGCACCTTATGCCGGTTCCACGCGCGAAGTAAAAGTGAGAGCACCAGCAACGAACGCGGGACAATCAGGGATGAAGTGAGCCGGCTAGCTCTGTCGCGAGCATGCCATCACATCACCCAGCTTGCGAGACCTGCCCACGATGGTTCCCCAAGCAGAGAGCAAATCATCCGCCCGTAATTTGGTTAAGCGAAGGCGCATGATAGGGCCCTGGTGAAGACAGGGCCAAGAGGGTAGGTGGCGTCGCTTGAGCAGCAACTGCGAACCTTGATCAATAGGGCGCGGTTGCGAGCACCAGTGCGCTTGCTATCTCAATGCACAGCAAGTAAACTCATTCACGTCCTGTGCTGCAAGCTCGTACTTCACGTTGAGAGGACAGATAGCAAGAGAGCTGCTTCCTGCCTGGAGCGGCTGTTTTTCCTTACACCAGTGCTTCGTAGAGTTACGCACGACTGGATCCAAAAGAGCTGCTAGCTTAACTTTGTATATCATTCCCACGTTGTTGCTTGTGCACTAATTACTTCGTTTTTGCAGCAAGACTGTTTTTTTCATGATCAACTACTTCTTGCGCAAAATTTTTTAGACGCAAAATTTCTTGGACAAAGGACAAAACGCACATGGACCGGTGCAAGGTCTTTTGTGTAAGAAATTTGGGCAGGTAGTTGATCATGGAGTGCCAACTAGCTCGAACCCACTCCTTGTCAACCTGTTTTTCTTTCTAAAGAAGAAAGCTTTAGATGCCTCATCAAACGCGAAAATTGGTCGCCGGCATCAGCGGCTTCAACACGACGTGATGCCAAAAATCATCAACACGTGATGTCACATCAAACGACATCACATGAAGGTGTCAATGTGATAATGTGACGTGAAATGAAGTCGTCATGCTACGATTACATCACCTAACATTGGTGAAAGATGTACCAATCACGGAAGCGTTACTGCCGAAAAACTTTCTACATGTTTGCATAATCGCTGCCGTTGGCTTGCTATTGGTTTTCTGCTGCAATGACAAAAAAAAAAGAGTGCGTGGTATGACCAATGCCTTCGAAAATTTTAGGTGTGAGCTTAAGTTAGAAATCAGAGACTCAAAAGAAAAATGGCAGGCCATTAGTGAAATCTCGAAGCAGTTACAGGAAGGACTGAAGAAAAAATAGACAACTTTGTGCTGAAGATATGAAGCTCACAAACTAGAAGATGTGGAAGAGCACCAGCGTTCCAGCAATGATGAGATTAAGGGCATATAACTTGAGGGAGTGCTAGTAGCTATAATGAAACAAATTAGCGCAATCATACAGGAGGAAGCAATGAAGGGCTATATTGATGTTTACGATGATGATGATGATATGTGGGTTTTAACGTCCCAAAACCACCAGATGATTGAGAGACGCCGTAGTGGAGGGCTCCGGAAATTTCGACCGCCTGGGGTTATTTAACATGCACCCAAATCTGAGCACACGGGACTAGAACATTTCCGCCTCCATCGAAAATGCAGCCACCGCAGCCGGGATTCGATCCCGCGACGTGCGGGTCAGCAGCCGAGTACCTTAGCCACTAGACCACCGCGGCGGGGCTTGATGTTTATCATTGTGAGCCTACTGCTCAGCACGACGAATCAAACATTTGTCCGCTTCACCTGTGAAATGCCTGTATGAGCAAAGCGAATAAATTGAAAATTTCCGCATTGACACTTGGCTTCCGGTCATGGCTTTAGAGTTTAAGTGAAGGAACAGGTAACTAGCAATGGCAAAAGCTACTTGGTGCCGCAAAGTAAAAGAAGAAGGAATTACGATAGATGTTTGTGTGGACTGCAGGAGACAAACTGTGTGCAAGGAAAGATGAAAACTCATGATTGCTGAAGTATGCATGCATTGATAGTAATAAGATTAACCAAGCAGCGTAATGTGTGGTCTCTTATAGGTGTACATGTAAACAGCCCATAGATAATGCACAGTTCTGAAGCATGCAGCTAGTACAATGTCGCCCCTTTCAACGAAACTATTCAGTGTGCTTCTGAACAGCTTATAATATTACACCTAACACGCGTAGCATTAGAAATAACGAGGAACAACTCGGTGACTGCTATGCCTCGGTCACCTTCAGCTTTCATGTTTTAATGTACACACAAACATGGCCAACAGATTCTGAGAACCCACCAAATTTCCATGATTACTCGAACAATAGTGTTTTGCGGTCAATCGTAGCTGTGGCAACCTACCATTTTATGTTAAACGGGCCCTGAAACACTTTTTTGAGTAACAAAGAAATGGACTTACTGGAAGAGCCTATTGCCTCACAAATTCAACACCGCAAAAAATTTCAAGAATCCATCCAGTACGAGCGAAGTTACAAAGATTTGTCACACGCTGCAGTCGCATTCTTTTTTCTCTCCTCCCGACAAAAGCGCTGGAAGCTAAGCAGGGAGGGATGGGAGGGGCAAACAAAAAACGTAACGTGCTCCTCATGACTTCAAGCACTTTTTCCCTTTTTTTTCGAATACGCGGCTTTTTCAGTGTGATCGCGTTCAAACGCGTGGACAAGTGACGGCATCCCGCAGCGATCTCTATAATGACCGAAGGCGCCATGTTCAAATCAGCCAATGGCTGATAGATGGGCATTCTGCGAAGAATTATCGAGCGTCTTCCGTCATTTGTCGAAGGAACAGAAAGCAATTTTTAGCTGACTTTGATAATTTATTGTGAGTTCCAGGTCACGTGTTTTAATATAAAATTTCGCTCGTGTGTTCTCGGGAGCCTCTACAGCGTTTTCTCACCACGCTAAAAAAGTGTTGCAGGACCCCCTTACACAGTCAATTAGGCATTAAATAGTTTTTTCAGCTTTTCAATAAATATTCATAGCATTCAGTGTATGTCAGTGTATTCGCGAAATTATTAGTTTTGGTTATATGACACATTTGGGCGTGTGTTAAAGAACTCCAGGTGGTCGAAATTTCCGGAGCCCTCCACTATGGCGTCTCTCATATTCATGTGGTGGTTTTGGGACGTTAAACCCCAAAATCAATCAATCATTAGTTATGTAACGACCACCAACGGGCCACAAACTCAGTTTATGTGACTACACGAAGCATGCGTTTTTTTAGGTTGATTACTGATTCCTTCTGTAATAATGAGGAATGTTTATAAATATATTGAGAGACACTCCGGCTAAATAGTTTGTTAAAGTTATGCACTCCTTCGAATGGATGGATGCGAAACTATATATGAAGTCCTGATTGGCACGACTCACCGCACAGCGGGCCGCTGCCACGTTGGGACAGTCAAGTTCAGCCCGACTGCCGCATTGTCGGCATGCAGCAAGGAAGCCATAAGGCTAAGACAAAAAAGTGCTACTTCACTCAACATATTAGCTAACATTCATTCAAGAGACTGTGTTGCTGGACTACTAACAATTGATGTAGGCGAGCACCTACCAATCTATTTCTTTTGTTTGCTGCCAAATACGCAAGTGAAACGCAAAATCACAGTGCCAGCTCTACGAAGTATTTCTTGACAAATCTAGAGCGGGTAGGAATAAAAAAATTTCAATTACCTCGTGAAATTGGAAACACAAATGTTCAAGAAAGCTGTAGATTGATGGAAGGCTACTGAAAACAATTTAGACAAAATATGAAAGGTACCATGCTTTAGTTCAGTAAAGGAACTTGTAGGGTATGGTTGGAGTTTCAAAACTACCAAGCTAACATTACCGCCGACTTAAAGTGCGTGAGGGGAATATATTATGAAAGGTTATTTGCAAAAACTAAAAAGAGAATGAGTCTAAGAACATGTGAGATGAAGTAATAATCCAATTTCAGGAAGAAAAAACAAGCCCGATCACTATGCATTCAGATTAATACAAGTATACTCATGTGACAGTGAAGCTTCGAATAATATGACTGGGTATTTTTCGACTAGTGCAGAATACAAGAAATGACAGCAGTGTAGTTCCTTGTGTTACATTAAAAGAATACAGTCTTACAAACTTCGTGTTTCTGTACCCAATCACATAAAAGAAAATAGGACAATTAATAACACAGATTAACAATAATGCAGCAACTGGTTAACACTATCAAGGCAACTAAAATACATAGCTGATATATTAGCTCCAATCATTGTTTATTTATTATACCGAATATTCAAACTCGAACGAACGGTCAATTTCCGTTCGTTCTGTTTTATATATCTGAGAATGCAATACGAAGACGTTCGTAAGAATTATTTAACTAGTATAGCGTGTTTAATACGGCCCTGTGTGGTTTCGAAGAAATAATAAATACGTCTTTGAAGCAGTTTACTGATGGTTTAAACATGAACTAATTAAAAACGCCAAACATAGCCTGTACTTACTCGATTTGTTTATAAATTTAGTAAGGCATTTTATTGAATATTCCATGAAGTACTAAGGTGTAAACTTAGCACGACGTAGCTGGTGTGATTGTTTAGTTAATGAAATGCCGTTTAACAAAGTGCCATCAATACGTTTGCATACGCAGCACATCCCGTTGCATAAAAATGACAAGAGAAGCACCGTAAGGGCCAATAATTGGCTTTCCACTGTTCATAATTCATACAAACTACCTAAGTGATACCCATGTTCTTTCAAGGTAATGTATGCAGACAACGCTAACATATTCATCAGCGTCACATCCATTCTAGAGCTGTAAATGAGGCTAAACACTACCTGCAAAAAGAGATTGTGTATTTCGATAATATAATAAGTATCGGTTGCTACTCATTTTCTTGAAACATTTAAACATTACTACCCATGGGTAGTAACTGCTAGGGTAGCAACAGTTACTAACTTATAGTAGTAAAAACAAAGGTAGTAACTGTTACCACCCTCGCCGTTACTAACTGCGCTTACTACCAGGGCTGTAACATATGTGGCAAACCATTACTACCCCAAAGTTAACAAGTACTACTACCTTTTTTCTAAGAGTGTGTAGCGGGGTCATACCTTGGTCAGTAAACTCTCTTTTTTGTTCAACAATAAGTGGTCAAATCTCTCTCTCTCTCCTCTCTGTGTTCCTGTTCATTTTGTGGGCAATGAGTATTAGGACAGAATACCAACATGACCCAAACTCAAGTTCTTTCAAGTTATGCCCCTGTTCCTTTGATCTTCCTTAGTCCACATTGAAAGATTCATTGTAGATTAATGAAAACTGCACTGATATCATCACTTTTGTTCTATTTGGTTGCATATTTCGCGATAAAATAAACTGTGTGGCTGTTTTGGCTGGTTTTATCTTAAATTCTGGCTCTTTTTGGAGTCAACCAAACGGAAACCCTGCTTCAGCTTAGCGCAAATAGTATTGTACAAGTTAAAATGTTGAAGATAGTCTTTGTAACCAACCATTTCTTAAATTGATTTAGTACCACAAACCAGTTCGCGAGCTGTTACGCTTCTTTTAAATGCGAAGCATTTCTTGGTGAACTTCAGTGGCTTTGAGCGTATCTATCTATCTATCTATCTATCTATCTATCTATCTATCTATCTATCTATCTATCTATCTATCTATCTATCTATCTATCTATCTATCTATCTATCTATCTATCTATCTATCTATCTATCTATCTGTCTATCTTAGCCGCCTACGACATTTAACTCTCCTGACTATATTGTTAGTGGGACGTATACCTAAATTCATATGGCATAACATGACTGAATGACAAACATAGATGATAAATCATAATAATAAAATTATGACTTATCTGCCACGAGAGACATGGTGTGCATGTTATGGGCTTGGTGCTCTTGCGGCCCTTTCGTTATCTTGGTATATACCGACATTGGTATCACGAGACACATGTTTGACTGATATCATTGACTGGGGGCAATATCAAAATTATGAGATTTATGTCAGCTACAGCATGACTTGCATGCCATGCTCATGGTCGTTTCCTTAGCTTGACACAAACCAAAATTGGTTATGGGTGTGTAGAACATAAATCAGAAGTGGTATTATGAAATGCATGGCATTTCATGTGCAACATTACTTGCATGCCACGCTCATGGCACACTTGCGGCCGTTTCGCTAGCCTGATACACACCATAATTGGTTTCGCGAGATGTGACTGTATGACGAGCATGCGTGACAAGTCGTAATAGGACAATAACGACATTCATGTTATGTACAGTCTGACTTGCATGCCACAATCATGGTGAGCTCACGGTCAGTTCGCCGGCTTGATATACATTGAAATTAATATTGTACCACTTTACTGTATGACAAACATAAATTACATGTAATAATATGTAAATGATGACATTAATTTCATGTACAGCATGATTTTGTTCTTGCTAGTTGCTTCGAATTACATCAGTTACCACAACGCGTGGGATCTGCCAGTTTTTTGTACTCAGTTCCAAAACTGATTCAACTAGAGTTTTATTCACACGTGACCTCACAGCTGTGCTCTCAACTGGGAAAAAGGTATAGGAACCTCTACTTATATCCTTGTATTAGGCTGGTTATCTTGCCAATTGGGTTTAGACACCACAGCACACGACATCAGAAGCCTCTTGAGTAATGTGTCCACCTATCAGAAGGTGTATGGTGTATACATAAGGGAAACTTTGTTCTTTGTTGAGGGCTTCTGCACTTTAAAGTCTTTTTGAGTGGGCGCGTCAGCAACACCTTTTGAAAATGCAGTGCAATGACGTCTTAATCGTGTGCGAGGAGAACAAAGCGTCTGTGCAAACGAGGACACCGAGAAATGTCACTCAGAATGGTCTTTTAATCTCAGCGTTAGGATATTAACTTTTTGCATTTGTCTAGTTTAAAAAGTTTTCTGTCTAGCGTGGATGGGCGGAAATTTTGTTTTGTAGGCTGATGCTGTAGTTTGTGATAGTTTTCTTTCTTACGAATGCTGATGGTACAGAGTTTACCATCGATTTCGCGAATAAAAAAAAGTAATAAGCGAGTAGTTTTGGAAAAATAGAGGTATGTCTTACATCGGCATAATGAATGCCGGCAAAGTCGTTCAATGAGTTTGGTTCATGCAAGTCTTGTCGCGCATGATATGTGGCGATTTCCATATTACCACTTATATTTTACGTTCGTCATACAGTCGTGTCACGTGTTGTTTCATTCAAACGAGATCTTTCGCCACTTATTTGAAAATGAGTAATGCTTGTTACAAAAAAAAATTGTACGGTGTGGTGTAATTGCGAATAAATTAATACTACTGTCGCAACTTTTAAACACAGAAGCGCTCTTGTCTCTTTAATGAGTAACTCCTTTTCATAAACCTCAACCTCTCCACAGCAAAGTGGTTCAAACAGAACAGAACATACATGCTTGGGTTGCCGGCTTAGGGACAACGCAAGTCGTCCACCAAGTTGTTAGGAAACAGCCTTAGAGCTATACAAACGTAAAAAAAATAGGGCAAGTGAATGGTTATCCTGCCTCCTTTTCACCAGGTGAACCAGCTAATGCTAATAGGAAGGTTTGATCATTGCCAGTAGAATAAGACAAAGTCACTCGATTATGCCATGCCAATTAAAAATTAATTGTGTGATACATCACCGTACGAATAGTTTTATTTTTGTACCTACGTAACTTGCGACGTAATAATTCACACGCTTTTATTTCGCCTGGAAGACATGGCATGTGGCACAGAACAAACTCAAGGAATGCTGTCCCCCCCCCCGCCCACAAAAAAGAAATGATGAAGATGAAGAACGCCATGTTATGATGGTTACATCCAAGTGATTCAGTGCCTTATAAATACCCACTATATGGTGGCTGAAAAGGTAGCCGAGAAGGCTTTCCAGAGCGACATCTCCCGACCTCAAAAGCGACGTGGCATGTGTTATACGACGGAATAAAGCTTGGCACTAAAGTGCTGATTGAATGACTACATAACCTTAGAATGGGCAAAGACAAACGCTAAGGAAACGTTAGAGACAGTGACCTAGGATATAATCAGATAAGTGTGGCGTTTTCGGTGAAGCGTGCGTATGTATGTATGTATGTATGTATGTATGTATGTATGTATGTATGTATGTATGTATGTATGTATGTATGTATGTATGTATGTATGTATGTATGTATGTATGTATGTATGTATGTATGTATGTATGTATGTATGTTCTCACTGTTTGACAGACAAAAATACTTCGGTTTGTGCGTATGTTAGGAGCACTATTCCCGTGCCCTGAACTGTGCTTTCTGGGTGTTGTTGCAACATATTCCTTTACTACTGATAACTGCATTGATTAGAAGCATTATGACAAGGACTAACTTCAATTACCACAAATGAAATGGGTGGCGAAAAGCCGCGCTGATGAATGAAATTATACATAAGGGCGAAATTAATCATGCCGATAATGTAAGTGGAAAGGCAACAGTGAGACTTGACTGATTCATTGCTTGATTGGGCTTTGGTTCAAATCAACGCAGAATGGAGGTGTTGTGGATGGCCTGCGTTATTCCTTACCAGATGTAGTCTTTTACAGATGCATGCGAGGATCGCTGAGCTTTTTGTTTTGTCGTGCTGAGTTCCAGCAATTAGAGTCGGACAATCAATAATTGAAAGGCAGGTGCGGTAGATTGAAAGTGAGCGACTGAACGCAATCTTTTCTTTTTCTTTTTTTTGTATGGGCGGAGGAGTGTCTTTTTCCCGAAAGCAGTAGCGGAAAAGCCTGCGCCACATGCTCCGCGGCCGGTGGCACGGAGCGCCCGTGGAGGCGAAGTGGCAAATAGGGGAACCAGCTGCGGAACGTGTGCTGGGCATGCGGAATGCGAGCGTTTCGCACAACACGGCGCACGGGCACTGAAACATACGGGAGGGCAGTGCGGACAATGGATGGAAGACGGGCGTCTAGACTACGCGTTCTGCTGCGCGCCGGCACAGCGGAGAGAAGGACGGGCGAGGGAACCGCTAAATCGGGATCCGGATACAAGGAGGCGGTATTAATAACGGAGACCGGTTTTTCACTTCTTTCGGGGGAGCATCGTCCTTGCGAAGAATTAAACAAAAGCTCGCCGAACCGTTCGGTTGACACGTCGGCAGCAGGAAGTTGAAGCCGCTCCGTCGGAAGTGAGTTTAGAAGCCGCTCTGCGCCAGGCATGTCTTCGACCTTGTCCGGCGGCGCGTTCCCGTTCGGACATTGGCAACGTGACGGAGTCTCGTCCTACGAGCTCCGAAATGGACACGCGCGCTGGCGGACACTTTCCCGTGCCCCGCCGCTCGCTTCTTGATTCGTACAGCACCAGATAGCTTACATGCAGTGAAAGATTTACGACAGCACGAAAATAAAAGTAATGTTTAGGGATATTTCCGAAATTGGGCATAGTTTGTGACAGAATAAAATAAAAAATGCAAAAAATCGAAACTATTTAGTCCGTACGAATGACAGAATACCCGTAAGCGAGTCATATCCACGTGTGTTCCTTAACACTCGTTATAGACTTTCTCCTGCCGGATGCCGCTATTCGGCATTTCTACTTTTCGCTGTGAAGGGAAGATTGCTTGAAAGGATTGTGTCTCTTTACATCCCAATATGAAGAGCAGACTACTCGAATTGATGTTACAAATATAACGAATAGATGTTGAAAACACACACACATACACTATAGGCGTTTTGATTTCGGGGAGAGCACCTCCTTGAGATGGTCATTTTTCTTCCTATGCCTTGGCGAAAAAATTTCGGGGAGGGGGGAGGCTGGTTCATTCACACTCACCCCAGCGAAGGGGGGGGGGGGGGCACAGGCATCAGCTTTTCGCGGTGACGTTACTATCAGCGGTAGTTTGAGCAGACTGTGTACATGTATATAAAAGTCTCTCTGAAACGATATCACTGCGGTAACGTGTCTTCCATTGTTTGCAATCTTGCAGCCGACATTTTCCTTTACGTCAACAGATTCAGCCTGCATCATAGATATTTCATGTATACACTGTTTTAGCTAGCACGTGCAGTCATGTTTGAAGAACTTACGCCGACGGGAAGAGGAGAAGCCTCGTACCACACAAAATCTCGAGTGATCGGTTCACTAGTTGTGAAGGGATGAACTCCGCTCTTGTTCAGAGCATAGTTCACCATAATCAATTTCTCAGGACGCGTGAACTCAAACGAGAACTTCCAGAATATGCTACACGAGTTTACTCACGCTGTAATGTGCACCACCCGTGCCTGTTGGTTGCCTGTTTCGGGAAATCTGATGTGAGTCGCGGGAATATCACTGCTGGCGTCAATTCCTTCGCATTCATTCCTGTTTGTGGTATGATATCGCTACGCAACAGATACTACCAGCCTTCTCTGGGGGCGCAAGACGTTTCAAGCGCAGACTAAGATACTGTGCGAGCACGACCTTACCGGCACTTGAAGGGAAGTGTAGGAGATGCATATCCGCGAATATTTCTGCTAGGGAGAAATGAGCGCTAGTGTTTAAGGTGGAACGTTGCCAGCCAACATGTATTCTCGGCGAAGCACTCGTTAATCGCATTCAGTGTCACTGCCCGAAATTTGCTGAGCACGTAGCTTCTTAGCGATCTGAAGTCAGTCCCTTTAAATACGCTGCATACGCGTATTGCTCTGTAGTTCGTGTTCGGTGTCAATCAGCGCCCTTCTATGAGACTAGATGGCCGTGCCGAAATGCCGTAAATTAACGCTTGATGATTATTTCTCGAAAGGCGACGCTTCTTCCTGTGCACACTCGACAACTGGCGAAAGATGTACAGCATCTAAAGAAACGGTTCGCAGCTGTAGTTCTGCACTGCCTGAATACCACTTGTGTGCAGAAAGAACTGAAAACTGATTTGAGCATGATGCATGCACGGAAACCGCGATTCCTGACAACGACATTGGTCTTGATGTGTTTAACGCGGGCCAAGACTAAGAGTTGCAGGACGACGAGAATAGGTGACGTTTGCTACGCCATAGAAACCATGCGCTGACTACAGTTTTTCCTCAGTTAATAAGCGTTGAGTGAAGTTCGCTCCTCACGGGTAATAAATGCTTTCCATGCTGGTGTATTCCAAATATCAGAAGGAAGCTCTTTGCCAAAAAAAAATGCGCACATGTCTTGCAAACATTATTCACTGTAACATCACCTAGGAATAATATTGTTATAGTAGCACCGTTTAATTTCTAAATCATGTCAGCGCAACGTGAGGAAAAGAAAAGATGGGTAAATGGCGAGAGAGAGGTTGAACCCCCTGACCCCCCCCCCTCTGGCTACGCCACTGCCCGGTGCATATGTATACAGTGAATTCCATCCTCGTTAAAGATCCTCAGGTGGGTAAAATTATTACGAAGTTTCCACTTCAGCGTACTTCATAGTAAGGTTGAGGTCTTAGTATATTCAAATGTGAGCTAGCCTTGAAAGCGTGCCTAAGTTTAAGCCCGTAAAGTGGCTAACAAAATCGCATATACACGTTTCGTAGTAAACTGATGCTGTGAGCAATTTTAGGCACTCTTCCATGCGGAATGGGTTTCATAATTCTTTTGTTGATGTGTTGACATCTCCGTTGAACTCCAGAAAATTGAAGCCTGTCTTTTTACTCCCACCATAATCTCACCCGACAGTTCAATCAGCTTTAAGTTGCGATTCTCTGTCATCATCTGTACGTTGAGCAATCAGAATTTTTCATAAAATTAGCTTTGTATTAATTGTTCCAGAAGCTCCCATGGCAACATTACGGAGTCTCTGGTCCGAACGTGAAAATCGTCTTGTATGTAGTCGCTTTAGTAAGCCATATTCTCAAGTATGGCAGCTGCTGCAATCGTCACAATCTGACGATTCTTTATCTTACTGAATTTAGATGGGTGAGGATGCAACAGACGGTCCATTACTTTGATGAACTACTGAAGGAATTTGTCTTCGATTTCAATTTATTTTAGATAAATCAGTGCGCGCGTGTGTGCACACTATTTTTTCCGTGTGTCTTGAAATTACCTAAATTCCCGAGGTCCTTTGTTATCCTTTCATGAGATCGTTTCTCACTATGAAGGGTAATGCAGACTCTTCCCGCCCCCACACCCAAATATATGCAAAGCTCAAGCGATCACGCCTGGGATGCTTCAGACTAGGCCATGTGCCTGTTGAGGCTTGCTAAGCGGCATTAACAGTGATATCGAGCCACAGTGCCCGAATTCTGAGGAGGCATTTAGCACTCTAGCGGACAAGCTCTGGCAGTGTCCTGCGTTGTGGTACACGTCATGCATTTATGAGCAGTACTGGTAAGACGCCATCGCCAATACAGCAAGCGCGAGTCTTGCTACCGGCTGGACTATGGTGCAGGTTGGCGTTTACACACGCTAACAGCAGTAAGAAGAGGTCCCTCTGCACTGAATAATCAGTAAACGGCTATCCTGAAGGCCCGTGTATGAGCGGAAAGACATGGCGTCGCGATATCGACATCGGAGCAGCCAGTCGCGTACCGAGGACCCCAGCGGGTCCTTCACAGCTAGTCCCTTCGGACCTCATTAAAGTTCTTTGTCTCTCTATCTGGTTTCACTGAGGCAAGCAATGCGGAGGAAAAGGGGCGTGCAGTAGCATCGCTTGAGGGTCTTAGTTGTGGTCTACTTTCCTCCCCAAATGATCAAAGAACTGCTACATCAACTGGATCCGCTCATGCTTCCGAGATTGGGGAGTGCACGCTTTTCTGCGAGTTTACAAGCTCGCTCAAGGCCACTGTATACGTAGATGTCAGCTCGTGTACTTCTGTACTAGGCACATTGAAAGTTTCATTGATAAATATATTTTATCCTTTATCCACTAAGCAAAGAAACAGCACTAGCTGGCTCATTTGTAGATGTTTTCATTCGGGCCCCTGGTTCTTGCGCTGGACATAGCACTGCAGGACGTCCTGTGAAGCTTCATTGTTTTTGAGATGACATTGGAAAGAAACAGCCCTATGCCAGGACGTATGGGCTAGTTTTAATCATAAGACAATGAAGTGACTTTCCGCTGTTCCTTGAAGGACAACCTAACGAGCTTTTCACACAGTATAGCAACGCAAATGTAGGCTCTAGTGATATTCGCTGTTCAAATATTTCTCATCACCACAAACTTCTTTTTACACTAGCAGACAACTTCCTTCGAACTCCGTCGTGCGCTGTCATGTGAACACACTGCGTGCTTTATGCGTGCTTGACTTTATTGTAGTTATGCCACATACGTGAAAGCATATCGTGTTCCAGTGTTATCTCCTTATGAAAAGACTGAAAAGACCTTACTGCTGATTGTTTGCGTAATTTATATGAGTTGAACTTTAGCGTGATGTTAATGGATGCTTTCATGTCTCTAGACTCATTTGTGTTGCAATGTTAATTAAATAAATAGCTGGTTCTATATAAAGATGCCAACATCTCCTAACACCTTACAGTAAAGAGAAAGACTAACGTTGCACCCTAATTTAGGCTAAAACATGACTTTATATTCAGGGCGTTATCAAGATTTCACTACAGTGTACACAACGAAATATTATCATAGTTTATTCTTGCTGTCGAAGAAAATGACCATTTCATCCGCATATTTATTGTTTTGTGATAATCGAGAGTCAGAGGGGTTTAACCAGAAAAACCTTCCTCACAGAGTGGCGTACTGCACTACAGGCACGTAGGCTAGGGAGAACACAGCCCTCCCCTCTCCCAAAACTCGTCCGGTCGGCCATATTCTCCGACGGCAACATTTTTTTTCGTTTTGCCATGAAAACTCTTTCGAACTATTAGGCCATGCCCCCTACCACCACCTGAAAAAAAATTCTGGCTACAATCCTGCTGCACTACGCAACTTCTCTTCTATGGACTATGGCCGCCGGGCAGTGAGACACTGCAATTGTGCTGTAATTTTACGTTAAATCACTGACAGTTTAAAGTACAACAATATTTCTGATACTACTACGTACTAATGCAATTAACATTAACAACGGACTTTGATCACCTTTTTTCTATCTAAAACCACTACGCGGTAATGTCAAGGTTTTGTGTTTGCTTGGCCCACTACGTGTCTGCTGGCTACTGTCTAAGGTAGTAAACATATTGTTTCACTTGAAGATGAACAAGTGTCTTCTAGATAAAAGGCACCAGGCTAGTTTTCTATGTTCTGGTCAATATCTTAGGAAATTCCTGGGAACCTGGTCTTCAGTTTTGCGGTCCTTGATATGGAGCTTCATCCAGGTCCGTACAGCGAGAAATCATCGTGGCTGACCTCAGCTGGTAGGGGACAAGCTTGCTCATTGATGCCGAAGACACTAAGCTGTATACTCAGGGTCAGATACATTCAACTGGAGGCATGATAACGCAGACCGCTTCCCCTCATCCTGGTCCAAGGAGCCCTCATGCAATCTTCGAATGCCGAACAGGCAAGCACTATACGTTTGCCTGAGAAGTCGACAGTGTAAGAAGCTTAAGGACGCCATGGCAAATACGCAGAAAAATGTTCACGCACTTTGTGCTATTCCCGTATGTGCACTCAATAGACTGCGCCGAATCATGGTGCTAGGTAGCATGAAAATCCATCTCTTCCTCGCAAAGGCAATGCTGCCACAGCTGTGTAATTTATCATATTGCTTTGGTAATTTCCGACACGACTATGACAACTATTATCAAGCCAGAAGGCACAGGGTTGGTTATCAGTGTGTAATACGGGCCGCTTGAAGTCGATTTTGCAGAGGATACTGTTCATCATCTTATGCCAAAGAAGGTCACTTGCGACCCACCGTTCGTCTATTCCTATCAAGGCTACTTCAATGCTCTCAGTGCTTGACGGTCGGAGATGTCAATGGTGTTTGCCGCAATAGACTATTTTACGGATGACATTAAGGACAGCCATAATGGGTTGTTAACCTTTGCGTTTTGCATCCTAAAAACTAAACGAACAGTGATACGGTAGATGCATTCACACTAAAAAGGTTGGGTTGGTGCATACGATGTTTCATGGTGATATTATTTCACATCATGATATACAAAAACAAAAAAACATCGGCTTAACAATTGAAGACTGCGGCGCCCCAGATGTCTTAGAGGTAATAGTCTATATATTCACTATATTGTTCCTGGTGCCCTGAACCTCACGCTGCAGACACTTGCCACGCTACTGTTCCAAATCAGCGCTGTTGTAATGATAGCCACGGTGCCCAATCTTGGCTCTGATATAAATGAAGGAGTTACAGGTGTCAAAACTAATGCCCGGGTGTGCTTCGTCACACAGCAATACTGCTGGAACTGCATGGCGTAGCCGTCGTCGTCTTAGAACGTTGTTAAAGAAAGTGGTGACTCAAAAGAAAAACACGTCTTCTCTTGTAGGTGTAACGTCATCCAGTGAAGCCGCAAAAGGGTTCGATAGCTATCGAACGTGAAATGAGAGATTTCTTTTTGTAAGAAAAAATGAATGGCCCCTGTGAGTTGACAGCTTCACGAAGAGGATAAGTACGTGCTGTTCACTTTGCTTTCTATTACGGCCGTTCAGAAGCTGACCGTCAAGTTGTGCCAATGTTGCGCCACCTCATGGATTCCATTTGAACGATCCTGTTAAACCTGAGAACAGCAACTGCTCCGTGTGCACTGAATGTACCAGGGGCCCTATAGGCCCAGTACTATAGACTCTCTCCAATAAATATATCAAGCTATCTCCCATCCGTTCAGATGGCGGTCAAGGCATCACCAGTCGTCGAGCGTTTCACTAGACCAATAACCGAGTTCTGCGTGAACCTACATGAGTGACTGTAGGTTCATGACTGTAACTCTGATTAGCACTGCTGAGTGAAGTACTCTACTGTGAGTGTCCATGTGTGTTGTTTCTGTATGTCTCTCTTTCTCCTCACATTTCTTATTTACCTAATCTCTCTAACGTGTTTCATTGTGTCGGGTAGTAAGCAGGATACTTATTCGCGCCTGGCTCCTCACTTTTTCTTTCATCTCTGGTCTGTCGGGGTGTGGGCCGAATAGGCAATTTATACTTAAATATCGCTAAGTTAAACACTGTCCACCAAACCACAACCAATATTGAATTAACAATTACCAAAAAACGTATGACCCACAACAGGGATGCTTACTGCATAACATCGATAATTATCTCTAACGAATGGACTCTTGTTGATTTTCCCGAATTGAATATACCATTTAAGGAACGCACTCAGACTGTATATTATTTACGATTAACATGTATGTAACCGGCTCTAACGTAGCCTACCTTCCCATATCCTTTAATAAATAAATAAATATATTGATGAATATTTGGTAGTCTGTGTTTCATAATATTGCAGTATAAGGTGCCTGGATCGAAGCAGTAAAATCCAAAGTGTGTCTCCCTATCCCTGCGCCTCATTCATCAGCTCTCCAGTTTACTCAGGCAGCGTAACAAACAAACAAACAAACAAACAAACAAACAAACAGCTATAAATTAATAACGAGATTAGACTGCAACAAAATTAATATTATTTTCTGCCTCACGGGAAATGGCCGATATATCAATTCCATTCAATTCCATTCTGCCCCGCCGCGATGGTCTAGTGGCTAAGGTACTCGGCTGCTGACCCGCAGGGCGCGGGTTCGAATCCCGGCTGCGGCGGCTGCATTTCCGATGGAGGCGGAAATGTTGTAGGCCCGTGTGCTCAGATTTGGGTGCACGTTAAAGAACCCCAGGTGGTCGAAATTTCCGGAGCCCTCCACTACGGCGTCTCTCATAATCATATAGTGGTTTTGGGACGTTAAACCCCACATATCAATCAATCAATCAATTCCATTCAATTTTTATTTCATCCCAGTATATATCTTAGAAAGTTGTCAAAGTATCATAGTTGAGATTGAATACAACGTGAATGAAATTGTACCGAAAAGTACTCGAAATAAATAATTCGCCTTTCGAATATTCCTTGCAAATGTTCAATAGTACAAACGAATAGTACAGAGTAGCGAGAAAAACAAGCGCTGGCTAAAACTGCCATTCATTTACACAAGAAATGTGTACAAGGAAAATTTTCGGCGACAGGATTATGTGTGTGAAGAGAAAGGTTAATTCAGTTAAATTTTATTCGTAACTAAAATAGTGAGCAAATTTCTCAAGCTTTATTTTTTAGAAAAAATATCTGTGATGCCTGTGTGATATAATCATCCACATCACATTTAAATAGCGAGATTTTGTTCAGCGAGAAAGCGCTTTAGTTAATCTTTCTTCTATCTCTGTAGCGTTTTCCTTGCGTAAAATTTTTTTGGTGATAAAATGACAGTTTCAGTCTTCTCTTGCTTGTGTCCCGCTCTATGTGCTGTTGGTTTGCGTTCAGAAATAGTTCAACTGAATCTATACTAAGTAGCCCGCATATCTGCACTCCTTTCAAATAGGTTTCAGTAAAAAAGAAAGACACCCTTTTTTACTTTTACTGAAAAGCGGGGTGAAGGCTAAAAGAAATCTCGATACACACGCATTATTCGGGTGAACGACAGACGGGGCTGACTTGACGTGAAAAGAGCTGGCATAAATACCGCAGCTGCTCTGAACGAGAACTTGGTGCACAACCTTGAAATTGTCGCTCTCAGGGACGATCTCACCGACGAACACAGCCAAATGCATGTTGAAGGCTTCGTATATATATATATATATATATATATATATATATATATATATATATATTGTAAAGCAACGTTTTGGCTGCAAGACACTTCTTTTACTCGCGGAGCCTCTGCCCCTAACACAAGTCAAACTGATGATGATGAGTACGTACCTATGATAAATTGACGCGTATGACTAATATTTACACTTATTTTTCCCCCACGCTTAAGCGGCCAGCCCGGACGCATCTTGCGGAACGTCGAATGAATGGCTTCAGACGCGGTACGTGGACAATCTTTGAACCACGACAGCGACGATCCGAAGAAGGGTCGGTGGGAGTGACACAACAGTTCACTGATGACGTTTGTTCATTGACTCTATACGGTCCAATGAAGCATGACTGAAACTTGCCGCACAATCCTGGAGTACGAAAGGGCGTCCAAAGCAACACTTCATCCCCCGGACTGAAGAAGACGTCGCGAAGAAAGCTGTCATAGATCTGCTTGCTATTTTGCTGATTGGCTTCTGTATTATGGTAAGCTCGTTGCCGAAATTCTTTGAGCCTTGAGATGAACTGCTCTGATACGGTTGCCGAGGTGTTATTTAGGAAAGAAACGTCGATGCTGAATGTCGGTGAACGGCTGTACATGAGGTAGAAAGGAGAGTAGCCAGTAGTTTTTTGAACACCTGTGTAATGGGCAAACGTCACAAAAAGCGAAATTGTATCTCAGTTGTTGTGGTTTGGTGCGATGTACATCGATAGCATGTCTGTTAGTGTCCGATGAAATCTCTCTGTCAGCCCATTAGTTTGGGGTTGGTAGGCGGACGTCGTCTGATGTACTGTGCCTCAGGCTGTGAGCAGGCTTTCAATTATGGTGAACAGAAACGTCTTGCCACGATAACTCAGGAGGACGCGAGGTGCACCGTGACGCAGTACAATGGCGTTCAGAAAGAAGTCTGCGACGTCTGAAGCAGAACTTGTGCGTAGTGCAGCAGTCTCTGCGTACCGTATCAGGTGATCGACAGCAGTCACAATCTAACTATTGCCTGCTGGCGTGATTGGGAGAAGTCCAAGTAGCTCTATGTCAACGATGGCGAAAGGTGGCTTGGGACTCGGTACTGGTTGCAGGCCAGCAGAATGCGTAGTTGGTCGCTTTCACCGTTCACACAGATGGCAATATGCAACGTACTTGGCCACGTGGGTAGAGACGCCAGGCCAGAAGAAACGTTTCGTGATGCGGCTTTGTGTTTTTTGAGACCTCAAGTGTCCTGCACATGGGTCGTCGTGAAAGCCTTCGAGGACTTGGGGACGTAGAGAACGCAGGAAGTACTGGTACCCAGTGGTGTCCATCAGCAGTGTAAACGTAACTATGGAGCACATTGTCATCGAGCTTAAATTGCCGTGTGTATCTAGGCGTCTGCATCTTGGTGTCTTTTGCCGCACCTGTAGATGGCGTCCAAATCGTACTCTTTCTAGGTGGAGCACTGAACGACCGAGGGGACCACACAAGCTTCGCAGAGACGATAGCCAAATAAGGCGTGATGGTCTGTAATAACTGTGAAGTGGTGTCCGTAAAGATATGGTCGAAATATTTGTATTGCCCAAACGACAGCGAGGTACTCCTGCTCAGTTATGAAGTAGTTCTGCTCAGCAGCCGTAAGATCACGACTAGCATACACATTAACTCTTTGCCGTGAAGTGGCATCCCGCTGTAAAAGAACTGAAAAAATGCCATGGGCGCTCGCGTCAGTGTGCAGATATGTAGGTGCGTTTTCGTCGAAGTGACACAGAACAGGGCCAGATGTTATATCATGCTTGAGGGCTTGAAGGGCGCGCTCACAGTCGTCGTTCCAAGCGAAGGTAGATCCTGATGTCAGCAGCTTGTGCAGTGGCGACGCTATGGCAGCAAAATGACCTACAAAACGAAGGAAGTAGGATGCCAGGCCCAGGAAACTTCGTAGTTGTTTTTCAATTTCTGGCCGAGGGAGGCTTATCATGGCTGCAAGCTTGTCAGGATCCGGCCAAACGCCATCTTTGCTGACAAGGTGGCACAACACCTTGATGCTGTTGTTGGCGAAATGGCATTTTTGTGTTTAGCTAAAGTCCAGCAATAGAAATACACGTAAAAGCTTCGTCCTAACAATCAAGATGTTGACGAAAAGAAGAGGAGAAAATAACTATTTCATCCAGATAGCAGAGACGTGTTTTCCAGCCGCGTAGAACTGCCTCGTAGAACTGTGTCAATCATGCGTTCAAACGTGGCAGCGGCATTACATAAACCGAATGGCATGACATTGAATTCATACAGCCCGTCTGGTGTTGCAAAGGCAGTTTTTGTTTGCCCCCTTCGTGCATAGGTATTTGCCAATAACCAGACCGTAGGTCGAGGCTGGAGAAAAATTCAGAGCCTTGCAGAGAGTCTAGTGCGTCATCCTTAGCCTTCTTGTCTGTAAATCCCATTAGTATTGTGTCAAAACACGAAAAAAACGAGCCCTTAACTATACGCTTCTTTCCCCCCTCACACACACACACACACACATACTTATATATATATATATATATATATATGGAGCGCCAGCGGACCTAGCTAATCAACCTGGGCTTGAGTTTTTGTGCTTGTAAGGATGCAGAGCTTTCACTTAAAACGGTTACATAGGAGCTATATAGCAAATAAGAAATGTCGAATATATGTCCGAGCAAAATTCCACTCAAAAGCGGGAGGCTATGGTGAGCTGCATTTCCCGAAGTACTAGCTTCAGTTTTTGCTGCGTCTACCACGTCAATTCCACGCTGTTTTTTTTTCTTTAGACCATAAAGGTGCTTGCGTCTACGTCTTAATATATGCTTAGTGTCATTCAAAAAAGAAGACACGTGCTCTACATACTGAACTACGCCTCAGACGTTTTCTTATCACACTTTTACATCGGCTTACTTCTCTACTGCCGATAATAGCGTTCTCACGTGGACTGCATAAGCCACCAGGACATGTGTTGAGCCAGTTAATAAGTATTGCTGCTGTATACGTATCCAGGGGGGAAATGGTTATCATTGTCGAATTATTGTATAATTTTATTGAATCGTGATTTGATTCAGAAGATAATCTTGTACTGCATTGTAAACGTCGAAAATCACCATAATAACCCATCAGCCACCGTAGTAGAGCCGCAGTGCCGGGTAGGCTATACGCACAGTAAAGTTCTTGTGAAGCACTGAACGTTCTCAACTCCCCACTCAATTCTTGAGCGTGCTAGAGATGCGTTGAGAAAAACTTTGAATCAAATAACCATTGAGTTGACGGTTCAGATAGAGTAAAACTGGTTGGAAGAAGAATATACGCGTATTTTAGAAAATGCATACAGGTTTCACACCCGACTAGTTAATCGGAACTCTTCTTTAGGCAATAACAATGAATGCGTCGAATGCTTTATTTTAACGCTCTTTGGTACCACATAGGATACGTTCGCACCTTCAAATGTTCTGTACCGCGCAATGATACGTCGCGACAAGAAAGCGTAGGTTCCCGCCTGTGGCCTTAATTTAATTTTAACGAGTGCTGCGAGACGTGAAGAACGTTCAACATTTTTTTTGTCTAAAACTGCGCCTTAACGAAGAAGACATCAAAGTCGATAATCCAAGAGATGAAGTCGATATACACTGCCCGAATGAAAAGCATGACCAGGAAGATGAGAGATAAACTTGACCGGGATTCAGGAACATGTCCATTTAGCGCTGTCTCTGTCGACTACTGCCGTGGCTGGTCGAAATTGAATGGTAAATACGATACAAATAATCATATCTGACGAAAAATCCAGGTACCAAAAACAACTCCCGGTTATGCGTAGCGGAGACCCACTGAGACGTACTGGTTACATTTCAATGTAGTATTGCAAACCTGTGGCTTCCTAGGGTGTTTTATATTTAGCAATTGGGTCCCATGTGTATCCTATGAGCGGGGTTCAATTGCTCTTGGAAACCGCATGCTTTGCACTGTGATACTACAATTTTACCAGAATGTCCTAGTGTGTTTCTGCTGCAAATACCTGATGTTCGTTTCTAATAACTAGCTATCTTCTTCAGGTATGATTTTTCTTCGACTGCTTCCCATTCAGTAAAGGTAGAACGCTGTTCTTGTCACCGAGAGATGACGCCAGGCACACACATATCCTGGGAATGCTATTTCAATCACCTAAACAACCTAAGGTGTAGTATGTTCAAAGAATAAATAACATAGGTGGACTGCCACTCTCGTTGCCGGAGCTTGTGCAACGCCAACGTGCTTGTAAGTTTGATCCGGGCAAACTCACAGGTACACACTGTGAAGCCATGCAACACATCCCCACGTGTCCAGATAACGATTCCTCTGTGCACGGAGCAAGAATTTTCTTGCTGCGTGCTTCTGTGCATCTCTTCCAAAGTGCACTCTCTTCCCAATTTTATTCATGCGTCATCATGATCAGTAGCTGCGTGGGTCATGGGATCGAAAACCGCCTGCGGCGGCTGCATTTTCGATGGAAGCAAAAATGATGTACGCCTGGTGCTCCCATTTGAGTGCACGTTAAAGAACCTCAGGTGGTTGAACTTTCCGGAGCTCTCCACTACAGCGTCTTTCACAATGATATGGTGGTTTGGGGACGTAAACCCCACATAGTATTTCGATGAATATTATATGGGCACTCTTAGCTGAATTTTGCCGCCGGCATCAACGCTGATTTCGGCATCGCCGTCACTCACCGTATATGTATACGCATCTATACATATGAAGATGCAAGGAAGAGAAAAAAAATCCAGGACTCCGGCACGCTGAATCGAACTTGGGTCCTCTGCATCATGAGTGTGAGGCGTTAACCACTGCGCCATCGAGGAGCACGTCCTTCACCGTTCAAACGCCAAGCTATTTATATCTACCACTTACCGCTGCTGATGGGCATCTCGGGGGGGGGGGGGGGAATTATCGTGTTTTCAGTATTAGCAGCAATATGGCGCGATGAGCGTGCGTCGCGACATCGCGTGGTGGCGCGCGCTCTCATCTTCCACGCCCACTGTTTCTTATTAGAGCAGGGGGGCGACGCTCTCTCGCGCACCTTATCTCACGGTAGGGAGAATCGTACGTCTTCACTGGCCTCGGGCTTTACCTGGAACGATTCTGTTGTAGTTACCAAGCGCACAAAGGTCACTGCAGTCATTGCAGTCTCCGTTTGCGAAAAACGCTCTTTTCAGACACTGCGAAGTAACAAATGCCATGAATATTCACGTGCACCTGTACCTGTAAGTACGTTTTGTGCACCACTTGTGCTTGAGAAACGTGGGGCACGTTTCGGTCTGCATTCCATTCTGCACGTGACCTTCCAATTGGTTGCTATCGCGTTCATTGCTTCACCTTTGCGGCAAAGCTGTGGCTTTCTTATTGTTATTGCGATCAGTAGTTGTGTCCCTCAACACCATCGATTGAAGAATGTGAAAGTCATATTACGAAAGTTCACGCGTATAAATGCAAAGTACGGTGATCCGCACAAAGTGCCCAAGTACTCAATGTCAGTTTCGTTTTCTTCGTACGAAATGCGTGTTTTTTTTAATAATCGTGGTTATTTTCGCAATATAAAGGGCCCCTAAACAACCTCTGAATATACAAAAAACGAGCACATCATTTTCTATCGGCGTTTCTCGTCTTTGCGGCATAATTCGTGAGCTTAACAGTTTGCTCACGTGACGTCAGGATGAATTAGTCTTTTGATTGGCCGATATGTGAGGGATATCTCTTCTCAATTGTCTCCTACTCCACTTTGCCATGCAGTCGCCCACCTGTTCTTCCTTGTATCACCTGGCCAGCGGGCACGATGAACTGATTTCACTTCGTTTTCTGCCTTTGTGACTGCGCAACAGGAGGTGGCAGTGCGTGTAGCCTAAAAGCGCGAAATCCTCACTAGGTCAACGCTTAGAGCTGACATTTCATGTGTTTAGGAAGAATTAGGTGGCGAGGAGGAAATAGCTCATGTAGGAAGTGCAGTGAAGGTGAGAAAGAAACTACTCTCACGTCTTTCAACTCAGCGTGGTTTAAAAACGCTTCAAGGAGCGTGCAGGCCTGTATACTTAGTTTATTTTCCTGCTGTCTTCTTCACGTAAAGTATATGCATGAAGATCAAACGAGTAACTCTTAATTAACTTTTATTCCGCGGAAAAATAAACAGGACCACTGCTTCAGATGCAAAATCTAGCACCCGAGCATTCCGGCCGACGTCCCGCGTTTGCGGAGACCGAATCTTCCAAAGGCGAAACATGGCTTTTATAGATGGCCATCCTTCCGGTTCCGCTTTTTTTAACCCTTCATGACACACTGAAGTTCTTCTGTCTGCGCCCAGTCAGATTGCGTGACCTTTGACCTGCACTAATCTTCTCGCATTTTTTGTTTATTTTTGGCTTATGAGATCGACGCCAAGAATTTCAGCGCGAGATAAACGCGCCAGCAGGCTAGCTTTTTCCTCGATGGCGCCGCTTTTCGTTCGGTTCCTAATCGGAGGCGGTGGTTGTCGTTGGATTTCCTGCTGCGCCTGGAAGCAGGAAACACTGATCATCGCTGTGCCTGTTCCGCGCGCCGTCCTGGAGGATGTGTGTGTGTGTGCGATTGCGGCCGCTCACTTCCTGCATTACCGGCGGCGTTCTCCAGCCCGGGCTAGGCGTCTCGGCCCGATGCCGCGCGCTCACTTTATAGCCGCCCGGGGAAGCTGGGATTGGCCAGGTAAGGGCCATTCCACTTTCTCACAGCCAAATGACAGCAGGCGGCGCCAGCTTGCACCATGGTGTAAAACACGGCGACGCCACGCACGCTAATGAGTGACACAAACGCATGCAATTTTCCGCACCCCCGAAGACACAGTCGTGAGTGCTTCTCTGAGCACCTGCGAAGATGAGCGAGAAGGTGGACCCTGAAGAACCTCAGCAGTACGCTATGTAGGGCTGCATTTTGAGAAATATACGACCAATTTCGCAGATTCTGCGGTTAGCATTTGTACGCGATTGTGCTAGCTCAGTCCCTCATAATGATATCCAAGTTTTTGCGCGTAAATCTGGTTGAAATTCTAGAAGTGAAACTCGTTAAACGATGACTAATCTCAAGCGATGCACTACGACTGCGTAGCGTCGAGGTGGACCAGCAGTAGCCGAAAGCATGTGTACAGAGTCACGAATTGGTGCATTCCGCTGAATTCGTTTGCTTGATTCAGAGCAGGGGTTGACAACCTACGGCCTGCGGGCCACATGCTTTTGCGAGGCAGTACTGGGAGGCCACCGGCCCGACGTTGGAACCCTTCCCTTGTCTCTTCTTATTTGAGAGCCGCCAAGGTGGCTTTGACCTCGAATGGGGCTTTCGCTTGTAACTAACGCTTGTTAATTTGAACAGTGTGATTTTTCTGCTGAAAATAGACATCATTCATGTATTCATATTTGAGTTTAACAGTTTCGTCAATCAGTCGTGATTTTCTAAATGTCTCCAAAGCGTCCCCCCCCCCCGCTCCTGCCAAACTCAATATACCATGCGGCCCCCGCCATCTCGGCTTCATGCTACTTGGCCCTCCACATCAAAATGTTGCCGACCCTTGCTCTAGAGCATTGTGGCATGAAACTATAGGTGAGCTGGCTGACTAGCTTAATTAGGCCTTGTCAAGGAAAACGGCGCACCTATAACTCTTAGCGCAAAGCCAGCTGCTCGGTCCGTACTTCCGTTAACGATGATGCCACGCCGACTCGGTAGCCATTAAAATTTATGTGTCTACTCTATCAGCCATGGTGGTAAAGACTGTCCAACTGATCACCATACCAGCTGATCGGAATGACCACCAGGGGTTGATGCCATTGTAAAGTTAAGCTATTCTGACCATGTGCTTGGAGGCCGCCAAGTCAAAAGAATGCTGCTTGTGATCCCGGTGGGAGGGAAACCATCAATGGAGAGCAATCTCGCGGGCAATGTCCAGTATGTATATAACAGGATGATTTACTTATATCACGAATAGTCAAAGACAGACACCAACAGTGAACAAAAAGTGTTAAAGTTAATTTACAGAAAGAAATCGTGTGACGTTCTTCAGCCAATAGTGGAAGCAATGAAGTGGTACTTGGTTGTCTTCGTAGTGAATCTGGCAATTATTCAGCTTACATCCGTGTATTCAATGTTGCCCGCTATCAATTTCCGAAAGTTTGATTACAATAAACATAGCATTGTTTCAATAAAAACGTGCCGTCTGATCCAGCGAGTTGTGATCTTACCACATTGCACCCTCTCCACAGTCGTTGATCTGTTCTAGGGCGTGCTGGCTTCCGGTGACCTGTATGTTGCTCTTTTAGAACTTTTGTATAATCAGTAGTTGTCAAGTTTCACAGTCAGTGCTTTGACTTACAAAGACGTTACTTAGTCTGACTTTGTACTCCTTAGTTACAATAGCCGTTTCCTACATCTGCGTCTTCTCACTGCATCTTCGTTGCTTTGTTGTCCTCACTTAAAAACTGATTTAGAACCAAGAGGGATGGTCGGAAATGAAAGGTATCCCATTTAGATGGCATAAAACGCGACACCAAACAAGCCAACCACGAGAGTGTGGGTTAAGGAAAAAAAAACGTATGGCAGCTGCACTGCTGTGAAACCTGAGCAAGTGCGCCGCGCGGGCACCCTGTGATTGCCCTTTACGAAGTTCCCAGTGGTCCTTTTATAAAAGCGTCACGGACACCAATATTTGGGATGAGCACGTATAAGGCTTACGTGGCACAAGTAGAACCTTGTTAGGTAGATTCGCGAACTTGGTGTGCGACATGTGCGCGAATGATTGCTCCTCTTTGTCAACTTTCTGCTTGTTATGGCAGTTGAGATACGCTCCGCCGCGTTAGTATAGTGGCTAAGGTACTCCGCTGCTGACCCGCTGGTCCTGCAATTGAATCCCGGCTGCGGCGGCTGCATTTCCGATAGAGGCGGAAAAGTTGTAGGCCCATGTGCTCAGATTTGGGTGGTCGAAATTTCCGGAGCCCTCCACTACGGTGTCTCTCATAATCATATGGTGGTTTTTGGACATTAAACCCCACATATCAATCAATCAATCGAGATACGCGTTGTCTGCAACAAATTCCGCCAGGTTCTTTTCCCTATCAGATGTGGCCATTAGGGGACGCCGTGCCGACACAGGGGGAGGCGAATTCCTTCGTTCGGCCAGGCGATAGCACCACGCGGACTTCAGTCTGAAGTTTCCGAAACGTTGTAGCGACTTTAAACACTTGGAATGATTATTTCTGTTAAGTATAATATTTTAGACAATGTCACTTGATTTAAACCCAGGTTTGACCATTGCTAGTTTTGCTATGGCCTGAATTGAGCGTTTTACTGCGTGAGCGGTAAGATCACAACGTCATGCTTATTTCTGGTAATTACAATATCTTAGACAATGTTACTTCAATCAAACCCAGGTATGAGCATTTCTAGTCTCGTTATGACCTGACTCGAGCGTTTTACTGTGTGCGTGGTCTCACCACAAGAGGTGTATAGATCGACTACAAGCCAGTCCCCTAAAGTGGTCCGCACTTAAAGGGAAGCCTTACGAAACGTAGACAAAAACGTTCTCAGTATATTGGCTGGCTGTGTGTTTTGTGAGTTTTTAGAGGAAGTTGCGCTACTTTGCACGCCTATCGTATGCTCTCATAGCATATTTTTTTGAAATATCTAGAAGGGCGGGGTTCCCCGCTGGGAAGCAACCACTACACAGCGGCGGTATATTCAACAGTGACTAAAATGTGCCGAGTAGAAGCTCAGACATATCGCGTTCACGTTGACCAAACGCTTGCACACTCACGAAAAGTAGGCGAGCCGCCTGCGACTGCGTTGGAAAAGGAGCCAAGTGCCATGGTTAAAGAGAGCCTGACGCCCCTCTTTTTTGTTTTCTTGGCTCTTTGTTCGAGACGCACGACGGGCGGGCAGCGAAGTGCATCTCGAAAGCGAAGCGGCGCAGCGTCGTTCGTTGGCGAGATGTCGGAGGTCAGTAAATGGCAGAGGTCACAGCGAAACGCCTAGCGACCGAAAAGACCCCAGTGTGGTTTGTTATTATTGTATTATTTTTCGCGTACTACTAGCAAGGACGGTCGAGGTTTCGCCAGGTGCAGTGGGCCAAAAGGGGGAGAAGAAAAGCCGGGCCCGCCCACATAACGGGATTCTCCGTGATCACTGAATGTCGTGTGCTACGCCACTGCATGATCTTGGATATCGAGCCATGACTCTGACCTCAATTCCTTGTTCGCTGGAGTGCACGGAATGCAACAAAGAAAAGAACAAGAGAGATAATATATTGCGCTGTTTGGTGATGAATACATTCGCATGCATGCCTCTCGGTTAACAGAAGCACTGCGTTCGGTCAATGCATCCCAAAAAGAGAGGGTGGCTGGATGGATTATAAACGCTATTTCTTGGACGTTCATGTGGATCAATGAGACGTCGAATTTGTTTGTTGCCTTGCACACAGCTACACTATGGGAAAAGTTTACAAGTAGATGATAATGATATGTGGGGCTTAACGTCCCAAAACCACCATATCATTATCAGAGACGCTGTAGTGGAGGGCTCCGGAAATTTCGACCACCTGGGGTTCATTGACGTGCACCCAAATCTGAGCACACGGGCCTACACCATTTCCGCCTCCATGCGAAATGCAGCCGCCGCAGCCGGGATTCGATCCCGCGACCTGCGGGTCAGCAGCCGAGTACCTTAGCCACTAGACCACCAAGGCGAGGAACTTTTTAAAAGTAGATGACCTGAAGTAATACCTTAAGCGAGACGCAAGTCTGGCCCGCTACTTCGCCACAATATTAAAGCTTGTTTCTAAGATCAAGCAATCTCACGTGAGTTGCCAGTCACGGGGTCTCATATGACTCCGCATGTAATTTAATACGTTTAGTTAGTGGACTTATGTGATCATGGCGCTCAGGAAAACGGAAACGATTAAGACAACATCAAGCGTGAGCTTCACAAAGAGCGTTGTGAAAGAATAAAGCAAGATCGAAGAATAAAGATCAAAGATTAAAGCAAGCTCCATGCGGTCCCAATGTGGTGTATGAAAAACAATTAGTGAAAAGAAAAAGTAGAGAAGCGAGAGCTGGGAACAAAAATCAGAATTTCTAACAAGAGAAAACTAGCTCCTGTGATGCGGAAGTTTGATGGGCGCTTGTCCCCGGGCTCACAAAGCCTTTGCTAGTCGGCATTAATCTTTCCTACGGCCTGGAGCCTTCTTGAGACAAACAGCGTACGTCCCCTCTCTTTGGTCTTTACGGGACGGACACAGGCGACGAGAATTGCGAGAGCAGGGCTCCCGGAGGTTGACCCAAAAGGTTTCGCCTCCGTCATGGATATAGCTCAACGACTACGCGTGCTTGTGGATGTCAGGTACACATCACTTGTCCACAAAAAAGGAATGCAAACCATACCTTCGTGTCAGCCACACATGACTTGTTGCTTTCCTCCGACTACCCGAAATGACGCCCCCAAACCCTATCTGAATGAGACGGTCACACTTAACGTCATCGTCTCACCCATGAATATTTCATGAACCCGTACACCCGTATACGATCGATTTTGTCGGTCCTAACATGTTAGCTCAGCAAACTCCTGGTGACTTCACAACTTTCCAATGATGTAACTTGTAGAGCAGTGCTTCCTATGAAATATCCGCTGTGCATGGTTGCACATGTTTCAATGTCGCCTTTTGTACTAACAATGAAGTCAATGAGTGTGGCCCTACGCTCCTAAGCTTTGGGACGCGGGTTCAATTACCGGCCGTGACGCTTCACTGGAGGCAACATACACGGACACCCTTGTACTTAACCATAAGGACTTGTTAAACAGCTCCAGGAGGTAGAAATTTTTTCGGCCTTTTCTCCTCTCTGTGGCGTGCTTGCGAAGATATAGTGGTCTGGGCGCTAAAAGCACTCAAAATTATTATGTACGTGGGTATTGTAGCTAGCCGTGTCACCTAATATGAAAGTATACTGACTGTGTGTGGTTAGGTGTCTTAAGCAAATGAGCCCCGCCGCAGTGGTCTAGTGGCTAGGGTACTCGGCTGCTGACCCACAGGTCGCGGGATCGAGTCCCGGCTGCGGCGGCTTCCTTTCCGATGGAAGCGGAAATGTTGCAGGCCCGTGTGCTCAGATTTGGGTGCACGTTAAAGAACCCCAGCTGGTCGAAATTTCCGGAGTCCTTCACTACGGCGTCTCTCATAATCATATGGTGGTTTTGGGACGTTAAACCCCACATATCAATCAATCAAATCTATAGCAAACGAATAATTATTGTCCTTTAGTCAGTTTATTGAATATATTCACATATTATCTAGTTTTAAAGCGCGTTTTACTTTATACCGACAAGAAACGGTTGCACTTATAAGATTGACGTTCCACAGGTATTGAATGAAACTTACATTTGCAGTGCACTTACCTCTATAAATCCTTTCTCGAAATCAATCTTGATTAGTTGCGTATAAGATATTGCGAATTCGGACTTGTGAGCCCAAGTTTGTTGGCTTATTATGTACAAAACAAACTTTGTTAACGACCAGAACACAGAACGGGAACTCACATTTCCGTCTGTTCTCTTTTTATGTCGTGACGTTCGCGTGCCCTCTTTCACTCATAGCTGTGTATCTATAGTAGGCACTGTTCGTTCATACTGGTACATCTGACTTGACATTTTAGAAAATATAAATACCGAAAAAAATGATAGCAATGAATTGCGTTTGGCTGCGACATTCTGTTCAGGTACATACGCACGCCTACATCAAAATGCTTGTCAGTTTTTTTTTCCACTTTGACACCCACTTGTTGTCATATGCAGGCGCTGTGCTCATAACTATCAATCGAAGCGGCGTCGAGCAGGTGACAGCAAAGTGTGATTGCGAAAGATGCTGCGGCACTTGTCCGTGCGTTTCACCGTCGCCATGATAATGCTGCCCAGAAAGATGAGTGCACTGAAAGGATGGTACCGTGTGTCGCGTTTGAAAGGACGACGGTGCACTTGAGAGAAGGATGTGGGCTGCTCCTGGCGGAACTGGAATTGACTCGGAGCAGTTTTGCACGGCTCACCAGGGCAGATAAAGCAATCAATAGAGAAGTCGCTTTCCGGGGGCCTTGCGTGGCATTCGTGTTAAAAATAGCACTTCGGTCTCGACCCAAATAGGCCAGCTGTTTGCCATGGTCGCGCCTCTTGAGACCGCGGCCTGTCCGGGTCTGATGGACCTGAAGGATTGGGAACGACCACGAGCGGGGCTGGTGTGGCGGCCCTTCCGCGAATGAGATGCGGCCTGTCTACCCTGACAGCGTGCCCGATGTGCCGGCTGATGAGCTGCACCAAGCGAGACGACCGCCAAGCCACTCCGAAACGCCCGCAGGAGCACGGCGGGGGCGGCGCAGGCCGCCAGTCGTGCCGCCGGTTACGTATACTAAGCGGGTGCCCCTTTTTTTTTTCTACAGTTATGGAGTGGTGAAACACAGAAAGTTACCCAAAGCAGCGGAGACGCGCAAGAAGAGTTGTGATGAAAGTACAAAGGTATGGTGTAGCAGCCTTGGGGTCTACTTTTAACATACCTACAGTGGCTTTGACTTTGCAACTTCTAATAATGAAGAATGTGTCTGATGATGTGTACGCATCACCAGTTGTACGTACGCATGCAGCTCCGCAGACGCGCGCGCGATGTACAGAGGGACAATCTATTCTCGGGTTTTACATGCTTACTGGAAAGTTTCTCGTTGAGCAAGTTGGTACATACATATTTAACTACAAAAGCCATAAAACATCAAAATCGAAAAAAAAATTAGAGCAGCACAAACAGAGACAGAGAGCAGAGACATGGGCATTTCGACGTTTTGTGGCTCTTGTAGTTGACTAAATATACGTGTTAAACAGCGATGTGGTTGCAGAGCGCACCAAACTAGTGGACTCTTGACAAACCTCCACTATATCAGTTCTTTGAGATGCACCTAAGTTTGCGGCCTGTATGACTAGGAACCAAATATGCGCCCACGAGCATAGCAACGCAACACCTCAGCCGTTGAGGTACTACGATGAGTGGTGATTGCATGCAAGAGCTGAGGTGACGAGTGAGAATAAGTTCATTTCAGATGTGAATGACCTTTTTAATACTTCTAATAGGTTTTACTGTGGCCTTCAACACCATGTGTAAGGCGCATGTCTTTTCAAAATTGTTTTCCTAATACACTAAACTGAAAGGTGATTGGTATGGCTTCATGTAGTTAAGCAACGTGAGGCTATGACAGACGGACGGGTTTGTGTGGATACCTTGATGATTTTGTCTGCTAAGGTTACATCGCGTGCACAAAGATCATGGTATACGAGTGTTTCCGCCTTCTGTTCCCACTTGAAGGTACGCGAGAGTCGGACCGGTGAAAGCAAGTTCTATAGCGAGTAAACTATCTCCATTACGATGGTTACCCTTGGTAAGCACGTTTTCTTAATTTCTGCATCTTAAAACACACGAGCCTCGCGTTTGAGATGTTAGATGGCACATATTTTATAACTTCCGACAACCTGCCAGAGATAACGCTGCATCGTTCGGGCTTTAGTGTGGCATGTTATGTTTTCTTTCTTCCGGCTGCCGTCGTCCTCAAGGCGCGCTAGATGGTGGACCCGGTATAATTTTCTAGATATCCAAACATACGGTGTTCCTGCAATGTCGATAGCACAGGAGAGCATGTCGTATGAGTAGGTAACGCTAAGGACTATAGAAACGAAGAACTGTACTTTCACCGATAGTGACCAGTAGACCCATACTGCATGGTGGTCAGTTAACTTGACCACGTCTTAACATTTCAGCTAAAATTGCCAATTTTTCGTTACTTGCGAGAATATCAGCTTCTAAAAAAGATTGTTTTCTTTAAAAGAAAACGA
This sequence comes from Rhipicephalus annulatus, assembly GCA_013436015.1. NCBI lineage: Eukaryota > Metazoa > Arthropoda > Arachnida > Ixodida > Ixodidae > Rhipicephalus > Rhipicephalus annulatus. Next base: position 1,195,137 of record WOVY01010462.1, on the reverse strand, counting down.
TATTTTACGCCAAAAATCAGTTTTGTGCGTGAAAGAGCTAAGGGAATGACCGCTGCGTGAAGAACTTGTGCATAACAGCGCAATAAATAATAATGTTTGATTTTTGCCATAATTTTTTGTCAAGGGAAGCTCGTACAGGCGTAGTAACGGCATCACATAACTTTAAAGGGTCAGTGGTGCTGTTGGAGCGCCACAGAGTGCTTTTTCGCTCATGACTGGCTAAATCAAACGGATGATACGACGCAGTGCCAGCCGTGAGGTGACACCAGCCATTCTAAGGGAGAATTTGTTTAAGTTCTCGTAAAAAAATTAAGAGAGGCAGAAAGAATGGTGACGCTTCTGGAGTACGTGGTCACACCACCTGTGCTTTGTAAAACCGCCGAAGTGCCTTTTATTTGAACGTGGTTGCCATTGAGCGAAGCGTTGCATATGGAAGTGCTTTTGGTTTTACCAGCTGGACGTACCAGAGATGCTCCAAGTTCTCTATAAGGGAAGTAAGCGACCGCTTCAGTAGCACTTAGGTGACGCTTGATCAGTAGCACTTAGGTGATGCTTGACAATTGAGAACCCTTTGATTTCCTATAGAAGATATCATAACCCTTGAAAAGCCTCGTGACCACCACGTCACAAAAAAAGAGCTAGACAGCGGCGTTGCTCACGATCATCACGAAGCGCGTCCATGTATTATTATCAGGTTCTCTCATGTATTATCATCAGGTTCTCTCATACGCGAGCCAAAACTCAATTGATGATTCAAAAGAGCATGCCGTTCACGATAACCATGAAGGGAAGTTAGCTTGTACAAGCTGGTTCACAGAGGCGTGTCTTACGGTGACCACAAGCTTGATCTTTTCTTACAGTTTGCTAGAACCTCCTTGTACAGAAATGGACGAACGTTCGAGCAGACTGATTGATATGTGGCGTTTAACGTCCCCCCTCTCAGAAAAAAATGCGCGAGTGCTAGATATCATGAAAAATCTAATATGTTCAGGCAAGGACCGAAGAAAAAAGAATAAGGCTGCACTGACGCCGATTCTTATGGCCGTGTCTACACTAGTTACCTGCTTTCATTAGGAATTTATTTGTTTGTTTGTAGCCTGGAATCCATGGCATATACCCACTCTGGGGGATTGGCCAAGAAAACACATATTATCCTGTTGACAATAACTGAACTACTGCTTTAAAAAAGATGTAGAAGGAAGACAGAATATTAAAAAAGACAAATATTTAGAGTGAAAAAAACGACAACAATAAAATAATTACTAATAAAATAAATATATCTTGATTTTGGGAGCCGACCAGACAGCCGAGTTTGCCAAACCCGATTAATTTGGGATGCATGTCTTATACTTATTCACGTTTTGAAAATTACTTCCCGATCCATTTTATAGCATTTGTTAAAGAGGGCCTTATGTGGAAATATGTTTAGTGTATTGAATGAAATTACACACCACATCGAATACATTTCTGTGGCAATTTCTTAAAACGAAGGCACCAACATTTAGAACAGTCTCTGTAGTTTAACTTAAATCTAGCTTCGCAAACGGAAAGGCTAGAAATATTTTCCTAAATACTGTGCAGTTACGATATGAGACAAAATAATGTTCAATGATTAATGATTCTTCGCAAAACAGACAAAGAAGGGACAGCGTCAGACCAGCTCCGTGTAAATAAAAATTTAATGGGCAAACACGGCACCGGAATCTGGAGATAATAACTTCAAGCTTTTTGACGGACTCCACTGAGGTTTATGTATACATTGATATTTGAGGTACTGTCCATTTTGTGATATAGTACACACTATCTGTAAAAAACAGCGAATTTCCTATGTCTAACACCTGCTAAGTATTCCAACTGTGGAAGTACCGAATTTAATGATCCATCGAGTGATGCCCACGCCTTGGCATCTGCCAGTTCATTTAATTGTAATCCGCAGTTACCTGGGACCTACACTAATTTTAGGAGTTTTCGATGCGGCGGTGCTAATGTGCAGAACACTGCCAGAGCAGGAGATTGTTCTGAGGTTGTCAGAGCTGCACATACCGAAAGTGAATCTGTTAGGATGATCAGAATGAAAACTGTAGCAGACCATTAAACATCCTATTTTGAAGGTCAGTTTGGGTCGGGGTTTTTACTGAGAAACTCACTGGGTTACTTTTATACTGGCGTGACAAGCCGCATCATTGCTCTCTCTGGAAAATGCTGATAGGGCATTTTCCATACAGATGTTTGTAACTGCTTAGCTTTGTCTAAAAAACAACCATTGGTTTTTCATGTTTATACCTCATTTTTGTAGATACCTAGCCATCGTTGCAGGTGAAGCTGCCCTAATCAAAATTTCTGGATACGTTTGATGAAATGAAAGCACCCGCTTCAGTTTAGAACCATGATGGACACGCTTGAAAATATTTCAAGTGCCGTCGTCGTACACTGGCCAAAATATGTGCTGAAGTTGCCGCATTAAATGGGCTTCGCATATTTTTTTTTGCAGTTTTCCCAAAATCTTAGCTATAGCAAATGTAGCCCAAAAGCAGCTATTGTCAATTTTCTTCAATCCCAGCACCTTCGAAAAGTTGCCAATTCGGTGCAAAGTGGCCGAATCTGGCAACCTTGAAGGCAATACCTTTACCTCCTTAGGGTGGGTAAAGTCCGCATCAAAGCATACAGGGTGCTACTTTCTGCCTTTCAAAGCACTTCAACTTTGCACAGAATTACACGCGAGCAAGATACACGAGAGCGAGATACATAAGAAGCACACTGTGCGTGATTGGCATACTTTTCTTCACGTGGTGCTCGCGTCCATTCAGTCAGTGTTGGCTGAGAATGGGGATGTACTGTTATAAACGCAGGGGTTTTATTGACGGATTCATGGAAGCGAGAGGGAATGAGAAAAAAAATGAAAGGCCGGGAGGTATCTAAAAAAACAATCATACCAAAGCAAAGACGTTCGCTCTAGAAGTCCAGCTTCACACAACAGGACACTGAAGGAATGTTGCGTTCATCCTTCATCTATGCCCTTCTTACAGAAAAATTTTATGGCTGGAAGCGTTCGCCGTAGTTTTGTCACTTCGACGCAGATGAATTTGCAGTAGACTTTATTGAAGAGAGATACTTTCGCAATTGAGCAAAAAAATTTCCGCAATGGTTGTACTAACAACGACTATACATAAAAATAGTAAGGTGACAAATCAACTATCGAAAATGGCTTTAAATTCTGTGTATTTTAAACCAACTTTTTGGCATGGCCTAATACCTTTGCCAATGATATATTGATTGGCTGTGCAAATTGCGATCGGATGGTGTGTTCCACGTTGTCTACGGAACGCGGAATCACCGGTTGAGGTACATGGTAGATTTTCATCGTATAATAGGCACGGCGCCGCACAGTTAGAGAACGGACACTAGAAGATGAGGTGCCTACGGTCTGTTGCGCTGTAGTTTCTTAATTGTGTCAATGTAGAGTATTGTGTTCCTCCATATTGAGGTAGCATAGTAACCATGATATCCAGACACCACACATATAAAACTTCGTTGAGAGAAACTTTTTCGATGAGCTTATTTCAGCCGATCATGGGGGTGAACCGATTGGTAAATGAGGCTGACAGATACAGTGACGAACGAAAGAAAATTGATCACACCACATTCTTTTAAGTAAAATCGCCTTTGATGTCACCTCTCGTGCTAACCTACTTTCCACTGTCCTTTCAATATGTTACAGGTATATTTTTTAATTCGTTACGCAGTACCTAGGACGGAATCAGACACGTTTACGTGCAGATTCGCTTCCATCTAATCCCATGATTACAAACGAAGGCAAGCTGCATTGTACAACAGTAAGTGCGTGGCCAGCGATATTTTCTGATGTGCACTTGTAGAAATCTATGGCCATTTGTAAAAGGTTGAGGTAATAACGGAGGCTGGTTTAACAAAAAAAAGTTACGGGTTATTAGTTCTCAAAAAATACAGGTGCTAACTTTTTTTTCCTGCCATATGAAGCCGCGTGCCGGTATGGTTCTTCCCGCTTCACGGATCCTCCTTACAGCTCATCAACTCTGTGTAAGCAATACCAATGTCAGGTGCTTCCCTGTGGACATAATAACCGTCCACGTATTGCCCTGGCTAAGAGTTCACGGTGCTTTAGTGCTAAATACAATGTTCGATAATTGCTGTCTCCAGTGACAACACGGCGGGAGAAGTATCCTCAATACTGAAGTACTTAAGTGCGCTAAGCTGTCCCGCGGGGTGAAACATAGCATGTAAACATTCTGAGGTTGTGTCTCATTCGTGTTCTTATTCTTATTCATGACGCATTATACGTGAAGCCCTAACAAAAGATTCATGTGCGCAGAAGGCACATCTTTCTGGGCATATTTTTTACGACTAAACAACAGAAAAAGAAGAAGCTTGTCTACTCGTATCTACACCAAGTTTTGACTTCCTCATGTCGCAACGGCACAAGTAACTGCCGGAAGGCTTCTTGGAAAACAATTACGCTGTAGGGAGAAAGATATATTATCTGCCTTTGTGTATTTGTTTGTGTCACCCACTTTGTATTTGGGTAAAGATTTATCAGGAGATGGTGATGCCCAACCGAGGTACTGGCTGGTCCACCCAGGTGTACCTTAAAAAGAAATAAAAAAGAAACTAATAGACCGAATGATGCATGCTCAAAACTTGAGTTCGACCAATGACGTTTTGATTACGCCTGGTCATAAAATGAGCTTTGATATATGCAAAGCAGCAGCAGAGAGACACAGAGAGAGAGAAATATTTTAAGGAAAATCTGCAGTTGTTTACTCTGAGGGTCTTCACCGCGGTGAATGAATGAATAAGGTGCTCGGCTGCAGACCCGAAGGTCACGGGTCCGATTTCGGCTGCGGCGGTCCCATGTTGATGGAGGCAAGATGGAGAGGCCTGTGTACTGTGCTATGTGAGTGCACGTTAATGAACACCAGGTGGTCAAAATTTCTTGAGCCCTCCACTACGGCCTCTCTTATAATCATGTCGTGGTTTTGCGACGTGAAAATCCCACATATTGGTATGTTTGCTTTGGTATTCGCCTGATACGCTACTCCAGGTGCTGTGTGACAATTGCGAAACATGCACTGATAAACGCACAACACATAAACCCACACACAAGTAGACTGCATTATTTACAAAGTTTTGTTCAATATCGTGGCCTGCAATAAAGTCAAGAGCACTTTTGTGGCATGTAACTCAGAGGTGCGGTTTGCCACTGGGGCCAGACTATATTGCCACTAGATGTTAAAGCCTTATTAAAGATGTAAGGCTGCCTTCAGAGACTCTCTCTCTCTTACTCTGAGGCTTAAAGCCTGCATTCGCAGAGAACACGATTCAGATCTTATGAGACGTTACACTGAACCCACAGCGGTGAGTCCGATGGTATAACCTTGCTCTTAACGTAGTTAGTGTACGCCACGTTTAATCTGACAGGGTGTAAGCATGTTTCCTCTTGTCTGTAGAGGTCTTGCCGCATATCCAAGTAGCACGATGGATCGATCGTGTAAAGAGACTCATACTGGGGACTAGCGTCTGTCCAGAGGAACCACTGGAGACGTCAAGCGTGTGCCAATACGACTGTTACCGCGTCTTTTCTTGAGAAGGAAATCTCGATGATTTCTGTCGTGGCATGTCCATAGTTGGCGGTGTCATCAGCCTGGACGTTGCCTTGTATTCCGCTGCAGATCACACAAGTTCTTCCCGCATGATAAATTGCGAGGTAAATATACAACAGCGCGTAGAAGTTTGCTTCGGTATCAGCCTTCGTGGTGGCATCACACCTGTGTTTTCCAACTTTTGTTTGTCTCCGCTTTAAACCTCCTCCCTATGAGCGTTGAAATATTATATATTGGTTCAACGTTTATTTATTGGGGTAGCTACAACGGTAAGTTCAACTCACTGTAGTGAAAATGGTTGTTGTTTAGGCCCTCCGAATGGTTGATATCGTGATACTATGGTTGATATTAGGTTGTGTTGGCGCTAACGTGTTACAAGTAGCGCCGTTACCGGTAACGCGTTACTTTTTAGGCAACTTGGTAACGTACTATTTACCATTTCGGAACTGTAACGGCTAACGTATTTACGTTACCATTTTTGGTAACGTATCGTGCCACGTTAGCTGTTACTTTTTCTTTTGTAGGTGCCATTTCCGTAGATCTCTTCCCAACAAATTTCTTTGTGGTAGCGTTGGACTGCTGTCTGTTTACCAGGTCTGGGCGACGAAAGCACGTGCGGAATCACTTTTTGTGGAAATTTTCTGCGGAAATTTCTTCAAGGGGCCTGAAACACTTTTTCAAGTAACCATGGAATGAAATTTCTTGAAGAGCTTATTGCCCCACGAATCAAACAGAGCAAAAATTTTTAAAATCCGTCCAGTGCGAGTAGAGTTACAAAGATCCGTCGCGTGCTGCGATTGCATTCTCTCTTCTTTCGTCCCGACGAAAACGCTGAAGATAAGCAGGGAGGGATGGCAGGTGAAAAGAAAAACGTCACCCGCGCTTGGTGATCTAGAGCACTTTTTCTTTTTTTTAATCGAATGCGTGGCTTTTTCAGTGTGATGCTGCGCGCGCGCATGGACAAGTCGCGGTATCCCGTAGCAATCTCTGTAACGACCGAGCGCGCCATGTTCAAATCAGCCAATGGCTGATAGATGGGCTTACTACGTGTGATTTTTGGGCTTATTCTGTGATTTGTCGAGAGAAGAGAAAGCAATTTTAGGCTGAGTTTGATAATTTGTTGTGAATTCGAGGCCGCGTGCTGTGCTATAATATTTGGCTCGCGTGTTGTCGGGAGCCTGTACAACCGATCGGCAGCACTTTCTGATCAAGCTCAAAAAGTGTTGCAGGGCCCTTTTAAGACGCACTGACTCTGTAGGAGGAGGGATCAGCCATCTCCACAAAAAGCTTAGCGAAAGTCTTGGATCTGCTATGGGAGCATGTACGGACATGGTGGTTTCTTGGAAACGGATGGTAGCATGTGGATTGCTGTCACTTGCGCTTTTCCGTGTCTAAAAGGTCAGAAGGGAAAGCGCATCATCTGGTTTACTCCATACCACGTGCTAATTGTGGCTCTTCATACGTGGGAGAAGTAGCAGGAGAACCTTCCCGGGGGAATGCGGCCACATGAAAACGACGTCCGGAAGTTTCAGTGAAAAAGGAACACTCTCGCTGAGCACAGTGAGGTGAACAACCACCGGATTGAATCTGACAACTCCCGCGTGGCTGACTTGGCAGCCAAATACTACAAACAGCTATTCGTAGAAGCCTGGGCCATCCAGGACGCAGCAGGCAACTTCGACAAGTTTACAGGTGCACTGCCGATCGAGTCTGTGTCATCGGATTTTCGGACATCATGGGTGATTGGCCTGACCCCACGACAGTAAGAAAAGACTCAAAACACGAACACGATGGCTAACCACGGTTACAGGGAGCTATAGCCACACGACAAGCATATCCACCGTTTATCTCCTAACCGTGCATTGTTATCGCAAATGGGTGATTCCATGGGAGATCGACATGAATACGAAAATTGATATTTTACATTCGGTTGAGTATTTTAAATATTATACCCACTTGCCACCGAGCAGCCCGAAAAGCAACCTTGTTTTCTTTCTAAGTGCTTAATTTACGACACAAAAATATCGAATATATGCAACACGGGACCAAATTCATTACATAACACACCACTATTAAAAAGAAGAGTTTCGTGTATGGAATGTATGTGCAAGAAAGAGTAAAGTAACATTGTCTGAAAATTGGTAAAACGAAGGAAAGTACTTCTGAAAAATACCTCAATATGCGACCTTTTATTACAGTTGCTACATAACAGTTGCTACAACGTCGGTAATACTTGTCAACTCTGTCTTGGAAAAAAAATTATGCTTCGTTCTCAGTGTAATGGCAGCTACGCTTCAGGTTATTGATTTCCACGCAGCAGTGAGAACTTTATTTGTGCGACGACCAAAAGGTAAAACGATATTTTAAGAAATTTGAAATGCAGCGTTGTGGGTGGCATTCAGGCTTCTAAGCGAATAAGACTAATCAAAGCAGTTCTTTACTACTACAATGTTAGCAGATCTACTTTGCTAGTTCAAGCACGCTGTCATAATGGGCCTTTCTCGCGTAGACAGCCTGCCCGTGCGCGCTGGCGATGGTGAGGCACGCGACAGTGATTTTAGATTGCCGGAACAGGCCGACAAGTTCGGACCCAGGGTCATCTGATGTCACAAACGTGCAAGTGCACCCTCTCAACCACATTATATATATATATATATATATATATATATATATATATATATATATAAATATATATATAAGGAAAAGAAGAGTATATTCAAAAACTTGTTTTTGTTTTGCCGTGTTTTGACACTATATTAATATCGAGATCCAACGGATAATAATGCCAAGGAATGTATAGAGTAATGTACATTGGTTATAATAATTATATATATATATATATATATATATATATATATATATATAGAAGGAAAAGAAGAGTATATTCAAAAACTCGTTTTTGTTTTGCCGTGTTTTGACACTATATTAATAATGAGATCCAACGGATAATAATGCCAAGGAATGTATAGAGTAATGTACATTGGTTATAATAATTATAATAACTTCCCCTATACACTTCTTGGCACTATTGTCTGTTGGATCTCATTATATATTTATATATATATATATATATATATATATATATATGACGTATGAAGGTCGCGCGATTGTTGGTAGAAGCCGAGAAGGAAGAAGTGCAGAACGGAATAAACATGGGGTATGCGCCAGGCCACGTCGCCCATTCTTCATAGCGTCACACGAGTCGACAGGATGGAGACCTGCCTGCCCCTTCATCAGTCACTCATCATCGACGCAGTTCCCCAGAAGACACCCTGACCATACATTGACTACCGAATCATCGCCTAGAAGGACAACGACCAGCACCATGGCAGAACCATTGACTGACCTCGACATCCCCAACTACACCGGATCAGCGGACGACGGACCCGTGCAGGACTGGTTCACCCTATTCGAGGTCCACGCCGCCGCCGCATCTTGGTCGGAACGGGAAATGGTTACGAACTTCAGCGACTACGTCACCGGTGAGGCATTTAAATTTTACCTCACCCACATATTCGACAACGATGAGTCTTGGCAAAAGATAAAACAAGAAATGATCGTTTGGTTTAAAAAATACGATGATGACTACGACGAAGACTTGCTTGTAACCCACCATACACAGACAACTGCACTCAGTCGTCAATTTTACAGGCAGTCTTCAACCATTCAAACGCACAACAAGATTGGACCTCTGACAAAATACGAAGTGGCACACGAGTTCAGTGGCAGACGACAACGCGTATTTTGGGAAAAACACAGCCACCGAGCGCGCCTCCCTTCTGCACGAAAGTCGGCATTTGCGAAGTCATCGCTGCAGCATATGACTCCAGACGTTGCCCAACCACCTGATGCCGTTCACTCTTCGTCTGACATACGTGTTCCACCACCTGGGTTTTCATCACGCGGTTCTTCAAGCGCTCCTAACGCTCACCATTTGCCTTATAAGGACGCCGTATTTATGGTAGATGACCTGGCGCATCGGGAAAATACCCTGTCGAGCCATGCTCTTTCCACACGGGTTCATGCATCGCCATCCAGTCCATACACACTCGACAGTGGAAGCAACACCGAAGGCTCCGACACATCGAACGTCACACGCTGCAATGCGCAAGAGCATCTCGTAGTGAACAGGGTAGAAGAAGCTTCTGAAGAACTTTCTACCAATTCAGAAGCATCACCTTCATTGCCCGAAGTGCATGACAACAGCCCACAAACTACCAGCTGCCGACTTGGCCCCACATCAAGTTGTGAAGAAAACGAGCGCGATGTTCAAGAAGGGATCTCACCGCACAGCAACAGCAGCAACGCCAGCAAAAGCAAGTCCAAGAATCGCAGACACTCCAACGGATACACCGACAAAAACGACGACGCAAAGTCAGCCTCTTAAAACAAATTCAAGACGTCAGGCATCTTTGCATAAGGGATCGGCGTCATAAACGCACTTGGCACAAAATATCAAGACTGCGCCTAAGATTACAGCTCCAAAACCTCAGGAAACACTGAACAAGACAAGAAGTCACCAGTTCTACCACGCAAAGATTCAGACACCATCTCTGTTGGCTCTGTTGTTCACGACAACAGAGCCAACGCCACAGAAAACTACAAAAGAGACTGAACGCTATAATTTGTACAATGCACGAACATAGACATAATTCCTTGAACATCAGTTCTTGTACACGCAGGCTGCAAGCACTAATTCTGTCTCATCCGCGACACAGAATACAGCGCGTACGACAGAGGATTCGGCGCCTACGACATTCGACCTTAAAGTGCTCCAAGGACTTCCAACCTTGTTCTTTCCTCGCAGGTGATCAAGTCACGTCATGGTCAGTGCAGTTTTGCAAGACGCGGTTACCTTCTCCAGAACGCCACAGCCAACCTCGCCCACCAGAACTCCCCCATTTGCCGGACTGCTGCACTCTTTTCTGAAGTTTTGCGAGTTTACGGAACACCACGAGGCCATGAAACCAATTGTGCATTTTGACATTTGTGACTTCTCAACCTCTCCTTGTTTACTTTTTGTTGTGCGTAATCCATGCGTTCTTTCGGGGGGAGGGGGAATCGTGTGACGTATGAGGCGATCATTGGTAGAGGTCGAGAAGGAAGAAGTGGAGAACGGAACAAACATGGGGTATGCGCCAGGCCACGTCGCCCATTCTTCATAGCGTCACACACACACACACACACACATATATATATATATATATATATATATATATATATATATATATATATATATATATATATATATATATATATATATATATATATATATATATAATTATAGCGTGAATGGAGGCCTCTGCGATTGCCAATGGATGGCCGGTGGGCCATTTCGGAGGACAAAGACCACCATTTTCGATTTCGACGAGCTCCACCGAAGGGGCCGTTCGGGCCAGAAAAGGCCGATTACCGTAAATTTCTCTAGTCCTGTAACGTTTTTCAGCGCATGGCGTTTATGATCGAATCTCATATTACTGGCTCTAAAATGACTCCACCCAGCGCCACACAATCAGAAGCCATTTCTACAGGCATCTTTAAACTTCTATAACATAGCTAAAGTCTTGTACATTTCTAGAAATAATTTTCGTTCAATAAACGTTTTGGGCATAATCCTTGTTTGGGTTAGTAGTTATGTTTCAAACATCAATTTCAGATCGGACAAATTTTTATAGTTTGTTTCTGCAGTAAAGACACATGTTTTGGAGCTTATTATTGAGAAGTAACGGCGAAAGTAATGTGTGTTAATTTCTTGGGGGGGGGGACGGTAATGGTAACGCGTACAACACTGATATTAGGTAAATAGAAATTACATAAGGAATTCGGTGTTCCATAACTGCGCAGAAAAATTGGATTTAAACATTTTTAAGCTGCGCATTCGTGAGATCGTTTAAGGCATATATGTATGATGGATGAGTCTGAAGGTTATGTGGAGCGAATGCTATTGTTCGTGAGCCTAGAAAATATCTTCAGCGTTTCAATACTCCGAAAATAATTTTTGAGTCATACCCACGTAATAGTTTTGCAAGCTTTAGAACGTCTCAGCATTAACCCGTGAATGACAAGTGGCAAAGTATCTTAAAGTTCTGAGCTGGGTGCATCGTATAAGCTTCGCACAACACTGCCTAGCAATTTTCTATAATTTCTTTTTCTTGAAGTGTTGCTGGACAGGACGCAACATTTTTTTTGTTTTAGGAGTGCACAATTTCTCATCCAAGCGTGTACGTTGGACGACCAACAGCGCAACGTTTTCGTTCTTTTATATTTAAAAATTCCTACAACGAAAAAGTTTCCATTCTATTTCAACACAGTTGTACACGCCGCATGTTCACACAGAGTTACGTATTCACGCATTACAAGAGTTGCTGAAGTCGACAAACCTCAACGAATAACTGTAGTTTCGGTGTAACCTTCTTGTATTAGGTGAGCCTGCCAGTGCTTTCTTCATAACCTCGAAACCCCCCATCGTTTGTGATGTGGTAGCTTGGAAGCCAGCTGCGCGTGTAGTGTCTTTGTGTGTCTTTCGCATCTATTTGATATGCTGTGATTGAACTGATCTAACAAAGTATTGTAAATAATCAAATTCGGTGACGTAGTTTTTTTCCTGAAAATGCGAATAGGGAACAAAACCTTTGTGCATTATATAGCGTGAAGCAATGCATCGAGGGGAGAGGGGGACATCATGAATGTTTATTTGAACGTTTCTCCTGGTTCTTTTAAATAATAATAACAATAATAATAATAATAATAATAATAATAATAATAATAATAATAATAATAATAATAATAATAATAATAATAATAATAATAATAATTTATTATTATTATTATTATTATTATTATTATTATTATTATTATTATTATTATTATTATTATTATTAGTGCTGTGGTTGATATTTCTGCGCTTCAGTAGAAAAACCAGCAATGTGAAAAAAAAACTGTCTACACAGTACTAGAATGCCTTTGGTCAAGCCTAGCACAGATACTTTGGTAACACTGTAGGACTTCGTTTTGTACCTTAGGGAGAGAGAAAGATTCTTCATTGTACAAACACTGATTTTTGGAGTCGTCTGTAACTGCTGGCATGCTACTCGGTATTGGTACCCCACATAATGTTTAGTGCAATAATAAGTTTAAGAAAAAAGCTGAGTTTCCAAAGGTTTTTTTTTTTAGAGCCAGGGACTTCTTACTTCCTAATGTAGGCTTAGAAATTGAGTCAGAATCCACTGGGTTTCATATTGCACCTTGGGAACGTGCTATACCATAGAATTGATTGATTGATATGTGCGGTTTATCGTCCCGAAACCACCATATGATTATGAAAGACGCCGTAGTGGAGGGCTCCGGAAATTTCGACCGCCTGGGGTCTTTACCGTGCTGTACCGTAGAATAGAAGCGGCCACTGGCACGCACAGAGTTCCGTCGGCGAGATATCGGCCAGCTCGGCTGCCTTGAAGACAGCCTGCTGCATCGATGACGAGGAGTGCGTGGCCAAGCGCGGTGCTTCCACTGGCGTGGCACGTGCGCGCGCACATGGCGCTGCGGTCGCGCAAAAGGTCAGAGGAAGTGGGTGCTACCGGGTGCTCTCCGCAGTGGACGCAGCAGCGGGGCGCCCGGAAGCCGCTGCTCCTTCGGCGCGGGAGCCGAAAGAAAGCACGAAAAAGAAAAGCGGCCGATGGAATCTGGCGCTTGTCTGGCCCGCGCGATGGCCCGTTTTCCTTGGACCCGCTTTCCCTTTCTTTCCCCGAGGTCAGTGTTACGTGCGCGCGTTTTTTCCTCCTGCGCTGGAAGGCTCCCCGCTGCCATGGGGCCACGTAACTGTCCTTCCTGCCTCCCGAAATAGAACCCGGGAAGCAGGTCCGCTGGAAATGGGGCCCCTTGCTCTAGGAAGCGCACGGCGCGGCTCTGCAGCAACGTATGCTCCGTGCAGGCCGGAATGCTCTGCTGTGCAGGGGGTGGCACACATGCTGGCCGACGCTGGCACTGATGCAGCCACGCGTCCCGAAGACAACGCCCTGCGGCCCTGAGGCGAGCACAAGTCGCTTAACCTGCGCCGACACTGCACGTCTGCCGCAACGCCTGGAAAGTGCGGACGGCTCACACCGAGATTAGTTTCGCTTCATTTTTGTCTCTTTTTTTCCCGCCATGCGACGTGACAGTAGTTGCATTTCACGTCCTGATGGCAACGTAACGCTCGATAACATTTTAGTGATCGTACACGGTTAATAGTAATGAAAGCAGAATACTGGCTGGGATATCAAAAAAAAAACAGGTATTCGGCCTATTATCACAGGCTTCAAGTGACAGCACTTTAGGGATTTTTGTTTTTTTTTGCCAAGTTTGGCGTTAGTCGAAGTGCCTATAAATCAAGGTATTTTTCGAATCCTTTAGCCCCCTTCGAAAACAACTATATCGGAGCTCGATGTCGTGATTAACAGTAGGATGTCGTAGCCACTGGCCGACTGCATTGGTCAGTCTGAAGTTTACAGCAACGTTATGACATCTGGAACTTTATTATAGTGTACACGCTAGGCTATCTTAAATCGCTTTGATCATAACAATATATTATTGAGGGTATTACGTCACAAAACCACCCTATGCTAATGAGAGACGCCATATTGAAGGGCTCCGGTAATTTTGATCATCTGATTTCCTTAAGCGTCTACTGGCGTTGCACAGCACACAAGCCTCTACCATTACGCCTCCATCAATAGCAGGCCGCTGCGACCGCCATGGAACCCACGACATTTGGGTCTACAGCCTATCAGTGTGGGCACTGTTACATTAAGGTTGCCAAATCTCATTGATAGAAACTGGCACTTAACTGTATGCTACTCCGTCATTTGCCACTTCTCAGCTTTGCTGGAATAATGAAAATGAGTGTGCCAAACAACGTATAGTTTGTTTAAGTCACCTTCACTTACATGTAACACCGTTATTTACCTGGGCTCCTTGTCTGCGCTCCTTCTCGTTCTCCTGCTGTGCTCCTAAATCTTCTTCAGGTGTAACATGACTTCAGAACGAAGAAAGAAAGTCGATTAGTATCACAGTTCACTAGAATTTGAGGACGCATGTCTGACAAGAAATTTTTTGCGCATAAGGTTGAAAAGATATGTAAAACAAGCAAGCATTGAATACATTACGTACCATGGATACATTACGTATAGCTTATTGACCTAAGTAAAGTTGTTCGTTGTTCATACCCTGCCTGCCCATTTCGCAAGGATTCGGAAAATGGCGTTCGTAGAAGATAGTACGCTGCGACATTTGGGGTGGAAATACTTTTTATCATATTGTTATTTACGTGTGCGTGATGATAGATTTGTTCGAAAAATATACGTAGGAGAGTATTATACTGGATTCCCCAAATATTTTGGCCAGAATTTACAAATATGCCAACACAAGCAATGAAGACTCCATCAGCTGCATAAGACTGACTGTTGCCTGGAGTGAGTGAGAATATTCTTCGGGTTCTGATTGATTGCCTGATTATATCACTTTCATGAATTAACTTTTTAAGCAACGAAAATGGGCCAGAACTTCCAATGAGAAAGTTATTCATCGGTTCGCAATGCGTCCGATTAGACAGTTTTTATCTTTATATCTGTCAATTTTTAGTGTTCTTCTGCTAACTGCAAATGCCCGCGAAAGGAAAAAAAATACCACGTAACAAGCCCCGTCAGCAGCCGAGCACTGTAGCCACTGGAATCATCGCGCACCAGTGCGCACGATGATGATAATGCTCCGTGCTCCGCGTACGACGACCATAGAATTTAGCTATTGCACTCTCTCGACAAGGCTGCAATGATAGTGGTGGCTTTGCAATGAACATATTTCGCTATTAGCTACTAAAGCGATAACCACTGTGACTACTTACCACAGTCGTGAACCGGTGCGGAGGAAGCGTATCGTTCGTAGAGAGCACCAAGATCACGGCTCCCGCAGGCGTACCAGTGGGTTTGTCGCGTGGTATTTTTTAAATGCGAAGCATTTCTCAGCGATCTTCGGAGACTTTGAGCATATCTATCTATCTATCTATCTATCTATCTATCTATCTATCTATCTATCTATCTATCTATCTATCTATCTATCTATCTATCTATCTATCTATCTATCTGTCTATCTATCTATCTATCTATCTATCTATCTATCTATCTATCTATCTATCTATCTATCTATCTATCTATCTAGCTGCCTACGTCATTTAGCTCTCGTGGCCGCTTTGATAATGTTATCTATACCAAAATTGGTATGGCATAACATAACTGTTTGACGAACGTAAGTGACTAATCACCATAGCATGCAAATTATGACATATATGTCGACTGTCATGATTTACATTTATGGTCTTGCTGCTCTGCGGTGGTTTTGTTCACATGTGTTGCAAAACTGGCATGATGTGACAGGACTACGTGGCGAATGTAAGTGACAGACCATAACGTAGAAATCATGACATGTCTCTTATGCATGTCATGTAACGCGTTATTTTAAATCTTATGTTTCGATATCTGTTACACGTTTTTAATTTGATATTTGTTTCGCTTCATTCAAAGTAAGAAAACAAATTGTATCTTTTGTTCTACTTCACCTGAGCAAATGTATGGGTGGAGGGAGCTTAGGCAGATCTGCGTTTAATCCCTTCAACCTAGGCAATCATTTTTTTGTTTGAGTAAACAGTGAATGAATGAATGAATGAATGAATGAATGAATGAATGAATACATGCCACGCTCGTGGTGCGCTTGCGGTCGTTTCGCTAGCTTCACATGTACCAAATTTGGTATTACGCGACGTGAATAAATGACGAAGGTATACGACTGGTGCAGACATAATAATCGTGAGATGTGTGTCATGTGAGGACATGCCGACATACCACGCTCATGAAGCGCTCGCGGCCGTTTCGCTAGCTTTACATATACCAAATTTGGTAGCATGTGACGTGAATGGACGACGAAGGTAAATCACACGTCAAAACATGATAATCACGAAATGCTTGGCATGTAGAACAAGACTACAAGGTACGCTGATAGCGTGCTCGCGGCCGTTTCACTAGCTCCACATAGACGAAATTTGGTATCACGTGACGTGAATAGACGACAAAAGTAAATGACACGTCATTTACCTTCGTCGTCATTTATTCATGACATGGAAATCATGAACGGCATAGTTTACGTCCACTTCGTAACGTTGTGCTCATTTTAAAGAGACATATCCAACTACCTCATTCGTGCTTCGCATAACATCGATTCCCACTGTACGTGGGATCTGCACATCTTTTTTTTGTATTTCGCGGACATTTGTAGTTAGTAAAAAAACAATAATAATTAACAGATACTAGCTTCAGCACTTTCTCACCTGATGTTCTGCAAACCGATCTATAAGTTTCTCTTTCAACATTTGGATTCATCGCCGCTCGTTTTCAAGTTAGTTAAAAGGGTTTAATTAAACAAGTGATCTAAACACACAAAAAAATTGGCCCCGTATCAGCTTGTTTCACTGCAAATGTCGTCAAAAGACTATAGTATTACGTGTGGAGAGAGTGTGGAGAGAGAGAGTTGATTTCGGGCTCCCGAAATTTCGACCTTCTGCAGTTGTTTACCGTGCACTGACGTCACGCTCTACACGGGCGCCTAACATTTCGCTTCCACCAAGATGCCACCACTCGGGATCGTACCCGCAAGTTCCGGGTCAACAGCAATGCACGGTACTCACTGGTCCAAGTAGCGGATAGAGATATTGCAAGGAAAATTATTTATAATACCGGGAAGTGTTATAAACCACGCAGACTTCGTGGCTATATTGACAAAAAGGTGTTGCATTGCAAACGTGCATCATTGTTTATTGGAAATATTACTGTATGTGGAGTAATCCTAACAATCATCCCTTTGCTGCCGCATAATTGCTGCTCATGTTTAGCTCGCTTAACTAGCTCCGATGTATTCGTCGCCCAATACAACGCCTGTATCTTAATAAGTGTGCTCCCAAATAGCTTCGGCGTGGAGAGGAAGATCTCGCGGAACGTTTACAGGGCTAAGTACATCTACGAAGCATATATATCATCAGATGAACTCCGGAAATAAAGTCTTGTGGACCACTCCGTCGGGTTGGTATTGACTATTCACATGTTCCGGAGAGGTAGCGCAGTGCTAAACCTGTACCACCATGTTGTAATATTTATGTGTACATAAACTTTTATATCAACTTCCGACTTCCATACAGTCGTGTGAACTAGCACTTAAATGCACTGACAATTAGGGCGTCAAGAATTGCGTACGTGGCGAATAAATCGAAATCGCTCATTCTGTTCTCATGACATCTATTCAAAATACGTATATATATTTTTAAGGTACACTATTGACAAATTTCGGCGTATCTGCCGGAGATTTTTTTGTTTTTGTCTTGTCTTATGTCACTTATTGCGCGACTTGCAGCCCCATCCACCAATCCACGACATCGCTGATCAAAAACCATTGAATACTTCGACACTTTTTGTGGTCAGAAAACGTACAAGAACATATCTACTAACGTGCGATAACCGGTGCTCAGCAAATGAATAAGCAAGCCATCACAAATTCGTGACAACTCGACGTCTTTCCTGATGCTCAAGCAATAGCCTACCATGCCCGGCGTACTTCAAAAGCCATTTTTTTTCTTTTTTTTCGCTATCTCACTGGGATTACCTTAACTTCTGGCTTGGTCGGCTTAGTCGATCGGTTTTCGTATGTCGATGAATACATCATCTTCTAAAAAATTGGCCCCGTCTCTGCATGTTACACTACAAATGTCGTCGAAAGACGATAGCTTTGCGTCTGGAAAGAGCGAACAAAACGTTTATTTGATGTTCTGCGCAAGAAAATTGGTGAATGGTTTTCTGGAGGTGCTGCGTCAGAGTGCCTCGAGCATGCAGCGGAGGTGAACGCGCGCATCGAGTCATGTCACACGTGAGACATGAGCGCTATCTGGAAGTTATCTTGGAAAACGAAATGCACGGCGTTAACGCCCATCTTGGAGGCGAGAAGGCGTAGAACGCAAGGTGACGGGTAGATGACGCCGCCGTGTCGTCTTAGCAAAGCGTTGGAAACACTTGTCTTTTCGTGCAAGCTTTGCATTATCAGCACAGCGTGCTAAACGCTACGGTTCTTAGAATTACTTATGTATGCCTTTTCTAGTATCCAGGCACACATACAGAATATTGACGTGTTGTTATGGTGTCTCAGATATGCGCAATAATAGCTTTTGAATTGACAATCGCACAAGTATCAACGCTAATGTTTGAGCAATTTGGTGGGCGCTGTGGATGGCGTCCGCCGTTTGGGGTATCGTATGGTGTCATTTGGGGTACCGTTAAAGGCGGGCAAACAGACAAATGCGCAGACAGACAGACAGACAGACACACAGACAGACAGACAGACAGACAGACAGACAGACAGACAGACAGACAGACAGACAGACAGACAGACAGACAGACAGACAGACGGGCGGGCGGACGGACGGACGGACGGACGGACGGACGGACGGACGGACGGGCGGACGGACGGACGGACGGACGGACGGACAGACAGACAGACAGACAGACAGACAGACAGACAGACAGACGGACAGACAGACAGACAGACAGACAGACAGACAGACAGACAGACAGACAGACAGACAGACAGACAGACAGACAGACAGACAGACAGACAGACAGACAGGCCAAAATTTTTTCGTTGAAGGTTCCAAAGAAAGACTGTCGTCTTTCAAAAACGATCTAATGTACACTGTGCTCTACTATGGAAGCCTGTAACCAATGTACTCAGACGTGCCTATAGAGGATTGCGGTCTGAAGTAGGAGCAAGCGTAGGGTAACTATACCTTGAATAGACTTGCGATTGAAATGCCAAAGTTACACGAGCTCCAAATGCAAGCTCCGACTAATGAGCCCGTAGTTAGTCTACTGTAATGACAATGCACTGCTAGTTAGCGTACTTTATCCTTTCCTTCGCAAAGAAAAAAAATTGCACAAATTTTGCCACGCACGACTGCTGACATTTCCCGGCTCATAAATGTATATATGAATAGAAGGGGCCCTTGTTGGCTCACTGGGTACTATTACTAATTGGTTTTGTTTGGTTTTTTGATATTTCACCTGTATGAATGTGCCTCTGGTTGTGTGCCTATTCTTACCCAAACCTCATTTATTGACATGTGCACATATTGCACAAGTGGCTCAGAATTCTCAAACGCAGTTATACATGCCGGACCTTTATTCTGTAAAAACTTCATTTACTATGACCCTTTTTATTTGTTTTATTGCGACCCATTTTCTATCAAACTGCAGGCGCTATGACTGCTTCTTCTTATCTATCTATCTATCTATCTATCCATCTATCTATCTATCTATCTATCTATCTATCTATCTATCTATCTATCTATCTATCTATCTATCTATCTATCTATCTATCTATCTATCTATCTATCTAGCTGCCTACGTCTCCGTGCTCTCGTAATTGCCCACTTAGCTTGGGGTAAACGACGATCAGTATTGGAGAGTATCAGTGCTGGATGAACATGCGTGGTTATTCACAACATCAGTAACGTGATGTTACCTCGGTTAGATTTTATCATTCCCTAATATTGCTGTAGAAACGTATAAAGCTGTGCAATAGCTATCTATAATCCCGAGGCGTTTTATTGTTCGTCGTGTCTAGGTGGCTGACGCAATTTGTGTTGAATTGTTCAGCTTTCTCTACACAATCTGCATCTTAGTTCCTGAGACGTATACAAGTCCACCTAATCTTCATTTGCTGCGTTGCGTACGGCCAAAGCGATACGTAAAATTCAGGAGTGCTTCGCGACCATGGTCGTCTGCATTACCGCGTTACAATGTACTGGGTTCAATCCACACAGATGCCAGATAGCGGTATTTTTTTCTTGTCTGTCTTCAGAATATGAGATGCGCTCGATTTTAATGCATTGCCTTATAATGCATTTCTAAACGCTTTTGTGTGCAGTCTGTCGTGGAGCACTTTGAATTGCCTTGCTTAAAACAGCTTACTATGCTCGAAGAATTGTTTGAAGCACTAAACAAACAGTCGGATGAGGTTATCATGGTCGTGGATAATGGTCGCTGGACGCGGTGGGACTCTTTTACGCTCGCTATCGTGACAGTTGAGTAAGGTATGCAGGATCGCCGACTCGCTTGAAGAGGTCGTACTCCTGCTTCGATGCCATTTTAGCCTTCTGGCGCAGCATATAGGCTACAATGAAAGTACAGACAGTCTCGCAGTCGTGGTAACTAAAGCCAGCTGTTACCACAACCAGAGCTCTTGCTCTAAGTAACAATTACCTGATCTATCAGTCCAGTAGGCCAGAAAAAAAAGCGTGACTTTTAATTATCCCAGCCTACTGAAAGTATCTACACGTTTTAAGACAAGGGGCGTAATTCATGAATACGATTACGTGTAATTTGGCAGCCGACATGAGTTAGGGAAATTGAAATGTATTTATGGCGTATGAATATAAACATCGTAAAGCTTTGTGGACATTCTAGCCAGAATAGCTTACTCTGTACCTTCATGCCGTTGCCTTTTTTTGAACGCAAGCTCTCGGCCAAAGAATTGCATCAGTCGCACGTTTCGAAATCCCTTTTATGGCTCGTGGATAGCAGACTTCCATAAAGTAATTTTTTTTTTGCGGAGGCGGCAATGTTTTCTTTTTTGCTCCAGGATGACGCTGCATATAGTAAGCATAAGTATACACGCAATTGGGAATGTATCGATAATAAATTAGTCAAAAGTAAACGGTTTTCTTTTTAGCTGCCTTCTCACTTTGAGAAATGGCAAATTTGTGAATACACGTTATACATGACTGCCCACGCGCAGCGTTTTTTTTTTTGTCATGGGTGTAAAGATGGTCGGTTAATAGCTTACCATTGACGTGGCCACAATAAAAGCTCCATCGAAACACAATGCCTCTACTTAAAATGGTGGAAGCTGCTCCTGTAATGTGTCAATTGGTATGAAGCGAATGACCAGCTTTAATTGCGGGACTTGGATGTGGTTGCGAAAGTACAATTTAAGATTACACACATCATTGTGTTCCATGCAAATATTGAACAGAATAGCGTTTTGTTTCCTTTACACCTTATCAGTGAAGCCGCAATTGCTTACCGGCAGCTGCGTTTGCATGCATTTTAGTTACCTTTTGCAAGACCATTATAATGCGTCTACTATACCTTATAACAATACTGTTTATTTGTATATTATAGCATACATGTATAGAAGCGTGAAATAGCTATGCCATGTCGCATGTAGTACACAACGGAAAATTTGAAGCGAGAAGCCTTCAAAAAATTGTCAGGTTGCCCATTCACTTTCAACACAGTGAAGAAAGTCGCCGTCGGCGTTAAAAGCTTACTCTTCAGTGAAGTTACCGTATGCATAAAAGTGTTTAAGCCGCTGGTAGTAAGTGTTCATAACGTCATAGCTGGACACAAGCACCTTACAATGACTTTGAAAATGGTGTTGTCTGCACCGAAAAGAGAAGCCTGGTGAAAATCGTGCCTCAGTATATGAAAACGATGGACCATCTCCTTGAAGGGAACCCTGATGGGAGGCGAGAGAGTAGTGGTGCGCATGGCTTTGACCCGGTTGAAGCGAGCGTCGGCGTGGGTGCTGGAAGAAAGGTTTGAAGCGAAACTCGATGTAGCGTTTACTCGACTAAACGTTTGTCTCAAACGCAAAGACATGGGAGGCGGGATGCTTGCACTCGGCTTCCTTGGCTCGTGTCTCGTCAGTGTTACCAGTGCGCTGTCATTATCCTTGAGCGCGATCGGTTTTCTTGGCTCGCACCTCATCGCTGTCGGTGGTCTTCCACTGCCGGGACGCTTGCGTTCGGCTTCCCTGGCTCGTGCCTCCTCGGTGTTGACATCGCCATTCGCGAACGCGATCGGCTACGCTAACCTGTGCAACGCCGGCGACAGCCGGGGAAGGTACGCGCACACTAGCGGGAAGCATGGCGCGACGGCGTCCCACCCGTCGGGACGATCGCGCGGCAAGCAGCATCGCGCTGTCCACGTTGTCGGCGCAGCGCGCGCACCCGCTGGCTCGCGGCTGCTTCTCGACGAAAGATGGAGAAAGATGGTGCGGGTGAGATGATGCTTACGTGAGAAGTGGACTCGAGCCTGGCGAGCGGTGGACAGAGGGAGCCGAGAGATAGCTGACACGTGGCAAGTGCGTGGCAGGTAGGGGAGAGAGACGTCACCGCGCACTGCTAGAAGGGTGTGAGCTACTTGGCACCGCTCTAACACCTGCGGTGAGGGGGAGCGGTGCGGACGGAGGAACAGCGTTACACAGGCTAGTCAAAGAGCTGCTTCACATCTAATAAATATATGTAGTAACACCCAGCGAACAGGAGCCATAGGTGCTTTTCCGCGCGCTGAAATACTCCAAGTATACTTGCAATTACTTAGAAAAAAAATAGGCTGCCACTTGCTCCGTTCGGTCATTTTCATTGCCGATCTACCAGGATGCCTTTTTCTTTCTGTTTTTTTATGCCATACCTATGGTACCGGATTATGCTGCTACCATAAATAGTAACGCCAGCTCTCCGGCAGGAATTAATTTTGCACTAGCGCACATGATGGCACAATGAACCCACAAAAGCCGAAAGGTGAATACTATCTTTTTCGAGGATTAGCCAAATTTTTCTAAGACTGCGAAATCATCATGATGGCATTTTTTAGCAAAGCACTTCTAGTATCGGCTGTGACACACTCTATCCGCGTGTATGTAATAATCTAGAAATTCCGCAAAATAATATTCAACTAATCGCATTATTCCCTGATGCGGTGAACATGTTGAGGTCTCGATTGCATCAGTTCCAGCAGTTAGTGTTCAAGCACGTTGACAAAGACTGGATATGAGATATATCACTAAGTTTCAGATACTCTCCAGTAAATTTATTGTAAAATTTTCATTGCGTGCAGTTTTATGTCACAGTGCGCAATAAAGACCACAGGAAAGTTCGTAGCACAAGACCGTTCCACGCAGTTTCCAGAAACAGTGTCTTGAATCAAATTACAAAACGTCGTGAGTAAAAAATTAATTAGACTATAGTATTTTACTTGCAAGATTTAATGAAATAATTAGCTCTTGTTTTTCGGATTTATAGCTCATTGGAATTTACTTCCATTGTTCGCCAGCATTGAAAACACACAAACTTAGTTTACCCAATCGGTATTTATGTATAAAGCGAAGAAAGATTGCCGCGAAGATTACTTCGTCTTTTTAAACGCATTACTGAGAAACTGTCAAAGATGCATTGATGCGTCCGTCAATTGAAGCAATTTGTGGTGTTGTACACTGCATCGAAAAGGGAAAACATTTCCGGAAAGGCACTCCAGTGGCACTTGTCATGCGAAGACGTTGCGCACAGATATTTCATATACACGCCCCTAGTACCTCAGTTCAGGAGCTCTTTGGAGTCGCAATGCTGTTTTATGCTTTTAAGTCGCAAGCCTCTTTCCCTCATGAAACGAGAAAATTGACCTGTGGCGTCGTCATTAGAGATTCAAAAAATCATCATTCCTTGATGATGTCACAGATCTCAGCATTTTTACGTAATCATGTCGTCACATAACGTGACGTCACACGATGACGGCATCGCATGACATCGTAGCTTTGTCAAATGTGGGCCAATCATGGAGGTGATGCGAGACCATGCAAGGTGCAGGAAGCCTTCGTGGGGGCACGACACATCGTCTGAAAAGAGATGATGGTTTGCGTCTTCCAGTCGTCTCAAGGAACCCTGTGAGTTTGTTCTTTCGATTCGGGACTCAAAGGGCCTTGCACGAAGATTGTGAATTAC
Source organism: Rhipicephalus annulatus (assembly GCA_013436015.1). NCBI lineage: Eukaryota > Metazoa > Arthropoda > Arachnida > Ixodida > Ixodidae > Rhipicephalus > Rhipicephalus annulatus. The sequence continues at coordinate 1,170,654 of WOVY01010462.1, read as the reverse complement.
CATTATGGCCTTACTATTCGACTCTGTTGCCTCGCGAACCTCTTGTTGACATATTTTAATTAGTCATATGACTGTTTGTTACCAGACCTACTTGTTTAAAAGTAAGGAGCAGTATTTAACAAAATGGGTCGCAGTTGTCTCTTCCCGAGATTTAGGTGCATTTGATGCGAGACGTCACAATGACAACTATATGATTTTGACGTTTGAAGTGTATCAGACAAGGCATTCAAGCTCTGTTGAAGCGTTGCTCAGAGACAGATAAAAACAGAATGGAGGGGCTCTGAGTGCACCCAGCCGTTCAAGCACCTAGCTTTTGCACTAATACAATAAAGGAACTCCTGAAATATTAAAAGACATGCAGTACTTGAAAGGAAGGTTACATTCAACGTTTATTGTCATCATGCGGGAATAACAAAAAAAAACAATATGGCACCTTAGTTCGCCTACTCGTTCTCTGCACAGCAAGGGTCTGCACACTCATAGGTTTCCTGCCTTCAAGTATCACAGGAAAGTTTAACGGTCAGCTGCTTGCTGCGTAAATTGTCGTGCTACATAGCACCATCAATCAAAATGTTGTCCCTCACCCACCTACATTACCATGGGCAGCATTCGCTGCAACATCCTGAATCAGGTTTTCAACGCAGGCAGTAGCACGCAGTAATGAAAGTATGAGAATGACGGCCACCGTCGAGTCATTTGTACGGTGACACATGACCGATGCAGAATTTGCAGGTACATCTTTCGTGGGTAGGAGTGTGTTTTTGAAGCCGCATTCATTTAATTTAGGCTTGTAACTTGTATTCTTCGTTTCAAACAACTACTACTTTCGTGGATGCACCTTGCAAACTTGTTTATATGGGTGATTGCTTCTAGGTCATTGCAGTTGGCTAGGTCCGTAAATGTTTTCAGCAAAAGTTGTAGGGAACATCAGTGCGACGAACAAAACAGTCTCAGTGTTTATAGTCCTTAGTGATTCGCATTGCATTGTCTCAGACGCACCTGAAGGTGCGAGGAAGACAATGCGATACAAATTACGAAAGCTGCACAATCTACGAAAAATTTTTCCTAAATCACTTTTGTATATCGGTTGGTGTAGTTCTAAATACAGCACTTAATGCCGCCTCAATACAGCGAAACCTGATGAAAGACGTACCAAAGCATCAATGACGTCAACGTTTGAAGTGAACATATAGCTATTCCGCGGCATGGGGGTACAAACTTGTTGAGTGGATGCCCAAACTGGTTGTGCCACATAGGCGCTACTTTTGGCTGCGCTCTATGGACGTACCACTAACGCCAGTTGAGAAACGGGTCATGTGCAGCAAGTTACGTCAGGGTATTGCCCTCATCAGATGCAGGAAGAAGGCGCCGGAGAAGTACTGGTGAGAAAAAATCACGTGCATGTCGTGATGGTGGGATCTCTTTTGCGTGACGTGGGTGTCAGTAGCATGTTTTCGAAGTGTTTTAGCAATTTTAAGTAAATATTGTGATTACTTATTGGCTATTTCTGTTAACTAAAGTATTTGTGACCTTGCTCATTTCCTTCAACAAGATTTTAAGCATGCCTAGTCTTGTTTTAGGCTTGTATTGACCACTTAAGTGTCTGCGGGATCACATCACATGAGATCAACGGATGGACAAGCCGTACCCTTAAAGTGCTACGCAGTCCCTTTAGGTATATCTTAGCGTTCATTGGTTCACAACCACGCATGCCACGTTCAAAACCCCGTTGTCACTTCGAGTGATCACTATCAGAGTTCATATCACTGCTGACTACATCTGCGCACAAATTTACCAACTTGATTTTCACAAGTTCGCTCACCTGCGCTTTAAAAACTTTGAAAGTGCTGTGAACTCCTTACGTAAGGGTATATACTTTTCCTAGTTTGAAAGCAGTCTCCGAGAATTTCTGGCAGTCCACTGGGGCGTACTTCAATAACCGAGATCAAGATTCGGAATGATGTTATGTAATATCAGCGACTACGCTTCAGCTGCCCGACCTTGGAGGCCATACTAATTTACTCATAGTTTTTAACGTTGTTGTGGATCATACGCGGTTTAGTTTGACGCGACCTGGCACCTGGCTCTTAGGTGGTATGACCACTGACGCCTCAAATAGTGCAGAAAAGATAATATGTAGGATTTAACATCCCAAAACCACCATATGATTATGAAAGACGCCTTAGTGGAGGGATCCGGAAATTTCGACTACCTGGGGCTCTTTAACGTGCACTGAAATCAGAGCACATGGACCTACAGCATTCTCGCATCCATATACAACGCAGCCGCCGCAGCCGGGATTCGATCCTATGATCTGCGGGTCAGCAGTCGAGTACCTTCCACTTGACCACCACGGCGGGTCAGCGCAGAAAAGACGTGGAAACAAATGAGAGAAGTATCGGAGCAATACCATACCATAGGCCGTCGCTATATCGTCGCCGCTTACGTTTTCCAAGTGTGACTGGCCCGCGACAGAATCTCTGCCTCTGGCGTTCGGCTGAGAAAGACATCGGAAGTTCAATACTTGACTCAAGAGATACAATTACGCAGGAGAGAAATCCCAGAAAAAAAAACGTTTCGTGGTAGTGAACTCAGTTTTGGCTCTAAAAGATTGATGCCAGTTGAAATTATTACGGTGCCTACCATTATGACGCCTTTCATAGCTTTGCGTTGGTTCTGGATGTGAAAACCCATTGATAGACTAGATCCTGAATCCGAGCTGGTTGGCACGGCAAAAAAAGGCGATTCATTACCTGATTGTCATGGTGTCGCCGCGAACGTTCCTTCTCGCCGCTGTCGTTATGTTGTGATCACAGAGGTTTGTGCTACATACAACTCGATGTATCAGCAGATTTATAATCTGTAGATTTACCGAGACAACTATTCCTGGTGGTTACTGTTGTACTTTTTAACGCGAAAAGGTTTTATGCTGGGGCCCACGAAGACTTCAATGACGTACGACGTCGAAAAAATACGTTGATCAGAAGTAAAAATTCCTTCAATGGAAGTCGCACCTGTGACCTCAGTGTCCATGGCAACAGATGCCGGGCACGCTATCCACTGCGCCATGGCCAGATATTTTCATTCCCTAAAATAAATGTTTTTTACATGAACCCCAGTCCTCGCAGCCTTCTTGGTAAAGTGAAGTTATCCATAATGACCGTGGAATCCGCGACTGGTTCCGTCAACGTGTCGTTTCAACGCGTCTGTCTGATTCGGCGCTTCTATAATAGGAGTATGTGTAATTTCGTCAACGCCAAACACACCCCCAGACGGTGATCTTACCCCAAACGTCGTTGTCACTTATTGAATACATTCATACCAAAAATAGCTCTGCAACGCATACTGGAACGCACCTGCTTCGGGCTGGATATACTGATGATCACCGCTTACGCTCGCGCCGTGAAATATTGTGACCGACCAATAACAAGACGCAACGCACATTGCGTTTTCCTTTGGTCGTGCCGTGGCGTTCAATAACTCTAACTTGCTGGCAGTATAGCGACCTTAGCCTAAACTCGGCGTCCAATCAGTTGCGTTCTTGTAGTTGTCACGTCGCTTTTTCTGGTTCAACACTACCTCTGACCACAAGTGTGTGTTTTATCATTTTTAATGAATGTTAGTCATGGGGATGGAGATGCATGACTAAGCGTTAACGTGGGCGCATCATCGTTAAGCGGTGTTATAGCTATCAAACACCAATAGACGTTTCGCAAGTTTTCTTATATTGATATGCAGTAAACAATTAATACTTCCATAGGGATGCGTTTTACTTTCGTATTTTACCGATTCCTATGACAGAGGTATCAAACATGTTTTTTTGTTCTTGTTACGTGTGAAAACTCACTTGGTTCTCTGCATTCGCGTAGGAACACTCGACGGTAAACGCTGCCTTTTTCTCACTCCAAGTGCTCATCCTCCCTCCCCCTTCAGAATGTTTTTGGCGCATAAGGTGGTTTTGCGTTCTTTCTGGGCCCAGAATCATCGCAATCTTTCTGCACCTAACCTGGTTCTCCACTGCAGTGATATCATCTGATCACTTCTTCATGTGAAGTCACGTTGTGTGACGCTATGATGACGTCATTAATATAGGCAATCTGTGAAAGTCACTGAGTCGTCATGTGACGATTTTTTTTCTTCACTAGTGTTGCCGCCGCAGGCGCCGACGGTCAATTACAGCGTTTGATGAAACGTGTCAAGATTCAATCATGACAATGGCGCAAGGCCGACTTCTCTGGTGAATCAGAAGGAGCCATGATTCCTGTTATGTAACCAGGGGCGTACCAACTCTTTCACAAGGGGGGGGGGGGGCAAGCGTGCATTACTCGTCAGCTTACATATATATATATATATATATATATATATATATATATATATATATATATATATATATATATATAAAGACCAGGTATAAACGACCACGTAAAAAATAAGCGAATCAACTATTTTCAAGACGCCATATTGTTTGCCATTGATTCTTCGGCATTTAAAATTGTCTGTGTGCCATAAAATCGCCTGCTTCTTATATGGCGTCACGAATCTGTGAAATGTCGTGGGGTTTATCACAATACATGCATATTAAGCAGGGCATTCACGCGCTGAAAAACACCTAAAGTTTTTTGGGGTATAGTCGGAGAGCATCTTCTAAATATTATTCAAGTAGACTAGCCACTGGTCCCATTAGTATCGGCTACTTATAGCAGCTGGTGAGATGAAACAACATAAGTACAATAATTTTTTTCACTTGCAGCATCAAGGCATTTAGTAGTTTGTGCACGCACACATCTCTGAGCTCGTCCTTATTGAGAAACAGAGAGGAAGAGAGAGAAATAAACAGTGCTACACCTGTGGGCTTCTTTGCTGTCTACGTTGTACTTTGAGCTGCAAAAGACAATTCAAGTTGAATGAAAACCCACTAGCCCGACTTTAAATTGAGCCTACATATTGCTGAAAACCATAGTCTTTCCCCTTCGCCTTGGTCCGGTGGGTCATGTTAAGGGGCAAGCTTAAAAGCTGAGCTTACCACTGTGCTAGAGTCCACCGCTTTATTCCTCTCCACTTTGCAAGCTGCTACTATCGCTCTAAATTACCATAAGCAAGGCTGATCAGGATTATTGGAGACTAAAGTGGACCCCTTTTTTGCGCTTCCAGATAACACTAGAACATTAAAGAAGATTCGTAACAGTCATCAGCTCACAGCAGCTTCGACAAAGCAGCGGTGATGATACTCACTTTTGATCAAAGAAAATAATTTTCCTGAAGCAGCAGATGATTTGACCAATCCATAAAAGGTTTGCTAGTTTGCATCCGTAACTTCATCGGCCAGTCACAGCAGAACAAAAGCATGAACAAGTTATAAGATGTTATTGGGCACCTGTTCAGCGCTGGCCTGCTCTGCAGTGCTACAGCACATGGTGCGAAAGCGCCGCATAGGTGGCCCGCACCACAAGAGCCTTCAAGGAAAATTGTCCCAGCAAAAATGTTGGAGAAATTTTATTATAGTGTATTATTCTCTCGTGACAACATAATTGAGTGATTACGGTGGTGGAGGAAAACTTCGCCTTAATTACTACTTTCCCCAACGTGCAGCGAACAGTGACCAGTGTCGAAAGTGTGGGGGCTCAGCGCCCCTAACTTTTCTCAGTGAAGTGGCTCGCGCCCCCTTTACCCCCCCCCCCTCCCCGGTTGGTACTCCTATGTATGTAACCCAGAAATCCAATGTGATCAGATGTAATCCGTACGGCATGTTGGCTTCTTTAAATGTTGCCAAGGCGTAAACATGCTACATTCGCGGAAGTGTTTTGGAAAACGTTTTGTTTTTCGCACAAGATCTTTGTGCAAAGGTCTTTCCTGTGGTTGAGAAGCAACCGCTTCGACTGAGACAAACAAGTGTACTGCTCAGAGCGCGGTGGCATAACAATCTGCTGCACAGCCAGAGCAATGTTCCCAGCGGGCAATTTTCGGCAACCAATAATCAATTTGTATACTACAACCAATTCTCATTATATTTTGCGTTTGATAAGTTTATTCATCTTCTGAAATTTTACCAACAGTGCTCCTCGCGCCATCCCTTGGTTGCGCACGCAAGTAATACATGTTGCTCACGTCGCGAGTAGTCGCTAGGTGGCATGTGCAAGGGGTAGTCGCAGTGTCAACGGGACTGGCGAGGTTGGCAAAAAAGAAAAATCACCGCTTCACAGAAACTATGATTACTTTTCACACAGAGTGCACACAATACACCGAAATAATTCACAGCAGCCTGGTTAATCACCTGGCTTTCTGCGCCATAGGGGTGGAAGTGATCTTAAATAAGGAAAAAATGAAAAGTGAACACTGCAACCGCCTGCAGCAAAAAGCGACACCTATATAGTAGTTCAGAATGGAATGGTTACGAAGAAATAAAAGAGATAGGGAGAGAAGATAGTGAGAAAAGTAAAAGATTGGGTGACGGCACGGTGGAAGGATTCCTTCCTCCAGGGGAGACGGTTAGAGAAATCCACGGACGTGGCACCTATCGGCGAGTAGTCGTCGAAGAAAGGATATCGCGGACTACCGTCTCGCTGCTCCCTAGTTAGCAATCCGAGTAAAGTGTTAACTGGAACAATGACAAAAATTGGTATTCGCTTGATCGCTACTGTACACTGCTCAGTAAGTGCTGTCACTTCGCTCCTCTGCTTTCGGGCCAAGTAGTAAGCCAAGTATATATTCAATTTATTGCTAACGTTGATATTTCGGCTAGTCAGATGCTTAGTTAAGGCACAATGGCTCCACTGACACATATCATATCATAGTGATTGCGAACATCTTTGCTCTTCTTCCGGTAACTTCAGCTTGAAATGTGCATGCGGCGCCTGTACAAGCTTCAAGACTTGCTAGAACTTGAGGACGGTAGCATCTAAGCGCACCAAAGCACGACATCTTATGCCCCGGATTTTATGCTAATGGCCATTAACGTTTTAGATGATGTAATTGTTATGCGTTGACACAAAGCAACAATATCATATTTTGGCCAGTCTTAAATATCATGCACAATTTTTGGCCACTATTGAAAATTGGTTTGGACCTATCAGGGAGGCATTATATATGTGCCACGGTGTTCTGCCTACTGAACATAGAATCATGTGCACTGAGATAATTGATTGATCTGTTGGGTTTAACGTCCCAAAACCACCATATGATTATGAGAGACGCCGTAGTGGAGGGCGGGGCCCAGGAAATTTTGACCACCTGGGGTTCTTTAACGTGCACCCAAATCTGAGTACACGGGCCTACAACGTTTCCGCCTCCATCGGAAATGCAGCCGCCGCAGCCGGGATTTGAACCCGCGACCTGCGGGTCAGCAGCCGAGTACCTTAGCCACTAGACCACCGCGGCGGGGCGGTGCACTGAGATAATGCCGGCCGACTGTGAACGTATAACTTTTGCTTAGGTGCATGTAGACCGAAGTTTTCCTACCATTTTTGAATTAAGACATTGTAGCGAGTAATTAATCTCACGACCTCTAGCTGAGCATTACAACGTAACAGTCATCGTGGCAGGCGCTGTCTTTTATTGCTTATATTTTCTCACAGAAGCAAGCTGGACCCGGCGTAAGAGCATTTGCTTTGTTTCCAGGAAATAAACACGACAATTCCAATGAATACTTTTTTTCGCTTAAAACGAGCAGGATTTTTTTTCCTTCTCAATGGCGATTGATTTTCCCTGCACGTAAGTTATGTGGCGCTGAACGAAACAGAATGAAGCTTGCCTGCATGTTTTGACTGAACGAACGGAGATAAATGCATATCGTTCCCAAGAGTTCTCGAGAAGGAGTCTGTTGTTTTTCGTAATGCATGAGCAACGTGCAATAGTTAAAGTGAGATTCTTCATAGAACATGATAACTTGTGGAAGCTTTTCAGTTGAAATGCGGTCGCAAACAGCAGGGAAAGGAATCCTAGAGCACTGTGTCAGAAGCAGCACAGTTCTCTGTGGGTCGTACACTTCAGTTTTGTAAAATGTTAAACTTTTTTTTTTGCTGAATGCCACTGCCATTTTAGGCGAGCGGAAAACGTCTCCTATAAAGCAATAGTTTATTCCTTCCGTTGTGTTAATAGACTAACCATATTTATTCTACTTTCCAGAAGTGTTTTGGAGATTTAGAAGAAAATAATTGTGGTTGCCGTGTACACGAATCTGAAGAGAGTTCACCCAAGAAGGAGAATAAACAGGGTGCAATTCACAAAAAAAACCAAGGCAGACAGTCATGACAGCGTGCAATACATCCAAGCAGGTCATTGTCATCATGAAGTATACATTTGGCGTTCTTAAAGTGCATTAGTCACGAGAACTCGCTGAATACTGGGACGAGGTCAGAGGAGCTTACTGTGGTGATATGAACGATACACAAAAATAGCGAGACACGATATTGTCCATGCTGCATCGTCTTGTAGACTTATATTCGCACAGATAACGCACGTGCATTCGAGCTAACTTATTGTGAACCACACAGTTGGCTAGCAGGCAATACATGTGCCTACTACCTGTATTGAGATTGTAGTGATATACGTTTTCTTGTGATCTCGATCTGTTCAGACTGCCACGAGACACGAGGATTCCCCATAATTTAAGTGTGTTATGTTTTATCCCTTCTTCCATAGTGCAGCCGTTCCAATGTCGTCCCCTAAAATTTGTATTTCAATGCACACGTTTATTCCACTCATCAGTTGCTCTAATGGTACCTCTTTTGCTTCTGTTTTTTTTTCTTTGCAGTGCTGCTGCAGACCATGTGCGGGTTAGCGCAAATACACGACAAAGACAGAATCTTCAGGTTCTGGCTGGGGTTCAGGCCTGTGGTATCTTTCTTCAAAGCAGAAACAGTAGAGGTGAGTTGCGTGTATTTAGAACATTCAAGGCGACTGATCTGGTCGCTGTCTGCTCTGCATGAGTAGATTCACTAACGTGCATTTTTTTTCACTTTTACTTTTTCAGGTCATTTTAAGTAGTAATACCGTTTTAGATAAATCTTTTGACTACACATTATTACACCCCTGGTTGGGCACAGGTTTATTAACAAGGTGAGAAATCTTTTTTCCTTCCATACCTTCAAACGCAATAACAAAATAATAAACGAACTAGTATGAATTATATAACAAACTCACAAATAAAATACATATTAGGTTCCACTTATATAAATCTCACTCTTAACGCTCTTTTGATGTTCGCTTCGGGAAAAGTTGCAATAAACGAAGAGCGCGATTTTATGGTGTAATCGCATGCAGAATAGCCAGACCAGAGGCGCTGCTTTAAAATGTCCGCCAGTTCATGGTAGCGGAAGCTGAGAATCCCTGAGTTGGCTGGCTAGGTTTTCTTATCGAGCTTTTCATTTCTCACTTTTAACGGTGCAGCTTTCAGAAACCCCGTAATAAGAAAGAACGTAAAAAGCATCCATTTCGGGATCGTGGTGCGTTAGGCAACAAGTTGGTAATAGTTCATTGAGAAACAGCGCAAAAAATAAATAGAACACCAGAGAAGAAGACACAAAGTTGGTGTTTCCTTCTAAGTTGTTTGTGTCTTGTTTTCCGGTGCGTCGTTCGTTCTCATGCTGTTCCGCAGTAATGCATAGTAGGAGTGAGTGTATAAACGATTCTTTGATCCTCTATTTGAGATTGCATATTACTGCACAGTTGTTGTTTTTTTCTCTCGCAGATTTCTGTACAAAAAGATGTGGAATAGATTAATGATTTGCAGTTTCTCGAACCACGTGCAAAGGACGTGAGCGTGGGCTTGTGTAAAAAATAAGCACCACTAGGTCTGTTTGTGCTCTGTTCATATCGAGCTCCAACATCCAATATTGATTAGTTTAATCAAAATGGGTTAGCTCATAACAACGCTTCAAGAATCAGCAGTCGATTAGTCTAATTGTGTGTCCTTGGAGATATTGAGCAGAACGTTATCATACATGACTTGAGAATGTCGGTCCTACATTCAGCCAGAGTGAAGACAGCGCCTTTTTTAATGTTGAAATTTATTAGACCTGGCGTATGTGTGTGGAAAGTGTGGTTGTCTGATGTGCCTCGTGGTCTCCCAGTTCAGGCAACAAATGGCGGCGGAGAAGAAAGATGCTAACGCCGGCCTTCCATTTTCGGATACTGGAGGACTTCATTCCAGTATTCAATGAGCAGGCCGTCATATTTGTGAAAAACCTCAAGGAGCAGCAGAACAAAAAGTACATCGACATTGTTCCTCTGGTCACACTCTGCACGCTCGACATCATCTGCGGTGAGCTGGACCATCGTCGCTGTAGTCGCAGTTTGAACGCGTTTTTTGTTCTTACTAAAAAGACAGCAGGAGCGTCAAATGAATTCATAGTTTGCTTTGCCCTTAATAATTAAATTAGCTATTGATGACGTTGAAGCTATTGAAGCTATGTAAATAGCTGCAACAAACGTAATTAGAGAATCTGGAGGTATGTAGTGTTATGTATCTATTTGAGGTTGCAAGACAGAATAATCGCTTCAGAGAAGGCACCGCTGACTTCTCATTGAAAGCTAAGAATAAAAATGAAACAATGAATTCATTCTTAAAACCTTTAAAAAGCTCCGACGCTTCATATCGCATTAAAATAACAGGTCATATTGGCGTCCGAAAACAGCGAGATGTCGTCATGGGAGACGCTGTAATGGAGGGCTCGAAAATAAGTTTGACCACATCAAATAACTTAATGGGTGCACAAGGACCTTTGATGCAGAAATTTACAGAAACAGTAGTGCACAAGGAGAAATACACTTTTGTCAAGAAATGAAAGTATAAAAGACGAGTCCGCAGACAAACACAGATGTGAACGCGTCTGAGGTGTAACGTACGTGTAACGTGTGAATACTTGGGAAGCGGCATAGCATGAGCACTTGACTGTTGTAAAATAATCTGAAGTTCCCAAAAGCACGCTTGTGATTTGTTAAAACGAGACAATTGTAATTTTGTATTCAGACATGAATATTTGATACATGTAACGCTAAGGCATTTGTATTTTACAGCAAAAATGAAAAAAAAGAAATAACCCTCAAATCTACACACGCTGTCCCTGTGGCTGTACTGATGGTCATGTGAACTTTTCTTGAGCGTAAATGGTTGACGGCCTAAAAACAATCATTCCATCTTCGAAGCTCGCCGTCACATTTTGTGTCGTGGGTACTTGGAAGGAAGAGACCGCGACGCAGCGCGTATTGTAATCTGTGCAATACGTGTCCCTTACAAAGCGCGGCAAGCCGCATTAGATTTTATATGCGAGAGCTCTACATCCTAGAGCATTAAAAATGCACTCGAAGAAGCCATTGAAGCCTTCTAGATTGTTACACATTTTAAACTAGTCTAGAGCGCCACAGAATTTTCTTCTAACGAATAAAAAAACTGCTGTTCGTTTGCATTATGTGGAAGATCGCACTTTCTAATCGTTGCAACGATTACATGCGGACTTTTCGTCTTCGTTCTTTTCAGAGACCGCAATGGGAGTGAAGGTTGATGCTCAATTAAACAGTAATTCTCACTACGTTCGCTCCTTGTACGAGTGAGTATTTCAATGCACCAGCTGCATGTTTTCACTTTGTATTGCTTTTTAACGTAAACATGCGGGAAATCGAGCCAGCCTATATGCGTAATCAAAAAAAAAACACAAAGCATTGAACACGTGAGAGTTACTTCTATCAGACTTTCTAGGGTGCCGCAGATTTTGTTGTCTTGTGTTCACTGAGTGAAATCGTGACCGAAAATTGAAGTTAGTAAACCTTCATATGAAGTGATTTCGTAACGTATGCAGGAATCCGACGGGGCTTAACTGTGACAATGTGTAGATGTGATCGTAGACGCGTGAGCAAATACCTATGTTACCGATTCATTTTGATCACCGTTTTCTCGATGTCATTTGTTTTACGAAATTACAATTTAGACTAGTCCGCTGGAGGCTGAGTAGCCTAAATTCTGCAGTCTGGATTCTGGAGGACTGAGTCGCATAACGGTACGTCTCTCCAGTTACCATAGATTGGAAGTATGTCATCTCTTCTGATGTTATATTCTGAAAATATAGAGGAACAAAAAAGGAGTAATTATGATTCAGAAAACTAAAATAATTTTCCGGGAGAAAATAGCCAACAGAAGCGCATATGCTGGTTCTTGCATGTAAGAAAGGAAACCTGACCTCATTTCCTTGCCTTCGTGGATAGAACCGGTGCACGAGGCCTAGCACTTCCTTCAGCATCTTTTATTTGCATGTATGCAGCGTTTGTTTCAATATCACAGAACTATCAGCAGAATTGAAGGTGATTATTTTGAGCTCTGCTTTTTTGTGCGCGTAAATATGACAGAAGGGTGCGTCTACAGTGATTGATTGATTTGATTGATATGTGGGGTTTAACGTCCTAAAACCACTATATGATTATGAGAGACGCCGTAGTGGAGGGCTCCGGAAATTTAGACCACCTGGGGTTCTTTAACGTGCACCCAAATCTGAGCACACGGGCCTACAACATTTCCGCCTCCATCGGAAATGCAGCAGCCGCAGCCGGGATTTGAACCCGCGCCCTGCGGGTCAGCAGCCGAGTACGTTAGCCACTATACCACCGCGGCGTCTACAGTGAGTGAAAGTGTGAGTGTGTGTATTTGAATAAACAGTGAACAAGTACCAATAGAGACTTCGGCGCTCGTCTGGGTACACAAATCGCGAGCATAATAGAGATAATAACTGAGATGGCATTCGCTATATCAGCTTTAGTCGACATATATGGGATCAGTGCATCTCTATTGCTGCAGCACCTCAATGTTCAGCGCCCTTCGATGCAACAATACGTGTTGACACATAGATGATGCTCAAAAAGGTTGATTCAGCTAAATAGTTTTAAATGCAAAGGGCTGGCACGGTACTAAAAAGAGATCAACCTCGTGGCGAAAAAAAAACGTTTTATATTTTTTTTCTCTTGGGAGTAGTGAATTACATTATTCCTTATCAGTGAATAAAAACTCACTCATACAGGGAAAAGCTGCCGTACTGCACTTCTGAGTATAGTACGACAGTTATGTCTGGCAGTAGTCGCTCAAGAGGGTCAAACTAGCTCATAAAATTTAAGCCTTTCTTGTCGCATTTACGACGTAATCCTTTAAATTGAGCTAACCCAGTAAGCCACGTATCTTTATGTTCGACATTGCTCCAGCAAGCGCCCGTAGCTAGTTTGAATTTAAACAGGGACAGTATTTCAAGCGTCAATCGGTCCTTACAGACTAGCTTATTTAATCATTCATGCTGCTGTTTCAATCAGATTGCATCGACTTCCCGTGTTTAGCGATACAAAACATGTTTCAACCTCTTTTATTGCTCGCTTATCTTTTTTTTTGTTCTGAACAACGAAAAAAATATACGAGATTACGGTTGTGGTGAGGACGTGCAGTTCTCGTCATTGAGATGTGACCACAGATTTCTCTTTCTTTTACGCCACGCTTCTTTTTCTTAAGAGTGGGCGAGACCTTCATGGCGAGAGTGATGAGGCCATGGCTATGGCCAAACTACGTCTTCTACATGTCCTCGTTCGGGAGGAAGTTCAAAGACAACCTTGCGCAGCTGCACAACTTCACAAGGAAGGTAAGTACAGAGAGCGAGAACTAGAAACCTGCCACCCTGCGTGTACGGTAACATGATTCATATCATAAGCGCCAAATAATTATTACGCGCCAATTAAGAGAGAGAGAGAGAGAGAAAGGAAAGCTGGGAGGTTAACCAGATATTGGCATCCGGTTTGCAACAAGTATGTTCTGAGTGCTATGCAACTTCAAGCGTGGTTTAAGTTATCATCAACATGCCATAACAATATGCCAGCACGGGTGGGCGCATTTTGATATTAGTGAAGAATAATCTTTTCGTAATGCTATGAAAAACGAACCATGTTTCATTGCTTTAGTGTCACGTCCAATTCCAGAGATTTCACAACCTATTATGACATCACTAAAACGTATTTCTCTTTTTGTCATGTACTCATATTATGTTGAAACGAGTAGTCTGGGTGATGGACTTGTGTTAGGACGACCGGGCTGATATGTCTGGCAGTAGTCGCTGAAGTGTCAGCAATTGTTGATTGTTTTGAAGGGCCTCAAATATTTTGGTAATGAACTTATCTCAGCAAAAATTCACAACATAACATGTCATTAAAATACCTAAACTTGCTGTTACAACGAAATTTATGTGCAGTTACTACAGCTTCCTTATCCAGCAAAGGACTTTCTTGCTGCGTGACAAACTTTTTCTTTCGAGAGAACCGAGCTGAATTCAGCAGTCTGTGTGTTGTTACAAATGAGCTAGCGAATTATAACAAACGCTTGTAGAATAGCAGAGAGATGTGCTGTCACAACAAAAACGCTCCTGAAGAAACGCGAGAATTGTGTTGTAGCAGAGCACAGAACTGTTGACACAACAAAGCCCAAACAGGGCCTCATGAGATATGACAGAGGATAGTTTAACAGCATGTCATATCCCAAAATACAAGACATCGGAATTTTTGTCGTTATATTCTGTTGTATTATTCAAAACAAATGTGACTCAAATGTGCGAAGTATATAGGAAATAAGAGAGTATGTATATTACGGCGAATATGCAGACAAAATACATTGTGCCTGAAGAACACAAATATTGCAGGTGATACGCGAAAGAAAGGCCGAGTTGCTTGAACAGAAGGTCATTGACGGCCTTACCATCGGAGAACCAGTGATCGGACAAAAACGGCGGCAGGCCTTCCTGGACCTCCTGCTCAGCCATCACATTCAGGATAGCAGCCTCACAGAAGAGGATATCCGGGAAGAAGTAGACACCTTCATGTTCGAGGTACCCGTCAGGAAGTTGGCCACATTTTCAGTGGAGCTGTCATTTATCACCATGTGCGCAAAACTATGGGTAATAACTGTGCCGCGTTAAAGGTTACTAATACGAATCTTTATGGCATGACGCACCCGAAGCAGTCACGAGCCTTCATTGAGGTAAGTAGCTGAGATCTCATCCTATGACTACAGGTCTTCATTCACGGTGAAAATAAGGCCCCTGAAGCTGTTTGTTTTATTGTGACACACTTATACCGAAACAGGAAGCCATTGCTCAGGTATATGGCCCAGACGTCTGACCTAGGTGAAACGATTCAACTGAGACGGCTTCCTATGCATGTCTTCTCTAAGTTGCATCAAACGTTATTCAACAGTTATCTGTTATACTTAAATTAGGTTTTCCAACAAAAAAATGATTGAAAAAGAAAACAAAAGAGATGTACCTCTCTGCCCTTGACCAACCCACAGGCGTTGTAGGTGCAAATAACGAAAGACTCCAAAGTCTTATAGTACGTGAAAAATGCCCCCACCTCTCCGAAGGGAATCGTGAAGAAATGCGAATGCATTGCGTAGCGTCCATAACGACATTTCGCACGTGAGAACCAAGCGTTAATAGAATAACGTTTCAGTTCTTTTTTTCTTACACCATGCAGCCAACAGCGCTGTTCGCTGCACGTGGCGTTTTTTTGTCGCGAGAAACGCGGTATGCGTTTCCAAGTCTAGTAGCTAGCGTGCGTGGGTAAAAAATACTATGAAGTGAACAAAACAAAGTCTTCTCGGCTTGCCGTTGGCGTTTCACAGCGGCGTCTCGAGCACACATTTCCGGATGTTCTTGCTGATGGGAAAGTAGGGCGCAGGGAGGAGAGAGAGTGAACGGTCAGAGAAGAAGCGGCGAAGCACTGCACTATACCTTCTTCTACACTCTCTCGCACCACATGCTCCAGGTGCTAGGGGCGAGGATAAGCACGCGCGCCCGCAGCTGTAGCTACAGGAGAGAGCGGTGGACGGATCCCGACAGACGCCTGACATAGCCCGTCTAAGAAATGCATTCGCATTTAAAAGTGCAGATTGCTGCGAACTGAATGTCCTGTTCAAATTGAATCCTTGTCTGGCCAGCCCTTTGGTATGCATATTATGGGAAGCCAACTTAACAGGCAGTTCTTACAGCCACCTGCACTTTTTTTTAGAGTATACCTTAATAATAACAACTGAGTACTGACCGCAAGCTTACAAATGAGCGAAAGTGTTTCGAAAGTTCTGCTTTATTTTTAGTAAGGGTTTGCACCCCTGACATGCGTTTCGTGATGAGCTGGAAGCGGGCGAATCGGTGCTCGATTTCTAACATACCATGACATGCGCTGCACTACAGGCTGAAGGGGCTATGATGGTGTAGAATAACATACCAAACACAATTTATTCTACGCTTGCACTGACAAAAAAAGTACAATAGTATACATTGTCCGCTTCGCTCTGTTCTCGTTTTGTCAGGGCCACGACACCACGGCCATGGGTATCTCGTGGGCAATGTACCTTATTGGACTCTACACGGACGTTCAGCAGAAGATTCACGAGGAGCTGGATGCAATCTTCGGAGAGGATAGAGAACGTGCCATTACACCTGACGACCTCAAAGAAATGAAGTACCTAGAGTGTGCTCTGAAGGTGCCTGCCCGTTTGTTTGTTTTTTGTTTTTTTTTCACTTACGCACTGTAGTCAGCATTTATTTAAGCACTATTGAGCTTTTTATTATTGGTTGTAATCCCTTTTATAATAAGTTGCAAGACTCGTGCACGTAAACAAGACCTTTTCCTGAATGGTCAGTCACAACATTGAGAAACACGGCTATTCTGTCGGACTATCCCGCAACTCTAACCACCCTAACATGCACTATTTAGCCTACGTTCCTACTACTACACTCGGTGAGTCAGAAACAACAGAAATGGGACCAACAGTTGTTCGAAGCATAGTAATCGATAGCGTGCAAATTTCAACGCCAAAGGCTGCGTGGCTGGAGCAGATTATTGCTATATTTTTCCTAGAAAAAAACAAAGCAGTCTTTCGTGAGTATCTAATATCTATTAATGTGATCACTGCCAAGAAGGCTGAATAAAAAAAAACAACTGCATTTATTTTCATTTTCAACGCACAATTTTGTGTACTTAGTCTTATTACATTGCAACAGGAAAGCAGCGATCAATACTGAACTCCAAGTTTACAGGCATAATTCATGATTTCAGAATTTTCCTTTCGCAGTTTCTTGGCGCTCCCCTTCTACTTGGAAGCCAATAACAGTGAAAATAGCAAAAGTCAATTTTCTTGAAAATCTCTGTTTGCATTTTGTAACAACTAAGCTGCATTGAATCTCACTCAGATCGCCTTCTAAATTTAAACATTCAGGGGTAATTTTCGCACCGATTTTCTTCGCCTTTCAGGAGTCGCAACGACTATTTCCATCGGTGCCATTCATTGGACGAGAATTAATGGAAGACGTGGTAGTGAGTAAGTAGACCTTTTTTTTTCTTCTTACTTGAATAACACGAAGTCCAATTTGTGCTTTTTAGGTGGGCATTGTTCTTAAATGCATATTTACATACTTTATAAAACATAGTGCAAAAGTATTTCACTCCCGACTTCCCGTGTAAATAACAAATTGCTGCTACATTTCACGAATGGCGCACCGTTATCACAAACCTTCTGTTAATACAAAAATATTGTGCGTGAGGTTGAACTAGTGTTCTACTGGACTCTGCAGTTTTGATATTTAGTTGCAGCTTTCCTTTGTTCATTTTTGAATACAAAAGCAAAAGTCATTCTCTGATTCAAAGAAGCATTATTTTTCTCGTTTGTGTTCTCAATATTTTAGTGTCTTAGATAATTTGTCAACCTGAAAATTCTGACGAAGGGGTTTTCAAATAGTAAGATATAGTTATATCGGCGAGAAGTTTCAGTATTCTTACAAAATACGGTGGATATGGACTGCACCTTTATTTTTTTCAAAAGTGACTCTCAAACGACGCGCATTTTGATTCCTTAGACGGAGTGTACAGAAAGCAAGCACCTTAATTTTAGCAATGAATGGTTCAAAGAGCAGACAATAAATCAGTTTAATTGCCAACATATACATTATTGAAAAATGCCTTTTGGTTATTTCATTAGACGATATTTAGACGTCTGCACGCTCACGCATTTTGCGCACACTAATTGAACAGACCTAACGTATTTCGCGGTATCAAAAGAGACACTTGCGAAAACCTCGCGTATATTACGTTTAAGACTTTTAAGGTCTTCTGGTTTAACTTGTAAACTTGTTTTTGATCCATTCACAAAACAAGAAGCCGTAGGTGGAAATGTCATTACGAACTGCTGCCACTCGAATAGCGAAGGTATTAGTCAACACAATTGGAAGGTAACCTCTGAAAACATAAATAGTAAAATGATCATCAACTTTATTTGACGCCAATTAGTGCTAGGGGGAACTATATCTAAAATATCTGTTGGCTTTACAGACATGACCTCCTTTTGTACCTGCGTAATTAAAGAGCAAAAATAGGGTTCTTCGTTGCAGTTTAATATAGTGCGTTGTATGCAGATCCCACCTGCACTGAGCAGTCATCGCTCATGGCGAAAAGCAATAACAAAGAAGGAAATAAATGAACGCACAAGACCTTGAGCTCACCTGGTGAATCCTTAAAATATCTGAAGACGCAACCTCATGAATTTTTGTTTTATGAAGGCTACGCATATAAATACGTCTCCGCGATGCCCTGCACCTGCAACAACATTTTGTAGCCTCCGAGTGCAGGGGCGCGAGTGCTTAGCATAAAGGGCTTCTAGCTCTCGTCGTCGGCAACCTTCGAGTGATGGTAAAATAAAAGCCAGAGTAGTTGTTTTGGAACTCCAACGGAAATAAAATGAGACATCGTGGCAATGAGCACTTCAACGGTGCTGATTTCGCCGCCCCTTCGACAGATCGGGCCGCGCTGTGTTTTGTGCTACAATCATAGTAACTCTGTGCGGTGCAGTAGCATTCCGCCTGTGGACGTTCAGGCCTGTGTCACATCGTGGCCACGTATGCGTGAGGTGCGCAGTTGCAAACATGCACTATACCCATTTCGAGATTGTGACTGTAATATCACCTCCTACAAATCTGCTGTGCTTGTAGCCATTTGATGTTAATATGCACTCTCGCTTATACGAGAGCCAGACAATTTTAGTTACGAGCCGCAACTAAAACTCAGATGTCACGCTTTTAGCATGCTCCGGCCGCCATTAATTGCTGTGAGGTCACCTTCTGGAGCGGATACTTATGTCAGAGGGGCTGGTTTATAACTCACCGTAACATAACTCACCGTAACTCACCGTAACCATAACTCACCGTAACTCACCGTAACCAGAGATGCCAGTTGATCACAAGTTCACTCCATAATGTTACTTGATACATGAATTCTAGGATTATGATGCATGCCAGCGAAATGCCAACATGCTATTTATGAAAATAACCGGTTCACTTTTACATTGTATCAAAGGGAAGCTGTCAACATATAACCTGATTACTCGTGATATCTGAAAAAGAGGACTACATTGATCGCTGCTTATGCCAAATTTAGTTTGAGCCTGTTGCTCCCGCTTGTATCGCATAGCTCAATCAGTCGATGGACGCCGATTGCAAACATTGGGTCCCGAGGCTGAAGGTAGTATGCTAATTTTCTTTTCGCTCGCTCCCCACCAGACGGCTACACGGTCCCCCGGGGCACGACGTGTTTCCTCTTCACATTCATGCTCCATCGAGACAAGGAGATATTTCCCAACCCAGAGGTGTTCGACCCAGACAGGTTCCGGCCCGAGAACTGTGTTGGAAGGCATCCATTCGCCTATGTACCGTTCTCGGCCGGACCGCGCAACTGCATAGGTAAGTAATATCTTGAGGCCGAAGAAAGCTGAAACCAGAGTTATGAAGCATAGAAACTTGCACGAGTTGGTAGGTCATAATTGAATCTACTAGCTGCGCAACCTAGAAGTAGTTACTGCGTAACTACGGAAGCGAAAAACGACGATAGAAGTTTTGGTTTTTGCTTCCGTAATTGCGGAAGCGATCCTTGTTTTTTCCTTGTTTTTCGCTTCCGCAGTTACGCTGTAACTGTATCTAGGTTGCGCTGTTCGTACATTCAGTGTAAAGCAGAACACTCAGGCTCGCGAAAAATTCAGTAAAAGTCCTTCGTTTTCCAAGCCTTCACCACACCTAAATGAATAGATTTCGTTTTACAATGTATAGCTTGTATACTCCATGAGAGTGGAAAGCATCGATTATTACGCTTTCGTGAATGCGGTCTAACATAACTATCATGAGATGTGCAATTGGAAGAATGCAAAACCACAGGTGCATAAAAGTAATGTATTTCATCTTCTTAGTGAGTGAGTGAGTGAGACAAGCTTATTTGTATTTTGGTAATGAAAATATTTCTTCTAGAGTTGTAAATTTTATTGCAAGTGGAAGCATTCTTGTTGCTTCTGGTTTAGTACACGCTCATGGACCTTACTACGAAATATTGAGCAATGCACACAAGCACATTGTACAAATATTTATTGTGCACGAGCCGAAATGCATTTGTGCGAGTCATTAGTCAATAATATTGCTAGTTCCTGAGTCATAAAAAAATTGTTGCTTTGTTTTCTGCATTCTTCATTACGATGTCTCGGAGATCTTTCTACAATTTTCCCAGTGTCACAGTTAACGCATGCCAAACATTTTTCCACTTCGCTACACCGAAGGTGAGCTACGCAACAAAATTTCTGGAGCGTCTCATGGTGCAAGAGCAGCAAGCACATGTGTAAGGCAAACGGCTCATCCGTTTTTCTGTTCGCAGGTCAGAAGTTCGCCCTCATGGAGGAGAAGGTAGTCTTGTGTTCTGTACTGCGGAACTTTTGCATCCAGTCCGTTGACTTCAGGGATAAAATTCACCTCGTGGCGGAACTGGTGACGCGGTCAAAACACGGCCTGAAAATTCGGTTAAGGCCGCGCTAAGAAGTGCGTATTTTTTCTCGCTGTGCAACGCAACGACCTCCTGGGCGGAACTCGAACAAGCAGACCTCCATCGCATCGAGTCACGAAATGGCGAAGGCAGTGTCCGTGCTTTCTTCGAAGCGCCCCCCAAGTAAGGCAGCCAGCATGCAGAGCTTTCGGATCACCGGGGAACGTGTGATAGCCACGGTAAAGACAGCACCGGCCCAAAGTCCTGGACGGCTCTTCCCCAGTCGCATCGGAGCTCCGGAGAAAACAAGCACAACACCTCCGTGCCTGTTTTCAATTTTTTTTTTATTCGGGTGGCCGACCCGTGTTTGGATGGCCACCAAATGATTGCGACTGTGCCGGGTGTGACGCAGAAAACCTCAACCAAGATGTGCCTCCGCCTCTTGCCTGGAACTCGTTCCCCCTTGTAAATATGTTCACCCGCCCTCTCTCGGACTGACTGCCTCGCCAACCCGCCATCGGCACGGAGCCGGTGTCTCACTCCTTGAAGCCGCAAAGTTATTTTACGCAGTCTGTGTGCGTGTACGTAAACTAACCCTCGAAACTAGGATCAGTCCCGGTGTGTATGCGAAGTAGGGAGTGCATGCGCGTGCGAATGTGTGTGGATACCTGTACCGCGAGACCTCAAGAACCAGCGTCTCTGGTGGGGAGTGCCTCCTTCGATTTCCTTGTGGGTGGCTTGCGATACAGGCAGCGTCACCCGGATTCCTCATGTATCTAAACGAAATCAAACAAAAAAAAGACATCGCTCTACGGTGCGCGTAGTGCTAAGTGACACCGCACGTCTTCCAACTTGGACACAAAGGCAGCATTTGATCAGCCAAGATTTCTCGTCAGATGAGTTCTCTCTCCACAGTGTGCCAACACATCGACTCGGCTCTTTTGAGGATCAGCATCTCTCCCTCAAAGCAACTTCACAAAAGAAAAAAAA
Organism: Rhipicephalus annulatus; assembly: GCA_013436015.1. NCBI lineage: Eukaryota > Metazoa > Arthropoda > Arachnida > Ixodida > Ixodidae > Rhipicephalus > Rhipicephalus annulatus. Next base: position 1,148,865 of record WOVY01010462.1, on the reverse strand, counting down.
AACGTGCACACCTTACCTGTTTAACACCAATAACCACACTTCAGCGTTTGAGGAGAAACAACTTACGCGTTGCACCTTTGTCTATATACTAGTCCACTTTTGTTAATGAAATATTTTCTTTTTGTTGATTTTTTTCTGCGCGGTGTGGTTCTTAAAATTTCTGGAAAACAATAACATCATCCACAAAATTTACGCCAGACGAGCAACTTGTGCCCGGCGTGGGCTGCGTTCCTAATCGTCGTGGAAAGTGACCCAGCGCTAGACCGCAAGCGCTGCTGAAACCAGGCACGGTATTTTTAGCAAGTCCCATCAACTGACAACGGACGTCTTGCTCTGGAGACCCTGCGCAGACTCCTCTACACGCAACGTTTTGTTTTGCAAACGCACAATACTTTGACTACCAAAGATAACCAGAGCAGGCCTAAAAGCTCTCGACAGTTATAAAACTAAACGCAACTTTCTCCCTTTCAACTCTCTTTGGGGTACCTTGCAGCTACAGCAGTGGTATTCTATGCCCTTGGTGCTTTACTGATCCAAGTGGTTTTATTTTTCCTGCTTTCTGGGCCCTTTTTTAGAAAAACACGTCCACTGATGCATGTGCTGCTCATTTCCCTCCAGAGAACGAACTAATTTTCTAAGCATCTAGAAACAGTAATCTTGGCGCCTAATTAACTCAACACTTGTTTCTTGTTATCTTTTTCCTAGACAATGTTCCAGTCAAAGGTGTGCTTGTCTGTCTATTTATTTTGTTACATGGTGGTGCGTCGAAACGCCCCTCTCTTTGGCTGAATGAAGACAAGAAAGTGCTCCGCTGCTGTTGTGAACGAAAATAATAAAAAAAGAGAACAATCATAACACGCCAGCACGTATCTAAATGAGTAGATTAGGTTGGGTAAAGGAGGTCATAGGTCAGTCACCAGTATACTTCAAGAAATGAAATGCATCTTGTAGAGGTAAGAGTGAATAAAATATGACTAAGCGCATATTCGACAGGGCCAGAGAGATTTTTACGCGTGGTGTCCACGCGTCAAAGCAGCTGCCGGGATTCATTTCTTTTGCTGAAGAAACAAAACTCGGGTTCCTAAAACATACCGCTGGAAAGAAAAAAAAGCGGAAAAATAAAATAACACTAATATTACCAGATTAAAAAGTAGACAATATCCTTCACTCTCTCTCTATGTTGTCTAAAGGAAAAATTTAGGACAATTAGGTAGTTTTGTGGCAAGATATATACGACAGCTATTCCCGGCTATATACTTATGGATCAAACAACAGCGCATGTAATGCAAGCACAGTACGAACAAACCATCAATGTGGCTGTAATATGGTGAGGGATCAGGTAGCTTAGTCGTCACTTTAGAAGGCCTCTGTTTCTTGTGCGCAGCTCCATTGCACTTCACGCCCTCTGACAAAGATGTGTAGCAACTGGAGCGCCTTTTTATGGGTTTACTCGCAATAAACCAGTCTGAAGAGTGCTGTTTAATCATTATTGTATAAAACGCAGGGCATTTGAGCTTACGTAAACATAATTTAAGAATACGTGCAAAATTTCAGAGCGTGCAGCACCTGTACAAGATGCCACCACAGACGTAAAAATAAACTATCTAGATGCGACAGTTCATCCCAAAGACTTGCCCGTAAATTTATTTTTGTCGAGAGAGCTCTTCCTTCCATTCAATATTTTTCGTCATGTATGAGGAAAGTCAGCAAGGCGAAAATCTAAACTTTTGACTAGTAGAGCGCTTGCCATACGGCACACATTTTAAGGTGAGCTCACGCGCCAGTCCAGCAAATTGCAGTGCAAGTGAAAGGATGTCTGCTGCTCTTCCAAAGCGCCAAATTTTCGTATCACCACGAACGTTACATTAGCCAGAATCAGTCCAAAATTCTAGAGTTTGCTTAACCTGGGATTCATGTTTTGTGAAGCAAACGGCAGAGGTCATGATTGGAAAAGTAGGTGGTACTCTGTTGTATTTTAATTGCTGCAGAAGATGCTTGAACTCTAGGCTACGAATCAGCCGCTTAGCTCACTCGCATTTTCATTATCTTTCCTTGATTTGTGAAAACGTTACTTACTGGCCTTACCAAAGAAATCGAACGCACTATTTCCGCTTTGAAGACTGACGATGATGCCTGTCTGACGCAGATGTGCATAGTGTGCTAGCTCTCGCAAGAAAGCTTTTGGTTGATTTTGAAGAAAACGTGTTACGATTGGCACCGAAACCTTACTTTTTTCGACAGTCCTGGTGATCTAACTCGAGTGCCAGTAGAGTACTTACGGACACTTTTTTGTTCTAAATCATAATCAAGTTGTACCACACCATAATCTTAAAGAGCGCTGTCCCCTCTACAGCTCAACAATGTTGTCGAGTGGGATCGGCGGTGCTCATAATGACTACTAGTCTGCTGTACATAGACAAGGCTACTAGGCGCTTCGTTCCTGTCTCTGTGAACACGGAACCAGTAGGCTCAAAATAAAGCAACGTAAAGGAACACCCACCCGATCTAAGACGAATTCAAGAAGTGGAGACCTGTGGGGCCGCTCGTGTACATATCTATATGTGTGTTTTATGAGGGGGGGATGCCCTAGCGCAGCATGATCGGACCTGAGCTGCGGTGCTGTGTTCGTAGATTGTCTCGCGTGGTAGGGCGTGCCCTGATATGTAAAATAAGTTGCGTTTAATAAATTGTGCCGTGAGTATTTATGTAACTACCAACAAAATCTTCGTTGTCGTCTGGGTTAAGATAGAGCTACGAAAAGATTTAGTGTCCACTGTTTTCGTAGTTTCTGAACTGGTGAGCCAAGGAAGCGCATAGGAGGCTGCCTGAACCCGTATTAACGGAACTTGTCCCACGTAAGTGCCATTCGCGATTGGTTATTGGCGCGGATATGGCATCGTCACAATGCGGACCACTGTCGATTGTTGCGTTCCCAAACGCCGATCAATCAAGAAGTACACTTACGTAGGATAAATTTGCTGAATACGGGTCCAAAAGAAAGGCTCTACAAAAGGTAAGATTCTACTATGGTGGAAAGCACGTGGCTGTTTTCCTCTACCCCTAATTTTTGTACATAGCCCTTGTGACAGGTGAGAAGAAATGGCTTCTGTGCCAAAAAAGTGAGGGTAACAGGTTGCCCTCTGCATCTGCTTCACAACAAAACTGATGCTATCAACAACAACGTTGAGGTCAAGTAGCATAACTACGTCACGTTTACGGAACCTATGTTTATAAGATACGTTGTGTTTTGAACGTGGTGTAAGTGCTCTAGAATGAACCAAGAAATACGACGTTCCTGGTTCATTCTAGTGCTGTTACCTACTGATAAAATGTGAGACTGCTCGTATGATGGGATACGACAGAATGGCTATGATGTATTGAGTCACTAAACTGTCCAATTTGATTCAGGTTTTTGTTTGTGTGATGTCAGAAAGGGAGACGAAACAAGACGAACTAATCGTACTTAAAATCTGCTTTGCTTGTCCACAGTGTGGGACGGGAGTAGGGGAGGTGGAAAGGTAAGAAAAAAGTAAGGGTGGCATCACACGGGATTAGGCAAAGATGTAATTTTCACTTCATAAATGAATCTTGCCATTTTGACTTCGTGCCTTTACAGGTCTTGTAATTGTGCAACTCGATTGGCTGAACTTCCTTATAAACATTGCGCTTAATGGTCCATTTTACGATAACAACCTTATGTATTACAAAAATAACTGCCTCACTTGACACTATAGCTTTACTGCCCCTGCGCCAACCTTTGCTCGATGAGTGCTGACGTGGTGTATGACTTTTATTATTATACCAACATCACGCCAACATTAAAAACTACACTACCTCCCACTAAAGGAAACTATGTGCACATGTGAAGCAGCGGGCGCTAACGCTTTTACTGGTGGCGGCGGTGACCGCGGTGGTCATTGCGGCGTTGTGCAGGAGAGAAAGCTAGAGAGGCGCAAAACACGCACTGATGAACCAATGTTTCTTACTGGAACATGCCAGTCACTGCTAATGGGCAATGAGAGACAGAAGACTCCAATTGGACACAGAGATCCGTGGTCCGCTTTTAGTTAACGCGCATGGTACACATTTTCAACGTTCAACAACGCACAGGAGAAATCTTTATGCACTATGTTGGAGGTCAATATCCAGTGCCTATATATACGGGGTGGCCAGTGAACGGTAGTGCAGCGCGATCATTTGTTTTTTTTTAACAAGAAACTCCCAAGCAGACGCAGCCTGCGTCGGCGTTGTGAGGTGTGAGGGAAGAAGCATAGGAGAGGAGCGAAGGGCGTGCGCATACGAAATGGCATTGTAAACGCTTCGGGGAAGGATGCCTAGAGAAGAGAGCGGAAACAAGCGCAGACTAGCAGACGTTGCCCTCGTCGGAGTTGTGAGGCGAGAGAGGGAGGAGCGTAGGAGAGGACAGGGAGGGGTATGCAGGCACAATGGGCGTGCAAACACCGATGGGAGGAATGCCTAAATAAGAGAGAGGGAAGCGAATGTAGGAGAGGAAAGAGAGCGGGAGGGCACGCGCATGAGCCGTAAGGGTGGTGACACCGCACGCCGGATGGAGCTTGACCATACGAAGCTTCGCATATAAAAGGAATATAACACAGGTTAACGACTGATGGTTTTGGTGCTCGACCACAGAAAGTCGTCCTGACCTCTGATCGCTATACTGGTAGCATGGATGCACTCGACAATAATGTTTAAATACAGACCTCGTCAAGGAGCGAGCTTTTAAATAACAGTTCTCGCTTACTGGACCATTACACCGTCTCCGAATTCGGATATTCTGCTTGTTCTGTAGCATCTATAGCGATGCTCATGCACAATGCAGTTAATTACTGCGAGCACAGACAGCCAAAAATTTCGCACCTCATTAATCCGCGCTCTTTTTCTACTGTGAGAACTTCGCGTCGTATACAACGCCATTAGATAACAAGAATGACTATAATAAGCAACTATATACGGGGTAAATGAGGCATGGTGCACGCGCTCCCCCTCTTGAACAGCTAAAAAATTGAGTCCTTGTTGAGTTAACATGAGGCACAACAAGCCTTCTAAATCATGTGATGTCTCACAATGTAAACGCAAAAAACAAGGCAGTGAGCCCCGCTTTCTTGCTAAGTTCCGATGTTCGCGATTAAGTGGGATTAATTTAGCCACTGAACATTGTCGGTGCATGTAATCTCAAAACATGAATTATACCGCATATTTTTCTGTCCGATGTTGACGTGAATCATCCACATCAGACCACGTGCGAAGTTTAACCAATGCGAGACATTAAAGCTCGTCAAAAACACGTCGGGTGACCCTCCCAGCTCAAGTTTTTCTTGTCTCGGTATAATTGGGGAAAAAAGAAGAGACGAGACTCATATTTACTTATCCTCAGCAATGCTATCAGCCTTACCTAAATTCACGCTTATACTCACGTCTACTAACACGTAATCTTGAGTACTAACATTTTTACAGCACTTCAGTATTTATTAATTACAGGTGTTACGTGTGGGGATGGAGGCATTGACATCCCCTCGCCAACTCTTCGAGTAAAGTTTTCGATAAATGTATCTTATGTTGTCATCTATTATAAGAAAAATGTCGTTACTCATTTGCACCCACTCAAAACTCGCATTCCAAGGTACTCTATCAAAAGGCGCTCAATATAGCACTGATTACGTGAAATATTGATGTTAAAATAATTGAAAACATTGTCCAAAAAGCTAATCCTAGGCTAATGAACTCACGAGTCCACTTGCTTGGGCTCACTCAGCCTGAGATTGAGTCGTTACTCTCAGTCTTAGTCAGTCCGGGTGAGTAATATTTTGGTGATCTTGAGTCCAAATGAGTCCGATGAAAAAAAATTTTCGTGAATGTGAGTCCGAATGAGTCCTGCTCTGGAAATTTCAGTGAGTCTGAGTCTGAGGAATCCTTATGCGCAAAAAGTATTTCATGAGTGAGTGAGAGAGCTCGACAATTTTCGCACACCTATTGAGACGTATCTCGAAGATATTAAAAATTTTTCATGTTGTAGCACAAAACTCATCGTTACATATAACTCGGTTATTGTGTCAATTAGGAGTGATTTTTTTTCTTGAGAGTCGATCCTTGAAAACTTCGGTTTTGTTAAACAAATCAAGCAGGTGAGACGATGAATATGGTGGGACAAAGTATTGGAGACGAATTGTTATAGAGACAACCATTACGTGGTTTTTGTATATGTTTCATGGACTACATTAGTAGCACCATGGAAATCTTTATCATCACGTTGTCCCACTACTAACAATTACAAAAACAATGAACAAAACACGACGCAGCTAGACCGATTCAGAACTGAAATATGTCCTTGCTTAAGAAAATTAAAAAAATAAAATAATATTGAAAAATAAAATAGTATTGAGGGAAATGAAGTGCTCCAAAGCAACGTGAAACGTCAGCGATGCGAAACGACCAGGAAATATGATATCATCTGTGTTTCTTTAGCAGCCGTTGAGTATATGTACAAACGCTTTGCGTGTTTTCTGAAATCCCGAGCGCATCAGAATGGGATGACGTTGTAGCGAGTAAGCCGTCCTGTGCGGAGTGATAACCAGCATAACGTCGTAGATTCCCGTCAACCCCGACGAGTAGTTGTCCTACATTTGACAGTGGTGTGCCACACATCCAGTTCTAGGTGAGATACTGTGGAATGAATTCAGGCTAATTCCCCACCTTAGATTTCACGGTTAGTTGATGTCTTCTATTCTTCACTACTGTATGTTGCACGAGTATGCATGCACTCGAGATGACACGTGCGTTCACGATTATACGGGCGATGAACTATTGTCCACAGTAAATGCACCACATAATCATTTCTCTTTTTTTCCCTCTCGAACAGTGGGATTTTCTGGGTCAATTGAACATGATGACAGCCTGAAGGGTTCCAGCCGGTTAATATGGTAGCATTTATAAAACAGAAGCGCACAAACCAAAGATTTCACAAAGGCATCGTAACCTGCTGGAATCCCTTACACTGCCAATTTTATATGACTCAGTGTTACACCAAAAGGGCCTCACGTGGTACGGGAAAGGGCTATTTCTTTTCCGCAGCATGTGGATTCAAATGGCAATCATGTCTAGTTCAGCAAACGTGGGGGACTGAAAAAGTAGGCCACCCGAGAGTGCAAAACGAGGAATTGTAAATCGCAGGCTCCCCAGAAAAGCATATCGTGTCGGTGAACCTCACGTGTGGTCGGTGCTACTTTGTAGCAGGTGTACAATAAGCACCCGCTCGAGAATGAATGCGCATTTGTAGAACAAGCAAAAGAATCGTGAATGGGTAGGTCAGCCATTTGTGTCGAAAACAGCGTGCCGCTGCATACATAACCGTAATGAGCTATACAACAGAAAACATGATATGCTAAAGGGTTTGACGAGAGTTCGTCTGGTGAAGTAACGTTATGATGAAAAAATTGCCCGCAGCTTCCCTCGGGGGAACACTGAGGAGGATGCGGAGTATATAATTGGTTAACGGGGTGTTAAAGTGCGACTTACTTGGGTCGATGGCTAAATTGGTTAACGTGGTTGTGAAATGGGGTGTTAAATTGCGACTTACTTGGGTCGATGGCTAAATTGTAACGTTAACGTGGTTGTAGGAGGGGGTGTTAAATGAGTGAACACGTACACACGTATGCGAAAGGGCGGCGCTGGTCGAAGGGACGTCGATCATTGTGTTTGTGGATTCGTTGGAATTCATTTCACCGCGACCTTGGACGTCGACGCGCCGTACAAACCAACCGACGAGCGGCAACTGAGCGAGCGAGCGCCGACCTTGAGTATATATACAGCACGACGGCGCATGCACTGTCAGCTGTTGAATGTTCTCGAAGCGCGACGCCACATGCGCGTCCACTGGAGAATCAGAAGAATTGTAGATGTCGAACGCGGTGTGTAGAGGAGGAAGGGTGCACAGATGGTGGAGGAGTGAAGCGCGCGCGGTTTGTAGAGGAGGAAGGGATGCACAGATGGTGGAAGAGTGGGCGACGGCGCGACGGCGCATGCGCGCGCGTCAGCTGTCGAATGTTCGAGAAGCGGTGTGGACGGCGCGGACGGCGCGGACGGCGCACTACAAGGCGCGAGTATAAGATGCTCCGCATCTAAAAGGGCGGTCACTGACCAAGTCAAGGTAAATCGAGGTGAATCAAGTAATTCAAGGTGACCAAGTCAAGAGTGTTATCGAGGAACGCGCACGGATCCAAAAATGTTCGTGCGCTTTTACCTTGACTTGTCACTGACAGCTTTTTCTTCTTCGGGAAAAAGTATGACTTGAGTAAGGCGCGTCCAGTTATGTGCCAACTACACAATACTGGTGTACTAGAGTATTTAACGTTTTATGTGATGCGCATATGCATCTTTATGCGAACTTTAAAAATCCAGCGGGAAGTATTATTCATCTTGGAATGGGGTACGCTGGCGCACTTTCCGGCCGTGGCTTTCACATTTCAAAGGGGCGAAATACAAAAATATCTCCGCGGAAACGTTTAATAAGGTGCACGTTAAAGAACTCCAGAAGCTCAAAATTAGCCCAGACTGTCCTGCCATGGTGTGTCTCATATTCATGTCGTCCCTTTGGCATGTATATCTCCACAAGATTTTTTTTCTTTTTTGGATTGAAGCTTATGGGAGCGGCAGCCCGCCAATGACAGAAGGGAGAGGACAACGACGATCGGGTGTGCGCTGGGTGGAACGCGACAGCCGCTCGCAGTAGGCAGTTGGTTAGGAGCATCGTTGGTTGTGAGCGAAAATTCCAAATACTGTCAAGAATAAAACATCAAATAACAAAAATTGGGGGTTTGATTCGCATTCTAACGCAGGTCTTCTGCGTGGCAGTCAGGTGTTCTACTTGTAAGTCTGTGTTTGAAACTACTTTTAAGAAAAGTAAAAAAAATTTTTCAGGTGTGATGACGGAGAGAGAGAGAGAGAAACGGGAAAAAGGGAAGGCAGGGAGGTTAGCCAGATGCTAGTATCCTGTATGCTACCCTACACTGGGGTTGGGAAATAATGGGTTGAAAGATAAAGAGAGAGCTAAAAAATAAATAAGAGAAAAACACCGGCCCACACGCACACACAAAATCAGTCCACTCAGAGGCGTTCAGACAGGCCAGTAGTTCGCAAGAAGGCCAGTAGCACTTGCACGGCTTTCTTCTATGACGATGGAGCAATATACTTTCTTCTGACAGCGGCTGGTCATCTAACCTGTTTAGTGTATTAGGAAGATGTTGTCTTTCCTGGTTGTATTCCGGGAAGTCACACAGGATATGTCTAATTGTTTCTACATCTCCGCAGTATGTACAGTCGGCGGTGTCGGCCATCCCTATGTGGAACGCGTACACACGGGTAAACGCGACTCCCAACCATAGTCTGCACAGAGCAGTAGCGTCACCTCGTCGAATTTTCGTTGGAAGCTGTAAGCTTAACGTTGGATCAGGGGATCGTAAGTTTGCATGCGTAAAGAGAGGCTCATTCCAAAGAGCCATGGAGCGTTGGCGAGCAAGCATGCGGAGCCTCCTAGCAGCGTCCGTCCTTGAGAGAGGTATCGACTGGTTGTTGTCTTCTGTATGGGCTGAACGGGCAGCTTGATCAGCTCGTTCGTTACCGATAATTCCACAGTGGCTTGGCAACCACTGAAATATAACGTGGTGCCCTTTCTCTGTTATATGGTGTAGCATTTCTGCTGTTTGAAATACCAACTGCTCATGTGGACCATGGCGTAGATTTGACAGCAGTGACTGCAGTGCTGCCTTGCAGTCGCAGAAAATCATCCACCGTTGCGTGCTTTGGTCCTTAATGAAACGCAGAGCAACGCAAAGCGCTGCAAGCTCTGCTGCCGTTGTTGTGATTGCATGAGCTGTCCTAAATTTGATGGTTGTGGCGTGCGTTGGAATAACGACCGCCGCAGTTGAGCTGTTTGGCAGGACGGAGCCGTCGGTGTAGACGTGGGTGCAGCCTTGGTACTTCTCGTACAGAAGAAGTAAGGCGAGCTGCTTGAGGGCTGGTATTGGGAAATCTCGTTTTTTCTGGATGCCTGGTATTGTCAGGTTGATGACTGGCTGTTGGAGGCGCCATGGAGGAATTGAAGGTCTCACCGCGGGTGTTAAACCAGTTGGTAGGGAGTCACCATGTGTAGGTATTGTTCGACAAAAGGAAGTATGGGGTCTATCCGCTGGTAGAGAGAATAGGTGGTGATTTGGAGTCCGGCCCACATGCCTTATGTGTGTCCTCAAAGCTTCAATTTCAATATGGGTCTGCACGAGGTGGTCTTTGAGTAAAGCTATAGTCGCCACTGATGAGGCACCCTGAGGCAGACCTAGACATATTATAAGCACCTGTGTCGGAACGCTTTGTATCATGCGTCGACTTGTTTTGCTGGCGTTTAATAATGCAGATATACAGTATCGTAAAAATCCAAGGAAAATTACCATGTACAGTTGTAGCATAGCATTAGGCTGCATTCCCCAAGTCTTTCCGGCGAGAAACTTGAAAAGATGGCATATGCCTGTCAATCGCTTTTTTTCAAATACGACACATGAGGGCTCCATGATATGTCTCTGTCGACTATGACACCCAGAAATTTGTGAGATCGACGATATGGTATATTTTGACCGTTAATTGATACTCTGTAATTCGACATGGGTTTTCGCGTAAATGCCAGGAGGGCGCACTTTCCGGAGTAAATTTCCAGGCCTCGATTGCGGAGATACAAAACAGTTGCAGTAGCAGCTCTCTGTATTCTCGCTCGTACCTGCAGGCGAGTTACCCCAGATGTGCAGATGCAGATGTCGTCAGCGTATGTTGATAGATAAATATTGTTTAGTAGGTGCGTATGGAGAGCGATTAGTGTCATATTGAGTAGCACGGGGCTCAGTACACCACCCTGAGGGACGCCACGACAACTGAAATGTGCAGACGTGTTCCCGGCCTCCGTACTCACAAAAAAGTATCGCATTTGGAGATAACTGCGTACTTACTTAAACATTCGGCCACCCACTCCAATCTCTTCTATTGCGGTAAGGACGGCTTCATGTGTAACGTTATCATAGGTTCCTTTGACGTCAAGGAACAGAGAGGCGCAAAGACGCTTATGGCCTTTCTCGTGTTCAACATACCTGATTAGGTCGATGACGCTATCGATCGATGATCGATCACGTCGAAAGCCAGCCATGGAATTTGGGTAGATCTCATGATACTCCAAGTACCACTCGAGTCGGCCGAGAATTATTCTCTCCATCACTTTACACACGCAACTGGCCAATGCGACCGGGCGATAGGAGGAGAGTTCCAATGGTGATTTGCCAGGTTTTAGCAGTGGTACTAGACGACTAGTTTTCCAACTTAAGGGGACAGTGCCCTCTAGCCAACAATCATTATGTAGCTGAAGTAGAGCTATTCTCGCACGCTCACCCAGATGACACAGGGCTCTGTAAAAGATTCCGTCAGGTCCTGGTGCGGAGGTACGTTTGCATGAAGCGAGTGCTGCCTTGAGCTCCTGAATGGTGAACGGGAAGTCCATACAGGAATCACGTGGTGGTGAACAACTGCTCGAAAGTGGTGAGCTGCTAAGTGCTGTAGTTTGCACTGATAGTCTGGCCCAGAACTTTTCAGCAACATCCCCATCTGGTCGATTTTGGTAAAGGGCTAAGGCCTTGAATGGTGACTTCTGAATGGGGAATGACCGCAAACCTCTTACCGCCCTCCATATCTGCGATAAAGGCTTACGAGGGTCGAGTGACTTGCAGAAAGTAATCCAGCGCTGGAATTCTAGCTTGTCCAACCGACGTTTGAGCTTCTTCTGCTCACGTCTAGCAGTGCGTAAATCTTCTATGTACTTCGTGCGCCGGCACCTTCTTTCAGCTCGTCGTCGCAAGGCTCGAAGCCGCTCCAGTTCTATGTCGATGTCCATGATTCTTACAGGGCATAGGATCGTACACACAGTCTCTTTTACAGTGTTTTTGATGGTCTCTTGTAAATTGGTTATGTGTACTTGGCATTGGTCTTCCATACGAGACTGAATTTTTTTCCAATCCACTCTTTTAACCATGTCGTGCACATTAGGAGGCGACAATCCTCTGATCTTTACGTATGTTGTAATGTGATTACTCCTTGCGTTCCTATATCCGTAAAGCATTCAGTATGTTTCACTAGGCTTCGCGAAACAAAAGCCAAGTCGAGACAGCTACTGTATGTGGAGCCACGTAAAAATGTAGGACTGCCATCGTTCAGTAACAAAAGTTTGTTGTCGGAGGCAAAAGACACCAAATTTCTGCCCTTCATGTTGGTATTCTGGCTTTCCCATAATGTATGATGAGCGTTAAAATACCCGATGATAACACATGGGTCAGGAGTTAACGCTATGATGTCTCGTAGTCATTTGTGATCGAACCGGCTTGATGGTGATAGGTATGCGCCAACCACAGTGATGTTGAGCCTCCTCTTTTTCACCCTAAAGCATACGTATTGGTTTCCGTCTTCGGTTACGTGTGCCGCATTTGTATTCTTGTGCGCGCGTGCGTGATGCGAGTGATCGAATGCTTTTCACTACCCTTTGCCTACCTCTTCTCTTCTGTCTCTTTAATTCCCATTCCTCCCTTCCTTGCGCATAACTGTGGCGGTGCCCTCAATTAATAGAGGCTGTAACGGGACTGCGCTTTTTTCTTCCTTTTTTCCTCTTTAAAAAAAGCCACTTGGAGGTGGTACAGGTTGAAGGATGTAAGCGAGGTCTCGGCGAATAAACACCAGAACCTTCCTGCTTTCAGTAACAGTGGACGACGTAAAAGGTTCGTATCCCGAGAACCGTATTGCACTCGATAAGTTCAGCTCACAGATGACGATTACGGGAAACATATTGACGTACACAAATTGGCATTCCACTGCAGTATTGCTGCTTTAAGGACCTCATCCCTGAAAGACAGTGGTGGGTTATCCATGGTCTACTCTAGGGCTGCTAGCACTAGACTAAGCGCGTCCAGTACTTGAAGGGCACATTTGGCTGACGGTGTATTCATGTCGCTTAACAACACGCGAATGGTGTCCACTATTGATCTTAGCATCACCATCACGCGATGATCTGGCTTCCCGGCCGTTGCAGCATCTTGTGCTTGTTCTTGAGGCGGCTTCTGTTGAGGCTCAACAGATCGTCTAGACTGAAGGGGTGGCCATTCCTTTGGCGAGAGAGATCTCCAAGCATCTTCTCTTTCAACGCAGATGTTTACCATGCTAGGAGCCGCGCCTGTCGATTTCACTTGAGTTTCTGACTTTCTCGTTAGATTTTGCACTGTCCTTCGTGAGGACCTTCGACGTTGACGGCACCTTTTTTACTTTTTGCGCAGCTTCTCTGTGAGTCGAGTTGTCTCGCACCATTTGCCTCAGAATGTAAATCTCTTTCTTAAACTGAGGACAGTCCTTGGAAGAAGCACTGTGAGCGCCGTGGCAGTTGCGGCATTTCAACGTAGTTGCACTACAGTCGTCTTCTGAGTGGTGTTCAGTGCATTAGGGGCACATTGCCGAGTTTCTGCAAACGCCCTTCACTTGGCCGATCTTGTGGCACTTGAAACACTGCATAGACTTCGGAATAAATGGGCGACCCTTCACGTAAGAGGGAAGACAGTCACCCTTGAATGTTATTCGCACACAACGAGAGTTGCCTAGGCGACCAGCAAGCACAATCACGTTGTTTTCACTCACTGGTTTTATCAGTACAGGAAAATCTTCATTGGCGATTTCAGTGTCTATATCATAGACAACTCCTGTTACGGTGTCACCATTCGCTGGTATGATGGATCAGATTTTGATGTTTCCCAGCTCCGGTACATGCTGTAGCGTGTTCAGTGCACTCGGGCTCATCACGTCAATTGCCAAAATATTCTTCCTCGTGTTTATCCTGTTGTCTTTATTCTCGTTAGACACAATGTTTTCAAGGTACAAGGACAATGCTTGCCTGTTGAGGATGCGTAGATTGGCCGTAGTGCGGCACAAACAGAATGGAGCGAGGCCATCGCTGAGGCGCTGTCCTCACAGTGGCTGTACTTGATGCCGGTGATGCGTTCATGATTCTTTGTTTGGCTTTGCGTTAGAGCACAGGTAAGAAGCCATCTTCCGAGGAATCGTCGTCTGATGCAGAATAAAGCTCAGTGTCCTAGCTCTCGCTAGATGCATTACCACGCTTTCTTGAAGGAACGCCCGTGGATGAACTGGTACCGGGCCGGATCTCCGGGAATTGTACATCCATCACCGCGATGTAGGGGGCTGGAGACCCCGCTGTTGCGCTGGGGAGCGCCGAAAATACAGCACAGACCGCAAGATGTGTTCCGCAAGAGAAGCACATCGTCGTTAAATAATGTAATATTGCGTGGTAAAAGCGTAGAATCGCACCAGACATAACAACATGTGAATTGCACAATGAGTAAGTGGTTTTAAAGGCCACCCTTCACAAAGCATTGAAACATAATTGATCATCACTATCAGCAACAGCGTAAGCAACAAGGTATCAATGGCTTATGTAGTTGCCTAGGTGCGCCTATAACCCCGCCGCGGTGGTCTAGTGGCTCAGGTACTCGGCTGCTGACTCGCAGGTCGCGGGATCGAATCCCAGCTGTGGTGGCTGCATTTCCAATGGAGGCGGAAATGTTGTAGGCCCGTGTGCTCTGATTTGGGTGCACGTTAAAGAACCCCAGGTGGTCGAAATTTCCGGAGCCCTCCACTACGGCGTCTCTCATATTCATGAGGTGGTTTTGGGACGTTAAACCCTACATATCAATCAATTAGGTGCACGTATTGGCTTGCTGCCACATTGTGGGTACTGTACTAAACCACAAAATGGTGTTGTCGTCACGTCGGAATTGTACTTGCAGTAGCCGCCTTAGGAGGGCCCAAAACTGCCAAAGTGGGACACAGGCAGCTGGCACCAGAAATACCAGACTCACACTGTGAGATTGCATATTTTAATTTGAACAATATGATATTTCTTTTATAAACGCATATTTACCGGGGTGTCAAAGCGAAAGAAGTTACGGGGTTCATTTCGGGTTCAGCTCCTGGTTCAACGCACTCCATTCCGCTCCAGTTTCATTTTCGTGAAGAAAAAAATTCGGCCGATATCACGTACCTGGGAATTGACGTTATGCGTAGGGAAGGTGACCTTGGTGCAATTTTTTTATTGAGCGACACGTCATGAAATGACGCTAAATATTCGTACAAATGTTGCACTCAAACCCATATGTTGAAGAGTTGCAGATGTTTATATAACCAGTTTTTTGCAGTTGCGCAACGATGCCAACTGAAAAATGCGCATTAGCAACACCAAAAGCTAATAAGAAGCGCTGATGCTCACGAGAATGCTGGCCTTGGACACTGCTACATAAATCAGCTTCAGTGCATGCCAACTAACCACTATTGACGTTGATTGATATGTGGGGTTTAACGCACAATTGACGTTAACCCGACGTGACGGCTGTATGAAATGAGTACATATGCTGTGTTTATAAAATTGGGTAGGCAGCACTACAACCACTATGTACGTTTCACGAAGATTAGCGTCTATTTGAAAAGTAGTTCGGAGACCGGGTGTAGCTCTGTGGTATAATCTTTGACTGCCAAGCAGAATGCTTGGGTTCGGTTCCTGCTGGGACTCTGAAATTTATTATTTGCATTTGTCGAGAGGTCAACGCTGCCTATATCAGGTTTTTCGTAACACTGACATTTATTCTATGATTTCGTTGGGTCAATGTTACCGATGTCGGATATTGCTTAACGCTTACGTGTTAAAATTGCCCATGAGTGTTCTCGTCGTTCCTGCTTAGATACCAAGTGTCAATCACCGGTGGCACATACTCGGATACCAGTGGCACATACCCGTTCGTGGGGATGTGCCACTGTTTGGCAGGAAGTGTTTGACGACGTACGCGACGGGATTGTGACATTACTCATGTCACCAGGGCGTCCTATTCTTGTAGCCACCTCACCCTCCCATGCCGATTTGGGTTCACGACAAGTTAAGGGGGTGACCGCAAGAGCACCCAAACGTAAGCAGATAGATAGATAGATAGATAGATAGATAGATAGATAGATAGATAGATAGATAGATAGATAGATAGATAGATAGATAGATAGATAGATAGATAGATAGATAGATACGCTTAAGGTCGCCGAAGTTCGCTAAGAAATGCTTCACATTTAAAAGAAGCGTAACAGCTCGCTTAACTGGTTTGTGATACTGAAACAATTTAAGAAAAGGTTCTTCACAAAGACTACCTTCAACTTTTTAACTTGTACAACACTATTCGCGCAAAGCTGAAGCAGGGTTTCCATTTGGTGGACTTCAAAAGGAGCCAATTTTCCAGATGAAACCAGCCAAAACAGCCGAAGTTTAGTTTATCACAAAATTTGTAGCCAAATAGAACAAAGGTGATGTTATGAGTACAGTTTTCATTAATCTACAATGAATATTTCAATGTTGACTATGCAAGACCAAAAGAACAGGAGTATAATTTGAAAGAACATGAGTTTGGGCCATGTTGGTATTTTGTACTCATTGCCTCACTGCCCACAATATGAACAGTAACACAGAGGGGGGAGAGAGATTTCAACAGTTATTGTTGAACCAAAAAGAGAGTTTAGTGGCCAACGCATGACCCGCTACACGCTCTTAGAAAAAATATAGTAGTTTTTGCTAACTTCGGGGTAGTATTGGTTTGCCACATATGTTACAACCATGGTAGTAAGCGCAGTTAGTAACGGCGAGGGTGGTAATAGTTACTGCCTTAGTTATACTACTATAATTTAGTAACTGTTGCTACCCTAGCAGTTACTACCCATGGGTAGTAACTTTTAAAGGTTTCAAGAAAATGTGTAGCAACCAATACTACCCTGTTCATTCATTTTGGCATATTATTTCTCCATTGCTAATGTTGGTAAAGCAGTGTTTTATTACCACAGAACTTCGCGTAATGTAGCGTGGTGTGCCACGATCGCAAAAAATACGTATACATAACAAGTTCACTATTTTTTACGCATACAGTATGAAGTAAGCGTGGGGTATATTTAGCTCCTACTTTGCAGGTTAATGTCTGGCACAAGGAAGCACTTGTTTTTTAGGATGAATTTTAACAAATATAAACATATAGCACTATGTTATACTACTTGGTTAGGTGTGTTTGAAGACGTAGCACAAGACTTTTAAATAGCCTGACTTTAATATATTATATGTGATATATATTTATTATAAAACTGCCACAAAACATGTTATGTATAGTGGTCGAACAAGGTACCGAACTCATTTTCAGTGCATTTCAATGCTTCACAGGGCTAGTATATTAGCAGTGAAAAAGTTAATATTCATTCTTGGGGTTTGACGCGCCAAAACATTGATAACATTTGGCGACACGCCGCAGTGGATTAATTGTGACCGTTCTCAGGGCAAAGTGTAACCGTCTGATGATTTGTATCTACGGCTCTTGTTAATTTGCTCTAATTTACTAAGTTTGTTGTAATTGTCTATTACAACGCGTGTAGCTCGTGCTTATGGTTCGGTAACTTGTACTTCTCCGTCTCGACAGTATCAGAATGTCATTTATATATTTCGGTTGCATAATTTAAAACAAAATGTATTATCTTCGTCTATGGATCCCCATAATTTTTCCGTTTAATGATGATAGGTCGAGATGAATTCTCTCCTAAATTATCAGAATCAGAGTCACACGCTATTTCAGATTAGATAATCAACAGCCTGGTAGCAAAAAGTACTAACAGAGCAAGAAAGACAGTAACGGCTGCAGTTAGTACCACTTTCATTTCAGTTACTAACTTCTTACTAGCAGAGGTAATAAACCGGTCGCAAAATGTTTGTAACGGTAGCCGCTAGTAAATGTTTACTAATATAGGTAGTAAACAGGTACAAAAAGGGTAGTAACAGTCCAAGAAAGGTTGTAACCAAGCAGTTACTTCAATTTGCTTGCGGTTGCTATTTTTTACTAACTTTTTAAGAGTGCATGGTCCGCGTCCTTAGTTCGGCACACCATATAACGAGGTCCCGACTCGCACCCGTTTCACCACAGTCCATAGAGACTCCAGCGGAGAACAGTTGAGGAGGGTAGTCTCCCATGCCCCTTGGGAAGGAGTAGAAAAAGGGGGCAGGTGGGGATTTTTCGCACATGGCCACACCACGTGGAAGGCGTCACAGGTCTCCCACAGTGTAGGCACTGCCCATGCGTGTTCGCGTCAAAGTGTTCGATATTTGCAGCACAGAGTATAGAGTTCCTGTCTGCAGGCACTTTAAAGTTCACTTCCTCTACATTCAGTCCATTTGCAGGAGCCGGGAAAAGGTGGCGAGTGTAGCGATAATAAAAAATATTTTTTCTCAACTGCTGCAGTGGTCCATTGGCCTGCGAGCCATGAGAGCTGGGGTGAGGAGCCCGGTGGGTAAGCGCTTGAGCGGCCGCGTCAGCGGCCTCATTGCCTCGTAGCACATGATGGCCAGGGCCCCAAATTATGCGTTTTGGGGATGGATTAGCGACAGGCTGTCTTAGAATATGGCTAGCTAAAGGGATATCTCCACTGCTAGGTAGTGAGGACATGCTTTTTTTTTAATTCGTTATTATTGTCTTTGAATTGCGATTCGTAGCAGCAAGCGCTATCGCTAACCCTCAGCCCGCTCCGAATTTTGTGCTTGGAAGAAGGGCCCGTTGACGTGCATTTCCTGGTGAACTACAGCGGCCGCGCACAATTCCTTGGGCGTCGGCCCTGCTTTGTATACGTAGTATACATCAAGTCTGGAATCAGGTTGTTTTTCAAACGTCTGAGCCCTGCACTTGTCACTTGTTTTCATTCGGGTGCGTGTCCGTGTGAGAGGGGAGTGGAGAGACTCAGAGCATCTGGCGCCAAAGTTCTGGAATATGCTCCTATTCCTCTAAAGTGCAAGCATGTACCTGGTTGTGAAAGTGGTTGAGCAGGCGGCGCCCGGGGAACGTGGGCATAAGCCGCGTATAGTGATTTATGCGCTGCACCTTATACAACTCGTAGCTGCAGTTGAGCACACCCAAAGCCTTGAGCTTGGAAGTAGCCACCGGGAGATCCAGAGCTCACTTTGTAGCTTTGCGAATAATAGAATCGATTCTTTCGTGTTCTTGCTTTTTAGTGCGAAAGTATGGCACAGCGTAGAGGATCCCGCTAGTCGCGAAGGCATGGTCGAGCTGAAGCGCGTCCCTGCCCCGATGGCCTCCACGCTTGCTTGCAACAGGGTGGATCATGCACCCTACCTGTTCGCCTACTCTTTTTGAGTTTCACAGAGATGCGAAGGGGACGCAGCGCTATTATCCCTAAAATTGATTTATTTCCGAAGCAGTCAATAAAAATATAGGAAGTGGCAAGCAATGCACACAGGCGCATAAGTACGCAATTAAAATTTAAAACAACTATAACACATCTGAAGGACGTGCAGTCAGTGATAACATTAGAGTACAAAGATATATTTACGAAATTGTTAGGCCCTGTAGATGCAGTAATCTTCTCCAAGTCACCCCCCCCTATGGCTTTAAAAAATCTACTAACACTCATTTAGGCAAACCCAGAACACACCGCGGGTGCGCGTTGCATAGTGGGGAAAGTGTCCACCCCGAGCGAGCCGCTATTCTACCATGCGCTGCTCGTTTGCGCCCAGCGAGCACAAAACTAAAGATATGTCGCCGTTTGTTTAATATTATATATCCAAATCACTAGATATGGCCGTACGCACCTGCATGTAGCTCAACGCAAGAATTTCGAAAAGAATGCTGCAGTCAGTGTTGCTGTCGCCGGTTGAATATACAGCCGTCAGCAGCTTTAACTCGAACGCTTCGACGCGTGGCCTCGGCTCACTTGAAATGAGGTCCGCGCCAGACAGCGTCATTTGAATTCAATTTTCAGACAGCGTCAATTGAACTGTTCTCGCAATTTAGATTGTGCCTTTTGTTAAGTTCACGCTGCACAGTAGATGTCGTATGGAGCACAATGTTTGTGCGTGTTCTCAGTAAGAAATACGCGTGACTACAACGCAACTAAATCAATTTTCGTGCGTAGTTATCGCATAATTGCTTAAACTACCATCTTATAATCAAATCGAGGTTATGGGGCGCGAAACCCCAGATATTCTTACCCCACAAATTTCGTGCTCCACGACCACATCTTCCGTGCAGCGGGAACCGAGCAGCAAGAAGAGTTTGATTCACGCTGCCCGAAAATTATAAATCAGAACGTGGACAACGCCACTGCATTTCAGATTTGTGCAACTTTTACAAACGCTTTGAACGTGCGTTTGCTTTGCTTTTTACACACGTGATTCCTTTTTATCAGCATCTGCGAATTCAAACACGAAAGTTGCGTAAGCTGTCACACGCAATGATTTATTGTCGAGATACGTATAAGACAACGAACGCCATGGGTGGGATGCGAAGGGAGTGCATTCGACCCGCCGGTCAGGCAGACTGGAAACATAAATTTACTAGTGAAACCAACGCGCGCTATATCTATCCATAAATACAAATAGCATTACATTTTCAACGCTTGGTGGCGCTGACCTCAGTCCAAGCGATTTCAGTTCAGACTGGCACGTTGGATAGACGTGTTTTTTGAGCGCTCCCAAACGACTGCGCAGAGAAGTTGTTTTGCATGTTTTGAGCTTGCCTTTATAATTAATAAGGCAGCAGTTAAATTTTTTGTGCACCTATTGCATTGTACGGCTTTTTCCGGGGTTAGCCACCAGGTATTTACTAGTTTGTGCGTGTGTGTGTGTGTTTATTTGTGTTTTTTTCTCTTGCCACCCCATGGGGGAGGTGCACGTACATTGAATACGTGATCTTTGTAGTAGAGCTTAGACTTTCTCTTTTTCGCAGGGCAAGGATCATGTTTTGTAATTATCGAGTGAGACCATTCATAAGGACAATTGATGTCAGAAATATATGATCAAAAAGGCTGTGAAGTGTTCAGGATGCGGGGTGGGTTTGAAAATGAACCCAAGTGCACAAGTGAATAGAGAGGAGGCTGTCCCCAAGTGTAGGCAATGTGAGGTCGAGTAAAAATGGAGAAAACGAATGTTGCCCAGAGTGAACTGCTCATGAGAATCACCGAGCTGGAGACTGCGTTGGCGACAGAGCAAGAGAAAACGAGGGCAATGGGAGAAAAGCCGAAGTCTGCCGAGGAAGCACTAGCCAAGGTAAACAGAGGAGCGCCCTACGGAGAGAACAGTAGGGAACCGACAACCAGAACTGCGGAGAAGAAAGAGCAAGCAAGTTTAGAAAAAACAGGTTCAGCCGGTTCATTTGTCGCAAGGCCCAGCTTCAACGAACTAGTTGTGGGGCTGGGAAGGGACAAAGCAGCCGGCGTCACAGGTGCAAGTAACCCCCAGGTGCAGGACGCTCCAGCTGAAAAGTCACAGCATGTGATAATCGCCGGGGACTCGAATTTAAATTGATGCACAGAAGCCATCAAAGAGAGGGTAAGAGGTGAAAAGAGGGTTGCAGTAGGGGCGTTCCCAGGACGCAAGCTGGAAGCAGTCGTGAGGGAAGCGAGCGCAAAACTCAAAACTACAGCTGATAGACGAAACCTCGTCATGATTTCAGGCGGTTTGAACGATGTCTTAAACGAAAATACAGCACGACTAGCAACTACACTGGCGAAAGGCGTAGATGACATGCGCGCCTCTTCTCCTGAGGTACAGGTAGCGATAGGCACAATACCGGAGGTACGGGTGCGTGACAGCAACCAGCAAAGAGCGGTTACCAACGCGAACAAAGATATATGGCGGATGAGTCGAGCGAAAGGCGTCGAGGTGGTGAAAATAAACAGAGAGGTGCATGGGGGGGGTGTTCAAAAAGACAGAATTCACTTCAATGGGCTGCTAGGTCACGAGGTGGGTTGGCGACTTGCAGGACGCGCAGTAGCTTTTTTGGGGGGCACGCGGGCACTTCGGGTTGCAGGATAGCTAGTAACGAGGAAAAAAGCCAGGGAGACTCTTTGACAGGTGGTATGAAAGGATAAAAATCCAAAGTGACACCAGTAGCTAAGATAGGTAGAGTCCGGGGCAGAAATAGACGTAGCCACGAGGGCCGATCAAATTCAGACATAGGGTATATTAACATGCAGGGTGATAGGAACAGGCTGAAGTAGGAAGAGCTAGAAGAACAACTAAGAGAGGAGAGGCTGATGGTATACTGTTTCGTAGAAACACATCTTAGAGACATGCAGCAATCTCTTAACATCCGGAGTACGCGTGGGAATATTGTAATATAACAGAAGACAGCAGAAAGGGGGGTGGTATTGGGGCACTCATTCATAAAAGTACAGACTGGCATGGCAGGGCAAATGACACTCCTTGAATTGGTGTACTTGTGAACGGGAGCAAAGGCCAGAGAGGACAACCACGCAATGGAAGAGTGTATATCAGACATTGAGAAATTAGGAGGAGAGTGTGAGATAATTATAGTAGGAGATATGAATGCGCACAGAGAAGATATATATGAGTATACCGACCCAACAGGCAAAATGATCATGGATATGTTTGAAAGGCATGATTGAATCATTTGCAACAGTACTGAGAAGTGTGAAGGGCAAATAACATAGGAGGTAGGAAGGCTGCAGTCGACGATAGATCACGCACTGATGTCACATAAGATGTATGATAGGCTCAGGAGAATGCACATAGATGAATGTGGCTCCAGAAGTCTGGGTAGTGATCACAAATATATCAAGCCAAATTTTGGAAGAGCAGTGAAAGTGGAAAGGAGACAAGATGAGCAACTACAGGAACATTTTTTATTCATAGAGGCAAATATAAATAGCTACTAAACAAATTGTGAAAATAATCACTGAGAATACAAAGCATTGCGGACATACACGAATCTGATTAGACTGTTTGAGCTAGAGCATGCTAAGGCACGTGACAGGTCACCCCGGAAAATAAGACACAAACCCAAGAGGTGGTGGGATGAGGAAGTTAAGAGAGACATAGCAAAACGTCAGGAAAGCTCTAGTGAACAAAGACATGCTAAGCAGCGGGTTGAACCGACAGATGATGTTGAAAGAAAATGGGAAATCTTTGTAAGCTGTAGAAGGGAAGCATCCGTTTTGATCAATGAAAAGATTAGTAGAAAGGGGGCTCAGTGGCTGGAAGAAGTACATAAAAGGATAGAAAGGCAGCTGCAAAATTTGAAACCATCCAAACTCCCTAAGAAATGAGACGAGCCTAGAGCAGAACTTTGTAACTGCAGCTCATGGTGCTAGGCTAGAAGGGGACAAAGCTATTGAATATATAAGAACAAGGGTGACAGAAACATTTCAACGCAGACGTGACTTAAGCACCAAAACAGACAAGGATGGATCAAGTTGCGCAATGGCTTCATTGTCACAACGAGAGTGGGAAAGGGCTGAGGAGAGGGTTTCTAGTAGTACATTGACCGGCCCAGATGGCATTCCAACTATGCTGATAAAGACATTGGGTCCGAAGTTTAAGCAGGCTTTAAAAGAGGCAGTGAGCAAAATAATAATTGATGGTGAAATCCCAAATGGATGGAAACTTAGCAGGATGAGCATCATCTGTAAAGGAACGAGGGACAAAGCTGACATAAACAACTACCGTCCTATAACAGTGATATCAGTGGTCTACAGGCTTGCGATGCAGGTTATAAAGACTGCAGGCATAGATAGAGGATGAGGGGTGCTGGGGGAACTACAGAATGTGTTTCGGAAACACAGGAAGTTGGAAGACAATCATTTCTCACTGACGCAGTGCATCGCAATCGCAGAAAAGGAACACGGGCCTCTGTTGCTAGCACTTTTGGACATCGAAGGGAGCGTACAATAGCGTGGTTCAAGAGGACTTGTGGGCAATACTGAACACACTAGGTGTGGAAGATGGAGTCACTAATCTTTTAAAGGTTATCTATACAGGTAACAAGGTAGTAATAAATTTAGAAAAACAGATATCCAAGCCCGCAGAGGTAAAATGGGGGCTTAGGTAGGGGGGGTCCTCTGTCACCCTTGTTAATAATAATGTACCTACGAGGATTAGAGGCCAAATTAGAGGGAAGTTTACTAGGCTTCAACCTCTCTTCGTCAAACAAGGAAAAATCATTGAACAGGCACTAGCATTGATGTACGCAGAAGATATTGTGGTGAGGACAACGAAGTAGCGGTGGTGAGGACAAGGACACTCGGTCAAGGACACTCGCGCTACTTCGTTGTCCTCACCAGTGGTGAGGACAACGAAGTAGCGCGAGTGTCCTTGGCCGAGGGCAAAAGAGAAAGTCGTTGCAGTCTGTTTCCTCCGGTTTTGATGGCTTCGAGCTGTCACTTGTCTGCAATGGGGGCTGTTCGGAATTTCGAATATTGGCAACTTCACCCCCCGAGGTCACTGCGTCTAGTTTGCCCGTCGCGGGCTAGGGGACCTGCCCCTGGTGACGTCGGCAAAACTGCGACGATTAGGTGAACTGGGCCGTGCAGGAGATGGAGAACGTGATCTGGGCATTACTGGATTCTGCGGCGGTGTGTTCACAGGGGCGTAGTTGTACATGCGTTGATCGTCGTACGCAATGTAATAAGGGTAGCGAGGAAATCTCTTGTACTGAGCGTCACGATAACGGCAAACTCTGTAGACGTGCCCAGCTTCGCCACAATGAAAGCATACCGGTCGACGGTCAGTGGTACGCCACAAATCGGTTTTCCGACGCTGGTAGGTAAGTGGAGACTCACTATTGGGCCACGTTGTAGGGCTATGTTGTGGGGCATGTTGGTTATACGGCATTCGTCTTGTCGGAGGAATCGGTGAGGTTGCGAAAGTGGTCGGTACAGACAGTGGCTGTGTTTGCAGGGTTGGTGGTGGTCCAGTCATTGGGCTCAGCTGCGCTGAAGGAGCGACGACGGGGCGTCGGACGGCATCCGCATAAGTAAAATGTCGTCGCACACCATTATAGCCGGATGAAGAGAGAGCCTGGCGGACCTCATCCCGGACAACATCAGCGACAAAAGACAATGCCGGCGTCGGTTCAGTTGCTGGAATTAAACCAAGCTGCCGAAGCTCCTCCCTCAAAATCTCCCGGATGACTTCCCGCAGAGGCCTGTCGTTGTCGCAGAAGCTCGCCGCAGTCGTGACAGGGCTACTCGCTCGAACGTTGACTGGGTTCTGCTGGCGGTACCGTTGCTGTAGGGCCCGTTCATTAGCTGTGGCTTCTTTCGTGAACTCCGCTACTGTTGTTGGCGGATTTCTCACAAGCCCAGCAAACAGTTGCTCCTTCACGCCTCGCATTAGATACCGCAGCTTCCTGTCTTCCGGCATCTCGGGATCCGCCCTGCCGAAAAGACGGGTCATGTCCTCGGCGAACATAGCGATGCTCTCGTTAGGTTTTTGGATTCGAGCTTCTAAGAGACGTTGCGCATTCTCCTTTCTGTCAAGACTACTAAAGGTGTCAATCAGCTGGTTGCGGAAGTCATCCCACGTAGCCATGCTTCTTTCCCTGTTGATGTACCACGTCTGGGCGTTGTCTTTCAGGTAGAAGTACACATTCGCGAGCTTGTCTTCTGGGGTGGCCCACTGGTTGTACTTCGCGCAGCGTTCGAACTAGTCCAGCCAGTCTTGTGCATCTTCCTAGGTCTCACCATGAAAGCAGTCAGGAATCATGGGATTCTGAAACGTCATGTGCGATGTAGCTGCAGTGGCCATGGTGGTTGAAAGGGGCAAGCGATTGCTGGCAGTTTGATTCCTCGGTCACGTCGTGAGCAGCCAAGGGATCCGACCCGACCCGGATAAAATTGCCGCCGTGGCAAACTTCCCGACGCCATCAGACAAAAAATCAGTGCGACGTTTTTTAGGACTCTGTACCTATTACCGGCGATTTATTGCTAACTTTTCGCGCATCGCATGGCCATTGACACAGCTTACTCGGGAAGATACCCCCTTCAGATGGGGCGAAGACCAACAGCAGGCATTTCACGAGCTTCGTCAGCGAATGCAAACACCCCCCGTGCTGGCCCACTTCGATGAAGACGCACCGACAATACTTCATACAGACGCTAGTAATGTGGGTCTTGGAGCAGTGCTCGTACAGTCGAAGGAAAACAACGAAAACGTGATCGCCTACGCCAGCAGGACGCTGTCCCGAGCTGAAGCTAATTACACTACGACGGAAAAAGAATGTCTTGCAATGGTATGGGCAGTCCTGAAGTTTCGTCCTTATTTGTACGGCCGCCCATTCACCGTTATCAGTGGTCACCACTCTCTCTGTTGGTTAGTCAACCTCAAAGATCCGTCTGGCCGCCTTGCACGATGGAGTCTTCGGCTCCAAGAATTTGACTTCACTGTTGCCTACAAGTCGGGAAAACGACACACCGATGCCGACTGTCTTTCTCGGTCTCCTGTTGAGACGGCATCCCCGGACAACGACGATGACGACACGGCCTTTCTCGGAATTGTGGACACTGCCACCTTTTCTCAACAGCAGCGTGGCGATGCTGAGCTGCTACCACTTATAGATTACCTACAAGGGCGAGTGAATAACGTTCCGAAGTTATTTGCGGGAGGGCTGCCGTCGTACTGCTTGCGAAATGACGTTCTTTATAAGAGGAACTTTTCACCCACCGGCAGCAGCTACATGCTCGTCGTTCCTTCTTCGCTTCGCCGTGAGGTACTGCAAGCCTGTCACGACGAACCTACCGCTGGTCACTTGGGTTACGCAAGAACATTGGCGAGGATAAGGTAGAACTATTACTGGCCAAGACTTGCCGAAGTTATCAAAACTTACGTGCAGGCATGTCTAGATTGCCAGCGCCGCAAGCCACCATCTATCAAACCAGCTGGCCTGCTGCAGCCTGTTCAAGTGCCGGCGACACCGTTTGCACAAATTGGCATGGATTTTCTGGGCCCCTTCCCAAAGTCTGCCACTGGAAACAGGTGGATAATCGTCGCCACGGATTACCTGACCCGATACGCGGAGACAGGCGCTCTGCCACGGGCAACGGCAGCCGAAGCGGCGCAATTTTTCATTGAAGCCATCGTCTTAAGACACGGTGCTCCCGCAATAGTCATCACCGACAGAGGTACTGCGTTCATGGCCGAGCTTTTGGACACCATTTTTCGACTAAGTGGTACAGTTCACAGGAAGACAACGGCGTATCATCTCCAGACCAACGGGCTCACCGAACGCCTCAACAAGACCCTGGCTGACATGATAAGCATGTACGTAGATGTAGAGCACAAGAACTGGGACATCATTTTGCCCTACGTCACGTTCGCGTACAACACGGCTCGTCAAGAGACCACTCGGAAGACACCCTTTAGTCTCCTTTACGGACGCGAGGTTACAACAACGTTAGACGCAATGCTTCCTCATGAAACTGATGGCAATGATACAGACGCCGAAGAGTTTACCCAGCTAGCAGAAGAAGCCAGACAACTTGCCAGGTTGCGAATCACCAAACAGCAAGACGACAATGCCAAGTATTACAACCTCCGGCGCAGACCCGTCATATACAACGTGAACGACAAAGTATGGGTCTGGACACCTGTTCGTCAGCGTGGGCTTTCCGAAAAGCTGTTGCGAAGATACTTCGGACCCTACAAGGTTCTGCGACGCATTAGTGACGTCAACTACGAGGTTGTTCCGGACGGCGTGCAGTGTTCAAAGCGGCGCAGACATTCACCAGAAATTGTCTACGTGCTTCGGATGAAGCCTTACTTTCAGTGACTAACTGTGCAGTTTTGGTTTCGCCTTGCTTCCCAAACGTTTAACATCGGGACGATGTTTTTTTAAAGGGGGAATAATGACGCGCGTATGTGCCAGTGGTGAGGACAACGAAGCAGCGCGAGTGTCCTTGGCCGAGGGCAAAAGACGAAGAAGTCGTTGCAGTCTGTTTCCTGCGATCGATAAATCGTATTTCTTTGAGGCGCTTTGTGTGCTCGTCAATCTCGCGTCGTCACAATATAGTGTGAATGACCGACAACAAGGAAGATTTGCAGAGAATGATGGACATCTGCAGTAATGAGGGAGATAGGTTAGATTTTAGATTCAGTAAGGAAAAATCAGCAGTCATAATTTTTAATGATAATGAAGGTAATGAGCTTAAAATAAGGAGGTCACGCTAGAGATAACAGATAAATACAAATATCTCGGCGTATGGATAAGCAATGGCACCAAGTACCTAAGAGAACCCAAAATATACGTGATGACTAAAGGTAACAGGAATGCAGCAGTGATGAAGAACAGGGCACAGTAGAATTGCAATAGGTACGATGTTGTGAGAGGAATATGGAAAGGGGTCATGGTTTCTTGTCTGACGTTCGGCAATGCGGTCTTGTGCATGAGATCAGAAGCTCAAGCCAGAATAAATATTAAGCAACGTGGAATAAGTAGGCTTGCCTTAGGAGCTCACGGGAATGCACTTAATCAGAGAGTACAAGGTGATATGGGATAGACATGATTTGTGGGCTGAAAAGCTGGCCGAAAGATAAAATTTGAGAAGCCATTGACAGTAATGGGGGAGAAGCGTTGAGCTAGGAAGGTATTCAGCTACATGTGCGTAAAAAATATCGATACAAAATGGAGGAAGCGAACCAGAACATTGACTGGATAATATTGAGAAAACAGCAGAGGGCCAAGCCAAAAAGAATTATCGGTTAAGATGAAGGTGAAGGAAGCAGAGACCGATATGTGGAGAATCGGCATGATTAAGAAGTCCGCACTAGAGATACATTGAAATTTTAAGCAGGAAATTGCCAAGGAAAGAATCTATGACAATACTCGGGGTGGTTCTCTACTGTTTGATGCCAGGACGGGAGTATTGCTAACCAAGACATATCGGGCCAAATACGAAGGGGTGGACAAGGTATGCAGTGCGTGTTGTGAGGAAGAAGAAACTGCCGAACACTTGATAATGTTCTGTAAAGGGCTTCGCCCTATAGTTCAGGATGATGGCGCACAGTTCTTCAAAGCATCAGCGCTGCACTCTTTTAGGGACACGGAGGGCAAACTAGACTTTAAGCGGGTAGAATTAACTAGAAGGAGGTTATCTAATTGGTGGCTAAAGTCGAGGCACGAGTGAAAATTAAACCCTGCACTGCAAAGTACGGGTCATCAACCTCACTCTTTAAAGAAAAAAATAAATCTAGTTTTTGGTTCACTAAGTATTACGACTTCGTGGCGTGAGCCACTGCCTGATATAAAGGGTACGGCTATATCAATCCATCCATCCATCCAGCGAGCCGAGGTCTCGCATCGGAGCGTTCAAGTTAAAGGTGCTCATGGCTCAGTAAGCCGTCAGCCCCTTTAAATAGAAAGTTCCTACGCGTGGCCTCGGCTCCCTCAAACTGAGGTCAGTTCCAACACCGTGGTCAGCACCACCAAGCTCTGAAAATGCTTTGCTTGCAGCAGTTAACTATAGATGGAGGGCACGTCCATTTCGCTAGTAAATTTCTGCTTATAGTCTGCCTGACCGATGGGTCGAATGCACTCACTTGTCATCCCGTTTTCGCCAAGCTTCTCTCGGGGCTACATCATCGCGCGCGCCCATGGGCCTCCCAACAGCGGCCAGGGGGCGCTGTGCCACACGCGTTTCGCTGCCTTTCTAGAAAAAGCCAGTCGCTCGGTCCTCCGCTCCCGCCTTTTGCCTGCAGTATCTCAGCACGTTCACGCGCTCTGCACGCGCTGTTATCTGGTCGCTCTCCACGTGCAGCGTCACCTGTGACTTGCTCCGAAGGTTAAAAAAGATTAGAAAGACGTTCTCACGGTTTGAACCTCATGAGAACCGAGAGCGATTCATCGACAACCTTTGCGGAACCAAGCAAGTCAAACACGATGCCTTTGAGCGAGTGTTCTGTGAATGGCGATGGTGAACAGCTGCCTTTTTATGACAATAAAAGTGAGGTGATGGCGTGAATTTTATATGATTGTTACCGGGAAAACGTACATTGCTGCGGCATTTGTGTCTTTTCGCAGCTGTCGGTAAACTACCACCACGCTTTTGCGAGTATTCGTATATAGCGTTCACACTTCAACTGCTTGAACGCCAAGTTTGTCACGGGGCTTCAAATTTATTAGGAGGCCAGTGTGAAGAGACTAAACATACGTCTGCCCTGTTAAGTCCCTGGCACCATTTCAAAGCGTTGTGTTCAGTTAGATAAGATTTTCACGTTTGCGAGGTTTTCATCATATGTTACCAACATCATATCGTGAGTGAAATGCCACCTTGGATTTTTAGAGCTTC
The DNA here is from genome assembly GCA_013436015.1 of Rhipicephalus annulatus. Taxonomy (NCBI): domain Eukaryota; kingdom Metazoa; phylum Arthropoda; class Arachnida; order Ixodida; family Ixodidae; genus Rhipicephalus; species Rhipicephalus annulatus. Next base: position 1,118,613 of record WOVY01010462.1, on the reverse strand, counting down.
TTTAAAAGCATAATGGTGCGCAAAAAAAAGAGTATTCTGTGTCTATTTCTACCATGCACGTTTCCAGCTGTATGTTCGCCGATTCAAATGTCGAACATTGCTAGCTTGCTTGATCATCGTCATGTAGTGGGGAATTCGCAAGGCAATGACTAGTGGGACCATCGCTGAGTGCGAAGCGCGAGTGGGAGCACGAGCTGTAGGCGCTGGACTGCCCGAGCATTTGTTTCCGTACCGACTGTCTGCCTATTACCCGGCGTCGCTAATAAACCCCCTTTCAAAGTGGTGGAGGTGCTGCAGTCATAATATACAATACCCTTATGGGATCGAGCATGTTTTTAGTTACGCCGAAATTTGCCCCTGATAAGCGCTTCTAATCTCGCGAAACCATCGAAAATTTTATTGCTGCCTTGGTTCTTTTTTCAGCGGCAGCTGTATATTGTCTGCAGCTCGGGCGCATACAAGGACATAATATTTTACGTGCCAAAACCATTATATCAATAGGAGGCACGCCACGGTTTGAGAGATTGATTGCGGCCACCGGAGCTTTCATTTTTTTAACGTGCACGTAAATGTATTTGAAGTGTATATGGCATGACGACAGTGGACAGAGGGTGCACACACACCGGGCGTCACTTCTGTTCACATTGAGCGCCATACCACCGTACACTTGAAATATGCAGCGCTAACCTGCCTTGTCCATCATTCTTGCACCAAACTTTGAGCGCACTGTTACTGCCTTTCGTTCTCGTGGAAATGCAGCTGGTAAATGCGGGAATCGAGCTCATGACTTCGATCCTAGCATCACAACACTTCATCATGCTAACTTTTCGGTGGGTGTTGCTTGCAAGACAAGCGCGATCACGCAACACAAATCTGTTTACAATGAGCGGTGACGAGAAGTCTACAGCCATCAGCTGAATAAAACATTTGCAGGGCTCACAGAATGGTATTTTAAGTGTATTAGGCTAGCAAGATTCACCGTTTTCGCACTACCAATGGTTCTCTCAGAAATCCAGAGCCGAATTGCGAAATGTACAGTGGCTGTCTATTGCTGTAGTTCCAGTATATAAACACAGTTTCTTTTATTATGTGTCTGGTCACCGAGTTTCTTTCAGGTAAATAATTGTTTGTAGTACTCTACACGACCAAAAATTTCCAAATTAACAAGCCCATGGAGTATCGGCGAACTGCCATAATCCACTCTTGACGCCTTTGCTTCTTGCACTGCTCTCATTGGAAATGGTAGAACTCGACGGGCAGTTTTCAGGTCTTGTCATGTTTAAACTTTTATAGCAGCTCACAATGCTGCAATAGTGCGTGCCTGCTTTCCAGATTGACGAAGCAGCACTGCCCACAGCGTGCAAAACGCGAGATAAGCGCTCCAAGAAACACGTTTCCCTTGCGCGCAATGGGAAAACCCAGCAAGTGCGGCCCGTCCGAGCGACAAAAGATTTGCCTTCTTTCCACTAGGGTTGTGAACGGCGCTGCGCAAACTTGAGCTTCTCCTCTCTTTGGTGTTCGTTATCGTTGACATATCTCAACAGCAATCTATTGCGTGCGACAGCTTACGCATATTTTGAGTTCGAATTTGCAGCTGCTGCTCAAATGAAATCAGATGAATAAAAAGCAGAGCGAACGTGTGTTCATGGCGTTTGTTACAGCTTAACAATAAATAAATATAAACTGCAGTGGTTTTGTTCACGTTATGTTTCATAGATAGATATGTGGGGTTTAACGTCCCAAAACTACCATATGATAATGTGAGACGCCGTAGTGGAGAGCTTCGGAAATTTCGACCACCAGGGGTTCTTTTACGTGCTCCCAAATCTGAGCACGTGGGCATAAAGCATTTTCGCCTTCACCGAAATTGTATCCGCCACAGCCGAGATTCTATCCCGCGACCTACGGGTCAGCAGCCAAGCACCTTAGCCACTAGACCACCGCGGTGTAGCCATGTTATGTTTCATTAATTTTCAGACTACGAGAATGTAATGGTTCTCGCAATGTAGTGTGTGACTTCCTGTTAAGTACACAATGCATGGAAAATGTGGTCTCGGAGCGCAAGATTTCTGCGTGTAATAATGTCTGGGATTCAACGTTTGTAAGGTTTAGCGTTTCATGTGATAACTAAGCAATAAAATTGCGTTGTTTGCGTTGTATTCATGCGTCTTCCTTGCTGAGAACACACATTAATATTCCGCTCTAGGCCCTCATTTTCCGTGCAGCATGAACCGAACAGGAAGGTGCACTATAAATTGGTATAACAGTTCAATTCACGCTGTCTGAAAATATAGAATCAGAAAATGAACAACGAGCCACTGCGGTAGTATAGTGGCTGAGGTACTGGGCTGTTGACCCGCAAGTAGCGGAATCGAATCCCGTCTGCCACGGCTGCATTTTCGATAGAGGTGAAAATGCCATAGGCTCATGTGCTCAGATTTCGGTGCAAGTTAAAGAACCCCAGGTGGTAGAAATTTCCAGAGCCCTCGAATGCGCTGTCTCTTACAATCATATGGTGGGTTCGGGACGTTAAATTCCTCACATAAATCAATCAATCGATTGATAAGAACATGAATAACGCCCCCACATTTCTGATTATTTCATTGTGCAATTTTTACAAACGACTTGAACGTGCATTTGCTCTACTTTTAGGGGCGAAGCTCTATAGGGTGTGAGTATGTTCTTCCTCCGTTGTCGTACGTAGCCAGCGATGGCTCGTACTTGGAGTGTTCAATAGATAGACGCAGGGACGGACGCATGGACGGACAGACAGACTAGCATACGGACGAATGGACGGATGGATGCGCGGAGCGGGTATGTGCCACAGGGAATGCGAGATGGCGGTACTTGGAGTGTTCACTAGATGGACGCAGGGACGTACACATGGACGGACATACTATCAGACGGACAGACAAATGAACGGACTCGTGGAGCGGGTATGTGCCCCAGGGGATGCGAGATGGCGGTACTTGGAGTGTTCACTAGATGGACGCATGGACAGACGGATGGACAGACAGACAATCAGACGGACTGACAGATGAACGGACTCGCGTAGTGGGTATGTGCCACAGGGGATGTGAGATGGTGGTACTTGGAGAGAGAGAAAGAACACAAGGAGAAAGGCAGATAGGTTAACCAGGACTGAGCCCCGGTAGGCTACCCTGCACTGGGAAAAGGGAGAGGGGAAGGAAAGTTGTACAGGAGGACAGAAAGGTCACTTACTGGGCTGACGCGTAATAGTTTCACCATCACAAACGATGAAACAAGCTGGTGTCTTTGAGAAAGGCGGTGCTTGGAGTGTTCACTAGATGGACGCATGGATGGACGGATGCACAGACAGACTATCAGACGGACAGACAGATGGACGGACTGCCGGAGTGGGTATGTGCCACAGGGGATGCGAGATGGCGGTGCTTGGAGTATTCACTAGATGGATGCACGGACGAATGGACAGACAGACCAGAAGAGAAATTAATGGACGCGTGGACGGATGAATGGACGCACAAGCGGACGGATGGACGAATGACGTGCGGACAGATGGATGGATGGACGGAAGCACGGACGGCCTGATAGACGCTTCGCCCCACTCAATTCATTCACTCCGTGGTTATGCTGTGATTTTTTATATATGTGATTTCTTTCGAGCAGCAGCTGTGAATTCAAACTCGAAAGGTGCGTAAGCTGTCGCACGCTATGGTTCATTGTTCAAATAAATATAAAACAACGAACGCCATGGGTGCACGCTTTAACGTAGCAACGAGCGAAACGTAGCGAAAACGGGATGCCAAGTGAGTGCCTTCTATTGATCGGTGGGGCAGATTGGAAACAAATGTTTACACGTGAAAACAAGACACGCTCCATCTATAGTTAAGTGCAGCAAACATATAATTTTCAACGCTTGGTGGCGCTGACCTCCGTCCGATCAAGCCGAGGCCACGCGTCGGAGCGTTTGAGTTAAAGGTGCTGACGGCTGTACATCGAATGTAGCACTTGAGAGGCATGCGAGTTGTTGCGTACCAATACATGTTGTGAGGATGTGCCATCGTCAGGAATGGGAGCTGGAACATTGAATTCTCCCCCCACCCCCATATTTATTCAAAAATTAACTGTTCACAAAACATTTCATATGATTGGGTCGTTAACACCAAACTGCAGAGACGTGTTACAATACTATTGAATATTTATCGATAATTCACGTGCTGTATGAAAAAAAATACTGAGGAACACATTTTAAAACATGCTTGAGTAAAAAGGCTTGGAACTAGAATTCACTTACGAAGTACCTCGGTCTGATAATGTGCGGTTTCGCCCCACCGCGGTGGTCTAGTGACTAAGGTACTCGGCTGCTGACCCGCAGATCGCGGGTTGATATCCCGGCTGCGGCGGCTGCATTTCCGATGGAGGCAGAAATGTTGTAGGTCCATGTGCCCAGATTTGGGTGCACGTTAAAGAACCCTAGGTGGCCGAAATTTCCGGAGCCCTCCACTACACTGTAAGCAAAAGTTAGCCGAGATGGGACTTTCTCCAGCACATGAGCCAATAAAACTCCCCTGCCCCGATTATTTACTCCCTGGTAGGGAGTGAACTCGGCACATGTCGTCGTAAAACGCCCCCTGCCTAATGACAAAGTTTATGAACGGCATGACCTTGTTAAACTCCCGAGGGAGTTTCAGGTCACGTGGTTACAAACTCTCTATGGGTGCTTTAAGAACCCTCTATGTAAATGACGTATGTGTGCGCGCGAGCGCGCGCGTGTGTGTCGGGGGGGGGGGGCATATGTTTGCTCATCTGTGTGAAACACAGGTGCTTTGTGTGGCTAACCGTGCGAGCAAGTTCAGCGAAGAATAGCAACGACCAGTTGGTATTTACTGTGAACATTTCAATATGATTCGCACCGTTATACCACGCTGCACATCGGTCCGTTTACTCAATGAAACGCCGTGAATGCTGCGCTTCAAAGGGCCGAGTAACAAAAACTTCGAAGAATAAATTAGTGGTAACAAAATTAAGCTGTTACGATCGTCAGCGGCTGCTCCTGGAGTTTCACCACCAAAAACTTCGAAGCGGTCTGAAGTAGGCTTCACTCGACTACGGCATGCTGGCCGGCAACTGCATGTTGTGAGAGTTGCGCCGGTGCCGCGCTCGCCCCGTCTTCGCCAATTATGGCTTCTGGGAGTGTCACCAGTATTTCACCAGCTGTAACATCTAGTGGTAAGAAGGCCTCGCTATGCCGTCGGTATCAAGCCGGCATCGTATCGACCTCGCACTGCACGCCGGCCATCGTGGCAAGCGCTACGATCTAGCACCAACCACCGGCGAGGCAAAGAACGTGTTTCACAAAAAAATGAAGGCTGCTGGGATGAATAACAGTCTTGTGCACCTGGCGACCGCAGCTGTCAAATGACTAACTACAAGGCGAGCGCCGAACAAGGCGGAGTACGATTGTCAGCGATTGCACCGTAAAACTTGGAAGCGGTTCGAAGTTGGCTTCGCTCGACCACGGTAGGCTGGCCGGCAACTGGTGTGAGAGTTGCGCGGCGACGCGCTCGCCCCGTCTCCGCCGATGGTGAGTTCTCGGAGTGTCACCGGTATTTCACCGGCTGCAACATCTAAGTGGTAGGAAGGCCTCGCTATGCCGTCGGTATCAAGTCGGCATCGTATCGAGCTCGCACTGCGCACCGGCCGCCGTGGCGAGCTCTGCCAGCTAGCTGGCACTGACTACCGGTGAGGCAATGAAAGGGGAGGTCAGAATGTGGTACCTATATATACCCTGTGACTGTATGGTAGCTGTGCACTGCGGGTAGCAAGCTGTGGTGAGTGTGAGTGTTTAAATATTACGTGAACGTTGTGAGCATGTTTGTGTACTGTAATCATTGTTGTGTGCTTGGGAGGTAATGCAATTAAAGTTACGCTTGCGCATGGTACGGCTGCTGACGTAATTTTTTTCTCGGTGGATACAAAAAATATACGTCCATACTGACCTGAAAATGTTCCCTGGTAGATGTAAATAAAAACCCCCCTGGCACCATGCGAAAACCCCCTACTGAAGGAGAGTAAATTTTTTACTTCCTTCGGACGGTGTTTATAAAACTCCTATCGGGGCGTGCGCTGGAGGTCAAGTCATTTACTTCTATCTCGTCTTATTTCTGTTTACAGTGTACGCCGTCTCTCATAATCTTATGGTAGTTTCGGGACGTTATACCCCACATATCAATCAATCAGTTATTGTGAGGTTTCTTGATAGATTCTTGGGTGGCACTGCTGAGCATGTATGCTGTCAGTATATTATCCATACAGTGAAACCTTTGTTGAATTTCGTGCCAGTGCCTTCGAATATTTTTGCATGATGATTGATGTCGTGCTTACGCTCAGCATTGAAGAAAAAAAAAAAGCTTGCGCACATTACCTGAGTGATTATTGACTAACTCGGCACTCGCCACCTCGCGGCCGCACCTGGAAATGGTGCCTATAGCGTCCACCTTGAAAGTAAAAATATTACCACATTGCGCGCGTTGAGAAATGGCCACACAGTTTCTTAATTTTCGCCATGCCGCACGTGCAAGCCCGAAAAAGAAAGAAGTGACGTCCAAAAACCAGTGCAGTGTGCCTTAATGCATGGCATCGCGCTCGAAAGATGGCAACGTATCGATCTATCACTTGTCCCCCCCACCGTGGTGGTCTAGTGGCTAAGGTACTCGGCTACTGACCCGCAGGTCGCGGGTTCGAATCCCGGCTGCGGCGGCTGCATTTCCGATGGAGGTGGAAATGTTGTAGGCCCATGTGCTCAGATTTGGGTGCACGTTAAAGAACCCCAGGTGGTCGAAATTTTCGGAGCCCTTTACTACGGTGTCTCTCATAATCATATGGTGGTTTTGGGACGTCGAACCCCGCAAATCAATCAAATCAATTATCACTTGTCCAGGGATGCAGACAACGCGCGACAGAAAACGGTGCAAATCAGAAACTTGCGCATTGGAAAGAAGGTGACGGGCACTACGGTAGTTTGTTCCAATCAATTTACTAGCGACGACTTAATTTTGCTCGGTGGGAACCACTTTATTTAGCATGTGTGCATTCTTATTATTCTGGCTTCTCTGAATGATTTATTTGTTTGTTTATTTTTATTTATTTATTTATTTATTTATTTATTTATAAGAGGGGTTCAACGTCCCAAACCAATCATAACCTTCTGAGAGACGCCGTAGTAGAGGGCTCCGCAAACTTCGACCACCAGGGGTTCTTTAACTTGCACCCAAATCTGACCTCACGGGCCTGTAGCATTTTTGCCTGCATAGAAAATGCGGCCGCTGGTTTCTCTAAGTGTGGACTGAAGTTTCGTTCATATAAGAAAGCAACTTAGGAAATTGGTTGCGTTACGTGTGTGTTTATTTTTCGCATATGCTTGTTTTCTGTGAAAGTCGTAGTGGTGCCCATTTTTGAATTAAGCTGATCTAAGCCTTCCCTCTGAACTTATTCGATGTCGCATGTGTGCAGATGCACGCACACAAACATGCGCGCAAGGGCTGCGCGTGCGTATACAAGACGTCCCAGTTATCACGCTGCGCGATTAAAAAAATAAGAACGCCGTTACGCGAAGCAAAGTTAGCACATATTATTACCAGTGTACTGTATACCGGCCGCTACAAATTTTTTAATTAATGACAATAATTATTAGTCTTATTGGTATTTGTAACTCAAAAAGCACCCGCCTAATAATCAATACCAATGACATTAGTCTGAGCTAATTTCAACAACGTACTCATTGCATGCTTATTATTTGCCTGCTAATGAAGAAAGCACGCGAAATACCATACAAGTTGACCACTGCACACATCAAAAAGAAGCACCCTCAAACAAGCTCACTTTGAGATAGCCGTCGCCTCATTCCACTTCTAAAGGCTCGTAAATCTCCTCTGGATATTGCCTCATACCATCCTATCGCGCTTGTCAGTTGTGTGGAAAAAACAATGGAACGAATGATTCTAACACAAATGGAGTGGTATTTAGAGCACTGCGAAATCTATCCAGTATGTTTGACCGGACACAGGTGTGGCCATTTGTCAATCGATAACGTTGTTGATCTGATGACATATGTTCAACACCAGAAAGCCTGTAAGAGACTGTGCACCGCCCTGTTTCTAGACGTTAAGGGGGCTTACTACAATGTCATTCATGAAGCCCTCTTTGGTGCTTTAGAAACAGTAGGCCTTGGTGCCAAGATATATATGAGGGTGTACAGCTACATACAGCTGAGGTCATTTTACGTGATGACAGCGAATGGCCCAACATCTGATTATTACAGCAGCCGAGGAGTTCCTCAGGGAGGAGCGCTAAGTCCTACTTTTTTCAATCTAACTCTCATCGGACTAGTTGAGCACCTACCTAGCACTGTAGAACTTTCTGTGTACGCTGATGACATCTGAATTTGGACATCAGGCGTGACAAGGCCTCCGCTTCGCGCCCGCCTTCAAAAGGCTGCTACAACAACGTCATGCTACCTTCAAGGTAAACAAGGTCTCTAGGTGTCCTGCGGAAAATGTGCAGTGATAGCGTTCACGTGGAAACCAATGTCTGCTTACAGCATATCGATTAATGAAGAACACATATCATTCAGAAGAAGCCACAGGTTCTTGGGATTCATAATAGACAGAAACCTGGCGTGGACTCCACACGTGAGCTATGTGAAGAAGCGGCTGATCGCAACATGCCACATGTTCGAATTCCTTGCAGGAAAGAATTGGGGAGTGCCCATACCATCCATGCTACAACTGTACGAAGTGCTGTTTATCGGATTCTTACGGTACAGCTTACCTGCCATATCTAAAACCGGCAAGACCAACCTGCGCGCAATTTCGAGCATTCAAGCACAAGCACTTAAGATCTGCCTTGGATTACCCCGCAGTGCTTCAACGGCTGAAACCATTGCATCGCTCAAGATCACTCAATAAAGACGCGTATTATTACCGAGACAATGCGCATGCACCTCAGGCATTATGCCAGGACCCCTTCCTACCACCTGGCGAGCCTCGCTGCTGAAAGGCCCTGCGCCGATATACGGTGCTACTGTCTTCAAGCATTATTTATCGTTTACTGAGGCGTAGGCACCTGCATCAGTGACACTGCTTCATCCTTGGTGCTTGAGCCGGCCGCGAGTTCACTTAATGATTCCAGGAATGCGTAGAAAATCAGACTTACCGACATATGCCTTGAAACAAGTGAGTGTATTCCTACTGGAACAAAACTATAGTAACCACGTGCACATTTACACGGATGGCTTGACTACGCCGTCTAGTTCAGGTGGAGCAGTGGTTATACAATCACAATGGGTAACTCGGTGTTTTAAGACTTCACATGTGAGAACGTCTACGACGGCAGAATTCTAGGCTTCGCGCAGTGCACTAGAACTCATCAAATCTTAAGAAAAACCAAGTAAACGGGCCGTGTTTGCTGACTCAAAACCAGCGGTACAGTGCCTGCTGTCAGTTCTCCGACGCGGATGCCACGACCAGTTGACCTACCAAACCGTGAAACTCCACCACCTCTTAGTAAAAAAAGGCCACGGCATTGACTTTCAATGGTTACCTGGGAATTGTGGTATAAGCGGAAATGATTCTGCAGATCATGCTGCTCGCACGTCACAAGAAGAAGCAAACAGCGTTTCGATTCCGCTTTCAAGAGCGGATGCGGTGAGGCAGATTCGTCAACTGGCCCACAGTCTAACACTGACTGAGTGGAACACACCAAGGATACGACGTACAAGACTGCACGATCTTGACCCTTCACTACAACTCCGGCCTCCACCCGGCCTACATCGACGCGAAGCTTCGCTTCTCTATCGCCTTTGGCTGAGAGTTGCTTTCACGAAAGCTTATACCACGTTAATGGAAATTACTGACAGTGCGGCATGCGATGTTTGCGGCACCGATGAAATTATTGAACACCTGCTGTTCCACTGTCCTCGATTTGCCTCAGACAGAGAAGTACTTGCCAACGCAATGCGACGACTGGATGATCAGCCTCTCTTCGTGCAGGTGCTATTACAACAACGTCCACATCACTCGACAGTTTACACGGCAGTGAAAGCCCTGCTGTGTTTCCTGAGAAAGACGGGCTTGTGTGAACGCCTCTGACATGCGGTGGAGTTTCACACGCTGCAGTGAAATTACTGTCAGTCTCTCCTTCAGTAGGGTTGACAGGCGGGCTAGTTGGTACAAATTCATAATGAAATTATTGGAAGCGCAAACCAACGAGACACTTGTTTGTTAGTGTCTTCTCTTGTGTCCCGTTGGTTTGTGCTTTCAATTATTTCATTATGAGTCTCTCCTTCCTTTTCTTTTCCCTCTCTTCTCTCTTTCTCATCTTGCCCCCTTCCCTAATCCCCAAGTGTAGGGTAACCAACCAGATATCTTTCTGGTTAACCTTCCTGCCTTCTCCCTTTTGTTGCTTCCTTCTCCTTGCGAAAACCAGTAGAAATAAGTAAATGTAGCAACGAAAAAGAAAAAAAAAATACGGATTGCGCTATCTGCCACTTCCTGTTCGAAGAAACGCACCACCTTGATGTCAAACAGTCAAGCTGTTATCGCGTTATTCAGAATAGTGACCCGGCCGCGAACAGTTTATGTTAATTGTGGCGGCGACGTATACAATCAAGTGAAAGGAATCCCTGCAAAAATGTGACACAAGCCACCAATGCAACTTATATTTCAGGCCTGCTCACTGTCATCGTGACGTCACGCGTCTAGACTGAGCGAGAGCGCACTGGAGGCTGTGAACCCACAGCCACCATCGTCTCCCGTGAAAAGATAAAATGTTCGCGGGGAGTTTTACATGTATACATCTTCATTCAACCATCCGTGAACGGATGGGCGCTGAGCTAGGGATTTATTGCGCTTTAATTTTTTTGTTGATTAATGTTTTATAAGCATTTATTATTCCATCTGGACATAAGAAAAAGTATTGTGCGCTATCGAATGCGCAACCGATTTATAAGAGTAAATTTGTTGGCCCAACAAAGCGGCGAAATATGTAAGGTATGTGTTATTAGTTTTCACACACACACACACACACACACACACGCGCGCGCGCGCACGCACGCACGCACACAGTCACACACGCACACACACACACACACACACACACACAGTTTTCCTGGGCGCACAAAAAGTTTTCCTATTATTTGCTAAGATTCTGCCCTTTTCGCTGCCGAGTGAGTGCGTTTGTTGTGTGGTGCATGTTCGTGGATCAGTGTACAGTACTCAGGTATTGAAACAGGACACTCGTAGCACGTGGCCGCAGGTGCATGTGGCGCCGCTCGTGGGTGTTCGCGGAAGCAGGATGTTGCATTGTGGTATAGAGTGAGGGCGAGAACAGCTACGGAGCAGGCTTACTCCTTCCGGTCGCTAAAGAGTTGGCATTTAGTTCACAAAGTGCACACTGCGAGCGTGATGCTGCAAGGCTCGTGCGCTTTTGCATGCATGCAGCCCGAATTGAGTGGACGACGCTCTCGATCGGCGCCCTTCGACGATAGGCACGTAGGCTTTGCAAGTAAGAAATTGGATACCGCTAAGATGTCACGCCTTAAAATATCTCGTATACGTGATGAATAGCTGCACAAAGCAGAGAAATTTGTAAAGATTTTTGTCACGACAAAAAAGAAAAGCAGCAACTACGGGCCTGCTTCCGTGGAACATCGAAACAATGACTTAGTATTTTGTTGTTTCGCCTCGAGCAGCGAATAGTGCGGCTATACTGCGTGGCAAGCATTGGTAGAGCTGTCGGCCATGGAAGAACGAGCGAGCTTCTTGCATTTTTATTTAACAATAGGCCACAATTTCACCTACCGACACTAACACACGATATTATTCCCATGTTGCATGAAGGCAAGCATGACACTCATTTTCTTTTTTGTCGAGGCAGAAACCAAGAAGTAAACTTTCTATGATTTTGTGCACAGGTTACTCATGTCTACAAACACACACAAGGCACAATCTACTAACTGAATCCTGTGTTTTACTTGAACAGCATACCTCGCCTAAGCACGCAAAAGGAGAGGGTTGTCAGCTGGCGCGGCAATAAAAGTGGTGCGCAGCGGCGAGCCAGTTCGGTCGACATGCGAATGTGCGTGAGCGTTGCAGCACCACCCTGGCAGTGTACACATGGTGAACCACAGACCGACATTTTCGCGACCAGAAGGGGTAATCTGCGTTCATAGGTGTTCTACCCCTCGCTCTGTACCATAATGCAACACATTGGTTCCACGCGCACCCACGAGCGGTGGCACATGTACCGTCGGCCACACGCTCCGAGTGTTCCGTTTCAATCTGGGAGTACGGCGCTTGGTAGTCGTCGTCAGGTATTTCGGCTTGAAATGAACCTCCCGTACGAAAAAAAAAACATTCAAGAAAGTGTTTCATCACAAGCTTTGGGCTCCGAATGAGCCTTAAGGAGAAGCTACAAATCAGGAAAATCCTTTAGGTTCGTGGCAGGCATCCAAATTCAATCGTAGAACAGCAGCACATACTTCAAGAGCAATAAATTAGGTGAATGTACTGGAGAGACTGCTGCATAATTAAAATAGAGGCAAGGAGCGATCGGAGCAGCGGTAAGAAGTACTACGTAGTATAAACAACAGATGCACCACCACTCCTTCTCTTATCCAAACAAAGGGACCAGAGGTATTACGATAAACCTGAGGTGCTAGGCACAAATAGCGAAATTTTTACCGACTCTGAAGTAATAACGCCTGATCTGAGAATGCATTGCCCCGCACGAATATTGCTTTATTTTGATGTGTTTGTTGTGCGAGCAGCGGAACCTAAAAAGCATGCAGCCAGTTGAGCGGAGCGTGAAGCTGATCTACTCCATTTTGTCGTCACTTTCAGCCAAGAAAACCGCGCCTCAGCAAATGCACTTGTGAAAAACGCGAAATCGATGCATTTCCTAGCACTGTCTCGAGATGATACGTAATCACGGGGGTGAGGGCCAGCGCCGCTCAGCTAAAAGTTTCCAAGGTGCGAGAGAGTTTCTGCTAACAGGTCAGAAGTGTACATGGCACCATTTTACAGCAATAACTGAACGTGCTAAAGGTGGTGCTTTTAAAACAACTCAAAACCAAGTAACAAAGACACAAACATACCTTGAAATCGCGGAGAAAAGGCTAATGAGTGTCATTTCGATGAAATGCATGCTCTCATTTTGCTTTTCTGTCGTCCGTTGGGGAGGAAAACACTGGTACCTTCTGCACATTGTCAATATCCGTGACAGCTGGGCCCGCAGCAATGCCCCATTGCGAGAGCTTGCAGGTGTACACGACGGGAACATTCAGTGAACGAAGCCCTTCACATCACCCCGCAGCACTTCACAGAAACAGAAAAACGCATTCATTTTCATGCAGCCGCCAGAAGAAACACAAGTCCTCCACGACAAGCTTCGTCAGGCTTGTCGTGGAACGGCGGGGGAACGCATGCGCACATCTACTCGGCAGGAGACGAGTGTCACAACTGAGTGACGTCAGAGGCCATGCCTGGAGTAGTGAGCAGGTTTGAATTATTTTTCTAGCTGTCATTGCCTGTACCCTTCCCAATGTGCAAAACGCTGTATCTGGCAACGAAGGAGGCAAAGTGGTTGCTTTCAGTAAGATCATGATAAGGCACCGCTTTCTTTTGCGGTTGTGAGTGCAGTCAGCTGCTGTATTTCATATTTCGCTGGCTTTCTTTATTCAAAGAAATAAATGAGCGCGCGATTGCGAACAGATGTCACTTTAACATCTACACATCTACCTCATTGACATTTTGATAATGAGGCGGGTAATTTTTCAGTTAAAAATGCAATTAAATAGTTAGTGAACAATATTTAACAAAAAATTAGTAGCGGCTACTCTTCAGCAAACTGGGAACGTTATGCACTAGGTTTCCTTTGCATAAGGCTGTTCCTCTTTTTTAAATCATGGTGTGTGTGATAATTGAGATGCCCTGTAAATTGATCTTCTTGCATTCATATTGTACGTAGTGCACACACACACACACACACACACACACACACACACACACACACACACACACACACACATATATATATATATCTGCTTTGAATATCTACCACTGCTAACACAAACAAGCGAATGTTCGGAAGCACACTCACTTATTAATTAGAAGCCTAATAACATAGATTGGCGAAGAAAAGGAAAGAAGCACTGCTATTACAATCAAAGCTACGATTATCCTCATCTCAAGATGCACTGGCCCAAGCACAGCTCCGTACTGTCATCAAGGGAACAGCATGCGTATACAGCTTTTGATGAGACAACGCAAGTCATTGGGTCACATGAAATCGACCGCAGTCGAGTCGCAGCGTAGTTACCTCGAAAACTGTCAAGACATGCCTGTAGCGGTGTAGCAACGCAGCGCAAAATTGCTATAGCACCTTTCAGATAGGTCCACTACACGAGTCTTCATCAGCCTCGGGCTCGGTTGACAGGTTTTACAACTTGAAGTCCGATATGGTTCGCCGAAGAGGCTGGGCGTTTGCGCCAACCACGCAACTATTTCCACTGTTTAGCCAATAAAATCCTTTATGCCGATAAGAATGAGGCGGTCCGCGGCCAGCACCCTTTCTTCTTTGATGAAGCAAAGCGATTCGACGCCACAATGAAAAACTTTCAGCGCAGCGCCAAGCAAAAGTGCCGTGTTGACCCAGTTAAGCGTAGCCATACTTGTTTTTTTTGACCAGTGGTACCAGCACACGGAGCAATTTTTGAAATCGCGAATAGCTTCCAGCTGCAAATTAATCGTCTTAAGGAGGCGCGGTTTCCCGTATATAACATTGCATCAGTTTGCCAACCACTCATTCGCATTGCTAAAAAAACAATGAATACGGACGTCCTCCACCCTTGAAGAAACTAGGAATATGGCACTCATTCCATGTACACGTAAGTCGACACGGGGGGGGGGGGTCATATTCAAAGCCACAAAGGAAAGAACACCATCGGGTGCGAGGACCTCTCTTATTTCTCTCGCACGACCCGCGTTGTAACGTACGTATACAAAACTTAGATGGTCGTTACAGCATAAAAAATCACAGCATATCCACGGAGTGAAGATGTGTGGGGCGAAGCATCCGTCAGCCCATCCGTGCTTCCGCCCAGACCCGTTCGTTCTTGCTTCCGCCGTCTGCGAGACCATCCGTGGTCCATCCATGCGTCCATCCGTCTGTCCGCACGTCCCTCCGTGAGTTTGTGCATCCACCTGTCTGTCTGTTCGTGCGTCCATCCATCCTTAAGTCCGCGCGTCTATCCATTTGTCCGTCCGTCTTCTAGTTTATCGGTCCATCCGTCCGTGCGTTTATCTAGTAAACACTCCAAGTACAGCCATCTCCCATCTCGCATTCCCTGTGGCGCATACCCGCTCTAGAGCGGGTATGTGCTATCGGCGGCTACGTACTACTGCATACATACAAGGGATGGACAGACCCACGCCTTAAGGAGGTTCGCCCCTAAAACATTGTCACTGAAGGGCTAGCGGTGTGCTGTATCAATAGCTAACGGTCACACTTGTGGTAAGCCCGTAAAAAGAACATAAGCAAACTTTAACACGAAACAGCTAAACGAAGTCGACGCAACCAGAGAACACCTACCGCGACGGAGACCAAGTATGGCCTGCATGCTGCGCCCTCTCCGAGTAACAAGTGGAAGAATAAAAAAAAAGACGAGACGTCCAAATGGCAAGCGCGCGGCAAGCTCCTTCTCGGAGGCTTGAAGAGAAAAAATATCTCTGGGAGTGGCAGAGATGTTGCAGCCTTCGGGATGCCATTGACTATCCATACATGGCTTGCGGTCATCGTTTTCGTGAAAACCTGATAAGCTCTAGTAATTATTCCGGTCATCATTGTGCAACCATTGATAAACTTTCGATTGTCTAAGAATCAGATACAACATATTTATTTGTGCAAATATGGTGGTACGGCCACGAAACATAAAAAAAAGTTGACTAAATTTTACTTGTAACTTGTGCCACTATGGTCAGTCGAAATTCATTGCTATATTGCTTGTGAGCTTTCGTAGTGGGTTGTGAGTAAACACGTCGAAGTGTGTCCTGCTGTGACGAATTGTTGAGTGTACTCTTGTTCATTGAGTTCACTCTATATCTATGTATGTGTCCTTGTGTGCATGTGTTGCGATATGCAGTGCATCAGCGTATATTGGGCGTCCGGTGTCATTGAGTAATCCTAAAATGGGCTGACTCGCCGACTAACTATACACCATGGGGAGCCGTGCGGGATGGGTATGTCAACGTATGTCACCGCAGGCAACTTTTTTAGCATTCTTCAGTCCCACCAGATGGCGCCAGCTACCGCCTACTTCACGGCTTTGACGCTCTCATACCTTCAGCTACTTATATAACGTTCAACATCTATTTATCAAAACTGCACTGCTGAGTCGGAATGGTTTCGCTGCGATCAAGTCTATGGTTTGGAGGCACATCTCGCGACCTGCAGCCCCGTAAACGCGTGGATAACGTCACTAAACTATGTGAATCTGCGACAAATAAATACAGCAAGCCTAGCATGCACTCTTCGGGTGAGGACTCTGCAGTTTCTGTGTCTTTCAAAGTGAACGTCGTCTCTCTGATCGAACAAAACCAATAGCTCCGTCGTTCTGTTTCGCGATGTTTTCATCACCGCAAGTTCGTCTGCTTGTTTTTATAATCATTTCGTTCGATATCAAGCTCAGCGAGACCGTTTTTTGTAATTGTCAGCGCCGTGTACTCCTTATCAGTCGAAAATCGATGCATTCGCAATGCCTACTTGCTTTCACTAACCTGTGGTCAGCCATCTTGATTCTCATAGGAAGAAACGTGTTTCTCCGTGGTAAAAAGAGCAAAGTTTCTCCACTTAAAGACAAACACTGGGGACATAGCCGTTTCTTTCTAAATGGAGAGAACACCCCCATTTTAAAGACCATAGTCTTTATTGGAGACCTTCGACGCAAAAATTTTGGTCGGTCTGTCGGTCTCTATGTCTGTTTGTCCACCCTTAACAGTATCGGACACTTTAAACGGCATCAGCGAATATCTCAAACGGCCAACCCCATCCGCAGTGCCCACCAATGTTGCCCAAGCTTTAGCAATAATACGTGTGCGATTGGTAATTAAAAAGCATTATCGCGCATATCTGAAGCACCATAACAACACGTATATATTCTATGTAAGCGTCTTTTAATAGAAAAGGCATACATAAGTTATTCTAAGAATTGTAGCGTTTATCACGCGGCGCTGACCATGTAACGCTTGCACGAAAAGGGAAGTGTTTCCAACGCTTTGCTAAGACGACACAGTGGTGGCACCTACCCGTCGCCTTGCGTTCTACACCTTATCCCCTCCGAGACGGGGGCGCACGCCACGCGCTTCGTTTTCCAAGATAACTACGAGATAGCGCTCATATCTCACGTGTGACGTAACTTGGTGCGCTCGTTCGCTTTCGCTGCAAGCTCGAGGCGCTCTAACGCAGCGCCTCCAGAATACAATTCACCGATGTTCTTGCGCAGAACATCAAATAAAGGTTTTGTTCAATCACCCCAGACGCAAGACGATCGTCTTTCGACGACATTTGCAGATTAACATGCAGATACGGGGTCAACTTTTTTTAAACGTGTATTGCCTCATGAATTCCACCCTGCAAAAATTTTAAGAATTCATCCAGTATGAGCGGTGTTACAAAGAATTGTCACAAGCTGCAATCGCGTTCTCTCTTCTCTCGTCCCGGCGAAAGCACTGGAGGCTAAGCAGGGAGGGAAAGCAGAAGCAAAGAAAATACGTCACGTGCGCCTCGTGACCTTGAGAAATTTTTCTTTTTTTCGAATACGTAGCTTTTTCCGTGTGATCGCGTGCACATGCGTGGACAAGTCGCGGCCTCCCGCGGCGATCCCTGCAATGACTGAGCGTGCAATGTCCAGATCAGCCAATGGCTGATAGATGGCCCTTTACGCACGATTTTTGAGCGTCTTCCGTCATCTCGAAAGAAAAGAAAGCCATCGTTAGGTGACTTTGATCATTTATTGCGAATTCAAAGGCCGCGTGCGGCGCTATAATATTTGGCTCGCGTATTCTCGGGAGCCTCTAATACCGATCGGCCACGTTTTCTGACCATGCTCAAAAAGTGTTGCATGGCCCATTTAAGTTCGCGTAACAATACCAACAGCAACTTTAGTGTTCGCAACATCAGAAGCGGTAAGCTGGCATGTAGCGCTTGTGCTCACAAAGATGATAGCGCAAACAACTTCAGTAGATGGCGCTTGACTACAATTGACGTTAACCCGACGTGACGGCGGTATTGTAGGAGTAAATATGTTGTCACAGAACGAGCGCTAAAAAAAGAGCGCGCCGCCAAATTCTTGCGACAACGGGCGGGAGAAACGCCGCGAGGTCAAAAAAAAAAGAAAGCAAACGTCCGAGGCTCCCCGGGCGCGCACTCTCCCCGCGGAAGCGTGGCGACGCAGACGAACCTCCTCACCCCGCATCGGCGGCCCAGCAAGCCCGCGATTTTTCTAGAACGAACGGGGCGGGGTCATACCGAGTTGAATCATCCTCCGGGGAGGGCACTCATGCCGTCTCGCTCTCCCCTCAGCCTTCGCTGCGTATCGCGCCGGCGAAATGACGAGAAATTTCTGGAAGGTGGCGCGGAAGGTATTTAATCGAGCGGTCGAGACGAGAAATCAGGAGGAGACGGAAGTGAGCGCCAGAGCGCGTAGGGATTCCGCCGTGTAGTCGGCGAAGTTTTTGGTCCGTAGGGACGAGGCCGGTGATGAAGAGGATTTCCACCTGAGGGGTGACGACTCGAGCTACCGGCAAGAGTGTGTGTTTACCGCTATCGAGCGAAGACGCGGGGCAACAGCTGCGTGTGTGAAGCCGACGTGTTCCGGCGAAGAAGTTGAAGTTGGAAGAGTGGCCAATTGAAGACGGGAGGTTTCCTGGAAGAGAAACTTCGAGGGCTGCGGAACGACAACAACGCTGGACTTTGAGTGAGTGATTCTTGGAAGAGTATCATCTAGACTTTGATTCCAAGAACTTTGGACTGAATAGGTTTTCTATCTCTTTAGTCTTTAAGTGTCTTGGTTGTTCAATGCATGCGACTGCATTGTAGTGCGTATTGTTGTCTGTGTCCGTTGTTCGAGTGTGGCTAATTGTACTGTGTAGTGTGTTGATTGATTGGTGACGTATTGTATGTAACTACTGTGGAGTGTGCATTCTCGTGTATTGTTTTCGATCTGCCAATTTTTAGAATATAATATTTGTTTTGGTTATCAACTCTCGGCTCTGACTTGTTCTTTGGGCCACAGCCGGCGTCCGCTGGCGCACCAAAAAGGACCACTTCTAAATTGTCCACGCTTTCGTGGTGCGGTTCGGGGGGCCGATACTTCGGCTCTTGGAATCAGCCCGGCGATCGCCTCCCTAATTAACGGGACCTGTGTGACATATGTTATGTTGGTAAAATTGTATAATCAGCATTGCAAGCGCTATTGAAGTTTCGCCAAAATCACGCGTGATTACTGTCCTTGTTTAAAGCAGCATCGAGGCATGGAATGGATCTCTGGTACAATATTTGATTGCTACACATAATGCTTCAGCTAAATTCTTGATAGATCCCTGATATATATTTGCATTCGTCGGGCCATTACTGTTGCTATCAGATTTTTCCTAATGCTGTCGTGTTAATTACCTATGTCTTTTCTCGCCATTCCCAGGTAGACTTAAACTGTTGAGCACCAGTGGCGCATACCTGCATACCTGTGGCCCATACACAACCGTGGTATGCAGGTATGTGCTGTGGCACATACCCGCCCCTTCTATATAGGTAAGTACCACACGTGTCTGGAAATGAAGGTTTCAAGTAGTACGTGACGAGATTGTCACATTAGTCACGTCATGACCAGTGAGTCCTATTAGTCAAACAATTTTACCCTTCCATTCTGATTTTTTTATTCTTATATACGGTTTAACGTTCCAAAACCACTATATGATTGAGAGACGCCGTAGTGTAGAGCTCCGGAAATTTCTATCACCTGGGTTTCTTTAACTTGCACCCATATCTGAGCAGACAGGCCTGCGGCAGATTCACCCCCATTGAAAATACGGCCGCCGCTGTCGGGAATTCATCCCTCAACCTGTGGTTCAGTAGCTGAGTACCTTGGCCTCTAGACGACCACGGCGGGACCCCATATTTTTTCTCGTTCACCGCAATTTAAGGGGTAGTCCGAGAGCACCCAGACGTAGATGGTTAGATAGATAGATAGATAGATAGATAGATAGATAGATAGATAGATAGATAGATAGATAGATAGATAGAGAAATAGATAGATAGATAGATAGATAGATAGATGCTAAAAATGTCTGCAGTACACAAAGAAACGCTTCGCATCTAAAGAAAGCGTGTGCACTAGGAAAGTCTTTTCTGTTGTATATTTGTGTTAGCCGTGTGTATTTTTTCATGCCTACCCTATTGAATAAATGTCCACCATTGGAACGGTGGATTCTACCATCCACCACGTTAGTGGATTATGGTGCTGGAAATGCTGGTGGCACATGGTGTATGGTGCAGCGGAGGGTGGATGGCGCGCTCCAGCTGGCATTGCTGGTGCGCGAAGCAGTTCAGAACCACCATGACGAGCTGCCACTAATGAAATAATAAAGATATTTGTATGAAAACAATGTAGAAAGCACCCGTAGAAAAAGGTGCGACTGCGTGCAATCGAACCTGCCACCTTAAGATTTCCAACTGAGCACACTAACCACTGTGCCATGCCACCATATGGCAAGTGTGGTGTTAAATAAGTATTTAACTGACAAACTTACTGTTTAACTTCAGTTATGTTTGTCGCTCACTCGATATGGAGGAGATCTGCACCTGATACTGAAATTTGCGCATTTGATAAATACAAACACCTGCTGCCTGTAACGATTTCCACTGCGATAATGGCAACAGCGCTATGTTTTTGTTACAATTTATAACCGGAAAAAAAAACTCCGTATAGTGAGGAGCAGGTACAGTTTATCGGCGGTTACTGCCAAGTTTAATATCCGCTTCTCGCCCCTTGCAAAGGGCGATATCTGTTCATGCTTTATGAAGCTTCTATGCTCATTCGATAGATACCCCACACAATTGATTGTAATGTTTTTCGCTCAACGCACAGCGCAGTCATGCCAGCGCACCGCTGTTGCTCTGTCATTGGGAACAACTACACATTGGCTTGGCCAAAACGAATGCAGTGTGCCAGAAACATTACGCTATCATATTGGTTCAGTAAGCATACGAATTGACGAGTCTGTGTTCTCGCACAAAAGCCAGTGAAGTGCCGGCGAGTGCGACCGGCAGCTGTCGGTGAGGGGAGGCCTACATTTGGTGGAAGTGCTGCAAGCGCATCGCATTGATGTTTGTCGCTTCTTGCGCGGACGCCGTACACTATAAAAAAGGCTTCTTTAGGTTAAATGATGCTACAGCCGTACTTTATTGTCATTTTTACTCGTCAAAATCGTGTATTCTGAAACCCAGAAGCCCCGATAACACTTGTACGGGCTCAGTCGGTAGGACTAAATTTTGGTGGAAATCATGGTGGTAGAACATAAGGGGGGAAATCAAATTCACTGGGGCTTGTCTCGACGCATGTCGAAAGTGAAAGTCTATGCATATTCGCACGCACTTTGTTAACCTTAAAGTACGGCTCAAGCAATACAGTGTGCAAGGACTGCCAGAGTGGCGTTTCTAGCGTGGCGACATAAATGACCGCTGTGTTCTGCTCTAACATTGAAAGAGGCTATTGCGAACTGGAGCTAATTTATATCTCGACAACTGCACGCTGATGTAAAACATTTATTGTCACTGTTCGCAGTGACAACTCTAGTCTTCTAAACATCACAACGAAGAAAAACATCGCGGATGTCAAACTGATGTAAGCACGTGCGCGAAATGTAAACATATTGCCGGCCACATATTCTATGCTCCACAAAAATTGAAGCGTTGTTGACACCACAGGAATAAAGAAAAACGTACTAGAAAGCGTAATGAGCAGCGTTGGTTTCTTTTGACTGTAAACATAAATCTCTGCGCATTCAAGAATGAAACACTACAAATGACTGATTTCACATACTGTCATGTGCTTTTCAACATGCCACCATCATCGACCAAGCTTCCATCATGCCATTGTCATCCACCTTGCTCACCAAGCCTTCCACCAAACACGTTTTACCTCGCCAGCATCAGCCAGCATTTTCTACCGTCACCACTATTGGCTCGCCACCACCACCACCATCGGCAACCATTTTTTCCACTCTAGCCGTCATCAGCCGGCATTTTCTACCGCCATAACCATTGGCTTGCCACCAACACCATCATATACTATCATTTTTTCCACTCTCATCGTCATCAGCCATTATGCCCACTACATTTTCCACCATATCCACCAATATTTCCACCATATCCACCAATGGTTCCAGCATCCACCAACCCGGGATTTTCAATAGGGTAAGCTCTACCTAACCAATTAAGTACAAAACTCAACGTTCTCATTCTTCTTTGAATTGACAAAATATATTCTGCACGCTGTACCACGCCTAAATGTAACCCAAGAATGAAGCATTTATATTTTGCTGAAATTGGCCTCGTTTTTTTTTCTGAAATGTACTGAAAGTGCGCGAAACACTAAATATAAAATAGACGCGCGCCGGCGCGCAGCTTCTGTTAGGTTCGGTGCTTGGGTCGAAAAGGGGAGCGGAAGTCCGCGTACTGCGAACGAGTCCTTGAGGGGCTGCTAGCCTGTAGAAAGCCGTTGCAGCCAGGCCATTGTCATTACAAGCCACGAAGTAAGGCGCCGTGCAGTCCGGCGTCGTTTTGGCCGCGACAAATTTTGTCGAAAAAACAGTGGCGTTGCATCGGTTATTTTGATGCGTCGGCACGAGCGTGAGACCCATCACCCCAATGACCTTCTCACGCCAACGAGGGGACACCGTGCTGACACACAGCAAGTGTGATGGCTGCACCCCAGTCAAGGACACCGACGAGGGTGGGTGTGGGTGGCTCCGCCGAAAGTAGTGCGTGTCTTGGAATCGAACAGTGTAATTGGCACCCTTTCTCTCATCCAGGAATTTCGAGAAACGGGACTGTTCATATTCAGCCCTCGTGGAATGCTTTGAGGGCTTTTTGATTTTTATATTTTTAAGAAGACAGCTGGTCGAAACAAAACTATCAAGATGTAACTCTCCTCTATGTAATGTATGTAAATAAACATTTGTCACTATCTCCTTAACAATGTGCCTTCCGCCCTGCAAGATGGGCTATACGGGTGCGGTTGCGAAAGCCAGCGGCCTACGATGAGTCCCGCCGGATCCAAGCCACAACGACTGGTAACAGAGGTCGCATGCCGTCAAAACCCGATCCTAACATTTTGTGGCAGTGGTGGGATGCCATCAAAACTCGGTCCTAACGCTACCCGTGTGCTTCCAACTGTACTTGAGATGAATAAACGTAGCGTTCCTTAATTGTACAGGGCTTCATACTATTTGATAGACGCGCATAGAAAGACACTACTGATGCCTTCACCTTCGAGCGTGAAGCCTTGTACAAAGCGTTGAAGAACGAACGTAGTGGTGTATCAACTAAAGAAGGTGTGAAAGAGCTCGATTAATTTTGCACGATCACGCGTCTAATTCGGTTAAGCGTGTTTTGTAAGCTCTTGTTTTTCTGAAAAAATTAGATAGCTTTCAGAAAAAAATAACTGCTTAATTGGGGGGTCCTTTGAGGCAATGTAAAACATAAATGGAACATTTTATCGATTCGACAAAGAATAAAAAGTTGTCTAGTTTAGAATAAAAAACTGATTAGCGCTTAGTCATATAAAAACAGGTTGTAATTATACCCATGACTGCAATAATATAAAAGAGGTAGGATGACCCCACCGTGGTGGTCTATAGTGGCTAAGGCATTCGGGTGCTGACCCGCAGGTCACTGTGTCGAATTCGAGCTGCTGGATGCATTTCCGATGGAAGCGAAAATTTTGTACGCCCGTGTGCTCAGATTTGGGTGCACGTTAAAGAACCACAGGTGGTAGAAATTTCCGGAGACCTTCACTACGGCGTCTCTCTTCAATATATGGTGGATTTGTGACGTTAAACCCCAAATAATAAAGAAACAGGTGGGATGTTTCTACAGTACACCATTTTTTTCTTTAATCTTGGTCTAAGTTAGCCAGGCCACCCTGTATATATACACACAAAATGGTTGTGGTGCATATGAAATCGTCACAAAAACAAAAAAAGAAAGAACTGTGCAAATCTAGAATTCATGATGACACGTGTGATTGGACGTTTTAGGCTTATGCCACAGGAGCAATCGAAAGTGAAGTAAATGACAAACGACGCCAGCATAGTACGTGGGCCACAGCTTCACATGCCACAGCCAAGCGCAGTGTTTATTATTTTTTTTCATGTGTGCGCAGTGTTTATTATTTTTTTCACGAGGGCGCTACAGGACCCCTCTGTACTTCTTGTAGACTTGAAGTCGAAATGTGACATGACGCCTGGAGGTGAGGTGTAGATAAAAGGCTATCTATGGCGGTCTCCGGGTACGCCAGCTTAAGTCAGTCAAAGCAGACAGTCTCTTCACATGGTTTTCGCTTATCAGTGGGTGGCAGTTTTTAAGTGGTGCTAAGGACGTAAATGGTCTGTCGCAGGCTGGTCTTAAAGGTGGTCTGACTGCGTTGTGGCATACGAAAACGCGTGTTGAGGTGGCCAGATCAGGATGAACAACTATGATTTTGTTGTCAGAAAGTCGAGGTGGAGTGGGCCGGTGCTTTTGAACGCAGTCCAGGAGGCCTTGTAGAAATTGTTGTGGCTGGGCTGGTAGCTGCGTCGATATAAAGGTCTCCAGGAAGCCACACAGAACTTCCATACACCATCTCTGGTGCTAAGCACTGTAGATCCACGTGGATGATAGCCCGTAAACCCAGTAGAAACTGTGGCAAACTATCAAGCCAGGTGGCTCTCTTGAGGCGGATGGTCACGGCTGTCTACAGTTGCGCGTGAAGGCGTTTCATCATGCCACATCAAGAGCGAATTGGGACCCTGACCACTAAAGGCATCGACTACAGTGAAATCTTGATGTCCCTTTCGTCGACTTGCGTCTAAAGGCATAGCTCTTGCGTCAGGTGTGGTATGTTTTTATCATGCCTGCGCACTCGCCATTGCTACGAATGTAACAGCGGTGAAAGTTCTACTGCCAGAGGACACTGCAGTAGCCTGTCATGTGGATGCTACGCTTGTCAGCATCACGCTACGTAAACCTGCCTCTATCAGCGATCTTTCTACGAGTAAGCCTGGTTCTTCTTCCCCCTTCACAGCACTTATCATGATAACTTGACAACTATGCAGGCGCAGCAGTTGCTTGCTTTGTTAACGAAACACGCCAATTCTTTTGGCACCTGCTCCTTGACGTTTGGCCGAACTACCACTGCAGTGCATTGAATTCAGACCGAAGGAACATCTATTGTGCACCGCCACTCATACTGCGTATCTCCCGCTAAGCAAAATGTCATAAAGGAAAACGTCGCTGACATGATCCAGCAAGAGGTAATTTGTCTGTAAGCTAGCCCTTGGTCATCCTCTGTTGTTTTAGTACGGAAAAAAGGTGGCTCCGTGTGATTTTGCGTCGATTGCCGGGCAGCTAACAAGAATACACGCAAGGACGTACACCCCATCTCACGCATTGACGACACCCTTATTCACTGCAAGGCGCCAAATACTTTTCAATCACTGATTTGCGTTCGGGATATTGGCAAACTCCCATGCTCGACGATGATTAAAAAATAGCATTTGCAACCCCTGATGGCCTAAACGAGTTCAACGTGATGCCTTTCGGGCTCTCCAATGTGCCCGCGACGTATGAACGCATGATCGACATCATCCTGCGTGGTGTTGCGACCGGGGTTTGTGGCACCGGAGATCCGGAATCAAGATGTCGAGCCAGGAGGAGGTTGAACTTCGTAAAGTGTGTTTATTTACATTATTTATATGGCACAGGCTCTCTGCCCCGAAGATATGTATTGAAAGCTCTACATTGAAAAAGGCTGCCTATCTAACAAGCTCCGTGAACCACCCTAAGCTGCCCGCCAGGGCTGAATAAATACAGTCTCATCTCCCCAGATCCCTAGACCGCAAAATAGGATCATACAGCACTGTACAATAACATGTCACGCAGCACGCACGAGTGTCAGTATGATGGCACCACCCCCAGCAAACACACATACACAAACGAAACCCGTGTATGGTCCCGGTGATGCTTTTCCAGCAAGCGGGGTGAAACGTGTTCGTCATATCGCCGCTCGCACAGACCACACAAGCTTTGTCGAACGGCGATCGCGGTCTAGGCGCCTCCGAGGGGCCATACCTGGACATCTGGTACTGATTTGAGCGTCGGCGGCTCATCAGTCAGAGACGCACAGCGTGGTAGTTCTACGTCCGTAATCGGTGGAAGCTCGGCATTAAGGCTTTTACCAGTGCACAGAGATGCCACGTTTCACATCTCTCGCGGACCCGAAGGACAGCGGGGATCCGTAGAGTAATTTCAGCCACGCAGCGCCCAGTACATGGAAACAGCAGGGCATTTTGGTGCTGCTCCTTATCTCTACAAAATAAGGCAGCTGCCTTTCTTCCGTTCTGGCGGCCTTGGTAAAAGGGTGGCCCGCCAAGCGCAACAGCTCGTCTAACGGCGGGAAATTTCACCTGAGGGTGACGAGCCGTACAGGTTGCCCGAAGCGTCGTTGTTTGGTGGCGTCATCCAGGCCACTGCTGATGACGCAATAAAGCAATCTTCAATCATTCATGGGCCTTTCATCCCTGGGATTGCACACACATACACACAACCACAGACACGGGAGAGCACCCTGGTCGCACTTGGGACACATCGAGTCTGAAAATAATCTAAAACCAACGTTCCTTCGGCCCTGGTAAAAGGGTGGCCCGCCAAGCGCAACAGCTCTTCTAACGGCGGGAAATTTGACCTGAGGGTGACGAACCGTACAGGTTGCCCGAAGCGTCGTTGTTTGGTGGCGTCATCCAGGCGACTGCTGATGACGCAATACAGCAATCTTCAATCATTCATGGGCCTTTCATCCCTGAAATTACACACACATACACACAACCACAGACACGGGAGAGCACCCTGGCCGCACTTGGGACACATCGAGTCTGAAAATAATCTAAAACCAATGTTCCTTAGGTATTATAATCAAACACAAAGCAGCAATGGAAGCGTTTCTCTGAGCTTATTTTCCTGAAGCTCCCAATTCCAAAACGAGAATAATCTTCCTCTAAACTTCTTTTAAGGAAATGAACACCCAATCGATGCGCTATCTGTGGCATACTTGTGTGCCAGCCTTAGTGATCCGCTGTAATCCACCAGGCCTCATACTCCTAAAATAATGCTTTTTGGTTCAGGCTGTCTTTTAGTGCCCAAAATTGTGTGGCGCCAAAGCTACTCGCCAATTTCCTTTGAGCAGACGAAAAAATAACTGTGGTGCTGCACCTGCATCAGGAACATCCACATTACGCTTCCGCAAACGCATGTTATAGTGATCATGCGTAGATTACTAAATAATTCTGCCTGGTGGTTGCCGTCTTCATAAAAGCTACAGAATAACTTCCGAACCAACAAACTCACTTTCTTTACGTCCACACCGGACACATGAGAAGAAAACAAAAAAGAACAACAAAAACTTTTGCATGAATCCTGAAAAAACTCACAAGGAATATCCTTGCATCTCCTCGCTAACTCAGAATTTGTTTCAAACGTTGTTCTTACTCGACAAACACTCTTACGGGTGTCGTTATGCAACTGCACAGCGCTTAATTTTAAAGCAAAACATACACTGCTTAAGAAGTAAACAAAACGTAGAACTTGTTACATGAACAATAGCTTGTAGCCGAAATACTTACAAAACACCTTCCAAAATCTGAACCACTTTGAACAGTCAAAACAGAACTTCAAAAGGGAAACACAAACGAATTCACTGACGCGCCTTTCTAAAAGCTTACCGTTGTCACTAAATTTTCAGACGAACGTGTGGTGGTCGAGCCCTGTGGGCCTTTCTTGGCGAACGGGGGAGAGAACAATTGTAAAACCCATTCACTTCGCCTCCGAGCTCCACTAAGCTCCTCGGTGGCGACCTGCATTGTTCCCCTCGCTCAGCTACTTCTTGCGAGCCAGCGACCTTGCACTTCCGTGTCCCATCAAACGTGAAGTGGATAGAACTACGGAAGGCTCACTACCCCTTCCTTGTGTCTGCATTTTGGCCAACGCACCTCTTCGCAGTGCACTTAAACTCATTAATTCTGAAGAAAGACCAAGTAAATGGGCCGTGTTTTCTGACTCAAAACCAGCGTTACAGTGCCTGCTGTCAGTTCTCCGACACGGATGCCACGACCAGTTGACCTACCAAACCGTGAAACGTCACCACCTCTTAATACAAAATGGCTATGACATCGTCTTTCAATGGTTACCTGTGCATTGTGGTATAAGCAGAAACGATTCTGCAGTTGATGCTGCTCGCACGTCGCATGAATAAACAAACAGCGTTCCAATTCCGCTTTCAAGAGCGGACTTGATGAGGCAGATTCGTCAACTAGCCCTCAGTCTCACACTGACTGAGTGAAACACACCAAGCATACAATGTACAAGACTGCACGAGCTTGACCCTTAACTACAACTCCGGCCTTCACCCGGTCTACATTGACGTGAATCTTCGCTTCTCTATCGCCTTTGGCTGGGAGTTGCGTTCACGAAAGCTTATACCACGTTAATTGGAATAACTGACAGTGTGGCATGCGATGTCTTAGGCACCAATGAAAATATCGAACATCTGCTGCGCCACTGTGCTCGATTTACCTCAGACAGACAAGTACTTGCCAACGCAATGCGGCGGCTGGATGATCGGCCTCTTTCTGTGCAGGTGCTATTACAGCAACGTCCACATCCCTCGACAGCCCACAAGGCAGCGAAAGCCCTGCTGTGTTTCTTGAGAAAGACGGGTTTGTGCGAACGCCTCTTACTTGCGGTGGACATTTACACGCTGCAGTTAAATTGCTGTCAGTCTCTCTTTTTTGTTTTCCCTCTCTTCCCTCTTACCTTTCTTGATCCTTTTCCTTATCCCCAGTGTAGGGTAGCCAACCGGATGTCTTTCTGGTTAATCTCCCTGCCTTCTCCCTTTTGTTGCTTCTTTCCTTGGCCAACGCACCCTTCTTTTTCTCTTCGTCCAGCAGCTCAGACGCATGCAAACCAACTTCGGTGCGGATAACAAAGACCTCATTTTGCTTACTATGCCCCTTCCTTCTGTTTGCATGATCGCCCAGTGCGCTTTTCCTTTTGGTCCGGTAGCTCGGACATAGGTGAAGCAACTCCGGCGCCGACAACAAATGCCTAATTCTGTTAACTGCCCTCGAATGTTTACTAACTTTCTTCAAGTGGGCTGTGCTGGTTGTCACACTCCTTGCTTTACGACGCCGCTTCCTTCGACGCTTCTTCTTAAGGGGTCTTTCTGAGCCTGCCCCTCGCGCCTCTCGCTCTCCAGCACTCTCGCTGGTTTCGCTAGCTGTCTTGCCCACGCCGTCAAAATGATTTTCTCACAAATCATCTTCTCCCTCACTCTCCAGACTGCCGGACGGCTTCACGCGTCTCGTAACACTGCAGCTACTTTCTTCTGAAAAAGCTTGCTCACATTCCAGGGAGCTGCCCACAACTGCGTTGTCCTCACCCATCTCTATTATAACTTCTCCTGAACTCGCCCCTGTGTCCCTCACAAGCGGGTCGAAATTTCCTTGGACTCTGCGGGCAAGATTCCACATCGGGACACTCTCACGTTGTATCTGTGGTAGGTTGTCCACAACTATCTTAGCTGTTTTACTAGAATTCTCCTGACTCAGCATTTCATCACATTTGCTATGGCCTTCGTCGGACACTCGTCTTATCGCCACTTCTTTCGCAGCTGTCAACCTTGGTTCATTCATGAACCTACTGCTACCATCGTAGATGCTAGGTTTTCCTGCGGTTCCGATTTTCACTGCACTCGGTTCATTCGTGAACCTACTGCTACCCTCGTAGTTTCTAGCTTTTCCTTTGGCTCCGATTTGCACCGCACTCAACTGTTTCTCGCACGTCTCGAGTGCTACCTGTACTGATTGACCACTCCTCTGCTTCCCGTCTAACCTGCGTTCTAGTGCTTTACACTCGCGTTTGAACCTTTCCTCCTCAGAAACTTCTTGCATCTCCTTCCCGTGTTCTTTTTCTCCTATTCTCTGTTTCTCTATCCATCCCTTTCCAATGAATACATATTCCCGAAGTGCTCAATATCGCCCGTGTGACTCCTACTTTCGAGGATTACCTCACAGAGTTTAGATACAGGCATATCATCCTCGAATTCTAGATCGAAATCCCAACACAGGTTTAGCAGGTTATCTCTCGTCAATCTCATCAGGTCCATGGCAACTACTTTGCTTTGGCTCAGCTGTGAAAAACACAAACGCACCATCGGTCCAATTAGGGGTCTGAAAAAATTGAAGCTTGGTAAATCCCACAGTGGAGACTGAAAGTATAAGCACACACATAGCACAATGTGCCCAACCTCCCTCTCTACACTTTCCCTTTTTTTACTGCTCTGCTTTCTTCAACTTCCCAAAACTTTCCCGCAACGTATGCTTACAACCCCCGCAAAACTCACGTACCTCCTGAATTACATAAGCTTTCCTGCTTAGCCCCGCCGCAGTGGCCTAGTGGCTAAGGTTCTTGGCTGCTGAACCGCAGGTCGCAGGTGCTAATCCCGGCTGCGGCGGCTGCATTTTCAATAGAGGTGGAAATGTTGTAGGACCGTGTGCTCAGATTTGGGTGCAGGTTAAAGAACCCCAGGTGGTCGAATTTTCCGGAGCCCTCCACTATGGCGTCTCTCATAATCATATGGTGGTTTTGGGATGTTAAATCCCACACAACAATCAATCCTCAAGCTTTCCTGCTTAATCTTCTAGCTCGGATAATTATCAAGTGCTGCTCTGTACTCAAATAACAACCACAGGGGCTAGGCAGCTGTTCGTTATTATTATCTTTCAACGGGTCTAGGCTAAAAGACTCGTACATTTCAAGCACAAAGCTATATAGGCACTCACTCGAATACGTGTGATCGTGGTACGCTGTGTGGATCCTGCCGAATTCCAAGGCTAGGTATTTCAGCTGACCTCCGGTCTATATCGCTCTCCGTCACTGAGTCTGATCATACTGCTGCCATCCAGTTGTTGCGACCGGGTTTTGTGGCACCGGATATCCGCGATCAAGATGTCGAGGCAGTAGGAGGTTCAACCTCGTAGAGAGGGTTTATTTACATTATTTACATTGCGCAGGCCCTCTGGCCCGAAGCTCGACATTGAAAGCTCTACATTGAAAAAAGCTGTCTAGTGAAAGCTCCGTGAACCACCTAAACAGCCCGCAAGGGCTGAATAAATGCAGTATCATCTCCCCAGATCCCTAGATCGGGAACTGGTCCATACGGAACGGTCCAATAACATGACCAGCAGCACACACGAGTGTCATTATGCTGGCACTGCCTCCAACAAACACACATACACAAACCAAAAAAATTCCGCCATATCCACGAAGTGAATGATGATGAGTGGGCGAAGCTCCGGAGGTAAACCTGGTAAACCATGAATCCTCTGTACATTTTGCCCACTCACTTTTATTACATCGCTCCCCCTAGCGTACGTCGCCGCACCAAATCGAACGATTGCCTTCAACCAATGACACGCGCCATATGTGACATCATTCCTATTTTATAAGATCTCGCGTCTTTCATCAACTACAAGTACCGCTTTCTAGTTTATAACATCTTGCATCTTTTCATCATCAGCTACAAGTACCACCATCTAGTAAACACTACAAGAACTAAACGAGAGGTGGCTACATACAGGAGACGGTACCGCCATCTAGTGAACACTGCAAGAACTAAACTAGAGGTGGTTACATACAGGGGACGGTACCGCCATCTAGTGAACACTGCAAGAACTAAACTAGAGGTGGCTACATACAGGCTACAGGGGACGCACAGCCCACGCCCTAAGGAGCTTCGCCCCTAAAACGTATATGGTCCCGGTGATGCCTCCTCTTCTGGCGAGTCTTGCTTCCAACGGGTAGGGTGAAACGGGCTTGTCATCTCGCCATTCGCGCCGACCACCCAAGCTTTGTCGAACGGTGATCGCGGTCTAGGCGCCTCCGAGAGGCCATACCTGGACATCTGGTAGTGATTGGAGCGTTGGCGGCTCATCATTCAGAGACGCGCAACGTGGTGGTCCGACGTCCGTAATCAGTGGTAGCTCGACATTGTGGCTTTTACTGGGGCACGAAGACACCACGTGTCGCATCTCTGCGTGGACCCGAAGGACAGCGGTGGTCCGTATAGTTATTACAACCACGCAGCGCCCAGTACATAGAAATAGCAGAGCATCTTGGCGCTGCTTCTTATCTCTACAAAATGGAGCGGCTGCCTTTCTTTCGTTCTGGCGACCGTGGTAAAAGGATGGCCTGCCAAACGCAACAATAGTCTGAATTGGAATACGTGTCTCTGCTACCTTGATGACAATATTATCTTTCATCAACGTTCGCTCAGCACTTGAGGCTCCTGGATGACGTCCTAACATGCCTCACCAGCGTAGGTCGGCAGCTCAGCACCAAGAAGTGCTGTTTTGCCACTGAATCTATCAAGGTTCTTTGTCATGCCGTAAGCAAGGACGGAATTCGCCCTGACCCCAAAAAGATCGCCGCCATCCTTCGCTTCGCCACGCCCCAAAAGGGCTAAGAATTCGTGAAGTTTTCTGGGCCTCGCATCATATTTTCGTTGTTTCATACGAAATTTCGCTTCAATAGCTGCGCCACTTCACAAACTACTTGCTTCTGATGTACCCTTTGTGTGGTCTGAAGAATGTCAGTCGGTGTTTGACCTACTGAAGGAAGCTCTCACATCAAAGTCTGTACTCAGCCATTTTCATGAGACCACACCGACACTCCTGCATACCGACGCCAGCGGTTGCGGTATAGGTGCTGTTTTCCTCCAAAGCGATGACTCTGCAGGGGAAAGGGCCATCGCATACGCTAGCCGAGTGCTTACTGCTATCAAGAAGAACTATACCATTACTGAGCAGGAGCGCCTCGCTTTGGTTTGGTCCGTACAGAAGTTCCGTCTTTATCTGTACGGCCGCCAATTCACCAACGTAACGGACCACCACGCCTTATGCTGGCTTTCTTCATTGAAGAACTTTACCGGACACTTGAGTCGTTATATGTTACGCTTACAGGCGTATCAGTTTGAGATTATTCATAAATCTGGCTAAAACATCAGACGCCGACGCTCTCTCTCGTTGCCCAATACCTATGGCTTTGCTCATCACTGCGGCATACATCTCCAACACCAGTTTAGACGTGACTCCCAGTTCTCTTGCCTTGCTCGCCTAGCTGTACCAGCCACCCATCGACGACGACGAACCCTTCGGTTCTCGCAAGGAGGCTGACCCGTACTGTCGACACATTATAGACCACCTCTCAGGAGCTACGCGTCCACCCAATGCACAACTTCGTCGACAATTCGAGCAAATAAACCTTCAGGATGGTGTGCTGTATCGTCGCATTTATCATTCTGATGGTCAACGCCGAGTACCTGTTCTGCCACGTTCTCTTCAGCATTATCTACTTAACGCCTTTCACGACGATTTTTCTGCTAGCCCCCTCGGCGTTTACAAAACCTACGACCGCATTCTAAGCCGCCTTTATTGGCCTGGCCTTTCTACCAACATTGCGATGTACATGGATTCCTGCCCTCAGTGCCAGCTTCGCAAACTTTCAACATCTCCTCCTGCTGGTCAATTACAGCCAATTACGGGTCACCACGTTATAGGGACTGAGGTTGGGTCCTCTATAACTATGCGTGTGGCGGCGAGCTAAAACAGGAGGAACTTGTTAAGTCCGATCGCAGGAGCGGAACTGAGCTTTATTTCCGTTCAACCGCACAGCACGCCGTACGAGGAACTAAACGCAGGGGCGTTCACTAGCGCCTGAGCGCGCCAAAAATAATTGGTGGCCGATGATGATGATGGCCACTAGAAGGCTCCGCTCTTTGATGAGAAGCGAAGTGACGCACTGGTTCCCAAGAAACAGTCTTCGCGGTCTGGCCATTGGGTTGAACCTGCGTTTCAGCTGAGGCAAAGAAGTTCAAAGCTCATATTTTTACCTGTGTCGCAAGGTAGACGGTTTCACTTTGTCGATCGCCACGACCTCTTTACGTCCATGCAGCTCGATGGTGACTGTTTTTTTCTGTTCGTTTGAACACCTTGAATGGGCCGTCATACGGAGGCGTAAAGGAGGGTTTGCTGTGGCCAAGTCATCGCTGACAAAAACGTCAGTCGACGAAGCCTCGCGACTGTGGCAAGGACGTGGGCGTGAGAAAAGGAAACGGAGCTGTTCCACGTAACTGTCTGGATCGGGCGTTGTGACAGTACCTGGCGCGAAAAATTCCCCAGGCATACGCAGCGTCATACCATAGATCAACTCCGCAGCTGTGCAGCCGAGGTCTTCCTTGAAAGACGAGTGCATGCCAAACAGTACGCGAGGAAGGTATTCAGCCTACGTTAAGTGAGCATGGCGAGCCATCAAGGCGGCTTTAAGTTGACGGTGACGGTGTTCAACCATTCCATTCGCCGAGTAGTGGTATGTGGTAGTATAAATATGGCGGACTCCGAACAAGCCCATCAGTTCACGGAAGAGATCGCATTCAAATTGTCAGCCGCGATTGGTTGTTACGAAGCTGGGGCATCCAAAACGTGAGATCCAGCCGCTCACGAACGCTGAAACCACGATGATTGCCATTTGTTAGCGAGAGGAAAAGTGTAGGGCCAGCGCGTATAATGGTCCACACAGGGGAGGATGTAGCGAGCACCTCGACACGGTGGGAGTGGGCCATCGATGTCGATATGAACGTGATGAAACCAAGCATCGGGTGGGCGAAAGGACTGAATTGGCGTTTCGTGAGTCGGGTAGTCTTGGAGCGTTGAGAGTGGTGATATTTCCACGCCCAACGCCGTACATCAGAGTTCACACTCGGCCACACAAAGCGGGTCGTAATGAGACGCTGAGTAGCGTGAACTCTTGTGTGACTCGTGCGGTGGAGCTTGTTGAATATGTTACGGTGAAGTTGGAGAGAGACAAATGGTCGAGTTCGACCCCATGACACGTCGCAAGTTATGGTGCCCGACGAAAATGGAAGGGGAACGCCATTCAGTGCCAGTGATGTGGCGGATGAGCGGATGTCCTGAAGTTAGACATTTGTTCGTTGCGCCACGGCGATTTCTTCGTAGTAAAGCGTGGGCGCTGATATGGCATCGATACGGGAGAAGCAATCTGCGGCCGCGTTGACTGGACCTTCAATGTATCGAACGTTCACGGTGAATTCGTAGGTAAAGTTGATGTGTCGTATTTCTCGTGTGGTATAAGTGTTATTATTACCGAGAAAAGCGAGTGTCAAAGGCTTGTGGTCCATGAGGACATGAAAGTTTGAGCCCTCCAGTAGGTGTTGGGAACGCCAAATGCCGAAGTATACCGCCAACAGCTCACGACCAAACGTGCTGTAGTGTGCTTTTGTAGGTTTTAGTTTCTGCGAGAAAAACCCGAGTGGATACAAGGATGTGCGTTGCACCAGCTGTAACACGGCGCCGACAACTACACTAGATGCATCGGTGATAAGCCGCATTGATGCAACATGCAGAGGATGCACCAGCAGTGTGCCGTCTGCCAGTGTGCTTTTGGTAGCATGGAAGGACGATTCGGCGACCGGCGTCCATGTAAAGGGGGATGACGGAGCTTTAGTGGTCTTGGGTAGGTCGGCGAGCGGTATGATTATGCGGGCGATGCTGGGGAGAAACCGGTGGTGGCAGTTGAGCCGCTCAAAGAACTCACGGAGTTTTCGGATTGATGTTAGGTGAGGGAAGTCGTATAGGGCTTTAACTTTTTTGTACATCAGTCTAATGTCCTCGCTAGTCACACGATGTCCGAGGAGCTCGATGTCTTCGACACCAAGGACACACTTCACAGGGATGATGAGAAGGCTGTCTTCGTGGACCTACTATGCCGCGACCATCGCGCAGCTCATGCCTACCTCGAGCCTTGCAAGAGAACAAAACGAGTTCACGCCCGTGGCTTGTCGAACGCTGGCAGCCAGCGCCGCTATGCTCAGCACCTACGAATAAAACGGCGACTTTGGAGCAGCCCCGTTGGCCGCCTTCACGATTTCACCTCACGTCTCTTTTCTCGCCGCTACTTTGGTGACCCGAAGGACAGGCCCTTCGACGAGCTACCAGCTGCCATGCTTCCGCTACTCAGCCCGCCAGAGCCGCCGTTCTACGCGACCTTACCCAAGGCATGGTTCATGCGACTCGACGCCGTTCTCGCTGTGAATGGCTTCGCTGATCAGCCACTTATGCACGCCATCTTGCTCGACGCGCTTCCGGTAGAGTTTCGCCATCTTGCTGCCCAACCACAAGCCCGCGGCCATATGACGTGCTCTGCACTGCACTGCTCGCCTGCTACGGCCTCACTGTTCCACCCGCTTCCGGGGTCCCGCGACTTTAGGTTGCCGCTGCGTCACAACGTGCGCTATCATCTGGTACGCAACCCACTATTGACCACGACTTCATCGACCCGGCTACGACTCTTCCTACTTCATATCTGGTCGCAGGGACAACCAATCCTGCACCTGACTATGACGACTAGGTAACAGACGCTCCCACTTCGACTGACCTCATCACCGTAAGGTGCGTCCCCTTGGAGCCCGTGTACGTAGGCCCGTCTCACGTGCCTGATACCTGCATGCCTTCTCCGACATCGACGGCACGCGACATCTCGGTGCGACCAGACTCTGTGACGGCTACCTTTCCGCATGCTTCCGACTCTGGCGCAGACGTCTTTTCACCCGCCGTTCACCACGCGATTGCAGAGACATCCCCGCCCACGACGTCTCATGACGGTCCCCCATCGACCTTGCCGATCTGCGCGTCTTGCCGGCTGCGTCTAGCATCAATCACCCTCAACGTTTCCCGCAGAGGAAGTTTGCGGCCCCCTGAAACCACGGCCGATATTGCAGGACGCGGCAAAAATGACTGACGCACCAACGGACGACGTTCCTCGTCCACATATAGCAGAGCAGACCACGCATGTCACGCCTGATATGGTGGCAGCCATCAACAATGCAGACCTGACAGCAATCCTTGCACGCTGACAGCCGAAAGTCTTTTAAGGGTAGATGCGGGTCGAAAAACGCGACTTTTTTTTCAATATTACCGATTTTTTTTTTCGCCTGTTCTGATAAGATTAGTACCTCTACTGTCATGAAAAAAATAGTACAGGTCGAGACTTGAGTGCAAATGCTTTAAAATTGCACCTAAAGAGCACAAGGTGCCTGTTAAAAGGTCGAAAGTGTGCAGTCTTCGAGCACCTTGCCGCCGATAATGCGCCACCGCTCACCATTGTTGATCACATGAATCGAAGAGTCGAGCCTCACTCTTCAAATATTAACAGTTTTTCTCGCTGATGCAGCGCAAGAAATAATAAAAAGAAGCACTCTTCTGCGCACTTTTCATTGCCGCGACTGGCTTATCACATGGTACGAATCGGGCACCGCCATTGGCCACTAGGCGCCTGTATGTGCTGTTAAAAGCATTTGCGGGGTCCATGTCGAGTAGCGCAATGCTTTTCTCGTCTAATTACCTCCATTAAGAATAAAAAAAGGCATTGCTCGCATGTGAAAGCCGTTGTGCGGTACGCTCTGTAGGAATAGGCTACGAGCAGCTGGTCTGATTTGCGGCAGTTGTTGGCTTGCAAAAGCCAATGCATCATAAGTCATTCATACCCGTCAGCCGGAAAGTTCGTGATGCGACAATGGATGATGTCAGCGCCAATCTTGAGAGGTCAAAAGAGCTCGCAGTGAGATAACTTAGTAGGGGCAACAATGCCATTATGTACGATGGTATGTGACACAAACATTGCTGCAAAATGGCATGACACTTGACTTAGTTTAGATTTCACAGTCCTGTCTAACTTCTTTCTAGCTTGCAGTTGACACAAGGCTCTGCCAGATGGAGTGGAAGTTTGGCAAGCGTTTCATGGCCCTGTCTGTGATCAAAATGTCTGTGAGGAGTGGGCTCGAAAAAGCCGAGAGGGACAAACTCATGGTGCTGGCGTACTTTAGTCGTAGTGGCCACTAAAAGAAGAACAGTTCTTTTTGGTGTGCAAATTTCACCTGATTTAAAGACATCTTTCATAAATAAAAACTCAATTTTAACTTTAAAACTCGTTTCTCCAAACGCAATTTTTTTTTCATTTTTTCTAAGGTGCCCCTCCTTTTTCGGGCACTTCTAGTGCTCGGATATGCATGAAACTTTGCCCAAATTTTTTTCAAAAGGATGACAAATGCAATTATCTAGTTTAAATTTCAATAGTTTATTGTGTAATGAAAAAATTTATGTATACCGGCACTGGGGTAGGTGAAATTAGGACTTTTTAAGTCTATTATTTTTCACGCATATTACATATTTTGTATGCGCTTCCTAATTAGTTATTTGCACTCTACACTTCATTTGAAGCATTATGAATTATGAATGGTAAAAAATTACAGAAGTTTAGGAATGATAAGAGGAGGCAAAAGTGTTAAGGTTTTCAATTTTTCATGGTGCAGAGCTAAATGTGTTTAACTTGCAAGGAAACTAATTATATATTTGAAATCAGCATAAAATGTTTCATAAACAGTTGAAGTTTCATTGCTCTAGGGTGAATATTAAAAAAAGGTGTCGTGGAGTAGCATCTCCTTTTAACGAGAACAGATGTGCCGTCCAATCCTCTGGCAGCAGATTGGACGGCACATCTGTTGTGGGATGGTTGTAACTGGGCTTCACAACCATCCCCTGAAGCCTTTGACGCCACACGGCAACCACCAGATGCATGTCCGCGACGCAGGGTCGTTGGTGACAACAGCAACGCTGCATGTCTACCACCCAAGACACGACGTCGACAAAGTTAACGCTCTACGCGTAAAACGAAGCAGCGATTTTTGAGCCGCCCTGCTACGTAACCACGCGTTGCAGTCATAGCCCTCAAGACGACACAAGCGCCTAGTAGGTTTGTCGGACGCAATGTCAAGCCAGTCGCCGTTGACATGACTACCCACAGGAAACGTGGCACCGATATTCAGACACAGCGTTTCCGTGTCCGTCAACTCGACCACCCACGCTGGCATGATAATCAAAATGAAACGCTAGTGTCAGTGTTTCTTCGACGCCAACGTCGTTACCTGCATGACCGACCCACAGCTCCTTGTCGACGGACAAAGCAGCGTCATGTGCGTGGTCGGGAACGTTGCCAAGGTTCTTACACTTCAGTACTCAGTCGTCACGCATCTGCGTCGATGAACTGCACCATATTGCTCACGTCACCAGCGTGGCCTCTTCGACGCCTTCTCGCAGCTCCTCCTGCAGCCGCCTTTGGCAGCAGCGATCTTTCCCGACACTGGGTGGGCTCTAAAGTGACCCCACCCAGTCATCATGGTGCCCGCTTGCCTGTGCTTACGGGGTCCTGAAGTCTCGTTCAACCTCTGTACTTTTCCCAGTGTCGCCCGCCAGAGACTCACTGGTTGCCGATAGCTTCTTCCCGTTGACGACCTGGACTGCTCACGGACCCCTTTCACTCCCCGACCCGGACATTCTTGTCCCCGCAACAGTGGTTTAGTGGCTAAGGTACTCGACTGCTGACTCGCAGGTCGCGGGATCGAATCCAGGCTGCGGTGGGTGCGTTTACGATGTAAGCAGAAATGTTGTAGGCCCGTGTGCTCAGATTTGGGTGCACGTTAATAATCCCAGGTGGTCGCGATTTCCGAAGCCCTCCACCCCAGCGTCTCTCATAATCATGTGGTGGTTTTGGGACGTTAAACCCCACATATCAATCAACCGGACAATCTTTTACATACCCTCTCATAGTTTTCATTCGGGTTCAATTCTGCAGGGGGAACTAATTTCATTGCAATCATTATCGCCATTCATCTTCATCATTACTTCAAGCCATCGCGCCGTGACCCTCGCGCAGCTCATGCCTAGCTCGAGCTGCGCGAGAGAACAGAACGCCAGCTCATGTCTAGCTCGAGCTGCGCGAGAGAACAGAACGAGTTCTGACGCTTGGCTTGTCGGACGGTGGCAGCCGGCGCTGCTCCGCTTCGGCACCTACAAATAAAGCGGCGAGTTCGGCACGGCCCCGTCGGCCGCCTTCACGATGTTGTCACACGTCCCTTTTCTCGCCACTATATTGCCGTGCCCTAAACACCTTTCGAGTTCGTCGGTGTCAATATTTATGTGTCCCTTGCTGTTACTGGCACTGGAGATCAATAGATAGTCACTGCCGTAGATCATCTGACTCGCTACGCCGAGATAACTTCAGTAGTTGCTGGTTCAGCATCAGAAGTTGCTGACTTCGCCCTTCAGGTCATAATTCTGCGTCGTCATGGTACTCCTCGTTTACTTCTAGCGACCGTAGAAAGGTGTTCTGATCATATCTTTTAGGGGAAGTCCTACGCGTGTCTGGCACTAAATATACATGTATACACACAAGACGACGTCTAGATACCATCCCCAAACAATCGGTCTGATCAAGAGATTTCATCAAACCCTTCCCAACATTATCACCGTGTACATTCACACGGACCACAATAACTGGGTAAACTTGTACCATTCCTGACTTTCGCTTACAACACAGCTGTTCAGCACACAACCAGTTACTCACCGTTTTATCTCGTGTACAGACGTTCACCTACTTTCTTTATTGACGCTTTCTTCTTCACCAGCAATGGCCCTCCATCGCCATCTTCTAGTGAAAAATATATTTCTCGCCTTGCCCAGTGCCGCCAGTGTGGTCGTATGAACACGAAAGCTACGCAACAAGCAAGGAAGGTCGTCTATGACACCTCTCATCGTGTGGTACCATTTGGACCAGGTGACGAGGTGCTGCTGTTGACACCAATTCATAGACCTGGTCTGCGCAACAAGTTCCAGCCTCGATTAATCGGCCTATATGTAGTTTTAGAGCAGAATTCATCTGTCAACTATAGTGTGA
This sequence comes from Rhipicephalus annulatus, assembly GCA_013436015.1. Classification (NCBI taxonomy): domain Eukaryota; kingdom Metazoa; phylum Arthropoda; class Arachnida; order Ixodida; family Ixodidae; genus Rhipicephalus; species Rhipicephalus annulatus. The sequence continues at coordinate 1,077,405 of WOVY01010462.1, read as the reverse complement.
CGTCCCTTGTCGTTCCAACTGACCACCGTTACCACAGCACCGAAATTGTACACGTTTTTCGCATAAAGCTTTTCACATGACGTTCCTCATCACCTCGACTACCTTCTCGCAGTGGCCAGGCAGGCCACTACCACGTGCGGGGATGAAGATAACGAAGGTCCTTGGATCATTGGCACCTACGCACTTATACATACGTAATTTAGGATTAACGTGGGAGAATTAGTGTTGGCATTTATTATGCTGTTCATCGTCATCTGTACAGCAGTCAATCATCATCACCTGGTCTGGCTAACAGTCATCATCGTGTTTGTACGTGCGTTTCATCTTCGGGTCCGTGGTGCTTATTCGCTCCCAAGTTCACGGCCAATAAACTTCATTACAACCGAGTCGTTGGCATAATATATACATACATATACAGATACGTGAATGACAGCTGCGGCGGTGACGGCAAGAACCTGCCGAGACTGTTCGTATGATTGTTATCGCAATAAAAGGTTTTACAATTGCACAACTGGTTTCTCCATAAGATATAACGGGTGTAATGCCATAGATATGAGCGATGCTCCCTGCATCACTTCTCTACGTATTCACTGTGATGCTGCCATAAGGAGGAGCCTTATTATTTTTTTAAATATTAGTTTTTACCATGAAAGAGTTTTGTGCCCGAGTCCCCCGCTATTTCAGTGACGCATTTTTGTCACCGAAATGATGTCGAAAAAAATTCGCATTATCAGATGTCATAGAAAGAGTGTTGAGTCAACAGGATTTGAACCCGTGAACTCTATACCCACGACGAAAGATGCTGGCCACGCTTTCCGCTACACCATAGTCATATATACGAGAGGCTTTACAAAGGCGCCTGTTATATCTCGCACTTTCTTTTCACTGTGGTTTTGGTCCGCGGAGTGGTCCCATGCTGTGGGAGCGCTAAAGTGAACTTATACATTACAGTCATATATAGCCTCTGCGTTTGGCTCCTGCAACGCGTCGTTGCTGCGCGTCCGTTCATTCGGCACGTTTCCAATAACACAAGTGTGATTTGGTCAACGCCCTGACACACCGCGAGGTGGTGACCTTAGCCTAAGTGTCAGTCTCACTCATTGCATCCATCCATGCCAAAAACGTATAAAAGCTCCACATGCTGTGAAACCTGAGGAAGTACATCGCACGGGCATCTAGTTATTCCCGTTCGTAGAGTTCTCAGTGCTCCGTTTACCAAAGCTTCAATAGGGTCTTCTTGCAAGTAACGGCAATTGGGTACGCAAATATGGTGACGCAGTACGGTAGCGCTTCGTCTTTCCAGTGACAGCGCGTCTAATGGACAACAAGTCCCTAGATAACAATGCGTATGCTGACAGGCAAAAACGAGGTGTGGCAACCGCAGAGTAATTATTTAAGAGCTTTTCTCTTGTTCGGATGCCTTCACTGGTAAAAGGACAAAGACCGGGAAAGGAGGAGTGCTCCGGTAATACCGTATCCTATTGGCATAGCGCAGTTCCGTAACATGTTAAAATACCCAGTGTTTTTTTTTAACGTCAAGAATATGGTGGAAAAATTTTTCACGTTTTTTGAAGCTCGAAACTCGTCCTTGTAATTTAATTTCGTTGCCAAATATTTTGCTCCCTAGTTATGAGAGTTTCTAGTATGGCGCCGACTGAGCTGAAGGTTGCCAAACAACAACTTTTTTCAAAAGTTTCTTTGGAATGCACTCAATAAATAGCTTTTCCGGCAAGGTAATGAGTGATCTAACTAAAAATAATGACTTACTTATGTGCATCAATTCTTTGAGAGCTTTTCCTATGAGCAATATCGAACAATGTTGCCAGGTTTAGGATTTTTTTCTGGGAACATGGCAAATTATAAAGACACAAAATATGTGGTGGTGACCAGTTTGACATGTTATAAATAAAAATAATTTATGCATTGAAGTTAAGCAGATAGTCTAAATAAACTGTGAATTTTACTGTTTTGGGGAAAAGTCCTGTACTCAGCATCAAAAAGCTTGCCTTGGTGGTCGGACAAAAGTTATGCACAAAATCTCATTTTGAAGCTCTATGTACTACCTCAATATGTGTGAAGAGACTATAGGGTATTATTTTTTAAACTCGAGAAGTACTTTTCTGAAGTTATTTATCTCCACCAGCTTTACCCCTACCTAACTCAAGCGGCATAAAGCACTCGCAAGGGCAATCTTCAACAGACTCCCACAGACCTGAGGTACACACAGCAAGCTTGATGCGGAGCAACTGAAATTGGAATGGGACTATCATCTGCATTCCATTGCTAGCAGAAGTGCGCCACAATGAATGTCGCGAGAATGTGGAGACCAGTAGCGTAGCAAAAATATATTTTGTGAGCGGAAGGTGACTTCGGTCATACTTTATGTATATTCTTGTGTGTTTGTATGTGTGCATGTAGGTATGCACATGCAGAACTAAGAAAATCATAGCATATCTACAAAGTGAATGATGATGTTTGGGGCGAAGCTTCAAAAGGTTTAATCGGTAATCGTTAATTGGTCTGTCTGTCTGTCACTCACACTACCACGGCTTTATAATAAAAAATACCTTGACTGTGGTGAGAGGGGAGGGGGGTAGCTAGGCAGCACCTCCTGCCTTCCTGGCTGCGCCACTGGTGATGACTCCCAGATGAGCCATTAAGCCTTTAAAAAGTATACAGTACACAATTATCCATTACGCACACCATTAACGCCACTATCGCCTTGGCTACCAGTTCTTAATTTAAATTTTTTTTCGCTTCTGTATTCATATGACAGGCATTGGGTCTCAGGGAGTAGGGTGCTTTCCTGAAAGCCAGAAAAATAAGAAACGGTTGTTTTATGATAGCGTTTATCAATGTAGTGCATCAATGCTTCTAGCATGCTATGGGACATATGTACTGACTATTACCAGAGTCCTTCAATTTTACTGGTCAGGAAACTGCTCCGTAACTCAATGGGAGAGCTTCATATGATGCGTTGGGTTGCCGCGCGGTGGCGCCACCATCTCATTGAGGGGATTCGTCGGGCTGGCCGGCGGCGTTGCGCTGGCTCGAACGACGCTGCGAGTTGTTTGCTTTGTGTGGGAAACGTGCATATCGTGCTGTTGTGATGCGGCGTTAGTGCAGCGACGATGCCGAACACGTGTTGTGTCCCGGGATGTCGTTCCGGGTACAAGGGCAGAACAGAAAAAGTTTCCTTGTTCTGTTTACCCAACGACAGCTGAAGTTCTACACCTTTTTTTTCGGTGCCGCCTGCATTTTTTCACACGCGAAAAAAATAAGCAGTCACGTGTGACAAAGCGAGCAACATGCCCAGATGGTGGAGGGAGAAAGCCAAACTGAAGGAGTAGTGTAAAAGCAAAGCAGCCCTTTGCGAGCCTCCTGGACTTATAGGCGGATTTTTGTTTGATCAGTAAAATAGTAGCTGTGTTTCCTTACTTGTTTGCAAACTTTATAACCTTGTGGTCAGGTTCTGGGGAACGACATCACAAGGGAATTACCATAAGTTAATAAATATACAAAAAAAATATTGCGCTGCTTTGAAAACTACAGGGGGAATCTACAAGACTTGCGTACTGCTCCACTATTCATTAAACATACAATACTCGGAATTGATCAATTATATCATTTTAAATTACTTCAGTTATTACAAAAGACTAAGCTATATGAAGAAAGTTGCACCGAAAGACCACACTACAGTATGCGAGAACAAAGGAAGCGAGCTCCCAGAACAAGAACCAAGTATGGAAAACAAAGTATTGCTTACCAGGTACCTCAGGTTTTAAATACCCTTGCAGATCAATTGAATTTCTGGGATAGTAGTGCGACTTTGAAGAAACAAATAAAGAACTTATTCATAACCACCGGTCTACACTATCGAAACTACGTAATGGAGTCTCATGCCTCTGCAAATGCTTAAATTGTTTATAAACTTATATGTCAATTTTACGAGTGTATACCGCGGAATTCATTGTATCCGCATGCATCTCATGTCTGTTTTTGAGTTGTTTTATTGATATTGTTTCATTGATAGGGTCCGCGGGCGCCAGTAGTGGCGCCCGCGGACCCTATATGAAACTAGCGCCGAAGTTTCGTGACGAGTAAAGCATTGAAGGACTCTGCTATTACTAAATATTTTTATTAAGTGTATAAAACATACCTACTGCATGTGCAGAACTCCCCATGAAAGTAGGATGTCTCACTTTATATCTATGAAGCTTCATTGCTCACCTGGAAGTCAAAACACTGAACCCAGTTGTTGTAGCACCCCTCCATTGGCAACGAAATGCAGATGATAACCCTGTTACCATTTCAAATTACTCTATAGAGAGCACCAAATTCGCTCTTTGTATTCGAGGCCAGTGGGATTCTGCTGAAGATTGCCCTTGCGAGTTTGTCATGTCGCTTGAGTTAGGTGGGTGAAAATCTCGTACAGATACATATTTAAAAATGTTTTTCGAATTTAAAAATAATACCCTTTAGTATTTCCACCTATATTTCGCTTGTATATAGAGCTTTAAATGAAATTTAGTGTATATTTATAGTCCGACCACCAAGGAAAGTTTTGATGCTGAATACGAGGTTTTCTCAAAGTGACACTCACAATTTTTTTCAGAGTATCTGCTACAACATCAGTGCCTAAATTACTTTTAATTTGTAGCATGTCGACAGGCCACCAGCACATATTTTATTTGTGTCCTTGGAACTGGCCATGTTCCTGGAAAAAATTCCAATTTTGGCAGTTTTATTCAATATTTCTCGTGTGAAAAGCCCTCAAAGAACTGATATACATAATTAACTATTTTAAAGTTAGAAAACTTCATTACCTTGTAAGAAATGCCTTTTATCGAGTGCACTCCAAAAACTTAAAAAAATGTTGTTTGACACATTTTACCTTACTTGGCGCCAAATAGGCTCTCTTAAAGAGGGAGGAAAGTTTTTGGCAGCAAAAATAAGTGAACCGGACGAGTTTCGCCCTTCGAGAAATATGTGGAAGTTTTATCAGCCATAATCGTGATGGTCAGAAAAACGTTGGATGATTTGGCATGGAATGACTCATTAGAGAAGGCATCTTCAGATAGGTAATAACATTATTTACGGCATTAATTATGGAAATTAACTCAATTATCTATTTAACCAGTGGTAATAGCTGGTCGAGTCGAATGGGCAAATTAGACCCTTTCTACAAATAGTCCATAGCCAGTTTAAAAGTTAGAAAAAGCGGCCACTGGTAATCACCGCAGAGCGATCCATTCTGCTCAATTTAGCAGGCGAAACCGAAGCCGAAGCACCAAACAGTGCGTCTACCATTCACTTCCACAATGCCTTCCATGGCGCCACTGTTTCTCTTGGGTTGGGGGAGAATATTAAGTGAGCGTCGATAAGCGGTTACAAAGCAAAGTGTCTAAATTTACGGTTGATAACGGCTACAGAAACAGAGTCTTTATTGAAGATGTTGTCGAAATGAAAGGTAGATGTGCTGTCCGGTGCATCGGTTTTTGTTTCGACAGCTAAATTAGGCAGATTGCATCGCTCCGTGGCGATTATCAGTGGCTGCTTTTGCGAAATTTCAAAGTGGCTATAGACTTTTTGTAGAAAGGACTTGAATTTGCTCATTTGATTCGACCAGCTACTACCACTGGTAAAAAAGGTAATTGTCCTAATTGCTATATTTACTGCCACAATTATCGTTTGTTTCTATCTGGAGATTCCTTTTGTCACAGAAAAGGCAATGCCACAACCAGCGCGCAAGCACCTCCTTTCTTCAATTTTTTAAAGAATATTGGACACATTTCTTGAAACACCCTGTATTTCATACACATGCAGACGCGAGGTAAACGCGAGGTAAAAACAAACAATGAAGAACGAGCAAGAAGAAATAACGAGCTCATAAAGAGCCAGCCTCGAAGCCAGGAATGTTTTTTGGGGTGGAGGGGGGAGCGCATGTTGGTGGCCATGAAAAATAACTTTCTTCATTAATTAAGCTCAGTAGGACCCACAACATGCGAATTCGGTGGGGGGGGGAGATAACTCCTGGGGCACCCCTCTGGCTACAGGCCTCCACTGAGCACACTTCCTTGCAATACAGCAGATGTCACATAAGCATCAGAAAAGTTGTCATTCTTAACAGATGTAAACAGAGGTCTGCATAAAAGAAAGTCTTTAACCCAAGTGAGCACATCCAGAGGAATGTTTTGCTTTGTTAGTAAAATATGTAGCAAGAAACCCTATGAAGAGGTGTAGAAAAATATGGAAACAATGCGTCAACCTGAGAGCCCATGTCAAGTAACAAATGTATACAGTCAAAAAGGCCAGGAAGTCTAGTGTCACATGAAAACGCTTAAAAAAGCCGCACTCATATTTGAAAATGATGTTACGAACTTCCAGCTAGAGGCCTTGCCTTGCAACAGGAAAGCTGCTACTCTTCACAGATTAAACTTCCTAATTGTTATACGAAATGGCAATGATGGCTCTGATCTTACAAGTTGAAAAGGGGCCTAAGCATGCGCTCTCAAAATCCAGGTATAGTTCCTGACTTTCTATACAGACTCCGTCAAGGCACCGCCACTAATCCCACCGAAGTAATGTAAAATTACGAACGAAAATTTTGATGCCCTAGTGGGTGCTCTTTTGATTTTTGTGCTCTAGCTGACTAATTTGGTATGCTGTCAGACACAGTAACAATGTTGAAGTTGAAGTTTATTGAAGGGTAATCATACGTATAAATGAACAGATAAGTGTAGTACATGAGGAGGCCAGCGCCAGCGAGAATGTGCCAGCGAGAATGTGCCAGCGATGTTTACAATACTATTGATAGGTTGCCAGCAGAAATGTTTGCACTCACTACGGCTCGAGCTTGCCAGTGTTAAATTCAACGCAGAAATTACAACTGCGGTTCATGAAGGTCACCTTTCGAAGGCTGTGTTTTGAATGTGGGATGCTGACAGCAAATTTCATACTGGATAAACACAACAAAGTAAACATCAGCTACATGGTACAGGTTTGTTCACCACTCACTAACGGGGAAGAACATTAACAATGAGTATGAAATCTTGACTGTGATGCTGTAGCCTGATGCAACGATATATGGGTGTGCTTATGAACTGCTTGATCACCTGTGACTGTTCCATCCTGCTGGACTGAACGCTGAACCGTCCAGAATTTACAGTGGAGGATGCAGCGACAATGATGGCGCTTGATAATTTGCTATGATGTGGTGACACAAATTTCGACAACATCAGGTCACCATAGTGCTTGTAGCATGAACAGTCATAGTGGCACTGGCATGAGAGGTGACAGCTGGCACAAGAACAATAGAAGCAGCACCTGGAAGAGAACAAATAGTGAGTGTGACATTGTAACTGCTGTGCCATGACCCCATTACAGGAATATAGTGAGAGGCTTGTCTAACATGATGTCAAACCTTTTTCATCAGTCATGTGTGTGCGTACCAGCACACTACTGTCTGTGGATTGTGGGTATGATCTCATGTGATTCACTGCCTATGTTAACTCAGGAACAGCAAGAATGCACTTTGGAAATCTCTCAGTAAGCATTAAGGAGACAGTACAACAGTACATCTGTTGCCAATTATGGCAGCTTCACAACGAGTGAAAAATTTAAATGAAAGATACCGTAAGTATCAGTTGCAGCTGCATTTTAACCTTAGAATTCCAGGTTGTGTACATAGCCACACAAGTGGTTGTAAATGCTCCAGAAAAGTCTAATCAGGTATCGTATTGAAGCAATGTCGAGTGTGTTTGCAATGTTGGCAATCCTTGCTTAAAACAATGTATTAAACAATATATATGTACTCATATATGACTCAACAATCTACAATGAAGCGCTGTTTTACCTGGCAGAAATTAGAATATGTGCATCATGGCACCATGGCATGCACCTGATTTTGATAAACCTGAAGTCTGTTCTCTTAAAAGCACAGATGTGAGTGCAGGCATAATATTGAACCATCAGCTACTCCTGAGGCATAAGTGCGATTGACATATCTGGTAAGCCCTTGATATGCTGACAGCTCCTACGTTTACACAAAAATACATATAAACTTTGTAAAAATTGACTCAAGGAGTAAAAAAATGCAGCCAATACAGCTTGCCATTGAATCTTTAACATGAAATCCATCTCCACAAATCATGAGATTCACTGTACTGTATTTGGATATAGTCCATGAGAATGTTTAAAAACCAAATTTTTTAAAGTTATTTTTGTGCCCTCTTCTGCACTGTGAATAATACTTATATTCCAGGTATAACACTTAGAGAACTTTAAAAAACAGTATGTTAATAACGAGTGTGTTAAATGAAGTATATGCAACAAATTCTAAAAGTAAGTGTATATGGGCTTCAAAAACATCTTGATACTAATCAACTGAGCCAATTACTTGCCCTGTAGTATTTCAGTTCTCTCTGAAAAGTATAAGAGCTTTCCAATTTAGTATACAAACAAAAATTGGCACTATTGCAACTGATCATGTAAACCAATTTACCATTTATAAGCTAGTAAAGACGAAAGCAAATAGACTTGAGAGTGTGCAAAAAAGGCATACCTTTTGTGAATGTAAAAGCTTTGCTGAAATAAATTGTAAGGTATGTTTCCAATTTAAAAATAATTGATTCTATTTCAGTCACAATATTAAGGTATCAACTTTGTTTACAAGTGAAAAAAATGAATTGATTCAACTTTATTAACAACATTAAGGTATCAAATCTGTTCCTTTTAAGGTGGAAGTAACATCAAAGATAATAAGTTGCTCCCACCCTGCAAACTTCAAACAGAACAGAAGAGAAACAACACAGCTTTTCAGTGAAGCTTTCCCTTAAAGGAATCAACTACCTTCATGATAAGTGTCCCACTATGGTATAAATGTTCTTTCACTTTTCCAATCTATGACCAGCAGTCTTTACATGGAGATTACACCAGCCATATAATCTGCAGAGGCTTTAATAAGCACCAGTAGTTAGCAGTGTCTTCATATTCCTTTTTGCTCATCCGTGCGTCTACATATTGCTGCAAATACTCAACGGCAGGTAGCCCTGCCTTGTCATTTTAATAGCAGGCATTGTCGCTTTAATACAGCTGTATTGGTTCATGACAGAAACATGCTCTTTTTCCTGATTTCGATAGATGCTTTTCCTCATTGTGGTGTTCTTACCACTTCCATATCTTATCGCACAGGTAACAAGTTCTTGCCTGTATCGGTGTCACTTACCATTCTCGCATAAGCACACTATTCTAACTGTCAGAAGATAGCTGCACGTGGTTAAATGCACCCTAGTACGGTTTGGATCTTTCGTTTACTCATGCAGGCTAGTACTAGATAGCAAACCATTAAAGTAAGCACGGACAAAATTGATATGTTGTCTGAATGTTCCCTATGCCTGTGCAGCTAGTACTCACCACTAGAACGAATTGCTTCAAGGTATAAACACGGGCAATCACAGAGTCCTGCAACCACATCAAAAAAGTTTTTATCTCAAAATAAAAAAAACGATTTGATTGCTTTTTCTGGCAGTAACCAATGAAGATTAATACTAAATGTGTTATTTACCATAGTTTGTTACTAGGACCATCTTAATGAAAAATTTACAACCAAACTTGTACAAAAACCCACAACTTTCTTACTTTTTCACCAGCTATAAAAATTATTTCGCGCTGTACACATATCGAATTACTCTTTGCCTACAGAAATAAAACTCTGATAATCAGCTAATATGAACTATCATATTTCACTAAATGTTATCTCTCTATGAAAATAATCCCTAATATGGATCATATTGTTCATGTACTGAAAATTCTACGATTGTTCTATACAGAGAATTTTGTACTAACCAAATTGAAGATTAACAGACTTTTAAATATAATTACTGGAGTTTTACGTCCCAAAATCACGATATCATTATGAAGGACGCCATGCTGGAGGGGCCCGGAAGTTTTTATCTTGTGGTCATCTTTAGTGCACTGACATTGCACAGTACACGGGCCTCTACCACTAGCCATCCAGCAGAACGCAACTACCACGGCTGGCATCGAACACGTGGCTTTCGGTTCAGCAGCAGACCACCGTAACCACTATACCACCGTGGCCGACGAAGCACAGATTCTCTTTATTTTTAGAACGTAGTTTACGAGTCGTGGTTTCTAGCTTTCTGGAATATTTCACATGCTGTTTTAGATTTCTTGAGTTGAAAGTTCTCTCTAGCTGTTCGCACCTCGGTGCTACCTGCCATCAGTCACTTTATATTAGACAACGCGGAGGAGATGAATTTCGGCCTGTCGGGGAGGACACGCCGGAAGGCTGCAGTGCGCCAAGGTTTCACGGTAGATATCATCTCGTCTTACGGCGCAGCGGCGTAGCAGCGCCGTAAACAGAGGCTCACCTAACGCCGCCAGCATAAAGGGGGGCGCACACATTACACGGCTGCACTACGCTGCTGACAAGCCCGAACACTGTCGGCATAGAGTAATGCAACTGCTGGGGACAAGTAATCAGAGCGCAATGAAAATGTCACACGACCAACACAATCAATCCGCGATTTCCGTAAATGCTGTATTTTCTGCTCTCAGTGCGCACTTCTTTTCAGAAAAAGCATGCATGACACAAGCCGCGCGACACCGACATCGACAAAGGAACGCTGCGTTTATGTCCTCGACTTTACTCGAAGCCGCCTAATCTGAGATATTGCGTAGGTACTACACGACACAGATCATTAGTGGCACGAGCTGTAACACAAACGGCGAGTAAATCAGAAGTTAGGCACTCACCTCCAAGATGCAGACCAGATAAAAAACCAGCGCAAGCCGGGTCCCATTCCGTGTGTGCGTCCTGACCTTTGAGGAGGGTAGTAGGGCTTGTCGACGGATGAGTGACGATGGCGGTGCGCCTGCCGCGGTGGAATGGTTCCTCTTTCCGCGATGCCCGCATAAACCGCCATTTGGGAACAAATACAGTTTCGTAGAATAAAAGTGGTGGCAGAACCCGTCGCTGCGATGGATGCAATGATGGTATATGACGGCCATATTAGTATAAATTTCTGGAGGTCATCCGTATTGCAAATGAATATTACTTTCGTCTATTTTTTATTTTGACGGGGGAGACACTTGTTTTTTTGCACTATTCAGTGAAACATCATTGGTAAACGTATTCTGTATCCATAATATTCACGAAGTGGTGACGTCTGTGATTCTTAAACGTGTGCTACATCCTTGATGTCGGCGAAGGGGTGGAGTGTGTTTATTTCCTGGCCAGTACGTCAGCTTTTCTGTCCGTAAATACGCGCAATTCTTTTGCAGTGTAACAAATTTGGTATTACATGACGTGAAAGGACGACGAAGGTAGATGGCACGTCCGAACATAATAATCTGGGCATGGAAGTCATGTGCGGCATAATTGACGTCTCCCTCGCAACGTTTCAACTGATTTTAAAGAGACATATAGTCATTCCTCATTCATGCTTCGCATATCATCAATTCAAACTGTGCGTGGGATGTGCCAATTTTTTTTGCTTTGCACTTTCTTTGATAATATTTAACAGCGATAGCTGCTATCAAGACAAGGGCCCTTTTGAGATCAAGACAAGGGCCGTTTTTGGCGCCGTGGTTGTCCACCTACACCGGTATCCGTAATGGGTATAGCACGAAATAAGTAAAGAATTTGGCATTTCCGACGTACCTTTGGAGTCGACGTTATGCGAAGCATGAGTAGGGAAAGTGACATATTTTTACATATGTTAAAGAGTTGGAGATGTTTGTATAAACCAGTTGTTTGCACATGTGCAACGATGGGAACAGTGAACCATAAGTGATAAGCTGATATAAAGCACTGGTGCTCACGAGGATGGTAGTCCTGGAGACAGATACATAAATCAACATCAGTGCATGGCACCTAACTACAATGGACGCTAACCCGACCGGACGTCTGCATCGTAAGAGCAAATATCTAATGTTTAAAAAATTGATCATCCAGCACCGCAACCACAATTGACCTGACGCGGCTCTGTGGTAGAATGCTTTATTGCCACGCAGAGTGCTTGGGTTCGATTCACGCTGCAGCATGCGACCGCGACATTGATTCCTTGCATTCGTCCGGTCAACGATGCCGACATAAGCTATTTCTTAACGCCTCCACGTTCAAATTGCCCATGTGTGCTCTTGTCGTTCCTGGGTAGATAGTTAAGTGTCAATCACTTGTGGCACATACACACTTACGAGTGGCGCATACCTTGCAGGTAGGTGCCATTGATTGGCGGAAGAGCTTGACCACATGCGCAAAGAGATAGTGGCATCACTCATGTCTTAACCAGCGCGTCATATTCGTCCGTCTTACTCTCTCATACTAATTTTGGTTCACGCCAAGTTAACGGGGTGATCACGACGTAAACGGCTATAGATAGTTTGACGCCAAAAGTCCTTGCAGTGCGCAAATAAACGAGTAGCCTTTCAAACTAAATAATTAAGAAACACCGATGACTGCTTTGATTCAAACCAGGGCCCCCTGCGTGCCAGCCCAGTCTTCTACCACTGAGCTACGCCGCTGCGGGAAATTTCGTTGCAACGTGACCCTAAGCAGGCTTCATATCAGGTAAGGAGTCTGGCTAATACGTGTAATAAAGTGTTTTGGAACAAAAAGAGGACAAGGCTTCCCAATATCTGAGTAGCGCGAAGAGAGAGTAGTCGAATGCTCCAACCCATCACAGTAGCCTCAGCATAATCCTTTATTGTCATCAGACACAACATAAAAAAATTTGGGGAGCCTAACGATTCGCCTTAGTAGTTGAAAACGGTAGCGATATCCTGTTCATAGTGCGTACTTCGAACACTTATTCCACAAAACCTTTCCGAACTTGCTGTGCACCCATCACGTTGCCTTAAGAGAATAAGCGCAGTAGTGCGTGTGCCTTTTGTAGGGGGTGGTTGGCTTTAAACCACAAAGTCATAGATAATCACATTTTCTGACAATCCCTAGCAATGATCGCTTGTAGCACGCATTATTACTGCCATATTTCATATTGAAATGTGAAGCATGCATACAGGACCCGTGTGTTAGTAAAGCATGAAGGCTACTTTCAATGCACTTCCAAGGAGAGGAAGTTCTTTTCATTGCATTCAAATGCGGAAACATGGCAATGTTCTAGAACATCCGCTTCCTACATAACCGACACGGGGTCGATTCCCACTCAGACTCAAACGACCCTGCATGGTTCGTTCCCGACTCCGACCACGGATTTTAGGCGAAGCGTTTCATAGCGAACTTCGGCCACTTTGACCGTATCTATCTATCTATCTATCTATCTATCTATCTATCTATCTATCTATCTATCTATCTATCTATCTATCTATCTATCTATCTATCTATCTATCTATCTATCTATCTATCTATCTATCCATCTATCTATCTATCTATCTATCTATCTATCTATCTATCTATCTATCTATCTAGCCGCCTACGACTTTAGGTCTCCTTGCTGTTTGATAACGTGATCTGTACCGAAATCGGTATGGCGTAACATGACTGTATGACGAGCTACACAGAATAATCGTAACATGAAAATAAAACATATATGTCATCAATATCATGGTTTACATGTCATGCATGGTCTTGCTGCTCCTACAGTGGTTTCGTTCCCATAATATGTTGCGAAAATTATGGTATTGCATGACTGCATGGTGATTATAAGTGACAAGCTCTCACGTGGAAATTAAGACATGCATGTCATGTAAGAACATCACTACATGCCACACCCATATTGGGCTCACGGCCGTTTCGCTTGCTTCGTATATACCAAATTTGGTATTACGTGACGTGAATGGATGACGAAGGTATATGACAGGTGCAAACATGGTATTCAATACATGCGTGTCGTGTAAGATTGTGAGTATAAGTCAGGCTTATGATGCGCTCGCGGCTGTTTCGCTAGTTTCAAATATACCAAATTTAATATTGCGTGACGTGAATAGACGACGAAGGTGAATGACGCGTCCAAAAATGATAATCATGGCATGCGTGCCGTGTAAAACATGACTACACGCTACGGTAATAGCGCGCTCGTGGTCCTTTCGTTAGCATCACATATACCAAATTTGGTATTACGGGACTTGAATGAACAAACACAAGTACCAGGCGTAAGCATGGTTATCATGACATAGAAGTCATGTACCGCATAATTGACGTCCACCTCGTAAAGTCATGCTAATTTTGATGTGACAGTACAACCTTCCTCATTTGTACGTCGCATATCATCGATTCCCACTGTACCTGGGATCTGTCATTTTTATCATTTATTTTATTTGTGTCGTTCTCGATTTGTCGGTCACGCATGAGATGATGAATTTTCGCTCACCAGCAACGAAGCGAACGCCAACGCCAGAGTTTCTCCTAAATGAGCTTCTTAACGCTATGGCGTTAAAATGCACATAATTTCTTACAAGTGTGTAGTAGGTACTACGCTTCTCCGAAGAATGGTATGGTGAATACCTCCCTGCTACACAAAAATAAGGTTGATTGATAGTGCAGTGGGTAACCTGAAAGTGTGCTTATCGTAGTTACCGAAGGAGTGTTTAAAAAAAGCTCTAGAGAAGCCCCTTTTCATCTGTCGCTGTGACTTTGCTGCGCGTTTCACGCAGGCCTTGCGTTTTATTTTGTCTTTGTGCGTGTATGCGTATGCTGACTGAATAGAAGCAATGTTTTTTAATAAAAAAAAAACTTCGATTCTGACCACAGTGCATGCCCTGTCTCTTCTCGTCGTTTGTATTCGTTCTAGCGCTGCCTTTTACGTGATTAAGCCCACATGCACTTTTTCACATAACCAAGGCATCAGGTTTGGAGGAAAGAGAAGATGTTGGATATCACATGTCTATGGGCATTAGAGAAGGCAGGTCAACACACTATTGCCTTGCTTTGTTGGCCAGTTCTGTCTCATATGTAAGACAATTTGCGGCCGTCTAGTCGGGTAGACGGCACGGATGTAGGCTAATGTCAGAAGAGTAAGCATGGACCTACTACTAACTCACGCCTACAAACCTTGTAAGGGAGATCTGAAAAGTGCTTACTGAATTGCCCAGCTATGGCAACCTTTTGTCGTGGGCAAAATACAACACCCGTGCAATTAGTAGTGTGGGGCTCGTTAAGGAATCTCAGGAGGTCCAGGGTTGCCTGAAGTGATTACGAGAACTTTACCAGGGTGTGTCTCATAATCACTTTTGAACTTTAACGCGTAAAAGCTCCGAATTTGTCATTGTTTTCCTTCTTCAGCCTCAACACTACAACACCATATCTTTCTGTCAACACCGTCACTACGCAATGACCAGAAAAAAAAACAATGTTAATGGAAAAATTTAGGACAGTTCTCGAAATACGGCGTCGGACTGTCCGCAGATTTCAAAACCCGCGGGAGCAGAAGCAATAGACGCATGCGCGCCCGCGCCTGACACGCGCATGCGCGCGAGGCTGCCTGTCCCGTCGGTCGGCGAGAGAATCGACGGGCGGCTTGTCGCTGGCCGGCGACTGAGAGGGCGCGTACAATGTTTGACCTTGCTGTGCAACTGATTTTCTGGTTTGTTGGCGTCGCCGTCATCACACTCGCGTCTCTCGTGGTTGCCGTTCCCTGCGCTGTTCATGTCGCGAGGAGAGCCACCTGGAAGAAGCTCGCTCGCTTCCCCGGTCCTAACGAGGATATACCCCTGCGATGGGTCTTGCAGCAACACTCACATGCCGCTTCCGTCAAGCACCGGACGCCGTACAACGTGTGTGAGTGCTTTCAGCTCTACTGATTCATTATGTACACTTTGATATTGCTTGCAGTGACGCCAATGTGGTGTGTTCCCAGACGTCGCTAACTTTCGCGATTGCACGTGGATCAGAAGTCTGTGATGCATCACTTGACGCATCACGAAAGTTTGACCTGCTCAGCGTCAAACCTTGAAACGAAAAATTAGGCTCATTCTAAAGTGCTACATCATTAACACGCTATTAAACCATTCACACCTCCCCTGGCAGACCAGTGGCTATTGCGCTGTTGAGGCATACGCCGTGGCTCCTGGGTCTCGGCAATCTGTGCGGGAGTTCCGTGTGATTATAATTATGCGCGTGTTATATAACACCAGGTAGTCAACATGTCCGGAGGCCTGCACTAAAACTCCTCATAATCGATCGAGGTTTCAATGGTGAAAACGCCAAAAATTATTTCAGGCATTTCGGCCGCGGCGACCGCATTTCGTTGACGGCGAATGCGAAAATTCTCGTTCAATGGTGTTGAGGAACACCAGGCGGCCAAAATTATTTCCTTGTCTTCCAACAATGTTACCAATTACAATCTTGTGGTTCCTTGAACGTAAGAACAGGGAAAAGACTGTACTTCGCGATAGCATAAACGGAAAGATTTGGTAAGATATTGCCTTCTAAACTTCGCCAACTTCACCGTGTTAAGGAACAGTAAAATTCACCACGCGTTTTTTGGTAAATGAGTACAGTGACGGTGTTCGTGCGATCATGTTTTATTGATTATCTTTAAATGCGCTGCACAGTGCAGAATAATTGCGTTGAACAAATCAGTTGTCTTGCTATCATCGCACTGGCTGTGTGTAGCGCTACGTATCTTATACTCTGGCCCTCATCTCCACCCCCTCTACATACGTTACCACTCCCTTTCCTCGATTCTGACGACCAACCAGAAATATGACCAACTCAACTATTTCACCGTATTACAGATAAAGCATATAGTAAATAGCTAGTTGATTTTGTCTTATTTAAAGCTACAAATATTCGGAACACAATGAAATCATGCATTCAGACGCACAAGACTTGCTACAAAGAAGCTGCCCAATTTGATCGTATTTCGTGGCTGTTCATAGGTTGAACTTGTTTGTAGGTAGGTAGAACTCGGCACAACTGATAGAAGCGTGAGCATGACGCTGCTCGTACTGGGCTTTCCGGTGGGCTGGATCCTGACGTAAAGCTGGCGTACGCACAGCATTCCACTCGCTGTGATGGGCAGTATCATCTCGTCATCTCTTCTTTTCTCTTTTCCTGGTGGCGTATTCCGGATGTGCACGTCACTGCCGTCGCCGTTGTCGTCCAGCCACAAGCCCGGCGTCACGATTCTCTGCTGCTTCTTTTGCGAGTACGTACAGTCGACCCAAAAAGTTTACGGACCTCGTGAGCGCGCAGCCAAAAGCGTCTTCGTGACACTTCCGATATGTCAGCGGCTATCGACAGGATCGCAGCACCCAAGATGCATCCCTCCCTTAATCTATGACCTGTCAGTTTTCAAACTGCGTATCACCATGCTTGGCAAAAATACACCTCAGCTTTCTCACTTTCACGTGAAACACTTTTTGGCATCTGCTTCTACATGCATCTGCCTCGAGAGCAGTTTATGAGCACAACTGTTATCAGTCACAATCTTTATCACAAAGCCAACAGAGCGGCGTTCGAGGCACGCCGCGATAGTGCCAATACTGCTATGAAAATGTAAATGTGACGGTCATACTGCTCATTGATAGATTGATTGATATGTGGGGTTTAACGTCCCCAAAACACCATATGCTTATGAGAGACGCCGTGGTGGAGGGCTCCAGAAATTTCAACAACCTCGGGGTGTTTTAACGTGCACCCATATCTGAGCACACGGGCCTACAGCATTTTTCCCTCCACTGAAAATGCAGTCGGCGCAGCCGGGATAGGATCCCGCGATCTGACGGTCATACTGCAGATGAGCGCTTCGCGTGAAAACAGCGAACTAGCAAGACCCTACGCAGAGGTAAAATTGAAAGGCCAGTGAATAAGAGTCGTTTTCGCCCTATAGAACTGCGGCGACCGTAGATGGTGCACCACTATAGCAGTTTGGCACGTGCTCGCTTGGTGCCCAAACGTTTTGGTCGACTGTACTTCCTTTAGGCCTACCATGGCTCTAGCTCATCCAGTGGCGGAACTCAGTTGCGTGTCTTCGTCGCTGGGCGTGAATTGTTATATAGTGATAGCGGCTGCGTGGCTGTCGATACTGCATATGCGTGGCTTGGTATGATGTCGCAATCTTATGCAAGGTGTTCCAGCTGCTTCGGCGTCACTGCTTGCCATGGTTGAATCATGGCTATCTTTTTTTGTGAACCGTGCACTCTTTTACGGCTGGCTTAAACAGCTTCACCGTTTGTTTGAAAAAAGTTCGTCGGGTTTCTGGTTTCAATATTGTCCTCCCTCACTTATAGAATCACATCAGTTTTGCGCCCCCGATTTTTTTCTGTGGCAATAGGTTTTCGACTAGTCCTCCTTCTAACTTTCACCACCAACATGAACTGACCTTGAATGAACAATAGACACTAGAATTTAGTAACGTTGTATGAATATTGTACGTACTCATCACCTCTTCTTGTCTCAATTATCATCTTCATTACTCTTTTTCCCCCTTTTCCTTTTCCCCTGTGCAGAGAAGTTAGCTGGCCAGAGCGCACAAGCTCAGGCCGACATGTCTGTCTCCTGATATTGTTCTTTCTCTCTTGAATGTTCTTTAAAGGATCAATATATGTTATCTCAGTGGCTGATGCATAATCAACGCGAGCACGATAGATAGACAAGATGATAAAGACACAGTACGAGCGCTGTGCCATTACCGTCTTGTATCTCCGTCGTGTTCGCGCTGATTTACCAAGTATGCATTGTTTCATACTGTCCCATCTCTCTACCTTCCTCAGTAGCTCACATATGTTCAACATTTACGGCGCATGAAAACGTGTCGCCTTTATTACTTGAATGTTCAACTATCAGCGAGTGCAGCAGCACTCAGCGCAGCAGTCCATTTTGTTCACTTTTCATCATTCACCGCTCGTCACCAGTCTATTGAGGTGATAACCACCAAGAAAGAAGTGCTTGAGCTATAAATCGGCCAGGCTGCGATAACATGAACATGTGGGCCACAATAGCCGCGGCTGAGCGAGGAGAAAATACACTGTTCGTTGCAACAAAACAGAGAACACCACCTACCTGCTGTTCTCGTTTCTGACATGACCTGCGCCACGGACGAAAATTGTGATAGCGTCTCATGGGGGCGGGGGTATTCCACGTTGTCCCCATATTTATTTCATTAATGTTAAGAAGCACACTACGGCGTCTCTCATAATCATATGGTGGTTTTGCGACATTAAGCCCTACATACCAGTCAGTTAGGAAGCAGAAGATATGGTCATTTTGTAGCATATACTGAATATTGCCTATGACTAAATGACGTGCTGTCTTTGAAAGGAACCAGCATTACGGAATGAATCACATTTGGCGATTACTCCCGCGCTATGGCGTTAGAGATACACAGAAGTGATTTTTAGTTCTCGAAATTATTGAAAAAGAAAATTGGAATAATTGACTTTGTAGAGCATGCCTGCGATAGTTTTCCTCGCGATATTTGTTGAGACGGCGTCATTTTGGGCAAGCTGCGGCTGTGGGAACGCCACCGGCGCACGTGAAGCTTTGAAAAGAGGTGCGAGAGAGAGAACCGCAGATAAGAGACGTTATTGAAACGGACGCGCTAGATCGCTGCATTGAACTGTGCCTTTATCTGCTGCCTAGACAGGTCAGCAGTTGTTTCCTGCACCCTAGACAGGTCAGCAGTTGTTTCCTGCACCATTTGCTTCTCCTAGTAGGAGATTCTTGCAAAAAAAAAAAGTGGAGCAATTGTTGTTGCACTGCTTAAGTGCTGGGCTGGCGCCCCTGTTGAAATTCTGCGTTCCATGTGGCTGCATCAACACTTACGGTCACGTTGGAGTCACATCTCTCGAATTTCATCAAAAATAATATAAATATGCCTATTAAGATTAGATGTTCGCAAAACGGGTCGCTGCAGTTACGAGTAAAGAAACGTGAAACCTGCAAAGAAAACGTCCTGACGTCCAAGCATTTCCGAGAAAGTGACTACGTGCGAAACATGTCTCTACTGCAGACGCTATGCTTGGTGTGGCCTTCACGAATGCACACTTCTTTATTATTGTAATGGTCAGCAACTCTACATGCAGCAACTGTAGCTGCGATGAAACGATCGTCCATTTTCCTTGTGAGTGTACCAGTTTCAATGCGCGAAGATGAAAACTCTCTGGTGAACTACGTACAGCGCCGTCCGCTTCTACTCTGAACACCACGCCGTGCGGCCGGCGTAGAGTTACTGTGTATACAGTAATTCTAGGCGGGAGTAGAGACACTTGATCTTGACGCGGAGTGCCTCTTCCGGGCGCTTTGTAAACTAGCGCGCAGGCGCAATGACTGCTGTAGGCGGGGCTTTTGCCGCGTCGCCTGCTATAGAGTGCGGCCGCTCGACCGAATTGCGCCTGCTTTGCGGTGAAGCAAGCATCACTCTTGTTACGTGTGCACACAAATTGAGAAGCCGGCGCGGTTCTAGAGAAGCGCAGTGACTCTACCTTTTCTGTAAGCGATCGTAGTATCAAAAAACCTTGCCCAATACATCAGCAAAACTTTCAAGCCGCGCTGACACTACCACAATGAAGCGATTCGGCGGAACAGAAAAAAATATTCCCACAGCTCGCACGACTTTTTTGATCAGCCCAAAGTTAGGCACCGTAAAAAACACAATAGAAATATAACTGGGCGTTATATAACTCATAGAAGAGTGCATATACATGATTGAGTCTCATCAAACGCCCCGCCGCGGTGGTCTAGTCGCTAAGGTACTCGGCTGCTGACCCGCAGGTTGCGGGTTCGATTCCCGGCTGCGGCGGCTGCATTTCCGATGGAGGCGGAAATGTTGTAGGCCCGTGTACTCAGATTTGGGTGCACGTTAAAGAACCCCAGGTGGTCAAAAATTTCCGGAGCCCTCCACTACGGCGTCTCTCATAATCATATGGTGGTTTTGGGACGTTAAACCCCACAAATCAATCAATCAATCAATGATTGAGTCTCATTCGATTGATTAATTTGTGGGGTTTAACGTCCCAAAACCACCATATGATTATGACAGACGCCGTAGTGGAGGGCTCCGGAAATTTCGACCACCTAGGGGTTCTTTAACGTGCACCCAAATATGAGCACACGGGCCTACAACATTTCCGCCTCAATCGGAAATGCAGCCGCCGCAGCCAAGATTCGATCCCACGACCTCCGGGTCAACAGCCGCGTACCTTAGTCACTATATCACCGCGGCGGGGCTTCAGTCTCATTCGGTCCAGAAATTAAAAAAAAAGTGTTCTTTAAGCTTATCTGAAAGGGAAAATAAAATATTGGTGGGCGCAATCTTCAGCAAACTGGAGCCGATTTGCCTTGTTCTCAGCTCACATGAGCTCCTTCCTGACAGCCGTTCGGCTTCCAAGTCCTGCTTCGTAGAGACGGCACTTCACAGTTGTAGCCGAAATGCGGTTGAGTCTGAGGTCAGCCTGTACTTCTTGGACTTAAGTATTTGGCTGTTCCGCTACGGCTGCAATAATTTGCAGGTCTTCGTTCTTTGTAGTCACATGACGACGGGGTTGTCGAGGGGTGTCTTCAACGCGCCTTTAATACCTGTAGAGCTAGGCCCACTGTAAGGGGGAACACGTGAGCGCGTGGCCAGCGTAGAGTTACTGCATGTGCTACCTTTAGGTAGCATATACAGTAATTTTAAGACAGTGCTCTGCGCAGCGCCAGGCATGTCAAGCGGCGAAAAGCAACCACATGCGCAGAAAATGGAAGAGGTGGTGCATGGCGACCGTCATCTGCTTGCCACGGAGTAAGGAAAGGTATGGGAGAGGCCCTGACGTCACTCGTTGTGAAGCCGCGATGAAGCCGGAAGTCTGTCATATTGACTGGGCAAATTCTCCTCTCTTGTTTACATCCAAATGCAAAGCAGAAAACACTACTCTCTCTCCGGCTCGGAAAGCACGTGAGCTGCGCAGGCGCGTGTCGTGACGATCCGAAACTAACGGAACGGGGCTCAACACTCTGGGCCAGCGTGACATCTTCGGCGAAATCATTTCGTCCCAGTATTAACAGCGAGTAACAGCTCACCGACAACGAAGCAAGTACAAGAGAACGCGCGCTAGATGCACTGACAACGGTGAGTGTTTTCATGTCATTAATTCAGCAACTTTACAGACAACACGATCGTTCGTGCGCCTTCTACGGTTGCATTCCGCCACGCGGCCGACGCAGCGTCCGGCCACAGTGTCCGTGTTCCGCGTGAAACTCACCGGCGTCAGCATTCTGCGACCGTGGTGACTTTGAGCACGGTGCTAGTAACACTTGAACGCCCCGCCGCGGCGGTCTAGTGGCTAAGGTACTCGGCTGCTGACCCGCAGGTCGCGGGTTCGATTCCTGGCTGCGGCGGCTGCATTTCCGATGGAGGCGGAAATGTTGTAGACCCGTGTACTCAGATTTGGGTGCACGTTAAAGAACCCCAGGTGGTCAAAATTTCCGGAGCCCTCCACTACGGCGTCTCTCATAATCAAATGGTGGTTTTGGGACGTTAAACCCCACAAATCATCAACACTTGAACGCGGTTGCCGTTACGTTGAGATTACATGCAATGCTGGTGGAGAGTGTACGAAGCGGAAGAGAACAGGTGTTTTAATACGCACATGCAAGTTGTTCCTGTACACAGACAACACGAAACTACGTATGTGCACATGGTCCTCAATGCGTCTTGCTGGGCTCAATAGCGTCGTTTGTTGTCACAAGCAGGAGCACTGCCCAACCGTCACTGACCTGCAAGGCGTTCGCCGTTGTTCTGCTTCGTCATGGTGCCCAAGGCAATTTCGCTGAGCACTAATTGCTTTATCCGCGTCATCCACCACACGACATATGGATGTGCACTCGTTCTACGCACTATTGAAACGCCGTGAGGGTTTGTGCTCATCATTTTTTATTTCTCGATCCTGAAAAGGTGGAATAAATATTCTGATTTTTCTTTTCCACGATGGGTGGGAGATACTAATGTGTCACTGAAAACTTTCGCATCTCTTGACATGCGGATGAACGGCAATGTCATAGCGACGCCGGCGCGCACAAGCAAAGTGAAGGGGTGATTCGCAAGCAGACGACGCTAGCCATGCACCGCCCCTTGGATGTTCTGCGCATGTGGTTGCTTTTCGCCGCTTGACATGCCTGGTGCTGCGCGGAGCGTGAGCTACGCACTCGCGTGTGCACCCTAACAGTGGGTGAGCTGTACGCTTGAATCATTTGGTTGACCGTTACAAGAGGACGGTTTGTCATCGCATATATGGCACGTTCAGATTATTCTCTCGGGCATAAATCTACGATGCGTCGTCTTCCGGCACTGTCGGCATAGTCTTTAAATCGGGACACAAAAGTGGACTGAAGTACACTACCGAGTATAAGCAGCCATTTTATCACACGACGATAGGAAGTTTCGAAAGTTCGATGGCGCTATGAATTGAAGGGTCACAATAAATGACCGCAATGGACCTGGCAATCACCGCGGATCGATGCAATGAGCCTACTTTAGCTGGAGAAACCGAAACCGACGCACCGAACAGTGGCCTACCAGTCTTTTCGACAAAGCCTTCAGTGACGACACTGTTTTCCTCGCCGTTATCAACCATCAATTTAGACACTTCGCTTCGTGGCCATTTATTGAGACTCGCTTATTCTTCTCCAATGCGAGCGAAACTGTCGTCACTGAGGGCGTTGTTGATTGATTGATATGTGGGGTTTGCCGTCCCATAACCACCATATGTGAGGCGCCATAGTGAAGTGCTGCGGAAATTTCGACCACCTGGGGTTGTTTAACGTGCACCCGAATCTGAGCAGACGGGCCTACAACTTCTCCGCCTCCATTGGAAATGCAGCCACCGCAGCCGGGATGCGATCACGCAACCTGCGGGTCAGCAGTCGAGTACCTTAGCCACTAGACCACGGCGGTGGGGCATGAAGACGTTGTCGAAGTGAATGGTAGATGCGCTGTTCGGTGCGTCGGTTTCAGTTTCTCGAGCTAAATTAGGCTCATTGCATTGCTCTATGGTGATTGATTACCACTGGCCGCTTTTTCGAAATTTCAAAGTGGCTATGGATTATTCGTAGGAATGGCTTGAATTCGCCCATTTCACTCGACCGGCTATCACCACTGATTAAAAAATTGATTTGGTTAATTTCTATATTTACTGCCGCATTTATTGTTTCCACGCATCTGAAGATGCCTTCTCCCACAGGAAGGCAACACCGCAAGTAGCACGCAGATACCTTCTTTTTGTCATTTTTATTGAATAATAGACACATTTATTGAGACACCCTGTATATAGTTGCAGTCGCCTGCTATTTTACTTACAACAGTGATTACCAAGCGGCGGATCATTAAGTTGCGTGTTTCCAGCCTTCTGGTTACAGAAACAGTCCTTACAGTTTTAGTATTTTTGCTTCAGGCTGCAATGTAATTGTACTTTTTACGTTGGTTTCACGTTGAAAACGGGAGAAAAATGTGAAAACATGTGTCAACATGACTGTTAAGCGTGTGGCTGGCTCACCCATGCGACGGAAGTTTACGAAACAGTGGACAGTACGATCGTATAGTCTTATCTGCTCAAATGCTCTCCGCGGGTTCGAATGCGGGCCTGCATGCGTGTCTACGTCCTTTTACGCGATGCCATCAAGGGAAGCCCAAACCGTCCTGGCGAACGAGTCAAGTGCCAGCGGCCTGCATCATCGTGGTAATCACGTAGGTGAATCATGTCTACTTGCGGAAAGCTAACACTGTAGCGTGAATGTTTTAGCAAGGTACCGATGGGAACACAGAGAAAAAGAAACGCACAAGACAAGTTCTACCTCGCATTCGATCTTACGTTGGTCAGATAGGCTGGTGCATCACATAAGCATCGCAGTCTGCTCCCAACTGGCGTAGCAGGTGTGCATTTGCATTTGCATTGCAATGGGTGCAGACGTCTACCGGATTTCACTGTTTCAAATGCGAGAAACGGGCGTAGTATGGACCTCATAAGAATGAACGTGTGGGATATTCCAGATATGGGACTGACAATATGTTCTCATGTGTTCTCTTGCTTCCTATGGCCTTTCTATCCCCAGTGCGGGGTAGTAAACCAGAAGTTTGTTTCATGCTTAACCTCCCTGCCTTTCACCTAAACATTATATTTCTCTCTCGCGAAATGGCCTCATCGGTTATTTATTGAGGGCTACCCTGCTATCATCATTTAAAAAAAAATGTTGTTTGTCAAATTATGTCCGGTCGACAGTGGATTTGGGGCAGAATAGTAAATAGTCTGAAACGCTGAGGGACTGCAATATTTTCATGCAGTTGAGGAGTTACAAGGTGCATCTCAACACAAAATGTCGACATTAAAAAGAAGCTTCCCCATTCCTTAAGCATACTAATAGGCTTTCTCCTGCTGCACAAATAAAAAACAGGGTCTTTTCGAGCAGTATCACCAAGAATGTGTTTTCAAGCCTTCCTGACCCTAATGGTGCTTACCTTTGTTAGTCCCGGAATGGATGTGTGCTTCGATTAAGTTTGTCAATACGCTCCACGGCAAAGTATTGTACATATCGTAACGGTTTACTCTTGATCAAAAGGCGACGCACTATTTTCGGTTTGTTTTCGTCAAAAGAAACTCAGTTACACATTGTTAGAGCATAGGTCTAGTTTATTAGCAGACGTTTCTTTGCCCTTGTCGCCGGAGTTCAGAATATCATGCAGGGGCAGCTTCAGGAAAGCTTGAAGTATTGGTGAAAACAGGTTTCACAATTTTTCGAAGGCACGCAAATTTGTTTTCTGCTCAGACTTACACTTTAGTCACATCTACACTTCAATATGTATTACTCCAATAGAAACTCGCTATCACTGTTTCGTCGCTCTTTGGTCACACGTTGCTGGAAACAAAAACCATCATCGTCATCATCCATTGTTCGGTGGTCCATTCACTACCAACGATGTTCATAAAGGTGAGCGAGGCACTGAATTGACAAGAACAGGACAGAGAGAACACACGCAAACGCTAAAGTTAAACAATGATTTCTTGGAAGCAGAATCACAGGACATACACATGAAAAGGTGGACACTAAAGCATGCCCAAATGTGGTGGCATGCTATTCGTGCATTGCTGCACGTGGAAGTTAACCTGTGTTTGACAAGTGATCTGTTACTCGCATGCACAAAGATTAAACTACGTGGTTCATTGTAGAATGAACCACGTATTTTAATACACCAGCTAAGCCAGGATTGTGTCAACAACCCTGCGATCTTCGTCCAGGAAAGAATCATCATTTCTTCAAGCCAGCACATTTGTGGAACCTTGAGTGTTCATCTTTTCATATGTATTTTCTGTGATCCGGCTTCAAATAAATCATTGTTGAAAGTTAGCTTTTGTGTGTGTTCTCTCTGTCCCGTCCTCGTCAATTCAGTGCCCCGCTTACCTTTATGAACATGCTGCAGCAACAAGGCAAGAAGCCACCCTTACTACCAGCGAGTATATGCTTGGGCATCTTCCTGAATCGTGGATGCACAACGTCTTGCAGAAGTGCCATTCGAGTGCACTAATGTGGCTTTTGTAGTTGCTCGCTACAGTACTTGAAGTTATGCCCACTGAATATAGCACTAGACAAATGCAATGCTAATAGCGTTTTTTTGTTTTGTTAAATGAATTACGTATAGATGACGTCGCGCAGTTTAGTTGCCATAAAATAAATGCTAGTAACACCAGATTAATTTTCTGTAGCTGAGCCTCGCCACGGTGGTCTAGTGGCTAAGGTACTCGGCTGCTGACCCGCAGGTCGCGGGATCAAATCCCGGCTTTGGCGGCTGCATTTCCGATGGAGGCGGAAATGTAGGCTCGTGTACTCTGATTTGGGTGCACGTTAAAAAACCCCAGGTGGTCAAAATTTCCGGAGTCCTCCACTACGGCGTCTCTCATAATCAAATGGTGGTTTTGGGACGTTAAACCCCACAAATCAATTTTCTGTAGCTGAAGATGCATAAGAGTGCCAATTGGCGTTATATCTGAAATAATTAGTAAAGAAGATGTGCATCTTTTTTTCTTGCAGCCATGCTCGAAATACGGATGGCGTACTTCCAGATGTTTCAAAAGTATGGATTCTTTAGATTTTATATAGGACCTCATCCTACAGTTGCTGTTTTCAAGGCTGAGTACATTGAGGTATGTGTTTTTTTTATTGCTTGCGTACACATTTTTATTGTTTGTGAAGTTGGGTTTTTTGCTGTCGGCTAGCTCAGTGCTCTTTTCATAATGAAGGTGGTCGTTACGGTACCGAAGGCGAAATGAAACCGACGAGAGTAGGTATAAAAAGCACGATAGGTACATTGTATACGCTCAATGTGTGCACAGTGCTCGCGGTAGTGGGAAGGAGTGTACGTTTCGGCAGTTTATGTATTATCAAAATGATAAATTTTTGAAAATTCTTTAGAAACTAAAAGTTTATTCAATCTCGAATTCATAAATTACAACGCAATTCTGACTGGCACCATCTACGATAATTTTCGAAGTTAAGCTTAATTTACGCAACGGGGGATGTAAAAGACATCTTGCTATGACCAACCAAACTATTAAGGCTTGTTGGTGATGGCTGCTGCGATACAAAGCACGGAGTAGTGGGATAAAATACTGACCGTGGTGGCTGCATACCGACGGGTATTTCGGAACTGCGGCAACGATTTTTTTGTGTATGTGCATAAGTATCGGCAGCATCGAAGTTTTCACTTAGATACAATCTACGTTAGTTTTTTTATACCCTATATCATACGTCAGGGAAGACGCGCATCATTATCTGTGTCGCCAGCACATACATAATGTATCCTGCATTCTGAAACAGAGGTTTCGAGAAATAAATTATAACTGTAAAAGACTAAACTTTAAGCTTTTGCTAAACTCCGCTTTTCAGTGTGATACCACTGCTAGTTATCAGCAAATTTTGTATGCGCCGACTTGCGTATGCTTTTCTCATTCAACTCGACGCGTACGAAACTTGCAAAATGCGAAGTTGCCACAGGTGTTCTTAGGAGTGCACTCAAGAGATCCTGTTTCTATCAAGCGCAAAAAGCTTTCCAGCCCAAATACAGGGGTTATAATGTGCCGCATATCCGATGGAAATTTCGCGTGGCTCGGCAACGAAGCTATCTGAGCGGACTTTTAGGGTAAGCGCTAGAAAACACACAGTACAGAACAGCAAGAAATTTCTGCGACTGCTTACGTCGACGGCGTAAGCCACGCGCTCAATAAAATCGCTAGCAAAGCGGGCGTTAGGCTCGTTTTTTCAGCTCCCCGTAAGCTCAAGCACTTGTGCAGGTACGTCAACGTTAACGAGACAAAGAAACGTATTTTTGTGTCAAACACAAGTATACGTACACGAACAAAGCACACAATACACATAAGTATACGAACACAAAACAAATTACTTCGAATACGTAGACAACGTAGCATACGATAGTCCTTTGTCATGCGGCTGTTCCTATACGGGACTAAATGGGCGCTGCTTCAACGACCATCTTCGACAATATCCAGTACTCAACTAGCAGCACGCCCCGCCGCGGTGGTCTAGTGGCTAAGGTACTCGGCTGCTGACCCGCAGGTCGTGGGTTCAAATCCCGGCTGCGGTGGCTGCATTTCCGACGGAGGCGGCAATGTTGTTGGCCCGTGTGCTCAGATTTGGGTGCACGTTAAAGAACCCCAGGTGGTCGAAATTTCCGGAGCCCTCCACTACGGCGTCTCTCATAATCAGATGGTGGTTTTGGGACGTTAAACCCCACATATCAATCAATCAATCAATGAACTAGCAGCACCATGGCGGCACTTTGTTTTTTTTATGAGCGAAGCTTTTTATGGTTAGGGTTCCTCGTTGCACGCACCCCCTTGGAAGGTGGAGCCGCTCTTTGAAGGGGTGAGTGCCGCCTTCCGATCATCCGCCATTCGGCTCCCCCCGTCTCGTCGCGGCTGGTTGAGTGGGACACGTGCGTGGCGTTCTTTCGGGCAAAATGCTCGCGTGGTGCGTGACACAGTGCACAAACAACACGCGAAATGGCTACAGGATTTTCATATTCCCGAAAGATCCGCAAAAAGTTGTCGCTTGTAAAGATCGAGCACGAAAGGTGGCGACCCACGGACCGTTCGTGTTTGTGCAGCGTAAGCCATGCTATTTCAGCATTTAAAGAGTTATAACCTAAAGCGCTGTAGCAAGGGCCCTTTCAATCGCTATCAAGCCTGATGTGATTGACTCTCTTACGTCAGCTGCAGAAAGGCGCCAATCAATAAAATGAATTTGATCCCGGTCGGGCCTAATTGCGATCGTCAGTGCACCGGGTGCAATACATGTTCAGTTGCATGCTGTGTACATGCTTATTTAACTCGTTCATTTTAGATAGCACAAAATACGTTGTTCTTAATTGCTGGTTGTACCCAAGTTTCAATTGCTCATGCACTCCTACGTTGCGCGCTTGTTGTTACCGGTGCCTTCAACTAATTCCTTTAGGAGCAAAAGCTCATGCGCCATGGGTCGTATGTCGTGTGTATTCGTAGTCGTAGTAACTAGTTGCATTGCAATTCATTTCAATTAAAGCGGTGTTACAGCATATCAGAATGGGGTGGAGCACATTCGGCAAGCACTCTCAAATTATGACAGGTAGATTGCCACTATCCCTCAAGAGGAAGGTATTTAACAGCTGTATCTTGCCGGTACTTAGCTACGGAGCAGAAACCTGGAGACTTACAAAGAGGGTTCAGCTTAAATTGAGGACGACGCAGCGAGCAATGGAAAGAAAAATGGTAGGTGTAACCTTAAGAGACAAGAAGAGAGCAGAGTGGATTAGGGGACAAACGGGGGTTAAAGATATCACAGTTGAAATAAAGAAGAGGAAATGGACATGGGCCGGGCATGTAGCGCGTAGACAGGATAACCGATGGTCATTAAGGGTAACTAACTTGATTCCCAGAGAAGAGAAGCGGGTTAGGGGGAGACAGAAGGTTAGGTGGGCAGATCAGATTAAGAAGTTTGCGGGTATAAATTGGCAGCAGCAAGCACAGGACCGGGTTAACTGGCGGAACATGGGAGAGGCCTTTATCCTGCAGTGGACGTAGTCAGGCTGATGATGATGATGATGATGATGACAGCATATCCATGGACTGAATGATGAGTAGGGCGAAGCGTCCGTATGTCCGTCCATGCTTACGTGCAATCATCCGTGCGTCCGTCTGTTCGTCCATCCCTGCGTTAGTTCCTGCGTCCTTACATCCGTCCGTGCATCCGTCCGTCCATGCGTCCATCTGTGCGTCTGTGCATCCACCCATTTTTCCGTCCCTGCGTTCGTCCGCGCGTTCGTCTGTCCTTGCGTTCATTTCTAACGCCTACGACATGAAATGCGCTTTGAAGCTTGTATACGTCAGCCAGTTATTGCACGTGCCGGCAAACTCTAGTTATAAAAATGTTTACTCACAGTACCTAATTGACATGATTTCCCAAGGGAAAATAGAGGGTCATGGAGATGCTGAAGACAAAATTGATGATGTGTAAAATTTTTTCATTGAAGCGTTGACTTCAATAGAATGCAGCATCTTGCACTGTATAGGTGGCTGTCTTGTGTAAGGAATCCTGAAGAAAATGGATTGTGGGCAGTGCAGGGCTGCAATGAAGGGCTCGGCGAGCCATGAACATGCATATTTAACTGCACTCAAGTAATATGTTCAGGATGGCCAGATCTTGTGTTATCCGAGCGGTGAGGTTATGAGCTCGCTCATATTTTGGGAAGAGAATTTGAATTGCATCACATCCTGAGCAGACAAGCTGTTTACTCTGATGTCTCCTGCCAAGGCTGTAACTGAACATATAATCAAAAGGGTGAAGTGCAGAGCGCAGGCACGTCAGCAATACAAGGGTTCACTCGAAAATATTTTGATATCAATTTATGCACGAGTAAAGCTGCGCATTCACCTACGCCAGCTCGAAACAACGAGAACCAGTGAAAGTGGCAGCAAGACATGCACTGCGGTTTATTTGCACTGAGTTATAACGCCTGTTTTTGAAGTGTACTAAAGTTATCATCCAAATAAAGCTGTGGCATGCGATATTGCTGTGCAATAAATGCAATGTGCTTGCTCATTGTTGTAAAGCCGTGTGATCGCTTCATTTTAAGGTTGTCAATGAACGCTTTAAAAATTGCTACTTCACCATATATTCCTACAGAAAACACGCTAAACCTGGTTTGACAGTCAATGCGTGCGTGCGAGCCGTGATTTAATGCCATAAAAGCCACATGTAGATCACCAAGCAGTATTATATGTTTTCAACAATTTTTTTGTCAATCTTCTGTTTGCAGTAATGTATAGGAGATGAAAACAACGAACAATATACTGTGCGTTGCAGGGTGTGGTCTTTAAATGGCGTAGCTATTGAATAATTCAAAAACAATATATAAATATATGGTACGCAATCGCAGCTTTAGGGGCGAAGCTTTTAAAGCCCTGGGCTTATCCATGCATGTTTGTGACTGGTTGATAACCACCTAGTTGTATGACTCACTCCGCATGTGGCGCTATCGTGAGTGACAGACAGACGGGTGGGCAGACAGGCAGATTCACGGACGGACGGATGGATGGCTTAACCCCACTCATCATGAATGATCATGTGTGGAACGAAGCATTCGTCCGTCTGTGCTATGCTGTGCTCCGTGGATATGCTGGACGGACGGACGTATGAATGGACGGACGGACGCATGAACAGACGCACAGACAGAAGCACAGACGGAAGTATGGATAAACGCTTCGCCCCACACATCATCATTCGCTCCGTAGATATGCTGTGATTTTCTCTTTTCTCTCGACAGCAAGTATTTTTTCTTTCTTTCCAGCCAGCTGACAAATGGCAAACTGTTTTTCAGTTTGTGGAATGCACACAACACACATACACATTGAAAGGTCATGTGACTTAGGTGCTTAGCGACTAGTCCAAAAAAAACTCTAATTGAAGGTGTTGACGCGGCTTGCATTGACGTTATTTTATATGCTGCGAGAAACTCAAGCCGCTATTGTCACTTTAAAGATGAAGACTAGAGACCAGATATCTAAGACTATCATACTCCCGAGAGACGATCGTGCGCCGTACGCCACGGGGTGATTAATAGTAAAATAGAAGCACCGTTTGTGGCGTGCGTGCATTCACAGGCTCGGTGACGGTGAATGGACAAGGCAAGCAAGCACGAGCGGATTGACGGACACTTCGCCACACTCATAATCATCATTCATTCCATGGATATGTTGGAATTTTTCAATTCTCCGCGTGAGGACGCGCGCCTCACTTCAATGAATGTAAATGTCGTCTTAAGCCTGGTATCAAAATTGTAAACACGTGTCAATGAACTCTCACTCGCACTCATGGAAAAAGAGATAATGTTTTTGTCAAGTTAAGTTGTCGACTCGTGGTGTATGTGCATTTCGTCACTGTGAGCATATGACAGTTCGTTTTTTGTTTCTTTTTGCTTCTATTTAGTTCCAATTTTTGGTGCATACTTTCCGTCGCAATAAGCTAACGTCCAGTTATTCTTCAGCGCTTGTGTTGTCGTTTTCTTCGCTTCAGTCACGTTTTAGCACTGTTCACTGCAGTATGAGGCACTTGATATTGTTGTCTTGCCTTGAACAATAATGACTCATTTCTGCCTGATTATACTTTACGGGAGGCTGATTTCGGTTTTGGTTGGTTGCTGTAATAATATTAGCCATATTTTCTTGTCGCGAGCTTCGAAGCTGCCGCATGATTTATGGGGACTGTGCCCATTACACTTCCTTTTTAAAACTTTCGCCACGTTTCTTTAGCATACGTGGGCTCAGTTACTCGTGGTGTGACTGTACTTAAAAAGTGTTCGTCCACCACTGTGGAGCAGTGGTTGATAGGCTTGACTGCGGACACGACGTTCGCGACTGCGACGGCGGCCGCCTGCTTCGGTGCCAGGTGAAATAGTAGAATTCCGAGTACAAATGTGATGTCTTTGCCAGATACAGGACCACAGAGGGGCAAAATTTCCGCAGCCGTCCACTACAGCGTCCCTCATAATATTATCGTGATGTTGGGGCGTAAAACTGCAGATATTATTATTATTATTATTATTATTATTATTATTATTATTATTATTATTATTATTATTATTATTATTATTATTATTATTGATGTCGTTGTTGTTGTTGTTGTTGTTGTTGTCCTCGTCGTTGTCATCGTTTTTACACTGAAACAGGCAAGCAGGCGAAAGGTTGTTGTATTGCATTGTAACGCCTCTTAAAGATCAGTGCTCATACGAGGCTTTACTTGACGCTGTAGTCGATCCTGCAATTTTTCTACACGGAATCTGAAAGCTATTTTGCAACGATAATGTTAAAGACGGGCCTTGCTCCTATATCGCTGTGGCTTAGTCACCATTTATTTGGTTTAATGATCATTAATAATTTATTTTCAACATAAGTTACCTAGCCCGATAAGTATTGTAATTATCGAGGCGCGGTGAGGAAATTGCAGGTACTTCCAGCTGCGCCACTTCGAGCCAAACAGCGCGTGCGAACTCAATCATTTCTACCTGAAGATAAGAGCCCGCACAAGAACTTGAAAAAAATAGTGAGTTCCCCGCATTCGAATGTAGCACTCTGTAAAAAGCTCCTGTTCAGAACGGCAGCAGTATTTAAAGGGGAAAAATACGGCAGATCCCGACCATGAGCATTATTGTTAAGCGAAGCAAATGGAGGGAAGTTGACTATGGCATACTTTTTAGTCATTCTTGGAATACTTCAATATAAATATTTAGGTGTGTCTGCCTGTCTGACGTTCTGTCATATGATTGAGCTACCCGGCCAATGTTTAACCACTTGCTGAATTCCCAGCCATCTTAAACTGGTGGCTGCGTTCATACTTGTGAACATTGCCGATAAAAAGCAAATATTACGCCTATAGGAGGTGCAACATCAATACGTAAGTACTAGGTGGAGTGTTCCTTTAATAGACAATAGATAGATGTGTAATTTTAAAGACCATAGCGTTTCTTCGGATGTGCTGAAAATGTGACGGTATGCACGAATAAGCTCTCTGCTAGTCATATGGTGATGTGAACTTGCAGTGGTCCTGGGTTGTACACAAGCTGATGTTTCCCGACGCCACTGTCAGATTGCATCCATATCCCACGAAGCGCCATATCTTACGCAGATAAGACCATATTTCGTGTAGCACGGTCGGCAGAAGATATTATCTTTCGACGGCATTTGCACCGAAACACACAGATAGGCGACAAATATTTAGATGATGAGCAGCTCTTTGACTCACAATTGTAACGCCGTACGTGCGTGTGCCTGTACGAACGTGCCGCAACGCGTACCCCTCGCAGCAGGTTTTGAAGCGGTGCACAGTGGGTCACGCCGCAGCTGCGCGTTGACGTCACTCCCTCGCCTGCCGCGAGCTCCACGCAGAGCCCGCTGCGGCAGCCTCGTTCGTTCGCCCGCAATACCTCCCACTGCCACCACTCGGTCCGCTACCGTGACCGCCTATCGCTACACCGACGAGTCGTTGGTTCATGTGCAACGAAGCTGTTGCGTCCTTAACATATGCATTGAAGCATGTCTATACGTGTCACCTACAAGACCTACGCCAGACATCGCTTCAAACGAATCTTCCACCGCTCACTGCAGCACCCGCGTTAGCGCCGTTCAACCCTTGAAGCCGCACGTGCGTAACACTGCTGCTCCGAATCCCATCAGGGTTTCCTTTGGGGAGATGGGTTGTTTTTTTTTGGTATTGAGCGAAACGTTGCGAAATGATATATATATATATATATATATATATATATATATATATATATATATATATATATATTGAACAGTTGTATATGGTATATAAAACAAGTTGTTCAGAGTTCCTTGACGATGCCAACACTGACATGGATATTATATTATTACAGAAGAGATAACCTCACATGTAGGGTTCTGCTTGGGAGGATGGTAGTCAGGAGGATAAATCATGCCCTAGCTACTGCAACATAGACCAACTTGAGTGGATGGCGCTTAACTACAAATTGGCTTAACCCAACGGGATGCCCTTCTCATACAGAAGTACATATGCAATGTATCTAAAATTAGATAGCCAACACTGCCACCTTTGCGAGGTTTCACCAACATTACGCCTGCATAGGATCTTTATCTAAAGCAGTTTCGAGACTTGGTATGGCTCTATGGTAAGATACTGACTGCCACTAAAAATGCTTGGGTTCAACTATTGCTGGGCCATCATATTTATTCTTTGTATTCGTCAGGTCAACGCTGCTATTGTTGGTTTTTCTTAACGCTTTGACATGTAAATTACCAATGTCGGTCGTCGCCATTCCTGGTGCGTGGAGGAAAGTGTTTACCTCGTACGTGACAAAGTTTTCACGTTGTTCATGTCCTTCATCCACCAGGCATGTTCGTTAAACCATTTTATCCTCCCATTCATATTTTGGTCGGAGGTAGATAGATAGATAGATAGATAGATAGATAGATAGATAGATAGATAGATAGATAGATAGATAGATAGATAGATAGATAGATAGATAGATAGATAGGCTCAAGTGCCTGCAGTTCGCTAAAGAATGCATCGCATTAAAAATCAATGAGTTAGCGCGTTATCTGTAATGCCCTGGCCGAAGCAACGCACTATTGTGAAATGAGCTAGCGTTGATGGCTGTTGTGAAGGTGTTAAAGAAAAGCGTGGATTCTTCAATCTTTTATTCCAGTAAACCTATTGTCGCAAAAGCCAATTAACAATGTCAGTGGCGGCATTTCACCAGTGTTACCAAGGGACGAGCCGGCGATGTCAATAATAAATAACAATTGTTGTTTAATGTCTCAAAACCATCATATGAATATGAAAGACACGGCAGTGGAGGGCTACGATTTCGACATCCTGTGGTTCTTTGACGTGCACCTAAATCAAGTACATGAGCCTCAAATATTTTCACCTCCATCGAAAATGCTTCAAAGGTGAGAGGTGAAATTGCATCTGTCGCGGCCAGGATTCGATCCCGCGACATGTGAGTCATTAGTAAGCACTATAACCACTGCAGCCAGTTTTTCGAGTATCAAACAAAGGGAGAGAAATGGAGGTGAAATAGTCACACACACTACTAAGGGCCATCTAAATGGCTGAGTAGTAGCGACGCTCGGCTGCTGATCCCAAAGACGCGAATTATACGGAAGTGGAATGTTAGAGCCCTTGTACTGCGTGATGCCAGCGCACGTTAGATAACCGCAGGTTGTGGAAATTATTCAGGGTCCTCCACTACGGCGTCTCTTATAGACGGAGTCACTTCGGGAGGACGTTATGCCTTATCAAACCAACACTTGCTGTTGTTCGATTTTAATTTCACGGGGTCATGACGTGAACGGAGGGAGCAGACTCCCCATGGAAGAAGAAACTGTTCATTCGGGCCGAACTTGTGGCCACGCAAAAGATAAGTAAGATACTGTCACTGATAGCGGCGAACAAAGTGTCGGCCATCGATCAACTGACAAGCGGCGAAGTGTATCGGCATTTATACGCTTGCCATCGAACATTCTAGCGTTATCGCTTGCGGCGACGTAGGTTCCAAAATAATCTGAAAGGTTCACGAGCCCAGCCACGGTGGTCTAGTGGCTAAGGTACTCGGCTGCTGACCCACAGGTCGCGGGTTCAAATCCCGGTGGTGGCGGCTGCATTTCTGATGGAGGCGGAAATGTTGTAGGCCCGTGTGCTCAGATTTAGGTGCACGTTAAAGAACCCCAGGTGGTCGAAATTTCCGGAGCCCTCCACTACGGTGTCTCTCATAATCGTATAGTGGTTTCGGGACGTTAAACCCCACATATCAATCAATCAAAGGTTCACGAAGTGGGCGCAACCTTAACAAAACGAGCTACTGCAGCCTCGAAGCTTCTCTAACACCGCAGGCGCGGTTTGCGCTGAGCATAGTGTAACGGGGCGATAACAAAACTTGAGGAAAGGAACGTGGCATTGCCCGCCTATGAAAAAGGCATCGTCCCGATACTTTAACAGAAGATGAAAGTACAAAAACTAATGCAAGAAAGAACAAGCAATAAATTACAATACAACAACAACAAAATACACTGTTTCAGTTCGTTAACGCGCATGAAATGGCGTGAGGCGCGCGACATGGACGACTTCAGGTCACGATTGGCGTCGTTCAGAGTTCGTGATGCCGTCGGGGACAAACTCGTAATCGAGTAGGCCAAGACATCGAATTACCCTGTATGCTCCAAAATACCGTCGCAGCAGTTTTTCACTGAGTCCACGTCGGCGTATCGGCGTCCATACACAAAGACGTTTACCGGGCTGTTATTCTACGAAGCGTCATCGAAGATTGTAACTGCGGCAATTCATCGTCTTTTAGTTCTTGATACGGAAGTGGGCGAGTTGTTGAGCTTCTTCGGTGCGCTGAAGGTACTCGTTCATTGCGAGGTTTTCTTCGTCGTTGACGTTGTGTAACACTGCGTCGATCGTCGTTGCCGCAATCCTTCTCTAGACCAACTTGTACGGCGTCATCTGCATCGTTTCTTGTATCGCGGTGTTGTATGCGAATGTCACGTACGGAAGGATGGCATCTGACGTTTTGTGTTCGATGTTGACGTACATGGCCAGCATGTTGGCGATAGTCTTGTTTAGGCGCTCGGCGAGGCCATTGGTCTGTGGGAGTTACACTGTCGCACGGCGGTGGCTTGTCTGGCTGTATGCCAAAATCGCTTGGGTTAGCTCAGCCGTAAATGCCTTACCTCTGTCGGTGATAAAGACCTCCGGAGTGCCGTCACGCAGGACGATGTTTTCGGGGAAGAACTTGGCTACCTCAGATGCACTACTCTTGGGCAGGGCTTTTGCCTCGGCGTAGCAGGTAAGGTAGTCGGTAGCTACGACGATCCATTCGTTTCCAGAATTCGACGTCGGAAACTGCCCCGGTAGGTATATGCCGATTGCTTGGAACGCTCGGCGAGGTGGTTCGATCGGCTGAAAAAAACCTGCTGGTCTTTTCAGCGGTGTCTAGCGTCGCTGACAGTCTCGACTAGTCCTCACATAACGAGCGACGTCGGTAGTAAGGCGTGGCCAGTAGTACCTGTCTTGTATTCCCGCAAGCGTGCGTGAAATACCAAGGTGTCCTGCCGTCGGATCGTCGTGTAGGGCCTCAAGCACTTCTGGTCTCAGTGCTGAAAAAACTACGTGTAGGTGGTTGACTCTAAAGGGCGAGAAGTTCTTCTTTAAGAGAGAACTCCATTTCGCAGGAAGAACAACTCCAGTCCTTTCTTGCAAACATTCGGAACAGTCGTGCTGTTACCCTCGAGGTATTCCACAAAGCTTTTGAGTTCCGGGTCAGCTCGCTGTTACTCGGCGAAGTCATAGGCACATATTGTTCCTAGCTGTCCTCCTCGAGGCCGTCGGGTGGCTGTGGTTCGACGGGGGCACGAGACAAGCAGTCGGCATCGGAGTGTTTTCTTCCAGACTCGTAAACAACGGTCAAGTCGAATTCTTGAAGTCTTAGGCTCCACCATCCGAGCGACCCGAAGGATCTTTCAAGTTAGCTAGCCAACACAAGGCGTGGTGGTCGCTCACAACTTTGAAAGGCCTACTGAGAGGTAGGGGCGAAACTTTTACGCTGCCCAGATGATGACAAGGCACTCCTTTTCTGTTGTAGAATAGTTGGCTTCGGCCTTGGATAGCGACCAGCTAGCATAGCTGATAACGCTTTCCACGCCATCAGTCCTCTGCACAAGGACGGTGCCGAGTCTTACACTGCTAGCGTCGGTGTGCACTTCCGTTTCGGCGTGTTCGTCGAAATGCGCAGGTATCGGTGGTGTTGGAGGTGTCGTTAAGTGCCTGAAATGGTTCTTCTTGTGCAGCTTCCCACCAGAATTCGACGTTGCTTTTCATGAGGCGAGTTAGCAGCTCAGTGATCTGTGAAAAACGTTTGACGAAACGCCAGTAATATGCGCATAATCTGAGGAATCGGCGTAGAGCCTTCTTGTCTGTTGGCTACAATAAATCAACAATGGCGGCTGTTTTCCGCGGGTTCGGGTGGACTCCAGAGTTACTAATCACGTGTCCCAGAAACAACAGCTCTTCGTACGCAAAGCGGCACTTTTCTGGCTTCAATGCTAGTCCAGAGGTGTCGATAGCTTTAAGTACCGCTTCAAGGCACCGGAGACGCTCGTAGAAACTCCAGGAAAACATGACGACGTCATCCAAGTATACAAGGCAAGTCTGCCATTTCAATCCAGCCAGCATGGTGTCCATAACGCGCTCGAACGTCGCAGGCGCTGAGCAAAGGCAAAATCACATGACCTTAAACTCGGAGAGGTCGTCTGGTGTGATAAAGACCGTCTTATCTCCATCTCTCTTGTCAATAATAATTTGCCAATAGCCCGTTTTGAGGTCCATCGAAAAAAAAAGTATTTCGCGCTGTGAAGTCGGGCCAAGGCGTCATATATACGTGGAAGAGGCTACATGTCCTTGTTTGTGGTTTTGTTCAAGCGGCGGTAATCGACGCCAAAACGCAGGGTCCCATCCTTCCTCTTTACTAATACCACAGGTGACGCCCATGGACTCTTGGACGGCTGAATGATGTTGTCGCGTTGAATTTTGTCGACTTGTTTTTTCACGGCATATCGTTCGCCCGTAGAGACTCTTTACGGGCTTTGTCGAAATGGTCGGGCACGTTTTTCTGTTATGATGCGATATTTCGCGACTGGGGTTTGTCGAAGTCTCGATGATGACCAGAAGCAGTTTTTTAATCGCAAAAACAGGGACTTGAGCTGGTCTTGCTTGCATTTAAAGACTCGGGCTGACGTCCAAATTTGGTTCGGAATCTCTATTCTTTGAAGCAGTGTCGGCAGCATTCATTGCTGGCCTCCGCAAATTCATCGATGTAGGTGACTGTTGCACCATAGTTGAGGTGCCTGTATTCCTGACTGAAATTTTCAGCACCACCTCTGCTGACAAACATCGACGGGGCAGCGTCCTGGCGTGGACGAGGAGGAAGGGCGTGATGGCGGGCTGCAGCAGCGTAGCTCATTACTTGCAGCTGCGGTTCTGGAGGCTGAGAAATGCCGAGCGATTGCTGGATCTATTGGCGTGCGATGTCCACGATAGAGTCCACGCGAGGCTGCGCTGAAAGAACCAATTTTCGCAGCTCTACTTGCACGATCGCTCGGATCGTCTCACGCAAGTCAGTAGTTCCTAGCGCATGGATGTCGGCGTAGCTTGTAGAGGAGAAGCTACGGTTCTATTGCCGCGTCCACATCTCTAGCGTCTTCTCTATCGTAGATGCTTCCAAAATTAATTCGGTGACCGTCTTTGGGGGGTTCCTGATCAGCCCAGCGAAGACTTCTTGCTTGACTGCTCTCACGAGCCTCCTCGCACAACTCAGGGTCAGCGTGGCAGAAGAGGGGGTTTATTTCTTCTGTGAAAATGGTGGCGTTTTCCTTGGGCAGCTGCATACAGGTCTCCAGCAAAGCAGTGGTCTTCTCTTTGCGAGTGACGCTCGTGAATGTTTGCAGGAAGGCGCCGCAGAAAAGACCAGAGAAGATCCCACGTTTGAAGCGAAGACTCCCTTTTCTGAAACCACGTCCTTGCCGCGTCTTCGAGATAAATGTAGACGCAATGGAGCTTCTCTTCCGCGTTCCAGTGGTTGAGGGTGGCCACTCAGTCGTAGGTCGCTAGCCAAGTCTCCGCTACTTCAAACGATGACCCATGAAAAATCGGTGGTTCCCTTGGCTGCTGCATCACGACAGCAGGCTGTGGCGCAGCAGTCGTCATCGTTGCCGCAGTCGAAATCATGGCCTTGGTCTTCCGAGCCTTGTCTTGTAGAGGCCCGTACTCCGGAGGTAAACCCTGCTTCCTGCGGCTTGTTCGGTGCTCGTGGCTGGCATCAGTGTCCTCTTCGCGACGTGGGCTGGGTTCGCGGCATAACGAGGGCATCCGGTACATGCATGAACGAAGCAGCACCTCCGTCAGTTGTCACGGGGTCATTACGTGAACGAAGAAAGCAGACTCCAGGCCGAAGAAGAAACTGTTTAATCGGGCCGAACTTATGACCACGCAAAACGAAAGTAAGACACTGATAGCGGTGAACAGAGTGTCGGCCGTCGATCAATTCACACGCGGCGAAGCGTGTCGGCATTTATACACTTCCCATCGAACATTCTAGCGTTAGGTTCCAGAATAATCTGAAAGGTTCACGAAGTAAGCGTAACCTTAACAAAACGATCTACTACAGCCATAGAGAAACATACTTAAAGAGCGGACACTCTTGTAGGGCCCTGCGGCCCAGCTACTGCGCTGCTTTCAGCGCCACGAGTGGTTGGTCAGACCCGATAGTGTCGTCAGCACAAATAAAATCATGAAACCTATTTTTCTTTCCAATGCTAGGACTTGAACCCGTACCCTCATGCTCCGAAAGCGTGTGCCTTTACCACTAGGCTACACAGCATGTTTACATAAGGGAAATGCATGTACAGTACATCTAAACCACTTGAATGTGCCTATTTGTGCAAAACAAATGCAGAACGACTACACTTTTTAGTTATATTTCACTGTTTTTGTTGTAAGGAAATAAATGTTCTCAGCGAGACATGATGTAAAGCGGATATGGAAAAGTGCACAAATTACTAAAATTACTTCTTTGCAAAAAATTGATGCCAAACTTTGGTATTCACTGTCCTCCTGAGAAAGCTATTACATGTCTTAACAAAGAAGTAAGAACCAGCATGGGTACGCCATCTAGTGATTGGTCAGACCCTTTCTTTCTTGGCTGCGATAAGGCTTAGTGGCGACTCTCTATATATTGTATATTTCTTTATGCTACAGCCTCGAAGCTTCTCTAACACCGTAGGTGCGGTTTGTGCTGAACATAGTGTAACGGGGCGATTACAAAACTTGAGGAATGGAATGGGGCAATATTACTATGCTGATGCGCAGCCTGTGGTGGCGCACGACAGCCAAACATAGATAAATTAACTATGAAATATACTAGTGGCCACTTGAGCGTTTTCACGGCCCAGCAAGAATGGGTCTGATCAACGGCTAGGTGGCGTACCTATGCTAACTTTTACTCCTTTCTTAATACATGTAATAGCCGCCTCAAGAGGACAATTATTACCCAAATTTGGTATCCATTCTTAGCAAAGAAGAAATTTTAATCATTTATGCATATTTCCATATCTGCTCTACATCATGTCCCGCTGAGGACATTTAGTACTTTACAAGAAAAATCAGCAAAGTCTGACTAGAAAGTGTAATCTTTTTGCATTTGTTTTGCACAAAGACACACAGTCATGTAGTTAAGATGTACTGTGCATGTATTACCTTTGGGAAAGCATGGGTGTCGCGGTCGCTCTATACAGACAAACATTCAAATTGCACGTTCAGTTCTTGAGTGTATTGGTGGTAGCATAGACCAAGTAGCCCTCTTTCAAATAGACCTTGCAAAAGCATTTGATAAGGTACAGCATG
This sequence comes from Rhipicephalus annulatus, assembly GCA_013436015.1. NCBI lineage: Eukaryota > Metazoa > Arthropoda > Arachnida > Ixodida > Ixodidae > Rhipicephalus > Rhipicephalus annulatus. Next base: position 1,034,966 of record WOVY01010462.1, on the reverse strand, counting down.
CTTTTTTGTTCCGGCTCCAAAGACACCTGCAGTTGGGTGATGTACTGTACAACGGTATTTCACTCTGTTATATGAAGTGCATAACTAGGCTAATTGTAAATCGCATACTTTCCAATATATTAGTTAAATTCATCTGTACGTCAGGGATGTCCGCTCTCACCTTTGCGTTTTGCAATTTATCTGGAACCATTATGTTTAAGTGTGCTTCTAAAGTCTAGCATAAGATGCTACCTGTATGATGCTGAGGAAGTTAAAGTTCTAGCCTATGCAGATGACATTGCCTTCTTTTGCGCTGATAAACCCAGCGTTCAAGAAGCAGTCAACACTACTTTACGTTTCTGTGAAGTCGCTGGCGCCAGCATAAATTTTAATAAAAGTAGTGGACTCTGGCTAGGCATGTGGGCCCAAACTCCTTCGGTCTTCGCAAATATCCATTGGAAGGCGACTCCTATGAAGTACCTTGGTGTGCCTCTTGATAACTATTGTAACAGCGGCCCACACTGGACCGCGGCGATAACTACGATCCGCCGAAAGGTGGCAACATGGCACGGACGGGAGCTTTCCATTTTCGCCAGATCAAAAGCGTGCAATATATTCCTTTCATTAAAGCTTATTATTTATATTCCGCAGGTGTTGCACTGCTCTCGTGTACACATTCAAACCTTTCATAGGATATTTGCCTGATTTATTTGGAGCTCTTCCTGGGAACCCATAAGAAGAGACAATAATTTTCTTCCGCTTGAAAAGGGCGGCTTCGGCCTTGTGCATTTGTTCATGCGAAAGTCGGTGTTGCGATTTTTTTACCTCAGGGATGTGTGCCTCCCCTTTCTTTTAGCGGTTTTTCGTAACCATCTATGTTACCACCTTCCTTTATTCATGTCACAACAAGCGTTGCTAAGGAATTGCCATTGCGGGAATTCCTAAAAGAAATTGTTGATACTGCCAATTTATTGGCAACCAGGTTTAGCTTAGAGTATTTGTATACTATTGACAGAACAAATTTACCCGCGGCACTTGTGAATAACCTTTTCCCTGAAGCTGTTTATCGAAAGCCATATTAGCTTTTGCCTGGTCACGATGTATTATTTCGTGTACGTAGAATGTGGATATCTCCTTCAGCGAAAACATTTTTTCTTTAAACTGCACACTTCCACGCTGCCAGGAAAAACGTGGATCAATGAAAATTCAATATACGTACCCTGTACAGTAAATTGTAGACTCTGCAACCAACCTGAGACTATCGAGCATTTTTTATTCAATGTATTGACGCTTTTTATTTTTGAAACACTCTAAAAAGAACCTTAAGAAAAGAACTTCCAATCACAGCTCATGGTATTAGGTTTCTCCCATTCAAAAAGAGTGTGACTGATAATACTCCTTATGACCTGTTTATGTTGTTGGGACTTTATTCACTGCGAAAAAGTCGCATGAGTGACAAACACGCCGAGCCACCATGGTCGACGAGATCTGTTTTCCGAAAAGCAGCTGCTCAAGAGCGCAGTGTTGTTGAGACTTTTGACCCCGTTCCGGAATGGCTTCCCCTTCTTGATGCTTATGTGTGTGTTTGCCTGACTTCAGGTGAAGTATGTTGTGTGTACTTTACTGGTCATGATTTTATGCATTGAAGGAAAAAAAATAGGTGTGTAGCCTATAGTGGTAAACACACTGGCTTTCGGAGCGTGAAGGTGCGGGTTCAAATCCCAGTGCCGGAAAGGAATCATTTTTGTTATTTTGTTTATGCTGAAGACGTTATCGGCTCTCACCTGCCACTCGTGGCGCTGAAAGCAGCGCCGTAGCTTGGCCACAGTGCCCTACAGCAGGGCCCACTCTTCATGTAAGTATGTTTCTCTATGGGCCAAAGCTGTTCCTTGTAGCCAGCTTATTTCAAGACGCTGCTGCTTGCTGGAGAGTTGTCATATGGAACGTTCGATACCATATAGTCTATATTTAAAAAAAAAGCTACCATGTGTCTATTATTTTGGTGAAATATTGGAGGCAGACGTCCATTCCAGATTCGGATAAGTAATTTATATGTGGGCTTAACGCCCCAAAATTACCATATGAATATGAGAGACACCGTAGTGGATAGCTCCGGAAACTGTGACCTTCTGGGGTTCTTTAACTCGCACCCAAATCTGAGCACGTGGGCCTACAGCATTTTCGCCTCCATGCTGTAGGCCCACGTGCTCAGATTTGTAGCCGCCGCAACCGAGATTCGATCCCGTGACCTGCGGGTCAGCAGCCGAGGACCTTAGCCACGGCAGGGCTCCAGATTTGGATACAAATTATTTGTGTCCTTCACAATTCGTACAGTACAAGACGAGATGTGGAATATCACCTATGTCAGGTGCTTAGCTTTGTATCTCTGCTGTGCACTGACTAAAAAAAAATTATCGCGTGCTGCTTAAAAATTTTTCTGCCGAAAACTGAATTCGTAAATTCAGTAGCACGATATCCACGCTAAAAATTCACCTGAAGCAACGATGGCTACCCGACATTGACGCCAAAGCTGTTTGGGCGATTTCTGCGTTCATAGAATTGAGCTGTCCCGTTTTAGACATTTTTGTTTTGTTTATTTTTTCTATATAGATATGGCGTGCATGGCGTTTCTTCGAAATGAATTCTTTTTATCATATCTCGATCCCCAAAGAGGTAGCCCTTTTTACAAGCAGTTTTTATTTTTGTTCACTTTCTGTTGTGGCGCATACCAACTGTGAGGGATACAAGCCGTTCTTTTGTTTACCTGAATTTCACTTGTCTTCGTTTCTTTTTGTTGTAAGAAGTAATGAATCAGTGCATATGGGCTTTTCTCAGAGGTGTCGTTAACTTTAGCTTGATCATAGTAATCAGTTGAAAGAATAATTATTTTGAAATTTCAATTTTGCCCACTGGTCTGGTATATTCACAGTATATCTTCCGAAATTAAGGGACGCTGTTTTCATCGGAAGCTAAGACAGCAGAATAAAGAAACTGAATATTCACGAAGTGAATGATGATGAGTGGGCGAATCAGTGGGAATTTTCGGTGTTACCCGTGACATTGACCACTCACGCATGTTAATGAGTGGCAAAGCTGTGTTCCGTTACATAAAATATTTAATAACCATAAAGATTTGTTGTGTAGTGAAATTTGTTGAGACTTTATTATAACTGCTTTGTATTGGATCTAGCCTGAATTAGGCAAAGACGAGGTCTTTGCACGTTCCCATGGCGGTTGTTCGCTGTTTCCTGTCGTACGAAATGCATCGTAGAGTATATGACGACGTCAGATACTGCACGGCCAGTCGTTGTCCGTGACATCATCGCCATCATTTTTATCGTCATCAGCGTCATCATTATGACGTATAGTAGGTACCTTGCATGTGCTATGCAGGGATGGCGGAAAAAGAATGTGTGGTCTCTGCGCGTTTGTTCTCCATCGTCATGAGCGTCACCGCTAACTTCAGTGGCGGCTACAGCGCGACAGTTGACAGGCCTCATTCATAAGCGTCTTCGCCATCTAAGCAATTACTTTGGCTGAATTTCGTATTCTTGGATGGGTGTGATGCTTTGTTTTCTTTTTTTCTATGAACGCGTGGCTTCCGCTGTTATCTTTATCACATTCTCAAATAAAGAAATGTTTCCATATGCCAGCCTTACATTAAGGCGGGCTCTCAATGACGCCATTATTCATTCCGCGTTTGCGAAGAATGTTGTGAAATTGCGATTTATAGGCATTCAGCACGCGCGGCCTACTGACAACTCAATGCTAAATTATCAAACAAAAGCCACTGTTTACTTTTACCAAATGTTCATTTTTCATTTGTCTGTATTTCTTTCAGACAGTGCTCAATGGTCAAAGCACAATCGAAAAGTCGGTTGATTACGAAGTCTTGCATTCATGGTTAGGCACTGGACTTTTGACAAGGTGAAGTGATGCCAATGCTGCGCAAGACTTGTTTTAGCTTCGACTCTCATTGCCTGTGCTTAGATTCAGTGATATTATCGTGCGTAGTGTTGATTTATAAGATCTGTAAGTCAGCAACGTGTTAAGCACGTGTAATTTTCAAATAAATCGAGCTTTTCTCACTGCGGAACCAGAAAAAAAAAGAGGGGAAGAAAGGTCTTTTAGAGAGAGATTAGGCCGCCAGTGAAACTGTTTTGTTCATTCGGCACCTATGCTTCGGGATGACGGTAATGCTATATGTACATTTAATATCGCAGTGCTGTAGCTGCACTAGAACCTGGGTGATCAGTAACTCGGTAGAACACGCCTGCAGAGATTACGTTGATGAGTACGAAGACCACGCACACACCTTGTGAAATCAACTTCCGTTCGCGTTTAGATATGACCGATTTCTTTCAAGTGCGAATCCTTGACCGATGATTGCAAGGGCATTATCTACTCTTCATGATGACTCTGATTGTGAAATACCGAAGGAAGAATGTGAAGTGACGTATAGAGGGTGTCCCAATCATCACGCAGCGTCATTTGAAAAAGGTAGGCGTTAGGTGAAGCAATCCTAGTGTATATTATTTCCAGTATACTCTATTAGCCACTACTAAATTTTTCTTTGATGTCAAATAAAAATTTGGGGACCTACATAGTTGGCCCGCTGCCTTGCCTCTCAGGACCAAATAAAGTTGTTTGTCATGTCATGTCATTATTACTTTAGTAACTCCCAAGCTACTCGCCTACTTATCAAAATGTCAATGAAGAATGTGTGCGCATGCTGCAATCACATCCGACTGCGCTAAATACTTTCAACAACGTCCTAATTTCGTGCTTATTTGTTCCCGTTGATAAAGAAAGGCTGCGAAATCCTAAATGTGACACTTCACAAGACGGCTGCGCGCATTAGCACGCATCAGAAACAGGCTCGCTTTTAGGTAGCCAGTACCAGTCAAAGAAATGTACAAAAAAAATATGGACCGCGCTATCTGCCAATTCTCGTCCGAAGAAACGCACCGCTTTGTTCTTACACAACTAGTCTGTAATCAGAACAGTGGTACGGCCACGTTATCAATGAGAGGAGCTGGTCGTGAGATATGGATAATGATTGTGACGTACTTTGAGCCGGAAAAGTTTGCGGGTTCTTCAGCGTGTAGCGGAGTGGTGGAAAACTACCTTGCTGCACCACCTACAGTGAGGTGCACTGTGTAGAGACAAAGTTTGATACCATATTGCCTAGAAGGTAATCTGGTGCTAGTGTCTACGCGGGCTGCTTCAGCTTTACTTCAGCGGCGTGCGTACCCCCATATTTATGGAAACTACAGGCTTCGGATGTCCTTCGGATGCATGGCATTCTTAATATTCGCGGCGCTTTTCTCCAAGTGTATAACAAAGTGATAATAAATTAGATCTAATTAAAACTTGCCTAAATCTTTTGCGCGTAAACTTAATCGCAAAAACGTTTTTGTAACTACGAGGTAGAAGAGAAACCTGGACAAATCTAACTACCACGGTGTACATCACTCTGCCGTTGCGTTCCAGATTTAGCATCAATGTATAATAAAAAAATTTTCACCGCACTTGACAATAAAAATGCTTGTTTGTCGCTTAAAAGTACGCATTATCTATTTAAGTAAGTAACAGGGCAGTATCAAGTTAGAAATACTTAACGTTTCGTCTGCTGTGGTGCGAGATGCGTCCGTCCGAGTGATCTGCCCCCAGCGTACTTCTTGTTTTGTTTTGAAGTCGAGTTTGTGGAGCACAACTGTGCGTCTGCTTAGCCTAGTGACCGTTCTGCAGTCGATTCAAACGCGTGAAAAAACATGACCTCGATGCAGTATGCTTCACTGGCATAAAACGCTACATCTGGGCGCAGCGGTGAGTGGATGACGCTTCGCTTAAACTGTCAAATACGACTCTTAAAGCTCCGACCTCACAGCAAATCAAGAAACATAGTGGTCTTCAGCCTCTTCGAATATCTAAGGCACTGTTTCAGTGCTTTTCACCGCACCCTAGCAGCCGCCCTGCGTGAAGAATGAAAATGAAACTGCAGAAAAATATCTGTAGACAGTCCGCTGCCTAACGTAATCCAATCCAAAGCATGAACTTCCCACAGAGGTAGATGATCGCAGTGCCAGATTGTTCTCTAGGTATTATTGTATGAAACTCTTGGTGTAGAGATTATCGGCCATGGCTTCAAAGATTAGAAGCATTGTCTAAACGCACCGTCACTATGCGCCGAGGCCGCGGAAGGAAGCCCTGTATTATTGCAACACGTGTTATTGGCGCCCTTGCCAATGTGCGAGGTGCTGTCTCTGGCAATAGAATAGAGGTAAAGTGATTCGTCGCAGTAGGCATATCTGAGGGGGCTGCTTTCTTTTGTGGATGGTAACGCAGTCGCATGTTATATTTTCTTATTTCGTGGCTTCCTTTATACCAGGAAACAATTAGCACGCAATCAGTACTTTGTTGAAAGTAGACAGATGGCGTTTGAAGATGTCCACGTCTGCCTCATCAGCATTTTGATAATTTGATAAATACACTCGGAGTTACAAATATAGTTACCACGTCGTGGTAAGTTGTGATTAAGAAAAAAAGTCATAGTTTGGCCACAAGGGTGAACAACTGAATGCGAGAGCAACAAATTGGAATGTCACGCGAAGAACGGCAACCGGATCGAAACGTGCACGATGCAGCTCAAGAAGAAAAAAAAACATACCGAAAGAACACACATAAGACGAGCGCGAGCCAACAACCTTCACAGCTCAACACGCTTCTCAGGCACAAAGAACGCTTCAAATGTATACGCACCGGCATGCACATGTATAGATGAGCACGAACTAACTAGCGTCACTGTTCTCGCTTCGCTGTGTTTGTTAAGCGCGCTTCTTTCGCAAAAGGATAAAACTGCAGCGAGAGAAGTGACCTTCGTGCGTGCTGTAACTACAACGAAATCGTTCCGGTGAAAGCTGAAGACGCTGAGTTCTCCCCCATCACAAGATAAGCGCGCTTGCACACACCTATGGGTAGTCCCCATGTGTGTGTGCACCGTAGGGCAAAGTACACGAGCGGACTGCCGAGCGTACCCTTCGTGCCATCTCGCTAGAAATGCTGAGAACACACTGATATTTTTCTAATACCGCCAGCGGTCAATAGTGTATAATAAATAGCTCAGAATTTCGTGCATATAACGACGCCCAATGCGGAGCAAGAGGTCGCCCATCCATTCGATTCCGTGCGTCGGGAAGTATTTTTCTTCGTAGAATTTACAGACACACCCACACGCATATATATATATATATATATATATATATATATATATATATATATATATATATAGAGAGAGAGAGAGAGAGAGAGAGAGTCCATATATTTCATATTATTTCTGTCGCAATAAGAATTAGTACAGGATACTGGAATTACTTCTGGCATTTGATTCAGTAGAAATATCAGCTGTCATGCAGACACTGCGGAATCAGGGCATCGATGAAGTATATATAAACATCCTGGAAGAAATCTACAGGGGATCAACTGCTACCATAGTGCTTCATAAAGAAAGTAACAGAATACCAATCAAGAAGGGTGTTTAAGGCAGGGGGACACAATCTCCCCAATTCCATTACCGCGTGCTTACAGGAGGTTTTCAGAAGCCTAGAATGAGAACAGTTAGAGATAAGAGTCAATGGAGAATACCTTAGTAACCTGCGCTTCGCCGATGACATTGCATTGCTGAGTAACTCGGGGGACGAATTGCAACTCATGATTACGGAGTTAGACAAGGAGAGCAGAAAGGTGGGTCTTAAAATTAATCTGCAGAAAACGAAAGTAATGTACAACAACCTCGGCAAGGAGCAGCGCTTCGAGATAGGTAAGAGTGCACTTGAAGTTGTAAAAGACTATGTCTACTTAGGGCAGGTAATAACCGCAGAGCCGAACCACGAGATTGAAGTAACTAGAAGAATAAGAATGGAGTGGAGCACATTTGGCAAGCACTCTCAAATTATGACAGGTAGATTCCCACTATCCCTCAAGAGAAAGGTATATAACAGCTGTATCTTGCCGGTACTTAGCTACGGAGAAGAAACCTGGAGACTTACAAGGAGCGTTCAGCTTAAAGTGAGGACGACGAAGCGAGCAATGGAAAGAAAAATGGTAGGTGTAACCTTAGGAGACAAAAAGAGAGCAGAGTGTATTAGGGAACAAACGGGAGTTAAGGATATCATAGTTGAAATCGAGAAGAGGGAACAGACATGGACCAAGCATGTAGCGCGTAGACAGGATAACCACTGGTCATTAAGGGTAACTAACTCGATTCCCAGAGAAGGCAAGTGAGTTAGGGGGAGACAGAAGGTTAGGTGGGCAGATGAGATTAAGAAGTTTGCGGGTATAAATTGGCAGCAGCAAGCACAGGACTGGGTTAACTGGTGGAACATGGGAGAGGCCTTTGTCCTGCAGTGGACGTAGTCAGGCTGATGATGATGATAACTAGATACTACATGCACACACTAACAATAGCAGAAGGCTTCCTTCGCGCATCACCGTTCCTTTTTTAATATCGTGCTGCGCGGTAACTGGGACACGCTGTATAGGTTCTTCGCTATCTTCAAATTTAATTTGTAAAAAGAGCTCAAGCGGTTTTGAGAACTTCTAATTGGGGAATGAACTTTATTTGACAAAGTATACATGAAGCGGAAGATAGCCGTGACTTCTTATTGTAAGTTTTCTCCCAGCTCTGGAGCAAAATGGAAGACAAGGCGGCGCTTGCTGACACCCTCGTTTCACTTCCGTATTCTCGATTCATTCGTCCGGCCAATGAACATACGAGCTCGAATTACTGTGGAAAAGTTACGACAGCGCTGCACAGAACCCTTGATCGATATCGCTCCACTGGTGGCTGACTGCACCCTGAACATTTTGTTGGGTACGTTCACCACTTTTGTCTCTGCTTTATAGGGTCAACCCAAATGTGAATACTGATACTTAATTTTTTACTGATATTCAGAGACCATCATGGGTGTGATTCCCGAAGAAAAGGAGGAGTTATGTCGCTCATACGTTGCAGCAGTTCATTAGTAAGTACGAATGTTGCATTGCTTTTCTACCATTTGGTATTAAATTTTCTAGGCCTTACCTAAATAGGGGAGCCTCGTTAAACCAGATTTTCTTGTATAACGTACAAAATTAGTGCAGCTTGAGCTAAGTCGTGCAAGGTTGAGTCACGGGAGAACTGGTCCTGACTGGAGGCTAAGCTTTTGTCCCCTCACAATTAGACTTTTCTCCTTTTGCAATATTATACTGTAGATGGCTGTATTGGTTCACTCCCTTCTTTATTCTACGCTAAAATTTGCAACGCCAACACAGGCTGCAGACACCGACTAGGTGGATCACGTTGCAGCTTTTCTTGATTACCGCCGCAAGCTGTATATCTAGTGATTGGATGGTGATGGAAGTCGGCTAGTTAATGATGATGGTGATCATTTTCTACTTATTACACACCACAAAGCTCGACCTCAGCAGTTATTCTGTTAAATGAAAATGAATGAGAACATTCGAAATAATTAGTTCGAGGTGAGAAGAGTCACTTTGTATTCTTGCAGTTCTCCAAAGTCTTCCGAATATTGCGTTGATATGAGACAGCAGGATTTGGCGTGTTGGTACAACATGATAGAGTGCTTAACAGCGCAAACGACAGGAGGGGATAGAAGAGACGAGACAGAGCACTGAACTGTCAACAATTCATTTCTTGCGAAGGTTTTTGTTTTTATACAGTTGCCAGTTGCACCAGTCATGCGCGAAGCACGAGGATGCATAACTACATCACACCGACAAGCAAAGGAACAACTTTTCTGTATCGGCGAGCACGACAGAAGGGTTGCTTACACAAGCATCTTTCAATGAGCATATCTTTTGTCTCTATGATCTCGCGAGTGGTGCAGTCCCTGCATGTTGCAACAATAGTACAGTCTGAAAATATTGGCCGGCAGGCACACGTGCTGCAGTGAACGGACAGCCATCCTTGTTTATAATGATCCACATTGTACATATGTTCCTTCAGTCTCTCATTTATACAACAACCTGATTGGCCGACGTAATATCTTCCACACGATAACATCAGCTGATACACCATATTACAGATACAGTCTCTAAATTTATTTGCATGTTTTGTAGTGCAACCGAGGATGGGTCTGGACGGAGGAACAGGCAGTTTCTTAGGCGACTCAATTTTTGAGGGGCCGTAAAGACCACTTTCACATTAACTCGTTCTGCCACTTTCTTAAGATTGTGCGCTATTTTGTGCATATACGGAACCACGGCGAAAGCTTGTCTAGCTGTGACAGGTCGGACTACGTTATCGTTCCATTTGGCCTGAAGTTCTCGCAGCAGGCCATCGGCAACGGAAACTTGCACGTGGTCGGGGTAGCCAGCTGACGTCAACCTTGAAGAGTGCTCCACAAAGCTTTCGGTTATCTTGTGCCCACAAGATTTTCGCAAGGCATTCATGAAGCAAGATTATGCGATACCTCGATCGCTTAACCAATGTAGAATACGCGGAGTGAAATGGCAAAGCAGGCTTACTTCTACGCGGTTGATACATCGGGCAAGTGCTGCCATTATTCAGGAAGAGCTTAAAGTCAAGCAACCTGTTTTCACAATTCTCAGAAAGTTTATGACTAAGCTCAAAATGTTTGAAACCACATCGCATCAGGTCTAAAACAGCAAGAGCGTCATTCATACTCAATGCAACATTGTTGTCCATGAAAATTAAAAAAAATCATCTACGTATCTGAAAATGTGCGTCACATTAGTGTTAGTGAAAACTTTCGAAATCGATCTGTTGAATTTGCCTAAAAACAGGTCACTGACTGATGATGGGAGTGATGCAAGAACCAATAAACATACCGGCATTTTGAATGTGAGGTTTTTCATCTCAAGGATGTACGCCGACTGAAGGTAAAACAACCTAAGAAGCTCTAAAAACACACTGACGCTAGACTGAGTCTGGAATTCAGAGGCACCAAACTCATCTATATATTCTCCCATGCATTGTAACAATGAGTCATGCGGAATAGAATTATACAGGTCCTTAACGTCTACAGAGAAGGCGAAGAGACTCTTATTCCAATGCGACAAAGTAAAATTCTGTTTCATCACATGAACTTTTTACCTGAAATGCATCGTTTACTTCTAGACATTTCTAGGCATTTGAAAGATGCTTGTGTTAGCAACCCTTCAGTCGCGCTCACCGATAAAGAAAAGCTGTTTTTTTAGATGCGGAGCATCTAATACTCGAGGCTTGTAGTGCGGCACCGTCCGCAAGCTTCCTCCTCCTCCTTCCACCATCTGTGCATCCCTTCCTCCTCTACACACCGCGCGCGCTTCACTCCTCCACCATCTGTGCACCCTTCCTCCTCTGCACACCGCGTGCGTTTCTCCTCTTCACGAACATTCGCTAGGTGTATAATGTAGCACGCATGCGCCGTCACGCTTCGAGAACATCGGCAGCTGACGCGCGCGCATGCGCCGTTGCGCTTCTCCCCCTTCTCGAACATTCGACAGCTGACGCGCGCATGCACCGTCACCCACCATCTGTGCCACGCGCACTTCTCCCCTTCGAGAATATTCTACAATTCTCCTGATTCTCCAGTGGACGCGCATGCGCCGTCGCGCTTCGAGAACATTCAACAGCTGACAGTGCATGCGCCGTCGCGCTGTATATATACTCTAGGTCGGCGCTCGCTCGCTCAGTTGCCGCTCGTCGGTTGGTTTGTACGGCGCGTCGACGTCCAAGGTCGCGGTGAAATGAATTCCAACGAATCCACAAACACAATGATCGACGTCCCTTCGACCAGCGCCGTCCTTTCGCATACGTGTGTACGTGTTCTCATTTAACACCCCCTCCTACAACCACGTTAACCAATTTAGCCATCGACCCAAGTAAGTCGCAATTTAACACCCCATTTCACAACCACGTTAACCAATTTAGCCATCGACCCAAGTAAGTCGCACTTTAACACCCCGTTAACCAATTATATGCTCCGCATCCTCCTCAGTGTTCCCCCGAGGGAAGCTGCGGGCAATCTTTTTTGCTTGTCGGTGTGATGTACAGAGCCGTTGTTACGAAGCGCGCCTCTGACGACGTTACGAAGGGCGCCACGAATCTCACCGCTGCCATCACTGTTACGAAAGACGGCGACGCCAACACGGTCCCGAAGGCGCCACTGCTTCGAACGCCGCCGGGAAGGTCACCAGCCGTTTGGTAGCGTAGGTTTCTCAGCTCGCGACTGATTCTGCGCAGAGCTGATAGGCGAGCGGACCAGACGACGGTGAGTTAACAAGGTTTATGTACAGCAAAGAAATAGAGGCGTTACAAATTCGGCACTGGGGCCCACAGCTTAAAGACTGGAATAGCCGAGCTCTCTTCTCTGACACATAGGTCTACTGCTCGCGACGCACCGCAGGGCTTTTTTCATATGCACCGGGCGGATTCTTTCAGTAACCAATGTCCAACCAGAAGCGCCGCTGGCCGTGAGGTCAGAATCCTCCAATGGGGTCGCTGCTGGGCCGCGTCATTCTCTTCAAATCCGGAGCCGCTGCACGTGGTTGCAGCCAAGGACGAGTGACGTCGCCACGCATTGCGTAAGACTCGCCAGACTGGAAGGCGCCTATTGCTGCAACGGGCTCGAGGGCTGAGGTGGCTCGCTGTGCGTCGTGCGACAGATCGGCGCCGCGGCGTGATGACGCCGTTGAATTGTTCGCGTCAGGCAGGCTCGCGTGCTGACCTTGACACAGATTGCCTTTTTAAGATTGCCTTTTTAACTGCAAACAAAATATAGTGACTAGTCAGTTATTCTTTTAGAACTGATATAACATTTGTGTGTTACCAATAGCGCTGCTCTCATGTGCTACAGAATTTAACTCGCCGAAATTCGACCCTTATTCACTGCTTTCCGGCAGCCATGTTTCTTCGTGCCATAAGGCAGCGAATTTAAGAGGCGTTCTAATCAAATTTTCAGTGGAACTCGTACGTGGTAATCAGTGCACCAAACAAGTGCTGATGACAAATTTTTACTGCTGTGAGCAGTTGCAGAATAAAGCTTCATACTTTTTGTCTGTGGGCGAAACGAGGCTCGCCGATCGGTTTACGTCTTTCTTGGCTCGCAACGTTAGCCCATGGCGGTAATTTGTTGTGACCTTTCAATTCGTAGCGCAGTGAAACTTTGTTTTTTTATCGCCACGTGATAACACGACTGCCTATGTTTGGTAGTACTTCATACCAGTATTGCCTCCTAATTGAAGGGCCATGCCAAAAGTGCTGGAAGATGAACGACGACGCATCGCAGGTTTATGCCAGCGAGAATATTCTCGACGTGCTATATCTGCGATGAGAAATCGTCCTCTTGCAACCGTCAACCGGGTCATTCAAGCCGTCACACAAGTCCCGTTAATTAGGGAGGCAATCGCCGGGCTAATTCCAAGAGCCGAAGTATCGGCCCCCCGAACTGCACCACGAAAGCGTGGACAATTTAGAAGTGGTCCTTTTTGGCGCGCCAGCGGACGCCGGCTGTGGCCCAAAGAACAAGTCAGAGCCGAGAGTTGATAAACAAACAAATTATATTCTCAATAATGGCAGATCGAAAATAATACACAAAAATGCACACTCCACAATAGTTGCGTACAACATGTCACCAATCAAACCAATCAATCAACGTACTACACAATACAATCAGCCACACTTGACACAACGGACACGGACAACAATACGCACTACAATGCAGTCGCATGCATTGAACAACCAAGACACTTAAAGACTAAAGAGATAGAAAACCTATTCAGTCCAAAGTTCTTGGAACCAAAGTCTAGATGATACTCTTCCGAGAATCACTCACTCAAAGTCCAGCGTTGTTGTCGTTCCGCAGCCCTCGAAGTTTCTCTTCCAGGAAACCTCCCGTCTTCAATTGGCCACTCTTCGAACTTCAACTTCTTCGCCGGAACACGTCGGCTTCACACCCGCAGCTGTTGCCACACGTCTTCGCTCGATAGCGGTAAACACACGCTCTTGCCTGTAGCTCGAGCCTTCACCCACAGGTGGAAATCCTCTTCATCTCCGGCTTCGTCCCTACGGACCAAAAACCTTCGCCGACTACACGGCGGAATCCCGCTCGATAGCGGTAAACACACGCTCTTGCCTGTAGCTCGAGCCTTCACCCACAGGTGGAAATCCTCTTCATCTCCGGCTTCGTCCCTACGGACCAAAAACCTTCGCCGACTACACGGCGGAATCCCTACGCGCTCTGGCGCTCACTTCCGTCTCGTCCTGATCTCTCATCTCGGCTGCTCGGTTAAATACCTTGCGCGCGACATTCCAGACGGTTCTCGTCATTTCGTCGGCCCGATACGCAGCGAAGGCTGGGGAGAGGTGCGAGGGTGTACGGGGGCCGTCCCCGACAGATGAGTCAACCCGGCATATACGCCCCGTTCCTTCTGGAAAAATCGAGTGCTTGCTCGGCCGCCGTTGTGGGGTGAGGAGGTTCGTCGGTGAAGCCACGCTTCTGCGGGGAGAGCGCGCGCCCGGGGAGCCTTGGATGTTTGTTTTCTCTTTTTTTTTCTTTTGACCTCACGGCGTTTCTCCCGCCCGTTGTCGCAAGAATTTGGCGGCGCGCTCATTTTTAGCGCTCGTTCTGTGACACAAGCGTACAGGAATGAAAGACGCATTGGAGACGCCCCTTGGCAGCCTCGTTGCTGGGTGATCACAAAGAATAATAATCTGCAAATTGTGGCAGGTGTAGCGGAACAGCCAAAAAGTACAGTGAGAGAAGTACAAGCCGAGCACGGACTCAACCACGTTTCAGCTACAACCGTGAAGCGCCGCCTCTACGAGGTAGGACTTAGAAGCCAAACGGCTGCCAAGAAGCCGCTCATGCGGTCTGACAACAAGGCGAAGCGGCTCCAGTTTGCTGAATATCACGCCCACTGGTCTGCATCTCTCTGGAAGCGCGTGGTATTCACGAAGCAGTGCACGTTCAGGATTCGGTGAACACGAGTTTGGCGCCCCATGAACATGCGGTATGTAAAGCAGTTCACACGAACGCGACTGCTTCTCAAAAGCTTGAAAGCTTTCAAGAAGCAGTTGTTTCTGTGTGAATTTCAGCAACTGCTTTTATCAGCGCTAGTTACCTGTGATATGACTGTGCATTCTATGGTAATACTTTATTGATTCCAAGTTAGCAGCTAAATAATGATCTTCTTTCGTTTACTTAATGAAAGCTGTGAGGCATATCTAACAGGAAGTTAATTCATTGAACTTTGTTAGACACTGAGAACGGCCCGTCTAACTTCAGTTGTTATCTAGAACAATAAACATTGTTTTCTAGCACACTTAACTAACAGCCTTCTTTTGGTGCACGTGATGAAAAGTATGTATATTAAGCAAGTTTATATAAAAATTATTCATTACTCAATTTCGATTCATGAGGCATCTCGCGAGGGTGACTTTATATTTTAAAGTTGATGCACGTGTGACTGAGATTTCGGGAAGCACGCCCAAAAACCTCTGTAGACGATACGCAGGCCAATCGGTCGGTGAACGTTTAGCAAGTGTGAACGTTCAGACATGCGACACCTTGTATGCGTCTCTTCCGAATACGATGAGGGCAGCGATGGAGGCTCATGGTGATGACACCCACTTCAAAATGTTGTAATATAATTATCTAAGCACAACAGTTGAGCTAACTGAAAGGAATATGTAAATGTCCGCACATTTTCTTTTTACTTCCAGGTAAGCTTGAACAAAACTTTTTTTTTTCATTTCTTGAACTGTTGCGACTAAATCATGGTTATGCCCACTTCTATGAGTTTTTTTTTTCAATAACAGTGCATTGCTACAGCATTCACGCTTATTACCTGGCGAAATACACCCAGTTATATTTTTATTGCGCGTTTTGCAGCACCCAATTTTTGGCTGATCAAAACAGTCGTGTGAGCTGTGGCAATATTCTTTCTGTTCCGCCGAACCACTTAGTTGCGTCAGTGGAGGCGTGGCATGGAAGTTTTGTTCATGTATGAGGCGCGGTTTATTACTTCTACGATCGTTTGCAGGAAAGGCACAGTGGCTTCGCTTCTCTAGAACCGCGCTGGCTTCTCAATTTGCGTGCGCACATAACCAAAGTGATGCTTGCTTCACCACAAAGTAGGTGCAATTCGGTTGAGCGACGATAGTTATAGCGCGAGAACAGAACGATGACAAAGAGACAAAAAGGACACGAATAGCACGGTCCTTCTTGTATCTTGCCTCTTTGTCTTCGTTCTGTTCTCGCGCTATAACTATCGTCATGTCATACCAACTAGCCCAAGCTGCCCCACTTCGGTTGAGCAGCCGCACTCTAGCAGACGACGAGGCAAAGGCCCCGCCTACAGCTGTCACTGCGCTTGCGCGCTAGTTTCCGAAGCACCCAGCAGAGGCGCTCCGCGGAGCACCAGCCTAAGGCCTTACACCAGCCTGGGGTGCCTGAATGCTTTCCCTCGCCCGCCGCGGCGGGCGAAGGAAAGCACGGCGCGATGCTCAGGGTAGAAGTGGACGGCTCTGTACCTACGCGTTATTGTTGTGTTTCGCGCATCACTGGTGCAATCGGGAACTGTAAAAAAGCGAAGACCTTCGCAACAAATAAATTGCTGGTAGTTCAGCGCTCTGTCTTGTCTCTTCTATCCGCTGCTGTGTTTGCACTGTCGTTTGCGTTGCTATGAATGTGTTGCTTTTACCTTCCGCAGTTTGTCGAGTCAGATTACTTTTCGGGTGCAGTCGCCGTGGTTACTCATCGATGCCATTTATTTCCGGACTGACTTCGGCAAGGCATACCAGAAAAACACGGAAATCGTTCACAACTTCACTTCCAGGGTGAGAAACGCAACCTATATGCCATTTCATGAAAGCAGCGTAGTTGATTTTTCTCCTAAGGAGAGATGCTACTCCGCAAATGTTTTTTCAATCTGTAGCATAGAGAAAATATATATCCGCTGTTTACATAGGTCATTGTGTTGATTTAAAGTATGCAACACGTTTTACAGTAAGTTGCATAGTTATTGTTTTCTACCATGACAATGTGTAAAGTATTGGTATTTTTGAACGCGCATGCTCTGCCCCTAAACTTTTATGGTTATCAGCCAATAATACATCTTATTACTTCCTATTAGCTGTAGAACGCTAGTAACTATTAAGAGATTGTAAGACATTCTGTTGAACAAGGAAAATTGTAAAATAAAAAGTCTTAAAAAGCTTAGCCCATAATAATTATTTAGTTTCAGTTCTTGGATATTTTAACAGTGGTATCAAATTTTAAAGGAGAATATTAGGCTTTTTACATGTTAAAAAAATGTGGGAAATGTTTCATTTTGATCTGTACAACAGGAAAACCCAAACGTGATGTGTAATCTGAAAAAGGTGCCCAAAAATGCACTTCGATAAAAACGCATTTGCATTTTAAACGTCGGAATGGAAGCTTATCAATGTGGCAAATAAATTTCTTACGATCAATTCTACCAACCCGGAAGCTTAGCAATAATGGTTACTTTCAGTATGTGGTTTCGGTGAACTTATCATGCGAAATGCAATCGCAAGAAGCTGGGTGATTATTTCCAGGGGCTCTAAAAGACAATGGCAGCTTCTTGCTTCTCATTAGACATATTGTGCTCTTTACACGCGATTTTAACCTACGTCGAGCTGAACTACAAGCTTTATATTTTGCACGAATAGAGAGAACCTACATTTTTGAAAGCGACTAAAATAAAAATTACATACTTTTCGGAAAAGCTTCAGCGTCTTGACTGGCATATTCCCTTAGAGATTTTCAGAAGATTTCCATGAAAATTTGATTTTCATAAGCATCTTCATGTGTAAATTTCTGCTGTCATTTCTGTTTATTTCAGGTCATCAAAGAACGCCGCAAAGAGCTCATGAGAAATAATGAATATCAGAAAGAGGTGGAAGAGGAACACGAAGGAATCTACAACAGAAAGAGACTGCTTACGTTTTTAGATATTCTCTTGCGCTATAGTATTGAAAATGAAGGCTCAATAAGCGATGATGACATCAGGGAAGAAGTGGATACCTTCATGTTCGAGGTAAGGACTACTGCAGCCCCCTCTCTCTCAGTCACACACACACACACACACACGCACACGCACACGCGCACGCGCACACGCACACGCACACACGCACGCACGCACGCACGCAATATCGGTTAAAAATGCAGCATAAAAGAATCGGGAATAATAAGTTCACAGCTGCCAGCGCTTGCTATTTGTGTCGATAAAATATCTGTTATAGATCGTCATATATTTTCTAGGTTTTCATGTAAGACTGCAAATGTGGGCAGTCTGGCTATATGACGTTGCAAGAGAAAGGGAAAAAACGGCCGCATATCTTTGTGCTTCGCTCCGAATGACGTGGAAAGAAGATATTTTTCTGTCTGGGTGCTCTACATGAGACATGTTGCCATCTGGAAGTGATGTGAACAAACAAGTTTTTTTTTTTTTTTAGAACGCAGAGCCGCTGGTAAATGGCAGCACCAGGTCGTTTTAGCTCGAGTTACTGTTTATGCTATCTTTAGATACTGGAGTTGCGCATCTGTTTTCCCGTTGGTGCCAGAAAGCATGCCTTGTGGAGAAGCTGATGCACAGACTGCACCACCAAACGCGGAAGCCGTCCAGCTAGAATCTATCCAGTGAGCGTCGTGCGCTCTGTAGCTTGTTTGCTGTGAACTGGTTCTTTTCTTTCCTCTATGTTAATGTCTTTAGGCATCGAAAGCAAAGTATATGCAGGAATTTTGTAGTATTTTCGAAAAACATACTGAAATAATTGATACTGTAGGCTTAGCAAGGCGCTCCTCGAATTTCAGGAGACATACATTTTGTTTTTGTCAGTTGTTGCTTACCTCCTTAACTGGCGGTGCCTCTTGACGGGGTTGCAACGGCGGAGCATTTTATTTGGCACTACGCTACGGCTTGGCGCTTTGCGTTACCGGACAGGCTAATATATATATGATTTTGTACTCCCGTGGCACAGTCCCGAAAGCAGGTGTATAGTCTTTTTTTTCACCGGTCATTGACACGCCAGGCACTGGTGATGGGCGACACACTTCGTTGATTGGCGACAGACTTAAGCAAGTCGTCTACAAAAACATCACGTGGCTTTGACTCGTAATAGTCGTTGCTAGCCAGGCAAAATGGTGGACCTATGTGCAACTTTACTTCCGTATATGCAGGAACTCTAATTTTATATGTAGACCTTGAATTCTATAGCGAAGCGTAGGAAACACCTGCTTTTTGTTCATGGCGTCGCATCTTCAGTGTAGCGTATTAACAGTTTGGTCTTTAGAATTACGTATTTACGCATTTTATAAATAAAACGACACACTACCTAACTCTTTTATATTGATGTTGCAACTCGAAAATTCACAATATCTGCCTTTCGATTGACAGCGTTTACAAGTATGAATGCACCCACGAAATCAAGATGGGTGGCCTTTCAGCACAGCCTTAAATTTTCGCCTGGTTTCTGAGTCTTTATGGTGGTACGCAGCCACAGACATCGTACTAACCTATAACTATTCACTGCATTATTAAGTCTTCATTACGTTGTCGAATAAAGAAGGTGTGCAGCTCCGCCGCAATAATTCAGTATTGCTGACATATCACGTAGCTTCTCGTAGCTGACATATCACGTAGCTTCTCATCACGTAGCTTCTCGCAAAAAGAAAAACTATGGCAGCTCCACTACCATAAAACCCGCCAAAGGGCTGAGCACGGGCAGCCAACTATTGCGCTTGTAGAGTTAGTTCCCAGTGCTCTTTTTACTGAAGCGTCTATGACGCCAATGTTTGAAGTAAGCGGTTGCCCCGGCATGACTAGAACCTTGTTAGAAAGATTCGTATATTCCCTGTGCGATATGTGCGCCACTTTCTGTTGCGCTTTACCAACTTGCTGTTTTTTGCAGCAGTTCAGATACGCGGTGCCTGCAGCGAAATCCGTCAGGTCATTTCCCCCTTCAGATATTGCAACGCAGAGCCGGTAAGCGTAGGGGGAGGGGCAATCTATTGCTCGGCATGGTAGTGGCACCCTCTCTTGCACAACTGCGAAGTCAGCCGCGGCTTCCCTAAACGTTCTTAGCTATATTTAGTAAATTGTTGTGACTACTGAATAGTTATTTTTATTGTTTATAATATTTAAACCTTGGTTGGTTATTTTAACCTGACTTTAAGCATCGCTAGCTTTGCAATGGCATTTAATGACTGCTTTGCTGTGAGCGTGATCACGCTTCATGAGATGCATGAATGGACGACCAGCAGGGTGCCTTAAGTGCTCCGCACTTAGTAGTGCTCAACTGCAAATGGTCTAATGAAAAAGACCCTAGCCAGTGTGTTTTATGAGCGGAGCTATTATCAACGTCAGAATAACATGTTTTATTGTCAGCAGGTAAAGTGACGTTTCATAAAAATCAATCTACAAAAACATTTTTTACAATCTGCGTTTCGTAATTGTATTCAAGCTTAATTTTTAATGGCGCGGCATGCAAAATTTGACACAGAGAAGAATCGTGGTAGTTAATCTATACAACCTCGCCCAGCACACCACTTAAGTTTCAATTAATTTCTGTAACTTTCTTGGCATAGCCCATATTTAGACTTACGTGTAACTTTTCACCCTTGCAGAATGATATATGTTGCAAAATATCATCTCCGTAGAAATTATTTTATCTAAATCAAGCCCAGCTTGATCGTCGCTTTTCTTTTTGTGTTTACTTCTAAGGGCCATGACACAACGGCGGTGGCGATTTGCTGGACATTGTATATGATGGGACTGCACCAAGACCACCAGCGAAAGGTTCACGAAGAATTGGACTCTGTCCTGGGAACGCATGCAGAAAAGGACGTCACTACTGAACACATGAAGGAGCTTCAGTATCTCGACTGCGTCATCAAGGTCCGTTTACTTCTTTCCTTTTTTCAAGCACCATTAACTGTTTTCGCCAATCCCGCATTTTCAAAAGTCCCGATTATGCAATAGTATCATAACATCTATCAGTGTGCGGTTCTTTCGAAGTATTCTAATTCGAAAGCATTATATGCTCCATGAAGCAAGATATCCGTAGTCCGTTCGGTAAGCGGTGTTACCACCTAACAGCAGAAAAACCAGCGTCATCAAATTATGACGTCATGTTATGTCACGGCATAAGAACGTCGAAATAATATGGCAACCGATGAAGTTCGCTCACGAAGACGCGTCGTATACTTTAGCACTCAAGTAAGGACACTTATCTGCGTATGTAACTTTTGTTAAACTGATTTAACCCCTCTCGTGTAATTGTGATTTTATTAATCATGTTTACGAACATAGTAAAAGAATAATTTTAGGCTGTTGTCCGCCAGCCTTACATATACGCATTCTCATTGACCCCACTTCTGTTTCGACATCCCATCTCTTTCTGGCGCTCTCTACTTGTAATTAACCCTTGAACCACAAAACGCCATGTAATGACATCAATCTTGAATACAGAATTGAAACGAAATGTTATCACTATTGAAAACATCATGCGTAGCGTCATCGCTGCTTTCTTACATTTTCACATCATTGTTAAAAAAACTCATTTTATGAGAAGGTGATGTTATGCGAATAGTTCTTCTGTTTTGCTATATGAGCAAGATATGCACTTAGAATATTACTATTACAAACACAAGTCCTACGCTGATATTATCTTAACGTGTTATCCTTCACTTTCTAACATGCTACTTTCAACGGAGTTTTAGTTTTTACCAAATGTAATGATGATTTATTTTGTTTTGTTCTCTCTAAGGAATGCCAAAGGCTCTTCCCGTCGGTACCAATTATCGGTCGTGAGAGCCTAGAAGACTTCAAGCTAGGTACTGACCTCACATGCAGATATTAAAATGCGAATGAACAAAGGAGTAACTTTCTAATTTAACATGCATCCGGTTAAATTCTCTTCTAGGGGACTACACAATTCCCAAAGGCACAACGATTGACGTCTTCATTTACGCACTTCATCGAGACCCGGAAGTCTTTCCAGACCCAGAGAGGTTTGACCCCAGCCGATTCCTGCCAGAAAACATAAGCAAGCGTCATTCGCACGCTTTCATCCCGTTCTCTGCTGGATCAAGAAACTGCATAGGTAATGGCGGTTTCCATAAAAACGATGTAAAACTTGGTGTGCCGGTGTGGTAGAAATATATGACCATCATTATCACATATACCAACATGTGGTAATAAAACATAGCGGGTAACCATCGATAATTCCGCGAAGCTTTGAACACAATATTAGCTTCCAATTTGAGAACACGGCTTTAAATAAAGACACAAAAAGGAGTCGATTTAGTGAGATGAGCAGAGCGGTCACTACAATATCAACAAGTTATAACGTTATGTGAAGTGAGGCTGGCAGCTAAGTCATTATTTTACCTTGCGTAATTCTACAAAATGCTGGCATTGTGGTAAACGTCGCCGCTGCATCTATCAAATCAATCGTGCTTTCTAATGCTTCAATGGAAACTGAGGAATGCGAAAACAACACGTATAAATGTGTAAGCCTCCTGCTGATCCTTGTCAAGATTCTGCCCGAGCGATCGCTCCCGCCCGATCAAAGGGTGCAGTTTCTGACGAAGCGACACAGCCCCCCTCCGCCGTGAACTCTTATGCAACCTATGGAGGACGGCTCGCGCCTTTGCCCTCCGATTGAGGCGCAATCGTTGGCTGCCCTCGCATGATTTAAGTCGCAGACTAAACATACGATGCGTAAAGCGATGTTACCAAGCTAGGACTTCACCATGAACTTCGCCCTCTATCGCGGTAGAGCAGTGGCTATGGTGCTCGGCTGCTGACCCGAAGGTCGCGGGCTTAATCTAGGCTGCGGCAGTGGCATTTTGATGGAGGCAAAATTGTTTAAGCTCGTGTTCTGAGTGATGTCAGTGCACACAAAAGAACAGCAGATGGTCAAAATGTCCGGAGACTTCCACTGCGGCGTCTCTCATATTCCTGCCATAGTTTTGGGACGTAAACCCTAGGTGATACTTTAAATATTTTTATTAAATATATATTTGCTATTGTTTGAATATTATTACTATTATCACAATGAACCTCCCACGCTGAAGCCGAAAGTGCGCTATTAGGGCCCAAGTAAATATTATCGCAATAAAATAAGCCTGCAAAGCTATTCAAACAAAGACAACAGGCATGAGTGCATTTGGAACATGACATCTAAAGCCAACAGCTTACTGCCATGGCGTAACTCAGAATTTTTAGTGGTAGTTTTCGTCCACTAACATATAATGTATTCCGTACCAATTACACGGTTGTGTGCCAACTTCTCATATGAAAGAAAACGTATAAACAAGACATCGATCTTGTCAGCTGATACAAAAGGTAGGCGATAATGTCCCGCAAAAGTGTAAGAAACACACTGAGAAATCGAGGTCCTCTACGAGCATTCTCTGACCGGATAGCACATTTCACGCGCTGTATATACACTTGGCAACTTTATTTTTTAAGGCCTCTCGAAGTGGAATGTTCAATACAGGCCTAGCTAGATACATAATTTTCTATTGTAATGACAAATACTTGCTGAGTACGTAGTGCCAACGATAAAAGTTTCAAGCAATTACTAGTGACTTCATTTTGTATTTGCCGAATGCAATGCAAAGTCTCCTTACCTGTTTCAATTTTCAGGGTGACCTAGTGATAGCCTAAATGAGTCCACATATAATCAGCCTCCGCAATTTTACGAAATATTTCGTTAATGTTTTAGATGCTTAGCAGTTCTTTGACTCGCCTGTGTAACGCTGTCCTTCGGTCGAACGCGCCGCGTGCCGCAGGAGTTGGCGCGGTACCAAGTAGGTCACGCCGCTGCTGCGCGTAGACATCACGCTTCCCTTGCAGTGCTCGCTCTTCCTCGCCAACCGCGTGCTTGTCGCGGGCGCCCGCAGCTGCCGCTTTGTCCATTCACCCACAACACCTGCCGTGACCGCCGCTCACCACACCGCCGACTCGTGGGTTCACGCGCGATAAACCTTACGCACGCCTAATGCACATGTTGAAACATGTCTGTACGTGTCACCTACAAGACCTACGCCAGCCATTGCTTCAAACAAATCTTCCAGCACTCACAGCAGCGCCCGAATTAGCGCCGTACAGCCCGTGATGCCACCCGTCTGCAACGCTGCAATTTCACATCCCGTCAGGGTTCCTTTCGGGGAGATGGTCAAAGTTTTTTGTGTAATATATCTGTTGCGTTGACCCCTCTCAGCTATTGCTGTGTGGACAAAGTATTTAGTTTCGAATCTATTCATCCTTCGCAGAAAAGTACTTCAAGCACCTATAGGCGCGAAAAAAATAGCGATTTTGAGCATGATATACAGGTCAAGGTGATAAATATAAATGAAAATGTGGATATTGTAAAGGATATTCGCTTCTCACGACCACCTTGCTCTGCCAGATGTCTACACTTCACGTCCGAAGCTCTGAAGATGCCCTTCTTCTTTCGACTGCAGGTCAACGGTTTGCAGCAATGGAGCTGAAAATTGTGATCTCCACCATCTTACATAACTTCACCGTGGTGGCGTTGGATCAACGTGACAAGATGCTCCTCTCCAGTGACCTGGTGTTGAGGGCAGCTAATGGAATAAGGCTCTCTCTGACGCCTAGAATTTGCGGATAGCTTTGGAATATGCCTGTCATTAGGACTTCGCCCAAGTTTCTTTGCTGTGGCCTCTTTTCTAGTACCAATTCAAAATTGTAAGATATATGTCGTAAAGTTCAATAACTTATGTGTGAATGCTGTAAAGGGCACAAAAAATTAACTTTGTGAATAAAGTTTAGAATGACAGACAACTGAGCTAGTTGGTACGTCATCATTCTAAAAAAGACAGGGCATGCATACACGGACACAAAAAGAGGTCAGGACTCCACAAACGCCTACTAACAACTGAATGTGCGCACAACGGCAGAAAAGAAAGAAGGCACGAAAACGTACCTGCGCATGTCCTTACATTATGCGAACCTGTTAATCTGACATCCGTGGGTGTCTACAAAAAAGGTAACTGTTAACGCATTTGACTTCATTTCTATGCAAATTAATTGATGGTTGGATCATGCATCGGCTTCCATATTATTGATCTGCCATGCCTCAATCACCAGACGCGTTTATTCATTCCCATGGTGGTACAAAACTGCGCAGTTGTCGAATATTGGCGTGTACTTACATTCTCGACAATATAAAGAAACATTTTAATGTGAGATTCCGGTTAGCGATCTGTCATGTTTAAATAATCTCTGGTTATTGCAGCGTCCCGGGCAGTGCGCAACCACATTAGGTGGAGAAAGCTTTCGCAAGGCTGAGGGTCAAGGAAGACAAAAAAAAAAACCGGGCTTTTACGGCCGAGTCATCTTGGGCGAATGCATAAGAGACCTTGCGAGTTTCATTTTTTTTGCGTACTTTAGGTAGGCGCCGCTGAGAAGGACCTTATAAACAACACTTGTTTTTTTAAGTATTTACACTCGTACCCACAGCGCCATTTAGGCATTACAGCGGGGGGGGGGGGGTTACACACAGAATTTATAAATCATACATTTCAAGAACATTGGTAGCGAAAAACTAAGGAGAAAGAGCGGCATACATTGTTGTCAATACATATGAATTTCATAAAGATCAGCCAACACAGACGAAGAGAGAAAACAAAAATGAAATTTATACTGTACAAACATAAAAATACAAAAACGTTGTGATACGAACTAAACACTGCATAAAATTAGACTGCAGCTGAAGACAGACAGATGTCAAAGAGAGGGCGCAGAAGCTTCGTTATCTATTTTGCTGACCTTGTCAGCAGGCAGACGATTCCATTCAGAAATAGTTTTGGGGGGGAAAAGTGCCTTTAAAAAGATTAGTCCTGCAGCTATATTCTCTAACCTTGAGCTCATGATCTGTTCATCTTGATACATAATAGGGCTGAAGAATATACTGATTACGGTCTATTCCAATGTGGCCATGATATATATCGTGAAAAAGCTTCAAACGCAAAATTTGCCTTCATTTTTCTAGAAGCTCCCATTTTAATGTTTCCTTTGTAGCAGTAACGCTAAGGTTTCTCTCATAGCTACCGATAACGTATCTTGCAGCCATGTTCTGAATTCGCTCAAGTATGTAACAATCGGCATTTGTGGGAGGATCCCACACAATGCACCCATACTCTAATATTGGTCTGACGTAGCTCTTCTAGAGAAGATCGCGGGCCTGCTGAGGAAACAGCTTTGTGTTACGCCGCAAGAATCCCAACACCTTACATGCCTTTGCAGTAACGTAATCGACATGCCTGTGCCAGCACATGGATGATGTTAGGAATACGCCCAAGTACTTATACTCTGAAACAGTTTGTAACGGAGAACCAGACAGACTATGAAGTGTCGATACTATACGTTTTTTTGTGTGTGTGTGAAACGCATATGAACAGTTTTCTGCACGTTTATTTGCATATGTGAATCACAGCACAAGTTTTCCATTTTTGTTAAATCATTTTGTAAAAGAACGGTATCATCGACGCTTGTAACTTCCCTATATATTATTAGATCATCAGCAAATAATCTGATGGAAGAAGCGATGGTGTCGGGAAGATCATTTATGAATAATAAAAAGAGCAAGGGGCCCAACACTGAGCCCTGAGGGACACCAGATGTTGCGCTAGCCATACCCGATTTTGCACCATTTACTACTACATACGGAGAACGCAAGGACAAGTATTCCCGAATCCATGTTATCACCTGTTCATTGATATTAAACCAACGTTTCTTACATACAAGCAGCCCGTGATCTACGAGGTCGAACGCTTTCCTGAAGTCTACAAATATAGAATCAACACAGGAGCATTCATCCAGTGAACTACAAACTTCGTGAACAAATTCTGTTGAGTGAGTTATACAGAAAATCCCTCGTCTAAAACCATGCTGCCTTGGAATAAGAAGATTTTGATTGGTTATGTATGTCATCACATTGGTGCACAAGACGTGCTCTAATATTTTGCAGGCTATACTTGTCAGGAATATCGGTCTGCAATTGTTGACTTGTTCACGAGGACCTGATTTATACACAGACACAACGCATGCCACTTTCCAGTCGCGTGGCAGGCTTCCCGTTTTCAATGATTTCGAGTATAGAACCTTAAGGAAAGGTGCGATGAATGGTGCACACATTTTGAGAAAACCGCCTCTGAATCCATCCGGTCCTCCTGCTTTGCTAGGGTCTAAGTGTTCGAAAAGACACTGGATGCCGTTTTCATCAACAGCTACGTCATCCATATCTGTCATACATCTGTTAGTAGGCGTAGGCAAAACGCTGTTTGACGAACACGACGAAAATATGGAGGAAAAAAATGTGTTGAAAGAGCTGGCCTTATCTGAGCTATTTTACATTTCTTTACCGTCATGCTGAAGCGAAGGAATACACACTCCATCTTTTTTTTATTACATTTGACCAGATTCCAGAACAACTTTTTTGTTGTTTTGAATCGAGAAGGCAGATCGTTGAAAAAATCTTTTTTCGCATGACGGAATTTCGTTTGCAGAAGTTTTGTGATGGTGTCAAGTTGTTGGCAAGTCTCAGAGGTGGGGTTTTTCTTAAATTTTGTATATACCCTATTCCGTTTACAGGTAAGGCGCCGCAGCTCACCATTATACCATGGCTTCAATTTACTACGACGTGTAGTCTGCTCCCATGGAGGCACGTACTTTTCTTGTAGGTCAAGCATTTTTGTTTTAAAAAGGAGCCATAACTCTTGAATGCTGCAAGCACCGGAACGGTGTTCGAATTCTGGAAAGAAAGCTTCCAATGCAAGGCCTATCTGGCGTACGTTTCCCTGGCTGTAATTATACATCTTTCTTGATGCGGCTCTCTGAGTCTTATCGTATGCTAGCTTCATTTCACACAAAACAGCTTTATGGTCGCTAATGCCAAGTACCACCAAAACCGTTTTTACCCAGTTTGGCTGATTAGTTAAAAATAAGTCTAAGATATTTTTTTGTATCGTGCTTTGCTTTACCACTGAGTTTAGGAAAAGCTGTTAAGCATGTCCAACATTTCCTTTGCTGCTGCAGATGTAGCCCCGCACTGGAAGACTGATCATTCCACGAAAGCTCTTGAATATTAAAGTCTCCGCCTATAACAAGATAATAAGTATGGACGGTCTCTAGTGTCTTTGAAAAATCTGTCATGACAGTTGTAGAACTTGCAGGAGGCCTATAAATTGAGCACACTGATAATGTTTTTCCATTTGGCAATCTGATCTTGCACCATACATCCTCGCAAGTGCCGCCACTTGGATCAAGTGCGGAACAAGCCAGCGAACTATCAATAAGTATAAAGACCCCACCGCCATGACAATTTATATCGTTCCTAAAGCAATTGTAACAGCTTGGAAAGACCTCGGTGTCTCTTACGTCCGCATCTAGCCATGATTCAGTTCCAAGCACAATGCTTGGTTTCACCATGCAAAGCAGGTTATGAAAATCTTCCACTTTGTTTTTGATGCTACGGCAATTGACAACCAGGAAAGCTACATCTGGTATAGAGCTGCGCATGCGTCATGTAGTTTGCACAACATGGCCGCGACTTTTATCGTACACGTATATTTGCCCATTTAAAAACAGTTTATCATATTTCAGATGTACGCGAGCACCGTTAGAAGCATTCCTTTTGCCGAATTCCCAGAGAAACTTTCTTTTCCTGCGCACTGCTCTGAGAAATCTTCCGATTTACTAATACTGGAGCCTTTTAGCTTCTTAGCGTTGGCTAAGATCGTCTGTTTATCTTTGCACGTTGAAAACATTGCAATAAGCGGTCGAGGTTTGTTATTCTGGTACCGTCCGAGCCTGTGTGCCTGCTCAATCTACACTGACGATAATCCTAAACCGGATACGATTTCTTGAACTTTTTTCTCAGAAGCAGTGGACAATTCACGACTTTCACTGTCAGCGACACCATAAAATATCAAGTTACATCACCTGCTGCGGTTTTCAAAGTCATCCACTTTAGCGGCTAAATCCTTTACTATACTATGCGTATCTTCAGGTTTCTTTCTGCATTCTGCCATAGCTTCTTTTAAGTTTGCGAACTGGGCTATTGCGCTTTCCATTGAATCTATTCGTGACTTAAGCTCTTGTATAGCTGTGTTACTTTTATTTTGCGACGTCTCAATAGCCTGTAATTTGGCCTTTATATAATTCTGACCATCCAAAATTTGATTTAGTGCCTCTGCCTTAGTCGGACCAGGGTTTAACTCACGTCACCATACAGAAACAAAAGCAACAAATAAAACACGTATCTGCGTAGTAAAAGAAAGCGACGTCTAGTATAACAACACACAACATGGCATTTTAAGTCCGTGCTTGAACTACGGGGCGTGACCGGCATTATGAATACATAAAAGATGAAACCCTCAATTGAACAATCACCAACCTGCGTTAGCAGAAGAAAATGCGTGAGTGACACGGTCATGTTGGTGCCGGCCTGACGCCCTGTTGCTGTACTGATCCAGTCCTGCTTTTGTACTTGGTAGACACGGCCTTCATCCGCCCAGGGTTCGTTGATCGGCAGTTGACACTGTCCAAAATGGGTAGCCGGGCACACACCGCAATCGTCGTCCTGGCCTCGGTCCTCGGCTCTAAACAGTGTAGTCGCCGAGGACCGAGGCAAGGACGACGATCAGTGAATCTGTTGGTGTATTTTACGAAACAAATATTCGTCTTCTTCCTGTACTTTACTCGCTCACTTTTTCTGGGCACTGTGGTACGAATCTTACTTAGCCTATTGGCAGCCGTAAATAAAACATTAACGGTGTATCTACTTTCTACTTTTTTTAGCTTGTGAGATACGCTATGAATGTATGGTATACCTACGTACTATACGTTCACTCGAATCACTTTCTGCAACATGCATGTTCGGACTTAATAAACAGTTTTAGTTTAGCGCGTACAATGTCTAGGGAACACAACGCGCGGGGAGTTGGCTACGTAATGGCTGAGGCTGTCGCGCTCAGCGTTAGTTTACAGTACGCAACAACCGAAAAGTAGTAGAGTGCGCTTCGGCGTAAACAGCCTTGAATTTAGTGCTGCTCTGCACCATCTATAGGCGAAGAAATGAACTGCAGTAGCCGATAGACGTGGCATTTTTTCACAGCAGTCATGCCATCGACGCTCTCAGCCGTCGATATTTCGCGAGACAGCTGCCGGTGGCCGTCGAACCGTAAGCGCTAAGATCTAGCGTGCACATTTCTTGCGCACGCATACGCACTCATCTCTCTTGTTCAGCGCATACGCAGTCTTACTCTCTCTCACCCGTTGTTTGCGCAAGTCCGCTGCACGCGTTAAGCTAAAACTCCATAATACAACGTACTTATTCAAATGGTCAGCGACAGTGGCCACTGCAAAAAGAGGATAATCTACTATTAGATCTAGGTTATCCGCTTGTTGCAGCTGCAGTTATCCTCTTATTACCAGCTGGATTTGTCAAAAGGCTGATCGCAAGACAAAGGTTGCTGTATCATGCAATCTGGCTGTGTGTTTGTTGTGGAGCTGTTGTTCAATACAATTGTGCGCAATATTCACAAAACAACTTAAATTACTCTTTCACAGAACAATGAACGGCGCGGCTGCAAGGCTGACTTGGTCCCGTGTGGTGCGTTACAACTTGATTGAAATGTGGTGTTTAACGTCCCGAAACCACCATACCATTATGAGAGACGCCGTAGTGGAGGGCTCCGGAAATTTCGACCCCCTGGGGTTCTTTAAAGGGGCCCTGCGACACTTTTGGCAAAGCCGTAGTTAGAACTGGAATGCGTAAAGCAATGATTACTGAGACGAATGCAACAAAAATTATAGAAATTGGCGCGCGGAAATTGAAGTTATTAGTCCTCAAAGTTCAGAACTTGAGCAGATGACCACAAGAAAAGTTCTCTTTCTCATTTCACTCACCTGCTGACGTCAAAAACCGCTTCCAATCACACCACGCGTTTCATAAAAACATTTTGGAAATGTCACCTAATTGCGGCCTTCACACAATACCTCGCTACCGCTTTTTTTGACGGCGTCGTTGGCATTGTTACTACGAACCACGTGCGTCGGGTAGCAGACGCTCCCATAGCCACACTGTGTAAGATACTCGCATATGCTTTGGACGGCATCACTTCTCGGCTCGCATGCAAGACGCATTCAACGGCGACGCCGGCGCTCACCGCCTGTCGCATTTTCGGCTCGCTAAAAACGCGGCAAGCGTTCCCACTTATAGTTGCTGGCGTATCGTAGCCTCGATTGCAGGCTATAAGTGTTGTGCTCGTTGTTCTGAAAATACATCATTTAGAAACAGGAATAATTTGTTACCGAAAGAGTATAAAAAATATTTTTACTGTTTTTAGCATTCACTCGTATGGCTTGGCTACCCCAATGAGAATATTGGACGCTATTTCTCGCGTCAATCCAATCAAAAGCGAACGGTGTTTGTCGTCACGTCACATGACACGACGTGACTTCCCATAACAAAAATAGCCAATTTGTGTCTTATAGTCTGAAATCAAGGTAGTTTGTCCCGTGAAATAAAATTATAACAGCGTTGATTTTGACCTTGCCATGTGCACAACGATATCGGCGTCTTCTACAGCACCAGAACAACCAATGAAAAATACATGCTGAAATAGTGTCGCAAGGCCCCTTTAACGTGCGACCTAACCTGAGCACACGGGCCTACAGCATTTCTGCCCCCATCAGATATGCAGCCGCCACAGTCGGGATTAGATCCCGTGATCTGCGGCTCAGCAGCCAACTAACTGCCTTAACCGCTAGATCAACGCGGCGGGGAATCCTTTTTCTGAAAAAAAAAATATTTCAGACATAGGTGTTTTTCCTGAACAGTTACTTTTCATCAAAATCATGAAGTTATAGGAAGCGTGATAAAAACCGCAAAAGTTATTTAAAACAAAACATAAAGTATCCAAGGTAATATGTACCGAGTATCACTATCTCTGTTGAAGTTGTTTTTAGCAATCAGTTTCTGAAATAATGGCAGTCTTTGCAATTTACCAGGTTGGTGATTTTTACTCTCTAAAGTTATTAAATATGTATGAAAAGTAATTGACTGGCAAGGTCCAATGTCATTGGTCATTAGAGGGAAATAAATGCTGCAATTAGAAAGTGCACTGTTTTTCACTCAAAATTTGGAAATCCCGAAATTGGTGGGAAGGTGTTTTTTGCCACAAAAATTACTTTCTTTTTCAGGCGAACAATTTTTTTTAGGGAAACAAACTTCAAAACCATTGTTCTGCCCCGTCGCGGCGGTCTAGTGGCTCAGGTACTCGGCTGCTCTACCGCAGGTCGCGGGTTCAGATCCCGGCTGTGGCGGCTGCAATTCTGATGGAGGTGGAAATGTTGTAGGCCCGCGTGCTCCGATTTGGGTGCACCTTAAAGAACTCCAGGTGGTCGAAATTTCCGGAGCCCTCCACTACGGCGTCTATCATAATCATATCGTGGTTTTGGGACGTTAAAACACACAAATCAATCAAATCAAACCATTGTTCTGGCTTTAATGCCTAGGTTCGCCGTAAATTTTATCAAAATAGGAGATGGTGATCAGGAGCTTGTGTTCGATTTCGACCACCTGGGGTTCTTCAACATGCACCCAAATCTGAGCACACGGGCCTACAACATTTCCGCCTCCATCGAAAATACAGCCGCCGCCGCCGGGATTCGATCCCGCGACCTGCGGTGTCGCTGCGATTGTGCGTTGCGGATCGCAGTAGGGCAAACACTATTCTAAAACTCACATGACGCCCGCTACGCCCACAACGCCCGCTGCGCTTGCAAACAGTTTTCTAAACTCCCTTTTACCAAAACGCGCAGGAGTTTGCGAGCTCGCACACGTGAACGAAGCTCTGCAGTGAGCTATCGCACCATATACCGGCGCTAACGCAAACGCTTTGAGTGGAGCTGGCTTGCCTGCGGCACCAGGTAAACAGTTCTACCCTCGAAGAAATAATCAGGTGGTCGGTCGGCGATCGCGTGTACAATGTTTGCCTTTGCAATTCAGGTGCTTTTCTGGCTGGTGTTAGTCGCGTTCGTTGCGCTAATCTGTCTTGTAGTAGCGTTTATCTGCGCAGTTCGAGTAACGAGAAGAGCTATCTGGAAGACGTTTGCTCGTTTGCCTGATCCGAACAAGAATACCCCCCTGTGATGGGCGTTCGTTCATTTGATTGATAGTTGGGTTTAACGTACCAAAACCACCATTAATTATGAGAAACGCCGTAGTGGAGGGCTCCGGAAATTTCGACCACCTGGGGTTTTTTAACGTGCACCCAAATCTGAGCACACGGGCCTACAACGCTTCCGCCTCCATCGGAAATGCAGCCGCCGCAACCGGATTTCAAGCCCGCGACCTGCGGGTCAGTAGCCGAGTACCTTAGTCACTAGACCACCACGGCAGGGTGATGGGCGTTGCAGCAACACATACTTGCCACGTCTGCGAAGCACTGGAGGCCGTACAATGTTTGTGAGTGCTTGCAGCTCAACTGGATTGTTATTCGGGACTTGACCTAGCTTGAAATTTCCCCAAAATGGCGTACTTTTAGATAACGCCATGAAAATTCGCGAGTACACGCGTTTTTGTAAAGACTGTGGTGCATTACACAAATCAATCCTAGAAATTTTGACGATTTTCAACGTTGACTTTGGCGATTAAAGAATGCGCTCCAAGCTATTTTATTTTCTGTTATAGTGCTTCGGGATACCTTTAGCCTTTTTGTATTCGCTAAAGTAAATTTTCCCATAACCATCCCCCAGCATCATTTACGAAGGACCACGCTGTACTCACACAAGCGCACAGGTTCCTCACCATGCTTGCAATCAAACATCTGCTGTTCACGCGTGAGGCGCTAAATTTAAATCATCAATTCGTACCTAAATGCACACCATTCGCACAATTTGGCCAAACTCCACCTTTCACCTCCTTTGTTACTTTTGTGCTACGGAAGAGGCAGACGGGCAGTGGAATGCTGCTAGAGTGTACTTCTGGCGAATTCCCTTGAGAGAACAGGAGTAGACGGCCAGGGCAATAAAGAGGGGGGGGGGGGCAAAGCACTGAGAGCAGGGCCACTCAACCTGCTACTGGAATGCGGTGCGCTCCCAGGCGGGGGAGCAGAGGGCTTGGTAAGTGGGGTGACTATGTGTGGAAACATTCCAAGCCTAGGCATATTCAATGTGGGGCAGCAGCAAAATATGCATAAAATCGGTCAGCCACATGTTATTGGTTATCCTCATACCTAGTATGTTTGTGCAACGACGCATTCGGCAGACGTCCTGCTGTCATCGTAGCCACCCGTGCAAAACAGCGGTGTCAAACTACACATGGTTGCTACCATTGCCGCTGCACCCACCAGGTGAAGAAAAATTCGGAGACTGTGACGTTCAAGGGCCACGAGATTCGTTGTACTACGCCTACTCCGCTTTTCAGGCGTGAGCACTGTAAACTGCGCCTGCCTGCTCTCGGCGCAGGAAAAGCACTCTAGTTCTACCGATAGATGACAGTGCTACACCACCTGTTCGACTACTGAAACATGCTCGCTCTGAAGAGAACACATTGAGCGTGCTTTTGAATGCTCCTGCTCTCCCAGTGGAATTCTCCAATAGGAGAGCACAGTGGTTCCACCTCGGCCCTCGCCAATTGCGAAGCTGCGCCGCTGGCGTATTTTTAACTGCTGGTGTCACAGCGCATACGAGGCAGAAACAAAAAGTGGACCCGTATCTGCTTGTTACACTGGAAATGTCGTTGAAAGACAATAGTCTTGCGCCTGGAGAGAGTAAAGAAAATATTTATTTGATGTTCTGCGCAAGAAAATTGGTGAATGGTATTCTGGGGGCGCAGCGTTAGAGTGCCTCAAGCGTGGAGCGGAGGTGAAAGAGCGCCTCAGTCACGTCACACGTGAGACGTGAGCGCTATCTGGTAGTTTACTTGGAAAACAAAGCGTGTGGCGTGCGCGCCCATCTCGAAGGTGATAACATGTAGAACGCTAGGCGACGGGTAGGTGCCATCACTGTGTCGTCTTACCAAAGGCTTGGAAACCCTTGCCTTTTCGTGCAAGCGTTGCATGGTCAACGCAGCATGATAAACGCTACGGTTCTTAAAATTACTTATGTATGCCTTTTCTAGTAAAAGACACACATACAAAACATCGAATTGTTGTTATGGTGCCTCAGATATGCGCAGTAATTGCTTTTTAATTAACGATTGCGCAAGTATGAAACTGAATCTTGAGCAATATAGGTGGGCGTTGCGGATCGGGTCGGCCGTTTGAATATAGTCTGCTGCCGTTTAAGGTACTGTTAAGAATGGACAAACAGACAGACAGACGGAAACTTTTGCGTCGAAGGTCCCCAAGCAAGACTATCGTATTTAAAAAGAATAGTAAAGAGGGAGCCAGCACCTCCGACCGGAGCGCTTGCTCGCTATTGGTTCCTCGCTTTAGGCGAGCGCGCGTTTGCAAACGGACACACGCATGGAGGAATGTGCAGTCCTCTTTGCGGCTGTTCCATCGTACGGAAGCACCCATGGCCTTAGGCATGTGAACGGTGTGGGTGCGGTTGTTAACCTTTCTTGGGGGGGGGAGGGGGAAGTGCATTGTCAGCTCTTTACAACGACATAATTGGGAGGGGCATGGCGGCTCGGGTGGACAGGGAGGGAACGACGCTGCGATAGACCTTCACTCCCCCCACCTGTAGCCTGATTTTGATTGATTTGTGGGGTTTAACGTCCCAAAACCACTATTTGATTATGAGAGACGCCGTAGTGGAGGGCTCCGGAAATTTTGACCACCTGGGGTTCTTTAACGTGCACCCAAATCTGAGCACACGGGCCTACAACATTTCCGCCTCCATCGGAAATGCAGCCGCCACAGCCGGGAATCGAACCCGCGACCTGCGGGTCAGCAGCCGAGTACCTTAGCCACTAGACCACCGTCGCGGGGCCACCTGTAGCCTGAAAGGGAACTGCGGAGGCGCTGCGCCATGTTACCAACTGGGCTGCAGAAATTAGGCGGCGTCTTCTTCTAACCACTACCACCACAGCCTCACCACACACTTTCTCTTCATTTCGTTTTTGCGTCCCCTTTCCCCTCTTCCTCGAGCATCTAAGCTAAACCGTGCTTCCGCAATGGTTCATCAAACCTAATGGCACGGCTGTTCAGGGGCGAAGCTCCTGTTAGTCTAACCCTGTACTGTGTGTGGCATAACCAAGAAAAGAGACGAGAAAAAAAGGCAGTATCTCTCCAAGAATATAACAAACGGCACTTTCTCATAGAAGTACATACAAGCTGCAGTTGGGTGAAAATATTCTAGATGGCTCTGTACCGTTACTCTCCAGTTGGCTGCTGGGAGGGTTGTGCCTGGGTGCACGAGGAAGAAGTGCCTACCTCAGTTTCCTGGATAGTCGTTGTACTTGGCGGATCGTTGGTGGGGCATGGACGAAGAAGAGCGGCGGGCGCGTTGAAGACGCTTGCGCTCGGCTTCTTTGGCTCGCGTCTCCTCGTTGTTACCCGTGCGCAGTCTGCATTCTCGAACACGATCAGACGCATGCACGGACGGATAGACAGACATATGGGTGAACGGACGCACAGACCGACGGAAGGATGGACGTACGAACGAACCAACACACGGACGGACGGACGGATGGAACCATGGTCGGACAGAAGCACGGATAGACGTACGAACGCTTCGCCCCACTCATCATCGTTCACTCTTTAGATATCCTGTGATTTTTTAAGCCGCTCGCCACAATTAACCAGCGCTTTTTTCTTTTCGCAAGTCAGAAGATTTTTTTTACTTTCTTCTCTTTTTTTTTATTCCAACCGTTTTTTCCTCTCTCACTGATGCTTTTTTCCCACCCCCTTACCGAGCGCTCCTCCCTCATTTCTTTGCATTTACCCTCCAACATTCTTGTTTTTCTTTTACTCATCCGCAAGGGTTGCCGCAAAGAGTGCCTGTTTTCTTTTCTTCAATCAACCACTTCATCACCCGTGCCACTGGCACGGTGGACTCTCACGTACGATTTATTGTTCCAATTTACCATCGAGCTGGTTTCGATCATCAACGTGCTTTAACTGGCATGGCAAACCTCAGGAGCGCTTCGGTCAACGATGTTAGTCCGACCGACATTCACGTGCGAAATAGACTCCAGTTCGAAATGCCCATCTAACGCACGTGAAGGGCCTCCACATCGACATGTGCACGGATGGCTATGTGCACTAGTGAATGGCCAGCTACAGCCAGACAGCAAGTACGACGTTGATAGAAAAACCAGTAATACAAAGAGAAAAGTTCGGATGTTGCCCGTTTCCTTTCATCATCATCATCATCAGCCTGACTACGTCCACTGCAGGACAAAGGCCATTTTCCGCCAGTTAACACAGTCCTGCGCTTGCTGCTGCCACTCTATCCCTGCAAACTTCTTAATCTCATCTGCCCACCTAACCTTCTGTCTCCTTCTAACCCGCTCGCCGTCTCTGGGAATCCAGATAGTTACCCTTAATGACCAGCGGCTATCCTGTCTACTCGCTACATGCCTGGCCCATGTCCATTTCCTCTTCTTGATTTCAACTATGATATCCTTAACCCCTGTTTGTTCACTAATCCACTCTGCTCTCTTCTTGTCTATTAAGGTTACACCTACTATTTTTTTTTCATTTCTCGCTGCGTCGTCCTCAATTTAAGCTGAGCCTTCCTTGTAAGTCTCCAAGTTTCTGCTCCATAGCTAATAACTGGCAAGATACAGCTGTTATATACCTTCCTCTTGAGGAATTTATATAACAGCTGTATCTTACCGTTCCTTTACACGTGGCTAAAAGCTAAA
This sequence comes from Rhipicephalus annulatus, assembly GCA_013436015.1. Classification (NCBI taxonomy): domain Eukaryota; kingdom Metazoa; phylum Arthropoda; class Arachnida; order Ixodida; family Ixodidae; genus Rhipicephalus; species Rhipicephalus annulatus. Next base: position 997,102 of record WOVY01010462.1, on the reverse strand, counting down.
GGTATAATAAGATTTCATGATATCGGCGATCGTTGCGAAGCCATTCTAGTGCTACCAAACGAGGAAATGTTAGATTAGCCTCGACGTCAACTACCTAGTTCTTCTTTATGCGGAGATGATGCTGGCTATGAAACACATGTGGCTTATTTACTTACAAAACAGGCATATGCACGCTCGCTCATCGTATTGAAAGCCACGACGTTTTGTTTATGATTGAATGTTGTCATAATATTATGAACCAAAACTACAGCTGAAGCGTGGAAATTCGGCAGCTGAACTCCAGGACACTGCCAATCACTGGCATGATTAGCGCATTTCAGAAGTTGTTTTCAACTGAAACCAAGAGCCTTCTGTTTTCACTGATTTTAATATCACGATATTTAATGACCGTGAATTCGGGTTATAAGATACAATCACTTAGCTATACGGCAATATTTGTGGAGACGAGGGTCTAGAGTACTTTGCGAATTATTTGTATATGTCATTCCACGGGCTGAGCTGTAATGTTTGGCTCATGTGTTCTCCCTACTAGCGATCATAAGTATTTCCGACCATGCTGCAAAAGTGTTGCAGGGGACTTTGAAAGTTGTGCGACTCCACGTTTGATCAGATGACCAACACCCAGTTTAAAACATCCAGATGCAAGTTTCCCTCACTTCATTGAAGACACTGGCGAATACGCTATGTAAAGAATGAAGCATCCTCCTCGCATTTATGTACCTTATACGAATGTTACAACATATTCAAGATAGACAGCACGAAGTGAAGAGATTGGTCACAGATTTCAATAAATAATTATGCCAACACAGAGATGCTACTATACATATGGCAACGTGGACGCTGTATTTCTGACGACGTGAATACTCCAGGTATCAAAACCATTTGAAATGGAGGCAGTTTGAGCTTTATACACTTGGCAACGTTATCACACTGTGTATGCCTGCATACCGTAAATCTTCTCCTTCTGTGTCTAGCGTGACGACTAAACTGTTTATATATGAATTTGCGCTCATCTGTGCATATTTAAAAACAACAGTCAATATAGGCGCGAACACGTTTTATTTTGTGTTCATAAGTACACACACAGAACATACACCCCTGTGTACGTACCATTAAATTATGTGCCTGCAAGCAGTTACGACATGTTCACAATGAGAGTGCAGGCTCTTTGTAAAAAACGGGTCATGCTATACAGAAAATAACACGCTAGCCAAGTTTACGTCGACAGTTGCACTGAGAAACGAATGGCACATGTTCAGCTGCGTGTGCTTGCAGAATAGTGAGACAATTTGGTAGGTGCAGTAGAATACTAATCTCGTTGCGGTGTCAGCCTTTTACTTGGATAGTTTATAAAGTGCCCGTTCTTTATGAATGTGATTTCTCGTCGCTCTTCAAATTTCAGTGCGATATTAACATTGATCCCAGTATAAAAACGGGAAACGCACGTCAGCAGTGCTTCGAACACATTCATGTTATGTATTTGAGGTCCCACGCTTCTGTGTCCTTTTCTCACTCTCACACACAGACATGTACTATACGCACGTATACACTAATGGTCATCCATGAACCTGAATATAGGGGGACCACCGCCCGCTCTGATAACCTATTGGGCGAGACACCTAAGGGTTTCAGCGTGTCATCATGCATCGTCCGTCGTTTGCTGCTGACGTGGTGACGGCAGACTTGCTTGTGCCATTGAGAGAGTTGGCTTTCTCTCGCCACCGCTTAAGCGCTCGCTTCGTAGCGAGAGAGAGCAAACGGCACGCGTTGAATGTGGAAACGCTCCCTCGCCCGCGAGAAACAGTGCGCTGCACAACCATTCGTCAGCCACCCCATATATATAGACTATTTTACGGAAGGGTTTAGTGCGCCCATGTTGGGCTGTTAACTTTGTGTTTTGCAGCTTTATAACTGAACGTTCAGAGTTGCGGTAGACGCATACACATGAAAATGGTGTCGCTGATTCATACAATGTTTTATGGCCTTATTAGTTCACATCACACTATACAAAAATAGGTCAGATCCTACGTACCTTGGGAATACCTTAGGCGAAGCACGCGAAGGGTAGGTGACTGCGTTGTAAGTTTTTTATTGAGTGACGTCACGTTTTGAAATTACGCTATATGTACGTACCAATGTTGCAGGCACACGCATATGTAGCTAAAGATGCTTATATAACCAATTGTATGCACTTGCGCAATGATTCCAACAAGAACACGAATATTATAGACAACAGAAATGATGAGCTGATATAAAGCGTTGGTTATCGCGAGGATCGTAGCCCTCGACACTGCTACATGAATCAACTTCGCTAATGACAGTTAGGTACAATTGACGTTAACCAATGGTCACGGCTCTATCATAAGAGTGCATATGCAATTCTATGAAACTTGAAAGCCAGCAGGGGCGTAGCCAGAATTAGTTTCCAAGGGGGGGGTTTCACACTGACCCAACCGGGGGGGGGGGGGAGACTGCAGGCATCAGCTTTCCTCTGTGATGTGAGTATAGGCGGTAGTTTGAGCAGGCTGTGAACACGTATATCAAAGTCATAAGAATCATTCTCCCTCTCCCTATGCGTATGCTTCTGAAGAGAGTAAGTAAACGTAAAGTCATCATCATCATCAGCAGCCTAACTACGTTCACTGCAGAGCAAAAATCTCCCCCATGATCCACCAATCAACCCGGTCCTGTGCTCTCTGCTGCCACGTTGTACCTGTAAATTTCTTATACTCATCGGCCCAATCTAACTTTGTGTCCCCTTCGTGCGTTCTCCGTCTCAGGGAATCCACTCAGTTTTCCTAATTAGCAGTGGTTATTCTGCCTACGTGCAACGTGCCCAGCCCATGTTCATTTTTTCTTCTTGATTTCAACTATTATATTCTGAACCCTGGTTTATTCCCTGACCCACTCTACTCTCTTCTTGTATCTTAGGATTGCATGCACCTATAATTTTCCTTTCCATCGCTCGTTGCGTGGTCCTCAATTTAAGCTGAACTCTCTTTCAAGCCTCCGGGTTTCTGCTTCGTACGTAAGTACCGGCAAGATGCACCAGTTATATAACTTTCTCTCGAGGATTAGTGGCAGATTACCATTATTGATATGAGAATGCTTGCCAAATGTGATCCCCCTCATCCTTATTCTTCTAGTTATTTCACTCTCATGGTTGGGCTCTGTGGTTACTACCTGTCCTAAGCAGACATATTTCTTTGCAACTTCCAGCGTCTCTACACCTCTCGCAAAGTGGTGTTTTCTACCGAGACCATTGCACATTACTCTAGTTTTGCGCATATTAATTTTCAGACCTACTGTTCTGCTTTGCGTGTCCAGTTCAGTAATATTGAGCTGTATTTCGTCCTCTAAGTTAATTGTCAAGGCAATCTCATCAGCGAATCACAGGGTTCTAATGTACTCTCCATGAACTTTTATTCCAAGCTCTTCCTAATCCAGGGCCCTGAAAACTTCCAGTAAACACGCGATGAATAGCATTAGAGAGAACGTGTCTCCCTGCCTTACACCTTTTTTGGGAGGCTGTCACCTTCTTTAGGGAGAACTAACGTGGCTGTAGGCAATGATGGCGTAGGGGTTAGCTATCAGCATCGCGTCCAAAAGGTCCGTGGTGCGAATCCCAGTGCGGCGCAGTTCCCGACGCGGGTTTTTAAAAAAATCCGCATAGTGATGAAACTACATTCTTAGGCCTGCGGTGTGGCTTCATTGGGGACCACCGCCGGTAACGTACTTCCTCACCAGAGAAAGATTGGTCACCCTGGTGCAGTATCTGTCCACTACCTTCCACATGCATACGTCAATAAACTTACGGCCCTCAGTCCCCAGTGGCTGCGAAGAACTGACCACGTCGGCGGTCAGATCTACAACGCAGCAGAGGGTGCTAATATCCTCTTGGTCTCGACAGGCCGCCATTGGAACCTGAACTTGGCAACGTTTAACGCTAAAACCTTTTCTAGTGCGGCAAGTCTAGCTGTACTATTCGAGGAGCTAGAAGGTAGTAAATGGTATATAATAGAGCTCAGTGAGGTTAGGAGGACTGATGAAGCACTATACAGTGCTACTGAATAGGCACGTCCTTTGCTATCTTGGCTTGGCTGACAGAGGAGAACTGGGAGTGGGGATCTTTTTCCCCAGACATATAGCTGGCAATATAGAGGAATACTATAGCATTTATAAAAGGGTTGTAGGTATCGTAATTAAACTCAATAAGAAACACAAGATGAAGGCTGCACAGGCTTACGCACCTACACCCAGCCATGATGGCATGTTGGTTGAAAGCTTCTGTGAAGACGTACGATCGGCAATGAATAAGGTGAAAACACAGTATACTATACTGATGGGTGACTTCAATGCCAAGGTAGGGAAGAAGCGGGCTGGAGACCAGGCCGTTGGAGATTATGGCATCGGTACTAGAAATGATAGAGGGAACTATTAGCAGTATTTGAAAAACGCGATAATTTACGGATATTGAACGCCTTCTACCGAAAGTGAGGGAATCGTATGTAGACAAGTAGGAGCCCTAATGTCGAAAGTAAAAACAAAAAGGAATTTATACTGAGTTCACACCCAGGCATTGTGTAGGATGTGGAAGGGCTTGGGAAGGTACGAGGCAGTGACGATAGAACGGTACGGTCTCGAATTCGCCTAGAATCGAAGAAAGAACGACAGAAACTGATATGCAAAAAATCAACAGGCTAGCACTGAGAGGAAAAGAAGAGGACTTCAGAGTCTCGCTTCAAAACAGGTACTCGTCTCTTTTTGAGGAAACTAGCCTTAGCGTTGACGCAATGAATGATAATCTGACGAAAATCGTTGCGGAGTGTGCAGTGGAAGCTAGACGTACGATACACAGACAGGACACTGGCAAGCTGTCCCAAGAGACAAAGAACCTCAATAAGAAGCGTCAAAGCATGAAAGCCTCAAATACAACAGACAAAATAAAATTGGCAGAGGTTTTGAAGTTGAATAATCAGCATAAAATATCCGATGTAAGAAGGTATAACATGGAGAAAATTGAACGCGCTCTGAAGAACCAATAAAGAAGTGCCAGAGCAGTGAAAAGAAAACTTGTGATAGGCAAAAACCAGATACATGCACTAAGGGAGAAGAAATGAAAAGTAACTACTAATATGGATAGCATAGTTAAAATAGCAGAGGAGTTTTACAGAGATTTGTACAGTAGCTGGGACAACCATGACCTTAATACAAGAACTAGCAGTAACCAAGATGGCATTCCACCAGTAATGATAGAAGTCCGAAAAGACTGGAAGGGAATACAAAGTTGCAAAGGTTCTGGTGACGATGAAATAACATCAGATCTGTGTGAAGACGGATGACACATTGTGTTAGAAAAACTAGCCACCCTGTTCATGAAGTGTCTCCTGACGGGGAGTGTACCAGAATCTTGGAAAGATACTAATATCATCTTAATACATAGGAAAGGAGATGACAAGAACTTGAAGAACTACAGGCCGATCAGCTTACTCTCTGTCGTATACAAGCAATTTACAAAGTTAATTGTTAACAGAATTACGAGAACATTAGACTTCCATCAATCGAAGGAACACGCAGAATTATGGACAGGCTACTCAACAATCGACCACATTCATACTACAGTCAGGTAATATAGAAATGTTCAGAATACAGCCAACCACTACACATAGCCTTTATAGATTAAGAAAAGGCTTTTGATTCAGTAGAAATATCACTATTCATGCAGACACTGCAGAAGCAGGGCATCGACGAAGCGTAGTGCTTCACAAAGAAAGGGATAAAATACCAATCAAGAAAGATGTCAGGCAGGGGGATACAATATCCTCATTGCTGTTTACCGCGTGCTTACAGCATGTTTTTAGGGGCCTTAAATGGGAAGAGTTTGGGATAAGAGCAAATGGAGAGTACCTTAGTAACCTTCTCTTCGCTGATGACATTGCATTGCTGAGTAACTCAGGGAACGAATTGCAAAAGTGGGTCCTAAAATATTCTGCAGAAAACGAAAGTATTGTAAGACAACCTCGGAAGAGAACAGCGCTTCGATATAGATAATAGTGCACTTGAAGTTGTAAAAGACTACGTGTATTTGGGACAGGTAATAAATGCGGAGTCGAACCACAAGACTGAAGCAACTAGAATAAGAATAATGTGGAGCACATTTTGCAAGCACTCCGGAATCATGACTATAAGATTGCCACTCTCCCTCAAGAGGAAGGTATGTAACAGCTCTATCTTGCCGGTACTTAGCTTTGAGCAGAAACCTGGAGATAGATAAGGAGGGTTCAGCTTAAATTGAGGATGACGCAGCAAGCAATGGAAAGAAAATTATAGGTGTAACCTTAAGAGACAAAAAAAGAGCAGAGTGGGCCAGGGAACACACTGAGATTAAAGATACTATAGTTAAAATCAAGAAGAGGAAATGGACATGGTTTGGACATGTAGCGCATAGGCAGAATAACCACTGGTCATTAAGGATAACTGAGTGATTCTCAGAGAAGACAAGCGGGTTAGGAGGAGACAGAAAGTTATGTGGGCAGATAAGATGAGGAATTTTGCGGGTGTAAAATGGCAGCAACAAGCCCAAGACCGAGTGCACTGGCGGATCGTGGAAGAGGCCTTTCTTCTGTAGTGGATGTAGTCAATCTGATGATGATTAAACTAGACAGGTCATGTCTTTAAGCAGGGCACAGTTGAACGAAGCTAGCCTGCCATTGCAGATTCCATGGCTGAAATTTGTTAAATGATTGTTGTTGCTGGTGGGACACCCGCTATTTTCACTCAGCTGCTACTAAAGTGCCGGTGGTCGCACAATGAAGCCGGGCAATATGGTTTACGGCAAAAGTGACGTGAAAGGGGCCACTTGTTGGCGGGTAACTTGAAGTATGCTTACAAGATGCGAACCACTACAACGTGATTTTATTTCAAATATAGCATTTCCTTCGCAAAAACGTAGGACAACGAGGTTTTCAGACTGCTACTTTTGCAATCAACATGGACTTAATGTTCGCATTTTGTGTCCCTTTAACGACGCATAGAGCTGCATGTAGGCAACAGAGCCACTTTGAATAATGTTGACCAACTGAAATGAACTTGAACACAGATGCTTGCAAACTCAATGTGTGCTGAATTGACATTTTTTTTTTCAGAAGAAATTTTTCATTGACAAAGTGGTAATATTCGCAAACTGCTGATATAATGATTATAAACTTTATGACACAAGTAGAGTAGTTATCGCCCTACAAGAAGATAAAGTGGTCTGAAGATGGGGGAGGGGCATGCGGGTCAAATTTACCCACAGTTTTTTCACGCCAAGAAACCAGCCTTGGACATACATGTGTACACCCGCACACACATACGCGAAAATATTAGTTGACAGTTGTGTTTTCGAGCAGTCACTGGGTCATCATCTAGCGGTAAATTGTATTCTCAAGCCACTCTTTGGCCTAAGAACCAATTCTGAGACCAGGTTGATTTGATCTCGCTGATCAAGTGATTTCAGCTTGAAGCGACGTAGTACATTAGCGATGACAATCTTCTCTTCTGACAAGGCGAACTTCTGACCTGCGTTATAAAAAAGGAAGCATGATATTATATATTGTGGTGCTTTTTCAAAACTATCAATGACAGAACATAACGTGAGTTAATTAGGAACTTCAGATGGGCAGCTCTCGTCTAAATATCTAAACAATTCCGTTGTTTAGATTTTTCAGATGGCGTAGTTGGCGTAGATGGCGTAGTCAGATGGCGTAGATGGCGTAGTCAGATGGCGTAGATGGCGTTTCAGATGGCGTAGATGGCGTAGTCAGATGGCGTAGTTCGCCTCGTCATATAGCAAGTGTACTTCCTATATGATGGCGTCTCTCTAAATTGTCCTCGCATATTGCTTTTTGATAAATACGAAGTGCAAGAAAGTCTACTGTTTCAACTCTTAATGTGCCTTACCGAACTGGGAATCACTTATTTATTGAAGATTCATCCTCCTCATTATCTGTCTTTGCCGTTGTCTTGCTTTGGGGCATCACGTTAAGGATCTTGAGTCTTTACTTAAGGGGAGACACGGGTATGGGAAGCCGAAAATTTTCCGAAAAACCAATTTTTTGAAGTATTTTGTTTTCAAATCAATAAGGTCTAAGGAAGCTGTTCCTAAAATAATATACCCGTGTAATGCGTATTTGTCGAGTTATTGGGTCGCAAAGTCAGTTTGATGACCATTTTCGCTTCCGAAACCACCTCAAAAACGGTCGTATTCAACGCCGCAGCGCGCGAGAACCACACCAAGTATCACCAACCGCACCAGCGCTGCAACCTTCAATGACCCCTACCACACTTAAATTCTTTGATAGCTGAACATCACATCACGAAGTAATATTTTAACTTCTAATTCTAAATATGACATCTTATACAGCTGACTCCGCATATCTGCTTACGTTTCTCTGCAGCAGTAAGCACACCGATTCCCTTCCTTGTCTTCTTGTTAATTGGCTTATTTTCACTCTATGCTAACTAGACTGCATAGCAGGGCAGGGCAAAAGAGTTTCCCTCCTTCTGAGTTCTTAACCTTCCTTATCTCGCACCGCTTCACCAAGGCGAACTCTTATTCCAACGTCATATAAATTTTATTAAAATGACACAATTCCTCACATTTGATCGGCGATACACAAGAAGGCTCAAACATTATATATTTGATATATCATAAAATCTTACCGATGCAGTTACGAGGACCAGCCGAGAAAGGAATGTAAGCAAAAGGATGTCTGCCCTTCGCATTTTCTGGCAAAAATCTTTCTGGATGGAACTCCTCTGGTTTCGGAAAGACATCCTCATCTCGGTGAAGACTGTACACAGACACTCTTACAATTGTTCCCGCAGGCAAGGTTACTGAACCTGGTTGATGACAAAGGAAGACATATAAGGAGTATATCCCCTAAACTATCTGAACTTAAGATGACTAGTGGCGTGCCAAACGCAGGAAAAATAAATTTTATACCTATTTTAAACGGCTCTTCGCACGTTCTTGTTAGGAAACTTACAGATGGGTACAATCTCTGCGCTTCCTAATAACAAAAAGGGGAGAGGGGGAGCAAAAAATGAAAAGAAGAGAAAAATAAGTGACAAGCATCTCCTTCAACTGTTATATTGCAACATATTGCTCAAACCATGTCTGCAATGTCTGCGATGTTTTGTAAAGTACCATAGCAATACCTTTATGCAGCTTTCAATATACTTCATTTCCTTCAAATCGTCGCACGTGACTGGACGGTGCTTGTCGTTTCCGAAGATTGCATCCAGTTCGTCATGTATCTTTTGCTGCTCAGCAGGCTGGTGGCCAATGAGAAACAAAGCCCAGCTAATTCCCATTGCCGTTGTGTCATGTCCCTGCGTATTGATAACTACAGTGATATAGGATGTGCAAGCCTGTTTTGCAAGCTCTACAAAGGACTTCGTAATGAATCATAAAAAGCTGCAATGTTGCTCATCACAAGCGACTACTTTAGTTCTAACTGGCCTGAAGAATTGCAGTGAAGAGATTAACTGCATTTAGACAAAAAACCAATCAAAATATCACCAATTCTACATAACCACATTCGGCTTCCGGTATTCCCTTATGTGTGCTTTTTTTATTAGTTCGACTGAAGTTATTTCTTGCGTGCTTTATAAATGAATATCAAATGTTGTACAGGATGCAACAGAAGTCACGTCATCTCGCTTTTCTAAATATGACGCTATATAGCTTGCCATTACATCGTCTCATGGAATGAGACGATGTATTTAAATGAGATTGACATACTGCTGATTAAGTATTAAGTTGATATTGGCTCATGACATTCAGGTTCTACGTCACAAGTGCACCTGTTGGCCTAATTAAGTTCCTAGGCACACTTTTTTAAACAAAATTGCTTGAGGTATATAACCTAAAGTTGTCATTACGTGCTACAGATAAGGTTCGGGCAAAAGCCACTGAACACAGAACATTCTCGTCTGTAATTTTTATACACCTACACTCGGACTCGTATTTGTGGATATTGTATCAGAAAAAACTCGAGCAAGCTTGGGAGAGAGAGAAAAAAATTATTTGAAAATCAGTCAATGCACCTCGGGATACAGTCTACCTGCCTGTCGCACCTAGGCATCAGCCGCAATCTATTGAAACACGACAGCAGCATTAACGGCTTGACTGATGATGTCCTGCTGGATGTAGGGGTCTAAGCTGCAGTGCAGACATTCCCAGGATTCTAGAGTGGGCCATCTATTGCACTGATTTGGACTTGTTCTACCATGTGGACCAGGTTTGCTGTCTCTGTCAGGAGAGTTGCTTGTTGGGCAAGTTGGTACATACTTAGTTAACCACAAAAGAAGCCACAAAATGTCGATATCGCAAAAGGGGGATAAGATGACAATTTTAGGTAAGGTACACAGACACAAGGGACAAACCACAGTCACTTTTCTTGTGTCCGCGTAGTTGTGTGCTGCGTTAAACTATGTTCAAGTACTGTCACCAACTGGCCCATCTCTCAGACCTGCTACAGTATATAGTAGAGTGGATCTTATTGGAAGGCATCTCACTCTGCGAGTAGAGTTTGTACTCCTCAGCCTCTCTGTCAAGTACGTATGTGTTGCGTGCGCTTGTGATTGGCCGTGCGGCGACAGTTTGTGTGCACGTGTGTGTGTGCGTGTGTGAATGTGTGCGTGCGTGCATGTGTATGCATGTGTGTATCATCACTAGACTATATGAAAGCGGCACTACCTTGTGCCATCCAACAAAAGGTACCACTAGGAATAAAAGAAAACAATATTATTACGTACTCAATGACGTCTTTGGCAAAAATAACCCTCCTATGCTGGTTTCACAGATTGTTTCTTAACACATCAGACAAATGTACAGTCGCAACGTTCATTAGAGAGGTCAATTGCATGTCCAAAGATGAAAATACGAGAAAAAAATTAAGAGTGGCTGATCGATAAGTGCATCTCTTTCTGACCTCAAACATGAATGTGTCCACTTCCTCCCGCATATCTTCTTCACTGATAGACGTTGAGTCTTTCAAGTGTTCGGTAATGAGGAGGTCTAGAAATGGCCTTCTCCTTTTCTGCTTTCCAATGTCATCATCAGCATCGTTCTGATCTTCGAGGCGCTGTTGCTTCTGCAAGAACTGCTTTTTTTCTGCTATCACCTGGTAGGGAAAAAAAAAAAAATCGCCGAGTAGAGTGCAGAGAATTTTCATTCTGACTGTGAAGCTGCTTCACCCTATAGCTCGAAGCAGGCAAGAGTGGCGGAACGGTCTGTAAATCTGCTACCTTAGCCACCTGAAGGCTGTTTCGCATGCTGCTATTGGAGCAACATAATAATAATAATAATAATAATTTTAATAATAATAATAATAATAATAATAATAATAATAATAATAATAATAATAATAATAATAATAATAATAATAATAATAATAATAATAATAATAATAATAATAATAATAATAATTTTAATAATAATAATAATAATAATAATAATAATAATAACATGGTCATTGTTATTATAATTGTTATTATTATTATTATTACTATTATTATTATCATCATTATTATTCTCAGTAGTATTCGCTCCATTCGCAATCACCGCTAATGACAGTAGCTTTTCTTGTGGTTTGCAAATGGGCTTCGATTTTAAGGCGATAGCTTTAGATGCTTCATCAGATGCGAAAACTGGCGGTGTCAGCGTCTACACCATTGATGCAAAAATAGTCACCGCGTGATGGCATCAGTATATGAAGTCATCAAAGAGTCACAGATCACCGACCTATATGGTGTCATCAAGACGCCAATATATGCTCCGTTTCATGCATCAGGTGCAACGATATGGAAGCTATGCAAGATGTTCGGCCAGCAAAACGTATAACTCCGGGCATTTCCTGGTTGCTCACGTAACATCTGATTAACGCAGGTTCACCGTCACGTTTCTTTGTGCTGCCCTTCGGCGCCACTTGCGAACAGAAGAAAGCGGAGTGAGCACAAAAAAACGCGGGTACCCAACAACCCTGTGGTGTCCTATGCTGCACTGACACTGAAAGTGCAGGGGGCCACCATCGAAACGTTCCCAGTGTAGAAAGTCTGCACGTGACAAAACGTCAAAACTAAGCTATACAGCTACATAATAGCCGATGTTTAATGGCATTTTCGTTTGTAAGCCACATAATGTCCTAAATTACTTCTCACTGTAATAACGAAACAAAAATTAAATTACTGGTAGTAAGAACATCGAACTACTTTTTGTTGCGAACGCATCTACTGCAAGATGTCACGCTAGCTTACGCAACGTTGCACATGACGTGTGAAACAGAGTCTATGACGGCCACCAGATGAGGTCATCGCATGACATCGCTACTTGGTCAAAGGTGGGCCGATCACAAAGGCAACGCAATATAAGAACTTCGGAAAGCTTGCAATGCTCCCAATCTGGGGGCAGCTGAACACCACTTTAGTTGCAGAAAGGTTTCGGAGGGCAGCGTGGGAGGATGAATACATCGATTCAGAAGACAACGAAGAAGACAGCTTTCGCCTTCGAGTGATTTTAGGTCTAAGTGAGCCCGTTAGTTTTTGGCTCTGCGAATGACGCTTCTTGCAAGGTTGCTTGCTGCTACCTTTTGTTGTAGTCGTGGCGTCATTTCTCAAATTTATTATAACAATTTGCGCATTGTGTAGTTTTCATTATTTATGAACAATTTGCAATGCAAATTGAGTTCGAGGTGCGAAAGAGCGCCCATAACGAGAACAAACTCATCAGCGCGATTCGGCGGCTCGATTAGATCGGCCCTATTTTGACGGGCTCCGACCAAAGTATTATACGCCACTGTGAACAGTGCAAAAGTTTTCCAATGTGCGCGTCATTGATTCACCGCTAGTAGCACTGCGGCGAAAGTGGACGGCGTTTTTTTTTTTGCCCGGCGAGCGGTTCGTAGCTGATTTATTGATATGTGGCCTTTGACGTCCCAAAACCACCATATCACTATGAGAAACGCAATAGTGGAGGGCTTCGAAAATTTCGACCACCTGGGGTTCTTTAACATGTACCCAGATCTCAGCACGCGGGCCTACAATATTTCTGCCTCCATCGGAAATGAAGCTGCCGCAGCCGGGATTTGATCCCGCGACATGCGAGTCAGCAGCCGAGTACCTTAGCCACTAGACTACTGCTGCGGGGCTTTCGTAGCTGAAAATCACTGTGATTTACGGCATGTGAAACAGCCTTAATCTAGTGGAAAATCGAGTGGCGTGATTTTTCAGTCTCTTACACTATGGTCTCATACCGATTTCTCAGCAAGAGCTGAAGCGAAATCTGCCCCACTCCCCCCCCCCCCCCTAGATTTACCTATGTACCTGGCCATGCAATGCGCTGAGTGCCAGTGTGATGAGCAATTCTGCACGTAGTAGATCTTGGTTGGACACCTCAATTGCACGACACGAGAACTCACCGAGGCTTTGCATATTGACATGAGGGCATGCGCGAGGGCTTCTATGTGTGTTAGCAATCCTTCTTTGGCTTAGTCGGAAAAGGAGGTGACACTACTCAAGGAAAGGGCGTAGACCGGTTGACAGGGGGATGCAGGAGGTGTCTTTTTGTTTTTTGATTTTTTTGCCTTTTTCTTCACCCACGATGCGCATGCACGCGATTTAGTCAAGCGTCAAGTTTATGTGTTATATATTTTCGGTTCAATCTATAAAGCTTTCAGTTGTAAGTATAAGCGCTTGTGGTGTTACCTTTATTTTCCTCATCATTTTTCTTTTTGTGCTACGTTTACGCCGTAATGAATCAGTACCAACTCGCTCGCCTCTCCATTTTGCTTCATTAGATTTACCCAAATATGCACTTGGATGATGCTTGCATACGAACATACATTTTCAAATATAAAACGGTGACCAAGGCATTGGCAGTGACTCCCAGGGTTCTCACTGGTGGCTACATTTCACCTAACTGGCGCATTTGAGAGGCCCGTGGCGACCTAAAATTATGAATGGAGACATGGCGAATTTTCATTAATTTTTGGCTTCGGTTTAAACTGAGTTATGCATTGAATATTCATTGTCTCCAAACAAATGGGCGACAACACTGTTTTTCTTTTTCATGGTTTCAGACCTACCGGTACTAGGCGCACCTAACCCACAATTTAGTATGCTTGTCTGGCTTCTCGTTTGTATCTTTCAACTCACCTAGAAAGGTACTAGCGCACTGGGGCGTCTGCCAGCAATATCAAAGCAAAATTAAGGTCAGTGGACTGCTTCGCGTACCGCGAGGCGGTGGTGTTACACTACGTTTTTTATATGCTTTTAGAGCTTTGAGCTTTTTCAAAGTTTTGTCTCTTGACTGGCTAGGGGAAGGTAAGGCTGCGTGTTCCGACCACAGCTCCAACTGTCGTGAATAGCTTGTCGGCTTCTTTCGTGCAGTAGTACCTCCTAATTTCGCATATTGAGCTTAAACTTGTTGTTAAGATACTTTTCGTGAGGGCCAACAAGTTGGGCTTCTTTGGGCAGCCTTGAGGAACCGCAGTGAGGTCAATGTATAGCGTAAACATGATTATACACAAACCTTTGTTTGGGAATTTTGATGGTTACGCAAAACCTCCGAATTTATTTCTGTTATTCTGTAATTAACTTCTTCGATTACGGAATACACAATTTCACGGCAATGAAATTCACTAAATCTGCAGGAAGGCTACGTACACCATTTTTCTCTTGTTGCAGCAACTGCTTCATCTGGTGTTCGCTAGAACAGAAGCCATCACAAAATTTATGTTATGAGGCGCTAGCATTCAGGGACGCTGCTAGCGCTTGTACATAATTTTTCAGGGCCCCCATGATGAAGCAGTTGATATGACTCGTTTTAGAGAATGCAAATGTAATTTAGGTTTTATGGATGGTACCATACTCCTGAGGGCTAGATATAGATAAGAATTTTTATATGCCATGCATATGTTGAGTGTCGAAATGTTTGGCTTATTTTGAATAAAAAATGGTGACCTCTGGTAACATTTCGCTCGTCGTTTAGCAAATTTCACTCAAAAGTCAGTGTCAACCCTTGTGATTGCAATCAACGCTATCAGAAATTACTTCGTGCTGCCCGACAAAATTTTCTGCCCCTAAAGGGCCCTTTTTTCAGCACCCAATTTTGTATTATGATTGCCGAGTTTGCGAAAATCAGAAAAAGGGACAGTAACAGTGTGTTGATCTGTAATAATCTCAAAAATTTCGAAGAGTCAGGCGAAACCTCTGCCACCGCAATGGTGTCCGCTTATTTAGCTAGTGAGACATGAACATGACGCAAACGATTCATGAGGTATGACAATCCTGCATGTGATATTGCCAACGACTGTGATAATGACAACAAAAGTATATCATCTGACTTCGTTAGCATTATCACATGCATAGGTGTCATACCTCATGAATTGATTGCATAAGGGTCATGTCTCATCAGCCACATAGGTGTATTTGCTATGTATTTCACCTTGCACATGCGCGATGGTTGTCTGCAGTCTTGTTTTTTCAGATGATAGTATTTATTTTACTTCGTTACAAAATTTAATTTAAGTTGCGAGTGAGCACTGGTTGGATCACTGGTGTCTGTCATTTCTCTTCTAATTATCTTTCTCTATTGCGCTCATTTATGCCTTTAAGATGCATTCTTATTCGCCTCCGTTTCGTGTCGAAAGAATTGAGGAAAATTTTTTCCGAGATGAATAATTCCCCTAATTTAAATTCAACGTATTTCTTCTCCCGGATTGTACAGGAAAAATTTCGGAGGTTGGTTATTGCACTAACTTAGAATCAGCGTATTTCTTCTCCTGAACCGTATACAATCAACTACGTAAGAAAACAAGCTGACAAAATTTGCGAAGCAACCACATGCTCGACGGGAACCTAAAAAGTCATGATGATTTCTGATGATTAGGCTTATGCATGTTGCGGTGCTGTAAGCTGCCGAACACCGGAAGACCCCGTTTCCAGTATTACAACATATAGTTTACGAACATGATTATAATAATTTTTTGTAGTGTTCTATAAATCAATGCAATTTTGTTGTCAAGACAGGATCCGTTTGTTCGCTTAATTCAAACACTATATTATTGTTAATAATAATATTTCTGCTTAAGAAAGTCTGGCCATAGTTACGACCAGTCATAATAGTGATATTGTGGACAAAAATGAATTGTCGTACATGACATGCCCCCTGAAAACATTTAGATTGAATGTGCGACGAATGTTTGTTATCTTATCTTAAGTTCTTTGCGTCTCTTACGCCTTCTGCCTAATAAATTCATTATGACGATTTTGTTCTGTAACCAAGGCTCAGCAGTAATAATTGTAATATCGAGACTACTCAGTGAAAACACACATCTTTTTTTATCAGTTGGCTGTTGTCAGGAGTTATAATGTAGATGTCTCAATGAAATCAGTGTCAGCATTTTAACAGTGTATTCTTACCTTTCTTGTGAATGTATGCAGCGTGTGCAGGCACTCATAATACTCCTTGCCAAGGGATGTGCGCTTAAAGATGAATTCACTGTTGAGAAATGGGTTCATCATTCGTAGAATAAATAGCTCTCCCAGTCTGAAAAAATAAAGAAAGAGATCATTCAAATGCAGGTGTCATCAAAAAAAATGAGATGAAAAAAATGAGCACCATGAAAAAAATATTATATACGAAGGATTTTCGAGTTATAGAGTAATGTAGATCACTTTTGGTTTGAACAATGTGCTTTCTGACCACCTAAGTTAGTCTGTGTGAGGAGAGAAGTTGCGTGGGCGACGAGAATCATTTTCGTGTAACGACGCCACTGGCAATAACAGTGACATAGCGAATATGGCAATAATAAGACAACAGCACAACCACAGCCAAATCGATGGCCGTGGACTTGCAAAGTCCACTGGCAATGTTTTTCGAGTTGAAGCCAGCAAACTTTATGACTCAAGAAGACACATGTATTGCTTCACTGATTACATATTTCGACGACGCAAAATGGAATTCATATATTCCGAATTTTGAGCGACTATAAACTTCGTTCGAATGTTTCCATCAATCGCACCTTATTAGGATTGTTGTACTTAGTTCATTTACTCTATTTGGGCAAAGAAATTTTACTGCCTGTTCTGTTTCACCTCAGGGCCGTTTCAGATGGTCGGGCACTGAGTGAAGTCGACCAATACTGAAGGCGAATTGCGACACATAGAGCATATGAATTCTGCCAAAAAAAGCTGTAGCTGCTATATGAGTGAAGTCAGTATACACCAGTCACTGCTTTGAAGTAAAAACCTTGCTTTCTTATTACTTAGATTTATTATAGCAATAACATATCATTGATACCATCCTGCAACCTGTAAGACACAAGACGAATAGTGCAAGAACTTGTTCAAACCAATATCTTGCCTACATCTTGGCGCACGCATTGTTGCATCAAAGCACACAAGGCACGAATTTTGGGCAGCAAGCACGTGCACGCACACACACACACACACACACACACACACACACACACACACACACACACACACACACGCACACACTGTATAAGTTCTGATATGTGAATAAGGTGTTATGTGGACAAACTTGAAATTTACGAAAATTCAAGGGGCAAGCATGATACTCCGTGAAATCGGTCTTGCTGTTACCAGTAAACCATTGAGGTTTAGCGACAAATCACTCATTTGCTTGATGTTTCCTGCATATAAAGAAGCAGCTAATTTCTTTCTTATTGTTGCAATGTATGCTGTAAACAGGGTACTGTCCCATCTACGATAGACCTGCTACCATAGACTAGCAAGTAAGTTTGATTGATTTGTGGGGCTTAACGTCCCAAAACTACCATATGTATATGAGAGACGCTGTAGTGGAGGGCTCCGGAAATTTCGACCACCTGGGGTTCTGTAATGTGCACCCATATCTGAGCACACGGGCCTACAACATTTCCGCCTGCATCGGAAATGCAGCCGCCGCAGCCGGGATTCGATCCCTCGACCTGTGGGTCAGCACCCGAGTACCTTAGCCACTAGACCACCGTGGTGGGACAGCGAGTAAGTCGCTTGAAGGCGTCTGCTTACTAGTAATCGTAGAAGTTACAATGAATCAGTCGGGAACACAGTAGGCAGTGATAAGCCTGATGAGGTGATTGCACTGAAGTGATTTTGTATTTACTCAAAATTTTGATATGTCTTGCGTGGTAAAACGACAAAGCTGGTTCACAGGAACATTCTTAACGAGAAGACACATTTAATTAGGCTTGAGGAGCCACTCTATCAATAGCAAGGTGCTTGAAAAGCCTTGTTTGTTTATCGACGGGTCCAGGTGCAGTTTACTGTTTTTAATAGGTAGATGCATGTACAAGACACACATTCTGCTGATGCAATGAAAACGGAAGGCCACATATAAATTGGTAGCTTCCGTAGTGAGCCCCCCATAGCTTTAAGCGGCAATCCAACTGCAATATGCAAAAAATTTTCTCCTGAAGTTTTTATATCACTTATAAATAAAAATGTACTCACTCTCAAAATTTATCATGCACAGTATTTATTCATTTATGCTGCAGTTTAGACTTATAGTTTGTATAGGGCCATGTGACTAATTGTCACTTCGTGAAGAATAAGTCATGCAGTGCAGATATCGTTGAAAACGAAATTCTCTGCATGAGAACGTTCGTGTATGAACTGCGTGCCCAAAAAAACGGCACTTTTTCGCAGCCTCTCTGGCAAGTTCGCAAAATGCCCCTCAGGCTGTAACCTGACACCGAAGGGCAGCCGGGAGTAAAGGAAACGAAGGCGCCGGACAGCGCTGTGGCCACCGGGGAAAAAGGAGAGATGAGATGGCGACGCAGCGACGGCTCCAGTCGCTAATTACCCTCAGTGCCGAAAGTCTATTTCAGATTGTGTATTCGTGTGGCCCTTTTCTTTGACATAATTTGTCATTTTTTTTACCGTACACACACTTCAGTGTTCTCATTTCACAAACATGAACGACAAATACAATGTACCACCTGTATCGTGTTACTTTTACTGATACGTTCCCTATTTTAACGTAACGCACGTACATTTGAACTGGAACGAGGAATCAGAGGCTCTGCAAGGCACTGTCTTTAGCTTTATAGTTCCTCGTTCCGTATGAAAAAGCAAAATCTTCAACTTCAACATAAAACTCAGTGCGTCATTCGTGATGTTCGCTAATCAAGTATTGAGTCATCTCGGGAAATGCCAGCAGTGGGGGGTATTGTTGTCTTTAAGCACGTGCGTAAAATGTTCGCCTATATGATTCCGTTCGAATAGAATACGAAATGAAGATAAGTACAGCATTGACCTGTATTAATATGCGTCCTAATATAAGCTAATTTATAGTATTTTTTCTGTCTCATTCAAATGAGACAATGCCATATGATAGCGTGTAGTTCCCAAAGCATGTTCGGAAAATGCCTGTCCTCATTAAGGCGGGGTCGGTAAGATTGCAATATTGGACACTCTATACGCCAGCAAAGCGCGAGTGCTGTGGAGTCCAGTCTGACCTGCGTCTGCTGTTGAACCCTGGCGGCTACCATGCCAGGGCACGGGCGGACGGATAGATGGACATGAACCTTAGACTTTAAAGGCTTTCACATTAAAATGCCAGCACTGAAATATGTGCATTACTGATCACATTCGCAAATCCGCTTGGTGTGAGGCGAAGCGTCGACGCCGAGCATAACAGGTTATGCCTTTATTGCTTTGAAGTAAAACTTATGTAAGTTGATTTGTTTCTGTGTTTTTTTTTGGCTGTGAATAGTTTTCAGTTTACTACGTGTAGTTTGCAGTGCAAGGCCATGATTCATGTGGCGATGACGAAAATAAATTTGGCTGGGCACACGTTGTGGACGATGAACGCACCTTCATTTTTTCGCCCACACCGGTTGCCGTAGCCGCCTCTCTTCTCGTGGAGAGAACGGCTACACGCCATATTGCCCTCTGCCGCGTCATTTTTTGCAGCACTGTGACCTCGGCGTAATTATTTCAGCAACCTTGCGATAATTTTCTATCATTCGAGCTTTACTTCGGCCAGAAAACACGCATGTATTTGTCACACTAACGAAGACATGAGAGCAACTGAGCTGGCTGCTGTTCGGTCTTGCATCCCAGCCTTACAATCGTTGCTCACTACAATGCGATCATTTCAAATTGTTGCCTTATAAAGGCCAACAGACAACATTAAGCGCTGAGGGGCCATTGCGCATCCAAACTGAAGGACGCCGCAAAGGTTAACAAGCAAGACAAGCAATGACAAGTTGCGCCAAAGGAAAAAAAGCAAGAAAAACCCACCTGTTCACAGCTTTTACATATGGCGAGTGTTCATCATGTTGTGCTTCAATCGATGTCCCCATTATCGTCTCTGTAATATGAGAAATAAATCAAGCAAGGTCAGGTGTGTCAATTTAAAACATGAGTAAAAAAATTGTCAAAATTTGCGATAAGCCACGCCAGCTTCTAAACTGCGAAACTGAACTATTGTGCTGAAGACTAATTTGGTTGTTTCTATTTGTTGTTTCTAGGCCTTAGCTAGGTGATGCAGGCTTTTTCCAAGTTGCTCATATATGAGCATAGATAAAGGTGAAACACAGGTGAGGTTATTGCTATAGGTTTCACCTATGTTTTACTTGCTTGTTTCTACGTTCTCAGGGGGATTCTCAGTGTAAAGAAGTGCGAAATACACTACAGACGGTCACAGACACAACACGTTTGTTCAAATTTCATAAACAGGAACATGCGCTGAGACCAAGCGTTCGCACCTTTCATAGATACACGAGCACGGTCACAGACACAACACGTTCGTTCAAATTTCAGAAACAGGAACTTGCGCTGAGACCAAGCGTTCGCACGCACCTTTCGTAGATACACGAGCACGTCATCGTTTTCGTTGGCTTCAGGGTCTTCTCGACGCCGCCATTGCCTTTTCCGCGCCTTAGGGGGTTTTCGGGTCGCCGCCATCGCTTCGCAGTCATTTAAGTCGAGTCAAGTTCTTAGACCAACTGTTGCCTTCTTCTTTTTCAGTGGACCAATGGGGAGTAGTGGGATTCACCCAGTTTCTGGGCGCATGCCCATTTATGATCATAGTTATTAAATGCGAAGCATTTCTCTGCATACTGCCCCCACTTTTAGCTTCCATCTACGTATCTATCTATCTATCCAGCCGCCTGCGTATGCGAGCTCTCGTGATCAACCCCTTAGCTTGGCGTGAAGCAAAATTAGTATGGCAGGGTAAGATGATTAGACGAATGTGACACGCTGGTCAAGACATGAATGATGCCGCTATTCCATCACGTACGTGGTCAAGCACTTCCGCCAAGCAGTGGCACATATCTGCTGGCGGGTATGCGCCACATAAGTGGGTATTTGCCACTGGTGATTGACACTTAAGTATCTACTAAGAAACGACGAGAACACACATGAGCAATTTTAACGCGTTAGCATGAAGAAAATCATTACATTGGGAGCGTTGACCTGAATAATGCAAAGAATAAATATCAGGATCCAATCTGGAATCGAACCCCAACATTCTGCGTGGCAATGAAGCAGCCACATAGCCACACCAGGTATCATAACTTCTTTTCCAATCGATTCTAATATTCATGAAACTTCAATTGTTGCAGTGCTGGGGCTATCCAATTTCGTAAACGTTGCATATGTGTTCCTATGATACAGCCGTCACGTCAGGTTATCATTAATTGTACTTAAGAGCCATGTGATAAAGTTGATTTATGTAGAAGTGTTCAGGAGTATACTATCCCCGTGAGCCTTAGCGCTTTATATCAGCTTATCGCTTCTGGTGTTGCTAATATTTATATTCCTTTTAGCATCGTTGCGTGAGTGTAAATAACTGTATATATAAACATCTACAACTGTTCAACGTATGTCTGTGTGAGCAACAATTGTACATTTATTTAGCGTTGTTTTATAACATATCGCTCATTAAACAAATCAGGACACGGTCGCCTTACCTCCACAAGCCTCGCATAACGTCAATTCCCAAGGTACGTGGGATCTGATGTGCTCAACCGCTTTGCCGATAAAACTGAGAAGGAGGGAGTCTCTGTTATAGGCAGGAAAGAAAGCACGTGTAATGTTTTCATTTATCTAATTCATCAAAACGGGAAAGCCCTTGACGACAATAGAACCCGCACCCTTAATTTTTCTGAACAATTTTGTCGTTGCCCTGCTGAACCACCAGAACAAATTTAGCTCCAAGCGTTGAACTGTTAATTTAGATTAGCCAGACTCATTCCGTTCTTCATGAGAATATCTACAGTCGGATGCAGTTTAAAAATGCAGCAATGTTTAAAAATGCAGCTTATATTCTTCAAAGATGAAAGAATATAAGCCTGCACCAGGCAATGGACCCGCAGGCCAGACTGTTGCCACGAGCCGAAAGTTCGGTGGCTCCGCCATCCGGCACAAGCTCGGAAATATTTCTTTGGAGCGGAGGTGGTCGCGATATGACGATCTGTTAAGGGCCTCTCATGCCGTCTTGAATTGTATCCCACTAAATAGGTTTTCTTGCTGAAAACGATGAAAAATTTTGCCCAATCGTGACTTTTTTCATTGTCCTAGAAAATATGTGGACAGCCTCGACGGGTTTTCCCCATCAGTGTGACCGCTGCCACCGTCATGTTTGCATAAAGTCCAAATTTATAACATATACCCGCGCATTGTACGTTTTATTCGCGGGTGAACGCGCATGAGCGGGGGTAATGCACGCGGCTGAAACAGGGATCAAACGGGATGGCCCTATTCCTTCGCTTGGAGGACGAATACGATACGATCTCCCCGTAGGGTGAACCTTTGTGGAATGCTCAAGCAAAGGGAAAAACATCCTTCGTCTTTAACGAGTATGAGGGGACCGGGAAGGGGGAGGAGTCTCGATTGAGCAGCAACTGTGAACTTTGATTCGAAGGGCGATGTCATGGTCGCTGGCACGCGCGCTATCTCGGTATGTATCAGTGGTCTGTCTTATACCCTTCAGTATGCTTCGCTCTCAACGCGAAGATGCTGTGAAAAAAGTATCTGGCTCTGACCCGGCCACATTCTCTTATTCAAATGTTCTGTAGAGTTAAGCATTATCGGATCTAGACGAGTTAGCTACCAGAGTATAACATTCCAAGTTGTGGCTAGCGTATTCACTGTTTCACCATTGCGGTGGAACTGTGATTTTTTTTCATGTGAATTGTGCTTTCAAAGGCGAGAAAAGTATAGATGGCTCAAGGTAACCCCCCTTCCCCCCTCGAAGACCTATTATTGTTACCTGTGTTTTTGTTTAGGGTTATACGTGTACGTAGTCTACCAAACGTAATCAGTTACTTGTAATACAATATATATTTAGTGATTTTGCAATCTATTCACAATTATTTTACTCGGTAACTGTCCAGAATCTAGTATCTGACTGTCCACTAACTGACCAGGACTGACGGTTTAGTCTATTCTCTTCACTTTGTAGGCAACGCATACCTACCGAACAGCCGTAAACACGGGCGCTCTCTTTGCAGATAAAGCTCATGCCACACTTTCAAACAACTGAGGCACTTCACACAATTCAACCCAAAACAAAGCCTCCATGTGCTCGTTCGCATAAAAAAGAAGAAGAAAACTCTCAGGGGCCTTTATACATTCCCCTAAGACGACTCGAAGGCGAAAGCCTTATTCTTTTTCTTATCACTGGATCAATGATCCTCTCCAGCACCCTATCTAAAGCTTTCTGCACATAACCCTGTTTTGCACTGTCTCGGTGATTGACCCACCTTTGGCCAAGCGACAATGTCGTGTTATGGCATCACAAGTTTTTGTGATGAATAATTTGTTATTACGTGAGGAATGATTTCATGTATTAGTCGCGTTGACGCCACCGTCGTGGAACGCCAACGCTGAGTGAATTTGCGCGTTTGATGATTTTGCCTTAATAACGAGTTTAAATGCGAAGCATCTTATGAGCAGTTTGGTACAGTATCTTCCGCGCCCCACTGCGCTTGCGCGTTCCCTCCCCCTGTCTCTCCTTTTCTACGCTCCTTCCTCTCTCCCCTCGCAAAGTCGACGCAGTCAGCATCTGCTAGCCAACGCTCGCTGCCCCCTCGTTCTCCTCTAGGCATCCCTCCCAGAAGCGTTTACACCACCATTGCGCAAGCCCGTCCCCATCCCTCTCCTACGCTCTCCTCTCTTTCGCGTCGCAATGCCGACGCAGGCAGTGTCTGCCACCGAGTGCTCGCGCTACACAACCGTTCACCGGCCCCTCCGTATATATAGGCACTGGATTTTTTTTTATTTATTTCTATATACTGTTGGCCGCCATGGCCGTAACAGGGTGGGTACAGTAAATGGTAACATAAAAGAAATACAAATGCAACGTAATACATTGACAACAGAACTAGAAAAATACATTTTCCCAGAACAAACAAAAATATGCAAAAAACACCATGGCAAAACCTTCATACAGATAGTGTGATGGTGGTATAGTATGCATTATGAGGTAACTACACAATTATAAGGTTTAGTCAGGCCCAGGAAATTCGGCGCTAGTTTTCGTTTCAAAGAACATGCACACTTGTATAGCGGTTGCCGGGCATCCTAAAATGCGGTTCAACAGAGTCAGGTTGATGTGAATGTTCGCATTTATTGGCCTTCACAAGTTTTTAGAGATAAAAACAATTTGATACGCATTTAAAGAACTTCTCTTTTGTTCATATGTTTTTTCATATTCCTTATTTCATGAATTTTAAATCAGGCGAAGCGCGGCAAGTGGTTGACATGCATTCGTAGCGCTTGCCTCTGTTCCTTCTCGCCCCTCGATCAGCGATATTAGAAGCTGGATTGCGCTGAGTTATTTCACTTGGTTAGTGTGCCAACAACGGGAAAGATAAAGACAGCTAGTTGTAGCGGGCAGAGAACGGAAACAGCAGAGAGCTACACCGAACAATGACAGATGTATTCGTCGAAGATGGCTTAATCGGGCAACACAGATTTTCCGCGGCTCTGCGGTGTGCTAACCCGGGCATTTCTAGTTCCGCGAAGGTTTTTCAGCGTTTCCTAAAGGCAACGGGTAAGCACAAGTATTTGGACCCATTATGTGAGCGCGTATTATTTTGCATCACAACATATGAGTAAATCAAGTTCTCTGCAAGCCTGACTGGAATGACAAAAGTGCAGCGTCGCTTGAATAACTGGTGAAGACGGCAGTCAAGCTCCTGTCGCGAAAAGGCGTTTATTGAAAGGCTTGAATTCAATTTGACTCGGCTAAATAGATTTAGTTTTTTTTTACTTTTGGCATGTAGTTCAAAAGATGTCAAATAATAAATAGTTACTGTCTGCTTCCTGCTCATGCAATCGTTGTAACCGCAATTTCAAAATTTGTGAGTCTTTACTTCTTATATAATATATATATATATATATATAATATATATATATATATATATATATATATATATATATATATATATATATATATATATATATATATATATATATATAAGGGAAAGAAGTGTATACCTGAGGGCTCGTTTTTCCGTGTTTTAACACAATATTAATGAGATCTAACAGACGGTAATGCCAAGGAATGTACAGGGGAAGTTATTAGAACCAATGGAATGTAAATAAGAAGAAAGAAAAGTAGATGAAAAAATAACCAGCCGTGAGCAGGAAACGAACCTACGACCTTCGAATAACGCGTTCGATGCTCTAACCACTGAGCTACCACAGCGGCCTTCCCTCCATCCCCTTTTTTTGGGTTTATATGTGAATTTAGAAGTAGGAGTGACAGTCAGCGCCATCTATAAGCCAAGCGACGAGTGTGAAAACACTCTTTTATGCGCATGTTTTGGCGTCACGTAGCACGTGAACTTATTATGAGCGGGCAGCTGATTAATAGTCCCTTGTATACAACCTAACGACACCAAGTCTGCCAGTACGAGACCCTCGTTTAATGAAATAAGGGAAAGAAGTGTATACCTAAGGGCTCGTTTTTCCGTGTTTTATCACAATATTAATGCGATCTAACAGACGGTAATGCCAAGGGATGTACAGGGGAAGTTATTTGAACCAATGGAATATAAATAAGAAGAAAGAAAAGTGGATGAAAAAATAACCAGCCGTGAGCAGGTTCCTGCTCACGGCTGGTTATTTTTTCATCCACTTTTCTTTCTTCTTATTTACATTCCATTGGTTCTAATAACTTCCCCTGTACATTCCTTGGCATTACCGTCTGTTGGATCTCATATATATATATATATATATATATATATATATATATATATATATATATATATATATATATATATATATATATATATACACGTTTTTGCAAGACGACATCCGTCTTGCAAAAACGTGGACGGACATGCAAACTTTGATGATGGGTGCGCGCGTTATGAGAAGCTGCTGCGATGTGCTTCATAACTTCTGCTGTATATTGTGACTTTTTTGTACGGATTTTCTGGGCATTTTTGTTTCACAAATGTGGCTAAAGTTCAGTGATGTGTTTAGGATTCCCATGCGTAGCGTAATAGTACCGGGACTTGGCTCAAGGGCGCAAGATCGCCGGTACAATGCACGGCATGGCCACCTTAAGGGAATTGTGCAACTGTGAGCTCTGGCCTTTACGGGAAACAATATTTCATCAAAAGCGACTTCTCAGTTGTGAGTAGATAAATAAAACCTTCGCACGTAGACTTGGAGGGAAAGCAGCTCGAACGCACTTACTACTTTCAATAATTAGGCAGATGTTTTCGCAATGTGTGCAGGGTTATTATTATTTCTCTAATGTAGTTGTAATGTAATAATATATTTTTTAGCATTTTCTATGTGTATAGGTCTGCCACTGCTGCAATATAGCTCTCCTGATGCTAACCCGTTTGACAGCCCTGAACAAAACGAAGGTGCAACAGTGTAGTTAGCTGCAGATTACGAAACAGCATGTGATGACAGGAACCTCGAGAATCTGGAAGAGCAATCAAAAAAGCTTGTACTTGTACTAACGGAGTGTCATTAGCGAGTTGAAATTCCGGAGAACTGTTTCAGGGTGCCTACCTCAGTGGCTGTTGAAGACGTTTTTTTTATTTATTGTTTTGCGTAGTGCTAGTACGAACCAGGTCACATGTGTTAGGAAATATTAATTGAAAGAAGGAATAATATCTAAGATCTTACCGCAAATAATGTCTAAGGTACACAGCGTGACCAGCGGGACGATATCGGTGCGCTTGCCGGGTGAACACATTTTTCCAAGCTTGTCAGCTAATATAGTTGACTGATCGTTTATAGTTGAGATGAAGTCTTCGAGAATGCGAAAGTGGAATGCTGGAGTAAACATACGTCTTCTTGTTCTCCACTTGTTTCCTGTGCTGAAAATGAATCAAACATTTCCTTGATAATAAATATTGAGTCTGTAACACCAAATCTTTAAATTTGCAACATATATCCCCAAGCCTATCTGTATACACCCTTACCTTCTGAGCATATCGCTGCTAATGTCTTGTGTACATTTTTTCACGCTATATCTGGTATTTTAGACCACGGAGGGATTCAGTGAAGCATGCATATATGGGGGGGGGGAGGCAACAAGTTTACTGCGAAGACGCTTTCTTCACACAAGTAGAAGCACTCGTATTGTTACACAAAAATAAGAAATTAAAGGAAAAAGAAGCTTCCCGTTAGCTATGGCCGGCGCACGACCACTCAATGTGGTGTTGCTCGTCGGAGAACGTCACAACAGCATACACCGGACCGCGGTTCCAGCTCGTGTGCACTGGCGTACACGAAGGATCTCTTCAAAGGCCGTCAGCCTTTCAGGGCAGTTCGCTTGTTTCCCAAACCTCAACTATATCTTGACAGATAAAAAGCACTTCTCGGTTGAGTGTCTTATGCTTTCTTTGCAAACTATAGTATGTATGCCTCGTTGATAACGCAAGCAGCCTTATCTATTCCGTGGATGGACAAGCTCACAGAAAAACCTGGGTGATGTGTCCTGAAAATACAAATTTTCGTTCAAGCCCTCAATACCTAATACAATGGCTCTAATCACACTAAAGTGAAAAAAGAAAAAAGTTGGGCTCGTTGTTTCTGCTTGAAGGATATGCTCACACTTTGAAGGCCACAACAAAGCGAAGGGGCCGACGCAGGTGGAAAAGCTTCGCTGCTTACGAGACTCTGCAACACTTTTCTATGTAACCATCGAATGGCCTCATCAAAATAGTTTATCGCTTCACGAATCAGCTACCGCAAATTTTCTAGAGTCCGCCAAGCCAGAGCGAGGGTACCGAAATTAGTCCCCCAATATATTGGCTTTCTCTCGACCCTAAGAGAGCGCTGAAAGCTAAGCAGAGCACAGAGGAAAAAGTAACGTAAGATGTCGAGGCCTTTTTCTTCTTCTTTTTTTGCTTCGAGCACGCGGCTAACATTTAGCGTGATCATCATCATCATCATCATCATCATCATCATCAGCCTGTCTACGTCCACTGCAGGACAAAGGCCTCTCCCATGTTCCGCCAGTTAACCCGGTCCTGTGCTTGCTGTTGCCAATTTATACCCGCAAACTTCTTAATCTCATCTGCCCACCTAACCTTCTGTTTCCCCCTACCCCGCTTCCCTTCTCTGGGAATCCAGTTGGTGACCCTTAATGACCAGCGGTTATCCTGTCTACGTGCTACATGCCCGGCCCATGTCCATTTCCTCTTCTTTATTGCAGCTATGATATCCTTAACTCCCGTTTGTCCCCTAATCCACTCTGCTCTCTTCTTGTCTTTTAAGGTTACACCTACCATTTTTCTTTCCATTGCTCGCTGCGTCGTCCTCAATTTAAGTTGAACCCTCTTTGTGAGTCTCCAGGTTTCTGCTCCGTAGCTAAGTACCGGCAAGATACAGCTGTTATATACCTTCCTCTTGAGGGACAGTGGCAATCTACTTGTCATAATTTGAGAGTGCCTGCCGAATGTGCTCCACCCCAATCTTATTCTTCTAGTTACTTCAATCTCGTGGTTAGGCTCTGCGGTTATTACCTGCCCTAAGTAGACATAGTCTTTTACAACTTCAAGTGCACTATTACCTATCGCAAAGCGCTGCTCCTTTCCGAGGTTGTTGTACATTACTTTCGTTTTCTGCAGATTAATTTTAAGACCAACCTTTCTGCTCTCCTTGTCTAACTCCGTAATCATGAGTTGCAATTCGTCCCCAGAGTTACTCAGCAATGCAATGTCATCGGCGAAGCGCAGGTTACTGAGGTACTCTCCATTAACTCTTATCCCTAACTGTTCCCATTCTAGGCTTCTGAAAACGTCCTGTAAGCACGCAGTGAATAGCATTGGGGAGATTGTCCCCCCCTGCCTTACACCCTTCTTTATTGGTATTCTGTTGCTTTCTTTATGAAGCACTATCTATGGTAGCAGTTGATCCCCTGTATATTTCTTCCAGAATGTTTATATATATTTCATCTACGCCCTGATTCCACAGTGTCTGCATGACGGCTGATATTTCTACTGAATCAAACGCCTTCTCGTAATCTATGAAGGCTATGTATAGTGGTTGGTTATACTCTGAGCATTTTTCTATTACCTGATTGATAGTATGAATGTGGTCAATTGTTGAGTAGCCTGTTCTAAATCCTGCTTGTTCCTTTGGTTGATTGAATTCTAATGTTTTCTTTACTCTGCTAGCAATTACCTTTGTAAATAGCTTGTATACTACAGAGAGCAAGCTGATCGGCCTGTAATTCTTCAAGTCCTTGTCATCTCCTTTCTTATGTATTAAGATGATGTTAGCGTTTTTCCAAGACTCTGGTACTTTTCCCGTCAGGAGACACCTCGTAAATAGAGTGGCTAGTTTTTCTAACACAATCTGTCCTCCACCTTTCAGCAGATCTGATGTTACCCGATCCTCACCAGCAGCTTTGCCTCTGTGCATGCTCTCCAAAGCTCTTCTGCCTTCTTCTATCATTACCGGTGGGGTGTCGTCTGGGTTACTGCTAGTTCTTATAGTATTAAGGTCGTGGTTGTCTCGGCTACTGTACAGATCTCTGTAAAACTCCTCCGCTATTTTAACTATCCTATCCATATTGGTAGTTATTTTGCCTTCTTTGTCCCTTAGTGCATACATCCGCCTTTTGCCTATCCCAAGTTTCCTCTTCACTGCTTTGACGCTTCCTCCGTTTTTCAGAGCGTGCTCAATTCTCTCCATGTTATACCTTCTTACATCGCATACTTTACGTCTATTAATCAACTTCGAAAGCTCTGCCAGTTCTATTTTGTCTGTTGTACTTGACACTTTCATGATTTGACGCTTCTTAATTAGGTTCTTCGTTTCCTGGGAAAGCTTGCCGGTGTCCTGTCTAGCTACCCTGCCTCCAACTTCCACTGCACACTCCGTGATGATACTCGTCAGATTATCATTCATTGTATCTACGCTAAGGTTGGTTTCATCGCTAAGAGCAGAGTACCTGTTCTGCAGTGACACTCTGAATTCCTGTACTTTCCCTCTCAGTGCTAGCTGATTGATTGGCTTCTTGCGTATCAGTTTCTGTCGTTCCTTCTTCAAGTCTAGGCGGATTCGAGCCCGTACCATTCTATGGTCACTGCATCTTACCTTGCCAACCACTTCCACATCCTGCACGACTCCTGGGTGTGCAGTCATTATAAAGTCTATTTCGTTCTTATTTACGCCATTAGGGCTCCTCCATGTCCACTTGCGGTTTTCTCGTTTTCGGTAGAAGGTATTCAAAATACGCAGATTATTGCGTTCTGCGAATTCTACTAGTAGCTCTCCTCTGGCGTTTCTAGTGCCGATGCCATAATCTCCTACTGCCTGGTCTCCAGCCTGCTTCTTTCCTACCTTTGCATTAAAGTGGCCCATTACTATAGTATACTGTGTTTTCACCTTACTCATTGCCGATTCCACGTCTTCATAGAAGCTTTCAACTGAAGCGTCATCATGGCTGGATGTAGGCGCGTAAGCCTGTACTACCTTCATTTTGTATGTTTTATTCAGTTTAATTACAATGCCTACCACCCTTTCATTAATGCTATAGTAATCCTCTATGTTGCCAGCTATGTTTCTGTGAATTAGGAACCCTACTCCCAGTTCTCTTCTGTCTGCCAAGCCCCGATAGCAAATGACGTGCCCATTTTGTAGCACAGTATAGGCCTCATCTGTCCTCCTAACCTCACTCAGCCCTATTATATCCCATTGAATGCCTTCTAGCTCCTTGAATAATACAGCTAGACTTCCCTCACTAGATAACGTTCTAACGTTAAACGTTGCTAAGTTCAAGTTCCAATGGTTTCTCGTTTTCTCGTTTTCGGTAGAAGGTATTCAAAATACGCAGATTATTGCGTTCTGCGAATTCTACTAGTAGCTCTCCTCTGGCGTTTCTAGTGCCGATGCCATAATCTCCTACTGCCTGGTCTCCAGCCTGCTTCTTTCCTACCTTTCCATTAAAGTCGCCCATTACTATAGTATACTGTGTTTTCACCTTACTCATTGCCGATTCCACGTCTTCATAGAAGCCGTATCCAGAGATTCCTAGCACCCTCTGCTGCTTTGCAGATCTGACCGCCGCCGTGGTCAGTTTCTCCGCAGCTGGTGGGGACTGAGGGCCGTGAGTTAATTGACGAATGCCTACGGGAGGGGGTGGCCAGATACTGCACCAGGGTGGCCAATCCTTCTCTGGTGAGATCATCGGTGCGTACCGGCTTTAAGCCGGTACGATCAGACAGTAGTGGGAATGCTCCATGCATGTCTTCCTTATTGTTGTTCAGCAGCGTTGGCGGCCACCCACCACGGAGCCCAACGAGGGGACGCTACAAGTTTACAAATGCTGAAACCTGCAGACGCCAGCCGTACAACGCCACTATAACCCAATGCGCCTAGACCAAGGTAGGCTATTTGCACAGGGTTAACCCTAGCCGCCAGGAAGTTTGGAAGTAAACGGAAGAGAGTAGAAGACAGGACAGATAAATAGTAAGAGATAAAGACGAAGATGTAGGGAGGAAGAGATAGGAAAAGGCGACTGCCGATTCCCCTTGGTGGGTCAGCTCAGGGGTGCCGTCTACGTGAAGCTGGGGCCAAAGGGGTGTGTTGCCTCTGCCGGGGGGCCTTAACGGTCCAATCACCCAGCGTCGGCTCAACCACCAGGATCCCCTTTTCCTCGGACACGGCAAAGCCACGCACGGCTAGGCGTGGGAGGGAGTCGAAACTCCCCCGTTAGCTCGGGTTCGTGGTGTCGCTACACACCAAACGCCTACTTGCGCAGGCACCCCTGCGGTCAGCGTGATCGGGAGCGCCTATATGCGGTAACGCGGAGGCGTCCTGCGGCGGTCATGGTAAATTGCAGCCACGATGCTCAAATGAATTGATAGCCGCAAATTTGGGTATATATAGCGCGGTCGTTCGGGTATACAGCATCATTTGTAGTGAGGCATGGCAACAGTTTCTAGCTGATTTTGAGGATTACTTACTTCTTACAGGCCACCTACTGCACTAAAATATTTAGCTCGTGTGTTTTGAGGAGCCTCAACTACCAATCGGCAGCGTTTTCAGATCATTTCCAAAAAGTGTTTCAGGGCCCTTTTAAATCCAATGTGCTGTGATCTGAATTGATACAGCAGTCACAGTTTTATCGGTGTTTGTCTATGCTGTAAAATGTTACTAATTGGTGTGATTTAACAACCCACAACCATGATATGATTATTATAAACGCCGTAGTGGAAGGCTCCAGAAATTTCGACCGCCTGGCGTTCCCTAACGAGCACGCCCCGCTGCGGTGTTCTAGTGGCTAAGGTACTCGGCTGCTGACCCGCAGTTCGGGGGTTTGAATCCTGGCTGCGGCGGCTGCATTTCTGATGGAGGCGGAAATGTTGTAGGCCCGTGCGCTCAGATTTGGGTGCACGTTAAAGAAAGAACCCCAGGTGGTCAAAATTTCTGGAGCCCTCCACTACGGCGTCTCTCATAATCATATGGTGGTTTTGGGAAGTTAAACCATACATATCAATCAAAATCCTTAACGTGCACCTAAATCCAAAATTCATCGCATAAGTTTCATTTAGAACTGCGGTGGCCACGGGGTTCTAAGCCAATGGGAAATGTGAAAATTGGTCACGATGTATTCATTAGCGCCGTATCGATACTGCAGCGTCTTCCTGTCGCCTGCGGGGTCGCGTTTAGCAAGTGACGTGAGCAGATGGCAGCGTCGGAAAAAAAATTGTCCCCGTATCTGCATGTTTCATTGCAAATGTCGTGGAAAGACGATAGTCGTGCGCGTGGTAACAACGAACAAAACGTTTATTTGATGTTCTGCGAAAGGAAATCGGTGAATTGCATTCTGGAAGCGCTGCGTTAGTCTCGATCCGTGCAGCGAAGACTAGTGAGCGCATGGAAGGCAAGTTAGACACGAGCGCCATCTGGCAGTTATCTTCGAAAACGAACGAAGGCGTGGGCGCCTGCTCAGAAAGATGCGTGCCTGTCTCGGAGGCAATAAGGTGTAGAGAGCAAAGCGACGGGCAAGTGCCACCTCCGTTGGAAACACTTGCCTTTTTGAGCCTCACGTTGCACTGTCAGCGCAGTGTGATAAACGCTACAGTCCTTAGAATTACTTGTGTGTGCCTTCTCTAGTATAAAGGCACTCATACAAAGCATCGATGAGTTGTTATGGTGCGTCAGATATGCTCAATATTTCCTTTTTATTTGACAATCACACACGTATGAACGCTGAAACTTGAGCAATATTGGGGGGCGCAAGGCGTTAGCCGTTTAAGGTATCGTCGGTCACTTTGGTGCCATAAAGGGTATCATTACCACGCACAGACAGGCAAATATACATACATACATACATACATACATACATACATACATACATACATACATACATACATACATACATACATACATACATACATACATACATACATACATACATACATACATACATACATACATACATACATACATACGGACAGACAGGCAGGCAGACCAAAATTTTGGCGTCGAAGGTCCCCAAGAAACACTATCGTCTTGAAAAAAGACATAACATGCCTGCACCTATCGACGCTGGTGCCTTCCCCTTTTAATTTGTGACGTCATCGTCGTGCGCTCTGTGGCACGTAAATTCTGGTGCGACATTTGTATTCGCTTTAGATTTATAACTGCATGCTCCGACTGTAATGTATTTGTCACTTTATTTCGCTATATTCATAAATAGCTATAAAATTATCAGCGCGTTAGGCTTATCAGGCGTAGATAAGTGAACAACTTATCTTGCCGAAAACTACAAAACGCACCTGATGCTTCTCCTCATGATTTGATGGCACAAAAGATGGCTCATTTCACCATTTATTTGTTGCTGTCCGAACTGTGGACAGGTAACAAGCACAAGATCGGATTGGTGCGGGTGGTTGAGTTTGCATGGACACAACCATGTTATTTGCACGTCTCGGGATCACATCCCGGCTGTGGTGGCTGCATTTCCGATGGAGGCGGAATTTTTGTAGGCCCGTGTACTCAAATTTGGGTGCACGTGAAAGAACCCTAGGTAGTCGAAATTTCCGGAGCCCTCCACTACCGCGTCTCTCAAAATCAAAGGTGGTTTTGCGACGTTAAACCCCACAAATCAATCAATCAATCAATCAATCAATCTATCAATCATGTTAATGTACAACCCCATTACTGGAGATCTATGATGCCACAATTAAAGAAATACCATGTAAATGTGACGAAGAATGAACATATCAGGTATGGATGATAAGTGACACGTGTTAAACAAGCACTAGTGTCGCACCCTTGCGAATTGCAAGGTAATTTGTCAGAAACGATGTTTTCCTGTGCACGCATATGGTTTAATTGCTTACACCCGTAGCTTTGGTAGTGCTGAATGATTGTGGTGACGTAGAGTATAAGTACACGTGTCTGAAACCTTTTCGTCTTAATCGTAAATGTGACTGCCGTGGCTGGGATTCGATCCCGCGACCTTCGGGATATCAGTCGAGCACAATAACCACTAGCCCATCGCAATGTGTATGCTGAACTCCCGTTTACACGTGTTATAAGTCGCCCGTCAGAGCAGCCTTTCAAGCGGTATTTTCTTGCTCCTTCGCCCCCCCCCCCCCACACACACACCGTATTCGGGGTAAACGCACCTGTTTCAGTTCAAAAGAGCTCCTGTCTGAGGTCGGTATCATAAAAGAAACTGCCGGGCATGCCAGTCGCGCTTCAACGGAGTCGAAATGCTATATATAGGCGCCCAGGTATACCGTGCAACGACGGCGCACGTAAAAAGCACCAAATGGTCAAAATTTCCGGAGGCCTTTGCTGCGGCGTGCCTCATAATGAGGGGGTTTTTGCACGTAAATACCGATACAATGCTATAAGAGTAAGCGAGCTATTCGATATCAAAGGACGACTTTTTTTCCCTCACCTATCTAGATCACTCGCAAGCTATCAGTCTTGTGAATGATTTCTGGAAAGATAACCAAGAGCTAGTTGCGTTTACTGATTGTGCATTTTCTTACTCGACACCCGGCAATAAAACTTCTGTAGCAAACGGTGTAGTTCCGAATTCTGCGCTGCACGCAGCTCCAATACGGTGAGACCCGAGGAAATGTGTATATGCATGAACAACTAGTGATTTCCGTTAGTAGAGTTCCCGCTGCTCCATTTACCGAACCGTCGATGACGTCTACAATTCGGATAATGATGTGGGGTTTCCCCGGCACGAGTATAATCTTGTCAGAGCCATTCACCACTTCAGTGTGCGACAAGTGCGCTACGTTTTTGTCGCGCCTTTTCAACTTCCTTCTTGTTGTGGCAATTGCCATAGCGCGTCGTGTGCGACGAATTTTGTCAAGTTGTTTGCCTTTTCAGATGTAGTGACAAAGGCGGCGGAGAAACGCAGGTTCGAGAAGCAATCACACGCTTGACGAGGGATTGCTTGTTTCCGATGCATTTGTGTCACTTTCACCTCGTTTATTGCGATAACTTGATAATTTCTGCCCATTACATTACTTTAGAGCCCCGCCGAAGTGGTCTAGTGGCTAAGGTACTCGGCTGCTGACCCGCAGGTCACGGGATCAAATCCCGGCTGTGGCGCCTGCATTTCCGATGGAGGCGGAAATGTTGTAAGCCCGTGTGCTCAGATTCGGGTGCACGTTAAAGAACCCCAGGTGGTCAAAATTTCCGGAGCCCTCCACTACGGCGTCTCTCATTATCATATGGTGGTATTGAGACGTTACACCCCACATATCGATCAATCAATCAATTAAATTATTTTAGACCCTATTTGCGTATTTTAACTCGATTTAGATTTTTTCTAGCGTTGTTGTCAGCCTGTACAGACCACTGGATTATGAGCGTGATAACGCCACGTGGGATTCACGGGTGAGAGACAAGCCAGTCCGCTAAAGTGTTACGCAATTAACACTAGACGCCAGGTACTGAAAATGAAGGTGAAATGGTTTTTAGTCTTTTAGTTGCTTTTGAAAGTGTGCAAGTAAAAACTGATTGATCGGGTGCTGTAGATGCAGTGGTGGTGAATTTCCTTGCATCTGCAGACACGGAAGAGGTGAATGTACAGCATAATAACGCTTTACTGCTAACCTTTCTATGAACGACCAGCTCTTTGGATGTCATAATCAACATCTCGTTCCTTCGCACTACCGCCATGTAGAAGATTTGATGTTTATCACATAGATTGTGCTCTTTTTTTAGAGCACTAGTGAGCTGAAGTTTTGATCTCATCTTTGCTAGTGGACACTGCAGCTTAAGAAGACACTAGTGAAAGAAAAAACAACTTTTCTCGTATTAAAAATTAGCCTTTCACAATACCAAAAGCTCAGCTCTTACGACGAATCGAGAACATGCACAAAAATCAAAGACATTGGGCGACGCCACCTTGATGTTTCCGCACCAACTCGCTACGACGTCATAGATTTTGAAGGCGTCTACTAGAGACTACAAATTTCTTAATCAATAAAAATGAAGCACGCTATCTTCTAATGCGGTCACGGTCCTAACGATCCAGGTTTGCCAGCTAAATTTTGCCGAGTAAACGTGGCTAAAATACGTACAAAACACATTAAAATTTGTGACGTGACGTTGACGCTTACTTGCACCAATTTCGGCGTCAATTTTAAAACATAAAGATCCTCTGTAATGTTACCTTTTCTTAGTAAACCATAGTTGAAAAATGACTTACAGCCGGATACTTAAACGATAACTTATAAGGCTGAGGCTGAACAACCTTTCGATGTCACAGTTGCGAAACAGTCGGTAGGGGAGCGATCGCGGCCGCCGTTTCATTACAGCCTGCTTAATCCGTTCAGCAAACATATCTCTTCAAGTCTCTGCGACTTTCTTTCAATAGTGAAACAACGTTGGCCGTGCACATTCCACTCTCATGAAACCTAGTATCAACGCGACAGAAGTAAAGTTCTCCAACCGTAAACACCCGGTTATTTCTATGCGCAAGGGAGCCCTTCGCTATACGTGTATACTGTCTAGGTAACAAATTTTTTAGTGTAGAGCGTTACAGAGGTACTTAACGTTCGTAGTGGTATAGTCTACACATGAAAGGTTGTTATTGAGTTGAAATGCTTAGATGCATCATGAAACTTGAAAGTTGATTGTCAGCATCCCTGCGCGCCAGCGTCAATACATGTGATTAAAAAATTCAAGCGAGGACGTCACCATATGACGTCATCATTTCAACGTCATTGCATACATATGACGTCACATTATAGCGACATTTCATTACATAGCCGCTTGGCTAAAAGTTGTGCCGATCACGGAGGCAGTGCAGAATGAGGTCAGGTGCACAAATCTTGCAACGCCTCCGATCCTGGAGTCAATGCAAAGCTACGTTAGGTGCAGAAAGCTTTCGAAGAGGTGGCGTAGGGTGAATAAAAAAAGTAAATCGCCATTTAGTTATTTTACACGAATGAATAAGACATACCATGAGTTTTCTTTCTTGACAACTATGCTGCCACCTCGACAC
This sequence comes from Rhipicephalus annulatus, assembly GCA_013436015.1. Classification (NCBI taxonomy): domain Eukaryota; kingdom Metazoa; phylum Arthropoda; class Arachnida; order Ixodida; family Ixodidae; genus Rhipicephalus; species Rhipicephalus annulatus. Next base: position 959,103 of record WOVY01010462.1, on the reverse strand, counting down.
CTCAAGTTGGTGCACCTAACACTCTCCGAAATGTAGCACACGAATACGTTTAAAAGAGCGCACTTGCTTGCCTTAAAGCCGTGGTAAGGCACAGTGACTTAAGAGCCGCAAATTTCAACTCTGGCTATTTTTACTCATGTGCACTTTATTTGTTTACGAGACTTCACGGTATAACCTTTTTGGGTGGGTATTCAAACAAAAGCCTGTATTTGCTCTTACCTCGAATTCATGCATAACTGGCCACTACTGAAAGCGGTCATCTAGCATATGTATGCATTTATATAGGTATATCCCTGAAACTTCCGTACACCGGTCGCTCCATCTGCTCTTTCGAAATTTTCTAAAGTTGTCCACAAGCTACAACACCTTCTAAGCAACAGGCGGATGCATGTGTGTGGGCCTGCGTAGACTGCATATGCTTAGTAATAACATTACTCACCCTGTAAGCAGACCAGTTCCCAACCAGCTGTGTAGGAATGTATACTCTGGTCCCTTGGCGAGCAATGCATTGCTCGAAAGCGCCTCCTATAAGCGAAGAGCAGCGAAATATATGGTCGATTATACTAAGTATATACACCTATCGAATATATTTGCCATGGCAAAAGGGTACCTGCATTGCATTTTTCTCACAATATACGACAAGCTCGCTACGAACTTATATTTAAAGGAGTAAATGTATATTTGTGTAGACTCCAAAACATCAATCATACGCGGCTTAGAAAGTACGGCATGTATTCAAACGTCAAAGAGAGCACATACCTCTACAAACTCTGCTTTCTGGAGGCTTACTGATGGCCTGGCTCCAATAAAAAACAAATGCATTCCACACTTTTTATGAACACTGTGAAAACCAACGGTGGCTGCAAAGAGAGCTGGAAAGAGAAATGAAAGCCGCAGCTAAAGACGCGGTTCTAGTTCACTGCGACTCGAGTGTGAAATTATGAATGAAAAATGTAGGCTGATGAGGACGCTTCCGATTTGTGCCACCGATTGGGGGCGCGTCCAGCTCTCTATGTTGATTTACATCGCCTCATCTCGACATTTTTTTTCTTTTTTAGGACCGGAGCTTGTTTGGCCGGAACATCGCCGTCGCTGACGCTGCCTGGTGACGCTACTAGTGCCGGGCAAACGCACCGAGCAACACAAGAAGTGCGTGCCACCGAGCACAGCCTATCCTCTCCATACCTGCTCCCTAACCTACCGCCTGCATGAACGCCAGCAGCGAGATCAGGCGCATATCCATTTGTGTCCCATTTCTAAGGAGCCTCGCTCATTGGTTGTATTCGTACAGAGAACAACTGCTAGTTTTCTGAAATTTTTTTCATTTCTTTTTCCTCCCTTTCAACAACAAGCTAGCTTGTGGTGGAGTGGTTGACGTTTACGTCACCTTGGCTACTCCGGCATTCATTCTGTCTCAACGTGAAAGTATCCGACATATTAGACCGTCAGTGCGACCTATAAGGCTTCTCGGTAAATGTTTAAATGCCCTAACATAATGCAAAATAGTTATTTGGCTTTGACGATGTCGGGAAGTATACGCCCTTGGCAATGCAGCTGGCCTGCCGAGGGCGATGTAATGGCAAATTGAGAAGCACGGTAATGATGTGACGTCACACGTAAATTACAGAAGCGGAGTCCGGGAAGCTGGATGTCGCTGAGTTCTCTACAACTCTGTAACATTTGAAAGTCGTTGCAACAAAGCCGCAAACTTGGTCAACAGTCCCTATTGGTAAGTTGATGTCTATGTACATATCGCTGTGCACATGCAGGACTAGTTAGTCGGTGCTTGGAGGCATGTATTGAGATATATGTTTCACATAACAAACAGCGCCAATAACGAGGGACAAGAAAAGAAGGAGACAGACAGCGGCACTGTCTCGACAAAACTCGCCCAAGCAACCACGTGAGGTATATGTATTTTATGTTTGAGTACAGCACAGCTGTGCATGTTGCATCATGGGACATATTACAGAAACGAGGTGGTCAAAAGTATTATGGAGTGCGCGACGAGGACGTGACTTTATCATGTAGTAGTTTCGACATGTGGAACCTTACAAATTATGCTAATAATCCTTTTAGTAGTATACATAATCGAAACTGTTCATTGGGGCAAGAGAATACCACTTCATGTCAAGTAAATACATCGGCAGACAAAGAGAAAGCAAGGAAAAGTAATACGGGGAAATATTTTGTGTGCGTGCATGTGTGTGTGTGTGTGTGTGTGTGTGAACGAAAAAAAGTCATTGTTCCAGGGGACCCTATCTTGGAGACGCAACCAAACAAATACAACAAACAGACAATTAGGCTAAGGACAGCAAGGAACGCCATTCGTTCTTTTTTTGCTGCAGAGTGTTCATTATGCCATAAATTTTAATGAACCCGTGTGTTCAAAAACACCCCTTATGTCACAGGGCACAGAACCAAAAATATTTAATTTACACATGCGATGCTCCACGAATTGAGCTGCGGCGGAGGCCATTGCCCCGTCTACGTTATTCGGTGTGTCTGTGTGTGATCCGCAGGAGCTGCCCCCACCCCCACCCCTCGTAATGAAGTTAGCGAGTGCACAACAGTAACTCTTAATTTTGAATGCAAATCAAATACCTTTTTAATCAAAGCATATTTCATTAAAAACGCATATTTTAATTCTTTCAAAGAGGCAGTGACAGCCGAATATACAGGTAAAGAGGCATATATTCGGATCAGTTAAAATATTCCAACAAGTAGCGACTTATATCCCCTCTAGAATAGAACCAAAAATAAGAATGATAAGCAATCTTACTTTTTTGCTGTGCCATAGTGATGAGTGCACTCGGCTACTGAGGCAAAGGTCGCGGAATTGACCCCGGCCGCGGCGGTCGCATTTTGATGAAGGAGAAATGCAAGGGGCCCGTGTTTTGTGTGATGTCAGTGGACGTTAAACAACCCTATAGGTGGTCTAATATTATCGGTGCCCTCCACTGAGGCGTGTCTTCTAGTGATGTCATGATTTCAAAATAAAAAAAATGCCAAAAGATATTTTTGGTTGTTTCTCATGTTTGATTAATATGGTTGTGCCAAAGCAGGAATAAAATAATAATAAAAACATTGGCGGGAGCTAACAGTATGATGTTCGGGAAGTTCAGCACAGGCTAGAGCTATTTGTCTGTTACGCTTATAAACGGGCAGGAAGGTGGTGGCGTTCCTATGTGAACACACGTAATTTTAGGCGACGCACACGTTTGATCTATCATTATTGATATGTCATTTATGAACAGAAAACGTGCGAGCCGAAAAAAAAATGCGCGGGTTCTGACCAGTATTTTGCGTTTATGCTTACCGGTGCATTCTTTGCCCACAGTACCCAGGCTCCTATTGCGTCTCTCGTATTGCGTTTCTTGGCTCTCGCCTTCTTGTAAGCATGGCAGCGCACGCTGCTCATTCCAACACACGCTAAGATGTTACAGCCATAGCCAAAACACCAAGTCCGTGAAGCGAAACTGCGACGGCACCTCGATAACCTTACTGTGCACGGTACTTCTTCACGACGGAACATTCACGTTATCACCACCAGCTAGACTGCCGCAGTGACACAGGGGGTGCAGGGCTCGAGGGCTGCTGACCCAGCGGTCAAGAGCTCGGTCCCCGTCACAGCGGATGCATTTCGATAGACGGACCCGTGTACTGCTGGACCCCTGTACTGTGAGATGCGAGTGCAGTTAAAACAACACCAGATGGTCGCCATTCCCCTACGGCTTGCCTCCTAATAATGCCGTGATTCTGGCACGTAAGACACCACAAATCATTGGTATTATTATACCTTATCACTAGCATGAGCCTATGAGGAAATAACTGTTCTTAGAGGGCAACGAAAATCATTTGATGCGAGTGGGCATCAAATATGCGCTATCATTACGTCATGCATTCCTGCTGTAGCACAGCTAGTCGTCGGCGGCTTCCAGATGTTCGAAGCTGTACCGTATTTACAAATTACCGTCAGGAAAAAAAAAACACAATATACTAATAACTACACGAGAGCGATTGCCGAAGAAGGCTGGACTTGGGACCATGGTACGTTGATAATGGTAACACGACAACATGTAAGGGACGGGGAGGATAACGTCACGAGTGCTCTTTTCCGCATCAGCCAGTAGTTGCACTTTCAGGAAGCCCTCAATTATGAAACACTTCTTGCGTTGTTTGCACGAAATTTTGCATGAAGAGATTTTATACGCTAAAGTGAGGTGCCTTAGAAGCCGGTGTACCAGCCTGTTAGTTTAACTCTCCAAATATCCCAATTAAAAAGTTACATAATGCAACTTTAATAATTACACGCACGACTGTGCAAGCTATCTATGTCATATAGACTTTTTGTTCATTTGCAATAGTAACGTCCCTATTATTTACAAAGCATTAAAGTTTAATGTTATTAAGATACAAAAGAAAAAGGAAAGTCCCAGAACTTTATTTCAGATTCGAGGCCACGAGTCTCATTCGTAGCCATGGCAGCCCCTGCGTGATGAATGCAAACTGCAGGGACAGACGCGTAAATAGATTCAGTTGTGCGTTAAATATTCACATGAGGCTAAAGTAATGCCGAGTCTATCACTATGGCGTGTCCGGCATTCGTACGGTGGTTTTGGCACGTGAAATCTCGTAATTACATTACGCACTCTTTTGATAATTTGGTTTTTCGCGTCTGGTAGAAATTATCCGTTTGTTTACAATGAATTCTCCTAAATAAGTTAGAGCATTGGGAAGGCATTGTTCACCTCTCAATGCGTCGCATAGGAAAAGCACATTTGCAACTCTACAAGAACTTTGTGTCGATAAAGAAGTTCAGTGCCAACCGCCGATACCGAGGAAGACTCTACAAAAATCCAAAATTGTGCCTAAATAATTTTGCCTTAAGATAGGTGTCCTCATCCCTACTCCTCCCACTCACCCCACCCCCCTCTACACAGACACAAGTACACACAACAAAACGGCGCCTGATTCACTTTTCATATACAAGGTCTGTTTGGCAAAGGTTGACCACCTTGCATTCTCGTAGCCATCTAGGGGAGAGGGGGGAGTTTTAACTTTGCATCTGTACGTATATTCATGCACACGCACAAACGCACGCAGGAACATACGAATGTATAGTCGAGCCCATCCCCAACAAGAACGTCTCGCCGCGCGCTCTTGGCACCTTTCTTAGCATACCGTATATGCTACAATTCAGTAGAACCTGTTTTGACCAGCATTCCTATAGTATACATACGAATATTTTTATGAACACGGCTCTTCATATTTTGCTTTCATGAAGTTCTGGTGTGGTATTTACGCAAGGACTCTTCCCATGCCTCATTATTTTCATCTTTTGTAGTTTCCTCTAACGAAGCACCAAACGGAGCAATGAAGCTCCACGGGCAGTACCGACTAGTGATAAAAAAATTCCTGAGATGACAAGAAAGAATCATTACAAGACATGACCTCCTGGAGCCACAGTGACAGAATGGAAGATATTCTTGAGATATGTGTAGTTATTTCAAGTTAATTATGTCTCGTTGCCCATGACTGTCCTAATAACATGATAACTTTACCTCTTGGGAAACCACTCCTTTGTTTCCCGCCCTTCAAAATAATTGCACTTTACGTACGAAGTGACATATCTGGCATTGACTCTACCTTATCTTTTACATCTCCATTCACATTTACGTTTTATCGAGACGTATTCGGTGTATACATACGCCATATCTTAAGGTGAAATGAATACTTAGAATGATCATGCATCCGAAGAAAATGGCATCCTTGTTTACCCAAAGCAACTTGTCTTGTTGTGCGAAACTTTCCTCAAGTTCTTGCGAACGCATACTTTACCTCAAATATGCCTCGTTGGTTCGGGATCCTGCGGTCTCTTCACAATGATCAGCTCAGTATAAAAAGCGTACACAACCAACCGACTCGTTTAATCCTGAGTACCAGCAGGGAACTTAGTCGGAATATGTTATCCCCACTCACATGAAATTATCTCTTCTGGGTTGCGTTCAGAAAATAAGCTACATGCCCACTCCCTTGACACTACACGGCATCTCTCGTCATTTTTATGCTGCTTCTCGTATTGATCATCAGCATATGATATGTCCTTTCCTTTACATTTGGCTCATCTTTCACAATTATCTGCATAAGAAAGCGTGCTGATATCAGCAGCATAAGCCCGCAACTTTACTCAGCAGCACAGATCTTCCTCATGCTACCATTTCAGCCATTATGAAGGTGTGAAGCGTAAACGTCGCCCGCCAACTTCTTGTACGCGTTTCCAGAAAATTATTGTCTTATTCAAGAGTTACGGTGCTGATCATTACCGCGGAAGCAGCTGCACTTCATCAGCTGCTGCCTCTTTCAAAAAAGGCTTCCCTATCTGGTCTGTTCATTTATCTCGCATGCGTAAATTAGAGAGTCGAGAGAGACAACGTCGACGTGTGTGTTTACTTCTCGTGTGCCTCAAACGCGAAGCAATAACCTATGCATGCGCAATTTCCAGGAAGTGAAGGCGCACAACCAAGTCTCAATCTCAATCTCTCAATCGCAAATACCCCCCCCCCCCGCCGCCCCTAATATGCATTGCGGTCGATATATCCAGTGCATTGCTAGAAAAATAATTAATGTTGTATGAAAGCTCAAGACGGACAACATACGTGATAGTGAAAGATTCGGGTGCGCCTAGCCTATATATAAGCACAAACCTGAAGCCTCCTGAAGAACACCTATTTCTACAGTTATAAAACACCTGAAAGCAGCGTGTGTTCAAACGCCTCAAGAAAAGTAAAACAGGACAAGTGCTGTGCTGTCAGCTCACGTCTAGTATTATCCGAGGTACGAAATGCCTCACGTTCAAACGCTTTTTAATTACTATATAGCGCTGTCTAAACTTGGAGGTCTCCAGGAACACTAAACACGAAGAGCAAGTTTTGGTTCGCATAATGTAGCATCAGCATGATAGCATTGCTTGTTTTGAACATTCACAAAAAAAATAACATTTCAAAGTATGAACGCTTACCTGCGCTCAACCACGTTGGTCCTCCTTGTGAGCAACTTTTGATTAGCGAAAACAAGTTCATATAAGGCACAGGCTCACGTCTATGCGGAACATTCTTTAGTGTTCGAAGCGCCCTCAACTGACTGAGCTTCACTGTAAGTAGGAACGCCACGACCATTAGGGCCACCAGGCCTAAGCTCGATGCCACAACCACAGCGAGGAATGATGCCACTCCAGCCACACCATTCAAGCCCAGGAAGCCAGAGGTGTAACACGACGTGAAAGACGACATTTGTAGGTGCTGACACAGATGATTCTGCTGCAATAAATAAAAAAGAGTGAAAAATAGAAGTTGGACAACTTTTTCTTTTTTTTCATTGCAATGAGATTTCTACTCTCTTTTTTTTCTCAAAACTTCTCACGTTCCCAAACCCACACCACCCTTTTATAGTCAGCCATTCATCAGACTCAAATCCCTTTCGGGACTTTATATGCGTCATTTTACATTGGCAAGAACTCGTCGCCGTTTTATCCTCTCCACAGTTTACAAAATCTTTTTCAACGTGGTGCTACATGTGTAACGAGAGAAACCTCCCGAAAAAATAAATAATTTTTGAACCGGTAAAAATGGCTGTCCACAAACGGGCACTTCAGTGGCAAATATGGAAAGAACAACCCCCAAAAATGCAAGGTTTGGCTTTCAGAGCTCCAGATAACTTTAAAACGATTCCCAAAGACCAACAGCATTTCTTTTGATCTTTTGTCGAGATTATTTAACGTGATTGTATATATATATATATATATATATATATATATATATATATATATATATATATATATATATATATATATATATATATATATATATATATATATATATATATATATGTGTGTGTGTGTGTGTGTGTGTGTGTGTGTGTATTCCGAACTTCACGGCGCGATCTGCCCATGCACTGGCGCGCTATGATATGTCTGCACACCTGACACTGATTCTGACGTCTACTCACTCTTGCATTGTGGGTAAATGACCCTTAGGCGACAAGACTATGACTTTTCAGCGGCACTGAGCAGATTACTGTCATGTAACTTGCCTAAGCAGTCATGCCTTCGAAGGAGGACGGAGGTATAGCGTAGAGTTGGTGTGAAGATATTTAAATGAGAGAAAAGCGCGGATGTCAACCACGACTGGACCATGCGGTTTGCTACCAGGAGAAAGGAAAAGCAGAACATAAAGTGAAATAAGAAAGAAGAGAAAAGCAGTTTATTAGAAAACAAGTGCGCCAGCATGAACACAAGCAGATCGAAACGGACTACACGTATTGTGTAGACTTCCATCACGTATGCGTTATTTTTGTTCCTGTTTTACACCTTCACAACTGCAGTCTTTTGGCGAAAAGATGCAGGATGGTGAAGCGCTGAAGGGAAGCGGAATGAAACGCTGTCAGGTAGCCGAGACCCTACAAGTTTGCCTTCCTACATTAATTTCTACTATCCCTTTAAGTGTTTGTTATTTTGTGCTTCTCATGCAAAATGTTCCGTGTTTTTCCTGTGTGGTGGAGGGTGATGCAAGATTTCTTCAAGATAACGCGTACACAAATAGGTACCAGAAGCCACCTTTCCATGCAAAATAGAAAGTAAGAGAGTGAGACTTGAAAAAAATGCAAAAAAAAGAGTACACCATGCGCTGTCAACATGGAGGCTTAGTCGGCAAACAATGCATGAAAACGGCAGAAGCGATCAGCGGGGCGGACGTAATCTATGGCGACTGTTGCGTTAGACGGAAACGTTTATTTTGTGGGCACTAGAAAAACCAAGAAGGTAAAATGTATACTTAAATTCATGGGGCATTGCCAGGGGTCGGCACACCAGGCCCCCCCCCCTTCTACCTTCCCGAAAATTTTTTTGCCATTGCATACATAGCGCAAATTAGCATTTGCCTGCCCCTTCCCCCCTGCTTAAATCTGACGCGACTACTTAAATGCGATGCTTCGAAATGCACCCCACAATATTTGAGCTGAAGCGTAGATAAGATGTGGTCGAATTTCGAAATTGTTGCGCTAAATCATGCTTCGAATGGACCGACGGCCTTCCGTAAACTAATACATTAAAACATGTTTTCGTTGTCGCTCTTTAACTGTTACAGAGGACGAACTGAATTACGCAGACAAGCCCACTTTATCAATTTATTTAGGCAATGACGCAATTATCGAAGACAATGACGCAATTATCGCAATTATACGCTCGTAGCGCTACCTAGCTGCGTGGGCTGTTATGTTAGTACTGTTGCTTTATTAGCAAACTGGCGGCTTTCAGAGTTTGGTGCAGGTTAAAGTAACCTAAATTTCTAACAATTTTATAAATTCAGTACCATGTGTTCATCTGACCCAGTTTAATCTTAACATCTGTTGCTTGGATAGCCGAATAATTGATGGATGATTTATTAAATACTAAAAAGATTCCTCAGACGAAGCCATCAACATCAAGAGCACCAAGCGAGCATCGCTACTGTAAGCCACACATTGTATATTGTGGCGATTATGGTAGCGAAGCCAAGCAGGCGAGTGATTAACGAGGAGAGGGAGACTGTGCTCCCAGCCATTACATCACACTTACCTTGCCGGTACGACGCTATGCAGAAGCGCTGAAGGAGCTGCCGTGAGTCACCAACTCGAAAAATACTTCTTCCGGAGAGTGTTTTGACGCTGCATGGCGCGATTATCCGCACACCCCGGGCTCCGCAAGCCGCAACCAGACCGTCTCGCCGTAGTCGCACGCCAGCAAAACGTACCTCGGCTACGCTCGCAGCAACGAGGGAAGGCAGCGCCTTCTACATGTACGTGCGCGTCGTCGGGCGACGTTCAGGCAATCGCGCCTGGCCCCCATCGGCCTTGAGGTCGGTGCCTGTCACGTGCGCTACGAGCGTGCGCCAAGCGAGAGTGAAAACGGGTGTGCAATCGAACGAAGCTGTGCACGTGGAGTGGGCCGCGGGTAAGGAAAGTGTGTGTGTAGAGTGCACAAATGGTCAGGCGCGTATGCCAGATACTCATTGGGCTAAGACAGTGGCGGTGGTTAAGGAATCGGCTGCAATCTTCAAGTGCACTTTTTGGATGTTTTTTTACTTGTTTCAAAGTATGCGAAGTCTCCTCCATTTTTTATGCAGTGACTCCGCCAAGAAAAAAAAAATGCGAGATATATCTCATACCCCTGTCACACAGCCACCACAAAACTCAGTTTAAGTACTTCGTCTTTTCGTCGATAGAGATGCGGTTCATGTCCCACGGCCTCCATTTCACCATGAAATTAAATGAAGCTTTTGGAAAAGGGAGTTCGGTAATGACCATTTGGGCACGATGGAGTACCCTCGTTTCCACATAGCTACTGCTACGAAGAAAACCACGCTAACAGAGTGGTCTTAGTAATCTTATCAATTATAAGCTTCAACATTATAATTCTGTTCGGTGTTGCACTACACACTGTGTAGTGCAAGTTTAAATTCTATTTTTGAGGACATCACTGTCTGTACTCTCTACACCCAACGCTTTGCCAAGCCACCACCAGCAATTTTTGAGCGGTATTATTTGCTCAAAAATAATACCGCTGTATGTGCTAATACCGCATGTGCTACGTGCCCTGCCCATGTTCATTTCTTTTTCTTGATTTCAACTGTGAAATCTTTAAATACGATTTGCTCAGTTACCCACTCAGCACTCTTCTTGACTTTTAGGTTACACATATCACTTTTCTTTCCATCGCTCTCTGCGTCCTCTTCAATTTAGGCTGAACCCTCTTTGTAAACCTCCACGTTTCTCATCCGTAGGTAAGTAGCGGCAATATGCAGCTGGTATACGTATACCTTCCTCTTAAGCGACAGGGGCAATCTATCAGTCATGATTTGAGAGTGCTTGCCGAATGTGCTCCACCCCATTCTTATTCTTCTAGTTACATCAATCTCGTGGTTTCGCTTCGCGATTAATACCTGACCTAAGTATATTTATTGATATGTGGTGTTTAACGTCCCAAAACAACCATGTGATTATGACAGACGCAGTAGTGGGAGGCTTCGGAAATTTTGACCGCCTGGTGTTCTTTAACGTGCACCAAAATCACACTACATGAGCCTACAACATTTCCGCCTCCATCGTATATGCAGCCACCACAGCGGTGATTCGATCCCGCGACCTGTGGGTCAGCAGACCAGTACCTTAGCCACTAGACCACCGCGGTAGGGCGACCTGACCTAAGTAGACGTAGTCCTTTAACTTCATGTGCTCTATTACGTATATCGAAGTGATGTTCTCTTCTGAGGTTGTTGTACATTCTTTCGTTTTCTGCAGAATAATTTTAAGACCGACCTTTCTGCCCCCCTTGTTCAGTTCAGTCATCATGAGTTGCAATTTGTTCCCTGAGTTACTCAGCAATGTCATGTCATCCGCAAAGTGAAGGTCACTAAGGTATCCTCCATTAACTCTTATCTCTAATCCTTCCCATTCTGGGCCTCTGAAAACCTCCTGTAAGCACGCGGTAAATAGCATTGGAGAGACTGTATCCCCTTGTCTTACACCCTTTTTCATTGATAATCTGTCGCTTTCTTTATGGAGCACTATGGTGGCAATTGATCCTCTGTATATTTTTTCCAGGATGTTTTGTGCTTTGTTGACACTCTGATTCCGCAGTGTCTGCATGACTGCTCATATTTCTACTCAATCACATGCCTTTTCGTGATCTATGAAGGGTACGTAGAGTGGTTGGCTGTATACTGAGAATTTCTCTATTACCTGATTGATACTATGAATGTAGTCGATTGTTGAGCAGACTCTGTGAAATCTTGCTTGTTCCGTTGGTTAATTGAATTCTAATGTTCTCTTCGTCCTGTTAGCAATCACCTTTGTAAATAGCTTGTGTATGACGGAGAGCAAGCTAATCGGTCTGTAAATATTTGAGTCCTCGTCATCTCCTTTCTTATGTATTAATATAATGTTAGCATTCTCTCAATATTATGGTACCCTTCTCGTCAACAGACACTTTGTAAACACGGTGGCTAGTTTTTCTTACACAATCTATCCTTCGTCTTTCAGCAGATGTAATGTTCCTCAATCTTCACCAGTAGCTTTGCCTTTTTGCATTCCCTCCAAGGTTTTTCTGACTTCCGCTGACATTACTGGTGGATTGTCATCTTGGTTACTGCTAGTTCTTGCATTAGGGTCGCGGTTGTCCCGAATACTGTACAGATCTCTGTAAAACACCTCCGCTGTCAACGCTGTCAACTAATATTGCTGCATAGGTGTGCGCGTGTGTACATATGTTTGTCCAAGGGTCCAAGGCTGTTTTCACGGCACGAAAAACTGTAGGTATATTGCAGCCGCATGCCCCTCCCCCCTCTTCAGACCACCTTATCTTCTTGTAGGCCCATAACTACTCTACTTGTGTCATAATGTTTATAATCACTATATCAGCAGTTCGCAAAAAAACCACTTTGCAGCGAAGAATTTCCTCTGAAAAACAAATGACGATTCAGCACACGTAAAGCTTTGAAGCATCTGTGTTCAATTTAATTTCAGTTGGTTCAACAATATTTAAAGTGCGTCTGTTGCCATTCAACTCTATGCGTCGTTAAAAGGACACAAAAGGCAAGTATTAGGTTCATGTTGATTGCAAAAATAGTGGTCCAAAAACCTCGTTGTCTTACGTTAATGCCAAGGAAATGCTATTTTTTAAATGAAATCACGTTGTAGTGGTTCACATAGTGTTAGCGTACTTCAAGCTACCCGCCTACAAGTGGCCCCTTTCACGTCACTGTTGCCGTACACCATATTGCCCGGCTTTATTGTGCGACCACCGGCACTTTAGTACCAGCTGAGTGAAAATAGCGGGTGTCCCACCAGCAACAACAATCATTTAACAAATTTCTGCCATGGAATCTTCAATGGCAGGCTAGCTTCCTTCAACTGTGCCCTGCTTGATGACATGACCTGTCTAGTTTAATCATCATCAGATTGACTACGTCCACTGCAGGACAAAGGCCTCTCCCACGATTTGCCAGTCAACTCTGTCCTGAGCTTGTTGCTGCCATTTTACACCCGTAAACTTCCTAATTTTATCTTTCCACCTAACTTTATGTATCCCCCTAACACGCTTGTCTTCTCTGGCAAACCACTCAGTCATCCTTAATGACCAGCGGTTATCCTGCCTGCGCGCTACATGCCCGGCCCATGTCCATTTCCTCTTCTTGATTTCAACTATAATATCCTTAACCTCAATTTGTTCCCTGACCCACTCTGCTCTCTTGTCTTTTAAGGTTACACCTATAATTTTTCCTTCCATCGCTCGCCGCGTCGTCCTCAATTTAAGCTCACCCTCTTTGTAAGTCTCCAGGTTTTTGCTCAATAGCTAAGTACCGGCAAGATACAGCAGTTATATACCTTCCTCTTGAGGGATAGTGACAATCAACCAGTCATGATTTCAGAGTGCTTGCAAAATGTGCTCTCCCTCATTCTTATTCTTCTAGTTGATTCAATCTCGTGGTTCAGCTCCGCGTTTATTACCTATCTCAAGTAGACGTAGTCTTTTACAACTTGTATTACCTATATCGAAGCGCTGTTCTCTTCCGAGGTTGTTGTACATGACTTTCGTTTTCTGCAGATTATTTTAGGACCTACATTTGCAATTCGTTCCCCGAGTTACTCAGCAATGGAATGTCATTGGCGAAGCGCAGGTTACTAAGGTACTCTCCGTTAGATTTTATCCCAAAATCTTCCCATTCTAGGCCCCTGAAAACATAATGTTAAGCACGTAGTAAACAGCAATGAGGAGATTGTATCCCTGTGCCTCAAATCCTTCTTAATTTATAGTTTGTCCCTTTCTTCATTAAGCAGTATGGTGGCAGTTGATCCCCTGTAGATTTCTTCGAGGTTGTTTATATGTGCTTCGTCGACGCCCTTTTTCCGCAGTCTCTGCATGACTGCTGATATTAGTACTGAATCAAGCGCCTTTTCATAATCTATAAAGGCTATGTATGGTGTTTGGCTGTATTCTGAGCATTTCTCCATTACCTGATTGTTAGTATGAAGTTGGTCGACTGTTGAGTAGCGTGTCTGAAATCCTGCTTGTTTCTCTGGTTGATTGAATTTAACGTTCTCTTAATTCTGTTAGCAATTGCCTTTGTAAATAGCTTCTATACGACAGAGAGCAAGATGATCGGCCTGTAGTTCTTCAAGTCCTTCGCATCTCCTTTCCTACGTATTAAAGTGATATTAGCATTTTCTAAGAATCTGGTACTCTTCCCGTCAGGAGACACTTCGTAAGCAGGGTGGCTAGTTTTTCTAACACAATCTGTCCTCGGTCTTTAAACAGATCTGATGTTACCTGATCCTCACCAGAAGATTTGCCTCTTTGCATGTTCTCCAAGGCTTTTCTGACTTCTTCTATTATTACTGGTGGGGTGTCACCTGGGTTACTGCTAGTTTTTATATTAATGTTGTGGTTGTCTCAGCTACTGTACAAATCTCTGTAAAACTCCTCTGCTATTTCAACTATCCTATCCATATTGGTAGTTACTTTGCCTTCCTTGTTTCTTAGTGGACACATCTGGTTTTTGCCTATCCCAATTTTTCTCTTCAGTGCTTTGACGCTTCCTCCGTTCTTCAGAGCGTGTTAACTTCTCTCCAAGTTATACCTTCCTACATCTGATACCTTACGCTTATTATTCAACTTCGAAGGCTCTACCAAATCTATTTTGTCTGTTGTACTTAAAGCTTTCAAGCTTTGACGCTTCTTAATGAGCTTCTTAGTCTCTTGGGACAGCTTTCCGGTGTCCTGTCTAACTACCGTACCTACAACTTCAACTACACACTCCGTAATGGTACAACTCAGGTTATCATTTATTGCGTCAATGCTCAGGCTGGTTTACTCAATCAATGTCGAGTACCTGTTTTGAAACGAGAGTCTGAATTCCTGTACTTTCCCTTTCAGTGCTATAGCTTGTTGATTGGCTTCTTGCGCATCCGTTTCTGTCGTTGCTTCTTCATGTCTAAGTGAATTCAAGACCTTACCATGCGGTGATCACTGCATCGTACCTTGCCAAGCGTTTCCACATCCTGCACGGTGCCTAGATGTGCACTCTGTATGAAGTCTATTTCGTTATTACTTTCACCATTAGGGCTCCTCCATGTCCACTTACAATTCCCTCGTTTTCAGTAGAAGGTATTTAAAAACCGCAAATTATGGCATTCTGCAAATTCTATTAATAACTCCCCTCTGGCATTTCTAGAACCGATGCCATGATCTCCTACGGCCTGGTCTCCAGCTTGCTTCTTCCCTACTTCAGCATTGAAGTCGCTGATTGATTGATATGTGGGGTTTAACGTCCCAAAACCACCATTTGATTATGAGAGACGCCAGCATTGAAGTCGCCCATTAGTACAGTATACTGTGTTTCTACATTACTCATTGCTCATTCCACGTCCTCATAGAAGCTTTCAACTAGCCCGTCATCATGGCTGAATGTAGGTGCGTAAGCCTGTACCACCTTCACCTTGTATCTCTTATTAAGTTTAATTATGATACCTACCACCATTTCATTATTGCAATAGTATTCCTTTATGTCACCAGCTTTTTGTCTGTGAATAAAGAACCCCACGCCGAGTTATTTTATCTCAGCCAAGCCACGATAGCAAAGGACGTGCCCATTCTGTAGCAATATATAGGCCTCCTTTGTCCTCCTAATCTCACTGAGCTCCATTTCATACCATTTAACAAACACTTAATCTCCTCAAATAGTACAGCTAAACCTGCCTCACTAGATGAGGTTCTAGCGTTAAACTTTACCAAGTTCAGGTTCTAATGGTGATTACATAGTGATTAAAGTATCAGCAACGCATGCAAGAGGTCCGTGGTTTGAATCCCGGTGCAGCGCAGTTTCCAACTGGATTTTAAAAAATGTGCGTGATGATGGAATTGCGTTACGAGGCCTGGGGTGTGGCCTCACCGGTAATCACCGCCGAGAACGCACTCCCTCACCAGAGAAGGATTGACCACCCTGGGGCAGTACCTGGTCATTACCTCCCACATGCATACGTCAAATAACACACGGCCCTCAGTCCCTAGCGGGTGCGAAGCAACTGCCCACGGCGGCAGTCAGATCTGCAACGCAGCAGAGGGTGCTAAGAATGTGGACAGGCCGCCATTGGAACCTGAAAGCCTTGGATGCTTCATCAAACGCGAAGTGGCGTCGGCTGCGTCAACCAACACACACACACACACACACACACACACACACACACACACACACACACACACACACACACACACACATATATATATATATATATATATATATATATATATACACATTTGAGATCTAGTGCCCCGCCGCGGTGGTCTAGTGGCTAAGGTACTCGGCTGCTGACCCGCAGGGCGCGGGTTCGAATCCCGGCTGCGGCGGCTGCATTTCCGATGGAGGCGGAAATGTTGTAGGCCCGTGTGCTCAGATTTGGGTGCACGTTAAAGAACCCCAGGTGGTCTAAATTTCCGGAGCCCTCCACTACGGCGTCTCTCATAATCACATAGTGGTTTTGGGACGTTAAAACCCCACATATCAATCAATCAATTTGAGATCTAGTCTAGCTGACAACAATGTCAAGGAAAGCATAGGGAAAGTTATTGGGCCGAATTGTGTGCAAAGAAAACTTGCCGTGGGAAGGAACCAGGAACCGATTCCTGCCCACGGCAAATCATCTTTTTACCCACTTTTCTTTCTTGACATTGACATTACAATTCGGCCTAATAAGTTCCCCTATACTTTCCTTGGCAGTGTTGTCTGTTAGATATAATAATTATTGTGTCAAACACGAAAAAAATGAGCCCTTAAGTATACACTTCCTTGCATACATATATATATATATATATATATATATATATATATGGGGGGGGGAAGAGGAAACCAATGTTCTTTTTTGATAAGCACTATCTCTTAGATTTCGTTGATATATATGGCTTCATTGTAACAGCAGTCACTGCAGGGTATCTGCACTCAGTTTCCTGCATCAGTTGCAATGGTGCGGAAGCTATGCAAGCAGTTCCGTGAATTCCTTCATATAAACTTGGCTTCTCCGACTGTCTACGCGTGCGCGCTACCAGAACGGATAGCGGATGCCATGATGCGCATGATGCGAAACAGTTATACGCTAAGCAATCCAGAATGTACTGACAAACGTATACTATAACAGGGTCTGTTTATGTCTAAGTCACAAGCCATATTAATTGATTACAAAGACAAAAGCAAAATGATTATCACATTACGGGTGGTAAAACTATTTAGTTATATGTGAATAGTTGAATCATAGAACAAATCATGAGTCAAAGAGTGCATATACTGCTAGGATTATCACCAACTTCCATTGTGTTGTCACTGAGGTGTGAAACAGAGTGTAAGCAAGAGGAATGGGAACTATCCACCGTACAAAAGGAATACTCTAGAAATTTATACCTGGTCTGTGCACTTCGATGAAACCTCCATTTGGTGCCCTACACACTATTAAGCAATACTTAATTCCTTCTCACGCGCGTTTGGGGTAACAAAACGAATAATGTTGATGATCACCTTTTTTGCATGAATAGTGCCATTGATAGGTGCTTTTTAAGCATGTTGCTTTACACAACCCTAATAGTAAACGTCTAATTCATGGCGTCACAATTTAGGAAGCCATAGAACGCAGCAAACACTTGTATGTTGTACCATACACATCTGCACTGGGGTGTTTGCGAAGCTTGATCCGCTGCTGTGCAGTGCGTATTCTTTTTCGTAATGACCTGAGTGAACATAACTTGCGTAGCTTGCGATAGAAACTTGGAGAGAATATAGTTTTTTTTTGTTTTATCAACACTTTTATTGTATTTTGTTGCTTTCCTGTGACTGTTGAAAAAGGCGCCATCATTTTACGGGCACAATATATTGCATAAATAGGGTGCTTTGTGTTAACGATGGAGCTGTTTATGGCGGCCGCTAGTTCACGCGCCGCGAACAGAAGATGGTCAGCGTCATAAACCGATTCTCGCTTCTTCGTTCCTATTCTTCATTGTCGTCGTCTTCATTTCCTGCTTCACTTCCTGAACACGCGTGCCGATTTCTCCGGCGGGGAATGCTATAACCCTCATGGGTGAGACGCTAGTACAGAAAGAAACAAGTAAAAAAAGAAAAAAAGAAAGGAAGAAAGAAAGAAAAAATAAAAGAAACAGACAAGCAAATAAATATATAAATAAATAAATATAAAAAGAAAGAAAGAAGCCATAAAAAATACCAAAGAAAAAAGTTCTTCGCGAGGCCCAATTTACCCGAGAACCTACAACCCGAAGGCGAGTGTCTTAACGACCCGGTTATAGATGAATGCTAACAGAAGGGCAGGTGTGAAGTTGAGGAAAGCAAGGAGGAAGGGAGAGAGTAAGCTATAGCATAGAAAGCAAAGGTAAGGGATATATACAACAAATGCACGGTGGAACGGAAAGCAGAAAAGGAGAGAACCAAAGAAATGGAGAGAAAAAGAGAGTGAAAAAAAGGCAGAAAATAAGAGGAAGCAAGAAATACACAAATAGAGAAAGTGAGAGATAAGAGAAGAATGATAGAAAGACCGAAAAGAGAAGGAAATCGGTAGAGAGGGGAAGAAAGAAATAACAATAAACAAAAATAAATAAGACACACAAAAATAGGAAAAAGAAAGGAAGACAAATGAATAGAGAAAGGCGGAAAGAAAAAAAATAGCAAACCTTGGCAGAACAGCAACCGCCAAGATTTCCTAGATAGCCATCAGCACCGCTTTTTCTTTGGCATTGCACCTTCTGTGCATGCTACGATAATTTTTAACAATTCAGTTTTTTTAAGTAGAAAGATACTACAACACTCAGGCACTTGTCTTCTTCGCATACAAACTCCATGCCGTGTATGTGAGCCGAGTGGTGTCTTTCCTGCAACAAAAATATACGCGCCCGAAAATGCATCTCGCGGCCCGTCTTGAGGTTCGTGCTCCATCTCGCCTTAATATCGCGGCGTGTTGCTGGGATCACAGCGTCTGCTGTGGGTTACATGTAATTCTTTGCTGCTAGCGGGGAATTACATTGCTCTAAAAAGAAGCGAGAAATGTTACATGGTACGTAAAAGAAAATTTTATTCAATCAGTGTCCAAAAATAAAATCTTTGAAACGCTAAATGTCTAAGCGACATTAGGGAATTTCTATGCAAAACACAAAAGTTGATCTTGGACCTTAAAGGAGCTCTGCAGCACTTTTTTCAGGCCGATCTAGGAAACGCTGCCGAATGGCGCGCGGGGCTCCAGAGAACATTTCAGCCTAAAATTATGGCGCAGCATGTCGCCCGGTATATATAATTAATTCCGAAGTCATCTAGAAGTCGCTAGGACAAATTAGGCCATAACCCAACGTGGCCGTGTTCGATAAACACAAAATCCGCAATCATTGGCTCACTTGAGCTTCGTGAGCTGTTGTGCATCTACCGCGGTTGCTGCAACGTGCCGGCGGATGCGGCAACGTGCATGCCCGATTGTTCGCGATCTGAGTGAAAGTAGTAGAGCGCTCCAAACAAAAGTAAAGAAAAAAAGAACTGTGCAAGGTCATGACGCGTGCTGACGAACGGACGTAGCCTCCCTTGTTAGCCGCATCTCTCGCCTCATTTAGCTTTCAGTGGGCTCACTGATACGAAAGAAAGGAGAAAGCGCTTAAAGCGTGCGACGAAGTCCTGTCCACCCTGTCACCCTACTCGTATACTTGAAAAATTAAAGAAAAGGTGCTTGCTGTAGTGGATTCGCGAGGCAATAGACTCTTTGAATGAAGTCATTCGACGAATTGTTGCAAAAAAGTTACAGGGCCTCTTCATTTTTTATAATCTAATTATGAACGCATAATGGCAAAATAGCAAT
Source organism: Rhipicephalus annulatus (assembly GCA_013436015.1). NCBI lineage: Eukaryota > Metazoa > Arthropoda > Arachnida > Ixodida > Ixodidae > Rhipicephalus > Rhipicephalus annulatus. Next base: position 939,180 of record WOVY01010462.1, on the reverse strand, counting down.
GATAACGTTCTCAAACTACTAGTTATAATTAAAAACTGATTAGGCATTTCACTTTCATGTCCACTTGTGAAAATCAGCCCAAACTGCGTGCCACATTAGGCACATGAGTTTTGTCACATATGGGGGCAAGTCGCGCGACATCGCAAAGTAGCCGTTTCCGAACAGTTTCTTGAAGTATTTATCTGCACTCACATATGAAATAAGGGCGACTTGAAGACATGGCGCAAGCTTGGTGAAAAACTCGCAAAGCTTCTCACTGCACTGGTTTAGGCACTGGCAAGTTCTTGAGGTAACCGTCAGCGTTCAGGAAAGTCTGCCACGTGTCCGATTGCGCTTGCTTGGACGCGCAACACGCTTGACTGCGTTCTGTATATCTGGTGAGTCAAGTGTCCGTGACGTTGTTCAAAGCATCTGGCTACAGTACATAGACGTGCATTGTTGGATGTCTAACCGTTATTTATGTTTATCCGGTGCGCGGGCTGCGCTGTGATGACGCCACACGCGTGCAAGTTTGTGATGTTACTCACTGTGAGACAGCGTTGAAATCACACAAGGTATCCGGTGTTGCAATGTGGGGCGTTGACTGGGACTCTAGGTTTTAGTTGCGGTCTTTCACGTAAAGGGTTGATTTTAAAAGAAGGGTCGTGAAAACACGGAAGTGAATACTCACCACATATAGCTCAACTCTCTATTATTTGAGAGGGTTGAGTTAAAGCTGTGGAAGTGCTATTCACACACCAAAACACTATTTCATTTGTTATCCCGTCCCTTTAGCGTTTCTAATTACGAAATAAACTTATTTTATTTTTGTAGAATCAGAGCTGAACAAGTGCAGCGTCCTCATTTGCGGTTTTCTGACTCCACCCTCGCAACGTAAGTCACGCCCTCACTTCACCGTGAACAAAAAAAAAGATCTACCCGCCATGCCTCACCTGCATGTCTTCTATAGAATATTACAGCGGAAGCTGTAAATGACTAAGGAGAAAGGAAAACAAAATTGGCAGATCCTGTACAGTGAGGATCGATGATATGCAAAGCACGAATGAGGAAGGTTGATATGTCACTTTAAAATCAGCACAACTTTACGAGGCGGACGTGAATTTCACCGTACATGACTATTATAACATGATATATAATGTTTGCGCCTGGCATTTGTGTTGATCGTCTATTTACGACACGTAATACCAAATTTCGGATATGTGAAGCTAGCGAAACGGTCGCGAGTGCATCATGAGCGCGGCATGTAGTCATGTTCTTGCATGACACGCAACTCATTATAATTATGTTTACACCAGCCCTATACGTTTGTCGTCCGTTCACGTCACGGATGTCCTGCAAAATACCACGCATTCACTGTTGACTAGTGACAAGCGCACCGGTTTCGACATCGAGCTTGAGAAACTTCGCGCAATACGCCGTCGTGCAGAACGAAGATACCGACGGACAAAGTGCATGGATTATTTGAGACTGGCTAGACGCATTCAAAAGAAAATGCAGCGGCACATGGATAAACTGGCTAGGCGACGTTGCACATCCTTTTGCGAGTCGTTGGATCCACGAAAGCCATTATCACTGATATGGCGAACTGTCCGGGGTCTTAGCACAACCTTGGGTCAGCGACATCCGTTTACATCTCTGGCACTTCACCTTCGATGCAGAGAGATTGACGTCCCAGAATTTTTCTGTAGACGAATTGCCGGTGATTTCAATTTCACAGTATCAAGAATGGGAACATTTGACAACCCACCGCCCTCACGTGATCCCCGTATGGAATGCCAGTTTTCTATTAACGAGCTAGAGGCGGCACTGGCACTGTGCAGACGTTCTTCAGCACCCGGACCTGACGGCATTACCTATCGTGCCCTTTGTAATCTTGGAGACGAAGCTCGGAAGGCACTCTTACGCCTATACAACGACTCCTGGCAGACTGCTACGGTTACCCAGGCATGGAAGTCAAGTCGCCTCATTCCACTTCTAAAGGCTGGTAAATCTCCTTTGGATATTGCCTCATACCGTCCTATCGCACTTGCCAGTTGTGTGGGAAAAACGATGGAACGAATGATTCTAACACGAATGGAGTGGTAGTTGGAGCGCTACGAAATCTATCCAGTATCCATGACCGGATTCAGGCGCGGCCATTCGTCAATCGACAACGTTGTTGATTTGGTGACATATGTTCAACACCAGAAACCCTGTAAGAGCCTGTGCGCCGCCCTGTTTCTAGACGTTAAGGGGGCTTACGACAATGTCACCCATGAAGCCATCCTTAGTGCTTTGGAAACAGTAGGTCTTGGTGACAAGATATATATGTGGGTGTACAGCTACTTACAGCTGAGATCATTTTACGTGATGACAGTGAATGGCCCAACACCTGATTATTACAGCAGCCGAGGAGTTCCTCAGGGAGGAGTGCTAAGCCCTACACTTTTAAACCTAACTCTCATTGGTCTAGTCGAGCAGCTACCTAGCACTGTAGAACTTTCTGTCTACGCTAATGACATCTGCATTTGGACATCAGGTGTGACAAGGCCTCAGCTTCGCGCCCGCCTTCAGAAGGCTGCTACAACGACGTGATGCTACCTTCGTAAACAAGACCTCCAGGTGTCCTGCGGAAAATGTGCAGTGGTAGCGTTCACGCGAAAACCAATGTCTGCTTACAGCATATCGATTAATGAAGAATACATATCGTTCAGCAGAAGCCACATGTTCTTGGGAGTCATAATAGACAGAAACCTGTCGTGGACTCCACACGTGAACTATGTGAAGAAGTCGCTGATCGCAACATGCCACATGTTCAAATTCCTTGCAGAAAAGAATTGGGGAGTGCCCATACCATCCATGCTACAACTGTACAGAATGCTGTTTATCGGATTCTTACGGTACAGCTTACCTGCAATATCTAACACCGGCAAGACCAACCTGCGCGAAATTCAGAGCATTCAAGCCCAAGCACTTAAGATATGCCTTGGATTACCCCGCAGTGCTTCAATGGCTGAAACCATTGCCATCGCTCAAGATCACTCTATAAAGACTCATATTATTACGGAAACAATGCGCATGCACCTCAGGCATTATGCCAGGACCCCTTCTCACCACCTGGCGAGCCTAGCTGCCGAAAGGCCCCGCACGACATACGGCACTACTGTCTACAAGTATCGTTCATCGTTTACTGAGACGTACGCACCTGCATCAAAGCCACTGCTTCCTCCTTGGAGCTTGAGCCGGCCACGAGTTCACTTAATGATTCCAGGAATGAGGAGAAAATCGGACTTACCGACACAGGTCCTGAAACAACTGAGTCTATTCCTACTGGAACAAAACTACAGTAACCACGTGCACATTTACACGGATGGCTCTACTACGCCGTCTAGTTCAGGTGGAGCAGTGGTTATACCATCACAAGGGGTAACTCAATGTTTTGATACTTCACATGTGACAACGTCAACGACGGCAGAACTCGAGGCTCTGCGCAATGCACTGGAACTCATCAATTCAGAAGAAAGACCAGGTAAATGGGCTCTGTTTTCTGACTCCGAACCAGCGATACAGTGCCTGATATCAGTTCTCCGACGCGGATGCCACGACCAGTTGACCTATCAAACCGTTAAACTTCACCACCTTTTAATACAAAAAGGCCAAGACATCGTATTTCAGTGGTTACCTGGGCATTGTGGCGTAGGCGGCAATAATTCTGCAGATCATGCTGCTCACACGTCACATAAAGAAGCGAACAGCGTTCCGATTCCGCTTTCAAGAGCGGATGCGGCGAGGCAGATTCGTCAACTGACCCGCAGTCTCGCACTGACTGAGTGGAACACACCAAGCATACGACGTACAAGACTGCACGAGCTCGACCCTTCACTACAACTCCGGCCTTCACCCGGCCTACATCGACGTGCAGCTTTCCTTCTCTATCGCCTTTGGCTGGGAGTTGCTTTCACGAAAGCTTATACCACGTTAATTGGAATTACTGACAGTGCGGCGTGCGATGTTTGCGGCACCTACGAAAATATCGAACACCTGCTTGCCATTGTCCTCGATTTGCCTCAGTTAGACAAGTACTTGCCAATGCAATGCGGCGACTGGATGATCGGCCTCTTTCTGTGCAGGTGCTATTACAGCAACGTCCACATGCCTCGACAGCCCACAAGGCAGTGCAAGCCCTGCTGTGTTTCCTGAGAAAGACAGGCTTGTGTGAACGCCTCTGACATGTGGTAGAGTTCTACACGCTGCAGTGAAATTACTGTCAGTCTCTCCCCCACCTTTTTTTTCTCTTCCCTCTTTCTCGTCTTTCTTGTCCCCTTCCGTAATCCCCCAATGTAGGGTAGCCAACCGTATGTCTTTCTGGATAACCTCCCTGCCTTCTCCCTTTTGTTGCTTCCTCCTCCCACGTCACGTTACGCTAAATTTGGTATATGTGAAGCTAGCAAAACAGCCACGATTGCATCATGAGCGTGGCGTGTAGGCATGACTTACATGACAGGCATGTCGTGATTTCCACGTAGGGGTCTGTCACTATGTTCGCCGTGCAGTCATATCATACCATACCAGTTTATCAACATGTAATGTGAACGAAACCACCGCAGGAGATGGAAGACCACGAAATGTAAATCATGACATTCGTGGCACTCATGTCGTGATTTTCATGTTACGACTAGCCACTTATGCTCGCCATATAGTCATGTTATGCCATACAAATTTTTTTATCAATATCATTATCGAAACGGCCAGGAGAGCTTAAAGTTGTAGGCGGATGGACAGACAGACAGACAGACAGACAGACAGACAGACAGACAGACAGACAGACAGACAGACAGACAGACAGACAGACAGACAGACAGACAGATAGATAGATAGATAGATAGATAGATAGATAGATAGATAGATAGATAGATAGATAGATAGATAGATAGATAGATAGATAGATAGATAGATAGATAGATAGATAGATAGATAGATAGATAGATAGATAGATAGATAAGGTAGCACTCGCTGAAGTTCGATAGGAGTGGGTTTTACTCACCAGCTTGTAAATGTCGGGCTTGAAACCGGTGTTCATCCGTTGAAAGCTTCAACGGTCGCTTCGATCCCCGGAAGTCACTTGAATGAGCTTCGCAAAAGCATTTGAACGGGTCAAAATAAACAGATCGAAAGAGAGTGTGTCGGCCGGCAGTGGCTCAAAATATTTACAGCGAAACGAAACAGCACGGGACCCATCCAAATGCACCTCGAGCGGTTACCTGCCGTCGCTACCGTTGGCCGCCGTATATATTGAAATTAGGATAATGATGCCGAAAGAGTGCTGATAACTACAAGTTAGCTGAAGTAAAAAACTTTTACAAAAGTACGATCACGCAACTTATGTTTAAGCAAAACTACTTTGTAGAAGAGCAAACTGTTTTTTTTTTTTTACGTGTAGCGTTACGCAAAGATGTAGTATTCGATCATTTTAGAATTGAAATTTGGCCCTGACGAGGGCACCCCTACAGAAAAGTGCAATAGCGCGAATGGCGGTGCCCATGTGATGCATAACGCAGAGATCAGTAGATTCACTCCGGGTGTTTGAAGCCGGAACGTGCCGCGGTTGATTTTTTCGCTTCCTACAGGGGATCAGTAGAACTTGAGAGTCTTCTGGGCCTGACGTCGTTTGCTACCGGTAGCAACGTTGCTCGTTCGTTCATATCCAGGCAACAATGCAATTTTACAAAGTGAAACAGTAAACCTTGATAAAATATGGAATTTTCGCACTTGCAGCTCCCAATACATGCAACCAGTGCAACCAGCGCAATGCATTCTAAAGACAGAGGAGATAGAGAGGGAGGAGGCGGAGGCAGCGGAGGCACTGACGGTTTAACTGGTGGTGCGCGCAGCGACACCAACACGTGACAACCTCTCGCCGGGGTGAGCAGGGTTCTGACCTTCGAGTGAAATTTTCCAAATGACGAGCGAAAAGTCGCCAAAAGTCGCTATTTTTCTTTAAATTTCACTGAAGATGTCGCCACTGCACACATGTGTGACGTGCGTAGTATTAAAGATCCAATTATATATGGCCCCGTAGTGAACAGTAGCATTAATAAACCCTAAACTATATTAACGCTTTTCAATCCCAGTAACATCACCCGCTTCAACATGAGGGGCTTAGTGTGCTTGGAGTCACATGACCCACTTTACCCCGGAGGCACTGAAAGGGCATGCAGGCACCGCCAGCGTCCCTAAATGCTAGCGCCTCATAACTAAAGTTTGCGATGGTTTCAGTTGTAAGAAATCAAAGCGAACCAGTCGCTACAACAAGAGAGGGACTGCGTGCGTAGCCTGCCTGCAAACTTAAGGGAATTTCATTGGAGTGGAAACATGTGTCCGATAATCAAATAACTTAATTACAAAAGAACGAATACAAATTTGGAAATACAGCGAAGCCGTTGCATTACCCACATTATGCTTTCAGGGTGGGCATGGTTACTCTACCCTGTAGTTACCATCAGTGCACTGAGGTTACCCTCAGTGCACTTTTTGAAGGCTTCCCAAACATGCAGGCTTCTTTGCTGGCCCGAAAAGTATGTTAATAAGAAATTTAAACTCTACATACCAATTTACAGCAGGGCACAAGCGGACAAGCTATTCGGGGCAAGTGAGGCTGTGGTTAGAACACGTGGCCTAATCGTCACCTAGCCACTTCAGAAGTGAAACTTTAAAAAAGCTTTAAGAGTATAAAGTACCTAAGAAACATTATCATAACACCACCACCTGGCGGTACGCGAAGTAGTTCACTTACCCAAGTTTTGCAAAGAGGATTCTGGTGGACGCGCCAGTGGGCCAGTGCCTCAAAAATGTAAACGAATTGATGAGATACACACGAGAAAAAGGACAGACGTACTGAGAAGTGTGGCAGCTTGGGCTAGTTGGTATGGAATGACGATAGTTATAGCGCGTGAACGAAATGACGACACAGAGACAAGGACACGAAAGACACGAGCGCTAACTTCCAACTGAGTTTATTGCGCAGAGCACGAAAATATATAGAGGAGACAGTAACCATGTGATAAAAACCATATGGCACAAAGAGCAGAACATGAGTAAGAAAAACAAAAACAAAAGCACTGAAAAACAGCAAAGAAAAAAACCTAGAAGAAAACGAAACAGAAAGGTAAAGATAAAATAACTACCTGCCCGCAACGAAACCTTCGTGCGGGCAGGTAGTTATTTTATCTTTACCTTTCTGTTTCGCTGTCTTCTAGGTTTTTTCTTTGCTGTTTTTCAGTGCTTTTGTTTTTGTTTTTCTTACTCATGTTCTGCTCTTTGTGCCATATGGTTTTTATCACATGGTTACTGTCTCCTCTATATATTTTCGTGCTCTGCGCAATAAACTCAGTTGGAAGTTAGCGCTCGTGTCTTTCGTGTCCTTGTCTCTGTGTCGTCATTTCGTTCACGCACTATAACTATCGTCAAGACGTACTGAGTCGCAGACATGGTGCACCTTATACTGGCGGATCTAAAACTACGAAAAATATAAAAATATATTGTCGCCCATTCACTTAGAAAACGCTGAGTATATAATGCCTAAATCAGTCGAGACCTCCTCAAAAAATCACCAAAAGTTCACCATGTCGCCATTCATGATTTTCGGTCGCAGCAAAAATTAGCCATGTCGCCATTTATAATTTTAGGTCACCACGGGCCTGTCAATAAACCAATTTGGCAGAAAGTTGTGACCTGTGGCAACCCTGGCGGTGAGAGGGGTACCCTAGCCACATCGACGCCGGGAGGCAAACGCGCGATATGTATGGTGTATACGGCGGCGCGTTCGATACGGAGGTCAATCGAAACGCGCTTCACGACAGTTCCATAACTCCTACGAAATTGCAACTCTTTCTTTATGCGTGTACCGTCCAAAAGAGTTCAAGTGAAAGCTCGAAGCGGATTAGCGTGTCAGAACTTTTTTGACTCCTTTATTTCTTGGAGCGTGGGTAGAAAATGAGATGCGAGTTCCTTTTTGTGTATTGATCAAATTACTAACGAGGAGTGAACTGAATTCGGAGCCCACTCCTAGGCCTGAGCACCATTTCACTGACCATCTCGACTTGGTCTCGTTGATCCAATGATTTGATTGTGAAGCGTCGCAGAATGTTCGCAAGGACTATCTTCTCTTCGGTGAGCGCAAATTTTTGTCCTGTGAAAAGAGAAGTAGTTTCGTTGAATCGCACATAACTCAAAAATAAAGATATACAAAGATCACAGAAGACTATCTACATCATGATACATCTTCTCGAGCACAGAAACACATATACGTAGTAAAAGAAAAAGACACGAAGGACAGCGGTTTGCAATAACACTGGTTCACAGGAAGACTAGCACTCTTGATTTCTTTGTCTACCCATCAAATGGCGTTGACACATTTTGTTTTTAGAACCCTTCGTAAATTAGCCATTGTTCGCTCTGTATGCCATAGCTAATGAATGAATCTATAAACTTTATTTGATGTTTCTTCGGGTTAGGTGGGGATAAAAAAATTGACGCCTGCCCCATCCCTCCCTCCGTCGATGATGATGGCTCACTACACCAATCCCTGGCTACACCACTGACTCTACCCATACGTTTTTGTTGGCTTGAAGATTTGTGATGCAATTCATAGATAATTAGTCCGGTCATTTATGCTTACTAAAGAATATTTTGATGCATTAACTATATTGTACCATTATGTAGGAATCAAGGAAAGACAGTTGTTTAACACCAATGATGAATCAAGAATATAAGATAATGCTGAACTTCTGTTGCCATGATACTACGCATTTTGTAGGCGTATAATGGAGGCATGGCAATGGTAAACAAGTGCAGAGCGAGAATGAACCCTAATGCAATACGGGGCATTGTTATAATTAGCGTTGCGAGTCATTCGAATAAGCAACAAAACGATCTAGCGAAGAGCGCAAAGCCTTCTAATCAATCCGGTCTTGCGCACTGTCTCTCATGCTTAGAGTTCTAATCAGGAAATGTTATAATGCGCACCTCTAACGAGGCACAAAGACAAGCTTAACGGAAACAAAACTATAGAACTGCACATGTCACATGTGAAGTTGGCATAGCGACACGGGTAGCATAGCCATATGATAGCTGAGCTCCGCACTATTTCAGTACTAATATCATTATTTGGTACATTTCCTCATTGATAAATGAATTGAAAATTCGGTTTTTTTATTTTTTTGCTTGAGTGATTATTTATTGCAGTTCCCGCAAAACGACAGGAATACTGCAGTTTATCATAATAGTATTCGCCTTTGATCTATTATGCTCTTCCAGATTAGATTTACCTCTACGCAGAAGGCCCCCTCCGACAGATCATCCGTGTAATTACACCTCAGCTGTTGGCGAATTTTCGACCTAGACGCAAAAATCATTCGGGATCAGAGCTACCGAAGGTTTGTGTTATACAATCGATATGATTTCATTCGCTCACCGATGCAGTTTCGTGGTCCCGCAGAGAATGGAACGTAAGCGAACGGGTGCCTTCCCTTGGAGTTTTCCGGGAAGAACCTCTCTGGGTGGAATTCTTCCGGCTTAGGAAATACTTCGGGATCCCGATGCAAGAAATAGGCTGACATTTGAACTATCGTTCCGGTAGGTAGAGTGGCTCCATCTTCGGAGGCGAGTCGTGTGTGACATATGCAAGAGAGTGAGGAAAAATATTTATTAGGACTTGCTGATGGGCTGCTCGCACAACCTTATATTTCTACATTCAGGAACACATTCACACACCTATACACACAAGAACACACTCTACGAACAGCGCTCACTACGAACTGTATTCTGCATGACATAACCTATAATAAATGCCAAGCATTTTTTAGAGGACTTCGGCGATCTTGAGCCTGCCTATCTATCTATCTATCTATCTATCTATCTATCTATCTATCTATCTATCTATCTATCTATCTATCTATCTATCTATCTATCTATCTATCTATCTATCTATCTATCTATTTGTCTATGACTTTTAGCTTTACGGGCCATTTCTATAATGGTATCGTTATTAAAATTTGTATGGCACAACATGACTGCATGACAAGCATAAGTGACAAGTCATAACGAGAAAATCATCATAAGTATGTCATGAATGTCATCATTTACAATTCATGGGCTTGCAGCTCTTGCGGTGGTTTTGATCACATGACATGTCAGAAAACTGGTATGGTATGACATCACTGCATCGCGAACACAACTGACAGACCCTAACGTGGAAATCATGATATGCATGTCATGTAAGTCATGACTACACGCCATGCTCATAATGCGCTCGCATTCGTTTCGCTAGCTTCTCATATACCAAAGTTGGTAATACGGGACGTGAATGCCTGACGAAGATATATGACAAGTGTAAACATGACATTCATGCGACGCGTATCAAGTAACATGTCTACATTCCACGCTCGTGATGCGCTAGCAACAGTTTCGCTAGCTTCACATATACAAAACTTTGTATTACGGGACGTGAATGATTGACGAAGGCTTATGACTGGCGCAAATATGATAATCATAAGATGCGTGTCATGTTCCAACATGACTACACGCCACAATGATGGGCTCGTGACGATTTCTTTAGCTTAGAATGTACAAAATTCAGTATTACGTGATGCGAATAGACGACATAGGTAAATGACACGTCCATACATGATATAATGTACCAAACTCAGTATTACGTGATGTGAATGGACGGCATAGGTAAATGACACGTTCATACATGATAATCATAACATGCGCGTCATGTAACAACATGACTACATACCACACTCATGATGTTCTCGTGACCGTTCACACACATATCGTGTTTTTAGCATTACCAGCAAGCTGGCGCAATGAACGTGCGTCGCCACATCGTTACGGCGCGATGGTGCGCGCTCTCATATCCCACGCGTACTTTGCACCACAGAGAGTAGAAGGTGGATGCTCATTTGCGCACCATTATCTTGCGGTGGGGAAGTTCGTACCTCTTGGCTAGCTTGTGGCGTTCATCGGAACGATTATTTTGTAGTTACCGTGCGCACAAAGCTCACTGCAATCGTTGCACAGTCTCCGTTTGCGAAAAGAGCGCGCTTTTCAGACACAACGAAGTCAGAACTGAGACGCTTATTTGCGTTCATGAGTACCTGTGAGTACGTTTTGTGTGTTATTTGTGCGTGACAAATGAGGGGCACGTTTCTATCTGCTTGCAATACACCGCGTGACCTTCCAATTTGTTGGTATCGTGTTCATTGCTTCGCCTTTATGGCAAAGCTGCGCCGTTTCTTTTTTTTACTTATATGATAATGCGAACACAGACCGACAATGATGCGCTTACGCATTGGTGAACCGCAAAATGCATAAATGGCATGGTTGATAATTGCGCATGAACATCGCTATTGGTCATTGTGCTTCCGCATCATTGTACGAGTATGTAGCACCCTGAAACGCAGTTCCAAAAACACAGCACTGTTCATTAAGGCATCCCCGCCATTGTTCCTACTACCTCCTCTTTCTCTTCAGCAGACTACCCACTACCAATTCATGTCCCAAGCGTTTTGTGCCAGAATAAGAAGGAAAGTATGCCATGAGCAAGGCTGGACAAAGATACCTTTACGATACAAAAAAACTTGGACGAAAAGTATTGAATATGCAGATAGCGAATACTGCCACGAAAATTGTATCTGATGTGACATTTGCCACTTGTATCTTAGATACATTCGCAAATTGGTACATTCCCAAAATCTAGTAGCGAACGCGTATTCACAAAATGACGGCTTGAAAATTTTCAAAAAGTGGCCTATTTTGATTTAAGCGTCTCTCATAATCATATGGTGGTTTTGGGACGTTAAACCCCACATATCCACATATCAATCAATTATTTTGATTTAATGAAACGATCTGTGGTATCTGATAAATTTTGTTCCAAAGTAAATTAGTTTACTACCAAATACCTTATTAGGGTTTGTTTCAGCTGCTTAACATGACAGCTTTGTAGACACTCCACTGGCCGTGGTTCTTGCTTGTCATTTTTGTAATTTGTGAAAGTCACCACTGAACTTGCCGTCCATCCAGAGGATTGCCGTCTAATCACACGAACTTCATTAAGAAGCCTTTACACAATGGTGTGTATACCAGTGTACAGTTTCAGTGGGTCTATAAAAAAACCATTTCGGAATACCGAATCAGTGGCGTACAGCTGCAACAACGTTGGTAGCGATATTCTTATGGCACAGGTTGTGTATAGGCAGGTGTAGGTAGAGCGCATGAAGCTGCTATTACTCTTCTTTTTTTTCATATGCTGGCTCAAACTGTTCGTTATCTATATAATTACTAACGTGCGATTGCCCCGCCGTAGTGATCTAGTGGCTAAGGTACTCGGCTGCAACCCGCAGGTCACGGGATCAAATCCTGGCTGCGGCGGCTGCATTTTCGATGCAGGCGGAAATGCTGTAGGCCCGTGTGCTTAGATTAGGGTGTACGGTAAAGAACACCAGGAGGTCAAAATTTTTGAAGTGCTCCACTATGGCGTCTCTAATATTCATATGCTGGTTTTTGGATGTTAAAACACCCATGTGAATCAATCATCAATAACTAGCGAGCAATCACTTTTCTTGAGCAAGAGAACATTTGCACCTCAGAAACACATCAGACCTATTGCTTTGTCACGTGGTGGTAACAGTGAAAAAAGCAGCAGTCACTGTGATAGAAATGAAACTAGCTGATGAGCTAACTTGTACTCAGATAATGAAGGCACAATTCAAGGTACAATTCAAGGCACAATTCGAAACACAATTCAAGGCACAAGTAAAGCGCGCTATGCTCTGATAGCGGCAATAAGTGTTGTCAGCCTTCGACTATCGGATCATCGGTATAAAGTTTCTTGTTTTGATACAGCTATGATCGCACCTTCCAGCATTATCTTTGGTGCACGTGTAATCTCGCGAATAAACAAGAGTATGTGCACTGCGAGTAACTTAAATGCTTATTTTTCAGTTTTTACTTCCTAAAGCTACGATATGATAATGAGGAACGCAGAAGTGGAAGGTTAAAAAAAATAACCACGTGGTGTCCTTTAATATGAAATAAAATCTAACGTACTTAGATTGCATGAATATATAAATGTGTAGTAAGTACTAAGAAATATGACGCAGGATGAAGCAGGACGAAGCAGGAAGCAGGATGAAGACAGATAAAACAGAAAGCTTATTTTGTCTGCACCTTACAAAAGGCATATTGCAATCACGAGACCAAAAAAAAAAGAAATTAGGAGAACTAGGTGAGCTATGCAGTGCACGAAAGGAACAGCTGAGATCAAAATCTAATTTCATGATCTTTTTGAATAGAAACAAGAGCAAAGCGACTTGGCACGCCAAGATATCGTCTTATACGTACACTACTGTTCTATTACATACAGTATCAGTCCCGGTGGTACTATAGTTCTACGCTGGGGCGCGAAACCAGAATATGTGCGGTAGTCGCCACACGCATTGTGGTACGGTACTTTGCAAGTGACAAAGAATAAGTGTCGTGGCTCTGACACAAATAAAATGGGAAGAAATCACAAACACGAAATACACGTGGGGAACTACGAGAACGTATAGCTTCTGTCGAGACTACGAGGGCTCTGTCGTGTTCATCTGCTTCCCGCAAAACGGCACGCACACCTCATCGCCTGCCTTGACTGGTCGAGTCGGGCGAAAATATGAAATTGTGTCACTGACCTTAGTTTTACTCATGCGGCTTAGTGGCATCATTACGTGCCTAAGCAGCGGATTTCATTCAGTGAATAATGTTTCGCACGATATAGCACTGCGACCACAGTATCGTGTGTCTCAAGATACACGATACATTGTCCAATGTAACATAAATACAGATACTTGTAAGAAATACAGATACCCCTACAGATACAAAAATACAGATAATGTTTGGACGTGTCATTTATCTTTGTCGTCTATTCGCGTCACGTAATACCAAATTTAGTATATGCAAAGCTAGCGAAACGGCCATGAGCGTGCTGTGAGCGTAGCATGTAGTCATGATATACGCGACACGCATGTCACGAGATTATCATGTTCGCAAGTCATATATCTTCATCATACATTCACGTCACGTAATACCAAATTTGGTGTATGTAAAACTAGTGCAACGACTGCGAGCGCATCATGAACGTGACATGTAGTCATGTTCTTAGCAGATGTGTGATATTTCATGTGAACGAAACCACCGCAGAAGCAGCAAGACTGACATGTAAATCATGACATTCATGGCATAGATCTTATGATTTCATGTTCTGATTAGTCAATTATTATGCTCGTCGTACAGTCATGTAGTGCCATACCAGTCTTGGTATAGATCCAATTCCCCAAACGGCCAGCAGAGCTAAAATTGTAGGCGAAGTTAGGATCGGCGCTTGAGCCAAGCAGAAAGGGGTGTTCGTGGTTCTGCAAACAAGTTGCCGAAAGGAAGCGGGCCTGCTGACAGTCGCCCAAATATGAGTATTGGCTTTCCAGCCTACAAGCTAGGCGCATGCAGTCGCGATGCCACAAAGTGTACAATGAGACGACCGAAATGGGTTTGGTAGAGACAGCCTCATTGAAGGGATGGTGGTGACAGCATGGATTACCGTCCACCCCGCAAAATGAGCGTGAAGAGCGCGGGTCCTTTGAAGCTACTGGCGGTGCGGTGGTAGTATGCGCGCGGGACGCAGCACCCAGCGGCATTCTCACCCCAAAGAGGAGACAGCTTAACGCCGGAGGAGGAGTGTTGGCGGCACCGGATGTGTGTCCGGTGGTTCGACAGAGAAGTTTAAAGCCATTCCCTCATCAAAGTGTAAGGAGAAAAAAGACTCTTGATAATCAGCCGCAGTGGATCCCTGAGAGAGCACTCGACGAGATCTTCCCGGTGTAGGACATCTTTGCCTAGATGTTCGTCATGTGGGGATAAATTCCCGCTAGTAAGTTATGTAAAATAAACCTCTATACAGGTTTTCTCATAAGTCTTCTCATGCTCGGCGTCTTCCTCCCTAGTTCCCGGTGCCGGTAATAGCAAAATCCCAACAACTCAACAACGTGTAATAGGGGTAAGATCCTGGTTAACCCATGGTTCCAACAACTGGTGGCAGTGGTGGGATCCTGTCAAAACCTTGGGTACAACAGTGGATAGATAGATAGATAGATAGATAGATAGATAGATAGATAGATAGATAGATAGATAGATAGATAGATAGATAGATAGATAGATAGATAGATAGATAGATAGATAGATGCGGTCAAACTCGCTGAAGTTCGCTACGAAATGCGAAGCATTTCGTAGCGAACACATCGTGTATCACATTCGTGTCTCACATTCATGACATCGTGTCTCACATTCGTGTATCTTCGATACTGCCCAGCCCTGGCAACAAATGCATATGGGGTCTGTCACGCACAATACTATTGGCAGTGAGCGCTCTTTGTAGCGGCTCTGTTTGCGTGTAAAAGTTTAGAAAAATGCCCATTTTCGTTCAGTACCCAACACTGAAATGAGTTTCAACAGAACTTACCGATTTCAAGTGGTTCCTCGCATGTTCTGCCGATCATTGGCACAGACGGGTATATGCGCTGAGCTTCCTGAATTCGAGTAAAAAGTAAAATATATAGCATCGTACAATTTTTTTGTTGGCACTGTATACCTTGACTACGCACTCCAGATACTTCATCTGTCTTATGTCTGAGAAGCTGACGTGACGCTCTTTGTCGTCTCCGAAGATTTGGTCTAGTTCTTCATGAATTTTGCGTTGTTCCTGCGGATGGTGACCTATAAGAAAAAGTGCCCAGCTGATCCCCATCGCTGTTGTATCGTGACCCTGGAAGCAAAAAAAAATCCAATATGTGTCACCATTTTGTTTAGACAGCGTTCTACCGCTGTGCAAGACGTTTCCTAGGGGTGGGGAGTCAACAAGTAAAACGGTTGTAAAGCTGCGCCATGCACGCAGATCGTGCTTGTTAATTATCGCAGATCACGTTATTTACATTTCCATGGCTCCTTATATCTTGGGACTCTTCCCTAATGCCTGTAGATTTTATACTTTTTTCTTACTTTAATATATCGACAGGCTATATCAGAAGTTCCAGGCCGAAAAGCTTCATAAGCCTTGTCAACCCTCACTCTATACCTGTGAACAACTGTCTCCCTTCACAACCGGATCTGGCGAAATTATTGCACCACGCGTGGGCTACGCTGTGCCCGGATCGGCATTGGCTATCTGTTGTAGTAGGTGGTGTCATGTCTCAAAAAACAGGTGACCTGATCTTGTCTGTGTTGTTTGTGTTTCAGTGCACTTACAAATGGTAAATAGGCAACCGGCTTGCCCATGCCCCGAATAACTTTATGTAGGGAATCGTTTGTAATGTCTTCAAAAGTACGCAGCCACACCTCGTTAATTACTCCGGATTTTGTTTTGATGACACGTCGACTGCACATAGCTCGTGAACTAAGAGGAGCGTGAAGCAGTGTTCTAAGCCACACTCCTTTCTTTACAGCGTAAACTGTTCTGAAACTAACAGCCGATTTTGGTGACCAGCTTGCCTATCTCCACTGCGTCAGCCGCCGCTATCGCACACACCAGGTAACGAAAATGAAGCAGCACCCAGCCTGAATCTCACCCATGCACTCCTATTTGATTGATACGTGTGATTTAACGTCTCAAAACCAGCATATGATTATGAGCGACGCCGTATGGAGAGCTTTGGAAATTTAGACCACCTGAGGTTCTATAGCGTGCACCTAAATCTGAGCACACGGGCCTACAACATTTCCGCCTCCATCGGAAATGCAGCCGCCGCAGCCGGTATTCGATCCCGCGACCTGCGGGTCAGCAGCCGAGTGCCTTATATAGTCAATAAACCACTGCGGCTAGGCCACTCATGCACTCTGCGTAACACTCAAGTGTTCAACCACGGAAGAGCCCTGTCAGGGCTTGAACCATAAACGCAAAGATACCTTTTACAAGCCTCCTGTCAGGTGAGGAATCACGTCAACGGAGTAGAATCGCACCAAATGTCACACTATGGGAAGTGAGTAACAAGTGGGTGATTTAAAGCAGAGGTGTGCAAACACTTCAATAATTGAGTACGCATCGTATAGTAGCTCTTTCAATGGATCGATTCGCGAATTGAATATCGGCTATTCGGTTTCTCGAATATAGTCACCGCTCGATAATTCCATCATTACAATGGTTTCGCGGTACCCTCATTCTATCATCTTCAAACAAAACTACTTTCGTACTGTGCTATAGTTTGTGAATTTAAATGAGCCCTTAATGCGATAATTCACAAAGTTCACATGACATCAAATAAGCATCTTCCCACTCGGTGAAGTATGCTGTGGACAGAATGCTGATGGCAACCAGGCCCTTAGGGTGTCTATAATTGATATCGCAATAAAAGTTTCATTGTGATGTGAAGCACTAAAGTCAGTAAGTGGGGCTTTTTGAATTGTGCATCACACATATATATTTATATATATTGACGCGTGTGTACTGGTGGACCAAAACGACGATAAGAGGATTTGGCGGACACCAGGTAGTGGAGCTCTGGCTGATCGAAGATAAAGAAGGCGATCTTGCTGTTCGGCTGCTGAGAGTCACTGTGTCAACGTTTATCTGCCTTTGGTTTGCGCTGTACCGCGACAATATATTGCCTATAAATATTTACATTGGAGACACATGTTGTTCCTGCAATCCTTACGAGAGCTGATTAATAAAAAAATTTGAACCTTCCTGAGGCTCAACTTCTGTTTAAGCGTGTGCTGCTGTAAATCTTTTTTATTGTTGTTTATCTTCCATATACGGTTAAGTGAAAAAAGAACTTTTAAAGGGCTCGTTTTTCACCATCATGTACAAAAACCAGCAGATGCTGAAGCCAGGATAGGTAAGGAGGACGTTAGTTGTTTTGAGTGTGTTGTAATAAGAGTGATATACATGTGAAGAAATTAAAGGGGATGAAAAGACAACTTCAGTAGCAGGACGAAAATTATCTCAATTATGTTTTTAGTCGGCAATACTTCACTATAACCGTTTCATCACATTTTTACCTTCACGGTTCTTTCGTCTTGAAGTGCAAGTATTTAGCACACTGAAACACAGTCAGTGGTCGCAATGTAATATGTCAAGAAAGGAAAAGAAGACAGCCTCTCGTTTGTGCACGAAGCCACAATGGAATGCGTACGGACTTTTCAGAAAGAAAAGCCTCGTAGTTGCCAAAAACTTGTCCTGGCATGAGACGAACCCATCCACCGCCATGTGGGTTGTCCGCAGTACTCTTTGCAATGGCATTAGTGCTCAACAGTACGCTATGTTGGGCCAGTTGGTGCATGGTTACTTGAAAGACGTGCACGGTACATAAAGCCTAAAAACGAGAAGAACAAAGATGAGACAGAAAGAGTGCAAACTCACAACTAAGTTTATTTTCCTGAAGCATTCGCTTTATAAAGTCTCTTCTAGGACATGCGCACAACTCTTTCGCAAGAAAAAGCAGTGAAGAGATGAGATACGTGTGTGGACAAACGAAGTGATAGTTTGAGTACACTTGTATGTGACACAAGGAATGCAATACTTCAAACAACTAAAAGCTACATATATAAAAATGACAAATGAGCTTCTAAACCACAAGTATTATTAGATACTATACCCACCTTCAATGAAACAAATATTTGAATAAATAACGAGTAGTTAAAATATCCAAGGTTCAACAGTGTTAACAGGGAATGGCCTACGTTCGATTATCGACCGCGTTGAATTCGCGACAATCGAATGCGAGAATTGCCAAAGAATTCCCAACGCTGATGCTCCGGAAGCTGGGGCTTGACGCTGAACCCAGGCAGGCTGAGCTAAATTGAGTGTAACTTTTGATGTATACGTGGAAGACGTTCTTTACGCGTCTCAGCTACACGAAAGGGCCAAGTTCAGGTGGCCAGCCTATACAAAGCCACCAAAAAAATTGGCAGATCTTACGTATAGTGAAATCGATGATATGCGAAGCACGAATGAGGAAGGCTCGTATGTCACTTTAAAATTAGCGCAACGTTACGAGGCGGACGTAAATGATGTCTTACATGACTTTTATGTCATGATTATCACGTTTAAACATATTATCTACCTTCATCGTCTACTCACGTCACGTGATACAAAATTTGGTATATGTGCAGCTAGCGAAACGGCCCCGAGCACGCTGCGAGCGTAGCATGTAGTCATGTTTCACATGATACGCATGTCATCATTATCATGTTTGGACGTGTCATTTACCTTTGTCATCAATTCCCGTCACGTGACACCAACTTTGGTATATGTGGAGCTAGCGGTATCTTTTCCTTAACTTTTTCTTTCTTACATATTCATATATATAGATACGCATACATATACGGTGAGGGACGGCGAGGCCCACGCTGACACCGGCAGGGAAATCCAGCCGAGAGTGTCCATATAATTGCTATCGCAATAAAAGGTTGCGCATTGGCACCATGTGCAGGGGCCCCGCCGCGGTGGTCCAGTGGCCTAAGTACGAGGCTGCTGACCCGCAGGTCACGGGTTGAAATCCCGGCTGCGGCGGCTGCATTTTCGATGGACACGGGCATGCCGTAGGCCCGTGTGATCAAATTTGTGTACACGTTAAAGAACCCCAGGTGGTCGAAATTTCCGGAGCCCTCCACTACGGCGTGTCCCACCATCATACGGTGGTTTAGGGACGTTAAACCTCATATATCATCATGACCATGTAGAGGGAGTCTTCGCTCCTACAGCTTTTGAGGCTCTTTAAACACGCACATACAAGAACCCCATCGTGATGTACCACCTATATCCCGACGTCTGTAGTTTTAATTTTTACCAGTATACACTGTACCACCAGAGCCAGTGTTGACTGTATCCTATGGGAATGTTCAGCATTAATCAGGAGTTATGTGGTCATGGCCTCCAATGAAAACCTTCGGGCGCATTGGCGGACTTCGCTGTTCAGTTAGGGTGTGAACAAACAACTCTGGGCAATCCAGCAGACCAAGGGAGCTGCCGCGAGACACGGTCCCTTAGTTATCACTTAGGTGGCCAGCCCATCAATCTGCCGAAAATAAATAAAGTTTAAATCTTCCTCTATCTGTGCGCGCACATTTTCTAGAAAAGTCAAGGTGACGTGCGACAAGACACACGCAAAGCGCATTCTGCGATGGGCCGTGGCACGGTTTATAACAACCCCCTGAGCTGTGGAAAGGTATATATGAACCAAAGAGGGCGCTGTACAAGTGACCATTTAAGACAGCAGTCCTTTCTAATTAAGACTGAAACAGGTTCTCATTTACACTACCACTGCACTTTGTGTGGCTATACCAGGCCGTTCGATAACACCGAAACTACTTCGAAGGAGCCGGGATCTGGTGACTCGAGAGGTGCTGCATGCGTTTCACATCAAAAACACAGATGATTCTTGCGTCGTCGTGCCTTCGGTTTTGTTGCAGAAAAGTGAATACCAACTGTTGCGTCAAGGCGTTTCTGTGTTGGCTTTGTCCCGAAGTGCACATAAGTATTTTTTTTTCCTTTTTTTCCCACATGCTCTCTGTTGTTTGAACAGTGCCCAGGTTTGGGTTTTTTTAAAGCTTTTACCTGACCACTTATTTGGTTTTGATATTCCCTAGTACTGCTATTGCGATCTGAATTCGATGTCTTGTCTGGTTTTTCTGCACGCGCAGTGAGTGAAATGGGTTGGCACAAGTCCTACTAGATGTTCTTTAATGCGGAAGCTTTAAAAACTAAACTTAGGGGTGAGTTGGCGCTCTTTCATTCTCATCTTTGTTGTTCTCGTTTTCAAGCTTGCGCCACGTCTTTCAAGTAATCATTAACGCTTACAAGCAATGGTATAGATCACCTGTTCAGCGAACGCAATGAAGTGTTCTTGAACACTTCATTGCGACGTTGCCATTATCCTTCAGGACGTAAACATGCGTTATGCTGAAGATAACAAAATGTTCTTTGGAGACTCTGTCAATTATCTGCTCAGCTTGCTGAGCAGATAATTGAGTGCCTTGAAAACACCAACCACATTGACGCCACATATTTAAGTCCTATTTACCCTGTCTCCAGATGCGAGAAACATGACGGATACGCGCATCCCGTGGGAAGATACTTAACGAAGACAGATTTTTGTGTTCAATAACAGCATTTTTATTTTTTGGGAGGGAGGGAGCACTATTACCAACAGGTTCCTGCATTTTCGGTGAAGTCAAACAGTGTGCTAAACAAATACTACTGAAGCTATAATTAGTGATTATTACTTAGTCCCAACTTCTGCTATAAAGGTGAAACTAGTAGTTTGAGAAAGAAAACACATTTCAAAAGGTTATACTACACTGTGCAGCAAAAAAACTGTTTATGAGGTACCCTGGCTATCAACAAAAATATATGAACAAGAAGATTCATCGTGGTGCCTTAGGTGCTCTTGTCCATCTTTCTCCTTCTTCACTGTGCTGGACGTCGAAGGCATCGCGCGAGATAAGCCGACGCAAAATTTTGACCAAAGTACTGGCAGATTAAGCATGCATGCTGCAACACCCCGATCACCACCGTCCCAAAGAAACTTCATTTAGGGCACTGACAAGGTTTCTGACAAAACTTTAAACTTCTGAGCGTAAAAGCGAAAAAAAGAGCTTCCTCCTAGAGGAATCAACTCACTTCAAACATGAAGGTGTCCACCTCTTCTCGTATGTCTTCTTTAGTGATGTACTGGTCATTCTTAAGATGTTCAACAATGAGAAGATCCAGAAAAGGCCTCCTTCTTTTGGCCATAGCTTCAGATTCATTCGAGTGGTCGAGCTTTAAGGTTCCTTCGTTGACCTCTTTTTCCAACTCTTTCTTTCGCTCTTCAATCACCTACGAAAAATAAATTAATTTATAGGCTATTCACTGGTAAACACTTCCTTGAGTTTAGGTATGTATGCATTAGGTGGAATTGGTACCTGTTTTGCTTCATTATGATCGTATTCAACAGCGGGGAAAAATAGCTCTCGACCCAGCCCACCCGTGAGCACCACTGAGATGCTTCTCTCCTTTCTTAGTTCTGCGATACGGCGTTGATGAGATAGAGGCGTTTGGTCTGCAGAACGTGTAGTGTTTCACTTTTGCAGATCTTCAAAGTCCGCTGTGCTAAGCGCATTCGTTCAAACTGCGCAGCAAAGACCTGTGCAGTCTTGGGCTCTACAGGCATCAATCGGGAGCGGAAGAAATCGGAGCATCGTGCAGGCCTGGCAATGTCATCCTAGGCAGGTATGTACCCTCACCTTCTTCTGCTTCTTTGGTCAACCCCGGTAATGATATTAGTGACATTTATGAATAATTGGTGTGAAAATCGTTGTTATATGACTGGGGGAAACAGTGACAACATAATGCTCGCGCGTGTTGCCACTGTCTCCCTACTGTCATTGACAGCTGCTGCCTAATATTCTTTCCAAGGCAGAAGAGCAACACAGCCAACAAATTTGAATGTCCAGCGATGCGATAAAAACAAAAAATAGCAGATTCTACGTACAGTGGGAATCAATGATATGCGAAGCACGACTGAGGAAGGTTGAGATGTCACATTAAAATGAGCACAACGTGACGAGGCGAGCGTAAATTATGCCGTACATGACTTCCACATCATAATCGTCATGTTTGCGCCTGTCATTTGTGTTTTTCGTCCATTCATGTCACGTAATACCGAATTTGCTAAAGGTGAAGCTAGTGAAACGACTGCGAGTGCGCAATTAGCCTAGAATGTAGTCATGTGTTACATGACAAAGTCATGATTACCATATTTGCACCTGCGATATACCTTCGCATTCATTCACGTCACGTAATGCCAGATTTGTTATATGTGAAGCTAGCGAAAAGACCGCGAGTGCATCATAATGTGACATATAGTCGTAATCGTACAAGACACATGTGTCATGATAATCACGTTGGTACCAGTCACATACCTTCGTCATTCATTTACGTCACGTAACATCAAATTTGGGATATCTGAAGCTAGCGAAACGACCGCGAGCGCACCATAAGCGTGGCGTGTAGTCATTACTTACATGACACAAATGTCATGATTTCTGCGTGACGGCCTGTCACTTATGATTGTCATGCACTCTTGTCATACCATACCATTTTTGTAATATGAGATGTGAACGAAGCCACCGCCGGAGCCGGAAAATCATGACATATAAATGGTGACATTCATGACATAGATGTCATGATTTTTATGTTATGCCTAATTACTTATGCTCGTTACAGAGTCATGTTTTGTCGTACCAATTTTGGTATAGATTCCATTATCCAAACGGCCAATAGAGCTAAAAATCATAGACAGACAGACAGACAGACAGACAGACAGACAGACAGACAGACAGACAGACAGACAGACAGACAGACAGACAGACAGACAGACAGACAGACAGATAGATAGATAGATAGATAGATAGATAGATAGATAGATAGATAGATAGATAGATAGATAGATAGATAGATAGATAGATAGATAGATAGATAGATAGATAGATAGATAGATAGATAGATAGATAGATAGATAGATAGATAGATAGATAGATACGGTCAAAGTCGCTGAAGTTTGTTAAGCAATGCTTTGCATTTAAAAAGAGTGTTTGTGTGTGTGTGTGCGAATAAATAAAGTGCACCCTTTCGGCGTTTTCTTGCTCGAATTCCCGAGCGCAGGTCACCTTCTTTAGAACACGCAGTGTCATTAGTTGAATACTGAACTCATATGTTCACTTCACCGTACGTATACTGCAAATGCGTCATCTCTCTCACAAGGATAAATTCAAAAGTATTCCTGGTTCCTTCGTACCAAGGCGTTCGTGAACAGCGCCGCAATACATACTGGCTGTCAGTGCCGCAGTTTCTCATGGCCTATAGTTGTGAATTCTATTTTTTTCTTTTGCTGTGCAGTGGCGTCAGATTTTTCAGTCTTGATAGTCATGCGCTTTTTTGTATGTTTAAAAAAACTATAGTTTTACCGTTAAATTACCACAAAGAGAATAAGGTATACCTTATTCTTATACCTTATACCTTATACCTTATACCTAATACCTTATACCCAGGAACATTTGCGCACGTGTAATAGATCTGTACTCCTCGCAGAGTAAAACTGGAGTATTCATCGCCAACGAGCTGAATGTGACGCGTCCATTTTATCTTGACATAAAGGGCAAGCACACTTAGATATTGTACGGTGAATCTAAGAAACACACTGTCTGTATTGCGAAAACTTTTTTCTGACGTGAATATACGTCGCAGCACACTCGCACTGGGCCTGGGTTGTAGTGATGATTGATACTTTCATGACACACTAACCGCCAGTTTCCTGCGAGGGTTCGTTAACGCTAGAACACTTTTTACTGGGTTTTTGTTGAGTGACTCAGTGCCAGCACGAAATGCAGCGAACGATTGCACAGCAGTGCGACATCAAATGACTTGTTGATTTAACGATACTCCTATCGATACCCATATCGCCTTAAAGCCCCGACTTGGTACCAGCAGATCATTTACTATTCTCGAAAGTGATGTCCTCTCAAAAGAAATACGTTAATCTTTAAAGGGGCCCTGCGACACTATTTGAGCAGGTATTTTTCATCAGTTCTTATGGCGCTGTGGAACGCGCCAATATCATTGCGCAAATGGCAACGCCGAAGGTGACGCTGTTATAATTTTATTTCAAGGAAAAAAAAACTACCTTGATTTCAAACTATAGCGACACACATTGGCTATTTTCGTTATGAGAAGTGACGTAATGTCATGTGACGTGACGACAAACACCGTTCGCTTTTGATTGGCTGGACGCGAGAAATATCGTGCAATATTCATATGGTGGTAGCTAGACCATACCAGTGAATGCTAACAACATCAAAAAAGTTTTTTGTACTTTCTCAGAAAGAAATCATTGCTGTTTCTTAATGATGTCTTTTGAGAACAACAAACACAACACAGCCCGCGAGCGAGGCTATGGTAGGCCAGCAAGCAACTAAAAGTGGAAAGGCATGCCGCGTTTTAACGAGCCGAAAATGTGACGGGCGGAGGGCGCCGGCGTTAGCGAGTCTTTCATGCAAGCTGAGAAGGGACCCTGCCCAAAGTGTATGTGTGTATCTTACACAGTGTGAACGTGGGAGCGTCTTCTACTCGACGCACGTGGTTCATAGTAACCATGCTAAAGACGCCGGGAAGAAGAGCGGTAGCGAGGTAATGTGTGAAGGCCACCATGAGGTTTCATTTCCGGAATATGTTTATGAGACGCGCGCTGTGACTGGAAGCGGCCTTTGGCGTGAACAGGGAGTAAAATGCGAAAGAGAACGGTTCTCCTTGTCGTCCGCTCGAGTTTTGAACTTTGAGGACTACTAACTTCACTGTCTCTGCACCAATTTCTATCAGTTTTGTTGCATTAGTCTTAGTAATCATCACTACATGTCTTCCGGTGCTAAATAGAGATGTTCCAAAAGTGTCGCAGGGCTCCTTAAAGAACCTTCTGTAATCGACACACCGGTCCCGTCAGAAAAAAGCTGTTGACAAATGTGTCGACGCTCAAGGAATCACTTTAGAAGGCTTTTATGGCACCGTGTCGTCCCATCTCATAAAACTAATTTCCTAATGTTTTCGCGACACTGTTGATACAAACCTTCTAGCGATCCCGATTGTAGTGGAATAGCGCCTCGTCGCTGTTTTTGGTAGCAGAGGAAATGCAGTCGCCATGACATAGAATAAAGTCGGACGCTTTGTGCTTGTGTTTGCTAGTGGCACTCGGAACGCCTCACAAAACGGAGGCTCGCGTAGGCCAACACCAACAGCTCGTTTAGTCATTGCATTTTAAAGTTTAGACATAGCAAGATTAGGCATCGCAGTTCTAAAATGCTCGATACCAACTTTGGTCATGTTGTAGAGTACATGTTTTCCGCTATTTCTCTTTCAAAACTTTCACTTCACCTCATCTTGATATTTCCCCATTATATATAGAACAAATGACTTTTTCCTGGATAGAGTTGACATACTGTATAGTCGGGCACAACTTAAGAAGGCAGGAGGGGCCCCGCCCAGATGACCGAAGCGCAGCAGCCAATTGGCTCCGCGACTAAATAATTAGTACCGCTCAAAAAATTGTGAATGCTTCTAAAACGCGTATTTGTCGGTATGAACACGATTTGTGTATCGTGACGAGTGCTTTGGTAAGACTGTAATGATGGAAATGCTACAGCACATGCCGGATCGCGAGAGAAAAATAACTCCGTGCCTTCTACAACGCTGTGCGTCGTTTGCTGCGGAGCAAGATCGACGGCACCGGGCCTGTAATTGTAAAGCAGTCACTAGTTTCGTAGCATAAGATTCGCATGTACTTTTTGTGTGTTTGCACAAGCTTTTTTTTTTCAATGTGTCAGGCTTTCTTTTTTCGGTTGCGAACCTGCAATCTCGTGAGTTCACGCACGTTGGCGCACGCAGAGTTAATCAATTGTTACGAGTTGCGAAACTGCGTTCCAAAATCCGAACACGCAGTTAGCCCAATTTTTGGGAAGTTAGCTGACGTTCGCGCCACCTGGGAGCAACAATACAAAACACAAATAATGCATTTAATAGTGAGCATGCGATTCAACAGGTGGCGCGACAATCTGCTCACTCCCGACAAGAAGCCAACGCCGTGTTCGTATTTCAATACATGGAGTGTATAGGGATTTTCACTACTCATATGATTGAATAACTCTGTTTCGTGCAAGTTCACAGTAGATACCAAGCTTCGGCAAACTCTCCTCGTCGTAACTTCACTTAAGCGCAAATATAACACCATGAAACAAACACGCACGATGTTTGTTTGCATCGGTATGTCGCCTTGCGATCCTGTTTTCAGACGAAGCGAAGCACAGCGTCACCGATGTTCGCTGTAATCTCTCTTCGCCGGCTCACGACTCAGAACAAACACACGTGGCACAAATGGTGTATCGTAAGCTCACAATGATATTTCCAGCATTACAAACCACCACACAAAATTTGAATTCACTCTGATGAGGAGAGACGCACACAGCCAACGGGACTCGGCCCAATCCGAAGCGAGGGCGGCCATGTTGGGCATTTTTTCCGTCGGCTGGATCCGCGGCTAGAGTGTAGTCCGGCGCATGACGTCACCTGAAATGCGCTTCTATTAGTGGAGGCTCGTGTACATCGGCCTTTGAGGGGAAAACGCCGCTGCCTTCTTAAGTTGTACTCGACTATATTTGTATTTACCATACATCTGGCTAGTCTCGTTCGTTGTGTAGTAAGGGGTAAACTGAGGCATGCTTCATGCCGTCGGATACAGTACGCGATGCGTACGCGACGGAATTGGGACATTATTCATGTTACGACTAGCGAGTCGTAATCGTCAAACCATTTTACTCTCCCATACTAATTTTTCTTTACCCCAAGTTAATGGCATGATCATGAGAGCACCGAGACGTAAGCAGACAGACAGACAGACAGACAGACAGACAGACAGACAGACAGACAGACAGACAGACAGACAGACGGACGGACGGACGGACGGACGGACGGACGGACGGACGGACGGACGGACGGACGGACGGACGGACGGACAGACAGACAGACGGACGGACGGACGGACGGACGGACAGACAGACAGATGTGCAAAATGCTTCCAGTATGCAAAGAAATGCTTCACATTTAAAGGTCGACGTCGAAACACACGCCATCGCGGTGGCGGGAAAGCTATTGCAGCATAAAACGTGCAATGCATAAAACGTGAGTTGTATAAAATGTACAATGTTCTGGTGGCGGAACAGCCATTGCATAAAGTGTGCAATGAGGGTATGGTTTCGCCTCTCTCAAGCGTCAAGCTGATTCCCCCCCGTTTTCAACCAAACCTAACCTAATCCAACCTTTGCTATGCCTGCATCTCAAATTATCCTACAATTTCATTGGTTTCAACTACTTGTTGGCTTTATATGATTAGGTTTCATAGACATGACGGCGTGCCAAGTAACTGCATTTGATAACCTTGCATGCTCATATGCAGAAATTTAAAGTGATTGGTGCAAATACCAATAAAAGTGAATGAAGCTGTGAGTGAACAGTGAGCGCAAACTTACCTTTCGGGTGAATGAGTGAAGCACATTGAGACATTTGTTGAACTCCCGGCCAGAAGCTGTACGGTTGTATACAAAGTTGAAGTGCAGTAAAGGCTTCATAGTTCTTTCCAAAAATAGCTCTCCAAGTCTGAAAGTTATGTTTTTGGATATAAGATTCAACAGGGCCGTGAAAGAGGTGGCTGTTCGCTTTGTGAGCACAACTCTTTGCTTGGGCTGCGTACCACACGGTGAGGACGTAAGCACACATGGATAAACAAAGGCATCGATTTAACTCAGGATATGCGTGCGTGTACTTATAAAATACTCAAATACGGTGAATAAGATGAAAGAAATTGAAAAGAGTTTCTTGACGCTGCCAAAAAAATCTACAAGATAAAATTAACGACATCACAGAGGCACTGTGGTAATTTCGCAATTTCATCATTTTAGGAGTGTACAGATAGCATTGAATATTCGGCTTAATTTCTATCCTTGTTAATATTTGGTGATATACATACCAAAACAAAAATACAAACATCAGTAATGATGTAGGGGCGGCTCCGGAAATTTCGACTGTCTGGTGTTCTTTAGCGCACACTTAGGTCCCGCAGTGCACAGCCCTTTAATATTCCACCCCCATCTAAATGCAGCTTTTACGGCCGATATCAAACCCGGGTGAGCTGTTGGATACCGAAAGAGCTGATCCACCGTGAAGGATTAAGCAAACTTTCCGTACTCCTGTGGCCTGCTGTATAACCCGCTCCTTGTTTCTTGATCGTGAAATGCGGGGCATTATCTCACCTGGTATCTTCAACGCCGGCACGTGCTAGAATCTACAACCAAGCACGGTGCTCGTAGGCACGTTTTGCGTTTCATGAAAAGGTGACATGGTTTATGACAGGAGTATCTTCACATGCGTAGCCACACAATGCTACACCATGTTTACCGTATGTAAGAGGAATGGGATAAATGACGTTTACCGATTTGCGGCGAATTTCGCGAAAACAGTTTCGTCTATAGCACAAGCAGTCACATTAACTTTGGTTGAACGAAGAACTACTACAGAGTCAGTGAGAAGGTGGCAAGCATCATAGTGGGTGTGAAGCATCATATAGTTTACCAAAATGTGCGAGATGAAGATGGAACATGCCTACGTGCCTACATCGAGCCATGGTGATCCCTTGGTCGAACGCTTCTATGAAGACGTAGAGTCCGCCATTACTAAAGTAAAAACACAGTATACCATTCTAATGGGTGACTAATGCCAAAGTAGGCAAGAAACAGGCCGAGACCATGCAGTGGGGGAATATGGCATCGCGGCTCTGAAAATGCCAGAGGGGAGTTATTCGCGGAGTTCTCAGTACGTAATAATTTATGGACCTTGAATACCTTTTTCAGAAAATGGGTTAAGCTTTAATGAACGTGGTGAAGTCTGAATGGAGAAACATAAAATGAAAAATTTCGTAGATACCTTGTACCTGGGAATTGACGTTATGCGGAACATGCGGAGGGAAGGTGACCGTGTTACAATTTTTTATTGAGCGTCACGTCATGAAATGACGCTAAATATATGTGCAAGTGTTGCACGCAAAGACATATGTAGATTGATTGATAAGTGGGGGTTTAACGTCCCAAAACCACCATATGATTATGAGAGATGCCGTAGTGGAGGGCTCCGGAAATTTCGACCACCCGGGGTTCTTTAACAAGCATCCAAATCTGAGCAAACGTGCCGACAACATTTCCGCCTCCATCAGAAATGCAGCCGTCGCAGCCGAAATTCGATCCCGTGACCTGCGGGTCAGCAGCCGAGTACTTTAGCCACTAAAACCACCACGGCGGGGCGGGAATCAAAGAAAGCCATAGAAGGAATGCAAACATGCAAAGCCCCTGGTGAGAATAAGGTAGTGGACCTACTTAAGGATTGCGGAGAAATTGTGTTCGAAAAACTGGCCAGCTTACACATGAAGTTTCTCTTGACTGGAAGGGTACCAGAGTTTAAGAAAAATGCCAATTTTATACCATAAGAATGGAGACGCCAAGGCCTTGAAAGCTTACATGCCAATCAGCTTATTGTTTTCTAAAAGCTATTCACAAAAATAATAGCATATAGAATTAGGGCAACAATGGGCAACAATTAGGGAAACAATTAGGGCAACGTCAAGCAGAGTACTAAGCAGGGTTTTGTACAGGCTACTTCACAATAGCCATACTGATATTCTCAATCACGTAATGGAGAAATGCGCGGAATACAACCAACCCCTATACATATCTTTCATAGATTACAAGAAGGTATACGTGTTTGACTCAGTCGACACATCAGCAGTAATGCAGGCACTACAGAATCAGGGCATAGACAAACCCTACATAAGCGTACTGGAAGAAATATACAGGGGATCCGCAGCCTTTATAGTTATCCATAAAGAAAGCGACAGACTCCCAGTAAAGAAGAGTGTATGGCAGGGAGACACAATCTCTCGAATGCTATTCACCGCGGTTGTACAGGACGTTTTCCGGTTGCTAGATTGGGAAGAGTTAGGAATAAGACTTAATGGAGAGTATCTTAGTAACTTGCGCTTCACTGATGACAATGCCTCAATGTAACTCAGGGGGCGAATCACCGCGCATGATTACTGAACTTGACACGGAAAGCTGAACAGTAGGCCTCGAAATCAATATGCACAAAACTAAAGTTATGTGCAACAGTATCGGCAGAACACAGCACTTCGCAATGGGTGGAGAGACGCTGAAAATTGTAAATGAATATGTCTACTTAGGACAGGTAGTAACCGCGGAGCCTAACTATCAGAGTGAAATAACTAGAGGAATAACGAAGGCGTGGATGGCATTCGGCAACCATTATCAAATTATGACTGGTAGACTGCCACTATTCCTCAAGAGGAAGGCATATACCAGCTGTATCTTGCCGGTACTTATCTACGCACAGAAACCCTAAGACTTACAAAGAGGGTTCAGATGAATTTAGCACGATACAGTGAGTGATGGAAATGAAAATGATACGTGTAACCTATGAGACAAGAAGAGAGCAGAGTGGGTAATGGAAGAAACCGGGGTTAAGGATATCATAGTTGAAATCAAGAAGAAGAAATGGACATGGACAAGGCACGTAGCACATAGGAAGGATAACCACTGGTCAATAAAGGTAACTGACTAGATTCCCAGAGAAGGCAAACGCACGAAGACGAGACAGAAAGTCAGGAGGGCTGACGAGATCAAAACATTCGCAGGTATATAGCATGGCAGCAGAAAGCACAAGACCGGGTTGATCGGCAAATCATTGGAGCCTTGCAGAGGGCGTAGTCAGGCTGATGGGGATGATGATGATGATGAACGAAGAGCAACACTTTCCTGCCGTGTCTAGAACCAGCTATTTTTAGGTACCAGCGACTATGAATTCGCTTCTTCTTATAAAATTATTAGTTATTTGGCCAATTTTACGCAGATTCATAGCAATTTCACTTTTTTATTTTCATTTTACTTCAATTGATGCAACTCTATGTTACGGTTGTGGTCAAAAGTAAAGGGGGGGGGGGGCTGTGACTTAGCGCAATGAAAACAATTAGCCTCTTCGGAGGAGCAAGCTGACCATGTCAGTCCGCTGACAGCAGCCAAAAATCCGGAGCCTTATAGCGTAATTTTCATTGTAGTCATGTTTATATCTTCTGGTATAGTATTCCTGTGAAAAAATTCTTTTAAATAACACAAAGGAAGCAAGTAATCAGATTTGCATTCGTTTTTACTTATTTAGCGCGGTTCAGAGGTGCGCAGTACAAAAATATCCTGCGCTGATCTAAATTAAGCACAGTCAGAGCAGAATCGTACTTCTCGATGACTCTATAGCCTACAGAAAAAATTGTTGAAACGTTTTCCTGTTTAGAAACCGTTGTATTTCAAAGTTTCGTCTTAGCTCTGTTTAGCATGTGAACTACTTAACCTTTCCGAAGGAAATCCTCAAACTCGAAAAGCGTTGGTACCTGTTTACAGCAGCTACGTATGGGCTGTTCTCATTGCTCTGAGCTGATATGGACGTTCCCATGATTGTTTCTGCAAAAGAGACAGTTCAACAGACTATCACCAAGAAGAAACCAACAAGAATAAGAAAAAAACTATTACTGTTCGAAAAATAAGTATACCTACCGCAGATAATGTCCAAAGTGCAAAGGGTGACCTTGGGAACGATGTTGAAGTTGGCTTTACTCTGAGAGAGCTTTTCCAGTTTGTCGCAGAGAATGAACGACTGGACATTAATTGTGGCTGAGAAGTCTTCCAGTATCTTAAAATGAAACGCTGGTGTGAAAAGACGCCTCCGGGAACGCCACTTGTCACCTGAGCTATTCGTGGAGAAAAAGAAGCAAGTAATATTTTTGTACCAACTTAACACTGGCTTGCAGCCTTGAATGATCAGTGCGATCGTTGATGTTAAGATGTAAAATGGCACTTGGTACACGGATGCGTAGTATGCGTCTGCGCACTTTTCGGAAGCATGAAACTGGTGTCTGTGTAAATAGTGGTTCGTCGTGATGTAATCTTCGTTGCAGACAACACAAGTGTTGCATCTAAGTTTTTTGGTTTTGTTTTTGTTGTGCTAGAATATACTAAGGATTACGGCGATTGCCGGTGTACAGCTGGACAGTCCCAGCAGGCATCTTGAAACAGCAAGAAAAAGTATTGGAGTATTTGTTCCTCTCACGAGCTTTACCATAACTAACTTCGCCCTGCCAATAAGCACCTGTACGCCAGTGGGGCATATTCTGGCTACTACAGTCCGAGTCGGTGCAGAATTATTCCTCTAGAATTAATGGCGTTTTGCTTTCACCCTACAGCTTCACTGCTTTACTCATTAAAAATAATTTACTTTTCGTTATTTTTCAGTAGTCAGCGCTGACGCCCTCTTTTGTCCTGTATTGCGTCGGAACTTCAATTAGGGAAAAGAGCCCAATAAACATCATCGCGCTTAACTTTACAAAATCAGGTGCTTCAATAAATATAGATGCCTCATTACTGCCACTCATTTGCTTTCATGGCTGAAGATAAGAACACGGTGAGGTCAGCACATAAACCAAGTTTTGCGATAAGCCGCTTTCAGTTCTGTAGTGAAGCAAACGGGCAGTACAGTGGAGTTTATTGTGAAGCCACGGCAGCACACTTTCCGATGAGCAAGGAAGCCATACCTTGTGAGCAAACCAGTTCCAAGCCAACTGTGCAGAAGGTTATATTGGGTGCCTTTCGCCAAAAGCTTGTTGCTCGACAGCATTTCCTGCAAGCGTGTAACATCACGTGAGGCTATTCTGCATACGTTTTTCCAATTTGCGAAAACCATAAATATTGAGTCCTCACTGAGTCTCAGCTGCTAGATGAAAAATTACTTTTCCTGAATTAAAAAACAATTTGTATGCAATGTATTACCCCACAATGCACACAGGACAAATTTTTGCACCCAATAGGCTGTTTAGTTCCGACACGCACAGTATGTCACGGTTGGTAAAACTGAAGGTACACATCCAGTTATGCTCTTAGACTTGCGTTTATTCCGAATATTATAATAGGCTGTCTTACCGAATCCAAAGCTTTTGTTGCTTTATTTGCTTACTTACAAAAATATTATAAAAGACGCCAATAGCAACCAGGAACATACCTCTACATATTCAGCTTTGTACATCGTGAGTATAGGCGTGAATCCTGCGTAGACCACGTGTCTGCCAAACCTCTGGAATCTGGCATGGAGGCCACAAATTGCGGAGAAGATCACTGCGCAATAACGAGAGGAAAATACGTAAACAAATTTCGAAGGTGCACACCGTGCCAGTGTGATTCATACGTGTGTGTCTTAATCCCGCGTATTACCTTGCGAAGCAGAAAACAAAATAGACTTGTTTTACTGTAGTACGTTTGTGCTAGCAGCATTCTCTTTTCACTACTCTGAATTTTCCTGCCCTCGCCATAGTAGCCTAGCAGCTTCCAAGTTCTAGGATGTCTGGGCTTTGGCATCCGCCGAAACCTAGGGCTCTTATATTCTTGAGGACGCGGGGTTTAATTGGCAGCCACATGTAGATACGAGCAACATGCCAGAACACGCGTTCCCTTACATTCAGGCGCATGTTTAAAAGAAGCAGTGTGGCATGTCTTGTTATTACTTCACTGTTTTGACCCGTAGAATCCCTAAAATTATTTATTTCTTACTGCTTACAAAATCACCGCTCGGAAAATATCCCAATATGTTTCCCAATTTTCGGAGCAGATGAGCTTCGCATGCCAAAGCAAACACAGTAAAAACATGAACAAATCGCTTACGCTTTCAACAAGAAACAGCGCCAGATTTCATGCATTGTTAGAATCTATGTATTGCGAAGCAGCCCGCAAGGAGCAAATGATGCCGTAGATAATATGCATGTCATGATTTACGAGCTAGGACCTGTCAATGGTGTTGGTCATTCAGTCACGTCACCCGATACCAATGCTGGTGTTTATCAAGCTAGTGAACCGGTTGCGAGTGCGTTACGAGCGTGGTATGTAAATCATGATGAACATGCGACGCACGTAATGATGGTCATGTTACCACTTTCCACTCATGTTCGGCGTACAGCCACTTCCCGCAATGTCAGTTTCGTTACCAAGCTAACGATAGAGCCGTGAGCGCACACTACCATTTATGTTTGTCATACTCATGTCCCGCAGTACCAGTTTTGTTGTACATCAAGCTAACGAAACGGCCGCGAGGGCACTCTGAGATGAATCTCATGATTTTCATATTGCCGTTTGGGATTTAAGTTGATAATAGAGGCAGCCCGCGCAGTACCAAGTATTGTGCGTATAAAAGTAGCAAAACAGCCGTGAATGCACTATGAGCGTGGCGTGTAAGTCATGTTTTACATGACATGGATGTCATTATTTTCATTTTAGCATCCGTCATTCAGGTTCGCCATGCAATCAAGCCGCGTAATAGCAGTCTTCCTGTATATAACACTAGGTGACCAGATGTAAGCTCACCATAGCCATACCATGTAAATCATGTTGTACGTAAATTTAACGTCATTATTGGGATGTTACGATATGTAATTGTCGGTTTACATACACGTCAGCAATACCAAATTTGGAGCATATCAATCTAGCTAAACAGCTATGAACTCACTATGAGCATAGCATATAATCATGTTATACATGACATGCCTGTCATGATTTTCCCCTTACCACCTGGAATTTATGTTAGTCATGCAGAAATGTCTCATAATAATTATTTTGGTACATGTCAAGTTTATGAACGGCCGCTAGGGCACCACGGCCATGGCATGTAAACCATGACGTCCCTGGCAAGTTACAATTTTCTATAAATGACCAGTCATTTATGTTCGTCATTCAGTCATATTGTTCTATACCAACTTTGCTCTAAATCCTGTTAACAAAACTGTTCGGGGAGCACATAGTCACAGACGGCTAGGCAGATAGGTATGCTCGAAGTCGCCGGAGTTCACTAAGCAATGCTTCGCATGGAAAAAAAGAAAAGCATCAGATACTTCCCCCTACCGCATTATAAGGTGTTTGAGTGTTTACTTGGCGCCATAAAGTTTAAATGAAACGACTAATACGTAACAAAGCTAAGTACACGAGACAGCGATGGACGGGTAGGTTAACCAGATGGACGTCCAATTTGCTACTCTGAACTGGGGAAAGAGATAAAGGGAGGAAACAAAGAGGCACAGAATCATGAACACTGAATAATAAACAATATATATATATATATATATATATATATATATATATATAACATACGCCTTGTGCTAGCATACAAACGTGTGGTGTATCATATTTTGTCATGTTTTTCCAGGTATGAGCCTCTTCCTAAGCTGCGGAATAACTAGCCGCATTAAGTCATTATCTTGAGCTCAAATACAGGTAGACAGAATTAAGAAAACGCCCTCGTCAATAGTTTATACCCCCAAAAATGAAAATAACGTGACATATTAGTTAGCGACATCAAGTGCGTAAAATTTTGCAGTTAGCCAGCAAAGTTTATAGACCATCCAAGCACGCGACCAAAACGGGTCTCTTCGTGACATTTCCGCTACATAGGGGCCGATCGACAACAGCGCTACACCCGACATCATTTTGATTGATTGATTGATTTGTGGGGTTTAACGTCCCAAAACCACCATATTATGAGAGACGCCGTAGTGCAGAGCTTCGGAAATTTCGACCACCTGGGGTTCTTTAACGTGCACCCAAATCTGAGCACACGGGCCTACAACATTTCCGCCTCCATTGGAAGTGCAGCCGCCGCAGCCGGGATTCCAACCCGCGACCTGCGGGTCAGCCGAGTACCTTAGCCACTAGACCACCGCGGTGGGGCCCCGACATCAATTTGAGCATGCACATATTCTCCACCTTACAGTTTCAAGTTCACGCGATGCGCGGCAACCGTGGCTGCGCGTGTATGTCTCCAGAGCAGTCTATCAGCGTAACTGTTATCCGCTGCGATTATTTCTCACATAGCGATGTCTAA
This sequence comes from Rhipicephalus annulatus, assembly GCA_013436015.1. NCBI lineage: Eukaryota > Metazoa > Arthropoda > Arachnida > Ixodida > Ixodidae > Rhipicephalus > Rhipicephalus annulatus. The sequence goes on along the minus strand of WOVY01010462.1, from coordinate 902,564 downwards.
GATTTCGTGATAACTATCCAGCAGCAAACTGTTTAAGCACGCGATGGTACCTTTATCCAGCTATCACAGTAGAAGCGGGACGCTCATACCGCAACCGCAGATAAGCGCTTTTTACAAAAACAATGAAGTAACATTGTTCTGCGCAGGCTGTAAACATGCGATATACAAGTGAACAACCCCAATGTCCTTCAATGCTTTTTATGGTCACAGCAACTGTCGCCTTACTTTCACACAAGCCAAAGGCCATGGCCAGAGGCGCAGCTGTGCATGAAAGGGCATGCGAACACTGCTATAGCTACACCACATTACCATATGGTTATAGAGCATGGCGGCCTGGAAGTGTCCGGTTTCATCTAAAGCCCTCGAGCAAATTAAAATACATAATCATTTTTTCTCAATTTTTGTTGTTTTTTTGTTCACCCCTAGCGAAATGCGGCCACCGTGACCCGGTGAGTGTCAATAATAACAACAGTTTAGTATGTTTCTTTTTTCAATATTTTCCTAAAATTGAATGCTGCGCAGTCACAATAGGGGCGAGTGGGGTCGCTTGTGAAAAGAGACAAACTGTTTAGCTATTGCATCCACAATCACGGCGCCCCGCCGCGGTGGTCTAGTGGCTAAGGTACTCGGCTGCTGACCCGCAGGTCGCGGGTTCAAATCCCGGCTGCGGCGGCTGCATTTTCCATGGAGGCGGAAATGTCGTAGGCCCGTGTGCTCAGATTTGGGTGCACGTTAAAGAACCCCAGGTCGTCAAAATTTCCGGAGCCCTCCACTACGGCGTCTCTCATAATCATATGGTGGTTTTGGGACGTTAAACCCCACATCAATCAAAATCAATCCACAATCACGAGTAAGATATCGCGATTCATTGATTTCGCAAAGAGCTAACTGTTCGACCAGCGTGGCCATTCAATGTTCTGTGAATTTGGGAGAATTGGTTTAACCGAAGAGCGACAAATAATAACTTCGAAGGCTGATTCTGTAGAGTGACTTCGTATAATGAATAAAAAAAGGAAAGTGAGGCCCTTCACGAACTATAAATTTCGCGCCAATGCGTTGTGTGTCGGCGTTTTTTCTTATTTATTTTTTAACTCTCCCTTTCTCTTTCAACCTCCTATTCCCCAACCCCAGTGTAGGGTAGCATACCGGATACTAGGATCTGATTAACCTCCCTGCCTTCCTTTTTTCTCGTTTCTCTCTCTCTCGCCAATGCGCAAAAGCCCGTGCTTCTGCAATCCTGAACAAGGAATCGGAACCACAGACGACGACGACGTCCGAGGCATCAATATGTTTCGTGCACGTACGTGTGCATATTAATTCAAAATTCTAATTGAAGCTCTTTAAAAGCGTCACAGGGCTCATTTCCTTATGTCGGGCTGCTACTCATTACTCGGTAAACCAAACGCGCATCGAGGTACACAGAACCACCCGCCGACCCGTAAAACGTGTTCGCGGATTCGTCGTCCCACACCAACACTTAAGTTGTGTCAAATAACGCATGGGATGCACAGAGATCACCCCAGCTATCAGCACGCGTCGCACCGTGCAAGCATTTCAGCACGTATAGAATGCCCTCTGTGGTGCAGTGGCGCCACGTTGCGGCATCTTCGGGCAGAATATGAATCTTCTTCTTAGTAATTCATAGAGTGACTGCAAACTTGCAGGACGCTGAAAACTATTACAGGACTCTCATAACATGAAGACCTGTTTCCGGTTCAGTGGCTGTGATCGACGGCAAGTGACGCACCGCCATACAGGTTGGACAGGCAATTTTGCAAGCGCTCGCGTGGTCTGTAATTTTTTTTGGTCTGTGCGCATTGATCTTACAATACGTTGCACCTGCAGACAAATAGTAAACTCAGAGGTGAACATTGAAAGTTATGAAAAATGTGGTTGATCCCTCTTTAAAGATACGGTATTAGTCGAAAGTGAAACGTGCCTTCACAGAGATAGTTGAGCGTTTTGGGGCACTACTTCGCTAAAAGGGAGAAGAAACAAATGCTAAAGCAAAGAATGGCAAAATCACGTTAAGAATGACAACCAGCTCGAAGCTTGAAGAGCACACCTCAAGCAGAAAGTGCGCACGAAATGAGCATACACAAGAAGTGCGTGGACTAGCAACTGTCAAAGCTCGGCACTTAAATCATGCTATTAAAAAAAAAAGCTTGCGAAACGAACGCCAAAGTATACTCCGGACAAGCGCGAGCAACTGTCACAATTGTTACTTCGTGAGTGAGCATCGTGCTCCTTCCGTAGACGCGGCCACGGCAGCGAGCGTAGTGACCTTCGTGCTCTCCCGAATCACGAGTCATAATCGCGTGTGCAGGAGAGACCATGCTCTGCGGAGGTGGCATCGGGACGCTAGAGCCGACGAGCTTGAGAGCGCGCCCAATGTGAGGACTTCGTACCATCTGGCTGCTCATAAAAAAACGCGCTGAATGTACGAAGCTCTCAGGATCGCCAAACGGGATATCGCGTATATAAATAGCTTGCCGTTAGCACCATTAACAACGTACGTTCCGTGGCGTAGTGGTTAGCGCCGCGCGGTGAGGTTTGGGAGGTCACTGGTTTGACATCCCGCGGCAGATCCGTTCCTTCTAGTTTTTTCTTCGCAATATGTTGAATGATATTTTACAACGTCATATCCGTGACAGAAATACGTCAGCGGAGCCGTGGTGAACCCCGGCATAAATCACTTTCCTGTTAAAAATGGGTACGCTGTTCCTAACACACTATCTTCTTCATTGACACTCATCTGAATGAAAAATTTTGATCATCCTCAGCTGCTAGCATTCCCCTGCTTTTGTACATAATTGATCTTTGATTTTTTCTAGTCTTATGTAGGCGACAAACACTGTTTTCTCGAATTTTAAGAAGGTTCTTTGAAATGTCGCTTATGCACGTACAATTATTCTGCTTGCTAAAATAGCCGGCCGTAGGATACCAGAAATGCAGGTTTGTTTAGACATCGGCAACTGTCAAAATAGTAGTCTAGGAACCGCATCAACAGTATACTTCCATGCATTGTATGTGAGAAAGTTTGTTTCAATCTGGTCATAAATAATAGAACAAAGTATACTCATTCATAATTGTACTAATTTTCTCAAATGTAACAGTAGGTAACAGGAGGTTCTAAGAAGCAATGTAAGTTGCGTCGAAGCGTACAAAATGAGCATCAGCATTTAGCGGTCGATGCTGTGTGATTCGAAAGGTACATGTGTTACATTGTGGTGCATGTTTAATGTTTCACGTATCGGATGGCTCGTTTGTAGTTTGTGCTGACTACTCTATTTCGGTAAATATTGCGTGGTCTTTCCGCAATCCGGTGTGAATTGAATGTGCGGATACAGTTTAAATATTAACACCGCTAAACTGAGACATGCTTCTCCCACCAAATAACAGAAATGAGTTCAGTAATATTTTCCAGACGTATTCTGGAGTTTCGCTAGGGACTCACCGGGATGAGAAATTGTTGAACAGAGAACGTAGATGAAGTTATAGGGTTTCTTGAAGAGTCAGTTGGTACATGATACTGAGGGGAACATTGCGAAATAAACGGCAAGCAGGAAAGACGGAAAGTATCTGTCATACCTTACGTACACGGTGTGAGCCATGCACTCAGGAAGATTGTTGGCAAGGCAGGCGTGAGACTCGTTTTCTCGGCTTTTCGTAAGCTCGGCCACCTTTGCAAGAAAGTGAATGATGACGATCTCAAGGAGCATGCGTGCGTCAAGAAACACATGACGCAGTAGGTTAAGTGTGTGAGCAACGTAGTGTATGACATTCCGTTGTCCTGCCGTCTGTCCTATTCTGGACACGCCGGTTGCTGTTTGAACGCCCGCCTGAGAGAGCACGCAAATAATCTCAGGACTTCAACAAGCAGCACCTTGGGAGCCCATTGCTTCTTGTGCGGCTGCGCCCCGCTTTTTCATGAATGTAAAATACTCTCAAGTAATCGCAACAAGACAGAGCACGAAATTAACGAGGCTTTTCACAACAAGACGAAAGGGAACATCTGACATCTGTGTCTCTCTCTCTCTTTCTCTCTCTGTGTGTGTGTGTGTGTGTATGTGTGTGTGTGTTGGTGTGTGTGTGTGTGTGTGTGTGTTCAATCTTTTTCCGCCCCGTTTTTTTTGCGCTGTTCCCTTCCGTAGGTGGAGTTGATCCCCTCTTCAGCAATTTCACATCAATGAAAGCCTCCACGTTTCCCTCAACTTTTGTTTAGAGGCTCGTGCAACAAAGGCACATTTCAGAAAAGTTCACAATTCGTGGCGCGGTGTTAGAGCTAGTAATTATTAACCTTGTCGTGAATGCTTGCAATTCTAAGCCCGTAGAGTCTTGCGAGTACACGAAATTCAACATGGTTGGCCTCCTGTACGACAGTTTTATCACTCCGCGTGGCTTCCACATGATATCATCATCTAAGAGTATTCGATGACGCAAATATTTACAGGAATATCAAGAATTTCTTCTCGTTGACTGAGAGCTTGTAAATGACTGCTCCTGCCAAAAAAAAATTGCATTGGTCCTTTTGCCGAAAGGTGAATATTGTATTCAATTTCGATTTTGTTTCCGTTCTTGAACTCACTATGAGGCGCATTTATTCATTGCTATGAAAATATGTACACTCTAAAAACTACAGTGCACAAAACACATCGGGCGGGCCGGAGGTTGACTCCCTTCCTTAGACATTACAATGAACCTTGCTGCCGTACTCAAGCGCGTAACTAAACAGCACCATTAAGTTTTATATTCATAAGCGTGGGTGAGTTCCAGCAAGTTTCAGTTTATTATGTATAAAATGTACCTCATCGCAATAAAACGCCCAGTTATGATAAGTAGTCACAACTGCATTGATGTGTTAGAGCTCCGTTTTCATGAGGACCAAGATATTGGCTTGTAAAAGACACACCTGTGGTCTCCTTTTGTGTAGTTTTGTCAGAAATTTAAAAATTGCGCTTACACGTGCTGAATCCGATGGGTGAGTCGGGTGGTGAGGAGGCCTTGAACATTATCCATAGTCCTTGAAAAGGCACCTGCTCTTTGCGGTGAGGTAGGTGCTTGAGATGCTTGTAAGTTCGCCAGTGTACCCTTCGGGCAATCCAGGCGATCACTCCAACAAATAGAAGAGCACCGACAAGAGTCAATGCAGCGCCACGGGCAAAGCACGCGGCAAGTTCAAGGACACCGCTTGCCGTGAGATATTCAATCATAATTGATGTGTCTGCTGCAAGAAAGTGCAAAGAAAAAGAAAAAAACTATTGTTAATTTACACGAAGCGTATACTCTTTTGCATAAATGTATGTGACCTAGTTAAACCTGCACTGGCCCCACACACAGACACACATATTAACGCATGTGAACGCGCACATTAGGGAGTCTCAAATGAGCACATAAATTAACTGCGAAGTGATTGATTGATTGATTGATTGATCTATGGGGTTTAGCGTCCCAAAACCACCACATTATTATGAGAGACGCCGTAGAAGTGGGCTGCGAAAATTTTGACCACCTGGGGTTCTTTAACGTGCACCCAAATCAGAGCACATAAACCTACCGCATTTTTGCTTCCATCGAAAATGCAGCCGCCATTACCAGGATTATATCGCGCGACCTGCGTGTCAGCAGTCGAATATCTTAGCCACTACACCACCACAGCAGGGCAACCGCGGTGTGCTACAGCAACGCAGATCACCATGCTGCTTAAAGCGCAGATTTGGTGCACCTTTAGTTCAGCTGAGACTGCAGCACTTCTAGGCTACATAGAATCTAACAACAGCACTCATTGGCGCCTCTAAGATTCGCTGCAAAACATACTACCCGCATCATTCAGTCCTTCCACTGCTTTTTTGTTTCTTTCTCGCCATTCAGCAAAGGCAGACAGTTGCTCCCACAAAGGGTGGGTCAGAAAGCGTCACTGACAAGCAAAATAATTGGCATTCATCTCTGTTCATATTTTTACCTACGATAACATTGAGCTTGGACCCTCCTCTTCAACTACATATTCGGTCCAACCTGCTATGACTCGAGTCTGCTCTGCTGGCCCATTTCTCGCATAGAAGGTAATTCTTGAGGCTTATTCAATTATCGGTGGTATTGCTGACATAAACCCTGAAGGTGCAGCGAAACAGTCACGCAGCTTTTTCGCAAATGCACCCGTTTAGATTCCGAAAGAGCATACCTCCCAGCAGTACAACACTCTAAATACGGTAAGCTTTACAAAAGTGCACATTTTCACATTTTGGGTCGCCTACAACTAAAAAATATATCATTGTACTTTTACTTCTTCAAGTTCTAATATTGTTAAATCGGTAAATGTTACTTTTTGTTTATACAGGTGATTTGTTCTAACACCTGTACCCCTTGTACAGTGCAATGGTACCGGTAAAAGAACCTTTATTAAAATATCACAGGCATAGGGTCAAGGCCGTCATACTGTACTCTGCGAGAGTGTTATTGACTTTAGGGAAATTATTTATTCATGAAAAAGTCAGAGAAACTGTACGAACCAATATATCAAGTTTGTAACGAGAAATGCCTATGTACTTCAATATCACACGAAGTGGACACAGGTACACAATGTATCGCGACTTCTTAAGTCTGGAATCCAACAAAGAAAACCAGGGTATATGAATGCCCACGTGCATAGTAAAGCTGGCATAATGCAACGATAGCGTTCATATTATAAATAACAGGCAGCGCGCAGCAAGTATTCATCACAGAAATTGCGGTTACATGGCTATATGAAGTATGGTTCAATTATAGGTCATAGTATACATCTGTATTTCCAGTGTGAAATAAAAGAACATGATCAACACGCAGCTCAATGAAGCAAAAAGGTCACAAGACGTATCCATTCGACAAAAGCTTGCCGAACACAATTTTGAATACTCATTACATTTTAAAAAGTAGAAATTTTTCGCTTGCTACCAATATTTGTAAACAAGAAAAGGTACAATGATGTAAAACAGGTGCAAATATAGCTTCACTTTTGCGTGACAAGTACTGTCAGCACACAAACGATACAAAACAGGCGGTTCCATACGGAAACGAGACTTTGTCACACTTCATAAGGTATGAGGCCAAATGTCACAATTTTTGTAAAATTCAGTAATCACTACAAACTATCAGTCTAAAATATAAAGCACATCTTTTTTAGGCACACGTGAACATCATAAAGCAAGTCCCATTTTCAGTTATTTTTATTATTAAAAATTATTTAGAGTGGGATTTACGCCAACAGTACTAACTTGATTTGCACTCTATAAAAGTTTTATTTTTCCTAGGTAGATGGATAAAGCTTTCGGCCGTGCATTTAACCAAAACAGATGAAATCTGATCAAACTCAAGACTATATTGTTTAAATGACCAAAAATGTATGCACTTTACCAGGGGCACCTTAGTATAACAGGTAGTCATAATTCTTCTTGTGGGGCAATTTCCCTTCTTGAATTTCATGACACATCCAGTAACGTGATAAAGAATCGTGCCAAGTTTTAATGAAAAATGTTCATTAGCAAAATAGTTCTGAGAATTGAAGACTGTTCATGTACGAAAAAAAACAGAAGTATAAGTTCTGAAAAAATCAACAAAATAGATTTGAAACAGATGCAGTGCTTACACAAAATGATCAGACGCGCTGAGATTCTCAGGATTTGTAGCCACTTCCATCGCAGATCTTACTACTGTGTGCTTTTGTACGAGTGGCACCTTACGTTGTTGTTTTCTAGCATCATTTTCATTGCAGGGCGCTTTTGCGCTGTGGTGCTGATCATTTGTGAGGCAAGCTTTTGCAGTCTAGAGACCAGGATCGATCCGAATTTGCCTGAAAACATCAAATGTGCTTATGGTGTCATTACTGAAATGATATACAGCGTCAACCAAAGCAAATTCGATGGTTCACAGGCTCAATATATGTACTTGAGCACGAACAGCACATATACGACGTTACGCATTCGCCTGCTGATACGTTATTGACTTTTATGACGAGAAATGGTGCTTTGTCCACGCTTTTAGAGATTTTTTACATCTTTACACTTGATATTATTGCCTAGTAACGCCAAAATACGACATATCGAGCTAATATCATGATGCAGAGGCAGACAACACTGGCACTTTCAGTTTTGGTTTCGTAAGTAATGGGTAGTATAACATCTTTGTTTGCATCTTCGAAAAAGAACTGCGTAGACAAGAACTTTTCGCAGCAAAATGACGGGCGGTAAATTGTGCATTTAAAATCGCCAAAATCCTACAAATGAACTTTTTTAAAAATATTCGCTTTTTATGCTTCGCCTTATACCTTAAGAGACATTGAACTGATACCACGTTCACTTTTGAAAATAGTGCATAGGTGATCGAAGCCTGCAGCCAGCAACGAAAGCGAAGAAAAATGACCCTCACTGTAAACTCTGGGTCAAACTGCCTGTAGTACGTCATATCAAGCTTCCAGTGTATCACTTCAGAAAACACAGCATAAATTGTTTTCGCTGTATGAGCCTGAAGTGCCAGAATAACATCACCACATAAAGACATCAGAAAAGCGTAATGAGATCAACTTCCTGCTCTAATTGCGCAACGATTTTGGCAAAATTTAGTGCAATGCTGCAATCAAATCAACGGGTAATGCAGTCGGTTCGTTGCAGCTGTCGCGCAGCACATGGCTTAGTACAATAATTACTGGAGAGAACTCTGGTGCTACGATCGTTAGGCGAACATCGGAATGCTGGGTAGCAAACGGATCTGCCTTGTCTTCGTGCTTGCGGCTCCGAACGCACTTGCGGTTTTTATTTATGTTGTGCTTCGGTATTTATTTCAGATATAAGAATGGATCCTTGTGAACGCCGTGAGCCGTTCCAATATAGCGGCGCTCAAAAAGTCAAGACGGAGAAGGGGTGAGCGTTAGCTGCACTTTATGTTTTGACAAAGTGGATTCAGGTCTCATGGAGTCAAATGGAAGCGAAAGAACGAAGTGTATACAACTCTGTCTATTACCTATCATTCCCTAAAAAAGTGGGTGACAGGGCTAGTCGGTTTAGCATACTTGAAGTTTAACAGCACGAAAAAAATACACATCGGACAGGAAAAAGACAGGACAAGCGCTTGTCTCGTCCTTTTCCTGTCTGCCGTGTATTTTTCGCGCCGTCAAACCTCTGCTATCATACCCGAGTTGGCTGAAGCTCCATGTGTTTCAGCAGCTTCCATGTACACTAGCCCAAGAGCTCCCCCTAGGGTATTATCAGGAAACTCTATGGCCTAGCGCACCCCGCATGTTCCTGTTGCTTAGTGGCTTCACCGATACCATGGTGCGCACCCAGACCCAGAGTTACTAATCGCAAACAAATCAATTAATAAACGCCACCGGAAAACTATATCATTCACATGAGCTGCTCTGAATGTTCAAACTGTAACGGCACTCCACAGTAGCTGCGCATGCGCTGCACCAGCGCGGTGCCTTCACGCCGTTCACACTTCGCAGTGTGCAGCACAGTAAAGTACCGGTCAGCCATGAGAACTCGCATTCACCGGCAGTGTTTGCTTTCACCCATGCTTTCACATTTTCAATTTTTTTTAGAATGATGCACCGGTGTTGGTTTGGGTTCGCGTAACCAAAGGTTACGGCGATTTTCTTATATATAAATCACCACGATTGAGCTCTAGAAAGTTTTGGCGATTTTGTGTGGGCAATTGCCCCCTCAAGAACATCATGAAGAAAGACACCTATACTTGGCCGTCAATGTACAGTGCCCTTAATTGTCTGTATGATGCCGCATACTTTTCTTCCATTGCCACATACCAAAGAGACCACGAGAAGATGAATTTTGTAACACCTGATGACCTATACCACCTCAAGGTCATGCCTTTCGGCTTATGTAACCGACTACCACGCTCTTTGCTGGCTCACCTCCCTGACAGATCCCACAGGTCATCTTGTTCACTGGGCACTCCACCTCCAAGAGTATTCCTACACCGTAGTGTATAAATCTGGAAGATTGCACAAAGATGCGGATTGCCTGTCATGCTACCCTGGGGGCGACTGGGACTTTACGAGCACTGACTGCGTTGACTGCGTCCTTTCCATCTCCCAACTGCTCCATCTCAGCGGCGAGCAGTGTCATGACCGCATGCACTTAAGTCGCTTAGTACAGCAGCTCGAATCTTCACCATACGACGCTTCTGTTTGCATGTTTACCCTGAGGAACCACACCTTATTTCAGCGTAATTTGTGACCCGCAGGTCACGACCTACTTCCGGTCATACCAAAGCACTTGCTCTCCACAGTCCTACGCGAGCTCAATGACGCGGCAATCGCGGGTCACCTTGACGTCTCTCGCACATATGGCCGTGCGCGCCACAGCTTCTATTCGCCTGGCCTTGCGCGCTCTGGACGCCGTTATGTCAACGTGGATATAAAAACAGCGCAAATGTACAGACACAAACACAGCGCCTTGTCGTTCCTTCGTCCGTCTGTGTCTGTATAATTGCGCTGTTTCTACATACAAGTATAAACCACTAACTAGCCCAACTTTCGCTTCTAATGTTATGTCAGCGCTTGCGAAGTTGCCCAGCGCCGCAAGAAGCCGTCGAGAGCTCATCGACTTCCCATCGGAGCCCTTTTTCCGTGTAGGTTGGGACCTTCTCGGCCCCTTACCAACATCCGCCTCCAGAAACAAGTTGGTCGCGGTTGGTACAGATTACGTGAACCGCTATTCAGTTACACAAACAATGCCGACAAGCTACAGATGTCGCATATTTGCTGCTACGTGATCTCGGTTTAGTGCACGGAGCCCCGCGTCAACTACTGACAGACCAAGGCCATACGTTCCTGTCTAAACTGAACGATATTCTTCTTTCCTGCTCTACCCCAAGATAAGCACACAAGCTTGTACCAGCCCCAGACAAACGGGCTTGCAGAACTCTTGAAGGGGCTCTGAAACACTTTTTCAAATAACCATGGAAAGAATTCACTGAATGAGCTTATTGCATCACAAATTAAACTCCGCAAAAACTTTAAGAATACATACAGTATTAGCAGAGTTATAAAGATTTGTTGCAGTCTGCAATCGCATCCTCTCTTCAGCACTTGTCGCGATTAGCGACAATTGCTGCCAACTGTCGCTCTCACGCACAGACCATTTCGGCCCTGAAGCGGCGCTGCCGTCGACATTTTCGAGTCAAGGCGAGACGTCTACGTGAGTAAGTCTCTTTTTTTTCATGTCTTCTTTAACCCGCTCGTAGTGAAGGGAGATGGAGAAATCAACACATTCGGTGTGCAATCGTGCATTCTACCAAAGGTATTTCTTCACGTGAGAGTTGGCTGTAAAAGTGAAATGAAGCGAATTTTAGAACTGGCATGTAAAGCTTAGTTTTTGTATCAGGACTTAGAAAAAATAATTTGGCCCACCCTTGATTATAACGGAGTATTACTTTTTCAACTTGACCCACGGCGGGCTGCTCTTGGGAACCGACTGGCTTCATGGTTAGGATTCTTATAAAGTGTGCATATAAATAATTTACCAGTCAACTATGAGCGAATTGTCTGTTAAAGCACGGGACATCAGACTTTTTTTCATGCTGATACTAGAAAAAAAATACAAACAATCGTTACCTTTCACCAAAACCGACGCCTGACCAGAAACGCACGTCTTCTTGGCATAACCTTTGAAATAGAGAAGCAACAGCGCATAGGTTCGCAAAACTTGTGAAGCTCATCGGGGCTCAATCTGAGTCTGAGTGAGTCCGAGGGATTCGACTCATTAGTGGGTTCACTGACCTATGTACTGGTAGATGCAAAAGGGGAGGAGAAACTTTCCGGGAGTCATACGCTAGGATTTCCGTAAGACTTATAACTACCTGATGCATGTGATGCACACAGGTTTCGTTTAAGTACTATGCTGGTCTCGCAGCTCGCATTTGACGGGTCAAAGCGTCCGCTATCCAGCCAGTTAACGGTCGAACACTCGTGAACATTTAAACAAAAGCAACTTTAATTTACAGGAATTGGGGTCACATTTCAACAAACATTCACAAGCACTCAGTAAGTCCCCCCGTAAAAAAGCGGTGCTGTTGCTCGGGCAGGTAGGGTGAGTCTGCCCGCCGCTTGGCATTTCTTCTTCCGTCGACGACCGGTGTTTTCACTCTCTCCGTGAGCTGACAGAGAAGATGACAAATGACGCTCTGAAGGTCGTTTGCGGCGCCCGTTTAAAGTGGCCATAACAAAGGAAAAAGGGGTTTCAAGACGTGGAAGTAGCCCCTATTAAGGGATTAAGCGTCTCCCCCGACTTCCTTTGGCGGCACTTAAAAGGCAAACACGGCTCCTGGCCGCTCTCTTCGAGAGGGGACGGCACACTCCCCGTCTGGTGTCTGCTTGCTAGACGCCACAGTTTGTTGATGGCGAAAACAAGGGCACCACTTCTGACATCGGTCGGCAGAGTTTCCTTATTGCGCCATTCCTTGCAATCTTCACCTCCACCTTGCGCACCATTCCGTCCGCACTGGGCAGGCTTTGGGTGACAACGCCGATGGGCCAATCGTTGCGATTTGCTTCTTTGTCCCTGATGAGCACGACGTCGCCTTCTTTTATATTCTTTCATGAAGTGCACGAAGCGCTCTTTTGCCTCAGGGTGTCCGAAGGTGTCGTCGAGCCGTTTCCACACGATGTTTAAGCCCTTCGAGAAGTCATCCACATGAACAGATTTCAACCTTCGGACTTGATGCGATGACTCAGGACCAAGCCATTTGATTAGAAGGTCGAGCTCTTCCTGCGCAGAAAGGTCTACATCCCTGATGACGCCTTTGAAAGATGACTTCCAAGCTCGAAAGTTCTCAGGTCGATCATCAAACTTCGTAAGTCCTGTAGAGACAAGGTCCTTGCGGCACAGGAATTTAAGGACGCCGGCAAGCTCTGAGCTTGAACTGTTAGGTGCTGGCGTGTACGCAGGCGGCTGGTGATAGTCACGGAAGTCCGGGAGGTGGTTGGTTACTTCGGCATGCTCCAAGCTCTGGCTTCTCGGATGAACAACAGGCACCCGAAGAGACGCAAGCTCGGCATCACGTATGGCGGCTTGCTCAGTGATGTAGCTCCAAACCCGTAGTGTCCGGTCTAAAGGTTGGTGTGGGCGCACACACTCCCCGCCATCCTTTTCCACAGCTGCCTCGAGTGCACTTGCCTGCGCGTCTGCAGCAGCTGCCTCTTTTTCATGCTGTAATACCTCAAGCTCGGCCTCAATTCTCGCCTTTTCTAAGCGCATTGCGGCCTCTTTACGTCCAAACTGAGCTCTTGCTTTGACGGCCTCTGCTTGCGCGCGGGCCTGCACAGCAGCCAGGCTAATCGTGGAGGAGCCCGATCGTCGTGATCGCGAGGAAGCTCTTGAGTGAACCGATAGAAAGAACTGCGATGCTGTTTCATGTGCCTTGTCGCGTTCTTGTGGCGTAGCCTCTCGTAACTTTTCGCTCACGATCGCCTCACGGTCTTCATCGATTACCTGTCGGAGCCGTAATTCGTGTCTGGCTTCAAACGTCTTCGCCTTCTCGAGAAAGGCTGAGTATCTTGCGGTAGCATGTTGGTAGCACTCGTAACTTGCACGAAGCTGCGTTTTGGTGCCGGTAAACTGTTCTCCTTTAGCGCGTGACAGTGCCTGAAGAGCGCTCTCCACTTTTTTCCAAACAGAATCTAGTTTGCGGCAGTGCTCTTCGCGGCTCGTTTGGTACAGTTCTTTAGCCCTCGTCGATGGGGTTGTTTTTCTTCGCGGCTGAATATTTGACGCGGAAGCTTCATCTTGTGGTGTGACATTTGGACACTCATGCGTCAGCTCGTCCTGGTCCATTCTTGCTTGCACGTTTTGTCTCGGAGCGGACGTATGTGAAACAATGGTGCTAAGCTGCGCGTTGAGCGTTGAAAGATGAAATGAGCCCACCTTGTTGCTGCCCTTCTGCTGTCAGCTGCTCAACTCCTTGGCGATGATATCCTTGCAATGGGCGTGTGTCTGGGTTCAACCGGGGGTCTTGCCGTGGCGACGTATCCCATTGCCGGCGGACGTTGAGTTGGCGGCCGATGGCAGTTGAAGCGCTTTTTTACTGTGCTGAGCTGCGCGTTGAGCGTCGAAAGATGAAATGAGCCCACCTTGTTGCTGCCCTTCTGCTGTCAGCTGCTCAACTCCTTGGCGATGAAATCCTTGCAATGGGCGTGTGTCTGGGTTCAACCGGGGGTCTTGCCGTGGCGACGTATCCCATTGCCGGCGGACGTTGAGTTGGCGGCCGATGGCAGTTGAAGCGCTTTTTTACTATGCTGAGCTGCGCGTTGAGCGTCGAAAGATGAAATGAGCCCACCTTGTTGCTGCCCTTCTGCTGTCAGCTGCTCAACTCCTTGGCGATGAAATCCTTGCAATGGGCGTTTGTCTGGGTTCAACCGGGGGTCTTGCCGTGGCGACGTATCCTATTGCCGGCGGACGTTGAGTTGGCGGCCGATGGCAGTTGAAGCGCTTTTTTACTTTGAATGAGCCCACCTTGTTGGCGGCCGAACGTTTGGGGTCATGTTTCAACAAACATTCACAAGCACTCAGTAAGTCCCCCCCTTAAAAAAGCGGTGCTGTTGCTCGGGCAGGTAGGGTGAGTCTGCCCGCCGCTTGGCATTTCTTCTTCCGTCGACGACCGGTGTTTTCACTCTCTCCGTGAGCTGACAGAGAAGATGACAAATGACGCTCTGAAGGTCGTTTGCGGCGCCCGTTTAAAGTGGCCATAACAAAGGAAAAAGGGGTTTCAAGACGTGGAAGTAGCCCCTATTAAGGGATTAAGCGTCTCCCCCGACTTCCTTTGGCGGCACTTAAAAGGCAAACACGGCTCCTGGCCGCTCTCTTCGAGAGGGGACGGCACAAGTACCATAGAGAAGTGGTCATGAGAGGGAAAATAAAAGAAAAGTGAGCCCCGTAACTGTCTGCATCTGGGTGCGACACCTCAACAGTAGCTCACAAAAGATGGGGTGAGGATGAATAAAAAGTGTAGGATTAAAATTTAAGAGAGAGAGAGAGATGCACTGGGACAGCGAGCGAGGACATATCGAGGGATAGGAGAGATAGCAAAGATGGAAACACGGTCACAGTAGTCTGAGGACGGGGCACCACTTGCGAGAGCTCTTGTTGGCGTCAGGAGATGGCGTAGAGCAAGTCCACTAGGTCAGAGCTACACTGTCGTCGGAGATCAGCGTCAGGAGATGACGTAGGGCCAGCCCAGTCGGCCAGAGCTACGGTGACGTGGGAGATTGCGAGGGCACAACCGGTCGGCACAGAATCTAGCGAGTGAGATAAAACCTCCGCTCACGTAAATAAGTATACTTCCAACTTGGAAAAGAAATAGCTCCAAAGTTTATAACCACCCGCACTGGGGTTTTAAAACCAGGACAATGTTGCTGATTCAAAACTCAGCCGTGCATTCTGATCGAAGTGGGATGATGAAATCTGTTGAAAGTGCCGTACCTGAAGATCACCGTGTTCTGTACGTAGATGTTATAACTTTATTGCATGAGAGAGGACACGGCGAATAGCCTTTTTGAGGCCATGTGTTTCACCTGGCAATACTGAATTTCGTAATGCCAGCGTGCGCGAGAAACACGCGCCCAGTCGCTACTTAATGGGAAAGACATGCACGATGCCCTTGAAACCTGTTTCTGTACCAAACATAACGACGAAAGAAATTTGAAGTAACTAAGTCGATGACAGTGAAACACCACATAGACATTTAAGAACAATATAAGTATATCGGTATGTCAATATCAAGCTAAATGCTTATACAACTCAACACTTCAGTGCAAGAAACGGACCCCTCGCTCTTTACGCCATACGTAATATTGCTGCGATGTTTACGAGTGTTTGAGTAGGTCCTACATCTAAAGAGCACTATCACTCAGGATGGGGTATATTGATTTTTTATGTAAATATCCCAACAGATGAAATTTCGCAGAAAGGCGATGATGTGAATTATGTTGAGTAGGCGTTGTAAAAGTGGCACACCAGTTTCCGAAATTTAGTGACTTTCCAGAAATAAAAGAAAGTATGATAGCACAAATATAAAATCTGAAACTGCAATTACAATTACCCTGTTTTAATGCACTATTTGTAACGCATCAAGTGGTGTCAAAATCAGTCAAGACGAAGCTGAACCAAACTTTTTTCTTATAACCATCTTCGCGTAACATTAGGGATGAACATGAACCACTTGCTTTAAATCTCTTTATACTTCACTTTGCCCCAAAAAGAGATTATGTGTGGTGTTTTCTATAATGCTTTCGCAAGAAAAAAACCACGAAAAATATGACAGACTAGAAAAGCGAAACGTGAAGCATCTGACTTGAGAAACATGAAGCTTCTGCCATGACTTTCGCCTCGCCATGATGGTCTAGTAGCTAAGGTACTCGGCTGCTGACCCGCAGGTCGCGGCATCAAATCCCGGCTGCGGCGGCTGCATTTCCAAATGGAGGTGGAAATGTTGTAGGCCCGTGTGCTCAGATTTGGGTGCACGTTAAAGAACCGCAGGTGGTCGAAATTTTCGGAGCCCTCCACTACGGCGTCTCTCATATTCACATGGTGCTTTTGGGACGTTAAACCTCACATATCAATCAATCAACGACTTTCTCCTAAACTAAAGAAAGAAAAGCACGGCATATTACAGTTTGATATGTGTCACGTAGTGGTGAAGTGTCGGAGTAACACAGGAACGTGTCAGTTTTTACCTGAAACGGCGAGATGTGAAGAGCAGGTGCTGAAGGCTTTTCCTTTTTTGCTCGCTCCGCAATATGTCTGACTAGAGATCACAACCTCCACTTTTTGGCAAAGGATTTCGTTATCCAGTGGCACGAATAACGTTTCACCACATCCGCGAAACCCGCGCGAAAACGATAAACACGTGCGCGTGGCGCAGCTACATTGGTGTCCTTGGAGAAACCGTCACGCAGTGAATGATGGGGGAAGGGCACTCGTTCTTTCCTTTCTCTTCAACGACTGCGTTCGCTTTGTCGGGCAGATAAAGAGCACAAGGGCTGACTGACTGGGCCGTCGTGAAGTGCATGAAGTGGGGCGTCTGGGGCCTGCGACAACGCTTTGCCGAGGGGGCACCTTTTGCGTACCTTCATTCCGCACGTTTTCGCCGGCTGTTGTGCAAGAGCCAGGATAAATGGGAAGACCGATGACGACATAAATGGTGTGAGTCGCGCTCGGCCTTGCTTGCAGGCACCGTCGTTTGATACCCACGACTCACTTTTGGCGCATCGTAAATATACAACAAAAGAGCAAACCAAGGGTCGCAGAAGGTCGTATTTTAGTTTCCCGAGAAAAATGAAATGAGAGAAAGAATCAAACAGTAGCGAAATGAAAGGCCGGGAGGAGCAAACTAGTTCAATGTTACCGGTATGGACGCTTTATTGCGGCCGCCAAGTGCCTTAATACAGAGGCATACTAGGCTTGCGCATGCGTTGTAGCAGTGTTCTCGATGTCATTGCGCCTGGTTACGAATGTTAATAAAGAAATGACAATTTAGAAAATGCAGTCGACGTCATAATAGCAGCTATGCCCTCTTAAAGGTATGCCTCGTTCAATTTTCAATGCCAAGCATTTCTGGTCGAGGTCAGTTGGACCGCATCTATCTATCTATCTATCTATCTATCTATCTATCTATCTATCTATCTATCTATCTATCTATCTATCTATCTATCTATCTATCTATCTATCTATCTATCTATCTGTCTGTCTGTCTGTCTGTCTGTCTGTCTGTCTGTCTGTCTGTCTGTCTGTCTGTCTGTCTGTCTGTCTGTCTGTCTGTCTGTCTGTCTGTCTGTTAAAGCCGCCCACGACTTTAAGCTCCCTCTCCGTTTGGACTATTGGATCTGTACCAAAATTCGTATTGCATAACACGACTGTATGACGAGGAAACGTGACTAGTCATAACAAGACAATCATCACCTGAATGTCATAAATGTCATGATTTACATGTCATGGTCTTGCTGCTGCTGCGGTGGTTTCATTCAGATGACCTATCGCAAAACTGGTGTGGTATGACATGACCACATGGCGAGCATGTCACAGGCTCTCGCCTGGAAAGAACGACATGCGTGTCATAAAAGAACATGACTACATTCCACGCTCATGGTGCGCTCGCGGTCATTTCGCTGGCATCACATATACCAAATTTGGTATCACGTGACGTTAATGAATTATGAAGGTATATGACCGGTGCAAACGTGATATTCATGACAGACTTGTCATGTAAGAACATGACTACATGCCACGCTCACGATGCACTGGCAGTCGTTTTGCTAGCTTCATATATAACAAATTTGGTAGTACGGGACGTCAATGGATAGCGAAGGTATATGACTGGTGAAAACATGATAATCATCACAAGCGTGTCATGTGAGAACATGATTACGTGCCACGCTCATGCTGTGTTCGCATTTGTTTCGCAGGCTTCACGTACACCATATTTGGTATTACGTGGCGTGAATGAATGACGAAAGTACGTTTTTGGTTCAAACACGATAAGCATGATATGTGTATCATGTAGGAACATGACTACTTGCCATGCTCATGATGCGCTTGCGGCCATTCGGCTAGCTTCGTATATACCAAATTTAGTATTATGGAACGCGAACGGACGACAAAGGTATATGACACGTCCAAAGATGATAATAGACATGCGTGGCATGTAAACGATGACTACATGCTACGCTCATAGTGCGCTCGCGGCCGCTTCCTTATAGCTTCACATATACCAAATTTAGTATTTCGTGACGTGATTGGATGGCGAACACTAATTTCAGGTGCAAACATGATAATCATAACATGGAAGTCATGTACGGAATAATTGATGTCCGCCTCGAAACATTGTGCTGATTTTATTGTGACGGTTCAACATTCCTAACTTCATGCTTCGTATATCATCGATTCCCACGGTACGTAGGATCTACCAATTTTTTTCACTGCTATGATCACCATGCTCTTGTTTTTTTATCAAATGGTGCTTATTTTACCACCTAGACTACGATTTTATCCTTCGTGCGTACCATCGTATCACATGTTGCTGCCTTGGTGCTGTCAGCGTCATGATGCTCGTGTTGCAGCGTCCCATGCTCATGCTGTTATCGTTGTCTAGCGTGATTGTCTTCAGGGAAACACAGCTGTGGCTTTTCCTTGCCTGATTCTCGCAATTAAATTGATGTCAGTCGTCTCATTCACGTGAGTATCTGCAGCACGGGTTCTAGCTGTGCTGGCTTACTCTACTTTTTCTGGCATTGGGCTGATGTTTATTTGGAAAGAACTTGAAGAGTTATGACCACGGATTTTTAAGCAGTTTTCGAATTGAGAAGATATTATTATTTGAGAAATTCGTAAATCGCAAACGGGCGAAGCTTGCACTTAACCACGAAAAGCTTGACACCGCAAAACAGGACGATTCTGAAGGCAGTTGCTTGTGGGTTGTTTACATAAGGCTTAGCGAGGTGAGGAAAGTTGTTTTTAAGCAGCTTCTAAGTCGTTGCAAGCTTTTAGCTAGGTGACTCTTGGTTGCCTCTACGTCGGTTCTCGAGGCAGGGAGGTTCTAGTTGAGCTACGGAAAATTACAGCCACGACACGGATTTCTAACTCCAGACACAAACTCATGCTAAAGACAAGCGTTCGCACGTATCGTAGATCTAAAGGTAGGTTGTCGTTGACGTATGCTTTCAATCGCATCGCTTCGCAATCTTTCCACAGCCTTTCCCGTTTCTTAGAGTGTTGGGCCAGCGCCTCATAGGGGGGGGGGGGGTTGAACTGAGTGGTTGCTTTGTCCATCACAGTGGGCCACTAGTGAAAAGTGAGAATAATTCTCCGTGGCCCACACCCGTTTATGACGGTGATAGTTTCCTGACAGGCCACACAAATTTTGGTGGCATGCACCCGCTTATTGGGCTAACTGTTGCTTTCCTCACATTAGATTGACCACTACTCAGTAGCGGGATGTACCCCATTTCTGTGGCATATAGCTGATATGCTAGACAGGTGAGGCCGCAGAAATTAAGGCTGTTTTAAACGGCTTCGCTGTTTAACGGTCACACGTTACCGCGGCACTCTCTATAGTTCTCACCTTGTTATTGTAAGTACTTGACGAATTCTGTTAAGTCAGACATTACTGTTGTCACCGTGGTCACTATACATGGAACTTATGTACGTTGATGACCATGACAAAAAATACGTTGATGTAATAAATAGTTTTTGTATACTATAAAGTGCGAGTATATTAAGTTACTTTCGCATACTTGCTTTTCTGTTTTAGTGTTTCTATAGTAATGTCAGATCAGTTCTCATGAATTCATAAAATGAATGAAAAAGTACAAAACGCATGATCTGGGGTCCCTCGAAGCAAGATTCGTGCGAAGCTAAGCCTTGAAACCGGAAACTCAACATAATCTTACGTATATGATTCCCTGTGTGATGCAAGAAAACACCCCTCGTAACTTTAGTGGAACTCGCATAAAAGCTATCTTGTTAGTTTCAGAGGAGCTCGTAAATGCTTTCCTGTCTAATAAAAAAAAATTCAAATTCTGTCACATTGGTGACCGAAGCAATGAATTCGATATCAACAAATGCAAGAATTTACGAAGTAAGCCTCGCAGTAAACTCCATAAAGATTCCAATGTGACTTGAAACGCGGCTTGAGCGAAGTGGTTTTCGTGCTCTCTATCCCTTCAACGCGAAGTAAGCGCATACAAGACACCACGGGCTAACGTATGAGCCATCTACGGCTCTGTTCAGACAGAAGGCCCTTTTTTTCTTCAGTACATCTCCCTCGCCCTCTCGGCGTTCTATCCTACTCCGTTGCGTTGCCGGGCGGAGGCGGACAGTGCAGTTCATATCTGCTTGAGCTGCAGTGCCCCTTCTGCACGCTTCGCAAACTTTCACTCACACGTAAAACGTACGATACACTTGGCGATGTTATCAATTTAAACTTCATGCGAAACTTCGGAAATGACGGTGGTGGTAGTGGCGACGTTGATAAATTTACCGATGATTACTCCACTGCCTAATGAGAATTCTGAGATCAAGATACGTTGGGTCTTACGTTCCAAAACCATGATAATATAATGAAAGACGCGGTATTGGAGGACCCGGGCAATTTGGGCCACCTGATGTTCTTTAAAGGCACTGGCATCGCACAGTACAGGGCGACAACCTCTACCATTTCCCCTCCATTGAATCGTACCGCCGCGGCCGGGATCGAACCCACAACCTTTGGGTCAGCCAATTACCCTAGCCTCTGATTCACCGACACAAACAGCGCGGCTGCTTAGTAGGTGTTTTGAATTTGCGATAATTAGAGCAAGTGCGAGTTCATCAAGGTGACACGGCATGGCATGAATGCTCGTATTTTGGGAAGCCAGGGCTGCTCAGGTGGCGCACCTACCATTCCTCCATACGCGCCTAAAATTTTCACAGTGTGTTGCCCTCCTCGAGATCTCGTAGTGGCGCCCTCTCGCGTGTGACATCAATCTGTGGACTCCGCTCCCAACCACGCTGCAGCAGCCGCTGCTCCTTTGCGCGGGTCGTCTGCTTCAGGCGGTAACTTTGTCAATCGAACAGCTTCAAGGGGGTCAGCTAAGACCCACAGCGAATGTTTTCGAGTGCAACTATGAATTTGTTTTAGTTGCAGCCCAATCGACAGGGCCAAGAAACCTCCCAGGTGGCTGATAATCAGGCCGACCGCATTGCTGGTCAGAAAGTGAAATTATGTGCGAGTGTAATCGCTTGTCATTTGCAGCTTCCACCGTCCGATACTGACTAGTTACAGTGCTTCGAAATTTCAATGAACGTGCCTTTCTCCAGCATCTACAAGCATGTAAATACAGCAAGCGAAACTTCACGATGTATCATCGATGGCGCGGTGTTGTACGATGCAGGCCATGTTGTTGAATGTGCGCAGCCGATGCCGTTAATGTGGATTGCATCACTGTCATGGCTCTGGTCCTGAAAACATGTGGACTCGCGAACCCGCCCCACCATGTTCCAGTGGCGAACGAGTGCTAAGTAATATTGAAGTACTGCTCTGTGCCTCTGTGTGCTTCGTCCGCCCATGAAAAGGACGTTAGCTTTCACATCAATCCTAAAGAGAAGAGCATGCCTGCCCTTTTCCTTAGGATATTCGTTTCTGCAGTGCAATGATAGTGACAGTGAACACGAGAATATGTGTGTGAACCGCTGATTTCTGCCATTCTGGCGTTTGCAAACAACACCTGAGATAATTACTGCAGAGCAGCTGTTCGAATTGCTGCTTTGACATTCAATTGACCGTTCATGGCACCTACTACAAATTCAAAGCAGCATAAAATTACCAAACTTGAGATAATCGTGCTTGAATTGCAGTTATGGGCATCGGCTGGGCGTAAGCCCTTGTTGTATCACATTAAGAGAGGTCTTGAGGAGTATGTGCTAGTGTGATTCGAGAAGGGGGCAAGTTCCTCCTTAATGCACCCCGTGGCTGACGCAAATGACTGTAGTTTGTCTCAGTAATGTTTGTTCAATGAGAACTACATCATGAAGCAGTTAATAATAATACCACGTAGGGTTGTCACTTGGTCATCAGAATATAACCAATCGCTATCACTGATTGTATATACCATGCACAGGGCCGCAAAGAGTATATGTGACTATCATTAGTGAATATGAATGGGACTATATGTGACTATCATTAGTGAATGCTGTCGCTAAACAGCGACAGCAGATTACGCTTATGAATTTATGGTAAGCAGTGCACCAGGTGTGCGCTTGCCTTGATCAGTAAACTACGTACACCAACCAACTAAAGCTGTAGTCTCAGATGTCCTGTGCCCCTCAGGTGCGCTCACGAGGCGCGCTTACCCGAGGTGATTTAGAAGCCGCGTCATCGGCTGCTGGCGCAAAGGTCATCGTGGTAGGTTTTTGGGTAGTTCCTCACCTGTTGTAAGCCTCCTACGCCTGTAGCCTGCGCGCAATGAATGGCTGAAGTACTGGCACGGCGCTGAAACATGGTTGCATGCTTATCAAAAAGTGGAGCGTAGGGCGCCTATAGCAAAATTCACTGTCAGCGAGGTGATTGACGCACACGGTGGATGAAGACGTGGGTTGCTTTCCTTCTCTGAGTTTGACTATCCACTTCTTTCTCAGCTTCGGGTCCTTAGGGTAAATGTGAAAGCTAACACCCTTTTCACGGGTGGGTGATCATGTACAGAGGCACAGAGCACTACTCCAGTACTCCACCATTGCGCAGCACTCACTGCGGAGACACGGGGTGCAGTTTTAAAAAACTAGGTGCTGTGCTTTTAAAAGGAGCGTTAAAAGTGGGCACCCGCGGTTGTTAGAACACCGTCGGTAGCCACCACACATGAGATTATCAATTTGCCAAGCTTTACCATGGTGTTTTTTTTTTCTACAAAGCGTCACGCCTCGAAAGAGAGCGAATCCTCGAACTGACGTCATACAAGCGTGGTTCGCAGCACCACCATCGGTCGCACACCAGGCCACGCTAGTAGGACAGAGCTGGCACAAGGGGTACGGCAAGTTTTAACGTGCCCTCGTACTCGTCGCGCGCACTGAAACGCATGGTGAACGCCATGTGGCACCCCCCGGCACTGCCCGATGTGCGTCGTGTTGTAGATACTCTAGAACACGCAAGACAAGTAAAGAATTGGACACTTCTCTGAAAACGGTAACGCAGCGGGCGAGCAGCAATGCCAGCGATTAGTCTCCGCTTTGGTTTCAGTGATGTGGTGTGCGTGGTCGAATACTTTCGTGCGACTGTAGTCGAGAGAACGGAGACGGTCCGATGTGAAGTACGTCTAGACACAAAAGCAAATGCGACCTTCCGACGTAGTTGCAAGCATTGTACGGCGTAAACTTGCAGGTAAGTGCGTTCAAATAACGCTTGCGAAGCTCTACGAAGTTGCAGATTGCTCGTTATGTACCCGCTTTGAAGTAAAATAATCAGCTTCTCAGGCAGCACTAAGGCAGCATTTGACCCAGTGAGAGCCATTTTGAGCGAGAACATTTCATTCACGTATTTGGTAGTCGAAGCTCTTCCACTATATAATGCAGAAGCTGTTCGCTATGCGTTCTTCTTCATGGTGTGTTAAACAAATGTCGAAGGAAACCTGCACATGAAACGCCGGTGTAAAGTGGACATCAGTGGTGTTAGCGAAAATACAAACATGTCGCAGCGGTCATGCTTTAACGAAGTCGACTCGCCTTCATCTGCAGACCGTTCACAAGCTTGCGGTCGCCCGTCGTCAATAAGCCCGATACTTAAAAAATGCCTTTGAACAACCTGGTGGTAATTGAATTTGCGGTGGTTCTGTGGTTGACATGGAGTGTGTAGTCAGTAATACAAGATGCGTATATCATCACGGGTTTTCTAGCAGTTCTTGTTTTGTAACTGGTATGTAACTGTGCACGTGACAGTAAGATATAATACCATATATACTCATATAATACCATATATACTCAGATATATACTCATATGTGACGCGATGTTTTTTTTTAGACTTTGGCAACTAAAGTCGACCCTCGTATACCGACTTCCAAAATTGTATTTCTTTCTTTCTAGATGAAATAAAAGGTCACCCCTCGCGTTACAATCGTGGTCGTGTTACAATCGAATGAATGCGGTGTACGCAACATACGGCGCGTTGCTTGCGCAACAGAAGTTTCCGTGTGTTTTGTTGAACGGTTTTAATTTTCTTCCAGAACGCCAACTCCTGTGTATTGGTGGAAATCAGTGCTGGAGGAAGTCAGCTATGCACGCTCTGGAATATTTTTCCTGTTAATAAAAACTTTTTTCTGGTTGTGGAATTCCAGAATACAACAATAGCGTCGGTCTCGAGTCTTTTTTTTTCTCGTCCAATCATCGCGCATAGCGCTATGGTTCACGTTGGTATTTGTTTGTACGCCCGAGTGTTTCCGGCCACGCTCGACACGGTGGCGCTCCATGTCTACGGAAACTCCAGCGCTGGTTCTCATAGAATGCATACAATGCTCGGTTTTCGCGTCAACCTAACAGGGTGAATTTGGCGTCACCTACTTCCACTGCCGCTGAATGACGCGAACGCTGCACTGGACTATTCGTCCCGAGATCGGGTTATAGGTGGCGGCAGCGTCACCGCCTAAGTGTGGATAGGCGTCCTGTGGGGCGCACGAAAATGTGTCCTGCGGCGCTTGTTAGTGAGCGGTGTGAGCCGATTGTCGACGAATAAAATGTTTTGACTGCAGCCTACTCGTAATGTACAGTGTCCATTTTTATGAAAGGAAACACGGGGACGCATCGCCTGCGCGCCCCGGCTGCTGCTGGCAGCGCATTCAAGCGGGACCGAGAGCAACCACAATAAAGCAATTAAGCCACAATCTCCTTTTGCGTCATCTTGCGGCGAGAAAAACAACTATGCGTTGCTGATATGGAACCAGCGGCAAGATTGCGATCCCCTCCCCCTTCAAGGCGATTACGCGAGATCCGGTAATTGCCCTAAAGAGAGAAGGGCTGTAATTAAGCTTGGCGATCTATATCAGCAATGAATGGTTGTTTTGCTCGCCGCGAGATGGGGTGAAAATATACTGTGGTTGCTCTCTCACCCGCTTTAACGCGCTGCCAGCAGCTGCCGGAGTGCGCAGGCCACCACGCGTCGCCGTGTTCCCTTTCATAAAAATTGACAATTCACATGTCATTCATTGTGGAATGAATTCACGATGCTCTCCGAACATTGTGCGAGACACGCTGACTGCCGTTAAAAAGCACGTTCCCGCATAGTGACTGTTAACGTTTTAGCACTATATGTCACGTTTCATGTAATTTCATTTGTAAGTGTTGAAGATTCATATGTGGGGTTTAACGTCCCAAAACTACCATATCATTATGAGAGTTGCCATAGTGAAGGACTTCAGAAATTTCGGCCACCTGCATGGTGTTCTTTATGTGTATACCGTGCACCAAAATCAGAACAAACGGGCCTACAACATTATCGCCTCCATCGAAAATGCAGGCACTGCAGGCGGGACTCGATCCCGCGACCTGCGCGCCGGGTCAGCAACGTATACAAGCAATTGAACTTGTGCTTTATTAGAATGAGACGCACCCCCCTTTGAAGATGTGCAGGATGTACGTGCACATGCTACTGGTAGCGAAAGTCCAATAGAAGCCCATACGTTGAAAAAATGGCGACTAATCAGCTGCTCATGGGGCTGAGTGCCATCTAATTGAGGAGGGAACACTTCTGCTAGAATAAAAAATAAAGCGCATGTGATGCAATAGCTGCTAAACAAGTGACGTTATTATGTGCACTAGTGCGACATTTGGTCTTAAATTAATTTTCATGGTCCCCTGATTGCTAAGGGCTCGCGCTATAGGGCGATCGCCAGCGAGTCATCCTCGAGGGCCCTTCAAGACAACGCTAGCTTATCTAATATGGCCTCATGACTAAATAGTAATGTTTAAGTGTGCTACCGTTGAGTTTGCCTCAGTTTTAAAAGGAAACTTATTTTTCGAACTTTTATTTGCTGTTCGTGTCAGCTTCCGCTGATTTAATAAAGTAACCAAGAGCGTAGCAGCGTATACATGTTATATCTGCAGCGTGGCTTATTTATTTGACACATGCGCAGGTTCTTAAGCATGCACAATGCTTGTGATCTTCTGTTTTAACAGGAAGAATTGACTCCTAGTCACGCCAAAATGATGATATTTAGTTTTATCCAATATCCCCGCCGTGGTGGTACGGTGGCTAAGGTACTCGACTGCTGACGCACAGGTCGGGGGATCGAGTCCCGGCTGTGGCGGCTGCATTTACGATGGAGCTGGAAATGCTGTGCGCCCGTGTGCTCAGATATGGGGGCACGATAAAGAACCCCAGGTGGTTAAAATTTTCGAAAATTTCCGGAGCACTTCCCTACGGCGCCTCTCATAATCATATGGTGGTTTTGGGGACGTTAAAGCATAAAAATAAATCAAATCAATCAGCTTTATTCAATGCTCACGATACCTCAAATTTATGACACTGCACAAAATGGTAACGGGAACAAAAAATATGCGGTCACTCCCTGCGTCATGTTTCCTTTTTTGCATTATGCTCCGATAAATTACCGCTACGTATGCGGTTGAAGACATGCCTATTGTACCGTGATAAATAACTGAGCAATCTGCTCACTGATAACGCAAATAGTGAGCACTGCATGCTCAATAAGGGAATGGGGCTGCAGCAATACTGATGGATGAATGTCCAGAACCATTGTTCTTGTTTTTTATCTAAGAGACATGGGTCACCAGATATACGTTTGTTTCTACTGCATTTTTGCAGAGCACATCGTTTTCGCAGCTGCCGACGAAAGCACTCGGAGTTAAGTGTAATTTGCCTCTTTCTTCTGCTCGTTGGACCCTGCACTGTAGACGTTCACCAACGATAAAACGCACCTTATAGTTTCGGACCCAACAGAGAACGCTAGCAAGCGCACAACACTACAGAACACTAAAACACGTTAGGGGATGTGTCTTCGGAGACAAGATTTACGAGCGGGCTTTGCCATCTATATCTATGTAGTGCAAGGCCTGCACTGAGTAATAATAGCATAAGCAGATGGCACTTGAAAAAATACTTTTCATAATAATAGAAACCGTCATAAATTCTTTCTTAATTGCACTTACATAATACTATTGGGAAAAGAAATCTCGTTTGTAAAACGCATTCATTGCTTCGACTTTGAATCAAACTTGGTTTTAATTGGGAAGCATTTCTAGCTGAACTTCGACGACTTTGATCGTATTATCTATCTATCTATCTATCTATCTATCTATCTATCTATCTATCTATCTATCTATCTATCTATCTATCTATCCGCCTACGACTTTTAGCTCTCCTGGCTGTTTGGATAATGGCATCAATACCGAAATTGGTATGGCATAACTTGGCTGTATGATGAGCGTAAGTGACCACTCATGACTTGAAAATCATGACATGTATGTCATCATTGTCATGATTTAGATTTCGGTCTTGCTGCTCTTGCGGTAGTTTCACTTACATGACATGTTGCAAAACTGATATGTTGTGACATGACTGCATAGCGAACACAAGCGACTGACGCGAACATGAAAATCATGACATGTGCGTCATGTTAACGACATGACTACTTGCCACACTCAAGATGCGCTCGCGACCGTTTCGCTAGCTTCACATATGCCAAACTCGGTATTACGTCTCGTGAATGGATGGCGAAGGTATTTGACTGGTGCAAACGTGATAAACATGAAATGCGTGTCATGTCAGAACATGACTACATGTTACGCTCATCGCATGCTCGCGGCCGTTTTGCTAGTTCAACATATACCAAATTTGCTATTACGTGACGTGAATAGACAACGAAGGTATATGACACGTCCAAACATGATAATCATATCATGCGTGTCATGTAAAACTTGACTACATGCTACGCTCATAGCATGCTCGTGGCCGTTTCGCTAGCTTCACATACACCCGATTTGGTATCAGGTGATGTGAACAGATGACGAAGGTAAATGACACATCCAAACATGATAATCATGACACGGAAGTTATGCACGGCATCATTTACCTACACCTCGTAATGCTGTGCTGATTTTAAAATGACATATCAACCTTCCTCATTCGTGCTTCGCATATCATCGATTCCCACTCTACGTGGGATCTGCCATTTTTTTTTCTCTATTAGTGCTTGTTCCCTCCACACATAGTCACGATTGGGAGATGATTGGGAGGTGATTTGGACTCGAACCAAAAGTTTTGAAGAAACCCGATGTTTCGAAACTGACTTGATTCCTTCCTCAGGGGTGACTCAGCGACTACGTAGCTGAGTCACCGCCAGGAAGGGAGGGGGGGGGTCATTATCCGCCTTGCTTCGAAGCACTCGCAAGGCGGATAATGACCCCCCTCCCCCCCTTCTTTCTCCCTAGTTTTGCCGAGGAGCGCAGTCCATGTGTATACACTGGGGGAAGGGTTAAATCGCAACTTCCGTAACTGCGCATGCTGATGTCGCTGGCAGTAGCTTCTGAAGTGCTTTTCGCCCGAGGTTTTGCAACCTATTTGAATAGACTTTGCATGCTATTCTTACGCGGCTAGCAGACCACGCAGGGAGCAATCCACACTAGGCGCGCTTCAGCCAGTGGTCACCAGGCAGCGACTCCGCTCGATCGCAGGGCGAATAGACAAATTCCATCGGACATGCGCCAGAAAAATGCGGCGGCGCAGTCGTCGAGTGCTTAGTTTCGCGTGGTAGGCCAAAGGCATTCTGCCTACCGCAGTTGCTGCTGTGGTTTCGCATGCGCGTGCGCTGTTTGGCGTCTTTCAAATAACAAAAATCGATGTACTGTCTACCTACCACAGTTATTCGCGCGGGAAGACGCAAGAAAATGAAATATTTTGTTAGTTTGCTGTTCATGGCGATCATCGCAGCAAAGCAGCCGCAGCTGCAACAGCAAAAACTTGTCTTCAACGACGGCTCATCTTTAATGTCTTTGATTTATATGTGGAGTTTAACGTCCCAAAACCACCATATGATTATGAGAGACGCTGTAGTGGAGGGCTCCGGAAATTTCGACCACCTGCGGTTCTTTAACGTGCACCCAAATCTTAGCACACGGGCCTACAACATTTCTGCCTTCATCAGAAATGCAGCCGCCGCAGCCGGCATTCAATCCCGCGACCTGCGGGTCAGCAGCCGAGTACCTTAGCCACTATCGTTAATGTCTTTGAGCAGCTTATTCAGCAAAAATGATTAGCTTTGTGAAGCGTTTGTCATTGTGATATGCCAGGTGGTATTTTAAATTTCTTTTCGCATAAGCGGTGTGTGGGAGCACTGCGAACTAGGTTACTTTAAGGCACGTTAACGTTATGATTGGAATTCTGATATACGAAAAATTCTTCAAGGTTGCTATTGTGCATAGATATAGCCGAATAGTTTTTAGACGCGTCAAAGATTTCCGTCGTACTCCAGTAAAATTGGTTATGTAGCTGTGTCTTTCTGTGTGCGCGTTGTTCATCAAAGCAGCAACGAACCAAAAGATGACAGCGACAAAAGCTTTCCCTGATTTCATGCGGCTGTGATGACACACCTGACACAAGTTTGTCCGGTAGGGCTGTTCTGGCTGCGGTGCACTTCACAATAATTTGTGTTGGTCAGAATTTACAGAAAATTAGGATGCGAGAAACTTGCCGAGTCTGTTTACTGGCTGTATACGTGTTTCGTGGTCTCGAATCGGGCGTACGAAAGGAGCTATACGCAACCACATTATCCATACTATGTAGCTGAAGCATTATAGTGAGCGTATCATGAACGAAAGTGTCACCGAGATCGCCTTTGACATTTAAATGAATAACTTCTCCGGTTCATTTGTTATATGCGATGATTCACCTTAACAACTCATAACTATGAATTTTTGCTCCACGCATTTTCAAATCATGCACAAAAACCTCTTGTTGAACGGGGTTGTTTGTCCTTGCATTAGTAAATGGTTCTGAATGTACAGGTGTGACCTACCCTGCCACAACGGCGATGACATTGCACAAGTGAGTCACATTCCTACCGTTCAGATACTTCATGTATTGATGAGGTTCCGTAAGCTAGAGCTACAGGTCAACATGGCTCCCATTTCAGAAGGCGGCGTGGCAAAGTGGCCATGCGAATTCTCGAAGCAGCGAGGCGACGAGTGCGTGAACCTGTTCAGACTGCATGCCTCCTTCGGCTGGCCGCACGGCAGAACAGGCGGGCATCTCGCGCTTTTGCGCATATGTTGCTGTCACGTGGCAATGATTCTCCCAAAAGTACACCACCGCGACTACACCACGTGGCGTTCTGTTTGGCTGCGGCAAAGCCACGAGCTTTTGCGGGTGACCAAAAATTGATCGGCGAGCGATCGACCTTGCCGCCTGTATTTCCTCCCACTTTCGCCGCCTGAAGAAAAGGCTTTCCCTGCTTTCCGCACTGCCGCCTCGCCGCTTTCGCCGCCTGGCCTTCAGTGTGAACGATCCTTTACACCATCGATAACACCTACCGCTTTTTTTACAAACATGTGATGGCTTCATAGAGTTCGTGTACACAGTGTCCCTTCAACCGACGCACGTGTTCTGTTACCAAGCGTCGCAGGTCAACCCACTTTGTCGTGCTCTTGCGTGAGGGACAATCGTTGCACTGTCACAAGAAGCGCGCGCAGGCACGAGGCATTGCAGGCGCTATAGCACAGCGTCTGCATTGTCTCGTTCTTTTTCCTAGTTCACTCTATCGGCTACGCTGACAACGGCTTTGATTGATTGATTGATTGATTTGTGGGGTTTAACGTCCCAAAACCACCATATGATTATGAGAGACGCCGTAGTGGAGGGCTCCGGAAATTTTGACCACCTGGGGTTCTTTAACGTGCACCCAAATCTGAGTACACGGGCCTACAACATTTCCGCCTCCATCGAAAATGCAGCCGCCACAGCCGGGATTCGAAGCCGCGACCTGCGGGTCAGCAGCCGAGTACCTTAGCCACTAGACCACCGTGGCGGGGCACGCTGACAACGGCGACGCCGCAGGAACAGGAGCCAAAGAGTTGTGCTCTACGATGCGCCTGGATTGACAATATAATTCGTACCTTCATGAAAGTAGCTACAATACGTTATATATAAAGAGAGAGAACACAAGGAGAAAGGCAGGGAGGTTAACCAGGGCTGAGCCCCAGTAGGCTACCCTGCACTGGGGAAGAGGAGAGGGGAAGGAAAGTTATAGAGGAGGCGATGAAAGGTCAATGACTGGGCCGACGCCTAACAGTTTCACCATCACAAACGATGTAACAGGCCGGTGTCTTTAAGAAAGTGCAACAGTGCTTTCATTGCCTTTCGGAAATTGGATGAGCAGTGCCATGGTCCCAATACTTTATCGACAGTGAAGCCACTTCTGTCCAGTTGATTTAAAACACTGTGCAGGGGAAGCCTCTCGTTTGTGTCGGCCGGGCAGTAACATAAGATGTGTTCAATAGTCTCATCTACGGTACAGTCGTTGCACTCCGCGATGTCGGCCATCCCTATCTTATGTTGAATTCTAATGACGGAGTCGGTGCAGCCAACCGACTTCGCGAGCGAGCACTCGACTCTGGCGTAGAGCAAATCCTCCTAATCCACCATCGGAACACAACCCGCCCTGCTAGAGCAAGGCGGAAGCTGCCGCGTTACCCAGGATACCTTGCGCGTGGTCTTTTCCGCTGTCTGTTTCCCACGTGGTTTACCAGCATCGCCGCATCATTCGTTGGCTTGTTCAGCGCTATTTACCTGTGTGGAATGGATATCACGCCAAGCGTGCAACAGCTATTGTCCACGATGTCTGCTGTCGCTATCGAGTAGCAGAAGCATTGCCGCACGCTTTGCCGGGGTAGCCGAGCCGTCCATGCCGTCTGCCATTATCAACACAACTCACGCCGTGCCAGCCGCGCCCCCAAGCAGGCAAACGTGTTAAAGGAAATGCGTCACGCTGAGTTCCGGTCCACTCCACCGATTTCGGCGGAGCAGTTTTTCCTGCTCCACGGAGGGACTCCCGCTCTGAATCCCCTCCGGCTCTCTCATTGGAACTTTTGACTCTCGCTCTCACTCTGTCATTGGAACACACTTGCTCTGAAAGGAGCAGAAAAACTTGCTCCGACTCCGCCATTGGAATTCAACATTAAATGAGTAGGCATTGGTGAAGGCTACGCCCAGACGCAGACGGCAAAACACTGTAACTTCCTTCCTAGAAAGACCAGAGGGTAGCCGCAGTCGTAGAGATGAATCGAGAGAATATAGTCAATGATGTGCGAACTGTGATGACTGCCATTTCGGGAGTATCATGTCCTGCGACAGCTTGCTTAGGTATCTAGCCGAGTATATCCTAGATAAAGGTACGGACACAGGCTTTGCTTGTATGAGTGCATTTCTGGCTGCTTCATCGGCGAGGTCATTGCCGGAGATACCGCAATGACTCCGTATCCACTGGAACACAACGCTGTGTTCTTATTCGGTCGCATAGTGCAGCATTTCTCTGATCTCACATACCAGTTGTTCGTACGACTCACGACGAAGTGCCGACGAAAGACATTGTAGAGCCGCCTTGGAGTCACAGAATACTGCCCATCGTTTAGCCGGTTGTTGCTTGATATAACCGATGTCACCTCGCAAGGTAACAGTTTTCGAACCAGTCGATGTGCTCACGTGACAAAGTTTGTAAATGATGTTGATGTGTCGCGATGGAATGACGGTGGCGCCTGTGGAGCTTGTCTGGGTGGAGGATCCATTCGTGTATACGTGGATTCTGTCAGCGTAGAAAGTGTGTAAACAGTCCAGAGTCGCTTGCTTAAAGGCCAAGGCAGAAAGGACTTTTCTATTTCTTCTTCCTGGGATGGAAAGGCGCACGTCGGGTTGTCGTATGCTCCACAAGGCACAACGCACCAAGAGTATAAAACCGGATGCATAGCAAAGCGCGGTGGGAGCTGACGACCTTCGAGAACAAAGCCTGTGGTCGTTGTTCTGGCAGAAATGTCAAATAGCTCGATACCGTCCGTGAAATGTGCCGAATATGTGCTCTTAGCACGTCGCTTGTGACGTAAGTCGTAACCGGATGATCCCGAGCCAATATAACTGTTACAGCGTTTGAGGTAGTTCGTGGTAGGCCGAGCCTAACACGTAGTGCCTGTGCTTACACGCTCTGGTGTGTTTGAATGTTATAATTTTGTGCACGAGCAAGCTCTTACGTTTTTGTTCGACCGTATTTTAAATGCGTAGCACTGCAGGGGCCCGGCTTGTCGTCCTTCTGTGAATCTGGTTTGGTGTGATCCATGCTCGCACTCAGGTGATCAATGCAGGCTTCAAACAAGAGTAGCAATGCTCAAAAATAGGCCGAGTTAAGCAAAAATGCCTCAAATATTAACTTTAACAGAAATAATTAAGAACAAACCCCAATAATTAGTTTAAAATAGTTACAAACGTTTCGAAAAAGTACGGTTAACAGCCCCGCCGTGCAAGAGAGGACGCCACCACCTCGCCAAGTGCGGGATCATTCTTCCCACCGGTGCGTCTCCGATGCCTTCGTCACTAAATCTGAAGGGGGATACAACGAGGCAGACCTCACTGCAGACTACATTTATCTGAACACGCGTAAGAAGCAGGAGGTCAATAGAACACCTCAAAAAGTGTAACGAACATGTCGCGCACCTAATTCGCGATCCTACTCGTGTCGGAGAAACTATACTTGCTTACCTCAAATGTTGGCGTTATCAATGGTTTGGTAAACGAAGCAGTGGCAGCTCTACGAACGGGAATTACGGGGTGCCCGAGCTAAGCACTTCCTTTTCACAGTCGTGAAGCTGCAACTATCCCAGGATTTAAAGCCACAGCAATTGGCGCGTAGTTGTTTTTTATTTTTTTGCTGGTTCACTCGCGTCGTAATGTTCTCTTCTACATTTCCATCCACAACTCGTAAGCCTTTCTAACTCAAGCTTGCTCAACGCCGTTCGTCGTCCCCCAGCAGAGGGAAACCGAAACCTCCGGTCGCTCGGAGGAGTGGTCGCATTTGCTTGGTTTTTTCTTTGCGTGCGACGAAAACGTGCTCTACGGGCTTTTTATCTTGCTAAGGTGGCCGCTCCTTCGTCATTCTGGAAAGCGGGCCCGCAATACTGCGGCGCTGCAAACTGCCACAAAAGTTTTAAAATCTCCAAGAGCCGAGAAATCCCCGTCAAGTTTTATCATTTCCAATGCAAAGTGAAGCAGAGGCATTGAGAGTGGATTATGGCAGTTCGCTGCACTAAGCCATGCTTTCGTGGTCTTGGCATCTTGAAGTAGGTCTTTCGAACAGAGTATAGCCAATTATCACCCGGGAGAAATTCAATGGCCATGCTCGCAGGAAAGGAAGAGACGAGTGTCAACCGAAGCTGTACAACAAATAGACAGCCGCTGCTATACGTTTCGAGATGGCGCGTTGGCTTTCCGAATCGATTGTTCGTGAGGCGACAACAGGTGATCACGTTAGCTTAATAAACCGCAGTTTGAATACTCTACCGTGAGTACTAGTGTTTTATTAAGATGACGGTGATACGTTTCCTATCGAGGCCCGATGTAAATATAATTAGGCTGCATGTTCGCACTGAGCGTTTATATTGGCCTTACATGCAGCACGCCGGGATTGCTTTGCTAATAAAGGAAAAAAAAGCCGTGATTTTTTTGCAGGCAGAGGTGTGGCACTGCTAAGATTGAGGTCGTGGGCTGGATTCTCGCATACGGCAGCTGCACTTCGATGGGGGTTAAATGCACAAGCACAAGCGTACTTGGATTTAGGTGCACTCTACACTCTAGAAACAAAGGAAGAGGGGCATCCAGGTTGCTCTTTTAGAAGATCAAATAACCTGCCACAGCAAGTCTTTCATTTTAGGGGTAACTACTGAGTTGTTCCGCCCTCTCGCATTTACTCCTAAAGGAAGCAACAGTCATTTTTTTGCAAAAGAATAATCAGATTTTGGTCGATTTAACCACCATTTTGAAGTGTGTGCCGGCATGTGATTAGATGTAAAATGAATGTGCAAGCATCACATTCAGATGTGAGTTTCAGAAAACTTACGACAAGCACCCTGGATTCAAACTCACGCCGACTCAATCAGCATACGCGTACACTAACCACTACAGCACACCACGCTGTGGCACTGTCTGGATGAAAACAGGTTTACGTCGTTTGCACACGACGCGGACATTTCTTCAGTTACTCCAAAAGCAGGGCGCTTCCCTCCAGAAGAAGAAAATCACTTCTTATTGTCATGTCGTAAAGGAACTGTTGCACTCATGTTGTCTTTTGGGGGAGCAAAGCGCAAGGTAACTGCGCAGTTACTCCGGAAAACTTTATAGGGTGTAGAGGGCCCCTAAACCACTTTAAGTTCATAGGCTAGAAAGTAGTTTCTTTTTCTCTTTCACAACCAAGACTACAAGCACTATCTCCTTCTCGCCGCTTGTTTCTTCCGAAAATACTTGGAATGTTGGAACTACGCACTGAGTGTGTACGGATATCGCGTTTTTTGACTACGCACTGCTGTTTTCACTCGCGCGCCATCGAGAGCGTTGAAAACAAAATGAAGTAATTTCGTCGTGCATGATAGACGTACTAGACGAGGCCGACTGGGCATGCGACGACTAGGCAAAGCAGGGTGGACGACAACTTGCAATAGATACTTCTCGTATATAGACAAATCGAGAGCCTATTTCATCCAGACGTCACGTTAACAAACGGCGGGCGTCACGAATCGGGCCGTAAAGAAGGAAGAGAATAACACGCTCGTGCTCCGCATTTGTACAGGTTGTTTAGGACCCTAGATAGAAAGAGGAGACAGAAAGTTAGGTAGGCTGATGAGACTAAACTGTTCGCAGGTAAAACATGGAAGCAGAAAACACAAGACCAGGTTGATTGGTTGATTCTAAAAGAGGCCTTTGACTTGCAGCGGGCGTAGTCAGGTTCATTATGATAATGATAGAACCTAGGTAGCCGAAATGGGTCCGATGTTCCCCACGACAGCCTGCCTCATAATGATATCGTAGTTTCAGCCTGTAAAAATTATGTCATTCTTGAATGTGCGCGAGCTGTGGGCGATATACAGTTCCTGATTGAAAAAAGAGCTGAAAAAAGAACTAAAGCTGTAATAAAGCTCCTGATGGTTTTGTGAAATCAGGTGTGGTTGTCGTAAAGTACAAACCTTGGCGTAATCACAAACACGTGCGATTCCTACGGGTACAAGTTGTATACATGTTACGGACCAAGCGACCATGCGTAATCAGGCACTCATGTCAGAGCGTGGATTTTGTGCATGGATTTTGGAGTCAGAGCGTGTATTTTGTACGAAATGACATACGTCGCTGCAGGAAGCGTGCATTGTCGAAGTGGGCATGAAACCTTTGTTTTTATGTGCACCATGATGATGTCAAAGGGAGCTGCAAAAAGCTCCAAAGTGCCATTAAATTTTTTTACGATGCTACTTTTTTAACATCTCGTGGAAACCTAAACAAAGGTAAAAAAAAGTAAAAGTGCCATGAAAGTGAATACGGTGAAATGCAATGCTGCTAGCGACTAGACGGGACAAACGTAAATTTATGCTCTTTCCACTGAGCTCATAATAAATTCTAAACCACGTATATACTCGACAGAGTTTGCAATCAAGTAATCGAAAGACCAGTGCGATACGAACGCACGTAAAGTGTGGCGATTGCTTGTTGACAGCTTCGAGCGAATACGAGGGCCACAACGAAGCTGCGTTTTGTAGGTGACGTAATTACAGAACTCCTGTAGTTACCTCACTATTCATGTAAGAGAAATGTGGCTGTTCTCCATCGACACGCACGTAGTGCTCGCACAAACAGCATCGTCCTTGACGACCTGTTTGGTCTCGAAAGGACGGTTAATCAACCACACTCCTGTGCTAAGATACACACCGGTAAAATGTTTTTTTTTGTCTTTCACAATTTTTCAAACCTTCAGAGCAAGTGACCCGTGATGATGCACGTGCACGGCAAGCAGAGGACAGCACTTGCTGAGAGAGCGCATGCAGCCAAGGGCGTGCATAGATAGCGCAGTCGAAAAGCTGGTCCCGCGAGTACTTTTTGCAAGAAAGGTTGCGAAACGCGTACTCCGCTGCACCACCTGTCCGAGCTTTGGAGGCCTATTTGAGTTTCTGTACGCTCTTGGGAAACTGACATCTTTGGGACGAACACGAAGGCAAGTAGAGTTTTGTTCAGTGGATACGATCCCTGTGGCGTGATAAGTCTTTTTTTTTTTGTCTACATAGTAACGCAGTTAGCTTCACAAAGTATTCAACGACGACTACAGAGTACAGATACAGATGTTCTGATGGAACGTCCATTTTAAATTCACGAGCACGAGATGTCGCTAGTAAATCATTGAGAGAACCGTGGCTTTTAGCAATTTTAAAGCAGGTGCAGGATTCCTACGTCTGGGGTATAATGTGTGCACGGGGAATGCCGGAACTGAACGAGGCCCTCTGACAGTCGTGGTCAAACGTATAGGTCCAGAACCTTTTTTTCTCTCTTAAAATTTTTTCATGCTTCTATGCCACCACCTTTTGTTTCCACCCGACCAAACGCAGCACTGTTATCATCCAAAGGGTATGTCAAGAAAAACTGGTTTATGTAAACTTACCAGACTTGCATATAGTTGCAGCTATAGCTGGAAGTCAGAACCACTGCTCTCTGCTGGTTGATTTCACATCCCTTCTACCAATATTACAGGATTGGAGAAGTATTTCTAGCTGATAGATTTGTGTGCCTAAATACTGTAATAGCAGCAGCTCGGATTCACCTGACCACAATGACAGAGCAACAGTGAAATGCAAGTGCAAGCAGTTCACGAGGAGAGGAAAAAGGACGTGCGTTCGAAACGATATCGTCTGGCGCCTGCCAGGCGTCCGCAGGACGTCAAGCAGCGAGTGTCTGCTTCCCGTGCGGTGTCAACTCACTTGCCTGTGGGTCTTTCCATATATCAAGTGTAACAGATAAATTTTCAACCATCTCCCATGATGCCGAGAAAATTTTTCTAGCATCTAAGAATTAGAGAAGTAGTTATTACGACGTTATTTTCTAAAAAAAACTTTTGTGCATTCTAGAGGGTGATTAAAACTTCAGGTAAAAAATCAGTTATCAGTCCATGACTGCTAAAGAATTTGTATAAAATCACAGGTTTAAACAATTACTGAAAACAATTCCTACTCTGAAGGTACTGACATTTCATGAATATACGCTAATTTATATTTATTCCACTTTATTTTAACTTTCATTGTGTTTGGCCTGGTGAAAAACTTTCAAAGAGCTGCCTGTTCGTCATTTTTAGTGAGTAATAAATATTCCTATTGTTCAGCCTATAGACTTCTATAATAAATATTAGAAATACTTCGAAAGCGAATGAAGGCGAAAATTGCCACTATATTGGGACAAATTAGGGGGAAATTTGGGGAAATAGCACATTGACCCAAAAACGGCTTCATTTTCACCATAGAGTGGTTTAGGTATATAAACGGCTTATACATCGTTATGTAGGTGTGCTTTGTCGGCGTGACATATTCATAATCTCAAAAAAAATAATTCTTCTTTTAAGCCAGTGAATACCTTCCATCTGAACAACCACAAGCTTG
The DNA here is from genome assembly GCA_013436015.1 of Rhipicephalus annulatus. Lineage (NCBI taxonomy): Eukaryota > Metazoa > Arthropoda > Arachnida > Ixodida > Ixodidae > Rhipicephalus > Rhipicephalus annulatus. The sequence continues at coordinate 863,387 of WOVY01010462.1, read as the reverse complement.
TAAGATGTTTTCGTTGTAAACGTCTGATCAGTGAAAAACTTTATAGTCCCCAAAGGCAGAATCATAATATAGTCGGTGGCATGCAGGAAACTTCTCGGGAGTCGTGTTTGGCTTCTGATAGTTAAGACAAATATTCTTAAAGAATAATTAAGAGCATACATAAACTATATAGCTCGTTTCAATGGTTTGCGATGTTTAAGGTTTAGGTCGATACCTGATCGTTTACTACTAGTTTGCCTGATGAAATTGTGTATCGTAGCTAGGTGTACACATACGAGACAACTTGATATCGTGCCCATGAATGACATCATAGTCAGCTTCTTCGGGTAGGGTTCAACATATTCCTTATCTTTTCTCTCAGTATTCCTATGGGGTGCTCAAAAATTAAAAGCCCGTCACCTTCACCGCACACAACCACGGAAGCTATGTACTACACTCGTCAAATGAAACCAGAACAGTGGCAAGCCTTTGCGATAGTAGGCATATAGTGCATGCACGCAGTCCACTTATCAGCATGGACAACCATGATTATATGCTGTAGGGGATGCGGTTCAGCAGGCCTCTTTAGGGTAGCTGGCTATCCCCCCCCCCCCATCGCGTCGTCAACATAGCCGATGTTCCCTAGTGAGGTGATGCGTTTTTATAGACAGAACGTATGTTTATTTAAATGAAGAATCAGCAAAAGAATGGTCGTACAGCTACATTGTGCAAATGTCTTCGGCTTTTAAGCCCCATCATCATCATCAGCCTGACTATGTCCACTGCAGGACAAAGGCCTCTCCCATGTTCCGCCAGTTAACCTGGTCCTGTGCTTGCTGCTGCCAATTTATACCCGCAAACTTCTTAATCTCATCTGCCCACCTAACCTTCTGTCTCCCCGTAACCCGCTTCCCTTCTCTGAAAATCCAGTTAGTTACCCTTAATGACCAGCGGTTATCCTGTCTACGCGCTACATGCCCGGCCCATGTCCATTTCCTCTTCTTTATTTCAACTATGATATCCTTAACCCCCGTTTGTCCCCTAATCCACTCTGCTCTCTTCTTGTCTCTAAAGGTTACACCTACCATTTTTCTTTCCATTGCTCGCTGCGTCGTCCTCAATTTAAGCTGAACCCTCTTTGTAAGCCTCCAGGTTTCTGCTCCGTAGCTAAGTACCGGCACGATACAGCAGTTATGTACCTTCCTTTTGAGTGATAGTGGCAATCTACCTGTCATAATTTGAGAGTGCTTGCCGAATGTGCTCCACCCCATTCTTATTCTTCTAGTTACTTCAATCTCGTGGTTAGGCTCTGCGGTTATTACCTGCCCTAAGTAGACATAGTCTTTTACAACTTCAAGTGCACTATTACCTATCTCGAAACGCTGCTCCTTTCCGAGGTTGTTGTACATTACTTTCGTTTTCTGCAGATTAATTTTAAGACCCACCTTTCTGCTCTCCTTGTCTAACTCCGTATTCATGAGTTGCAATTCGTCCCCTGAGTTACTCAGCAATGCAATGTCATCGGCGAAGCGCAGGTTACTAAGGTATTCTCCATTAACTCTTATCCCTAACTGTTCCCATTCTAGGCTTCTGAAAACCTCCTATAAGCATGCGGTAAATAGCATTGGGGAGATTGTGTCCCCCTGCCTTACACCCTTCTTGATTGGTATTCTGTTGCTTTCTTTATGAAGCACTATGGTAGCAGTTCATCCCCTGTATATTTCTTCCAGAATGTTTATATATACTTCATCTACGCCCTGATTCCGCAGTGTCCTGCGTGACGGCTGATATTTCTACTGAATCAAACGCCTTCTCGTAATCTACGAAGGCTATGTATAGTGGTTGGTTATACTCTGAGCATTTCTCTATTACCTGATTGATAGTATGAATGTGGTCAATTGTTGAGTAGCCTGTTCGAAATCCTGCTTGTTCGTTTGGTTGATTGAATTCTAATGTTTTCTTTACTCTGTTAGCAATTACCTTTGTAAATTGCTTGTATACTACAGAGAGCAGGCTGATCGGCCTGTAATTCTTCAAGTCCTTGTCATCTCCTTTCTCATGTATTAAGATGATGTTAGCGTTCTTCCAAGACTCTGGTACCCTTCCCGTCAGGAGGCACCTCGTAAACAGGGTGGCTAGTTTTTCTAACACAATCTGTCCTCCATCTTTCAGCAGATCTGATGTTACCTGATCCTCACCAGCAGTTTTGCCTCTTTGCATGCTCTCCGAACCTTCTCTGACTTCTTCTATCATTACTGGTGGGGTGTCATCTGGGTGTCACAGAACGAGCGCTAAAAAAAAAGAGCGCGCCGCCAAATCCTTGCGACCACGGGCGGTAGAAACGCCGCGAGGAAAAAAGAAAAAAAAAAGAAAGCAAACATCCAAGGCTCCCGGGCGCGCGCTCTCCCCGCAGAAGCACGGCTTCGCAGACGAACCTCCTCACCCCACATCGGCGGCCCAGTAAGGCCGCGATCTTTCTAGAACGAAGAAGGCGGGGTCAGACCGAGTGACTCATTCTCCGGAGAGGGCAGTCGAACCGTCTCGTGCCTCTCCCCCAGCCTTCGCTGCGCGTCGCGCCGACGAAATGAGGAGAAGATTCTGGAAGGTGGCGCGGAACGTATTTAATCGAGCAGCCGAGACGAGAAAGCAGGAGGTGACGGAAGTTAACGCCAGAGCGCGTAGGAATTACGCCGAGGAGTCGGCGAAGTTTTTGGTCCGTAGGGACGGCTCGAGCTACAGGCAAGAGCGTGGGTTTACCGCTATCGAGCGAAGACGCGGGCAACAGCTGCGTGTGTGAAGCCGACGGATTTCCGGCGAAGAAGTTTGAAGCTTGGAGAGTGGCCTATTGAAGACGAGAGTTTTCCTGGAAGAGAAACTCCGGCGAGGTTTCCTGGAAGAGAAACTTCGAGAGCTGCGGAACGACAACAACGCTGGACTTTGAGTGAGTGATTCTCGGAAGAGTATCATTCGGACTTTTGTTCCAAGGACTTTGGACTGAATAGGTTTTCTATCTCTTTAGTCCTTAAGTGTCTTGGTTGTTCAATGCATGCGACTGCATTATAGTGCGTATCGTTGTCTGTGTCCGTTGTTTTGAGTGTGGCCGATTGTGTTGTGTAGTACGTTGATTGATTGGTTTGATTGGTGACATATTGTATGCAACTATTGTGGAGTGTGCATTTCTGTGTTTTGTTTTCGATCTGCCATTATTGAGAATATAATTTGTTTGTTTATCAACTCTCGGCTCTGACTTGTTCTTTGGGCCACAGCCGGCGTCCGCTGGCGCGCCAAAAAGGACCACTTCAAAATTGTCCACGCTTTCGTGGTGCGGTTCGGGGGGCCGATACTTCGGCTCTTGGAATTAGCCCGGCGATCGCCTCCCTAATAAACGGGACAGGTGTGACAATTAATCTGGCGTCCGCGAAACAGGACCTTTTGGTGCACAGTGTGTCCAAAGTAGTGAGAAAGAGCCTCGAGTTGTCGATAGTGCTATCGGAACGATTTTGTGTGTTGTTCAGTGTTCTCGTTAACGAGTGCAGGGGAGTGTTCCGATAGACTGATTTAGGCAGATACTTTTTGCACGCGGCAAGGTTTTATTTGAGAGTTGCGAGACACCATGGATCTCGAAAAGTTAGTTGCTCTGGGTGAAAAGATGGGTCATTCTGGCGCCGAACTACGGAAGTGGGTCACCCAGAGGGAAAAAGAAGAAAAAGCAGCCGAGCTGGAAAAAGAGAGGTTGGCGGTCGAAAGAACCAAAGCGGAAAAAGAAGCTGAGGTGGAGAGAGAGAGGTTGGCGGCAGAGAGGGCGAAGGAAGAAAGAGAGCAGCAGTTGGAGTTGGAGAGAGAAAAGCTTGCAGCTGAAAGGGCGAAGGAAGAAAGAGAGCAGCAGTTGAAGTTGGAGAGAGAAAAGCTGGCGGCTGAGAGGGCGAGAGAAGAAAGAGAAGCAGAGATGGCTGAAAGGGAGCGGCAGCGGCAGCACGAGATGGAACTCGAGCGGCTCCAGTTTGCAACAGCGAAGTGAAACTCCCGTCCAAGCTAGAGTTGAAAGCAGCGAACGAGAGGATCATGGCTTCCGCTTGAACCCAAGCAAGTTGCTCGTAGCATTTGATGAAAGGAAGGACGACCTAGACGCGTACCTCCACAGATTTGAGACGATTGCGAGGAGCCAGAATTGGCCGGAACAGCAATGGGCAACTGCTTTGAGTACCTGCTTGAGTGGTGAAGCGCTCAGTGTGTACGGTAGGCTGACGCCGACCGATGCAGCTAACTACGCAAAGGTGAAAGCGGCTTTGTTGAAGCGATTTAGATTCACTGTGGAAGGATTCCGGGACAGATTTAGGACAGGAAAGCCAGCTGATGGGGAGACGGCTACGCAGTATGCCGCCCGACTTAGCCATTATTTCGACAGGTGGATTGAACTTTCAGGGACAGCGCGGGAGTACGATGAGCTTAGAGAGCTGCTAATTAGAGAACAATTTCTTACTAGTTGCCACCCAAGTCTGTCACTGTATTTGAAAGAGAGAAAAGCTGAGTCATTTGAAGGAATGCTTGAATTGGCTGATCAATTCTTGGAAGCGCAAGGTGGCACTAATTTGGCCAAGGTCAAGAAGGATTGTCCCGATGATTCGAAGAAATTGGCTCCCGAAGAAAAGAAGCGTGCACCAGAGGGCATTCAGCGATGTTTTCTGTGTAACCGAGTGGGTCATCGCGCGAAAAACTGTCGAACGATCTTTACGAGCCCTACGGTAGTGAAATGTTTTAAGTGTGGTCAGACTGGGCACAAAGCAGATGCTTGTCGGAACGGAGTGAGTCAAACTCACCAGGTATCCTGTGTTCAAGCGGCACCAAGATCTGATAATAATGCCGTCACTGATGGATTCGTAGAGTTGAAAAACGGGGAGAAAATTCCTATTGTGGGTGCTGTAATGTCAAAACAGCCAACCGGTGTTACGCAAGGAATGCCAGCGCGGCCTGGAAAAGTTGCGGACAAAAAGATTACGGTGTTAAGAGATACCGGCAGCTCCACGGTTATCGTGCGGAGAGATTTGGTACGGGAAAGGGAGTTAACAGGCAAAACGAAACCGGTTTGCTTAATTGACCGTACAGTTCGGATGCTTCCCGAAGCAGAAATCGAGATTGAAACCCCGTACTTCAGCGGGAAGGTTGCCGCTCTATGTATGACGAACCCCCTTTACGACCTTGTCATCGGAAACATCGACGGGGCGCGAGGACCGAATGATCCGGAATGTTTGGGAGAAGACCCGAAGATAGAGCCCTCGCCAACCCAGCGACCGCGAGATACAGTGGAAGAGCATACCGTGACGGATCTCACTAGAGCCCAAGGTGAAGCTGCGGCGCAAGAGACAGCGAAGGAGAAGACGATCGGGTCGAATAAGTTCACGGGCCGAGCAACCGGACTTACGTCGGCACGACCTCAACCGAGCGACAGTGTAAAGGAGACGGAATTGGCCAGCCGGGCAAAATGTAGAGGCATTACCAAGCGGGTAAATAAACAAACAGGACCCGTCGGATGCAATGACGCGTTAACGGTGTCGGAGGAGACAACGATGGCTGAGACGACGCCTCAGATGTCGTCGTTGGAAAGGGCTCGCCGAAAAAGAACGTGGAGGCACAAGAAGAGATCGAGCGAGCACCGCAAAAAGGGGCGCAAGCGCTGTTCGAAGTACTCAAGATAGGTGCTGAGGTGGAATCAGAATGTGTTTGGCAGGGCTGAGTGACATATGTTGTGTTAATGTTCTTGTTATCCTGTGTCTCAAGTGTATGTCGAGCGAGTCAAAGTGTTCTGTGCGATGATGTGATGTATAGTGTTGTATAATTGTTGTAATAAGAGAACTTTGTACGTTTGTATTGTTTGGAATGTGTGATGAAGTGTTGTAGGCATGTACCTGCGGCTATATTTCATGTGTTGTGGAATTGAACTACAATGTAAGATTGTATTGCGTGATCTATTGTGAATGTGAAGTGTTATGAGCGACTGATGGTGTTACAGTCTGTGAGAGTGTGTGGTGACTTTTCGCGCTCGTTTGTGTGGTTTTGAATATTATGAGATAATATTCTTAAAGTGGGGGGCAGTGTCACAGAACGAGCGCTAAAAAAAAAGAGCGCGCCGCCAAATCCTTGCGACCACGGGCGGTAGAAACGCCGCGAGGAAAAAAGAAAAAAAAGAAAGCAAACATCCAAGGCTCCCGGGCGCGCGCTCTCCCCGCAGAAGCACGGCTTCGCAGACGAACCTCCTCACCCCACATCGGCGGCCCAGTAAGGCCGCGATCTTTCTAAAACGAAGGAGGCGGGGTCAGACCGAGTGACTCATTCTCCGGAGAGGGCAGTCGAACCGTCTCGTGCCTCTCCCCCAGCCTTCGCTGCGCGTCGCGCCGACGAAATGAGGAGAAGATTCTGGAAGGTGGCGCGGAACGTATTTAATCAAGCAGCCGAGACGAGAAAGCAGGAGGTGACGGAAGTTAACGCCAGAGCGCGTAGGAATTACGCCGAGGAGTCGGCGAAGTTTTTGGTCCGTAGGGACGGCTCGAGCTACAGGCAAGAGCGTGGGTTTACCGCTATCGAGCGAAGACGCGGGCAACAGCTGCGTGTGTGAAGCCGACGGATTTCCGGCGAAGAAGTTTGAAGCTTGGAGAGTGGCCTATTGAAGACGGGAGTTTTCCTGGAAGAGAAACTCCGGCGAGGTTTCCTGGAAGAGAAACTTCGAGAGCTGCGGAACGACAACAACGCTGGACTTTGAGTGAGTGATTCTCGGAAGAGTATCATTCGGACTTTTGTTCCAAGGACTTTGGACTGAATAGGTTTTCTATCTCTTTAGTCCTTAAGTGTCTTGGTTGTTCAATGCATGCGACTGCATTATAGTGCGTATCGTTGTCTGTGTCCGTTATTTTGAGTGTGGCCGATTGTGTTGTGTAGTACGTTGATTGATTGGTTTGATTGGTGACATATTGTATGCAACTATTGTGGAGTGTGCATTTCTGTGTTTTGTTTTCGATCTGCCATTATTGAGAATATAATTTGTTTGTTTATCAACTCTCGGCTCTGACTTGTTCTTTGGGCCACAGCCGGCGTCCGCTGGCGCGCCAAAAAGGACCACTTCAAAATTGTCCACGCTTTCGTGGTGCGGCTCGGGGGGCCGATACTTCGGCTCTTGGAATTAGCCCGGCGATCGCCTCCCTAATAAACGGGACAGGTGTGACACTGGGTTACTGCTAGTTCTTATAGTATTAAGGTCGTGGTTGTCTCGGCTACTGTACAGATCTCTGTAAAACTCCTCCGCTATTTTAACTATCCTATCCATATTGGTAGTTATTTTGCCTTCTTTGTCCTCTAGTGCATACATCCGACTTTTGCCTATCCCAAGTTTCCTCTTCACTGCTTTGACGCTTCCTCCGTTTTTCAGAGCGTGTTCAATTCTCTCCATGTTATACCTTCTTACATCGCATATTTTACGTCTATTAATCAACTTCGAAAGCTCTGCCAGTTCTATTTTGTCTGTTGTACTTGACACTTTCATGATTTGACGCTTCTTAATTAGGTTCTTCGTTTCCTGGGAAAGCTTGCCAGTGTCCTGTCTAACTACCCTGCCTCCAACTTCCACTGCACACTCCGTAATGATACCCGTCAGATTATCATTCATTGTATCTACGCTAAGGTTGGTTTCCTCACTAAGAGCCGAGTACCTGTTCTGCAGCGACACTCTGAATTTCTGTACTTTCCCTCTCAGGGCTAGCTCATTGATTGGCTTCTTGCGTATCAGTTTCTGTCGTTCCTTCTTAAAGTCTAGGCGAATTCGAGACTGTACCATTCTATGGTCACTACATCGTACCTTGCCAACCACTTCCACATCCTGCACGATTCCTGGGTGTGCAGTCATTATAAAGTCTATTTTGTTCTTATTTTCGCCATTAGGGCTCCTCCATGTCCACTTGCGGTTTTCTCGTTTTCGGTAGAAGGTATTCAAAATCCGCAAATTATTGCGTTCTGCGAATTCTACTAGTAGCTCTCGTCTGGCGTTTCTAGTGCCGATGCCACAATCTCCTACTGCCTGGTCTTTAGCCTGCTTCTTCCCTACCTTTGCATTAAAGTCGCCTATCACTATAGTATACTGTGTTTTTACCTTACTCATTGCCGATTCCACGTCTTCATAGAAGCTTTCAACTGAAGCGTCATCATGACTGGATGTAGGCGCGTAAGCCTGTAGTACCTTCACCTTGTATCTTTTATTCAGTTTAATTACAATACCTACCACCCTTTCATTAATGCTATAGTATTCCTCTATGTTGCCAGCTATGTTTCTGTGAATTAAGAAACCCACTCCCAGTTCTCTTCTGTCTGCCAAGCCCCGATAGCAAAGAACGTGCCCATTCTGTAGCACAGTATAGGCCTCATCTGTCCTCCTAACCTCACTGAGCCCTATTATATCCCATTTAACACCCTCTAGCTCCTCGAATAGTACAGCTAGACTTCCCTCACTAGATAAGGTTCTAGCGTTAAACGTTGCCAAGTTCAGGTTCCAAAGGCGGCCTGTAGTCCAGAGATTCTTAGCACTCTCTGCTGCATTGCAGATCTGACCGCCGCCATGGACAGTTGCTTCGCAGCTGCTGGGAATTGATGGCCGTGAGTTATTTGACGTATGCATGTGGGAGGTAGCCCCATCACTTATTAACATGGAGGTCCTTGGAAGGTGATGACCACTGTTGTCACGAATCAGGCAACTTGACTTTTTAGTGGTCCACCCTCCAGAAAGGGTGCGGGAAATGAATCACTCGGCCGATGAGGAACTTGGGCGAAAATATACAATGGGTAGCACGAGCTCATCACACAATGACACACCCGGCCCCCGCCTTGAAGACTACGCGAGGTAGAGACGTTGAGTCTATAGGGGAGGGAGACAGTTGAGCTTTTCTGTGGAGAAGATGGCCACTGACATGAACGTTAGCAGGGGGCAATGGCTGCGTTCAGTTGCTGGATTCCTGAGAACTGATACAGCGACGCCGTCCCACACTACCGAAACTTTGGTGCTTTGTCTCGACCACGCGTAGGCGAAAATAGTTGAGCTGATATGTTGACTCAAGGAGAACTGTAAACGCGACGCGGTCTCACGCTGTTCAACCCCGCTCAACCAAGGGTTGTTCACAAAGCCTCCGTCGGGTTCCTAGTAACCCTAGCACAGCGAATGGCTGGGCTCACCGGGAGGACGACGTCGTGCCTCGGGCTTCCGATCAGGTGCTGATACCGGGGTTAAAACATTCTTGCAGACAGGCTCGCGCACAATGGTGTCTGTCACGACGAACTCCAGGCCGAATGTAGCAATGCGCAGAGCTGCCGAACAGGATGAGCGTGCACCTGTCCATGGTGATAAGTGCACTAAGCTATCGCGAAGGCTTGTCGCTGTTCGGGTTTCATTCTACACGAAAAGTATTTGAAGAGGAATACGGCCGATACCATGAACCGGGGCAATTGATGCCATGTAAGGCAGCATGCGCGGAGAACTGGTTAAAACACTTCGTACATTAAGAGCCTAATGCCACCGTACGTGGCCGGGGCCCATCCACAGTGCGTGTTTTAGAAGAATTAGATGACGTATAAACTACAGGTGTCAATCTTCGCTTCATGGAAGCAATAAACAGGAGTTTCTTGGTCCAGTCGTGCCGAATCTCGGCACCGCTCGGAGTCGAAGACGTCGGCCGGCAAAACGCAATGCGGTATGAGGGTGCTACAAACTCATTAAGTGCACCGGTTTTATTAAGAGGCGAATGACGGTGGCGTAGTGACCATGAATATTTCACAAACATGAAATTGTGCAAATTATGTTATTCACATCACGCCATTCATTCCCAATGTATGGTATAAATTCATGTAGTTCATGTTATTTTGATGTGTCTCATGACATGGCACAATATATGATGTCATGAACGCAATGTAATTATATTTTACAACACATTATTTCATTCATTTTATGAGGTACATAAATGTCATTTATCACGTCATTTACATTTGAAACTCGTGCACACCATGACATCATTTGTGCTTGTGACACATGAATCATATCACATGCATTCCGTGTCATTCATGTAGTGACACAATATTGTATTTTTTTATAAACGCATATTGCTTGCAAGCCCATCTGAGGACATGAAAGTTATGGCATGGGATGCATACATCATAACATTCATATCATTCAACGTCATTGCATGTTGCTCATGATATGAGGTGCACGTAAGTCTTTACGAAGCAATGATGTCACATGATGCCATTTATTAAATTGGAGTCATGGCGTCTTCGTTGTGGGATTTATTTTATGTTATCAATGACAACCATATTATTGTGTGCCTACTGTAAACTCGATTACACCCATAATTACGTTTTTGGTGTCTTCAACTTACGGCCTTACATCCCATAAAATTGGTGTAAAAAAGCGAAATAGGGGTGTATAAACTCAATAGCGCCCTTATGCCCTAAAAACTAAATGACGGTGAGCCTCTTCTACTATCGTACCACCCAACATTTTTGTGTGGGCAGCCGTAGTGTTCCCTCACGTTCCGTGTACGAACGATACGCTTTCCTCGCACTGGTTCATGACAGCGATAAGCAGTCACAGCGGTTATCGCTTTTGTGGCCGATAGCAAAACGTAAAGCCACCACCATAGTTGTGGCCCTGTCGAGACAGCACAATCGGGCAAATGTTATCGCCGTTCGTACGCGTGACATTAGGAGGCCCTAGAATCATCATGCGCAATGGTGAGTGAGTCGGTTTGTCACGTGGGATGAGTCGGTTTTTAACTCATCACGTATCACGTAGATGAGACGGTTTGTCACGTAGTTAGCCGAAAAACGCTGATAATTGACAGATATAAAGTTCTAAAGAAATAAAGCTCTATTCAGACGTTTTCCTAACCGATTTAAAACTTTCTCAATGAAATTGTTTATCCATCTTCGTTCCCTGAAAAGTTACACAAGTCGACAGGATGAATACCTGGCAACCATTTCACCAGCCCTGCAACATCAACGAAGCCTTCAACACAATGCCTTGACTGTATGCGGACTGCAGAAGCGGATCCTTGCTGTATGCCATGACTGGCAACATGACATCACTGATAGACCTCGACGTCCTGAAGTACACAGGATCAGCCAACGATCGGCCCGTAGAGAACTTCTTCAACTTCTTCGAGCAACATGCCACCGCTGCATCATGAACGGAACGCGAGATGGTCGCCAACTTAAACGAATACATCAGTGGTGAGGCATTTAAGCTTTATCTGACACATTCGAAAACAACGATTCAAGGAAAAAAATAAAAAAGCCAATGACCGTTACTTTTCGAAAATACGATGAAGACTTGTGCATAACGCATCAGCTGGAGGCTTTTCAACTCGCCCATCACATTAAGGAGAAGTCTTCCAGCAATAATCGCGTGTTCCAAACAAGACCTCATATCCCGGCTGCGGCGGCTGCATTTCCGAAGGAGGCGGAAATGTTGTAGGCCCGTGTGCTCAGATTTCGGTGCACGGTAAAGAACCCCAGGTGGTCGAAATTTCCGGAGCCCTCCACCACGGCGTCTCTCATATTCATATGGTGATTTTAGGTCGTTAAACCTAGCATTCCCACTACTGTCTGATCGTACCGGCTTAAAGCCGGTACGCACCGATGATCTCACCAGAGAAGGATTGGCCACCCTGGTGCAGTATCTGGCCACCCCCTCCCGTAGGCATTCGTAAATTAACTCACGGCCCTCAGTCCCCACCAGCTGCGGAGCAACTGACCACGGCGGCGGTCAGATCTGCAAAGCAGCAGAGGGTGCTAGGAATCTCTGGATACGGACAGGCCACCATTGGAACTTGAACTTAGCAACGTTTAACGTTAGAACGTTATCTAGTGAGGGAAGTCTAGCTGTATTATTCGAGGAGCTAGAAGGCATTAAAAGGGATATATTAGGGCTGAGTGAGGTTAGGAGGACAGATGAGGCCTATACTGTGCTACAGAATGGGCACGTCATTTGCTATCGGGGCTTGGCAGACAGAAGAGAACTGGGAGTAGGGTTCCTATTTCACAGAAACATAGCTGGCAACATAGAGGATTACTATAGCATTAATGAAAAGGTGGTAGGCATTGTAATTAAACTGAATAAAAGATACAAAATGAAGGTAGTACAGGCTTACGCGCCTACATCCAGCCATGATGACGCTTCAAGTGAAAGCTTCTATGAAGACGTGGAATCGGCAATGAGTAAGGTGAAAACACAGTATACTATAGTAATGGGCGACTTTGATGCAAAGGTAGGGAAGAAGCAGGCTGGAGACCAGGCAGTAGGAGATTATGGCATCGGCACTAGAAACGCCAGAGGAGAGCTACTAGTAGAATTCGCAGAACGCAATAATCTGCGTATTTTGAATACCTTCTACCGAAAACGAGAAAACCGCAAGTGGACATGGAGGAGCCCTAATGGCGTAAATAAGAACGAAATAGACTTTATAATGACTGCACACCCAGGAGTCGTGCAGGATGTGGAAGTGGTTGGCAAGGTAAGATGCAGTGACCATAGAATGGTACGGGCTCGAATCCGCCTAGACTTGAAGAATGAACGACAGAAACTGATACGCAAGAAGCAAATCAATGAGCTAGCACTGAGAGGGAAAGTACAGGAATTCAGAGTGTCACTGCAGAACAGGTACTCTGCTCTTAGCGAGGAAACCAACCTTAGCGTAGATACAATGAATCATAATCTGACGAGTATCATCACGGAGTGTGCAGAGGAAGTTGGAGGCAGGGTAGCTAGACAGGACACCGGCAAGCTTTCCCAGGAAACGAAGAACCTAATTAAGAAGCGTCAAATCATGAAAGTGTCAAGTACAACATACAAAATAGAACTGGCAGAGCTTTTGAAGCTGATTAAAAGACGTAAAGTATGCGATGTAAGAAGGTATAACATGGAGAGAATTGAGCACGCTCTGAAAAACGGAGGAAGCGTCAAAGCAGTGAAGAGGAAACTTGGGATAGGCAAAAGGCTGATGTATGCACTAAGGCACAAAGAAGGCAAATTAACTACCAATATGGATAGGATAGTTAAAATAGCGGAGGAGTTTTACAGAGATCTGTACAGTAGCCGAGACAACCACGACCTTAATACTATAAGAACTAGCAGTAACCCAGACGACACCCCACCGGTAACGATAGAAGAAGTCAGAAAAGCTTTGGAGAGCATGCACAGAGGCAAAGCTGCTGGTGAGGATCAAGTAACATCAGATCTGCTGAAAGATGGAGGACAGATTGTGTTAGAAAAACTAGCCACTCTATTTACGAGGTGTCTCCTGACGGGAAAAGTACCAGAGTCTTGGAAGAACGCTAACATCATCTTAATACATAAGAAAGGAGATGACAAGGACTTGAAGAATTACAGGCCGATCAGCTTGCTCTCTGTAGTATACAAGCTATTTACAAAGGTAATTGCTAGCAGAGTAAAGAAAACATTAGAATTCAATCAACCAAAGGAACAAGCAGGATTTAGAACAGGCTACTCAACAATTGACCACATTCATACTATCAATCAGGTAATAGAGAAATGCTCAGAGTATAACCAACCACTATACATAGCCTTCATAGATTACGAGAAGGCGTTTGATTCAGTAGAAATATCAGCCGTCATGCAGACACTGCGGAATCAATGCGTAGATGAAATACATATAAACATTCTGGAAGAAATCTACAGGGGATCAACTGCTACCATAGTGCTTCATAAAAAAAGCAACAGAATACCAATAAAGAAGGGTGTAAGGCAGGGGGACACAATCTCCCCAATGCTATTCACTGCGTGCTTACAGGACGTTTTCAGAAGCCTAGAATGGGAACAGTTAGGGATAAGAGTTAATGGAGAGTACCTCAGTAACCTGCGCTTCGCCGATGACATTGCATTGCTGAGTAACTCAGGGGACGAATTGCAACTCATGATTACGGAGTTAGACAAGGAGAGCAGAAAGGTGGGTCTTAAAATTAATCTGCAGAAAACGAAAGTAATGTACAACAACCTCGGAAAGGAGAAGCGCTTTGCGATAGGTAATAGTGCACTTGAAGTTGTAAAAGACTATGTCTACTTAGGGCAGGTAATAACCGCAGAGCCTAACCACGAGATTGAAGTAACTAGAAGAATAAGAATGGGGTTGAGCACATTCGGCAGGCACTCTCAAATTATGACAAGTAGATTGCCACTGTCCCTCAAGAGGAAGGTATATAACAGCTGTATCTTGCCGGTACTTAGCTACGGAGCAGAAACCTGGAGACTCACAAAGAGGGTTCAACTTAAATTGAGGATGACGCAGCGAGCAATGGAAAGAAAAATGGTAGGTGTAACCTTAAGAGGCAAGAAGAGAGCAGAGTGGATCAGGGGACAAACGGGAGTTAAGGATATCATAGCTGCAATAAAGAAGAGGAAATGGACATGGGCCGGGAATGTAGCACGTAGACAGGATAACCGCTGGTCATTAAGGGTCACCAACTGGATTCCCAGAGAAGGGAAGCGGGGTAGGGGGAGACAGAAGGTTAGGTGGGCAGATGAGATTAAGAAGTTTGCGGGTATAAATTGGCAACAGCAAGCACAGGACCGGGTTAACTGGCGGAACATCGGAGAGGCCTTTGTCCTGCAGTGGACGTAGACAGGCTGATGATGATGATGATGATGATGAAACCTCACATATCAATCAATCGATCGAGAAAATTTTCTACCATTGTACCATCATAAGATCTTTACGAATATACGTCACGCATTCGAACACCGACTATGAACTTGATTGATATGTTGGGCTTAACGTTCCAAAGCCACCATACGATTATGAGAGACGTCGTAGTGGAGGGCTCCGGAAATTTCGACCACCTGGGGTTCTTTAACGTGCACCCAAATCTGAGCACATGGGCATACAACATTTGCGCCTCCATCGGAAATGCAGCCGCCGCAGCCTGGATACCGACTATGAACTTGTGCGTCCCAACAGACAAGGTAAAGCCTCCGCATACCAAGAACAATCGAGAGCATTTTGCCAAAAAAAGCGAACCTACGGCCCGCTTTCCGACGGGCAATGAAATCGGCATTTTCAACGTGTTCTTTCACCATAACACTACAGGTAATAATAAACTACGTGAATAACTTCATGCTTCGTGTCACACACATGATCCACACGACTTCGAACGTGTGATGGCAATTACGAGTGACAAGCTGGTGAATCGTCACAATACCACCCAATTGTTCTAGACCAGAGTCTTTCAATAGAAGTTCTTAGCTCAATTACGCTGCAAAATAAAAAATTACGCCATCGGACCACCTCAAGCCATGTCTGTCTGCTCTGCGCTCATCGTCAAGTGAAAACACACATGTGAGTTGAAGCAATGCAGAAGTTTCAAATCCACCAACGCCATTTCATTGTCAACTGACAGAAGCACTTACAATAAATAATGCCTCACAACCATCTGGGGAGCTTTCTCATCAGTCTGCCACGCTGCTTTCACAATAAGACAATCCCTGCACTAAAGTATCAACTACTGACTATCTACTGATCACATCATCGTGCAAAGAAAAGCAGACTCATGTACCTGAAAGATGCCTATCTGACCAACTTTCGAACAAAAACGAGCTATTTCAAGAAAGGCAACTATACGAACCCCCGGCACAACAAGGGCTACTCGAATAAGAACAGCGACTAAGTGAAACCTCATCACGAGTACACTTGTGGCTTAAAGTTCATCAGAGACAACACCAATTAAATATTAAAGACGAAGTCATTGCCTAAGCCATCTTCCCAGAAAGCAACGTAGACAAAGTTTTCTGCACCAGTTCTCAAGGCCTTGTCTACAATCCAACAAGCTGCATGAGAGAACGCCACAGAAAGTTACAAAAGAGACATGAAGCTACGACGTGTACAACGCAGCAAAACAGACATCGTCATATCAGCTTTGGTTCTCACGCACGCCGACTAGAAGCAAAGCGTGCGTTGCCACGGCGATGCAAGATACGATGCCAAAGACATCCGTCAATCCAATGCTACATGAATTCCCAGCCTTGTTCGTTCCTCACAAGACCTCAAGCCATGTCATCATCAATGCAGATGTGCAGGGTGGGGTTATGCTATCCAGGGCACAACAGCCAGTCTCGTCCACCAGAGCTCCCTATAGATATGACTGTACTGCTGCCCTCGGCTGTGACGATTTTTTTTACTGGTTAAAAAACTCCCTTATAAAATCGAAGTACTGCTAATTACGACAATTTCACTTTACACTATGTTTTTTGTTCTTTTGTTTAATGTGTGAAGAAGAAGATGTGCCTGCGGCAAGCAGCATCGCCAGCGCCCGGCTCTCTCGGCTCGTGCTTCGGTTCGTAGCTGTGCTGATCGCTGGACGGTTCTTCACGCTGTCCCATCGCTGTCCTTAACGGCTAATAAATCTCTTCACATTTGGTGGAGGGTGTTGTTTATCCCCTTCGCTACACCCTGGTGCTGCGAAGCCGCACGCTACCGCCCGTCATGACTGACAACGCCACTCCATCGGCGCCTTCGCACCAGTTCAACTGCCCTGGCCATCCCAGGCTACGCGACCCGAAGGTCTTCAGCGGTGCGGATTGGACCAACGTCGAAGACTGGCTCTAGCACTACTGACTGGTGAGCGCCAATAATAAATAGGATGAAGCCGACAAGCTGGGCCACGTCATATTCTATCTCACTGGCGTCGCCAAATTGTGATTTAACAACCACAAGCACAACAGCGGGTTAGCAGTTAAGTACCTTAGGAACTATACCACCGTGGCGGGGTGAGCTGAAACTCGTACGTGGCTAAATAGATAGATAGATAGATAGATAGATAGATAGATAGATAGATAGATAGATAGATAGATAGATAGATAGACATATAGATAGATAGATAGATAGATAGATAGGTAGATAGATAGATAGATAGATAGATAGATCGCTGAAGGCTCAGAAAGAGTGCGCAACACTCGCCGCCATGGTACTGGTGGCACTCACTGACACTCGCATGTTTAAATTCACATATATACCCAATAAAGTGACCGAAGGGATAGCCGCCGCGGTAGCTTAGTGGTACAGCATCGAACGCGGTCGCAGGTTCATTTCCTGCCCAGGGCAAGTTATCTTTTCACCCACTTTACTTCCTTCACATTTAAATTACAATTTCGTCTAAAGCCTTCCCCTATACTTTCTTTGGCGGTCTCGTCTGTTATATCTCATTATTTTTGTGTGAAAAACTCGGAAGAACGAGCCCTTAAGTTGCATCCAGACGAGGTCCAAGCCACTCTTTTGGGCCGCGGCCTCACCGTCATGTGGCCCTCCACTTTCATTTGGGGGAGTCTGTAGCTGAGCTGCGGGCTACTAGGACCAAGAATGTTGAAAACATTTTCACGGACCGCCCACCCCTGTCCTTGGCGACAGGCCGCGTGTCAACAACAGAGGTTTTCTAAACACTATAGCCTTTCTCAGGGACCTTCAACGCAAAAAAAAATTGGTCTGCTTGTTTGCCTTTGACGGTACCCTAAAGGCACCAGACATATACCCCAAACGGCCAACCCCATCCGCAGCGCCCATATTTATTGCTCAAGAAGCAGTGTTCATACTTGTGTGAATGTCAATTTAAAAAATTGGCCCCGAATCTTAAGTTACACTGCAAATGTCGCCAAAAGACGCTATAGTCTTGCGTCTGGAGAGAGTGAACAAAACGTTCATGTGATGTTCTGCGCAAGAAAATCGGTGAATGTATTCTGGAGGCGCTGCGTTAGAGTGCCTCCAGCGTGTAGCGGAGACGAACTAGCAAATCGAGGCACGTTAGACACGAGCACCATCTGGCAGTTATCTTCAAAAACGAAGGAAGGCGTGCGTGCCCGTGGATAAACATGCGCGCCTGTCTCGCAGTTGAAAAGGTGTAGAACGCAAAGCGACAGGCAAGTGCCACCACCGTGTCGTCTCAGCAAAGCGTTGGAAACGCTTACCATTTTGAGCATCGCATTGCACTGTTAGTGCAGCGTGATAAACGCTATGGTTCTTGGAATTACTTGTGTGTGTCTTCTCTATTATAAAGACACGCATACCAAATATCGACGTGTTGTTATGGTGCCTCAGATATGCGCAATAATTGCTTTTTAATTAACAATCGCATAAACATGAACGCTCAATCTTGAGCAATATGGGTGGGCGTGGCGGATGGGGTCGGCTGTTTGGTGCCATTTGAGATATTGTTAAGGGCGGGCAAACAGACAAGTGTACAGACAGACAGACAGACAGACAGACAGACAGACAGACAGACAGACAGACAGACAGACAGACCAAAGTTTTTCTGTCGAAGGTCCCCCCAAAAAACTACCGTCTTTAAAAGCAAATATTGCGCATATCCAAGGCACCATAACAACACGTATATATTCTTTATGTGCGTCTTTTAATAGAAAAGGCATACATAAGTTATTGTAAGGACCACAGCGTTTATCACGCTGCGCTTACCATGCAACGCTTGCACAAAAAACAAGGGTTTCCAACGCTTTGCTAGGACGACACGATGGTGGCACCTACCTTATCACCTCCGAGACGAGCACGCACGCCACGCGCTTTGTTTTCCAAGATAACTGCCAGATAGCGCTCACGTCTCACGTGTGACGTGACTTGATGCGCTCTATCGCCTCTCTGCATGCTCGAGGCATTCTAACGCAGCGCGTCCAGAATACATTCGCCAATTTTCTTGCACAGAACATCAAATAAACGTTTTGTTCATTTTATCCAGACGCAAGAGTGTCGTCTTACGACGACATTTGCAGTGTAACATAAATTTACTGGGCCAATTTTTTTCTTTTTTTTCGGCAATTGAGTACGCCGGATGCACTTCGAACTTGCAGGCGCTCTTTGAAGACGCGCGCGCGGCATCATTTGCGGTTGGAACGGTCCACGGCTCGGGCTTTGTTTCCGCCATTTCATACTGCGCGTGTGTACGGGACAAGCGGACGGGCCACGCGTATTCTTACTGTCACGTAACTCGGCCGTCCGCAGGTCGGTCCGTCGTCTTAATACACCAATAAATATACACTCCTATTCTTAATTCATTAACGAGAGTCTCGTACTGGCAGACTTGGTGTCTTTAGGTTGTGTACGAGAGGTTATTGGTCAGCTGCGAACTCGTAATAAGTTCATGTGCTACGTGACGCTAAACAGGCTGCTAAAGAGTGTGCTACACTCGCCGCCATGGATATTGGTGGTGCTGACTGACACTACCATGTTTAATTTCACATGTATACCCAATAAATTGACTGGAGGAATCCCTCACAAAAATTCTAAATGAAAAAAAAACAAAGAGAGCTTATTGAGCAATTGCAACAGATGGCATCGAAAATACATGATGGTTCAATTAGAATACCGTTGAGAAAATTGTTGACCAGGATTGAAAATTGGCCCACGACTTTCAATTGAGACCCATCAATGAACTCGATATAGATTTATTATTCATAGAAAATAAAATGGTGAAAGAAAATACGTTGTTGATCAATTGAAACATCATTAGGCAATTGTTGTCAGGGATTGAAAATCAGCCCAGGACTTTCAATTGAAATCCATCAGTGGTGCATAAATGTGGAAAAAAAACATTACTTCGCGCACTTGAGAGTGGTTGCTCGCCAATAATGTGGTAACATAGCTATAGGTAATTACAAATTACCATTAGTATCACAATTATCTACATCTGCAATCCATTAGTTAATCAGCACTGTAATTGAACTCGAGACCTCATGCACGCGAGGCAGATGTCTTACCCATTAACTTGCAACGCTCCGTGCGTCAGGGCTGCCCTCTTTCACCATTGTTGTTTGGTTTGTTTTTAGAGCCTTGCTGTGTGAGTACGATGAACAGCAGTGCCATCCGTAGGTTCAAACTGCATCAGAATAAAGTGCAATTACTTGCATGTGCTGGTGATGTGGCAGTTTTCTCTTCAGATCGCGACAGTGTTAACAAAGTAGTCCATATAGCGAAATAGTTTTGTACGGCCAGTGGGAGTTTGGTAAACTGGGAAAAGTGCTTGGGGATTGGCATGGGCCTTCCACTCCAGACATTTTTGCCAACATGCCGTGGGTGAATCAGCCTGCAAAATATTTGGGTGCACCACTAGAATTTTATCGTGAAAGTGAGCCATACTGGCGGCAGCAAGCCACTGAAATGCGTGAAAAAGCGGATAATGTTAAAGGATGGGACTTTTGGATTTTCACGCGGGCCACTATATGTAATCTTTTCTTTGTATCTAAACTTTGGAACACATTACAGGTTTTACATTGCTCGCGTGTAAACGTGCAGAAGCTGCACCGCGTGCTTGCAGTATTCATGTGGGGATCAGTGTGGCAATGCTCTAGTCGCACTAATCTTTTTCGTCGTGTTTGGTTCGGTGATCTCACTCTGTCACATTTGTTTTTAAGACAGGTCGTTAGTCGTTTTATGTTTCTGCGAGACACAAGAGACCCGTTACTACGTTCAGTTATTCAGCTGAGGCTTGGGAGAGTTTTCTTTCACTCGTTGTCACCACGGACTATGTGCATGCTGTGCTTCATGGTTAGCTAAAAGAAGTAGTTGGTGCATGCAATCTTTATTGGCACGTTTCTCCAGCGAATATCTGGCTTAAGTAAAACGAAATAGGTTGAATAGAGACCTTCTCAAAATTGCTTTACTGGTACCATTTCACAGGAGTTTGTATCGTGCTGGACGTGGCCAAAATTTACTGGCCCGAGTAAAAACAAAAAGGCTCTCCCATCTAGTTCAAAATCATTTTTTTTAAGCTTCATACAAGGACTCTAGAAGTTAAAACGTGGATGCAAGAAAGCGGACTGCTGTTTGTACCGTGGGGAACGCACTGTTTTCTCTGTCATAAACCTGAAACTATCGAACATGTCTTTCTGGATTGTTGGGAAGGGCTGTTCTGGGACAATCTGCAGAGAAATATCAGAAAAGGTTTACCGATTGATGCCTATGGGATCAGGTTTTTACCAGTCATTGAAGAAGACGATGGAGCCCCTTATGACACTGTTATGTTGTTCGGCCTTCACAGTATTTGGAAAAAGCACATGGAAGTACATCACGCCGACATAGATACACTGCCCATTTGTTCATATTACTGCCAAAACATCACGAAGTTTATTGAACAGTGTAAAACTAAAGACCCAATTCCAGAGTGGCTCGAACATGTTGAGCCACTTATTCGTATAAAGGAATTCTTGCCAATATGTAACCATTCCGCTTGTTAGTGCTGTATGTACTGTTTATGCTCTGTATTATTATTGTATGATGTGAAAAAGTAAGCATTGCACCTAAGCACCACCTCGTGAAGGCGAGTCTTTTTGCGTTTTTTGCGGGTATATATCTACCAAGTGACTTTTTGCAAACTGTCGGCGGAATTTTGAACTTTTTGTGCCATATGCATTTGTTTGCGCATGCATTTGTACAGCGAATAGTTTGTAGAGCTTCATAAACTCGAGACAGCCACCACGGTGAGTGATTTCGGCTCTGGCTTCGATTTGTGGTGCGCCGTTCTGCAAGTGCAATTAACGTGTGTCCGTGCGTCGTTTTAGTGCTTCCCCGTGAACCGCGGGTGTTTCGCTCACCGAAATTTGTGAATACCAGTGCGACGAGGCTGTGTCCGGCTGTCGAAACCTACGTATCTTTCTCGCACGTGCACGCGTATGCTGTGAGCGATTTCACTCATTTGTGTTGCGATGTACACGCGTTACAGTGACAGCAGCCTATTCTAAGCTGTTTGAAGGCAATGCGCTTTCACACGTAAATGTTGCATGGGTACTTTAGCGTGCCTACTCTAGCTAACATTTGCATTTCGTACGCACGAACTGCCGCGAGCTGCACGCTGGGGCAGCAGCGCCTTTTTATCATTTTGGCGACCACTTATCTCCGCAGTTAGAATTTATACGCGGTATTTCGCGATATAGAGTGGCTTTTACTCATTTTCAGTGTTCACATGATCGTATTTATGGAGAGTGGCTACCCTTACCTTTATTCAGCATCACACCGCTGTTCAAGTGAATGCCGAAACGCGCGCCAAGGTCAAATATGACCTACACAAGTTAGCGTCGGACAGGTCGGTCTCCCTCCAAATAAATAATGCTTCTGCACATCTCTTTCGTGAAAGGCCACGTGCAGTTGAGGTCAATAAAGGGTGCAGAATGAGTCTTAAAATAGTTATTGTTACTGCTAGAAGTTGTTCTTTAGAAAATGGGGATTTTTATAGCTGGTCTATTATCTCAACAGCAGTACACTAGTTGTCTCGGTCGTGGTTCACTGTTACATATCCATGCTGGAATATGAGAACTGTACCTAATATTCAAAAGAGTGAGAAAATATCAGTGGCATACGCTTACCTGCTGACTTCTGCACCTGACTTCTGACGTTTGTATACTTCACTTTCATGTTCATCATCAAATTGCGCAACCACTAATCAAACACTGACCAACTAATTTTTGATTTTGATCTTTCTCTGTCTCTCTGCCTCCCGTTTGTTTCTTTTTTGTCACGCTTTGCTAAAAACATCAGTTCAGCTTGGTTTGTAGAACACGAGCATCAACATATAGGCCAGTGTTTCAGTACTGTTGCGCATACACTACAGAGCAGCCACACCGCGAACACGAAACTTCTCAGCTTCTGTGGTGAAAACATGAGCGGGTGCGCGTCTTAATTTTTCGTACGAAATATTTCGTCCATAATTTTTAAACAATAAGACAATAAAATTTTTATGGCAAAGTGTACGTTCAACAGAAATATTGTTGACAAAATATTTCTTCCATGTTTTTTTGATAGAAATGAGACAATAAAATTTTTATTGCAAAGTGCTGCACAGAATGATTGTTTACAAAATATTTCGTCCACGGTGTTCTGATAGAAATGAGACTATGAAATTTTTCTTGCAAAGTTCTCGACAGAATTATTGTTTACGAAATGCTTCCTCAGTGGTATTTGAATAGAAATGAGTCAATGACAATTTTATTGCAAAGGGCCTAACAAAAAAACTGTCGACGAATTATTGGAGCCAGTCAATGAGTATTGTGGAACCATTGATGATCAATAGAGTCAATCGTTCGATCACAGTCCGACAACGAAAAGTCAACAGTCATTTTCATAAGAGATAGCTGCTGTAGTATCTCAGTGGTAGAGCATGGAACGAGTTATTCGAAGGTCGCAGGTTTGGCCCCTGCCCATGGCAAGTTATCTTTTCACCCACTTTTCTTTCTTCAAAGTTACATCACAATTGGGTCTAATAACGTCCCCTGGATAATTTGCCGTGGGCATGAACGGACCTTCGACCTTCGAATAACGTGTTTGATGCTCTACCACTGACCTACCATGGCGGCTATCCTCCCAGCCACTTTCATAGGTATATATGTGAATTTAAACGTGAAAGTGTCAGTCAGCACCACCTGTAGCCATTGCGGCGAGTGTGGCACACTCTTTATGAGCCTGTGTGGTGGCACGTAGCACGTGAACATATTACGAACTGATAGCTGACCAATAGTCCCTCGTATACAACCTAAGGCACCAAGTCTGCCAGTACGAGACCCTCGCTAATGAATAAGGTAAAGAAGTAAACACTTGAGGGCTCGTTTTTCCGTGTTTCAACACAATATCAATGAGATCTAACAGACAATAATGCCAAGGAAAGTATAGGGAAGGTTATTAGACCGAATCGTAATGTATATATATATATATATATATATATATATATATATATATATATATATATATATATATATATATATATATATATATAATATATATATATATATATATATATATATATATATATATATATATATATATATAAGGGAAAGAAGTGTATACATAAGGGCTCGTTTTTTCCGTGTTTTAACACAATATTAATGAGATATAACAGACAGTAATGCCAAGGAATGTACAGGGGAAGTTATTAAAACCAATGAAATGTAAATAAGAAGAAAGAAAAGTGGATGAAAAAATTACCATCGAACGCGTAATTCGAAGGTCGTGGGTTCCTGCTCACAGTTGGTAATTTTTTCATCCACTTTTCTTTCTTCTTATTTACATTCCATTGGTTTTAATAACTTCCCCTGTATATATATATATATATATATATATATATATATATATATATGGTAAAAAGGAGAGAGAAAAAGTGAATGAAAAAGATTGAAAGAAATAAATTCAGAAATAGTGTTTATTAAAAGTGAAAGATATTCAAAGCAAAAATCATGGAGACAGAAGCAGATAGAAATACACGAAGAAAAGTAAACTAGCACAACCTAACAAAAGTGCATGTGGAAGTCAGGACTACGCAGATACTATGCTAAAAAAACGGTGGAACTGATGGGCACCTAAAGAATTCCGAGCTCTATTCTATATAGCTAAATTTTGCAAAATTTTTCTCTCTGCCTGCCTTTATTTCTTTGTTGTTTTTTTCTTCTCCATGTTTTTTCTGTAGTAGGCTACTGCATTGCAGTATTTGTGGGCTTTTTGTTTTTCAATATTGTGTATTTCATTGGCTATTTGACAAACAGTAGCCAGCGGCACCGTAAAGGCACGAACGTCTTTTGCTCCTTATTTAAATAATAATAATAATAATAATAATAATAATAATAATAATAATAATAATAATAATAATAATAGCTGGAACCTTAACAGCACTATGCCTGTTTGAAAGACACACCAATTCCTTTAGCGGCATGCTTTCTTTTGATTTTTTGGCCAGGAAGTGCTGTCACCCTGCGGGGACACAAGGAAGTTTTTCCTTTCGCCGTTGACCTTCGGTTTTCATGCCAAGGTTCCTTTAGGCCGGCGCGTGGGATCTCGCTCAGGCAATCGCGCTGGTGCGTGGCGGTAAGTTCAGTTTCGTCTTATTGATTGTTTCCGTTTGTTTTTCCACTTTTTACGCTAGCAAAAACTGACGTCTACTTGCTACTCTCGAATTCTAAGCGCTTGATAAAGATACTTCGTAGGATTTTATGCAAACAGGGTTGGGATTTTAGCTTTACGTGGGCAGGCGCTGGTATATATACATAGAAACAGTTTTGCCCTATATGACCGACACTACCATGCTTGCATGAATTGTTTCTCAAGGATGACAAAAACTGATCGCTTTTAGAGTGATCGCATGAAGGTTAGCGGGATTTACTCACTTGTTTAGCTTTTCTGAAAGGCGCACTACCATGCATTGTGCTCGTGTACCTTCACACACACTGCGATAATGTGCACCGTGGTATGTCTGCTGAAAACGAGTCTAGGAGTAACTGGTTAAGATGAAACTTACATTTGATCCAAACGCTAAATTGCAATCAAATTGATTAGATGACATCCGTAGAGACGAGTATTCTGTTATACAGTTCAACATCGGAACCTGGCTGAGAAGCATTTCAGAAGCGTGTCCGACACGATGTTAGTGATATTGTCTCAGTGAGGAGTATGACGTTGTGTGTGTTTGCTCCCTCCCCCCTTTCTCTACCTTAAACTTTGCAACTCCGCGGCCTCTTTTCCAAATGTAGGATAGCTTAAAACTTTTTCTAGATTGGTAAGCTACCCCTGCTTTTCCTCTCTGTCGTCCTATCTACTCATCTTCAGAATTGCAATATGACTGTCCTGTATTCGCGTTTGTAATCACGTCTAGTCACACATATTCCAAAGCAGTATTGCTGATATACCATTTCAATATTTATTGATGAGAGGCGGGAAGCACATAGACGGTTGTCTTGACCACCGCTCCCGCGAACTATTCGAGAAACAATCCTAATAAATATATGTTCTATTGCTGCTTCCCCTAAGATAAATGTCCTTCCTCCTTTGTACTGAGTCATAATTCGTATTTCAAGGTACTAAATCAAATAGGACCAAGAAGTGCACTGCCGATTACCTGAGATATTGGCGCTAAAGGGCGTTGACACCACGGTTGAACAAGGTGACTCTAGGCTGACGGACTCATGAGTAGACTCACTTGGACTCACTCAGACTCACAACAGGCCGTGAGCCTGAGTATGAGTGAGTCTGGGGGAATAATATTTTGGTGAGTTTTCGTCCGAGTGTGTGCACTTGAAGAAATTTCTCAGGAATGTGAGTCCGAGTGAGTCACTCTCAGGAAAATGTTGGTGAATCCGAGACCGAGTGTGCCCTAACTGCAAAATATATTTCGCAAGCGAGTCTGAGTGAGCGCCACAATTTTGGCCGACCTATGCTTCGCTGTTCCTTCGTGACGGTAACAAAGGTGACAGTGATATGATGCTCGCATTCTTTGAATTACTGAGACATAATTATTTCTGATGAAAAGCACCCTTTCTCTTAAGCAGACCTCATTATTGGCGCAGTGTATGATGCGTAATTGAATTTTTGCGTTTTATAATAGGTGAAGGCAACTTTCCGAAACGCCGCTTTTGTTCAGCGTCGGCCTGGTGTACTTCAGTTCGTGCGCGTGCCATCAAACAGCGTCTGGCCCGCTGCCTCATGACACGTGCATAACGCCTTTATTGAAACACTTGTTTGGCTTTAAAATTTAGCCGAGTTTGAATTTTTTCTATGTCTATACTCGTCCCTGTCGGTTTTACACTTTTTTCTGCAGAGTTATCTTATTTCACCTCTAAGAAGTTAAGCCAATCCTTCATAGAGAAGATTATCTAGCTACATTTCTCCTGTCACCGCACGTACGGTGCACTCATGTGGGTCACATATGTTCACATCTTGCAAATATGAATTCATAGCCTGAAGGTCAAGAAACTCGCATTGGGCGCGGCAGGACCCGGGCTCAAATATAAGGACCAGATTGTAAGTTCTACGTTGCTGAATTTTTTTTATAGTGGTGATCGTGTTATGAGACCGGCATACGGACGGAAGGCTTTCTAGTTGAGCCGGCATAGTCAAACTTACGCATTACAAAAGGCTTTAAAAAGATGCAATTTCACAAGGAAGGAAACTGTGACATGGACTTTTATATGATAACTCTAAGAAATATTGTATTTTCTTACATATGGTTCTTTAAATACGGTGAATCCACCATAAAAAATTGCCTGAGTTTAGTTTTTTAATGCACACCTAATATTGCAGAGGGTGCCATCATATCATATTGTTCTTCGGCTCTCACGATACACGAAAATTTCCATCAAACGTACAGTTGAGCACAAGAGGCTCAGCATAAGCTGGACGCTTTGAAACGAGCGAGTGGTCGTGAAACTGATGGCATCAGGCTGAGAGAATAGAAAAATGCATGCGTAACGAGAAACGCTAGTTTCAGAAGTTCTCTTTGAGATGGGGAACAAAGTTGTTCAAACAAGTCGCGTAAAATATACAGAGAATACAAGCGGCCATATGTAAAGGCAAGAAAGAATAACTGCCAATCGGGGCCCAACGCACTCAGCGACAGCTGGGCGTCAAAGGGCCTGATGAGATGACGAAATTCAAAGGCGTAGAATTCGGGTTATCTTACGCAAGGCCGCCAGTGGCAATCATTGTGGGATGACTTCGTCTGGCTATCTAGCAACATAAGATTGCGGTAAAGTTGCACTAAGTGGTGGAAAGCTTGGTACAATGAAGCTGGGCGGTGCTTCAAGGCTATTGGCTAAGGCGGGTTATATTACTTCTATGTTTCTCTCTCTACATCTTCCCCTATTTTTTTTATTCTTTTTCTTCATCTCGTTCAGTTTTTTATATTCCCCCCCCCCCTTCTTTAGTATTTTCTATTCCTCTTTAATTCTCTGCCTTTCTCTCCTTCTTTCTTGTTCTCGTTTTTCTCTTCGTTTTACCAAATTTTTCTCTTTCTGTGTACTTCTTCTATATGTTTCTCCGATTCTCTTTCTTTATCTTTTTCCTTCTGTTTTTCTTACTTTTCTTTCTGGCTGTTTATTTCTTTTGCTCTATTTGTATAAGTTTATTTCTTTGATTGTCTCTGTTTTCGTTAAAGTGTTTATTTATAGTCGGCACTGTGATGAAGAGAAATAGAAGGGCGTCACCAGCCAAGCTATTGCGTTGCGCGCACTAGAAACAGCTAGGATATTCGTGATGATAAAAAACTAGGGGTGCCTACAGCTTCGCCTTTAGGAGTTAAACGCGATAGCAACATTCTATTCCTAGTGCGTACTTCAAACACTTAGTGCATGAAACCTTTTTCAAATTTGTTATGCACCCAACACATAGCCTTATGGGAATAGGCGCAGTAGCGTGTGTGCCTTTTGTAGTGGGGTACTGGCTTTGAACCACAGAGCCATTATGATAATCCCATATTCTGACGCCCGTTGGCACTGGACGCTTGTACTACGCATTAACTGCTCACTGGAAGCCCCGGAGAGTTCCTTAAGGAGCCCGACTTTGCATATACAGGCCAAGCTGGTGGACTGGTCTGCTAGTGTTGCGGCACCTTGGATCCCAACCAAACCCCCGTTTCCCCTCTCCTTTCTGAATAATAAAGTTTATTCCTCCTTCTTACTGCAATATTTCATGTTGCATTGTGAAGCATGTATACAAGACGCGTGTGTTGTGAATAATAAAAGCTGCTTTCACTTTCCAAGCAGAGGAAGTTCTTTTCAGTGTTTTCGCAAGCATAAACGTTGCCGTGTGGTAGAACATCCCCTTTCCACGTAAATGACCCTGGTTCGATAGCTAGTTGAATCCAAACAACACTGGTTTTGTCCCCGCTCTGCTCCAGGCTTTTTTATCTTTTATTTGTTTGATTTGCATCGTTCTGGACTTTTAGGTCACGCATAATATAATTTTTTTCTCACAACCAACGACGCCGACGCCGACACTAACGCGGCAATTTCTGCGAAACGAGCTCTTTAACGCTGTCGCGGTTATAGTTCTTTTAACGCCTGTCTTAGCCTCCACTCTGTAGCTTTCTTCATTTTCTTCACTTTCAGTGGACCAGTGGCAAGTAGTGACATTAGGCTAGTCTCTATTGCACATACCCACCCGTTCATGAGGACGATAGTTTTCGGTTATCATCCGTTTTACCTGCAACGCCAACAGCTACGCCGTCAAAAATTACCAGACGATGAGTGTAATCGCGCTAACCAACCAGAGATATGTGTTTCAAAGTTTGCAGCATGCACATCGCTTTCGTAGATCGAATCGTTTGAGCTTCATTACCGGTTACGAAAAGGCACGAATGTACGATTTCTTTCAAACCACTCTATATGAACCTGTATAGCAAAATGCAGCGAGTGTACAACGGCGCACGCTGTTGTACCTTAGCACGAAAGCGGGTTATACTAAACAAAGGCCCCACACAGAATCGGCAAGGAGCTGTTATGTAAAGCGTACGCGTCGGTGGCTAAACTTGACCAGGAAAAACCTGCCTCGGAGATATGAACAAATGTGGGAAACTACGGGGAAGCGTCCAGTGAATGGCAAAGGGTGAGGCGACTCGCAATACTACACTAAGCAGAACGGGCACGGGGATTTCAGCTCTTCTTCTGAACCGAAACGAACGTGCCACAGCGCTTGTAAAGGGAAAACAAAAACTAAGGACGCCCGGGACGCGCAGGTTGCTCGCAGAACCAAATATAAAAGTACACAATAGCACGTCAGCAAAACGCATGAAGAGGTATACAGCGGTTTTACAAAGTATCCATGAAATGACGTGAAAGAAAAGGTTGACTCACCCACCACTCAAAACTTCACAAAGTCAAATCAAATCAAATCAAGTTTTATTATTTCATAATGACATGTACAAAAAAAGAATATCCAGAAGGAGGTCCCGTAGTATACGCTCATAATGACTCCACTGAAACTGGAGTCATTATTTCTACTCTTATTCTTTTAATGATATTATTATTATTATTATTATTATTATTATTATTATTATGCAAACAAGTAAATGGAAGAACTTTTTCGGTCATTTGCATACTGTAATTTATTCCCGTCACTTGCTATCATTTCAAAGGAATAATGCGGGGTGTTTCAACAAGTGCGTCTGAAAGTCCTAAAAAATTGAGGAAATCGAATATTTACTCGATTTTGTCGTTACTGCATTTGCTGAAGCAGCAGACATAATAAAAGATGGCTTGAAAGATGTCACTTACGACGGTAACAACTCTACATCTCTAATAACCTTACATGTGGTCTGGTCAAATGAAGCAATTGCTTCGGGGAGCTCAATGCCGCTTCGACATTTTCTAAAAGAAGCCACTAGTAATTAAAGCCGCGTCATAAAACCTAACAAGTTTCGCCGCCGAAAGAGAACCATGGAACTGCGCAACTTCTATATTTTATAATATTTTGGATGAATGAGCGTTCAAGTGTCAACCATAAATCTATTTTGCCTCAATTATAAAAATAAAGAACTTACCTCCGGTCGACCCATTGATACTTTTTGCGAATAGAATAAAATTTAGAACCCACATTTTGGCATGCTCTTCTTTTCACGCGTGAGTGCATTCGACCATTGACCCTCTTGTTATTGATTGATATGTGGAGTTTAACGTCCCAAAACCACCATATGATTATGAAAGAGGCCGTAGTGGAGGTCTCCGGAAATTTCGATCACCTGGGGTTCTTTAACGTCCACCCAAATCTGAGCAGACGGGCCTACAGCATTTCCGCTTCCGTCGAAAATGCAGCTGCCGCAGCCGGAATTTGATCCCGTGACCTGTGGGTCAGCAGCCGAGTACCTTAGCCAGTAGACCATCATGGCGGTGTGACCCTCTTGTTATTATATGTTCGTTTGTTATTTAATGCTCTGGTCCTGATGTAACTTTCTCTTGAGTAGCATCTCCGACTCATTCCAGCTTCTTATTCATATCTTTTATATATTAGTCACGTTATTACAGTAGTGCGAGTAAAAGCACGTGTAATGATCTAACTTAACAAGGCATTCAAACAGAAAACTGTCTTCGAATGTCATAATTATCGTTAAGACAGGCACGCTTATTAGTTTTGTGCAAAAGTTGTGAAATGAATTAGAACGTATTTTGACTCAAGGAGCTGCTTTGGAAAGGTCCCTTCAACATATTCACTTCACTGAGAATAGTAATACAGCTCACGTCTTTTCTAACATAGGCTGGCTCATTTATTCAAGAAGCGGATCTACTTAAGCCCACATGCATTCCGAAAAATGTGAACCTAAGATGGTGCGTTTCATAGCGCGTCTGCTTAAATTGCCCAAACAATTAGCCTTCTTTTGCTTTCCTTGAGTCAGCAACTTTACGAAATTATATTCAACTACTTTATTGCAGTGCACCTTAGGAAAAAATATATATAGCTGGCACCTGCGACATAGTTACCTTTCTCGTTCTGTTTCCTCTTTTTCTCTTCAAGCAGGTCACCGACTTGTGAATATTGCGGAAATTTACCCCATAGGCAATACTGCTTCAGATTCTTTTCATCAAGAGTGAATGCCGCATTGTCTCAAATATGGGCCTTTCACTGCTTATAGGTCGAAACGGTGTAATTTTAGTGCATGATGTCACAGCGTCATTTTGCAGGCGAACGTCCCCTACAGAAGACGAAATGTGTAGCCCTTACTGTTAGCCGGAGGACACTGCTCACGGCCCTTTCGCTCACAAAACATGACCGAGTAGCGAAACTCTGCAATATTACTGGTCACCCCACGCAACACACACTTTCCGCACTCAAATAAATCTCTCAAAGACACAAATAGCAAACGACAATGCACATAGCTTTGTTTTGTTTTCCGCGAAAAACTCGCCGCAATCACGCGAGACCGCAAGCAGGGTGGACGTGGTCCAGTAGTGCATAATAACACAATTACGGCCAAGCTCGAGCTGTGACGTCATGCTTTCGAAAGACGCGGCTGCTTCGTAGCCTCATCAATGCACAATTTTCGCGCTACCATTCCTATTTTTGTTTTTATTCTCAGATTCCGCGCAGCCCTCCGCTTCGTGCTTTCTGACCGGGATTTAACCTTACAAAGTGGTCGATCAGCACGATGGAGTCCACAAATGCGTCTCTGGAAAACACACTCTTTTGGAAGAAGGCACATTTTCGAGGCCTAAAATAAGAACTATTCTCGCAACATGGCTCCCCCTTCTTCTTGCGCTTATTTACTCATATACACGGATACCACTATTCCTCCCGGGAGATAATTGCTGTGGGTGCCCCACTCGCTTACTGTTTTTACGAGCTTATTTAACCATTCACGAATGTCTACTTTGTTTATTCTTCTCACTCTCTCTGTTTCTTTTTTTTTAACTCTTTTTTTTCACATGAAAAGGTGCGTAATGCAGGGGAGAGCATGTAGAGGACCAAAGAGGGTGACTAGAGGTACCGAGGGAAATCAAATGAGGCAGCCTCGTTGATTACGCGCATATCTAACAGCGGTGAGCAGCTGAATAAACTGCATTCGTGCTCCCAGCCAGCCGGCGGTCGTAGGAGAGTAGAGATTCGTGAGCGCCACGAACAGCTAGGACAGCGTTTTTTCAAGGGTTCTCTTTTGAATGCAGACTTGGTGAAGTGGCGGCCATTGCCTCGTCGTGCGATGCTCTACATTGTCTACGCCCTCATCGGAGCTTTGGTGCTCGTGGGGGCTGTGATTCTGACAACACGCGTGGCTTGTTGTAGAACGTGGAAACATGTGAAACGCATGCCCGGACCGGACGCATGCGGGATGCCGATGCGCACAATTCTCCAGGTGCAGATGAAGGCGTGGGCAATGAAGAACGTGCTTCCTGCCAATGTTGGTGAGTGTTCGCTCTTTAAATCCTTTCCTCTTCAGTATTTACGTCGGCATGTCTCGTTTTTTTTTTCTCTCAGATGACCGGAAAAAAAGGTAATAACACAAAAGACTTTCCAGTTAACAAAACATGAGAATTGTCCCCACCGCCTGCAATGAAGGCAAACCATCGCGCCCTGCGAAGTTCGCCTTCGTCACGCAGTTTGATCACGACGAAAAGTAGACGACTGTGCGACCTCGTTGCAGCGTGTGTTTTCTCAGCGTGGCTACTTTTCTTGATATTCGAGCACTTGCAAATTTCGAGCAGTTGCATGATTAGGTTGAAAATTTAGGGGCGCAGCTCCTTACGCCATGGGCCGTACGTCCCGTATTTGTAGTAGTAGCCATCTATCGTTTATTTCTTAGAATTTCTGCTGGATGGCGGTACTTGTATATGACGAATTTTTTGAAGGCTGCAGAAATACTCGAGGATGGTGTATTTTGGTTTATTTTCACGTTAAGAATCCCAGGCTGTCAAAATTTATGAGGCTTCCTCTAAGGCATCTCTCATGATTATATCGAGGTTGTGGGATGTTAAACCCCAGCAATCAATATTATAATTACTTCTGGCATTAACATGCTCATTCAATGATGAGCTGCTTGAGACCACGGCAATCATGGAGCAAGAAGAACTAGTCACATATTTGATAAAACATGGCTACACGGAAAGTGATATAGATGAAATATAATAGCACGCATGTGCTAGCCCTGGTGGCGTTATGAGCGACAAAGGAAAGCACACCATTGATGAT
This sequence comes from Rhipicephalus annulatus, assembly GCA_013436015.1. NCBI lineage: Eukaryota > Metazoa > Arthropoda > Arachnida > Ixodida > Ixodidae > Rhipicephalus > Rhipicephalus annulatus. The sequence goes on along the minus strand of WOVY01010462.1, from coordinate 829,950 downwards.
CACGTGAACTTGCAGAAATCTTTTTCAATAAGCGCTAAGGTGGTTTTAGTGATTTTTATATTGGTGTTCAATGCCTGATGAAAAGAGACGAAGTCGTCGGGGTGATCATGTATTTGTTCAATGCAAATTTGAGCTCAATGTATCGTGAATATTTTAGGCAAAAATATCAGTAATCATTGACTACAACGAGGGGATATATGCTGCCGTGGAAGATAATAATAATATCTGGAAGTTTACGTCTCAAAACTGCGATACGATTATGAGAGATGCCGAGTTGAAGGAGTTCGGAAATTTCAACCACCTGGTGTTCTTCAATGTGCACTGAAATCACAGAGTAGATGGGCCTCTTGCATTTCGCCTCCATCGAAATGCGACCGTGATTGAACCCGCTACCTCTTGATCAGCAGCCTAGCACCGTAGCCACTGTCGCGCCATGATGAACTACTGTGTAGAGTAGTTCGAGCAGAACGATGCGTGCACGTTAATAGCTTGTGCGTCCCCTCAGCGTTACGTATAAGCAAGCTCTTCTGGAAGGAACGTGGAACAAAGTGAAAATAGATACAATGTTGCGTGTCCGAAGCGTAAAAAATGCCAAGCGTGCGCGGAAGGCGCAGCACAACCACAGCAAAAGCTAGAACAGCGGCCTTTCAGAGCCTTTTATTAACAATCATAGGGTAACGGCTGCAAGCCCACTTGCTGGGTAGCCACTACGACATTATTAATAATAATAATATTAACAACTTTTGCGTAGCAGAGCAGCGTTTGCTATGCTATTTTTTTGTCATTCTTCTGAGAAGCATTGCATTCGTTAAACACTTGCAAGTGTTTTGTACCAATTGTTCATGCAGTGGCTGACGACTATGAGGAACTATTCCTGAAGTGGGTATGCGCACAGTTAATAGGTGATCAAAAACAAGCTTTTGTAATGGGGCATTGGACGACCCAGTCGTTCCGCTGTTCGCATTGTGTGATGCCTCGTTGCTCTTTTATGGGATCTAAAACGCTTCATTACTCATATTAAAGTAATTCCTTTCCCGACATCAAGCCTAGCTGACTAAGGCAATTTCGCAAAGAATTCCCAAGTACCAGCGTGGCTCAGGGGTAAAATGCCGGACGGGCACGCAGTGGACCTGAGTTCGAGCCCCACTGTGTTCTTGGTAATGGGTTTTTTCTTTCTTATTTTGCGACAGCGGTTACGGACACCGGCGGCGGAAGAGGTGGCGGTAGAACACCACGGCACTGCGCGTGACCGAGTTTGGATCTCATACCAGATTTCGCGGTAACTAGTACCAACCGTCACAACATGGGAAGTGCGTCATGAGTGGTACGTTTAAAGTCGTCAACCCATTACAAAGAGCTCAGCTATTAATCATCGTCATTACCATGATATTGAGTTGCATCAACCAAGTATTGAGTTGCGCAGGTGAGTGCATTGCCTTGGCAACTAATTGCGATGGGCACCACGGGAGAGTTTGCAACTGCCAGATAGATAAAATACAAATTGGGGCTCCCTTAAGCTTCGCCTTTAAGAGTTTAACTCGATACTGAAATCCCGCCCCTAGTGCGCCCTCTACCACAAAGTGCATACTTATTATTATGTTTGTTACACACACGCACACACCGTGACACACACACCAGGACACAGACACACACACCGTGATACACACACGCACCGTGATACACACACACACACACACACACACCGTGACAGACACACACATACAAACACCGTGACAGACAGACACACACACACACACACACACATACACACACACACAGTAGATTGTACCAGCGCGCGCGCGCGAATGGTACATACAGGTTTTCGATCTAAAGCAAGAGTCGCATGGCCTCAAAGATGCACGCTGCGCGCTTGCCATCTCGGAGATCATAAAGAGTCTCACAGTGCCTCATATATGGCTGCACATTATCTAGCGTTTGTTGTTTGCTCGATCAACGCCTCTGAAAAGGCATATGTTTTCCGCTAGATGGACATAGTTGTTCATTATTAGAGCTGTTTGAAAGTTCCCGTTTGTTTTTAGCGGCGATGGCTGCAATATCTCGTCCTTTTTCGACGTAGTTTGATGGCCTCTTAAATGCGCCTAAAAATCGCCGGATGAGCTCGTTTTCGTCGTGACACCTGTTGAACAAATGCGTTAAGGAGACTCCTCCCACTCAATGTCATTTATGTAGTTTTTTCCCTAAGCCGCTGTAGGTAGCATTGTGGCTTTGAGGTAAGACACCTGCTTGCCACGCAAACAGGTTTGATCCTCAACGGGACCGAAAATTTTGTTTCTTATTTTATTTGCTTCTTTCTCGATTTTTCGCTCACGGACGATTTTTCGCTCACAACCAAAGGTGTCGACGCTGACGATGGAATTTCCGCGACACGAGCTCTCTAACGCTATCGCGTTAAAAGCAACAAGTGCGCAGAAAAGTATGTACTCGCGAGTAGCACATTGACGTCTCACTCAGAGCTGCGATGGTTTGTCTGCGACGCTAGTCGGCGCCAGGGAGGCGGGCGATGGGGCCTTCACGCCCTTTGGAATGGTGTTCATGAAAACGATGACGAGGACAAGGGAATCCCGAGCTAGGGATGCGGAGTTTGAGAAACACAGGAGAACAAAAATGTGCACACCTTTTAAATGACACACAAAAACAGCTGTATTCACATGATACGTTAATAGTGTTAATTTCATGTCAAACATATATACCTCCTCATTGCGTTTCATTTGTCTTACACGAAGGCAGCCACTCTATCGTTTTGTGTTGCAAAATTGTTAGCGTCTGCGGAACTTTTCTTTTGCTGCTCGTCTAATGCATAATTAGTTGGCACACAGCTTTATTGTTATTTACAAACCTCGTCTTTAGCGTCGTTTTCCACCGCAGGAAGAATTTTAAATACAATTGACTAAGCACGCCAACCTAACTTCACGCGTATCTCCCTCACTTTGGCTTGTTATGTCTTGAAACGAACCTTGTTCATGGTTGTGTCTCTTAATTCGCCACTGACAGTACGGCAGGCTTTAGCCTTCAAGTGGTTCAGAGTGTAACATGCTTCTGAATAATATTACTTCTTAAATTTGAGCAATAATTCCATTATAGTGATGGCGTACTAACGCTTCGAGTCATCTCAGTACGCCTTTATCCTTTCAGTGTACATGCAGTCACGCTTTGCATTGACATTGCGGTATCAAAAGGAAGGCTTTTTCGCCTTCTACCTTGGTACAAGACCATGTATCACAATATACAAGGCAGAGCACGTTGAGGTAAGATATTTTTTGAGATTTCATTTTTTTATTAATAACGAATATTACCTAAATGTATAACATTGGAAGTATTGTGGTCAAGTGATAATATACTTGTCTCATGATGCGTTAGTGACCGTTGCCGCAGAGGATACCAGGATTGCAGCGCACTAAAGATATGCGTTTGTAGCTTGTGTATGTTGATACCACAGAAGCATGTTTTTTTTCTGTAAGAAGTCCGCCGATTACTGATACAGAGGTGACTAAATAATGTCATTGTCACTTCACAAAGATGCCATTTCACATCTCCGATCCAGGTATACTGCGCAGAAGACCACAAGAACAACAGCAGACGTGAACAAGCGCAGACTATTGACATAAGGTTTATTCTTCACAGACAACATATACATGACTGAAACTGAAAATAACAAACTAAAGATAAGTTAGCAGTTCAAAACAATTTAACTTGGATACCAGGGCATTATTGAGTAGGTAGACTCAATGGTCATGTGGGCCAGTTTCCAGGAATGACATCATTTCATTCAAGAGAGCAATGGACGGCCTATTCCAATGCATTTGTTAGAATTCTAGGCAATTAAATTTCTTGGCTTCGATAACTAGATGGCTTTGATTCACTTTTTACTTATGCATTAAAATTGCCTATCAGGTACTGTGGACGAGCAGAGTCAAATGAAGCGCGCAGGAGCAAGCATGTGCGCTCTGTAGAGTAATCACAATGAACAGGCGCGTGCATCTGTTTCGGCAGCACTCTGCATATGCGTACCTGTCCATGGTGATGACTGGACTGCCCACACTATGCTATCGCAAAAGCTTGTCGCTGCTCGCGTTTTATTCGAGGCCGACAGTTACGCAGGTTGTAAGAGAATACGCGTTGAGTTGAAAGCCGTAGTGAGTGAGTGATAACTTTGATTCATCAAAGAGGATAGAAGTGAGAGAGGCTAAGCCAAGTAGGCAGCCAGGCCTTGCCTCTCGATCACGTGTTGTGCTCGTTTCAGGATCCGTGTTTGGATGTCCCTGTTGGTGCTGCGAACAAGAGCCTCCCAGTGTTCCTTGGTAGGTGGTGGCGGAAAGAGGTCGGTGGGCCGGGGATCATCTGAGAAGCCACAAAAGTTGTGGTTCAGTGAGGCCACACCACTGCAGAAGCAGCATCGTGGATCGACGACTGGGTGGACGTAGGAAAACACGAGGGGGAACGGAAAGACTTAGGTCTGTATGGGCAACGCCAGGCGACTTCGGACCGCTTGGGAAGACTTACATGAGGGGGTGGTTAGGTGTATCGCTCGAGGCGATAGTGCTGGGTAACTTCGTGGTAAGTGACCAGGGGCACCGGCACAGGGGCGTCCAACTCTTAGGGGCCAACTGCTCAGTCGACAATTTGTTGATCGTTTTGGCGAGGTGTCTCGTTGCCGGGGTGACCCGACTGGGTGAGGACCAACATCAGTTCAAGATGACGCAGCTCATGTTGCTGCAGTAGTGGGTGAAGGAGTCGTAGGGTGGTAGGCGAGACAAGACTTCGCGAGAAATTCGAGATGGCTCGTTTGGAGTCTGAGTATGACGAGAGCGTCGGCCAAGGTCGCACCGAAAGCAATGGCCGCCTCCTCCACTTCGACGGCGTAGGGTGTTTGAACGGTGCTGGCCACGTTTGTAGGTCAAGAAGCCACTGAGGAGGCGACACAAAAACTACTGTAAGGCGTCTCTGGGTAAGTTGTAACGGGCCGCATCCACGTAGGCAATGGCCAGGGGGACGGCGTACTTGGCGGGAAGCATAGTCGCTGGGCTTGGCGGCGAACGTCCTGGTGGCCCGCGAGCATATTCCTAGGCAGCGCCTTGATGCAGAAGGCCATTGGAGCAGCATGAGGCAGTGAAACTAGATCCCGAGAGTGGGAGAAGGTGTGGTGGCCCATGTAAGAATGGATGTGGCAGACGGTATAGGGGCGTTGCACCTGAGCGGAATGGTGAGCCTCAATCAGCTCATCGAGGGTGCTTTATATACCAAAGCGTAGAAGGCGATGAATAGACGTGCTCAAGGGAAGGCCCATGGCAGTCTTGTATGACCGACGGATAACGACGTCAATTTTGTCGCGTTCAGACTTGAGGAGATGAGTAGAAGTAAGGCCGTACGTGATGCGGGAAACAACAAATACGTCTACAAGGGAGAGCAAATTGTGTTCTCACAAGCTCGCATGGCGCGCGCGGACATGGGCGTGCACTCGCGTGGTCTGTTGCACCGAGAGCGAGATCTTGTCGATGGTATGTGTGTTATAGCGGTTGGACTGTAGTATCAGCCCAAGCACGCGGAGATAGGAAACTATGAATACGGGAGTGGAGTGGACGAGCCGAGTGATGGTAGGGTGAGGCGTTTTGTAGTGACGATGGTCGCGAAACCGCATGAGAAGGAGGGCCCATTAGGTCGCCGAGCTGGTGAGACCAGGCGAGTGCTCGTGAAATGTCACGATGTCGGCTACGCGTTGCAATGTCTGATGAATGTGGCGACCAGAGCACGATGTGACCCAAAGGGTGACATCAGCATATAAGGTGCGTCTGAGACCATGTATAAGGCCGAGCTTTTCAGGAAGCAAGCGGGGGGCAAGGTTAAATAGAAAATGCTGCAATACCACACCCTGAAGGGTGATGCGAGGGCGAAGCTCGTACATGGGAGACGGGAGGTTTTCTATGATAATTTCAGCCATGCGGGCACTGAGGAACGCGCGACTGTAGTTGCAGGCGTGGGTTCCGGGATTGAGAGCTGAGAGTTTGGCAAAGATAGCCAATAGAAAGACGTTGTTGAACATGTTGTAAAGTTCACGGCTAAGGGGAGCCTTAGTGTCTGAAATTGTGGGTGGGTCGAGGAGGTCAACTGTGGTGGAGTTGCATGAGGGCATCTATCGTCAAGAGGTGGGCACGGAATCCAAGCATGATGTGGGGAAAGAGATGGTGAGCGTCTGTGTACGTTGGCAGGCGACCGAGAACGACCTATTCCAGCAGCTTGCTGATGCATGAAGTGAGGAAAATGGGCCTAGAATTATCGATTGTGAGTTTATTTATAGGGTTGGAAAGGAAGCCATGCCGGCGTGTTTCCAATATTGGGGTAGGTTGCCAGAGCACCAGTGTTCGTTGAGAAAAGAAGTGAGGGTAGTGATGAAGGAGCATCGAGGTTTAAAAGGAGCTTGTTGGGATGCGTTCTAAACCGGGCGCAGTGGTGATGCGGAGCGTCTGTTGTGCCATGTAGACCTCTGCTACCATGACGTCGGCGTCAAGTTCTGGGTTGGGGGCCCCAGTGTAGTGTGCGAGAGAGGAAGAATGTACACCAGAAGTCACAAGCTGGAAGTACTTCGCAGTCAGGTCTGCCATCAGCGATGGAGTGTCACCGCATTGGTCCGGATCCCTCATTGTAGCTTCTGCCGAGCGACCGAGTTGGCGGAAGCTGGATTAAGAAGATGACGGAGGACATCGCGAGATTAATTACAGTCCAACTGACGGAGAACTCTGAGCAGAGTTCCCACTGTTGGCGTGCAAAAATGGTGGTTTGTTGCAGAATAGCACGATCTAGTTTTGCGACGTGACGGAATAAGCGATGGTTATGACATTGCTTATGTCAATGGTTGGTGCGTCCCATGCAAATGACCCACAAGTGGGCAAAGCAGGAGTTGATTGCGAGATGGTCCTCTATGGTGGAGATTGAGGCGCTGACCGCGTCAAGATCTGCTAGTCGCTAGTCGGCCTACGTCGAAAGGTTCTCAATTTTGGGGGCAGCGAAGTGAAGCCGTTGTCCTCGGAACGCGTCCCAACCTTAGTTATAACGTTCGGCTGTTCAATAGAACGTCACGAGTTCGATCCCAATAATGGTAGTCGCATCTGCATGGAGGTGCAATGGTAGATGCCCGTGTACTAGGCGATGTCAGTGGACGTTACAGAACACCAGATTATCAAAATTTGCGCAGCCCTCCACTAGAGCGTCTCTCGTAATCATATCGGACCATATAATTACCTACCTCACTATGCAATTAAACACTCCGCTTCAAGCTACAAAAGAACAACGTCTAATACCCGATTTCACACGTGCTAGGGATGTAGACATACTTGATGTGCTTGACAGCTCGTTTCCTGAATTTGTTTCTATGTGCGGATCAAAAGAATATTCGATTGACCACATCTGGAGTTTCTTTAAAAGCGTAGTGTTTGACACAATGAATAAATTTGCACCCTTCCGGAGGAAAGTACTGAGGCAGGATAATCCGTGGATGAATAAAGAAATCGTACGCATGGGACGAAAACTAAAAAAGCAAAGAAAGCAATGTAAGCAGCGCCCATCAACAGCTGCCTCTGATAGAATGCACGACTTGCGAATGCAACTGAAAAACAAAATTAAGACAGCAAAAGAGCATTATCAGCAAGTGTCGTTAAAAGAATTCATGGTTTCGTCTCCAGACAAGTTCTGGCGTTATCTCGCACCGAAAAAGAACACTATTATCAGCCTTTACGTAGACGATGAGCCTGTTTACGACAGCCTAGATGTTGCAAATGCTTTGAACCGGTATTTCTGTTCAGTGTTTACTGATGACGATGGAAACATCCCGCAATTTCCTTCTTTCATTGAAGTGCCGCCTATCAGTGACGTCTGTGTCAATGAAGAAGGTGTCTTTTCCCTTCTGCTCCATCTAAATGTTAAAAAGTCCCCAGGTGTTGATGGCATACCCAACGCTTTTCTTGTGAGATATGCTGAGTGGTGCGCGAAGTACTTGTGTTTACTATTTAACAAATCTCTCGAGTGCTCTGAACTTCCCGAGGATTGGGTGTATGCTAAAACCACTCCAATACCGAAAGGTAACGAAAACCGTTCTCACTTATCGTCATACAGACCGATTTCTATTCTCTCAACATGTGTCAAAACGCTCGAACATATCATATTTAAGCACATTTCACAATTTCTTGAGAGCAATTGCATTGTGGACGCCCGACAGCATGGCTTCCGCCGGGGACGGTCCACTGTAACTCAGCTTCTGGAAACGGTTCACGACTTCGCTGCAACACTGGACAAACGGGGGAAAGTGGACGTCATATTCTTAGATTTTGAGAAGGCGTTTGACCGTGTGTCGCACTCAAAATTGCTGAGTAAATTGATGGCCATTTAGAAAAATGAAACTTTAGTGGCATGGATTAAATCATACCTTACCTACAGGCAACAGAGCGTAGCCGTTAACGGCGCATGTTCTGTGGCCTCGCCAGTACTTTCGGGCGTCCCACAGGGCTCTGTTCTCGGGCCACTTTTCTTTCTCGTTTTTATTAACGATATTGTACATGACATACCGGTAAAAATTAAACTTTTCGCAGATGACTGCGTTCTTTGTAATGAAATCAGCAACCATAAAGATCAGGCCGTCTTAAACGCGTCACTTGAAAAAATACAAACTTGGTGTACTAGGTGGCAGATGACTCTTAATTACAAAAAAACTGTTTCAATGACCATTACACGCAAAAAGGCTCCGTTGAAGCACACGTACCAAATAAACAATCATAGTCTAGCTGAAGTATCATGCTTCAAATATTTAGGAGTTTTAATCACATCCGATCTGAAATGGAACGAGCACGTCACGTACATTCAGAAAAAGGCAATGCGAAAACTGGGATACTTAAGGAGAATGTTACCGAAAGCTTCTCAGGATACCAAACTGCTAGCTTACAAAACTTACATCAGACCACTATTAGAATATGCTTCAATTATCTGGGACCCATACACTCTAGTTAATACCAATAAGCTTGAGAGCATACAAAGAAAAGCCGCGCGATTTGTTTACAGCTCATACAGCTGGAAAACGTCTCCTACGAGTCTTCTCCGCAGGGCCGGTTTGGAAAGCCTTGCGGTAAGACGTTATCATGATCGGCTAAATTTTTTTTATTTGATGTATAACGATAGACTTCAAATTGACAAGGAAGCATACATCCAGCCGAGCATTTGCCGCCCAACACGATCCAATCGCCCAATGAAAGTCGCTGAATTTTAGTGTAAAACAAACGTATTCAAAAACTCCTTTTTCCCCGTACGTGCCATGAGTGGAATCTGTTACCTGCTAATGTTGTGCAATGTTCTGATGTCTCATCCTTTCTTCGTGCCCTGTTGAATTCGGCATGATTTAGTCTCCAATAGTAGTTGTTATCCTACCGATTGCACTTGTACAGTATATTCCAGTTCCGGTTTTTTTTTTCTTTCCGGTTCAAAGTGTACCCTTAGAAGTGTATTGTTATGCTTGTATGTTATCCTGTTTTCTTCTTTTGTATCGAAGAAGACGAAGAAGTGTGTTTTGAATAGGAGCTACTTCTGCTAACTCCTGCGTATTTCAGTTGTAAATTAAGTCTGTTGATCAGTTTCCGCTGCTACCTTGGAGGGGATGGAAGTAGACCACCCCGGGCGCCTGCCGGCACCAGCGGCGTCAGCGGCGACCGCCTCCAGGAAGCGGATGGGACAAGCGAGTGACAGCGACAGTGAAGATACTCATGCTTACTATCTCAGCAGTGAGGACTTCTCAGATGACGGTTTTCAACCTGTGCTGAGCCGTAAGGCGAAGAGAGGAACATGAGGACATCCTCATCCTCAACTATTCAAACTGTAAGTGAAGCGCCAAAATCGAACACTTATACCATCCTGTTTCTGCCTGCACTTCCTACCGTCAGCATGAAACGCCTTAACAGACAGTCTGTGTCGAGGTCTCTGGAAACGCTCGTGCCAAATGAGATCACGGACACAAGAGTGAACGCCAGAAAGAATATACTGGCTGTTGACGTTTTGCACGCAAGTGCGTTGGGCGTTCTGCGTACTGTAACTGACTTGGACGGCAACCAGGTGCGCTCTCATGTTCCCTTGGGATGTGATGTAGTAACCGGCGTGATCTACGACATTGATGTCGCTATTTCCAATAAGGACTTACAACTTCTTGTCAAGTCAACAACTGATACTCCAATTGTTGATGTCACCCGGCTAGGCAAGTCTCGTTGTGTGAAGATTGCGTTTAAGAGCACATCACTCCCCTCTCATGTGAAGGTGGGGTACTTCAGACATGCTGTGCGGCCTTTCATTCCGAAGCCTCTCCAGTGCCGTAAATGCATGAAACTTGGACATGTGAGCAGCGTCTGCGAGAATTCGGTGGTATGCCACCGCTGCGCCGAGCACCATGAAGCGGATAAGTGCGTCGCAACTGTTAAGAAATGCTCTAATTGCAATGGATCCCATGAAGCCACATCGAAGGACTGCCCGCGGATTCAGAAGGAAATTGCCATCTTTAAGGAGATGGTGCGCGATCACTCATCTCATCGAGAAGCCGCAACTAAAGTCAGAAGGCGTCGTTCACGTCGACGTCGGTCTTCGAGGACGCCCGCTACCTCCTCGACACGTTTGCGTGATCCCTCATCAGTACCACCTCCTTTGCCTCCCAGACCACATGCCGTGGGAAAGGCTGTAAAGGACAAAGCCAGTGAGCATACCCTAACTGCGACAGAGTGGCCTGCACTTCAAGGGGACGCAGCATCGAGCGAACCGAAGGAGCTTCATGACGGCCAGTCCGCGCTCCCGGTTCGAGATCTTTCCAACCAAGACAGGCAAGTGACTGCAATCGTGCCGGTTCGAGATCTTTCCAACCAAGACAGGCAAGTGGCTGCAATTGTGCAATCATTAATTGCCACGATTCGCACGCTACTGAGCAGCATACAATCTCCGTCTGCTAAGAGTGCACTGCAAATACTGGATGCACTGAATCCAGTTCTTGCTAACTTCGTATAGGCACAATGGCTCAACAAAATCTCATCTTCCGCACTAAAGTTAAAAGTGCGTCGATTTTTCAGTGGAATGCCAGAGGCATGAAGTCCCGTATCTCGGACTTTCGCCAATTTGTTCGGGCCAATCAATTCCCTATACTTGTCATATGTGAACCAAACGTATCAACGCCTTATAGATTGTCCGGTTATGAAGCTTTTTGTTCAGCCGCTTGCGAAGAACGAAGCAAAGTAATTGTTTACATTCGCACAGACTTGACTTATCTTTTGCACCCAATAAGTTCAAATGACGACAATCAGTACGTGTGTCTTCGTGTGAAGAAGAATGCAGTTTCGTTCACGCTTATTGGTGGATATATATCTCCGTCATCGCGATTTGACTGCGACAGATTAAAAGACATCCTAATGAGAACCGATGGGCCTTGGATCATCACCGGTGACTTCAATGCCCATCACATGCTTTGGGGGAGCACTAGGATGAATGCCAGGGGCCGGAACCTTGTTACATTCGCTTCCGATTACGACCTTTCCATCATGAACGATGGTACCCCCACATATCTGCGGGGTCTCACGTATGGCAGTTGCCTTGACCTGACATTGGTGTCACGGTGCTTCTCTCACAAAGTTAAGTGGTTTTGCGATATTGAGACTCATGGGAGTGATCACATACCCACCTACGTGACGATCGATGGTATCATAAAAAAAATCTCTTCCGGTGTTGCAATTGGCACTAACTGGTCGATGTTTGCATCGCGTGTAGAGAACGCTTGCCAAGAAGGCCTCACCTGCAGCCTGGAAAATACCATAGTGGAAGCTATGCAAGCGTCCAAATGCAAATTACCATTTTCGTCTAAAGTAACACAGTTTGACATCGAACTGGAAAAATTACGACCTATACGAAGGCGTGCGGAACGACGATACAGACGCACAAGATCAATTTACGATCTGGGGAAGCAAGGCGGCTCCAGAAAAAGATTCAACGACGCATTTACAAACTGGAGAGCGAACGCTGGAAAGCATTCTGCGAATCTCTAGACCCTCATAAACCGCTGTCATATATCTGGAGAACAGTTCGTGGTCTTCGCTCCTCTCCACAACAACGGCACCCTTTTAAAGCTTTGGCACTCCATCATGGAAAAACAGAACTCGAGGTGGCTGAAGAATTTTGCACGAGAGTTGCCGGGAATATTATGAACGAGAGCATCGACGCCGTGATCGTTCCTGAGACGCGATTACCAGAAATGGACATTCCGTTCACCATGGAAGAACTGGAAGGTGCGTTAGTCGCTTCTAAGCGCATGTCATCGCCAGGTCCTGATGGTATTACTTATAGTGCCTTGGGACACCTTGGACAAAAAGCTAGAAAAGAACTTTTAACATGCTTCAACAACTCCTGGCTCAGCGGCAGTGTTTCCCGAGAATGGAAAATAAGTAGATTAATACCACTTTTGAAATCGGGAAAATCACCATTGGACTTGACAGCGTATCGCCCTATTGCCCTCGCAAGCTGCCTCGGAAAAGTGATGGAAAGAATGGTTCTATTTCGTCTCGAGTGGTACTTGGAACGATACACCAAATACCCTTCTTGCATGGCAGGCTTTCGTCGGGGCCGCTCCTCCACTGACTGTGTCATTGATTTATCGACATTTGTTCAACAAGAAAAAAGTCGCAAGCGCATATCAGTGGCACTCTTTCTTGACGTGAAGGGTGCATATGATAATGTAGCTCACGATTCCATCCTCACTTCTCTCGCAGCAATGGGCATTGGTGGACGAATGTTTCAATGGATAAAAGACTATATAACTGGCAGGGGTTTCTTTGTGCAAACAGATGAGGGTAAAACTGCTGAACATTACACCTACTGCGGAGTACCTCAGGGAGGTGTTTTAAGCCCCACATTGTTCAATGTGGCCCTCATTGGTCTGGTGAAGGTTCTGCCAAAGTCGGTGTGCCTATCCATATACGCCAATGATATTTGCCTCTGGAGTGCTGCAGTTACTCGCCCTCAGGTGCGTGCACGAATACAGCGGGCAGCGACCCTCACAACAGCCTACCTTCAGAAACAAGGCCTAAATATATCAACTCTGAAGTGCGCGTTGATGGCGTTTACACGCAAACCAATGACGCCATACCCTGTTTACATCAATGGGCAGAGTGTCAAATATGCATGGACGCATCGTTTCCTGGGCATAATTATCGACAGAAGTCTTTCGTGGAGCCCACATTGTGCGTACTTGAAGAAGAGACTGCTATCTATTGTGCATATCATGAAATTCTTGTGCGGTAAAGCATGGGGAACTTCTGTGGCCTCCATGCTACAGCTGTACAGGGCCCTATTTCTGGGTCTATTGCGCAACAGCTTGCCGGTGCTGACTAACACTTGCAAATCGAATACTCATTCATTGGAGAGTTTGCAGCGTCAGGCACTGCGTATCTGCCTAGGACTGCCCCGATGCGCTTCTACTTATGCCACAATCATGCTTGCCAAAGACCATCCGGTCAGGACATATATGGTTGTGGATTGCCTCAGAGCGCACATTCGACATGCTAGCCGTGTCCCCGACCACCACTTGGCCCTTCTACCTTCCGGAAGACCACGTGCTACGTTTTCAGACGTCATAGCCAAGCACCTAAACAGCATTCCATCAGGATATACTCCAGCTGCGAGAACGGCATGCCCTTTGTGGTGCCTCGACCAGCCGCAAGTACGTCTAGAAATTCCGGGAATCAAAAAGAAAAGCAGTCACTCCAGAGTAGCATTGAAGCAAGCAACACTGCTATTATTACATGAGTTGTACTTAGACCGAACGCAGATATACACTGATGGGTCCGTCTCATCCAGCAGCTCATCAGGTGCCGCTGTAATTCCGGTTGCAGAAATGACAATCAAGTTTAAGTTGTCGCATATGACTACGTCTACGGCATCAGAGCTTGCTGCTATAAGGGCTGCTTTACAATATCTCGTTCAAGAACGTCCAGGAAAATGGGTCATATTCTGTGATTCGAAGGCAGCGCTTCAGAGTTTGCAGTCTACCATGCGTAGGAGGAGCCATGACCAACTGGTAGAAGAAATAAGACATTGCCATCATGAAGCTCTAGCACGAGGGCATGATATTATATATCAATGGCTGCCTGGACATATCGGTATTACCGGAAATCAATTAGCCGATGATGCAGCCCGCTCAGCCCATGAAGAAACCCGTGTAGTCCTGATTCCTCTATCAAGGAATGATGCAGCAAGACAACTTTACCTGCTGGCTCGAGATCTCACACGCACGTTCTGGTCGTCTACCACCTTCCGAAGGTGTCAATTTTATGAACTGGATCCTTCGCTCAAGCTAAAGCTACCATCACACCTTTCCCGCTCCAATGCGACACTGTTATGCCGCCTTTGGTTGGGTGTTGCATTCACAAAGGCGTACTCCTTTCGCATTGGTATGGCAGACACTCCTACATGTGACTACTGCGGAGATGAAGAGACCATCGAACACGTCCTGTGCAGCTGCGCTTGCTACGACACACAGCGATGCCAGCTACGGATGGTTTTGAATCGACTTGACCCCGGACCATTTTTTGTGCAGAAGATACTAGGACCTTGGGCATCTGCCTCAGTTGCGCAGAAAGCAACTAAAGCACTGCTACTTTACCTTAAGTCAACAAACCTGAGCGACCGCCTGTAAACTGTGTGTGCTCCCCGAGTGTGCTCGTGATTGTGTGTACCTTCTCATCTTTCTGCAACCTCTTTTCTCCCCTTTATCCCCTCCCCACCGCAGGGTAGCAAACCGGATGTGCGTCTGGTTAACCTCCCTGCCTTTCCTTGCATCTTTATCTCTCTCTCTCTCTCTTCTTTTGTATCGCCCACACCTGCTCAAAGCCTGGCACCCAGGCTGGCAGTAACCTGTAAATAATAATAAAAATAAATAATAATAAATATCGTGCTTCAGGGACGCAAAACTTCATATATCAATATTATCAGCTGTAAAGGGCCCGTTCTCATTACTGCGTTTAGCAGCGTTGCCGTAGCCAATTGTAGCGCAACCCCTAGACATGAAAAATAAATTGAGGAAAAAAAAGCTACCGATTTGAACCCGGGCCCTCTGAGAAGCATTCGAGTATTTAACCACAAAATGACGCTGATCTTGAAACTTATTGGCAAGAAGACTCTATAGCGCGTCATATCGGGACAGGAGGATACCATTAACCGGTCCACTATAGCGTGACCTTAGAGTAAAATAACCAATATCACACAACGTGAATGGCGCAAAGAGTTTGTGGCTTAATACTGCCCACCCACCGTAAACTGCTGAGCCATGCCGCATCAACAAAGCGCACATAATACCTTATATATTGTAGCGGTTTATACCTTTCGTATCTCCAGAAAGACTCATCCCCCCCTCCTTAAAACTCACTTGTCGTGGGGACCCCTCCAGAAAAAAATCCTGGTGCCACCCCTGATTTCAGAACACGCAACGATAATCGATTGATCAATATCAACAATATTTTGATGCATGCGTTATAACTTATAATCAATGATTTGGTTACTTGGAAAAATATGCAAATTTTATGAACGAATTGTGCCACAATAACTCCTGTAACGGTTCCTATTGCTGTTCGTTCTTTGCCGTTATTTCTCAAGACGAGATTCACTAGAGTTGTGCATATTTCTGTCGGCTAATCATTAATTATTACTTTGAAATAAAGGACCTAAACAAATATTCATTTTGTAGAACAACTAAAGCGATTCCTTCAAAACATCATGTTATATTTAGGCTGAGAAACAGACCTAAAGGACTGCTTAGAACCCAATGTTGTACTTTTTACAGGTGTTCTTAAATAACCGACACACTCAGTCGAAGTCTATTCATTACAAGCTCCTGCATTCCTGGCTGAGAACCGGACTTTTGACAAGGTACGTGGCTCTATCTCTTTTAGCCAGAGCACATGCATTATTTCAGTGAGAGGTACGATAATAATGTTGAGTGACTCAAGGGGGTAAACATAATAAATTGCTATGTACAGAGTTCAACATAAGACCAGTGCAAACCACAATTAAGTTTGTGCGTGCGTGCAATATGCGTGCGTGCCAGGCCCGTAGCCAAGAAGTTCTTTCGGGGAGGGTTGGAGGCGAGAACTAGGTACCGCTTTCAGAAACACCTATTTTCATTATTTATTACCGGCAAAACACACCGCTCAATTCAAATTTCATGAGCTGGCTGCGCACTGTGTGGCGTGCGTGCGTGCGTGTGCACCCCAACCGGCGCACTTTCGGCCAAGCGACGTTGTGATGTGACGACACCGTCATCTGTCGTGACGTGGTGACAAAGTCATAGTGAGGTCACGTCTTGGGACATCATCACGTAACGATTTCTTGCATCACTCGTGCTTATCGATGTTGACGCTGACGGCAACATTTTGCGTTTGATGAGACTTTCGCCTTATACGGGTAACTGCGGATTAAGTGCCCCAAACTAAGGAAGCCTGCGGTGGGACCCAATGGTTCTATAACAAAGATAAAAAACAATGGAGATTCGAGTTGAACTTTATTTTGTAAAGTTTAAAAAGAATTGAACATTTTTTATTTGACGCGTTATAGCATTACGTCTTCTGTAACTTCTGGTTCTACAAAATTTGCCGACTAGTATCCTGTATATCATGATGGCAACTAATCAGCTGTCCTAAATGTGCAGTCTCCTAGCGGTCCTGTACGTCATCTTCACAAGTGTAACTATTGCGACAAAAAGGAAGATATTTTACAAATAATTCTGGTGTTTTGGCACACATTTTAAGACTGATCAATTTTCATTAAATTGGTGGAAGGTAAAGTCGGGGCCAAACTATTTAATATGTACACTTGTGTCAGTACGACCACATTTTGTACGATCAGTTTATATGTAGGGTTCATTGAGTCCGTGAAAATGAACGTCAAATTGTGATTGTTGAAGTGTAAGTAAATGGAATTTTTGAGCCCACGGAATGACGTTTGCTCGCACTGTTTATCATTGCGATGTTCGTTCGTGCGTTTAGGTGCGTCGTTACTGAACACGTGAGTGGCGTAACAATGAAAGTGAGCTGAAATCCACCTTCCAGTATGTAAATCTCACTCATAGCTAAGAGTTCTTGTCCAACATTTTATGTCATACATAAACGTAACGATGCTACGTTTATTAACGTAGCATCGTTAATAAAGTTACGGAATTGGAATATCTGTTAATGGCACATAGTCCGCATGTTGTATTACTGACAGAAACGTGGTTGTGTGATTAAATATGCAGTGATTGCATTGTTCCTCCAGGGTATAAGCTTTTCAGATGCGACAGAGATACGTGAGGGGGTGGCGCTGCTATCATGGTTAAAAGTTTCATACCATCTGCCATGATTGAATGTCATATTTCTGAAACTGCATGGTGTAAGATTACTTTCAACAGTATAATGTACCCTATTGGCTCAGTATGTAGACCACCTGTGTCTACGCCTCAGCTTCTAGATTCGCTAAGTAATTTATTTTTTGAGTGACCACGTTAACGGGAACACGAGGTTAATAATGGCCGTAGAGCTTAACTTACCACACATTGACTGGCAAAATATTATACCTGGTGAGACTGAAACAAGTAGCTGCGAAAACGTTCTGGAAATTAATTTCTTCCATGCTCTGGAATAAATTGTGCGTGAGACAACAAGGGTTACAGGTACCTTGAAGTCATTATTAGACCTCGTTTTCTTGTCGCAAAATATAACATACTAGGTCATAGACACTTTAGACGGCATATCCGACCACAAACAGTTGTCCTTGGTCATAAAGACATGCAGTTTATAGAGCGTTCTTTCCGGTAAAAGTAAAATACTTTAAAAAGGCAGATGACACTTCAATCTTGGATTTTTTACAACAGGAGCTATATGACTTTGAGCGAGCCTCTGATTTTAAATCTGTAGAACAATTGTGGCAGAAATATAAAAGCAACGTCGTGACTTGCGTTGATGGCTATGTTCTTACTCCCATTAGGGAAACACGTAAACTAAATCCTTGGATAACACGCAGCACATACATATAAAATGACAATGTAAAAGACTCAAAAAAAGGAAAGATGAAGCAACGAAAGTGGCAGCTATAAAAGGCAAGTTGAAAGAAGCCTTGAGGAACTCAAAAAAGAAATTTTTTGGTGAAACGCTTGTTAATTTGCTTATAAGTGTGCCATCAACGTTATGACGTTATTTCAGTGCCAGGAAGGGAAGAATTGAGCAGATTGATCACAAGGGGCGTATTCTGACAAAGGGTGAAGACTTAGCCAATACTATTAATCGTTTTTTTTTTCAGTCAGTTTTCACACTAGACCAGGGAGACAAGATTGAGGGATCCGTCAGAACCGACGTAACAATTGCAATGGAGCCCTTTATTATCAACCGTGGAGGTGTTTTTCAGTTACTGCTCGAGTGAGACGCGAAGAAAGGAAGTGGTCTAAATAATCTACCAACAGAGTTTCCAAAGAGATGTTCCGAATGGGTTTTGTTTTATTTAGAAACATTATTTGTAAAACTGGCTAAGACGTGGCCACTACCACAAGACTGGCGCAATGCAATTGTAATACCGATTTTTAAAAATGATAACCGTGCATTAGTAAACAATTACTGACCTCTTTCCTTGACGTCGGTTTGCTGTAAAGTTCTAGCACATGTAATTGCAAGACTAAGTTTTCTTGAATCTAACCAGATACTTTATTTTGACCAACATGAGCTTCGTCACGGTCTTCGAACGATTACGGAATCAACAGAAACACTAAACAATTTCTGTAAGAACGTCGATGCCTACATGCAGACTGATGTAATTTGCGTGTATTTTAGGAAAGCTTTCGATAAGGTTTCCCACCGTAAAAGTTACTTTTTCAGTTTGAAACATTAGGTATGAGTGAAGAAGTTCTAAACTGGATAGACGGTTGTTTATCACTGCGTCGACAGGCTGTAAGAATCGAAAACTACACTTCAAGACCACTATACGTGTACTAAGGCGTATACCCCAAGGGTATGTTTTAGGACCGATTCTTTTTCTGACACTTGATAATGAGATATGTCCAATAGTCAAGGCACCTATTAAAAAAGAACTTTTTGAATATGACAGCTTGATTTACTCCCCAGTGACATGTGAAAGCGAGCAAATTAGTCTGAACAGGCACTTGCAGGCATTAGATAGGTGGTGTAAAAAGTGGAACATGGAAATAAAATAGGCCAGGACAACACTCACGCATGTTCACTCAGGTGTGCGGGAACTGTCTTTCATGTACCACATCGAAAATTAACCTTTGAAGAGTGCCGCTTGTTTCGAAATACGAATGAGTTAGTATCATTCGCACATTACACAAGGCACTTTCATATAGATAACATGTGTTCTAAGGCGAATAAAAAACATTGTTTTTTCAAGAGAAACCTGGAACATACTACACCGGACGTGAAACTGACTGCTTACAAAACATTCACAAGACCAGTGTTAGAGTGCGCTAGTATTGTCAAAACCAGAAGGTTTTGAGCACTAAAATTGAGAGAATACAAAAACTAGTAGTCTGTTTCGCATGTAGTAAATACCGACGCACACACTCTGTCATGGCCGTGTTAAGAGTCCTGTGAGCTTGAGTCTTTAGAATATCGTAGACGCAAACAACGCCTCTATTTGTTTTAAGATTATAAGTGGGGAAACAAAAATAAACAAGGATTTTTCTCTTCAGCCACCTGCAAGGTAATGTGATCGTATTAATATTAGCAGAGCTATTCAACCCTATTTCACACGCACGAATGCTTTCTGCAACTCTCTTTTCCCGACGCAAAAGAAATGTGGAATAGCTTACTGGATCTGGCAGCTGTAGCGGCTTTTTCGACGGAGGCGAAAATGCTGTAGGGCTTTGTGTTCAGTTTTGAATGCACGTTGAAGAACCCAAGGAGGTCGAAATCTCCGTAGCCCTCCACGACAGCGTCTCTCATCGTCTTCTAAGGGTTTTGGAATGTTATATACTACATATCAAGTAATCAATCAATCAATCAATCAATTAGTGTCACTGATAACAGCCTGACATAGCTGCGTAAAAATTTCTTTTTCGCAGCGCGGGACCCAAATGGAAGAGCCGCAGACGAATGTTGACACCTGCTTTTCATTTCAAAATTCTTGAGGACTTCGTCACTCCAATGAACAAGATGGCCCGGCTAACAGCTGCACGAATCACTGACCGAATCAAGGAGCCCTGGATCGATGTGGTGTCAATGGCAGCTGCATGTGCGTTGGATGTCTTGCTTGGTGTGTATATTTTCATGGAAGAGTTCTAAAGACTGCTTGGTTTTAAAATTTTAAATTGATGCCTCCCAAGCTTAACCCGAAGCTGTCAAACAGCACAAATTTAACAGCAGGAACTCTTTGTGTCACGCCGGGTAAACAGGACAAAGGATTGTATTTTGTTCTATTTTCACATGGTTAAGGTGCAACGTGTGTACTTATTAGACCTACCGATTCATTATATGATATGTAGTAGTTTTAAGGCCAAGGTGCTGCGTTGCCTAGACCGTGTATTGTTGTGACTGGCACCCGAGCTGACGAGAGAGCGGCTCCCTTTGGATCTTCAATCAAGTAGCTATGTCCGCCAGGCATTGTCCCTCCTAGACGGAGGGTGAGACGTCGGGTTGCCACGACGCCTAAAGCCGTTCGAGAGAGGACAACAAATGCAGCATCTTCCTTAGAAGAGACCGCGGCGGCCACAGCAAATCGCCCCGCTAATTAAGCGAGTAGTTCGGCGGACCCTTTGTAGTATGCTGTCATGAGCTTGAGACCCTTCGACCAGCGGCACACACGACAAGGAAGAGCCCCGCTGGCGCCACCTTGGATTGCAATGATCACAGCTCAATATTGGGCGTTCACGTGGGCCGTGCATGCTCTTCACCCTCGCCGGTTGTGTGTGATCTGTGATTGGACAGTACCATCTGCACGTGTTCCTTGATCTAGGGATCTGGGGATACTCTGTCTAATGAGCCACCCGGCTCATTTGTAGGAGCGCCATGTAGAGAAACGCCAGATTCGAAAGCTCGTCGTGTAAGAAAGAGCTCATCATGTACGAGAGCTCACAATGTACATAATGTAAATAAATCCTCATCAAGTCTCTCTTCCTCCTGCCTCGACAACTTCATCCCGGACCTGCGGTGCCTGCGAACCCCGGTAGCAACAGTATGTGGGTTCGATTTGAATCCCCCATGCCTCCTATTATTTAACAGATGGTTAGTTTTTTTTTTATACATGGCGTCTCCTGTCACAGTCATATAACTGCGTATAAATTCTTTTTTTAATCATTGAGAGCGGCCTATATTCGTCTAATTGTGCAGGATGTAATAGAGTAAAATTGTCTATTCGATTTTTCAGTTTCGGTTCTAGCTCAACGCGCTCCATTTACCTTAAGTTCAGTTCCAATTCGTTGAACTCGGAATATCTAAATATTCGCAAACCGATCCACAAAACATAACCAGCTCACGAACTTGTTCAACACAGTAATTTTTAGCGTGGATAAGTTGCACAGCGCTCCTGACTTAAATGCTGTAAGCTTTTCTGCCAAGTTTGCACTGAAAAATAGGACATCTATGAAACTTTTGCAGCGTTCGATAAACTTGCTATCAAATGCGCTAGACAAATGCTTTACTAGCTCTGCCGGTGATGCTTTGTGTCTTACATTTTTCCTCCTGAGAGTTGGTCCCCTTAAGTTTCTAGCTTCTCAGTTCATACCGTACACGACAATTCTTACGAGCTTCACTAGTGTGGAGTTGGCGCCGTTATTGTTGAAGCCTTAGTAAACAAGAATGAACGATTTATAAGAAAAAGAAACGTACCCGCACTTGTTGTGCAAAAAGCAGATTGCCTGTATTATTGCTATTCCTTGTGGTACAAGATTTCGTCTCTTTTTGGAAGATGCTTGGGTTTAAGGATTTTGCTTAAGGATTGAACTAAGGCTTTACAAAACGCCTTTTTTGCTTTTCAGAAACCATAATGGGTGTGACAAACACAAATGATGGCGGCGAATCTCAACGCTACGTGAAAAACGTCAATTTGTGAGAACTTTTTCTCGCCATTTTATTGACATATGACATTTGCAATGATAAATGCGTCTGTCGTCAGTGAATCTTAGTAATAGCCCATTTATACATATTATTGTTCTCTGTTCTGTCAAACTTTCAAAAGAGACAGGATACAAGCGGCGCGTAGGCACATATTCGGCATAAAAGCAACAATGATTGTAGCTCGGGTATTATTACTATGCCTCTAACGTTATGACGCTTGAGGAATCTAACAATTTTCGAATCATTTGTTGATATGGGGTCAGGAGGGTTTCGAAACTGATCTTTTTTTCTACCTTACAGTGTAGCTGAACAAATAGTAAGACGGTCACAGGCTCCGTGGCTTGTACTTGACTGCCTGTACTACAGAACAGAGGATGGGAGACAATACCAAAAGAATGTGTCTGCGATTCATGCCTTCACCACAAAGGTAACATATAAGAAACGTGTAATCAAACGTTCGTGCATGTGCCTGCTATCTGTTTGTAGGGATGTAATACTGTGAGTAACCCAACTTCTTGGTTCGATAGCATTTCGAGGAAAACAGACGCAAGTAAACAAAATGAATTTGTCCTCACAAACGTGTAGTGGGTGAGCTGAGTTTTCTTTTAATATTGACAGTATTTAAAAGCAGAGGTTGGCACCGCGTCATGGCTCCGTCTACTCCTCGTTCTTTAGGAACAAAGACTGTCGGCGCAACACTCATGGCAGAGGGGTCACTACACCGAGTTAGTAAGAATGAATACGAAATTATTGTGAGCCAAGTCTCCGGTAGAGTAGAATAAAACGAAGATAAAAAACATCGAGTCCTTTATACATTCAATTGAGACAACTTGATGGAAACTCATCTTATTGTTATTTTCTGTCATACCATTTATTCTGACTACATTACCTTATGGTGTACCGTTGGCAGCGATGGACGACAAGAAGCTATTGAGGTCACGGAAAACTATCTAAAGCCACACGGTATACGATGCTCGCCGCGGAAATCGAAACTGGTTCTGTAAAGGCCCAAGCGCAAGGGCCCCAAACCGAAAAAGTAAAACCCATTAGAGAATATCAGCATCACTCTTAGGGCAGTTAGAGCAGCTCGATGCCCAGGGTGGACTCCCTCCAGGTTCTAGGTATGACCATCTAGTCGAACGGCTCCAATAGCCTGACGGTTACGAGTCTCGGCAGAAAAACTGACAATGCCTTCAGACTTATAAGAAGGGTTGCCAACAGGCAATAGACCCGTAGAGAAGATAACCTCAAAGGAATGGTGCACGCCTTTGTGATGTGTCATTTCACCTCCGTTGCAGCCATGAACTGGTAGAGATCGGAGCGTGATAAGCTCAACATGTTAATCAGAAAGGCCATCAAGAGAGCTCTCGGGCTCCCCATATACACGAGCTCGGACAGACTGTTCCGTCTCGGCATGCACAACACGCTGGAAGAAATTGCAGAGGCACAGGAGAGGGCGCAATTTGTCAGGTTGTCCACCACGCGTTGTGGTAGAAACATCCTGCGGGAGCTGGTGATTCCACCGATGCAAATCAAGTCTCGCTTCTGCAGCATTCCTCGTCAACAGCGAGAACAAATCATCGTTGTCCTCATCCCGCGAAATGTCCACCCGAGCATAACGAGGGTAGAATACGAGCCAGCAAAAGGCTGTGCTGCAAAGGGCCCAGGAACATGCCGGAGACTGCTCCTTCGTCAATCTGGCCTGGTATCTCCAAGAGACGGCGTATGCGACAGTGAGCATCAACCACGACAGCAGTATACCAACTCCACAATGGTACGCCCCACGATGGCTGAAATAGCAGTGGAAGTGGGGATCACACTGGCCTTGCTGGATAACAGCAGGTCCACAACTTAGAGCGACTCGAGATCGGTGGCTCGAGCATTTGCCAATTGAACAATATCAGAACCAGCTTTGCGAACTCTTCGGAACAAAGACATCGAGCCACATATACTCGTTTTCTTCCTAGCTCACATGGGGCGCATTGAGGGAGCCCCGCCCAATCTCAACGCGTCAGCCCACATAGCGGTGCGAGGACTAGTGAACCGCGTAGCGATCGGGAAACGTGGCGCTGACGTTTTGGAGAACAGTGATCCTCCCATCTCGTATAACTAACTAACAAAATATTTTTACCTGGCGCAGAAACAATACCGTCCGCCACACAGAAAACTAAGCAGACCTCAGGCTCCGACACTCAGGCTTTTTCAGGTCGGGCCAGCCTTAACCTTGTGCTATTAAATAAAATTTATCACGAAATACATCGAACTAAACGATGTTCCTTCTGCGGCGATATAGCTAACTTGGAACATATGCTCTGGCGTTGCCCCACGTTACGCTGTGGGGAAGTCCTCAAGTCGTCAAATGGAAGGGGGCTATTACAAGCTGCGGACTCCAACAACAGCTACGGACAGACTTGTGGGCCCGTGATGCAGTAGAGTGACATGGTTTTTTGTTTCGACATGGAAGCAGCCCGCAACGCGCTAAAGCACGTTCCGAAGAACCAAATAAAGTTAATGCATTCATACATCTATCCATTGTATTGATTTTTCTCCACCACTCTTCGTTAGCTGTGTGCGCCTAACGTGCTTTTTGTACAGCCTTGAAGATTGTAGGCACTTGTCCGGGTTTTACATTGCCGGCGCGATCGTACCACATTAGACCAAGCTATGAAAAGATGGACAGCAAAGACAAATGTGCACCTACTACTGCTAATCGCTCGGTTATTTTTAAGGCAAACTCCAGAAATTGTTGCAAGTACCTTGAATGGACATTTTACTAGATGTCTTGTGATTTTAGCTAGAAAATACAAAGCCATTCTAAAATAATAAACAAAAGGTATAAATTTACTATTTCTATCAGCTTTTGTGAAAAAGATTCGGCATGTAAAATGATGAAATTTCATTTGGTTATTACATGTACCAGGGCATATCTCTGAATCATAATAATAACTGTAAGCACCACCATTCCTTAGTGAAAAATTTGGATGTTTGATGACTACAATTTTAGGAGTTCTTTTTAAAAAAGAAACTTTTGTAAAGATACTATTCTGGTGGCAACACTATTATTCGGTATGAGAATGGGCGCATACGATTCAGAATGAAGTAACAAATGTTAGCGCTAGATAGCTGCAGTTGTTACGGAGAAAATGTTTCTTTCCTGTTAAATGTAGTGTTTGGAGAAAACGCTTTTTAAAGTTGAAGCAATCACAGGATCAGGCGCGTTTATGGGGTTGCTTTTAAGTGCTTCAACTGCACGTTAAAATACGTCACTTTGCGGAAGAACTTATTAGTATTGCCGGAATACCTTGCTATGAAAACTGAAAAATCATATTTCTAGTGGATTTTACCTTCAATCCCCCTTTAAGATGCCATGTGATGACGCAATCATGTAAGGATACGTCAAGTGACGCCATAGTGAGGTCATGATGACGTCAATTTTTGGTGATTTTTTACGTTATCGTGATATCTTCCATACATCATCTCATATTTTTTTCATTACACCGACAGTGTAATTATGCATTTGATAAGGCAACACCACCTAGACTCCTAAGGCCTTCATGATGGTTGCGTGACGTCACCCCATGGGCTGGTGCGGGCGCTGCGTTCTAGTATTCCGGAACATCCCGCTCTGTTTTACTGGTGTTGTATTAGTCTGTGATGGGTGCGACATACAGACTATTACATGTGATGGGTGTGACAGTATGATGGGTGCGACAGTATTCGAGAAGCTTTCTCGGGCGCAAGTGAAGCATTACGCATGTAGTTTTACTCTCGCGATTAGAAATCATACGACACCAGGTAAGCTTTATTTGGTTAGAATATCACTTTTTCTTGAATTTTGAATGATTCGATGTGTTGGATTGATGGATTTAAAGATGTAAAATTATTATTGCAGATTCCTGACAACCTCGTGTTGAAGTCTGTATATGACTCAAGTGATTTTTGCTTAAGTTATTTCTTTCGAGCTTCTTGTAGAGCAGTGCTCTCCCTTCTTGCCATCTTTCTTGCAGGCAATTCACGACATTTTAGCTTTAAAAGTAAGTATTTTGGACAGTTTGCAAAGATAGAAAGTACACCATTCTGCTTCAGCTTGCCTCTCTCCCGTTCTACTTCTATTATTCTTCCTGTTCGTTTGTCTTGAGGAAAAAGCACGAGGGGGAAGGAGGATGTGAGCAGGCCTGAAAACAATTTTAGAGGATGTTGGAAGAGTCGGCCAAGGCTATCGTTTAAAAAACGCTCTTGTGCATCATAAATTGTGTTTAGAAAAGGTTTATTCTATCATGGGACGCAACAAAGTTATGGACCGAGCATCTATACAACAAGCACAATAACAAACAAATGACAAAGCACAACATCCATGAAACATTTTGAAGAAAAGTGTCCAAGTCCGTAGGGTGTCCCTAACACATGTTACTAATGACTACATACACTTCATATACACACTAATTATAATAGGGACAATGTACATGATGATATATGTACAAAATTCACAAGACTTGGTGAAGATGTTAGCAAGTATATACATTCGCACGGATTAACAAGACTAGTCTACACATATCTGTGGTGTAAATCCTGATGATGAAAGAAGTAGTGTGCATCAGATCATAAATCGTGACCTTGTAGTTGGATCTAGTTAAGAGGCTTTTATTTTGTGCTGTTAACCTTCTGTTTTGCCATCTGTTTTGGATGATAGATGTGTAAAGATCAATGTTCTTAAGGAGTTGTGGCCTTTTATTTTGTCGGTTATAGTTATCAGCATGTTAACAACCTCTTTCGTTATTCATAGTTGTACCAGTTGTACGGATATTATGGAGTATTAGGGTCTTTGTACTTTTTAGAATTTTCTCAGGGGTAGATTTGTTTAAAATATATCATTGAATAATTCACAGCTTGATTGTGCAAAAAGTAAAAGTTGTGATGTGTCTGTAGAGAACATGCGGTGAATGGAAGGAATCTCAGTCAAGTTCTTGCAGAATGGCTGTTTATTTTTCGTCTCATGAGCTGCGGAGGCGGCGAAGCTCAGGCTGTCACCGTGAGAGGGAAGGAAGAAGGAAAGCGTACACGGATAATTATCTCACGCAAACACAAAAACAAGGTGTAGTAACTAATACACTTCAGTATAAGGCATAGCGTTCACGTTCGGTGTTGATGCGGGTGAGTGATAATACGAACATAAACTTGAGTAATCGGGTTCCCACGCTCGCCACATCTGCATATATAGGAACTTAAAAAGGGGAATTTTAGGGTTCATTTTTCTTTGCTAGACAAAACCTTAATAAGAATCAACAGACAGTCAAGTCAGAGAAAGTATAGTTGAAGTTATTCGTAGCAATTCTAATTCAAATGTTAACAAACTAAAACGAACAAAAAGGTTATTTTCCACCTGCAGCAGGGACCCTGCATCTTTGGCCTTCAGTTGTCACGTCGATGCTACACCAATCGAGCTGCGGCCACGTTCGCTCTCCCATTCACTTGTTTCTGTACATCTGTACATTTTTCTCTGTGCCCCCAGGAAAAAAAAAATATTGCGTAGCTTTCAGGGGACGCAAAATGCTGAAGAGACGGTCAAGCAGATGGGCACCTATGTAGTCATGGTTCTTGCTGTTCTGCCGAGTTTTGAATTTTTTTTTCATTCTTCCATTCTCTGTTTCTTTATTTTACCCTCTTCTCTGTTTTTTCTATGTGCTTTTTCTGTGTTTATTACTATTTGATTCTCTGTCTCTATTTTTTTTGTCTTTCTTGATCTTTCTACATTTTGTTTCACCTCTTTTTCTTTTTCTCTTTGTCTCTATCTCTCTCTATTACTCGCTTTCCTTCCTCCTTCTTTTTATCTTTTCTTTATATCTGATTTTATTCCTTTCGGTCTCTTTACTTGATTTTTCTACAGCAAGCGACACTTAGTCCGTGCCTTATAATGAAGGCAGACAAGTTGTCGCCAATATCAATACTCTAGTGAGTGCTATTCGCGTGCTCCTGTGCAAGATGCAGACACCAATAGCGCGAAACGCACTGCCACTGCTGGGCGCCATCATTCGAGTTATCGCATGCTTTAACGCATCTGTTCATTGAAAACACTGATAGAAACACCATATCTTCACTGTGAGTAAGATATTTGGTGCATGGAATTGCGCATACAGGTCGTCACTTAAAGCAACAAAAACTCTGCTCGTATTTCGGCCACAAAACTCAGACCCATCTGTGATGTCAAGCCTCGAAATGTTGTTATGCTGGCGGCATTAATGATATTTCTTTCCTTCTCTGTTTACTTTTATTGACCTTGCTCTTTTCCCCTTACAGAGTAGCTAATCCGGTTCAGTCTGCGTTAACGTCCTTCTTTTTCCTAACTCTCTCACATTTGCTCCTCTCTCCTTAGGGTAGCATTGTTTTGCTGTGCTATGTTAAGACTCAAGAATAAAACGAAATGACAGATGTCCGCAAACTCGCACGTGTTTATTTGCTAAGAACATATGACTATACATATACCCACATGAAAGGGGAAGATGCAAGAAAATTCATGACAATATACTTGGAAAAAAATACGTGACACTGAACTGTGCATTTGCACTGTTCACCCTCACCATCTTTTAAATGTCCGAGGTCACGATTTCTTCGGCCTCTCTCCTTTCATGTGTGTGTATATATAGGACATGTGTCGTTGGTTAATGAACAGTTGCAAGTTTACGGACATCTGTCTTCTCGTTTTCTACTTGAGTCTTAATTTAGCGCAGCAAAACAAGGCTACCATGAAAGAGAAGGGAAAATGTGAGAGAGCGAAGGAGAAGAAGAACAGAGGTTAGCCCATACTGATCCGGATTGGCTACTCTGTGCTGGGAAAAGGGCAAGGTCAATCAAATTTATACAGAGAAGGAGATAAATATCAATAATGCCGCCAGCATTGACAGGACATGCGTTGTTAGCATATAAAAAGTTACTGTTTGTGGACATTGCACTTGTGTCTTAATTTAGCATTGCAAAAAAACGATGCCATACCAAATAGCCCCCATAAAATCTTTATTGAACATTGAGGTAGTATTACAACAGGTCTTTCTTGCAAGGAATTAAATTCACAATCAAATTTTCAATGGCATGGCCAACTTTGCGAAAAAGTGGCCAGATTGGTAAGTTAGGTAGGTAACAGGACATGTGCTGCGTAATATTATCTTGTTGACATTTCTTCTAAATCCCATTCTGACAACATAAAAGCTGCCACTTTTCACCTGATCTGTGCACGTGAAACCTCGTTTTCCCAAGCGTTTGATGAAAATAAATGAATGAATGCAGTTCAAGCTGTCAGTTTTCAAGATTGCAAGCGATCCATGCTTACCTGAAAACCATCTTTTCTTGACAGGTTATCTCCAAAAGACGAGAAGAGATAATAAGCGAAATACAAGCGGCAAGCAGCGAAAAGGACAACACATCTAAAATGGACGACGACCTTCACCTTACGGCGCGCACGTCCAAGAGGTTGACCTTCATTGACATCTTGCTTCATTACAGCATAGAGGTTGACTCTACCTTGACAACTGATGATATACGAGAAGAAGTGGATACCTTTATGTTCGAGGTAAGAGAGAAAGAGAAACTATTTCATTGGAGCGCTGGATATGTTTGTATGGATTTTCACCTGGCATGCTGCTCCATGTACGGGCGATGAAGCAGGCGACAGCAAAAAGCTGTAGGTTGCGAATACGGGAAGTTTCGACGCTGAAAATATTATTTTTCACGCCGAATACTTTGCAAAGCTTTCAAAAACTACCCATATTGTAAATAAACCACAATTCCCTTGTTCGGCGCAATAAGAAGAGTTTGATAAAGAAACTTTTCTGTGACATAAATACGTAGGCCTTGGGGTACAAAGTATCAGAATAAGATAATTTTTTATAACACATAAAGAAGATGAATCCATTGAGGGGCCTGTTTTTGTAGTAAGCAAACGACTAATACTTCTCGTCACTGATCGTGAGATACCTACTTGACATCTGAGCATTGCGAAATTACAGTTTTTTTACTATTCGTGTTGAGTTTCTTGAAGTCGTCGATATTGCTCGGAAATGTACGTATTACTTGAGAAAGTTAAGGAAACACAGCAGCTTAATTAATAATCCAGCTAAAAAGATACACATGTTTCAAGCGGAAATATCAATGTAAAGTAGATTTCGATGAACTTCCCAAAAATATATAGGGTGATGGTGGATGCAGAGTAAATAAAAAGGTTAAGCAGTCTGAACCAAGTGCATCATGGATCAGGGTTTATTCTTGATTAACTCCGCTCATATGTGCCAGTGTATAGGTGTTATATAGAGAAGTGAATCTTGTCAAGAAGAAAAAACAAGTATGAAGTAGCCGCAAAGTGAGTGAACATAGGTGTATTTCAAGGCCACCGTACTGTGGAACACTTTTTCTCACATCTCTTGAAATTCGTCTTTTTGCTGAAGTACATATAGAAGCCGAAAATGTGTTTACATTATTAGGTAGAACAATAATTTTTATTTTGAGGTCAACTTTTCACAAAAGAAATACCGTATTACAAAAAAGCGTGACAAAATATTACACTGCAGCAAGAAACAACGTGCACTCAACAAACCAATATTGCGCGAATAACGATGTGATTGTGACGCAATCTCCTCTTAACTGCATTAACGGAAATCTGACTGAATAATTTTTTTTCACTCTAAAGGAAGTATCACGTAAAAAGGGTTCTTTTGTGTCGCCCGTTAATATTAGTCGTCGGCCTGGCTTGCGTTTCCCCTCTTGAAAACTCACCCGAGTGGCGTGGGTGCGATACTCACTTTGGTGGCAGCATTCGGATTTAGGTGAAAAGCTAGTCACCGGAGCACTGTGCAATGTCAGTTCTCGGTAAAGAACAGCAGATGATTGATTATCTCATTACCCTCATACTGTGATTTTTGCGCTTGACGTCGCTGAAATCATCGATGATATTGCGTAAAGGCCGTTGGGCTGGATCAGTTGTTATGGCGTTCGGCTGTAGACCCGAAGGTCACGGGTTGAATCACGGCCATGGTGGCCGCATATTGATGGAGGCCAAAATGGTAGAGGCCCATGTACTTCGCCATGTCAGTGCACGTCAAATAACACCAAAAGGTCGGAACTTCGGGAGCCTTCCACTATACGGCGTCTTTCGTAATCATTTCTAGGTTTTGGGACATAGAACCCCAGATAATTTCAGTATGGTGATGCAGGATCAATGGCGATTACTTTTTTTGCGTGGCGCTCGGTACTCGACCTTTTCCTTTTTTTTAGGGTGACAACTCTGCGTCAGAATCGCGCATATGCAATTCATTTGCAAATGAACAGTTGTCTTATTCAATTGGCGTAAGCATTTAGCACGCCCGTTGAACGTCGTGAAATTTTAGGGAACACTTTCATTATACACAGTATTGTTGCTTCTGTGAATGTTTGCTTCTGTTTTAAGATTGTAAAAATTCTTAAGGTGTTCTTTTTTTGGTGCTTGCTAGTGATCATATCTGGTCCTTCCGACGTCTTTGTTCACTTGAGAGCATGTCTCCTGTTGATGTCACCTGAATCGCCCTATGGTCGACACGACCTACGACGAAGAGCCTTTAGGGGGAAAGGGACACTAAAAAATTAAATAATAATTTAAGTCATGGTGAAAGCGCAGTGTACGACGACGTCTAAAACGACAATATTATCAACAGCGGTGTCCTACATGACGAGAAAAAAAAATGTAAATACATGAGAACACATGCACCGCGAGTAGGACATTCGCAAAATGACCCCGATGACGCCAGACTTATATCCTACAATTATTCACTAGTAATCAAACTAGCTGCCCTAAGTAACAAACCTTCCGTGCATCAAGAAACATAATAAAATATTTCTTGTTCGTTTCGTTTTTCATTCTTAAAAAAAAAGAACCGCTCGACATTACTATGGGTAATGGTGCGAGTGGTTCAAAAGTTTCATTTTCGCCTGGTTAAACTGCACAGGTCGTGCCATCTAGCGGGGCTCAGTTGAATCAAGCACTCCTGCTTTCTCGAGGGTTATGGCCGGAAATTAATGAATGGCCGTTGTTACGGCTGTAACTCCCGCTATTTTCATTCTGCTGCTACTGTAGTGTCGGCGGCCACCCAGTAAAGCTGGGCAACATTGGTTATGGCAACAGTGAAGTGAACGGTTCCTCTTAAATGGGTAATTTGAAGTGTGTTAACACATGCGGACCACTATAAGGTGATAATATTTTAAAATAAAAGCACTTCATTGGCACAAAAGTAGCACTACAACGCTTCTGAACCAATGTTTCAAGAATCAACATCGTCTTAATAAAACTTTAGTGTCCCCTTAAAGACACGGAGTGAAGAACGTGGTTGTTCTGCTATAGATGATAGGTGTTTTAGGAACCCTCTAAAACTATCTGACGTAAGTGCTTTATCTCATCGGAACATCTTTTATTTATTTTATTTATTTATTTATTTATTATACCCTCAAGGCCATGGGCATAGAAGAGGGGAGTGGGAGTAACAAGATGTACAAAACATAGAAAAAAACAGAGCATGTGTTTAAATAGAAAAAACTGATTATGCCGACTATACAATATTAGCTAATGCTTGATGAAACAGGTGATTAATGCGTATGGAAACAACATCGGCGGGAAGGTGCTTCCACTCTCGGGATGTTTTTGGAATGAAAGACTCAGCAAAATATTTAGTGTTAGATGAAACAACTCCAACTTTATGATTATGGTTAATTCGACATGATATGTACCGAGGTTGTGAAAGCAGTTCAGCATGGAGAGAAGCATGGTAATAAACCTTATGAAATAAAGTTAGGCGAAAAATGCGACGTCGTGATGTTAAAATGGGAGGTCAATACTACTTTTCATTGCCGTTACACTTGCTGTTCTATTGTAATTTGATAGAAAGAAACGGGCTGAATTATTCTGAACAAGTTCAAGTGCGGTGAGTAAGTTGTCGTGGCAAGGATCCCATACTGGTGTTGCGTACTCTAGTTTTGATCCGATCAGTGTTTCGTATAGAAGAAGTTTCAAAGAAGACAGGGCTGAAAAAAAGTTTCGACGTAAATAACCTAGCATGCGGTTTGCCTTGTTAATAATGTATTCGATGTGTTTCGTCCAAGTTAAACCGTTGGTAATATGAACACCTAAGTACTTGTAAGAGGAAATGATTTCAAGTGGTGTATTGTTCAGGTAATATATAGGCATACAACTAGTAGTTCTCGATACACGCAACACTTTACATTTAGTGACATTAGGTTCCATTAACCATTCTTTGCACCAGTTGCTTACACTAGTTAAATCTGATTGGAGAGAGTAGGAGTCGTTGTCAGCAGTTATTTCTCGAAAAATTACGCATTCGTCGGCAAACAAATGAACATTAGAGGATATAAGAGAAGGCTGATCGTTAATGTAAATAAGAAACAAAAGAGGTCCAAGAACAGATCCCCGGGGGACACCAGAAGAAACCTGGCTGAGTGAAGAGTTACGATTATTAGCTGAAACAAATTGCGAGCGATTTTTAAGGAAACATACAATCCACTTCATTATGGTGTCATCAAGTTGGAGTTTGCTTAGTTTGTGTAGTAGCAGCTTGTGGCATACCTTGTCAAAGGCTTTGGAAAAGTCTAAATAAATACAGTCAGCTTTTGATAATTGGTCTAAAATGCGATGTAGCTTGTGAGTAAAAGATATTAACTGTGTTTCGCATGAGAGCGATTTGCGAAAATCGTGCTGTGCAGTTGTAAAAAACGAATTTGATTCAAGGAAATTGACTAGATGTGAGAATATAATATGTTCCAGTAATTTACAGCAGGTACTAGTTAAAGATATAGGGCGGTAATTTGCGGGGGATGTTTTTTGGCCAGATTTGAAGAGTGGAACCACCTTACCTGTTTTCCATTGTATGGGTAGCGTAGATATGTCAAGTGATTGCTGGAATATTTTTGTTAAAATAATAGAACTAAATGAACTTGTATTCTTCAAAAACTTCGAGTCTATTAAATCGTAACCTGGAGAAGAACAGTAATTAAGTCCAGCAATCAACCTAGCCAAACCTGGCGCTTCGATACAGATGGAGGACATTACAGGAAAATTATATGTCTGCACGCTAGGAGCATTAATTGTGGAAGGAACAGAAAAGTTTTTCTTGAATGTATCATTGAGCACAGCCGCACAATCACTCAAGGAAATGGAATTGCCCGATACGTCTTCTAAGTAAATACTGTTATCATGTGGCGGATTTATGACTTTCCAAAACTTTCTAACGTTATTATTAAGCATGGATGGCAAGGTTTGGGATACAAATGAAGATTTAGCAGCTTTTAGTGCAGATATGTAAGCGTTCGATGCTAATCTGTAAGCTTCCCATCGGGAATCAGTTGGCGATTTCCTGGCAGAACGATAAAGGCGCTTTTTACAGTTAGACAGCCTTTTCAAGTGGGCGTTGTACCACGGGGCGCGATGATTACACGTGATAGTGCGTTTCGGTATGAATTTTTCTGTTAGATCGTAAACTTTACACGCAAATATGTCCCAGTTAGTTTGAACAGAATGATCATCGAAGTTTGCCAAAAAAGTATCAAGAAAGATGGATAACTCGTGATTAATAGCCTGAAAGTTCGCCTTTCTGTAGTCACGAATTACTTTTTTGTTGTTTGAAACTTTTGGGAATGATGCATTAAAAGAAAAACTGAGAAGAGAATGATCGCTGATTCCGGGCAAGTACGCTATGTCGGAAGTAAAATCGGGCCGCGCAGTTAGGATTAAGTCAAGGGTGTTAGCTGCGTGAGATGATATTCTAGTTGAATGATCTACTAATTGCGTTAAAGAAAAGATAGAGCAAAAGTTAAAAAACTCTGAAGCTTGTGTCGAAAAAGGAGAAATGGAAGCTGGTTGTGTAGTCAAAATTATGTTCGGAAAGTTAAAGTCGCTGAGTAAAAATAAGGGATAACTGGGGAAAAGTGTTACGATGTGGTTCATAACGTCGTGGAGTTCGTTATTAAATGTTGAGGACGACGAAGGGGAACGATAGCATGCGCCTAGGACGATTTTTTGATGGCCAATAGTGAGCAAAGCCCAGATAGTTTCAAGAGTGGTGGTATTGTGTACGCAAGAAGAAGATATGTTTTTGGATATCGCTAACAGAACACCGCCACCCCGATGCGCAGTTCGATCACAACGATAAATTGCAAAATGACTCGCTTGATTAAAACTTTCTGGGTCCTGCACATGCGCACGGAGCCACGTTTTGGTTAGCACAATTATTTGTGCATCGCAGGTATCTATTGCGGAAGATAAAGAATCATATTTGTTAAGAAGGCTTCTTATGTTCGTGAACAGAACAGAGATCCTTGGGTTAGATTTAGGGCCACTACCCCTCGCGCGTTCCTAGGAATTTGATTTGCAAAACCACCATATGATTATGAGAGACGCCGTAGTGGAGGGCTCCGGAAATTTAGACCACCTGGGTTTTTTTTAACGTGCACCCAAATCTGAGCACACGGGCCTACAACATTTCCGCCTCCATCGGAAATGCAGCCGCCGCAGCCGGGATGCGCGTTCCTAGGAAGGGACACGTGCCTGGATGTTACTTTCGAAACCTCGACCAGGCCGTTCTACTTCAATAACCTGTCCAGCGTTAGTATCAAACATGTAGCATTTTTTATTAACATATAGCTTGTTGTAACGTAAGTTAAATAGGGGGGATTCTGGCAGATTTTTTGCGAAATCAGTGAGCTTTTTTCGGATGATGCGCGTAGCGGGCGAGAAGTCTTCGCTAATGCCTATGTGTTTTATTTTAAATTGGGAGCGTGCAGACAAAATTTTATCTTTAGTTTTGATGTCGCTAAACTTTACAATGATGGGACGGCATCGGTTTTGCGAAAATGAACCTAGTCGGTGTGCGCGATGAATCGAGTTTGGCGAAAATGACCCTATGACGGACGTAATTTCAGTGACCACCTTTGCTTCAGTTTCTTCCCAGGATTCTTTGACATCTGGAAACCCATGAAAAATTAAATTGTCACGTCGAGACCTATCTTCAAGCTCGTCCAGGCGAGCCTGTAACAAGCTGTTTTGAGCAGTAGTTTCTGATACTTTACTACACATGCTTGATAGCTCACTTTTGAAGTTTTCGACAATCTTGGATCTGTTTTCTAGTTCATCTAGTCTTTTTAGTATTCCGGTTACTTTCGTCTCGATGTCCTTTTGACCGTTTTTTTATGGTTTTTACGTCAGCAGCTAGATCAGCGTGATTCTTCGAACTTTGAACAGAACGCGCATGAACGTCTTTAAGGAGCTGAAATAGCACACTCATTTGTTCAGCGGGGTTCTCAGGTAGCGTTTCAAGCTGCAATAGCGCTTCAGAACGCGTTGTTGGCCCAGGATTAGCTTCAGTATCCCCGCAACACAATAATAGGAAGGTAGTGGAAAAGCAGTCACAATAGGTATCAAAGAAAACCCGTGGGCACGGGAACAGCAAAAGGCAGGTATTATTCGATTTTTTAGTATAAAGAGAATATTTTCTACACACCTGCATTGGAAAAACACGCAGATCAGGCATCATGCTTGATGCGCTGCTCCCGTGCCCACTGAGTAACAGGTTGGTCCGCAAGCTGCTTTTGTGGTTTCCGGGGAGCGATGTCATTGTCGATGCTGTTGGTAGATGATAGTCGAGCTTCGCCGATGAGGTTGCATTGAAGAATATGCCACTGCTTGTGGTTTTGACGCCAGAAGAACGCGCCTGCATTGGTGCATTGGAAAAACACGCAGATCAGGCATCATGCTTGATGCGCTGCTCCCGTGCCCACTGAGGAACAGGTTGGTCCGCAAGCTGCTTTTGTGGTTTCCGGGGAGCGATGTCATTGTCGATGCTGTTGGTAGATGATGGTCGAGCTTCGCCGATGAGGTTGCATTGAAGAATATGCCACTGCTTGTGGTTTTGACGCCAGAAGAATGCACCTGCCAGAGCAGATGCGAACACGCCGAGTCAGAAGAGACAGCCGGTAGCCAGACCACCAACAGCGCAAGCGCAGCCTGCATTGGAAAAACCCGCAGATCAGGCATCATGCTTGATGCGCTGCTGCCGTGCCCACTGATTTTGCGCCCACTGATTTTGCGTGAGGTCATAGAGCATTTACGTCCGTTCTTCCTTTCTTGCGTTCTGGTTTTTCCTGGGGTGGCACAAGAGAGTAAAGCAATATATATTTTAAGGAGTTGAAAGAGCCCTAAGTTTGCTAGCACTGGCAGTGCACAATAATGCTGGCACAATAATTACAGCACCGAAAAGTGCATCATTTTAATCTGACTGAACTTAAGTCATCCACCAAAGTTTGGTGTAATCATAGTGAGTGCACTAATTATTATACTGGAGTTACGCTCTAAATAAGATAAGGCTAATGAGAACTGTGATTAATGATAGAATGTTCATTGCTGGGGTTTCATCAAGTGCTCTGCGGCATATACAAGAGATAAATCGAGACGGCACTTTGATATGCACTAAATACAATTCACGGCCTTTAAAGCTTGCACCATGAAATAATACAATTTTTTTGCGTATTGCGTTGCGAGGAGAACGCCTTTGAGTATCACTTCGGCTTACGTATCACTTCGGCTTACGTATCATTAGAGTACAATCCTAATAAAATCGACTTTGGTGTGACCAGTGGCAAATGCTAATTCACACCTACAAAACTAAGGTCATGCCATTTACAAGAGCACGTAAAACAGAACTGAACCACTATAAAATTCAAGGTGTCCCCATTGAAAATGTATCCTTGTTTAAATACCTCATAATTCATTTACCATCTCATCTATCATGGAATGAGTGCATAAATATCATAACTAATAAAGCGTCAAAATCACTTGGATTTATTAAAAGAAATCTGTACTTGGTGAACTCTACGACTAAAATGCTTGCATACATTACACTTGTCCGTTCAAAGATTGAATATACATCCATTATCTGGAACCCACATCTATCATATCTCCTCAAATACTTAGAATCAATACAAAATAGAGTGGCAAAATTTACCGCAAGCAGTATTCTCAAAACTACTGCATTACATATATTAAACATCCATTTTCAATACCCCCGCTTTCAAAACGCAGACTGGTGCCACTGTTGTCACACTTTCATACATTTTATCACCGTAAATCCTGCTTTCGAGAAGCCCACATAAACGCACCTTATAATATTTCCAAATGCATCGATCACCTGTTTAAAACACAGCCTTTCTTTGCACACACAAACATGTATCAACAATCACCATTATTTCGAGCCATACATCACTGAAACACACTACCGGAGGACACCGCTTCAATCATTGATCATGTCGCTTTTGTAAACGAGTTGAATATTTTCTTGCACCTATGACTTAACTATTTAAGCGTGCTTCTAGGTGCATGTATGTATTTATTTAAATCCGTCTTTCATTGTTATACATTTTAATGGCATTTTTCTGTATATTTATTTATACATTTTCGCGCTATAGCCGCTTTTCTCTTAATATGTTTTCATTCATATCACTAATTTTTTCCCCTTTTGCATCTTTGTCTGCGGAAAATATTTTACTTTATTTACCATTTTCAATATGTAATAACAATATTTTGATTTGCAATTTCATTGTGCAAATAAAACCCCTCCATGTATTGTCCGATTGGGCCTTCAAGGTATATATGAATAAAAAAAACAATATCACACAAGCTCTCACGCCAGTCATGCATCGCAGGGACACGACACAACTGCGATGGGCATCGCTTGGTCACTATACACGATTGCATCACGCCCTGACGTTCAAGCGAAAATTCACGAAGAATTGGATGGCGTCCTACAAAGTGACCTCGCTGCTGATATAACCTTGGAAAAATTGAAGGAACTCAAATACTTTGACCGTGTGCTCAAGGTATGTGCAAATTTAAGTACATAATCATTGGAGTGACCAAGGAGTAAATTATCTTCTTTACAGGAGTGCCAACGCCTATTTCCATCGGTACCTGTCATCGGGAGAGCGACATCCGAAGATATTAGCTTAGGTAAGTTGAATTCCTGCCCCGAACATGAGCCATGTGCTCCAGTGTGTGTGCACGAATTGTATTTGTTTGCAAACTGAAGCGATGAGAAACTGTTATCGGTGACTATCGATTGAGCCACGCCTTCGAACAAGGAAACTGTGGCCGTCAAAGACACACATGCGTTCGTTATCAGCGTGTGTTACGTCCGTACTTTGCTCACTCTTGCCCGACCACACAAGTGAATTAGAAGAGTGAGATTGAAAAAA
This sequence comes from Rhipicephalus annulatus, assembly GCA_013436015.1. Taxonomy (NCBI): domain Eukaryota; kingdom Metazoa; phylum Arthropoda; class Arachnida; order Ixodida; family Ixodidae; genus Rhipicephalus; species Rhipicephalus annulatus. Next base: position 790,579 of record WOVY01010462.1, on the reverse strand, counting down.
GAATGGAGGAAGGGGGCGAGAAAAAGAAAGGACCATAATAGACTATCGAGATATGTTGGCGTGCCAAATAGTTTGAGGGGGTAAGGGTGGATTAAAGGATTTGCTTTGAGTCGCCATTCAGCCGAGGTTCAGAAAAATCACGCCATTGATTTCGCCAGAAAATTTATCAGTGAGTAGAAATTCAGCGTGAAAATTTTATGTTAAGAATGACCAAGCATTCTTATATAAAAGTTTACCATCTGGTCGGTTGTCGTTGTGTAACTCTATATCGGATAGGTTGAAGTGATGTAGTGACTTGTACGTGTGAACAGGTTTACTCATGTTCACAACAGCTGTGACAGCCGACCCGATCCACCGTTCATCTGTTTCATAATAATAATAATAATAATAATAATAATAATAATAATAATAATAATAATAATAATAATAATAATAATAATAATAATAATAATAATAATAATAATAATAATAATAATATAATAATAATGCTAATTATAATAATAATAATAATAATAATGTTATTACTATTACCACCGCACCCATAATAACACCGTATTACATTTATTCAAATATAATAAATAAAAAATCATAAAATAGATAGGCACGAGTCCTAGCAAAATCAAAACATACATTCAATTGAAAAGAAACAAGTGTTGATACACTATAGTGTATCAAAACTTAACAATAATTAATCAAATTTTGCAGTGTTTAAGCAGTATGCTGCTTAAACACAGCAAAAGCTCGTGAATTCGACCTCAATTGACTCGGAATATCGGATAGTCCAGACATATTCGTTAGTCCCTGCTAGCATATCTCTTGTTTCTTAGCATGAGACTCTCGTTAATTCGGTCATATGTGGCCGCAACCCGGTTATGTCGGACAATCCACGGAGAATGCCAAACGGGAAGTGCCGCAAGTATGCGGCGCAAGCGGACGTAAAAGGCATCGGCAGAAAGATGAAGCGGCCGGGGGCTTTCAGGAAGGCGTTGTCTCCATGTGCGGCCACGTTGTTGGTACATAACGAAGTTTCCAAAGAGGGGACACTTGCGCTGCAATCATTCAGCGATTATGGGAATTATGTGTATGACATACACAGATTTGCCTAGTCTCCGTGCTTGTGGACGGCGAACACCCTTGTGGTTTCGTTTATTGCTGCGTTTTGGTATTGTTTCGAAGGAAAGAACAAACCGTTGTTCACTTCGTTACCCGGTTTGAAGTGGTAAGTCTAAAATATTAGGGTGGGGAAGCGTACCTGCCGAACATTTGCCAGTTGTTGTTTCGTGACAAAGCAGTGTCAAGCCACGCGAAGCCAGAACGAACGTAACGTACGAAGGCTAGGCAAATTGATGTCATACGCATAATTCCCATGTGCACTGAAGCGCTATACATTCCAGTTTTCTTGCGGTCGCGTTCACATTATGAACAATGGAAGCACAATGCTCGAGGCCTGTGTACTGTGCGATGTCAGTGCATGTTAAGAAACACCAGACGATCACAATTTCTAGAGCTGTCTCCTACGGTGTCTGTCATATTTATATTGTCATTTTAGGGTGCAAAACAACAGATAATAATATTATCACATCGTGAACAATACCGCAAATAAAGAATATTGTGGCTTTCGCACTGCTCCATATGCTAAATAGTTACTGGTTTACGGTTTGATGTAACAGAAATGTATTCATTGTTGAATGGATACATTCGTTAATTCAGTGTATGGATGATTCGGTTGGTTTTGATGGTCTTGTGTTATGTGAATTAACTAGCTATTACTGTATTCCGTTAGGGAGGGCAAAGATAAGCACTTGACTTTATTTTTTCTCACCCCTGCTCTCCTCGGGCACTTTTTACTTCCTGAAGCACGTATCATGCAACAGCTGGTTCAAGCCATATGGCTTAAACAGCACATATCTGCTGTTTCATAGGCGACAAAACGCCACCAAAAAAAGTTTGACAATATGAACAGTAGGGTATTCCTGGCTAAATCATCCATGCTGCAGGCCGCCTTGGTTCTACAAGAAAGAATAACTGCTCCCTATAGACAAATTTCACCAGAAACACGTCACAAAAAGTGGTGGCGCTGTTGTCGGGCGTTTAGTTTCGCTTGGTAGGTAAAAGCCGCGGCGCCTACTGCAGTACTTTAACGAACTTTAACGGTGCTTTGCATAGAAAGGCACAAGTGTGATGGACCAGGTCTTTTTTTTTCGTTGACGAAAACCATTGCCGATCAGCCGCAGCGGTGCAACATGGGAACTTGCCTTCGACGCCACTTTACCGGTTATGTTTTGGAGCGGCTTACCCCTGAAAAGCAATTAACTCTCTCAAGCATTGAAATAAGCCGTGTAATTACGCTTTCTTTAATAAGCCGTGGAGGCGTTTCAAGCACGTGCGTTTACCTCAAAGAACGTCAACGTTCTGGATAGCAATGATATGGCCGTACTGCCATATGACAATGACATTTTTTGCGGTTGCCATTATTTATATATCTGCAAAGTCTTCCACACTTCAAAATGATATCGCTATACTAACGAGAACCAAAGGTGTCCCTCTGTCATCGAGCCAAAGATCGAGCATGTGTTTCTTTCTGCGTGGGTACGGTTCATTAAAGTAGCATCAAACGAAAGGGTGAGTTAGATATGATTTTTTTTTATGATTATACGCGGCTATGATGGCACACCTGACACAAGTGCCCTATTCTGGCTCTGGTGTGCTTCACTAGGTTTTCACGTCTGTGTGAATTCACAGAAAAATATCATGCAAGAAACTTGCCCCGTCCTACGCATTTCGCAACGTCGGCTTGAGCGTATGAATTGAGCCGCGGACATTACAAGTATGTAACCGCATTGTCCACAGCATGTTGTTGAAGCGTTATCGCAAGGGTGTTACGGATTTATTTATTTATTTATTTCCATTTACCCTCAAGGCCAGAGGCATTAAAGAAGGGAGTGGTTACAAAGATACAGGTCAAATACGAAATTGATTAAATCAGCACAGGCATGTTAGGTTCCTGGGTATAAAATATATTTGCTAGTGCGGTACGAAAAAGTTGGATGAAAGTGTCACTGAGGTCGCTCTGGTCATTTGCATGAATAACTTCCCTGGCACATTTATTACATGAGAGGAGTTGCCATGAAGATTCGTGGCCACGTATTTTTACACCGCGCATTTGCATATTGTACTCTAGAGCCTCTTGCTGAATTGAGTGTGTCCTTGCATCAGTACAAATTAAAGTGTGCACGTCTGACGTAGGCTGTAGCAAGGACGATGATATTTCGCAAATGAGCTACATTTCCGCAGTTAAGGTACCTCATATATTTCAAGAGATGCTCAAAGCCAGAGCTACACGTCGAAATAGCTCATATGTCCATTTCAGAACCCCTCTACAGCGACTGCAACTTCCTGTGTTGCGGACGCCGCTTGTAAACATGTGAGAGGTGTCCCGACGCGCTGCTCTCGAAGGCAGCTTGCGCACCTGCTCCGCTCGTCATCACGTGTTCATAGTGGCTGGTGGCGCGCTTTCAACGTAGACGACTAGGCGGAGCCAACACGCCGTGACGTCACTCAGTGCCTACCTTGTTTACAAATATAGAATAGAAATATAGCAATAAATATCACTATTCTGTGAACTTCTCTTTGATAAGTCGTATAGGTATATAGCAATATATTTATCTATATTAAATCTTGAGTGTTTCTACGTGCTTAGGTGGATTATTTCCAGTCGGTTTGCATCAGTTTTAAATGATTTTCCAGTTACGAATAACCGAGCATAATATTTCCTCCGTGCAGGTGAACACGTTGTTCCTGCGGAGAGTGACGTTGATATCTTCATATACGCTCTTCATAGAGACCCAAGTGTGTTTCCAGATCCCGAAGTCTTCGACCCCGACAGGTTTCTACCGGAGAACGTTGTACACCGACACCCGTACGCGTATGTGCCCTTCTCTGCGGGTCCCAGGAACTGCATAGGTAAGGCCTTGTACTTCCTTCATTAGGGAATGGCTGCATCAACGTCGTAAATCACACCGGTGACGATGCTCGAGCTAATCGGTATGTAGTAGCGGACGTTTATACCACCCATCTCTGTGACGTTGCGTAGACCGTTCAGTGCGATAGCATGAAAAACATCAATCACCATGAAATTCTTACGCGGGTTCACTCTGATGTGAATAATTTCATCTGGCACTAGTCGCTCGATCCGCGCCGAAACAGATTGCCGGTTGAGGCGCTTCATGTTGCCGTTGGGCTCAGTAGGAACGAAGATGATGGTGTTGGCATCTATTCCTCGCGGAGCTCGTTCATTCGGTGTGTTCGGAGATGAAGAGGCCCTCGCGTTACGTCTTTTCATTTTTCGGCTCGTTACAACTTCAAAGTCATCGTCAGATGGCCTCTTACCTGTCAGTGAGTAGACATCAGTGTTTTTGCCGTCACAGTCGGGTCCCGTACGTTTTGTGGTCGTGGTCGTCATGGACGCTGGAGGACCTGGTAGATATCAGAGCTGGTCCTCGTACATCGCTGATAGTCCCTCACCTGTCAGGTGACAGGACATTGACAAGGTTTTTCGTTTGCGTACCTCACGCTGCGTGAAAATAGATTTTAGACGCAACTCTCTACCTTCGCACGTTAAGGTGGGCCACTACAGACACTCTATAAGACCGTTTGTGCTAAAGCTGCTGCAGTGCCTCAACTGCATGAAGGTCCGTCACGTTATAAGCATATGCAAAGGCAAGCGAGTATGCTCTCGCTGTGCGGAAATTCAAGGTAAACAGCGCGAAAACAGAGGACATAGAAATAGCAAGACCCAGGACGACCGCTGTATACCTTGAACAATAAAACGTTACCAACTTGCCTAATTTTCAATAGTACTTAGTGCTGAAATTCATTCCGCGGCCACTTGTAAAGCCACTGTTCTCAAGTGTTCAAATTCAAATGAACCTCACGAAGTGTCCTCAAAAGATAGTCCAAAAATTAAAAAAAAGAGACAGCTGTGTTGAGGCGAATGACGAGAGGCCATATATCGCATCGCGAGGTCACGGCAACCGTCAGAATTCGGCGCCGTCGACGCCGACATTCGTCAGGAAAATCCAATGACTCTGCATCCGCAGCACCCATTTGACACCCTGCTTCACCATCTCCTTCTCCACCCGGATTGTACTCGGCTGGTACGAAGCAAAATGCAGAGAAAAGCGTGGTTTCTGCGGATTCCACTTGGCGTACATTGCCAAAGCCGCATTCAGATGAATGAGCGATGGTTGTCACTAACAAGGACACAACTGACACAGTTTGGCCTCCAGCAATAGCTGAAGTCGCAGCGACATGCTTATTCACAGCACACCTTGGCCACACCAGAAGACAAACCGATTGTAATAGTTCTTCAATCACTGCTCGACACACGTCAAGTGTTCGTCGGCAGGCCGAAATCGCCATACACTGAAGCCGCACAACAGGTACTGAATGTTCTACGTCCAGTGCTTGCAAGCCTTCAGTAGACACCATGAACCGACGACTTAAAGTGGAACGTGATACGCCTTAAGTCCTGCGTCCACTACTATGAAACTACGCAGCAGTCTAGTTTTAGCTCACCTGTATTTTTATATTCTCTACTTTCTATCTCTCTCTTTTCATCCCTCAATCCTTTTCCCCGGTGTAGGATAGCAAACCGGACGCTCACCTGGTTGGCTTCCTGCCTTTCCTTCATCTACCTCCTCCTTCTCCGTTGAATAGACATGCACAGGAACATACCAACCATCACTATGCCAAACCAAAACACTCACGAATCATTAGACAATACACATGCTCCCTATAGTTATATTTTTCCTTTATTTCATCACTTTTTACCTTATTATTTATAGCAGAGCGCACAAAGTTACTCTATATTGTAAAAAAAATTTATAAGTGAAGGATTTGTACCGACGTTTCAACAAAGGGACTTGTCTTGTCCATGACTGAAACTGGACTTTTAGTTGCAGCCTTAAAAAAGAGTCAGAATTTCAAAACGTCGGCTCCAGTACACAACCCTCGTTTCCAAAATTTTTTAATCACAAGCTCCATTATTCCACTCTTTCTTTTGTTATGCCTCTTAATGCGTCTTAGTGTTAGCGTTTCGTAAGGTATATCTACCTATCAATTTTATTACTTCACAAAAATTATGTAACCACCGGCCACTGAGTGTATTAGCCACGTTTTCGAAGTTATAATCATAGTTATTTTTCAACCAGAAAATTAGCTTGATCAGTGGCACTAAAATAAAGAAAAACAAAATTTACAATAGAGTTATTTAGAGAAAGTAGTTATGAATTTTCTTTCTTTTTACTTTGCTGGGTAGCATAAAATTGTTGGCAGCATTTAGACTGCAGCAGAGCTTGACAATGTGAAGGTAGCACTCTTTAAATGATATTACAAGCCGTGAAGCACTGAAGAGCATCATGTGTTCATGGAAAACACTTCCTGCGTAGCACACACATATTTATAAATATTACTTCGGAAAGTGGATGACCCAATGGTCATCGCCGTGGCAAAATCGTCAGCCTGCATGCTCAATGCGGATGTTATTGATTTGTATCCCAGCGGCAACGGCAAGTTGTTTGGTCATCCACAATCTCTTCTGTTTGGTGTATATACAACTTCAATTCAATTAAATACTACAAAATAGCTGCCCCCAGGATTTCATTGGCTTTATAGTCTGTTGACCTCATGGAGTAGCGTCTAACAGGAAGCGAGTTTCTCGATTTACGATCCCTCTTTTAGGTTATCAGCCGTGGAAGGTGTTCCATACACCTTCGCCTTGGGATGGCCATTCCAGATACCGTGCACGGCTCCTTGCAATTTTTTGTAAATATTATTTTTTACGTCGCTTTATGCAAAACGAAAGCACACGTTAAAGGAGAATTCGTCAGCGTGGTAAAAGTAAAATTATTAAGACATAAATTATCATTATATTCATCAATCATTTCCACTTACTTTTGCCAAATCGAAAATCAAATGCCGACAAGTGGAGCTGAAGCATGAAATGCACATGCACACTATTTTCGCGTTGCTCGGAAAACGTGCAGCACCTACAGGGGGGCGCGGCAGTGCACTGCACCTATGCGCCGCCAGCGTCATGAGTTGCGACTTGCGGCCCCTTCAGTTTCAACTGGCGTGCAATGAATCGTCATCTCTCTCTGTCAACTACGCCCGCGTTGTATGCAAGTGCATGTGCGCGAACGTGACAGGCTTCATGATACGGGTAGGCTTCCGGAAAGTTAAAAGTGCATACTTTTTTAGTGGCCGACTGCTATTTCATACACACGAACTATACAACTGCTTGGAAAGGCTACATATACTGTTTTGGGTACCAACTAGTCTGACCCCGAGCTGGATTTAGGATGAAACATTCCCTTTTTTTCATGTTTATCACTACCCAGTGATTATTTGTACCCGCATCTCTTTCTAACACTGGCCAGATCCTAGTGGATCACTGCAGGGGTATTGTTCCAACTGGCTACTGAAGAGAAGTCTGTTCGTTTGCGCTCTTTCCTCGAAAAAAAGCGGCGCCCGCATTTTCGTTGGCAGTGAAAATGCTTGAGGCCGGTATGCATGCTTAGGTTTAGGTGCACGTTAAAGCACCCCATGTGGTCGAAATATCCGGAGCCATACACTACGGCGTCTCTTATAATCACACGGTGATTTTGGGTCGTTATACGCAACACTTGGTTATATTAATATTATACTTTCTTGAAATAGCACTCACTGCTGATTGGACGTGAGTGCATCTTATATTGCCTTTCTCGGCAAATTCCATGTACCACTTCTCTTTGTGTATCTGCGTTCTCAGAAAGTATCTTGGTCTAGGAAACCCTTGGCAATGGCACTTTGCATTTCAAGTAATCCGCATAATAATACCAAATAACCTCATGTACGAGCACCAGAGACGCCAATTTTAACACCTTTACCACTATCCCTGCCCAATAGTTCACCCTTTCATTGCGTGCAACGGAACATGCTTACCTCTTCGCTTTGCGTAGATTTTCAGCTGTGTGCCTTGTCGTATCTGTCGCGAGCTTTCTTTCCGCTTTTTTGTTTGACACCTTCATCCGCTATGCTTTTAGAAGGAATAGTCTCATTGAAACAATTGGCAGGGCTTGCAATAAATGAATGAGTAAGCCGAAGTCATCTATCAAAACTTAAAGTTATCAAGCTATAAAAGAACGGACTTTCGCCTGCTTACTAAATTTGGAGCCATGAATTCAAGGTCTCCGTGTAGCCAATATGGGTATAGCGTGCGAATGTCTCGACGTCGTGGAGTATGGCCGCAATCAGAATAACAGTGCTTTGGCCAAAGAAAAGGAAGTAAGGTGGTTTTTTAAAACCACTGACCAATAGCTCTTCGGTAAGCTCCAGTGTGGATTTTTTTTATTCTCGCAGGTCAGAGGTACGCTTTGATGGAAGTTAAAATCATCGTCGCCACCCTTCTTCGACGCTTCACCCTGGAGGCCGTTGATCGGCGGGACCAGCTGATGTTGGCATGCGAACTTGTGTTGAGGCCTTTGAATGGACTCAAAGTTTCATTTACCCCACGCTCAAGGAGCATCTGAACACATGCTAGTTGCTTCAATGCGGTTCACCTTGAGCTGTGGCAGCAGCCGCTGTCTGGCTAGTTTTTCTAGTGAGAACCACGACGAAGGTACGATGCATAACTCGGGATTGACACGACGCACTACCAGCCTGAGTGCACTTACGACCGTATGAATGAAGATATACTCTCTTTCTTGAGCATTTACACAGCAATGGCACTGTTGTATTTAGACCATAGATCAATTACACACGTATCGTTCTCAATCGTCGGCGTATAAGGTCATGTTCTCTCTATATTTATGATATACCAAGTGCATAGAGAATAAACAATACAACAAAAGTTATGTGGCAATCGAGAAGTGTGTAAATTGCACTGATTTATTGGGTGCTGGTAAGCGCAACATTATTTAAATTGGCGTAAATTTATGGGTATGGCTGCGATCGTGTATAAAACTTGGTTTGAAGTTTTCTGCCTTTATGTACACCTTATAACAAAGGACACATGAACGTTGTCAATAGTTTGGTGGCATAGCGTAGTGGTTTGAAGTATCACACAAATTAGCCAGATTGCTTTTGACTTACCATGCTGCTGGTAAGTTCTTGGTGTGGAGATGTGATCATTCCGTCATAGTGCTAAAACTCTTGGAGGTCGAAATGCTAGTGTTGAAAGAAAGAGTGGTTTCACGCTAGTGGTCGTCTGTTCCGTTTTTGCCATTGCTTTTTCTCGACGAGGCAAAATTTATTCGGAACCAAGACTTCATTAATCAGTCTTTATCCATACTACGCCTACCACATCGCGTACAGTGCATCACTTTTTAAACTTAAAGCAAATAACCATATGCTGTAGGCCTATTAGTACAATGAAGTGTGCTTGTGAAGATCAAACATTCATAACGAAGTGAAAATGGCCAGAAGGCAAACATAAAGACATTTTGTCACAACAATTTTTTAGGTTCACTTCACAGAAAACTTATACGGAATGCCTCTGCAATACAAAAATCTTTAATGACAATGGTAACGCAAGGAAACGTGAAACAAGAAATAACATGGAGACACAAACATACAGCGCTACCTGTGTGTGTGTGCGTGTGTGTGTGTGCGTGTGTGTGCGTGCGTGTGTGTGTGTGTGCGTGCGTGTGCGTGTGTGTGTGCGTGTGTGCGTGTGTGTGTGTGCACGTGCGCGTGCGTGCGTGTGCGTGCGTGCGTGTGTGTGTGCGTGTGTGTGTGTGCGTGTGCGTGTGTGTGTGCGTGTGTGTGTGCGTGTGTGTGTGCGTGTGTGTGTGCGTGTGTGTGTGCGCGCGTGTGCGTGTGTGTGTGCGCGTGTGTGTGTGCGTAAGTGTGCGTATGTGTGCGTGCGCGTGTGTGTGTGTGCGTGTGTGTGCGTGTGTGTGCGTGTGTGCGTGTGTGTGCGTGTGTATGTGTACGCGTGCGCGTGTGTGTGTGCGCGTGTGTGCGTGCGCGTGTGTGTGTGTCCCGCTTCCATGCGCTACCATTGGTATTCAAGTATGCCTTACCAACTAGCCCGCCTTGCAACTTCACACAAGAAAATCATGATGTCCTTTTTGTTCCCCGCCTAAACATTCAAACAAACCCGACATATTTTACCATTTCTTTATTAGCATTTTGCCTTATGTATGCGTGTTTTATATCTAATAGTAATTAAAAAAATGCCACGTCTGTGCGGAAGGCGCAGCACAGTCACAGCGAAAGCTAGAAGAGTGGCCTTCCAGAGCCTTTCAAAAACACTCATTGGGTAACTACTGCAAGCACACTTGATTGTTACCCACTGGAGCATTGATAATAAATTTTTTGGGGTAGCAGGCCGGCATTCGCTATGCTATTTTTCGACTTTCTTCTGCGAAGCGTGGTATCCGCTAAACACTTGCAAGGAATTTTGTGCCAATTGTTCATGCAGCGGCCGACGACGATGAGGAATTATGACTGAAGTGGGTATGCACCACGGTTAAAAATATTTATTTATTTATTTATTTATTTATTTATTCATACCTTCAGGGCTTACAAGAAGCAATATAAAGGGGAGGTACTAAGGTAGAATAATACATGCAAAAGTTATGTATAATACAACGAAATATAAAGTGAACAATAATATTACAAAAGAGAATAGAATAGTGTAGGTAATCAAGCACAAACTGTAACAAAGGAAATATATTTATACATGTGTTCAGGAAATTACGACGCAAGATAAAAAGAAAATCGATTATCAGAGAATGGCAGTGGATAATAAAATGCAAGAATCGAATTATGTACTTTGGTGCATAAATATAGCTACAAAAACTAGTAGTACACGAAAGAAAGGAAGACATACCGGATATCAAGAATGACAAAAAAAATGAATACAGAGTACCAGAGAAAAACACAATAACATAGTGACTAACAACAACAAAACAGATGTAGCATAAAAAGTAAGAGGGAAACGAACAATAAATCACAAATGCAGCAGTGAAGCAGTGAAGCAATAACAAGCTTTTGTATTGGGTTGGACCATTGTATGGCCCACCCGTTATGCTATTCGCATTTGCGACCACTGGGTGTTCTTTCGCTCTTTTAAGACGCTTTATAGCCGTAATAACGCCATTGCTCTCCCAACATTAAGCCTGCCTAAGGCAAGTTTGTCAACAAGTCACTAACACCAGCGTTATATTTTGAAGCATATAAATAGCTTTAAACGGTATTTTGTAAGACAACGCTGTGAGGATTGATTCGAGCCACTTTGATATAACGAACACCGGGGATAATTGAAAGCAGAAAGCAAGGTTACGTGAGAGTTTGATGTGTTTTTTTTTTAATCTTTGAGTGTGTGCATTCGCTACAAGGGAGAACCAGCGCTTTTCATGAGGATCATTTGTATCTACTCGAACATGGTAAGGTCGTCCGGTGGGGAAGCCAAAGGTAATAGTCTAACATAAATAACCACCACAAACTCGCGCCTTCATGAACGCGTCAAGATTGTGTAATGTGCAGGCTATCCGTCTTCGTGTCCATGCACAAACATTTCGCGAAAACTGCATTTCTAATAAGTGATACTTACGTGACCCCAGGGATCGCCTCATGGTGGAAATGCTGGCCAGCGCTCTGTTTTACCGTTCACCACTCTTGTTCACCTCCCATCGTTTTTCAATAGACCACTCGCTACTCTGATTGACTTCTTTGAAATGCGCACCTGCGGAACCAATAAATAGCAGCTGCGTGCGCGCAACGCCCGCGAGTCATGCCTCGCTCCACCTGCTTACGTTAAAATGAAGCCGAGTTGTTTTAGAGATTACCCACTATAAATGGTGCCGTCAGTAAAACTCAAGTGCCATTGCTACGCGTTTGCTATGCTCTTCACAGATGACGCAAATGCGCAACCACAAATGAAATATAAATGTGTGTAGAAACTTAGGAGGTGAGACAATGTGAGATTCGTAAACAAACATGGCATCTCTTCTTTTCACTCCTTCTACCTCAATGTATCCACCCCTAAAAAGAGAATTTCTATCTTCTGACGGAAAATCTCAATACACGTGCAACTCAAGACTGTGACCTCACACAATCGAGTTCTATTTACTGTAGGGAACTATGCGAACGACGACGAAGCAGCATGAAACGGCAAGCCACAGCGTTGGTGCACGCGCGCGTCCCGAGCTTGCGTTTGTTTTGTATTTTCGGCCTGTTTGCGTTCCTCGCTCTTCTGGCGTTCCTCGGCCTTCAAGTAGGTCTTTACGTTTTGAGAGCGCCAGCGTGAGCGCTTTGCGGGTCGTTGTGGAAAGCAGTACAGATTTCCGAGCGCATGTGGTTGGGTATCACTAACAGCCACCTCCGACCTTCAGACGTGTAATTCCGCCGATAGAGTAGGTCGTCTCGAATAGCGAAATGTGTGGCTTGACGGCGGTTATTTCTTGAGACCAAATTAGCTAGCGGGTCAGTCAGAAAGGCGAGGAGTTGGGAAATCCACACATCTTTGTGTTGTTCCGATGCCGTGTCTGTGAAGTCGATTGGTGTTATGACAGCTGAAGAAGGTGACGAGGAGGTTGGGTCAGCCGGTAGCAGCGAGCGGGATAGCGCATCAGCGTCGGAGTGCTTGCGGCCGGATCGGTATACAACACGAATGTCGTATTCCTGTAGGCGAAGCGCCCAACGACCAAGGCGCCCCGACGGGTCTTTGAGCGATGATAGCCAGCATAGAGCGTGGTGGTCCGTGACGACTTCGAAAGGGCGGCCATAAAGGTATGGGCGGAACTTCGTCAAAGCCCAGACAATTGCGAGGCACTCTTTCTCCGTGACGGAATAATTACACTCGGCTTTCTTGAGGGTTGGACTCGCGTAAGCGACCACGTATTCTTGGTACCCTGGTTTTCGTTGAGCCAATACAGCACCAAGACCGACACCACTGGCGTCGGTGTGGACCTCCGTGGGCGCATCAGGGTCAAAATGACGTAGTATTGGAGGTGATAGTAATAACCGCCGAAGCGCGGTGAAGGATTCGTCGCACTCTTTTGACCAAGCAGAAATGCTTTTGGAAGTTGTCAACAGGTTGGTAAGAGGCGCGATGATGGAAGAGAAGTTGCGCACAAATCGACGAAAGTATGAGCACAGGCCGATAAAACTTCGAAGCGTCTTGATGGAATAGGGCTTCGGATAGTCGGCCACGGCGCGGAGTTTCGCCGGATCCGGGAGAACACCCTCTTTCCAGACGACGTGACCCAGTATAGTGAGCTGAGGAGAGGCAAAATGGCACTTCTTGATGTTAGGTTGAAGGCCAGCAGAGGTGAGACACGTGAGAATAGCACGAAGACGAAGAAGAATGGCCTCACAGAACGATTTAATCGCACTCTCGGTGATATGTTGACGATGTACACAGCTTCAGACCAGACCAATTGGGACACAGTCCTTCCATTCGTCATGTATGCGTATAACACCGCTACGCACGCGACAACAGGGTTCTCCCCTTTCTTTCTGTTGTACGGACGCGAACCATCGTGCACGCTGGACACTATCCTCCCATACACGCCCGACTCCTCTGAGTACACTGCAATTTTTGATGTTGCCAGGTACGCAGAAGATTGCAGACGATTGGCCCGTTCACTGACAACCGAGGACCAAGGCCACCAGAAGCTACGGCATGACACCGACCGGCATCTCTCTACTTTGACGACTGGTGCTCTCGTTTGGCTCTGGATTCCACCGAGCACTCCTGGCCTTTTGTCGAAATTACTGGCACGATACCACGGGCCCTACCGCATTCTCGCCCGTACGTCACCAGTCAATTATGAGATTGAGCCTTTGACACAGTCTCATGACTTACGCCGTCGTGGCCGAGAAATTGTGCTTGTGAGTCGCCTGAAGCCGTATTACGACCACGCTATAGTGACTACGCCTTAAGTCGCCAGGTTGGCTACGCTATTCACCGGGGGCCAATGTAGGGAACTATGCGAACGACGACGAAGCAGCATGAAACGGCAAGCCACAGCGTTGGTGCACACGCGTGACATGAGCTTGCGTTTGTTTTGTATTTTGGCCTGTTGGCGTTCCTCGCTCTTCTGGCGTTCCTCTGCCTTCCAGTAGGTCTGTACGTGAATAAACTGCGTGACATTACTAATATAATAGCAGCGATGTGGAGGCTTCCATGATTCACAGCCATTAAGCAGCGTGAATATTTGAAAGCTCCGTGTTCGGCCCCAATACGGTGTCATTTGCTCTCAAAGCGAGCAATGCGGTGTGTATACAATTGTGCTGCCGATGGCAAACTTTCTATTGATGGAGTCAGAACACAGACATCTAGCTGGCAACGCTTTACGAGAAAATTTTCGAGTTGTTCACTCCGGGCCCACGTAAAATAATCACGACAAAAGTCCACAGTACATATGCGTTTTTTTTATAATTGCCAGAGCTCACATAACGGCAATTGTTTTCTTACAGTTTTCTTACCTTGCGTTATTCTGCATTGTGTAACACGCAGATACTGAACTTGTCTTCGTTTTACCACTACAATACAAATTTTCCTGTGTTTAAACGAGTATTCTTGCTTTGAAAGTCTTCAAAAAGCCAGGACATTTACAGTTACGCAACTAAAGGCGAAGTACGTATGAATCCCATAATAATAACGCGTTTGCGTGGTTGATGTTTGGGCCTCTGTATGATGCACCAAACATGCCACTCGCGTTCACGCATTCGGCGAACTGGTATCACCCAACTGCTCAAACGTTTGCGAATAAATAGATGTTGAAATATGGTAACAAAAGGGTAAAGTCACAATGGTTTTGTCCCTTACTAAATGCATGTCTTCAATAAAGCGAAAAAAAAAATTGAGGCAAGTTCGCACTAGTGGCGCCACACTCAGGAGATGCGGAGCTGAGAGCTAGGCCTGCTGTGCTTCTCTTTACTTCAAAGCAATAACAATAAAGAGTTCGTTTCGCAGAAATTCCGGTGGGGGCATTGGTGTGGGCGTCAGCGTGGGCGTCGTTGGTTGTGAGCAAAACATTATCTTTACCCGGGCTAAAAAATCAATATAGATGCAAATAATACGAATTAAATAAGAAACCCGGGTCCTAGCGAGCTCCTAACACAGGCCGTTTGCTTTGCATTCAGGGGTTCTACCATAAAGCCGTGCCGCTGCTTGGAAACACAGTGAAAGTAACTCCAATAACTGCAAGTAACTCTCATACTTTACAAACACACGTGTACTCTATACAAATTCACAATAAAACATAAGATAACGTAGTAAAATTGCGTCGTACACGCGTACATTGTCATCAGGCGTCACGGCATGCGATTATCATTACGTATTCGGGGCTTAAAGCCGTCCACCCTTTACAAAAAGCAAACCCGTTAATACGCATATTGCCTTATGACCATGTAGTGAGTGCATAGCAAGTTCGAAAACATATCACGCGCATTATTGCTTGTGGGTTTAAAACATGCTACCCATTACATGAATGGAGCCTTTTGTGAAAGCTTCACTGACACAAGTCACTTTCAGCTTTATGAATTACGTTGCAGTATTCCACAATATAAGCTTCTCGAGTAACGTAATACAAAAAATACTATGCGTGTTTAAAGCACGCAATAGAGGCAGGATATCGCTCTCGTGTTCGACTTCTAAAGCCGCAGATTGAGGGTACCACGTTTATTTTTGTTTCTTCCCTTCCACTTTCTGTCAATTTTTTCACTCTATTCTTTGTTTCTGTTTGTATCTATTTCTCTCTCGCTCTCTATTTTATTCTTGCTTCCTTTTCTTTCTATCTCTTTTTTTCAATTTATTTCTCTCTCTCTCTCTATTTTATTCTCGCTTCCTTTTTCTTTCTATCTCTTTTCTTCTCTTACATTCTTTGAGTCTTTCTCATTCTGTATTTATTTCTTTTTCTGTATTGAATTTTATCTTTTTTCTCAATTTTTAAGTATGTTCCTTTCTATAGCTTTCTCTTTGGCCATTTCTTGTTTGTTGTTCTATCTTTCTCCTCTTTTTCTCAATTTCTCGTT
Source organism: Rhipicephalus annulatus (assembly GCA_013436015.1). Taxonomy (NCBI): domain Eukaryota; kingdom Metazoa; phylum Arthropoda; class Arachnida; order Ixodida; family Ixodidae; genus Rhipicephalus; species Rhipicephalus annulatus. The sequence goes on along the minus strand of WOVY01010462.1, from coordinate 774,550 downwards.
GTATCTCTTGCACTCTTTTTTTTACTCCTTCGCCCACACATCAGAATTCTAACATTCAGCGCCAGACAAATCGGCGCACGTGTTTTTTATACATGTTTTAAATACTAGAACGAGAAGAGCGTCTGCCGGTTCATAATAATAAATATACTTTTGTGTTCGCACTATGTGGACTACGGTCTGCTTAGACAGCTGCACTGCGAAAGATAATGACCACTACATTTTGAAAATTGAGAATAGATCTTGCCTGAGGTCAGTGGTTTCACACAGCCAGGATGGTTCTAGCCTACTGCTTAGACGGAGATCAAAAGACATACGACACTACTGGACTAGCAACTGAACATTCACTGAAATATTACTTTCATGCTCATGGAATTTGTTAGTGAATTCATTATTCAACAATTACCAGATTCTTCACTACATTTCGCATCATTAATAGCATAGCCAAACGATAATTTAAACGAATTCGTGAAGGATAGAAATGACCCCGTGCCTCACGAGTAACTTTGCAGCCGGGAGTGAAATAAGCTTTGCCTTTAGAGAAACAACTAGGGAAACTATATTTAAGAGTATTTTGTAAACCATATCTAACTCTTCTTTTTTCACAGTCAGCAGCGGTTGCAAGAAGCAACATTACGGGTATGTCCAATCAGAGTGATTTACTAAAAATTGTGACGCTGACGTTGAAAACAAGTGTATGGTTCAATTTTCAGAAATTGTCGGAACTCGGAATACATACTGTAGCAAGTTTATGTATTTGAGCACAGTTTTGTGGTCCCCCGAGGATATCACCGCCTCCATCCTAAGTCCCACGATAGCTTGGGTGGTCGTCAGGAAAGGTCCCCACAGATATCTGCCCACAGTAGCCTCTGCGATAACTCGCTGACAGCCTGGTCCGGTAGCGATGCCACCATGAACGCCGGTCTCGGCTGCAGCCGCTGCAGCCCTTAATGTGGTAGACCACGGATGCAGCGTAGCGGTAGCCGCGTTGGGGGCTATCTCTGCGAGCGCCGCAGCCATATAAATGTCGGCTGACTCCTGCTCACAGCTTGCCAGGGCAGTGCTGCTTCTGGCGTATTTGCTGGCACTGTCGCGGCCGCATTCATCGTAACTTCATCAGGGAGAGTTCCAGTTGAGTGCCGGTGATGCTCCGTCCGTCGTTGTCTAGCTGCCGCGTTGCTCTGTGCCGGCGACCGCTATGATCGAGGCGTCAGAACCATTCTTGCTCTTGTTGCAGCCCGTGCTGTTCTCTGGGTATTGCGGAGAGGCTGACACCGAGCGCTCCTCGCTGCCGGAATCAGACCTCTCGTGGTGGCTGGTCTGACAACGAACGGAGAGCGAGAGGTGCTTCACCGCCTGCTCGTACTCTTCATCCTCGCTCTCGAGCAGCGTGTATACACTCGACGTTCTCTTCGACGAAACAGGCTGTCTTCCTTGAGGGCTTCCTCCATTTCGCCCATTGTATGACGATGATGACAATGGCGATGCCTCAACCATGGCTCATACCCACTCAAGAAAGTGGCTAATAATAGGTGACATGAATTTTAATCAGCGGCTTCCTACTCTTCTCATATCTTGGCTCATACCCAATGCAGTGGTTAGACTGAGTAACAGGTGAATTGTTTCGGTATTTCTCTAGAGCATTACTATAATCAGTTAACATAATGAATGCCATCATCCAAAGCACCAGCAGCATGAGCTCGTTCTCCCTGGAGCTCTGCTTGAGCGTCGCGACAGTCACGGCGCGGTGGTTGGAAAATGATGACGATGAATTGCTATGATGATGACGTTACAATTCGCGGCTCCGACTGAACCTTCGCCACCTAGTTGCCGCACCTGAAAACGGCGCTTACAAGGCCAACCTTCACAAAAGTGATGTTACCACATTGTTCATGTTGAGAAGTTGCTGCAGAGTTCCTTCATTTTCGGTTGCTGCACGCGCCAGCCCGAAAAAAAAGCAAGCGATGTCCACAGGCCATTAAAATGTGCCGAAATGCGTGGCATCGTGGTGTAAAGCGCAAGACATACGTGCGAGTTTCCGTGCGAGGCGGCGTGCCACATGCGATGTTTCGGGACACACGGGGGTGAAGGAGCTATCAGCGGCAGGCTCCACCCTCATGCGGCGCCTCGGCATGCACGGTCAGGCGACTTTGCATCCTCGTAATGAAGCTCAAAACAAACAATATATTGCACAGCCACGCTTCTTTCCACAAAAAAATAATAAATAAAACGCCTTCGCGAACGACTAGCACGTTGCAACAGCGGTAACAGCTGATTATTCGCGTCTCCGACAGTCGCTACGCCATTCACACCAGAGCTCGTCATCGAGCGCTTGTGCTCTGTGCAGCTCAGATCCGAATACCCAAGAGGCCCTCGGGAGACGAGTGAAGACAGCGGCCTGTTCCAATGGGATCCTCTACAATCCAGAGCACAGCACAACACTGTAGGGTGGGAGGTAGCTCTGTTCAGCTCGGGTCCGAATATCCAAGAGGCCCTCGTGAGACGAGCGAGGACAGCGGCCCCTGCCAATGGGATCCTCTACAACCCAGAGCAAAGCACAACACTGTACGTTGGGCGGGAGCTCTGTCCAGCTCGGATCCGAAGACCCAGGAGACCCTCATGAGACGAGCGAGGACAGCGGCCCGTGCCAATGGAATCCCGGACTAAGGAGCCCACTCACCGACATTCCTTCCTCGGTCGCAAATGTTTTATTCTCTCTCTCTCGTCTGCTCGTGCTGTGATTGGCTGTAGTCATGTGGTGGTGCGATGCGGCGATGAAATATATGGCTGGTTTGATGCTCGCCGCACTGGCTACTCAGCGGTGCGATGCTATGATACATCATGGAACGTCACGAAAGGACACCACTCCGGCTGCCGCATCGTCACACCACACACCGCATCGCACGAAAAATCGCACCGTCTGTCTCGCGCTTAAAGGGGCCCCGAAACACGTTTTTAAATAACCAATGGAATAATTCATTGGAAAAGCGTGTTACCTCACAAATTGAATGCCGCAAAAGTTTTAGGAATCCGTCCCATACAAGCAGAGTTTGTCACACGCTGCAATCACAATCTCTCTTCTCTCGTCCCGACAAAAGTGCTGGAAGCTAAGCAGAGAGAGATGAGAAGGGCAAACAAAAAAGATCACTTGCGCCTCGTGACCTTAAGTGACCTTGAGCATTCCCCCCCCCCTTTTTATTTTCTTCGAATGTGAGGGTTTTTCAGTTTGATCGCGCGAGCACGCGTGAACAAGTGACAGCCTCTCGCGGCGACCTCTGTGACAACCACGTTCAAATCAGCCAATGGCTGATAGATGGGCTTACTGAACTTATTTCCCTTGATTTGTCGAGAGAAGCGAAAGTGATTTTTAGCTGACTTTGATAATGTATTGTGAATTCCAGGCCACGTGCTGCGCTATATTATTTGACTCACGTGTTGTCGGGAGCCTCTAATACCGATCGGCAGCTTTTTCTAACCATGCTCAAAAAGTGTTGCAGGGCCCCTTTAAAGATGGCAACGTATCTTTTTATCACATGTCGAACAATGCAGGTGAACCATTACGGAAAACAGCTCAAATCAGAAACTCACGCATCGGGAAAAAGGTGACGGACAATAGGGTAATTTGTTCATAATCGATTCGCTCACGACGACTTAACTCTCCTCGCTGAGTGCTCCATTATTTAGTGTGTGTGCATTCTTATCCGTATTCTAGCTTCGCTAAGCACGAAGAACAGTTTCGTTTATATATCAGCAAGCGCATTAAGAAAATTGTTGCGTTACGTGTGTGACTGTACTTTTTACATAAGCTTGTTTTCTGTTCAAGTCGTAGTGCTCCCCATTCTCAAAATAAGCTGCTGTAATCCTTTCCTCCCCCAATCATTTTTCTTTTAGAAGGCGTATATACACGCCCACAAAACAACGCGCGAGAGTCGCGCGTGCGCAACGTGCATGTATAGGTATATTCGTGCTTTTGTATTTTACTACATTTCTTGAATTTTGTTACTGCCCCAATACACTGTACTTCTAAGCGCGAACCTCGCCTGCAGTGTTTGAGAAGCTTCAGGACTGCAGCACATTATTTTGTTAAGATTACCCACACTGCACAGACATTACAGATAATTCTGCAACCTACGTGGCTGTTAGCAATAACGCTAGAATGTTCTACGACGCGTGTCTAAATGCCGACGCCGTTTTCTCCGCTACCAGTTTCGGTGTACATCACTCCAGTCTGACCTTCCGTTCACAGTGCCCCGCCGTGGTGGTCTAGTGGCTAAGGTACTCGGCTGCTTACCCACAGATCGCGGGATCAAATCCCGGCTGCAGCGGTTGCATTCGCGATGGAGGCGGAAATGTTGTAGGTCCGTGTACTCAGATTTCGGTGCAAGTTAAAGAACCCCAGGTGGTCGAAATTTCCGGAGCCCTTCACTACGGCGTCTCTCATAATCATGTGGTGGTTTTGGGACGTTAGACCCCACATATCAATCAATCAATCCTTCCGTTCACTGGCCACAAGTTCAGTCAAATAAACAGCTTCATCTTAAACCTACAGTCTGTCCTCTTCATCGACGGCACGACCTCGTGACAATATCATGTCCGTGCAATCTTAGCGCCCATATATCTGCTTTAATTAACAACTAATGCTAACATGAACAAGCAAGTGTTTCGAAGCACACTATCTCATTCACTAGAAACTTCATAACATGATTGCGAACGAAAAGAAAGGAGCACTCCTATTACTGCCGAAACTATGATTTCCCTTATCTTGAGATACACTGGCCCAGGCATAGTTCTCTTCTATAACCTCGTGAACGGCATGCGTATCTAGCTTTTGACGAGACAACGGAACTAGATAAGATAAATGCAATCGCCAGCACGAATCACAGCGTATAGCTACCTCGACAACTCGTAAGGCCTTCCCTGTAGCAGTGTAGCAACGCAGCGCAAAAGTCCTAAAATCTTTCGGAAAGACCCGTTACACATGAGCAGTTTCCCTCTTCAACCTAGGGCTCGCTATACAAGGTCTTCAAGTTGAAGTAGATGTGATGTGGTTCACCGAAGAGGCTCGATGTTGCATAGCACCGCTATTTTCGCAATTTGGCGAGGATAATAATGAGCTATGTACGTGATCTGACGCCACAATTAAGAAACTTCAACACAGTGCCAAGTGAGTGTGCCGCGTTAACCTTCTTAGGCACGGCCAACTTTGTTTTTTTCCAGTGCTGCCAGCACACGGAGCGTTTTCTGGAGTGGCGAATAGCATCGCTTCACGTGGATGCACCCATGTGGACGACTAGAGGCCCATCTCTATCCCGACGACAAACACCTGTATTAAAGTTGTTAACCTAGCACTGCATACAGCGTATCGTAAATCCCGCGCAAAGATGGCATCAACAAGCACATAATAAACTCTGGTACTTGTTATGCAGTTATTTCGATGGAGGCGAAAATGAGCTCAGATACGGGTACGCGCTTAAGAACCCCAGGTAGTCGAAATTTCTGGAGCTCTCCACTACGGCGTCTCTCATAATCATATGATAGTTTTGGGACGTTCAACCCTACATATCAATCATCAAAGCGTCGTCAGTTGAGGAAAGAACCAGCACGATGAGCGTTCCCAAATAAAATGATAACTTGCGCCTGTGCTCATGCATACTGTATACCATACTGCTCTTCAGCAACATGGGAGGCAGAGATTCGTAGCTTGAGATGCGAACGCATGCAGGCGTTCAACGTAGCGCTGACTCCAGTCTGGTGTTACCAAGGCACGGTATTCGACCGTCCACCCGATTGCCTTTCCGCAGCGCTTACTACAGTAGTTGTAATTGGCGGTGTCACTCTATAGAAGCATTCGGTAGTGGAGAATTATCGTGGGTACATGTGGAAGCTGCACTACCTCGACAACGATCCGTCACGCCCTTACACGAAAGGGAAGGCAAAGAACGCAACTCGACGATGTTAGCTTAAATTACTCTCTGTGGCCCTTTTACCTTGAGTGATCAGCCGGGGGACTCGCGATGCGAAGGTAGCTATGCGTGCATGCCTTGGAGTCATTGGGTGCGTGCATCGTTTACTAACCTCACACATACGTGCCATTTAGCGGGATAGTTTATTACCTATTTCGTGTGAAGCTTTATACCCACGAGTAGAGCTCTCGCCAAGTAATCGGGTATGGTGGCACGCTATAGAGTTCATTCATACGCTGGCTCATTCTTTCCGCAATATAGTTCATATGTGAGATACGTTCACAAGACGCCCTTCCGAAATATGATTGGTGCGTCGTACCACTTTACGAAACAACCACAACTGTTCAAATGCGTCCACTATAAATGGTGTGCGCCTTCTAACGCATTATTAAGGCCTTAGATGCCTCAACATACGCTAAAATTGGCCATCAGCAACATTACCATCCCGTCGACAGCGTCAACGCGAGTTGTTCGTTCAACTGCATGACACTCATTGTGAATGCAATCTGCGCATATCGTATACCCTATATTGATTGATATATGGGGTTTAACGTCCCAAAACCACTATATGATTATGAGAGACGCCGTAGTGGAGGGCTCCGGAAATTTAGACCACCTGGGGTTCTTTAACGTGCACCCAAATCTGAGCACACGGGCCTACAACATTTGCGCCTCCATCGGCAATGCAGCTGCCGCAGCCGGGATTCGAACCCGCGCCCTGCGGATCAGCAGCCCTGAGTACCTTAGCCACTATACCACCGCGGCGGGGCTCGTATACTCTATATACGGTGAAGCTTGCATCCACCATGCGCTGTGTAAAGAAAGACAGTCTCACTGACTCTTCGGGTGCTATCGCACCAGCTAATAAAAAGGTATGCCACAGCAGCTGCACATGAACGTCGGAGCGATGATATTTACAGTGTAAAGCTTATTCGGAGACGCGCTAAACAATGGGCAAAAAAACAGGGGTTCTTCCTACCGATCACACTTTTACGTTTAAGAACATATACACCAAGGGGTGATGCGCACAAAGTTAACATCTGGTCACTGCGACGTCCAGTGACTCGATCAAGACGTGATCACACTTACGCGTGCGCGTGGCACTAAACAGAGCTGTCATGGGCCAACGTCACACTAGTTAAGATAATTTTTGGGTGAGTTAGACGGCTGGCGCGAACGCTCTCAGCTTGCTGCCTTCCGAGCAAGCGCTCTCATGGCGAAAGGGCTTCTGCCACGCAGGATCAAAGCAGGTGGCATAACGTTCGAAAAGAGAGTACGAAAGAGAGGATATCAAGGAGTAACGAGCACGGAGGAAGAGAGTGTCGCTACTTTGTGACGTTTTAGGGGTTTAGCCTTACAAGATAAAAAGAAAGCTTTTGACCACTTGCACCATTCCTCACAGTTACCCCAGGCGGTTCTTTTTCAATGAATCAAACAGGAACGGACAAGTAGAATTTTATTACGTGTTGTAATGCACCGAAGGTTCTAGTTTTTTTTTACTGCAGTCTGCTTCATTACCAGTGATTAATTGTAGTCGGCCTCTTTGAAGTCATTGGGATTATTTTAAAATGTAGCATTTGTGGTACGTGTGGTGTCGTAGATTTACCCTAATTTCTCGATTAGCACAACACTGGTATTGATAATATTGACGTTTTAAACATTCCCAAAAAATCATCTTTCACTGTGACGTAAATTGTTATTTGCCTTTTGTGTTCCTTTAAGAATACAGTAACCATTTGAAACTGTCCTAGTGCGTTTACTGCGAACACAATTACAAAGGACCCACTGCGCCATAATCTTTTCTTTTGCGAATTGGCGAACACACTATACGACTCGCTATATAGCAACAGTCACACCTGTTGAACTGCGCCTTTTGTTGATGCTGTTAATGATAATGATCATTAGTTATGGCTGCGCGCTTTGTAAATGGTGTTCCTTTGAACCAACCACTCGTTAAGCCATTCATGGGTTGTGACACCTGGTGCGGTTCTACTAGAATTCTTCTGGTTCTACGCATTAGTCACGCGATAAGAAAGGGAGGCTCCTCGCACTACATCACGTTGGTACGAGGTGTTTTCCCAAAACGTTCTCAGTGCTGGCGTGACTCTGTACCAGAATATCTGCTTTAGACTATTTCCTCGGTTCGGTTGCCACTCAAAACTAAGATATCAAATACTTATACGTTTATTTGCATCTATCTTGAATTTTAACTCACAGACAACATTGATATTCCACTCACACCACCGAAGACAACACTGGAATTTTTGCAAAACGAGCTCTTCATTATTATGACGTTAAAAAGTTTAGAATCACAAACTAGGAGACATTTTCTAGTCGTTCAGGCACGTTGGCCAGGTAGAACTTCATACCGATGAAGAGGACAGCAAGAATGGCCCCATCCCGTTCCGTGTGGGCAACTGCAACCTATAACAATGGTAGCCATGAATAATACCTTATTATTATTATTATTATTATTAGTAGTAGTAGTAGTAGTAGTAGTAGTAGTAGCAGTAGCAGTAAATAGAATTGTAAACTACGCTTCAAACGCTTAGGCCCCGGTCATGTCAATCTTTCGTTCCCATATACTAAATAAGGAGCATCCTTCCTAAAGCAGATATTCTACAACACCTGATTAGCATGAGAGAATCAGATCCGTTCATGATTACAGATACATGACTAAACCCTTCTATCAATGACAACGGCTTGTGACACCTTTTTCTAACGCCTACGCTATCATTGGCAAAAAAAATGTACATATGTTGAAATGAGCCAACTAGACCAGCAACCAACCGTCCTTTAAAAAAATTGGGTGCCCTTAAGCTTCGCCATTAAGAGTTGAACGCGATAGTTAAATCCGGCCCCTAGTGCACCCTTCAACCGCTAAGTGCATCTTATTCATATGTTTTGTTACATACACATGCACGCATACAAACACTCACAGAGTACATTGTACCAGCATGCGCTATTATCGCCGAATGGGCTTGTTTTCATCGTGACACCTTTCGAACAAGATGCATTAAAGGGGCCCTAAACCCTTATTCAAATAACCATAGAATGAATTCTCTAGGAGAGCCTAATACCTCCCAAATGCAAAGCCGCAAAAATTTTAAGAATCTATCCAGTGCGAGTGAAGTTACAAGAGTTTGCCAGATGCTGCGACTACATTACCTCTTCTCTCGTCCCAACGAAAGCGCTGGAAGCTAAGCAGGGAGGGGTGGCAGGGCAAAGAAACTACCATGCCTCATGACCTTGAACACTTTTTTTTTCGAACTCGCGGCTTTCTCAGTGTGATCTCGTGCGCACCCGTGTAGAAATAGCGGGCTCCCGCGGCTATTTCGATAACTTAATTTTTTGGTCACAGACACACAGACGATTTTTCGCTCACAACCAACTGGACCGACGCCGCCAGCAAGTTTTCTGCGACACGAGCTCTCTAACGCTGTCGCGTTAAAACTGAAGTGGTTTCTATTCCCCGGCCTGTAATTCTTGGGCTTGCAACGGTTGTTCATTCGATGAAAGCTTCAACGGTCACTTCGTTCCCCGGAAGTCACTTGAATTCTCTCCGCGAGAGCATTTGAACGAGTCGAAATAAACAACGAGAGTGTACCGGCAGGCAGTGGCTCGAAATATTTACAGAGAAACGAAGCAGTGCGAGACACATCTGAACGTACCGCGAGCCGTTACCTGCCGTCGCTACTGTTGGCTGCCGTATACACCTTTTCACAAGAGGAAAAAAAAAAACACCGCCATAATAGGCTGCGCGCCGGAGTACACAGGCTAAGGGTGCAGCCTTGTCAGTGCATTTTCGGGGGGTCACGCCAATTTGCGCAGCCAAAAGAGGACTATGGTGACGCCCAGGGAGGCGTTTTTGAAAAGGTCTATATTTTGAAATCAGGATAACGATGTCAATAGGCTGCTGCTGACAACGAATCAGCTGTAGCAAAAGCTATTACAAATGATTGATGACACAACTGATGTTTAAGAAAAACTACTTGCTATAAGAACAAATCGTTTTTATGCGTAGCGGTACGCAAAAATGTAGTATTTGATCATTTTAAAATTGAAACTTGGCCCCGACGAGGGTGCCCCTACAACAAAAGCGCAACAGCGCGAATGGTGGTGCCGATGCGCTGCACAACAGAAAGGTCAGTAGATCCACTTCGGGTGTTTGAAGCCGAAACACGCCGCGCTTGATTTTTTCGCCCCCTACAGGTGATCACTTGAGCTTGAGAGTTTCCGAGGTCTGACTTATCCAGGTACGATCGTCCCTCGTTTGCCTCTACAGGTGACGACACGCACCCACGAGCGCCTGAAGAAGAAGAAAATTGCTGTCTGTGTTACGGCTTATGCATAATTATAGGGCTGAATACTACGAAGCAGCGCCATGGCGCGTGACCAGTATTTTGAAGAACGACTGTGTCTCTACGGGTGTCTTCTTTCAGTGACACGAGTGAAAGTGGTCTAATTGATATTGCGCCATCCTGTGCACTCCCTCGCTTCGAGTATTTGCGATCGTCACACCTTAAGCAAACTCTGGTCATTCTTTCGTAACAATGAAGGAGAAAACTATACCAGTGACATATGTTGATTCCTAAGGAGTACATCTCAACTAACTTACCTTTTCCTTAGCAATAAACACATCAACAACTTGTAGGACACATGATCTTCACCTTCAATTCGAAGACGTTATCGCACCTCGTGAGCATCTCCTTCTTTCTCTACCCTGCTTCGGATGTCGGTGCATGCCTCCACTGTGCCGTGAAGAAACGATTGAATATCCACTTAGCATTGGTCGATTCAAGCCATCCAACAGTTTCCACTGCAAGTAGCCTGGTTAAGTGCCTTCTTCGCGATAACTGTTCCTTTTGCAAACCAGCGAATGGCCAACTACGCGTCCGTATACATATAGCATAAGGCAACACGCGAACATGTCACAGGGCCTTGTAATGGCTGGTATGTATAGGCGTTCACATAGGAGAAGGGTCGCGGCCACCCCTATCACCTAAGAGAGGAGGCCCAAAGTGAGCCCTGTACCCTGCGCGAGCCTATCATGGTGGGACCTTAAAAACACGCACTTCTCGGCTGGCGTCATTCTACGCTTCTGCCACGAATTATTAATTGCATTGAGGAGACTACTTGCATTAAAAGACATTCATATTGTGTTTTATTTTGAGTCAGTTTCAAACAATACGCGAGATGAATGAACGTTCGGTTACTCTAAATGGGATTCCTATATGTGTTTTTTGTTTAGTTATGCCTGATTACTAATTTTTGAAGTGCAAGTGTGAGTGCAATGGTTTCCTTCATTATAGTAAAAAGAACAATAGCGTACGTGGCACTGTGGTCGACAACCTGCTTTTCACGCACAAAGCCTAGGTTAATTCGAATCTCACTTATACCGAAGCTTTATTATTCGTTTTGTATACATCTTTCATAATTTTCCGGTCATTGAAACGACAATTTTTGCTGACAACTAACAACGCCTACTGTGGAATTTCTGCGAAGCAAGCTCTCTAACACTGTCACGCTTATAAGAAAGTCAAACGAGTTGCATATCGGCACATCACACCTACTGAAAAAAAAGAACATTTTGGTTGAACAGCAGCAGCAGAAATTGTCACCTAAACTATCGCTTTCTTTACGCTGTGTTCACTAACACGTGCTCAAAACAACGCAACACTTAGAAATATCGTTAAAATTATCTCATTCGCTATCTTCCGCACTGGTAATGGGCGTGAACAAAAAAGTTGCCATTGATGTGCTACTATACAATTTGATGCCTCCGGAAGCTAAAAATGTAGTATTCAATTTCAGTTCATTTATGCTCTGATTCATAATTCATGAATATTTACTTCATCTTGAGCTCTTTGGATTGTCTGAGCACCCAGTGAAGTTAAGTGTAGGGAATTTTCGCCTGTCATTCAAGGGTCAAAAAATAATTTCCGTAATAATGCGGGGAACTTCAGGAATGCTCAAATTCTTCTATGACGACCAATAATTAGCGGTCCCAGTGGGCTTTCATCTGCTGCAATCAATTATCGTGCATGCACCACGCAAGCATAGCCTTTGAGATGTTTTTTTTAATGTTCACGCGGAGCGATTTCCATTTCACTCTTGGTTTTATACTTGAAGCCCACAATGTGCAGTGTGCTAACAGTATATGAGTTAATAAAGCCATGCTTTTGTTGCGCGGCAGTGCAAGGTCTGGTCATAATTTCAAAAGTCGCCAGCACGTGCAACACGGGTAATTATCATATGAGTGTGCATGTATAGGGGTGGAAATCGGTACTGTTGTGCAGGGAAGTATGCTGCAATGATTTTGTCAACGTTTGCAGAGAACAATTTTCGAAAAAGAGAATTTTTATGTGTCTGAATTGGAATTCTTCGGCGTAGTACGGAACATCACTGCGAGCACTGTGTTTTTTGAAGTGCTGGATCTTAAGCACAATTTGCCACTATACCCAAGTCATCTTACTCGGGAGCAAGGAAGGAAGGTCAACTAGGCGTGCGTCTGGCTTGCTATCCTATGTTGCGGGAAGGGGATTGAGGAATTAAAAGAGCGATAGATAGAAAGAAGAAATGTAAAAGGCACAGGACAGCTTAAAGCACACTACTGCGTTCGACACTGATGGGTGCAGAGCTTAAGGTGTGTCCTATTTCACTGCCGTTAACAATAAATGTGACTAGGCATGCGCATACAGAAACATCACTCCCGCATTTCTGCAAAATGGAATTATTTTGGTCCGCTCCTCCTTAGCGCAATCAGCACTAAGTAAGGCTCTGTGCTTGTTTGACAAAAAAAACACGATTCATTGAAATAACTCAAGGATTTCAGCACAACGACTCTAAATGGTTATTTATTTAGATAACCATTGAATTATAAACATGAGCTTATATTATTCGCAAGTGGTAATCATTGCATCGGCAGTACAATATTCAACAAAGAGTTATTCCTGAACTACATCTGAAAAAAAAACACTGCTTCTGCAAGCCAGCTGTAATGTATCGGAAATGTTCCTCTAAATAATTTGGCTGCCCTGAAATTTTCATGCGTCACTGCCTGAACTACTCCGACCGATCAAGCATTCCTACCATTGGCATAAGCAGGATTCTGTCTTGAGAGTGCAAACCCGTGTTTTATCGCTGCTGACGGAGGGGGTGGAGCCTAGGTGAAATAACTGTTACCTATCAGGGGCGGACCTCCTTGACGCGTGGGTCTATGCATCCTCCGATGTATATAATGGTAGTAGTAGGTAGTTACCGGTGCCACATACCCACTCTAGAGTGGGTATACGTGCCATAGGGGATGCAAGATGGGAGATGGCGGTACTTAGAGTGTTCACTAGATGGACGCATGGATGGACGTTTGGACTCACGAACAGACAGACGGATGTACGGACGTACAGACGGACGCATGGGTGGACGCACGGATGGTCGCGCGGACAGACGGAAGCAAGAACGAACGGACGGACGGAAGCACGGACGGGTTGATGGACGCTTCGCCCCACTTATCCTAATGCACTCCGTGGATATGCTGTGATTTTTTTTTACCCTGATGCCGACGTCTATGGTCGCCACTACTATTAGCAAGATATGTGCTAAGTTTTCACACCACCATCGGATAAATGCACTTTCTTTCAGTTTTTTTTCCCCATTTGCTTACACTTCCTGCTAGCGCACCTCATTGCGTATACATTCAGCAAACCGCTGATGCATTAAGTAAGATGCCGCATACATTCTCTCGAACAGGCGTGTCCTGACTGTGGTATTCCATTCCTTAATTCTACACAAAACAACATACGCATAATCCCACTCAGACACTTGGCATCATTGTTATAAAAGGGTGAGCAACAGACTATTGGCATACCACTTTAATCACTATTCCCCTGAAGGTAGCATTCGCACTCGATTTTCACCTATAATTTCAAAGAGCTGAGGTAATACGGTAATACGAGCAAGCTCGTATTACCCTATTAAGAAAATCAGTCCAAAATACATCGCCCTTGCCACCCATCTTAAAGGCTTTTTTTTTCTCTTTGTCCCCAGTGTACTAAAACATGACCACCTACCTTTTGGTAAGCGGGAAACACAAGATGCACTTCAAAAACCTATTTCAAAATGCCATTTCGTCACTTCGAAAAAAGGAAAGCTTTTGGGACGTGCTATTAGGAGCTATAAAGAAATACGTTGCTTTACAGCACGCAAGCCCCGAGTGTGTCCCGTATACGCAAGTAGTGCCTTTCTTATATATTTAGTTTTTTTGTTCTCTTTAGCTGCAAAGTTTACGGCAGGCACTGAAGTTGAACCGAAGTTCTTAGCGCTTCGTTTTTCTTGAAATCACCGCTGCGCTCATTGCTTCCGTGACATTTATGACGAAACCAAGCTTCCATCAGATTTGTACCCTCTCTTAGTGAATTGCACAAACTTGGTTTCCTGTTAACATTTTTCCTGTGTTGCTCGTTACACAACACGTGCTTACCATGCCTTTTTCAAGATGAGGAACCGTAATGTATTGGTTATTTTCTGTGTATTTCACCTTAAAAAAATGCTAAGCTATATTCGTACTAGTGGTGCCAAACCTGAAGAAACAAAGAAGCTAGGAGATCTTCCTTGTTTATAGTAGAACACGTTGTTGGGCTAGTTGGTGCATATCTGGATTAGATAGTCAACTTCGCGCTAAATTCACAACCTCACAGAGGAAGAAAATACATAGACGCCACGCGCACATGGTGTATATGTGTTTCCTCCCTCTATGTAGTTGTGAGTTTGGCGCAAAGTTGACTATTTATTTCTTGTTTTTCTTCGTTTTTGTCTCCTTCATTCGCCTGTTTTGTTCTCTTTCATTCTGTTTTTCTATCTCTGTACTGTCGCGTTTTCTTTATTTTTGTCTATTTTTCTACATATATATTTATATATCTCTCCTTGGTTTCTCTCTCTCTCTTTCTCTCAGAATGCATTTGTCTTTTTACAGCAGATCTGGCTTTGGTCAAGCCGTTCAGGTGCCACAGCCGTAGCAACGCTTGTGGGCACCATCAACGGGTGCACGCCACTTAGATAGGGTAAGTTCCACTACTTTTCACTGGTACGCTAACAATTAAAAAAGCACAAAAACAGTTAGCAGAACAAACGGGTTCATGCGACAGAAATCTGCGCAGCCTATCAGAAAATTATTACTATCACAAACGTGTTTGTGCCAAAGCAATCGGGTAACTTCAACTGTACACAACTGGCACTCAAAAGGAAAAAAAAGCAACAGTGCGCCGAAAAAACGGCGTTCGTGTTACCATACTCGCAACACTGTTTCATACATTGTGGTTATAAAATACAGGGGTGGTACAACGGCCTCAAAGCTTAACAAAGAGCGTTTATTAAAGAGCAGGAACACAACATGCAGCAGAGTTAAAGCGAATGCTTCTGTGTAAACCTGTGTATAAGAGGGGAGTAGTATGATCAAGGTTCAATGAAAGTATGCAACCACCTCACAGCTTAACTAAAAGTGTTCAATAAGGATATCTGAAATGCTTGCAACAAACATAGAAATGCGTTAGCCTGACAAAAGAAACGCCATCAGTTTCGCTGTGGGTTCGCGAAGCGAAGCTGGTTCCATTTTTCTCTCAATCCCGCCTCTATTTCTATTTTCTCTTTCTCGCTCGACTCTGTGCTCGTTGTCACACTCACCAAGGTTATTGCAATCCAGGCCGGACAAATCGGCGTAGCGGGAGAGCACGCTAATTGAGGAATTGGTATGCACGCGCTAGAAAAGTAGAGGCCATTCATCACTCTTTAAAAAAAATCTTAGTAAACAGTGAACGAAGGTTGCCAGTGTACTTTACTACCTTCGCGGCATAGCTTTATTAGCCAGCAGCTAGTAAAGCTTGTAAGTTGTGCAGTTACTGATCAGTGAAGTGTTTTTGGCGCTTTTTATGAGGTAAGTACATTGCCATCTACATTGCCACATTAGGCCGCAGCATATTTCACCATATTCGTGACACTCTTGAGCACAATTTCAGCAAAGTTGAATTTTATTGAGTAGCTCGGAATAGAAGTCTCGTGCTGCGTGATGGCACATATATAACCAAATATATAGAAGGGCACATGATGATGTGTAGCAAACGTAAACTATTCTTCTAAATCATTTGACTGCTAACCATTACACGATGTGCCATCCAAAGTACGGGCTAAAATAACCTTTGTGCTGCTGTTAGAGTAGAAAACACTTGCAATTCTGTGTCTGCGTTTGCATGTGTGTTCTCGCTTGCAATCCGCTCATATAAGTTCACATATTCACTGAGAAGTCATATATGATATATGTACTTCATATGATCATATGTCATATCATCATATTTCTTTCGTACATATGGTCATATAAGTATGTGATCGGTTTTTTATGAGTATGTTGCTAAAATGTGCACTTACCGCGGTAACAATTGAAGTAGTTGGTGGCCAATTATTATTGTTTGAGAACAATGTAACTTCGTTTTTTTATCCTATATATTTGTAATAAAACTATCTTGATGCGGCAAACTACATGCACACACAAAACGGGCGTGAACATCTATTTGACTAACTCTAGTTCATCAGAGATCACACAGTTATTAGGCTGCTAGTGTGGTTGCTAACAGTTTAGTATTGAACTAACCATTCGAGTCAGCACTATTCACTGAATACATTAGTAGTAAATTTTGATAGCCTACATTTTACTACCTTTACTTACTAGGAGGCTAGTGCTTTTTGTTACAAGTGAATGGTTAGTATTTAGTTAGTGACTATACCGGCCTCTATTAAGAGTGGCGATTGTCATAGCTTAGACGAATTCCCGGCGAAATACCGATAACAGCACCTTCGTAATCTATTATAACTTAGAATAAATACCACGCAATATAATGGGGGGAAAACAGGTCTGAGCGCAAGCACAATCAATGCTGGAGATGCGGCCATCATATAGCATGTTGTAAACTGCTAGGGTGACCATTGCAAGTACATTGGCGATGTACTTACTACCCGTAGACTATTATCATACTGCGAAGTAACGCGATACTGAGAAGTAACGCGTCGGGAGTGCAATGTGCACACCTACATAGCTGGACACTTAGTTGATGCAGTGGCTGCTTATGGTGAAGAATAATACCTTAGTATTTTATAAATGATGGGAAGCTTTAAATAACAGACTCATAATGCAGTTACCATACAGTGGGGCACTTGGAATTATTATATTATTTTGCCACGCATTATTACCTCTGTTAACGCAATTCTTCACTCACCTTGGTGACTCTTAGGACCTTTTTTTTTATGGCTTCGCTCTGTGGCAGAATACTTTTCGTGCAGAAAGCTACAGTTCAAATGCGGCTATAACCCAAAATTTTCGAGTTTTAATTCTTCGTGATACTTGTGACGAGCACCAGAAGCGGAGAATTACGTTACTAGAGTTGGCAACTGTAGTGGGCTCATAAGTGCGTACGTTTGTGATAGCTTCGTATAGCGGTTACGCTAACCTCGCACCCATCCTCAAGCGATGAATAGAAGCACATATTTTCTATTTTTCAATATCATCTCGTGATAGACGCACTACAAAGTCTATTAAAGTTTTGGAGAGTTCTGGTACACCACACTATCTTTCAAAGGAGCGCTTGAACTTACTACAAATACATGTTTTATTTGGCATAGTGACTCGGTGATCAAGGCCACTGCATGTGTCGATGAATGATTTGTCAGTAGTCGAGGCAAAAAAAAATACTTAGTAAAACAACAATAGTCAAGAAAAACTTTGAGATACACTGAAATATTTTCGCGTTTTATCGCATTTCTACAATACCCGCAAACGAAACTCGCTTTTTTAAATTATTGCGACCAGAGGCAGCAATGTCATCATAATAATCTATTTTCGCATCTAGCACGCCAACTGTGATACAACACCAGACAATGAAAACGAAAAAAATAACGTCTTTCTGACCTCTGCAAAACTGATTTTAATAACAAAAGAGAGCTCTAAAAAAATTACTAGTGTGAAAAATATGCACGAAGAGACAACCTTCACAAATTGCGAAGAAAACAAAACGTCCTTTTTTTCTTCAAATTTTGCCGTTCCTTGTGTCCTTAAAAGGCAGCGAACACCGAGGAAAACAAGTCACGTGTTATAAGCTACGAAGAATTATTCTGCAGAATTAAATACTATCTTAAAGCAGAAGTGGGCAAGTCTTCCACGGGCCCTAAAACTATCTATCTATCTATCTATCTATCTATCTATCTATCTATCTATCTATCTATCTATCTATCTATCTATCTATCTATCTATCTATCTATCTATCTATCTACAGTCACTTGTCAAGGTACATAATGAGGTGGAACAGTTATAAGAAGCCACTTTTTAACGACACCACAAAGGTTCAATGAAAGTAATGCGCCAACATACAAAAATGCGCGACATGCTGGCTCATAAAATGGTTAGGTTATGTGCAAGGTTGTGCGACAATATTGCATGGTCCACTTATGTAGGTACCACAAATAACACAATTAAACAAATTGTGGAAAAAATATGTTTAAATTCAGGCGCACCTAGACCTCATAGAGTAACATGATAGTATGAGTCATTCAGCATTCTTTTATTTGCATTTACGAGCATTTTCTCGCCCTAATTAGCCCGGTTCATTGACACATTCTAGCAACTATAATGTCTTGCGTTATCCACGAGTACCTGCAACCAACGTTTCACAACTTGGACAACTTAGATAAGCATAGTGGAACAGCTTTTCTAGAAATAATGTTTTACTTAGGTAACATTCGTACAGGTTTCCACAGTGTTTATGCTTTATTTATTTATCATAGGACAAACTGCGGTACACGATGAGTCCCTATACATAACTGTTACCATTTAAATGTCATTATAGAACCCCAGTTGTTTCGAATTAGCCCAAAGTGCTCCACAGCGCTTTCTGTGAAAGCCACAGTAGCCTAGTGATGGGGTAGGTATGTGGGGTTTAACGTCCCAAAACTTCCATATGATTATGAGAGACGCCGTAGTGGAGGGCTCCGGAAATTAGCCTAGTGATTCGGTACGCCAGAGGTTGTCATTGTTCATAACAACAGAAAGCTCCAAGTACAAGTATGTAGTTGAGGCCACTGTTGCTAGCGTATGTTCTACTAAACCTAGAAGCTGTGAACTGGTAATGTCGCCTCTCTGAACTAGCAATGTCATCTTTATATCATCGTCCGTTCGTTATAGTAAGCAAACTCAACAAATATTAGACGCTCTCTACACACATACACACTCACACAAACTATTCATTCTGTTGGTATTGAAGCAACATCTGGGAAATACTCAAACCTACTGAAATATTTCTCGCAGAGTTTTTCATTGCTGCTTCGCAGACTCTTTCGGAATGAATTTCACATGCAGACCACTTGTTGGCCTCAGGACGAGTTCCGCCATGACATGAATCTTGTCTCGATAATGTAGAGCAACCAGCTTGTAGTTACGAAGGATGTTGGCAATGACGACTTTCTCTTCCATCATGGCGAAACGTTGACCTAATATGAGTGGCAGTAAATATTCACGTATTAATAGGCAAACATGTTGAAGCAGCGTTGTGAGCATGGGCTCAACTGTGAAGACAGTATAAATAGCAGTCCAATGATATGACACGCCATTTTTCAGTCATCACGGTAGCAATTTTTAATGTGTTGGATGTCTGATCCTGATTGATTGGCTTGGGTAATATTCTCTAATTGTTTCGAGAAAATATCTTTATTATTATTATTATTATTATTATTATTATTATTATTATTATTATTATTATTATTATTATTATTATTTTATGTACTAGCGTGTCGTATGTCCACTGCAAGAGAAGGATTCTCCGATTGATATCTATGCAACTGTGCTATGCAAGCTTTATAGAACAGAACGATGACAAAGAGACAAGGAGGACACGAGCGCTCGTGTCCTTCGTGTCCTTCTTGTCTCTTTGTCGTCGTTCTGTTCTAGCGCTGTAACTATCATCATGTCATACCAACTAGCCTAAACTGCCACGCAGTTATTGAACCCTTGTAAGTTTTTGGCCACGCTTCCCACCTGTTTCTTTATTTATACTTATAGATACTGCGATTTTTCTTCAAGATCTTGGCAGCGTGGTACATAACAAGTGAACTCAAAAGGAAGATAACTATGGGAAACAAATATATGAATATCTTTATACACGCGTTTTCGAGAAAGAAAAAAAGGCAACCAACGTTATTACAAATTTCACATCGAGCACAGAATACATTTAGCACAAGTAAAAAGAGAGAGAGAGAGATAAAGATGCAAGGAAAGGCAGGGAGGTTAACCAGACGCACATCCGGTTTGCTACCCTGCACTGGGGAAGGGATAAAGGGGAGAAAAGAGGTTGCAGAAAGATGAGAAGGTACAAACAATCACGAGCACACTCGGGGAGCACACACAGTTTACAGGCGGTCGCTCAGGTTTGTTGACTTAAGGTAAAGTAGCAGTGCTTTAGTTGCTTTCTGCGCAACTGAGGCAGATGCCCAAGGTCCTAGTATCTTCTGCACACAAAATGGTCCGGGGTCAAGTCGATTCAAAACCATCCGTAGCTGGCATCGCTGTGTGTCGTAGCAAGCGCAGCTGCACAGGACGTGTTCGATGGTCTCTTCATCTCCGCAGTAGTCACATGTAGGAGTGTCTGCCATACCAATGCGAAAGGAGTACGCCTTTGTGAATGCAACACCCAACCAAAGGCGGCATAACAGTGTCGCATCGGAGCGGGAAAGGTGTGATGGTAGCTTTAGCTTGAGCGAAGGATCCAGTTCATAAAATTGACACCTTTGGAAGGTGGTAGACGACCAGAACGTGCGTGTGAGATCTCGAGCCAGCAGGTGAAGTTGTCTTGCTGCATCATTCCTTGATAGAGGAATCGGGACTACACGGGTTTCTTCATGGGCTGAGCGGGCTGCATCATCGGCTAATTGATTTCCGGTAATACCGATATGTCCAGGCAGCCATTGATATATAATATCATGCCCTCGTGCTAGAGCTTCATGATGGCAACGTCTTATTTCTTCTACCAGTTGGTCATGGCTCCTCCTACGCATGGTAGACTGCAAACTCTGAAGCGCTGCCTTCGAATCACAGAATATGACCCATTTTCCTGGACGTTCTTGAACGAGATATTGTAAAGCAGCCCTTATAGCAGCAAGCTCTGATGCCGTAGATGTAGTCATATGCGACAACTTAAACTTGATTGTCATTTCTGCAGCCGGAATTACAGCGGCACCTGATGAGCTGCTGGATGAGACGGACCCATCAGTGTATATCTGCGTTCGGTCTAAGTACAACTCATGTAATAATAGCAGTGTTGCTTGCTTCAATGCTACTCTGGAGTGACTGCTTTTCTTTTTGATTCCCGGAATTTCTAGACGTACTTGCGGCTGGTCGAGGCACCACAAAGGGCATGCCGTTCTCGCAGCTGGCGTATATCCTGATGGAATGCTGTTTAGGTGCTTGGCTATGACGTCTGAAAACGTAGCACGTGGTCTTCCGGAAGGTAGAAGGGCCAAGTGGTGGTCGGGGACACGGCTAGCATGTCGAATGTGCGCTCTGAGGCAATCCACAACTATATATGTCCTGACCGGATGGTCTTTGGCAAGCATGATTGTGGCAGAGGTAGAAGCGCATCGGGGCAGTCCTAGGCAGATACGCAGTGCCTGACCCTGCAAACTCTCCAATGAATGAGTATTCGATTTGCAAGCTGTAGCGCAATAGACCCAGAAATAGGGCTCTGTACAGCTGTAGCATGGAGGCCACAGAAGTTCCCCATGCTTTACCGCACAAGAATTTCATGATAGGCACAATAGATAGCAGTCTCTTCTTCAAGTACGAACAATGTGGGCTCCACGAAAGACTTCTGTCGATAATTATGCCCAGGAAACGATGCGTCCGTGCATATTTGACACTCTGCCCATTGATGTAAACAGGGTATGGCGTCATTGGTTTGCGTGTAAACGCCATCAACGCGCACTTCACAGTTGATATATTTAGGCCTTGTTTCTGAAGGTAGGTTGTTGTGAGGGTTGCTGCCCGCTGTATTCGTGCACACACCTGAGGACGAGTAACTGCAGCACTCCAGAGGCAAATATCATCGGCGTATATGGATAGGCACACCGACTTTGGCAGAACCTTCACCAGACCAATGAGGGCCACATTGAACAATGTGGGGCTTAAAACACCTCCCTGAGGTACTCCGCAGTAGGTGTAATGTTCAGCAGTTTTACCCTCATCTGTTTGCACAAAGAAACCCCTGCCAGTTATATAGTCTTTTATCCATTGAAACATTCGTCCACCAATGCCCATTGCTGCGAGAGAAGTGAGGATGGAATCGTGAGCTACATTATCATATGCACCCTTCACGTCAAGAAAGAGTGCCACTGATATGCACTTGCGACTTTTTTCTTGTTGAACAAATGTCGATAAATCAATGACACAGTCAATGGAGGAGCGGCCCCGACGAAAGCCTGCCATGCAAGAAGGGTATTTGGTGTATTGTTCCAAGTACCACTCGAGACGAAATAGAACCATTCTTTCCATCACTTTTCCGAGGCAGCTTGCGAGGGCAATAGGGCGATACGCTGTCAAGTCCAATGGTGATTTTCCCGATTTCAAAAGTGGTATTAATCGACTTATTTTCCATTCTCGGCAAACACTGCCGCTGAGCCAGGAGTTGTTGAAGCATGTTAAAAGTTCTTTTCTAGCTTTTTGTCCAAGGTGTCCCAACGCACTATAAGTAATACCATCAGGACCTGGCGATGACATGCGCTTAGAAGCGACTAACGCACCTTCCAGTTCTTCCATGGTGCACGGAGTGTCCATTTCTGGAAATCGCGTCTCAGGAACGATCACGGCGTCGATGCTCTCATTCATAATATTCCCGGCAACTCTCGTGCAAAATTCTTCAGCCACCTCGAGTTCTGTTTTTCCATGATGGAGTGCCAAAGCTTTAAAAGGGTGCCGTTGTTGTGGAGAGGAGCGAAGACCACGAACTGTTCTCCAGATATATGACAGCGGTTTATGAGGGTCTAGAGATTCGCAGAATGCTTTCCAGCGTTCGCTCTCCAGTTTGTAAATGCGTCGTTGAATCTTTTTCTGGAGCCGCCTTGCTTCCCCAGATCGTAAATTGATCTTGTGCGTCTGTATCGTCGTTCCGCACGCCTTCGTATAGGTCGTAATTTTTCCAGTTCGATGTCAAACTGTGTTACTTTAGACGAAAATGGTAATTTGCATTTGGACGCTTGCATAGCTTCCACTATGGTATTTTCCAGGCTGCAGGTGAGGCCTTCTTGGCAAGCGTTCTCTACACGCGATGCAAACATCGACCAGTTAGTGCCAATTGCAACACCGGAAGAGATTTTTTTATGATACCATCGATCGTCACGTAGGTGGGTATGTGATCACTCCCATGAGTCTCAATATCGCAAAACCACTTAACTTTGTGAGAGAAGCACCGTGACACCAATGTCAGGTCAAGGCAACTGCCATACGTGAGACCCCGCAGATATGTGGGGGTACCATCGTTCATGATGGAAAGGTCGTAATCGGAAGCGAATGTAACAAGGTTCCGGCCCCTGGCATTCATCCTAGTGCTCCCCCAAAGCATGTGATGGGCATTGAAGTCACCGGTGATGATCCAAGGCCCATCGGTTCTCATTAGGATGTCTTTTAATCTGTCGCAGTCAAATCGCGATGACGGAGATATATATCCACCAATAAGCGTGAACGAAACTGCATTCTTCTTCACACGAAGACACACGTACTGATTGTCGTCATTTGAACTTATTGGGTGCGAAAGATAAGTCAAGTCTGTGCGAATGTAAACAATTACTTTGCTTCGTTCTTCGCAAGCGGCTGAACAAAAAGCTTCGTAACCGGACAATCTATAAGGCGTTGATACGTTTGGTTCACATATGACAAGTATAGGGAATTGATTGGCCCGAACAAATTGGCGAAAGTCCGAGATACGGGACGTCATGCCTCTGGCATTCCACTGAAAAATCGACGCACTTTTAACTTTAGTGCGGAAGATGAGATTTTGTTGAGCCATTGTGCTTATACGAAGTTAGCAAGAACTGGATTCAGTGCATCCAGTATTTGCAGTGCACTCTTAGCAGACGGAGACTGTATGCTGCTCAGTAGAGTGCGAATCGTGGCAATTAATGATTGCACGATTGCAGCCACTTGCCTGTCTTGGTTGGAAAGATCTCGAACCGGCACGATTGCAGTCACTTGCCTGTCTTGGTTGGAAAGATCTCGAACCGGGAGAACGGACTGGCCGTCATGAAGCTCCTTCGGTTCGCTTGATGCTGCTTCCCCTTGAAGTGCAGGCCACTCTGTCGCAGTTAGGGTATGCTCACTGGCTTTGTCCTTTACAGCCTTTCCCACGGCATGTGGTCTGGGAGGCAAAGGAGGTGGTACTGATGAGGGGTCACGCAAACGTGTCGAGGAGGTAGCGGGCGTCCTCGAAGACCGACGTCGACGTGAACGACGCCTTCTGACTTTAGCTGCGGCTTCTCGATGAGATGAGTGATCGCGCACCATCTC
The DNA here is from genome assembly GCA_013436015.1 of Rhipicephalus annulatus. Taxonomy (NCBI): domain Eukaryota; kingdom Metazoa; phylum Arthropoda; class Arachnida; order Ixodida; family Ixodidae; genus Rhipicephalus; species Rhipicephalus annulatus. The sequence goes on along the minus strand of WOVY01010462.1, from coordinate 750,007 downwards.
CTTCAAGATGGCAATTTCCTTCTGAATCCGCGGGCAGTCCTTCGATGTGGCTTCATGGGATCCATTGCAATTAGAGCATTTCTTAACAGTTGCGACGCACCTATCCGCTTCATGGTGCTCGGCGCAGCGGTGGCATACCACCGAATTCTCGTAGACGCTGCTCACATGTCCAAGTTTCATGCATTTACGGCACTGCAGAGGCTTCGGAATGAAAGGCCGCACAGCATGTCTGAAGTACCCCACCTTCACATGAGAGGGGAGTGATGTGCTCTTAAACGCAATCTTCACACAGCGAGACTTGCCTAGCCGGGTGACATCAACAATTGGAGTATCAGTTGTTGACTTGACAAGAAGTTGTAAGTCCTTATTGGAAATAGCGACATCAATGTCGTAGATCACGCCGGTTACTACATCACATCCCAAGGGAACATGAGAGCGCACCTGGTTGCCGTCCAAGTCAGTTACAGTGCGCAGAACGCCCAACGCACTTGCGTGCAAAACGTCAACAGCCAGTATATTCTTTCTGGCGTTCACTCTTATGTCCGTGATCTCATTTGGCACGAGCGTTTCCAGAGACCTCGACACAGACTGTCTGTTAAGGCGTTTCATGCTGACGGTAGGAAGTGCAGGCAGAAACAGGATGGTATAGGTGTTCGATTTTGGCGCTTCACTTACAGTTTGAATAGTTAAGGATGAGGATGTCCTCATGTTCCTTCTCTTCGCCTTGCGGCTCAGCACAGGTTGAAAACCGTCATCTGAGAAGTCCTCACTGCTGAGATAGTAAGCATGAGTATCTTCACTGTCGCTGTCGCTCGCTTGTCCCATCCGCTTCCTGGAGGCGGTCGCCGCTGACGCCGCTGGTGCCGGCAGGCGCCCGGGGTGGTCTACTTCCATCTCCTCCAAGGTAGCAGCGGAAACTGATCAACAGACTTAATTTACAACTGAAATACGCCGGAGTTAGCAGAAGTAGCTCCTATTCAAAACACACTTCTTCGTCTTCCTAGCACAAGTAAAAAAGAGCACAAGAAACATCCCAGCTAGACAAGGAAACTGATTATTATTGACGGTGTGACGCAAATTGCGATAGTGAGTCTTGTGTAACAGTTTTATCAGACAGTTTCTTCCAATCGACTATCATTCTTGGAAAGAAAGAGTACTCGTTAACAGTTGACACGTGCAGTGAATGGAGTAACGGCTAGTGGGTGTGTGTGCCTGGTAGCGTAACCCTTCGTATATGAAGGATGTAACGTTTTTATCTTGTACTGACTTTTTATCAACTGAAAAAAGAATTTTGCTCAACACACACGATTTCGATTACTTATACTAGGCAGGCCACTTTGAGATACTAGTTTGATTGATATGTGTGGTTTAACGTCCCAAAACCACTATATGATTATGAGAGACGCCGTAGTGGAGGGCTCCGGAAATTTAGACCACCTGGGGTTCTTTAACGTGCACCCAAATCTGAGCACACGGGCCTACAACATTTCCGCCTCCACCGGAAATGCAGCCGCCGCAGCCGGGATTCGAACCCGCGCCCTGCGGGTCAGCAGCCGAGTACCTTAGCCACTAGACCACCGCGGCGGGGCTAGATACTAGGTTAGTGACTAAAGTGCGGCCATATGCATTGTACATGAATATAACAGCTTTTTTCTGTGAGCTTTCTAATTTTGCGATGTCGCTTTTACTGAACGGGTCCCATATGATGACGGCGTATTCTAAAACAGGACAAACGAGTGTTTTATATACTAGCAAATGTACTGCTGGTGTGAACGATTTCAATACACGCCTTAACTTACGCCTGCAATTTCCTAGCAATTTGTCGATGTGTTTAGAAGACGAGAGATCACTTGCTATGTGAAAGCCTAAGTGCATTTACGAGCATTTTCGAGGATTTGCTCGTAAAGAAGAACTTGTCAAAATATAGTGGCATTAGTCAACTTGGGGTCGCTAAAATGTTTCAAAATCTTGGGGCGGACATAAGCGAGGCACAAGAGAAGGCACAACCCCTTCGATGAGTGGTGCACTGGCTCTGTTTACGGCACTGCTCCGCTACGTGACATCTGAAGGCGGATACAACTGGCAAGAACCTGCTGCAGACGACGCTTATTTCAACTGCTGTAACTAGCAGGAAGTCGGCAAAGCCCAGCAAAAAGCAGCGCACATGTCGGCCACCGAGTTTGTAAATCTGCTCAACAAGAGTCGAAACGGATAGGCGAGTGAGTTCAGTAGTTGTCAGTAAGCGCTTGTGGTGCACCCTTTCTTGTCCGTGTTTTTTCGCGCTACATTTACGTTGTTATGCAACAGGAGGCGACTCGCGCCAGGCAAACCTTACAAGCTTACTTGAAACACGAGCGTCATTGGCGCTTTGGCAAATGGAGCAGTGGGAACTCTACGTATACGGGAATCGCTGCTTCCACCAGCGACGTACTTCCTCAGGTTTTACAGTAGTAGAGTTGTCAGTTTTCTTTTTCAGGGGGCAGATTTATTTTGCCTCCTAATTTCTTGTAGGTCAACGATATCGGCTGCAACCACTTATTCAATGATTCCTTCTGGTGCCTTCCTACCTCTTAGAGTTGTCGTTACCACCTTTCGTTCCACTGAACACTCGGGGTTGTCAGCCACATCTCCATTTTCTTTCTTTTAAGTCGAAAGCTTGAGATGCCTTATCAATCACAAAAAGTGACAGTCGGCGCCGGCGGCGTTAACGCGAGCGATGCGAAAAATCACCATCACGTGATGACGTCACACATCGTCAGATTTCTGACAGCATCCTGGCGTCACATCATGACGTCTTCCCATGACACCATCGCTTTGTGAAAGGTGGGCTGATCAGAGAGGCTGTACAAAGCTTGTTAAGTTCCAGAAAGTTCGCAATGCCTCCGACGTTCCAAGAGCTAACTAACGTTAGGTGCCGAAACCTTCCGGAGGAAGGGGGGGATTAGAGGGTAGTAAAAGAAAATCAATAAACAGACTTAGAAGATAGAAAAGGATAGCTTTCGCCATCTAATTGTCCGAGGTGAATGCTTAAGGGGCCCTGTGAATTTTTTCTTGAAATTTCTGTCCCCCAATGTTACAACTGGTAAAACACAATTGTGTTACGCTTCTTGCCGCCGTGACTCTAGCAATTTACCAAAAATGACTACAAAACTGCTGCCCCAACTCATTTTTATTATTCAGTGCAATTCATTCACATGATTTGCCTCCCGTGTGAATAACTATCCGAATTGGACATGTTCTCTTCGACTGATTGAAGGACATTATTCTTTGATTTATTCACAGCATCATTTTTTCAATAAGAATTTTCCCGCTTTTCTTGAAGAGCAGCGAGCAGCTGCTGGGTCTCTGCATGCATTGGCTACAGTGTTCACATACTTTTTAAGTGTTCCGTATCAAAGGAATGCCCCCAGAACCGATAGGGTCTCTACCTAATCTTACTCAATTTTACAATGTATGAACGTCATATGTAGGGGCTTTTGTAGCCGGCTGATTACTCAAACACTCTGATGCTCGAATGAATGTGATTCATAGTAGAGTACCCTTTCGCGAATTTATCTTGTTTTCTAGGTTACAAGTCAAGAGTGTTTGTTATCTTACTCTAAATCAAGTTGGTTAATACTTTCATACAATTTTCGCGAATAATCTTCGTGAAAATTCTATTTTTCCTATCGCTCGATCTACATTCGCGAAAACTGCCTATAATAGCATAATAGAGAACCAGTCTAAACTTCAGTAGTGTTACTAAATTTAAACATACATGTAAATAGCCATCATTATAACCGAAAACGAATGAGCTAAATTCGATCTTTCAGGACGGCATTCGCAAAGGCCTGCCTAAAATGAAGGTCATTTACGTCAAGAAACAAGTTTGCATGACCTCATGCTTGGTTACATATACTTACTTTTGGTACCTCATGCAATATACACTGTTGTAGGCCCGTGTGCTCAGATTTGGGGGCACTTTAAAGAACCCCAGGTGGTCGAAATTTCCGGAGCCCTCCACTACGCCGTCTCTCATAATCATATGGTGGTTTTGGGATGATAAACTCCACAAATCAATCAATGCAATATACACTGATCGCAGTGGCTCGTGAATTCTAGCTCTATTTACTGTTCATAATCTATCGACGAATTGGCATGAAACATTGAGCTAAGGCCCTAACATTAGTCATGGAGAACGACAAAAAAACTTCAAAATCCTGTATAAGAACAGAAATTTTAGCATACGAGCTTTGAGCAACGAAGTCCACCCTATCGCGGTTTTCAAGACCGTGTACAAACATACCGAGCCTGTAGCGATAGCTTTTTGTATAATTAGGAGACCTACGCAACAGCTTTCCAGTTGAGCCGATCTGCGTGCTAGCAATTGCATCGACGCCACTCGTTATGAAGAAAAGTGGGAGGTAGATGCAACGCTGTTAAACAACGCTGAAGAGCGCTTATCTTACACTCCCGCATTCCTCCTGAATCACTGCGGCCGGAAAGGTTTTGACTTATTCCATTGTTCATATTATGATATCCTCGAAATATATATATATACAATCACGGATATCACGTTGTAGGATATACACCAACAGATCTCAGAGAGAAAAACAAATAGAAGAAAAAATTTTGCCCCTGGCTGCTGAACCTACGACCACGCGCACCTGAACGCAAGTCGCAAAACAATTTGGCCACAAAGGACACGTTCTTCTTGATTTATTTCTCACATATAGATGTATTGTAACCGCAATGAAAAATACTTGCATGAAAGCAGTGAGGGGGGGGGGGGGCTTCCTTGTCGCTTAAGGTAGCTGAGCATGTTTCCCTGAGACCAACATGCTCCATATGCTTCAGAGCCCCAGGCTTAAAATATGACGCGAATCATTTGGTACAGTTCAAACTGGTCACCCCTATAACCTGTATTCACTCAAGGGTGCAAATAAAGTGGCTTCTCACTCTCTCATTCTCTTTCTTATTATACCCTAAAAAGCTACACAATTTTAAACAATGTTTTTAGGGATTCGTGAGCGAACACGATTTATGGCAACGCCTCTGAAAATATTTGTGACTTCCACCTGCTCAATCGTTCACATTATGGTTATTTAGGTTGTTCCTTCATTTCATTTTCTACTTGAGCATGTCTGTCAAACACCGCAAATATATAATCTGTGTATAATTATCAGTTACTTGACTATGCTTATTCTAAACTGGGAAGTAAACATATTTTCAAGAAAGGAATATAATTAATAATTCATTTATTGAATTAACACACCTACCCTTAGGACTCAGTATTGATTTCTGCTCTCATTTTTAATTAAAGCAAATATATTTTTATGCAAAATTAAATGTGTGGCTCTTTGGGCTAGTTGGTATGACATGATGATAATAGGAGCGCGAGAACAGAACGATGACGAAGAGACAAGAAAGACACGAGCGCTCGTGTCCTTCTTGTCTCTTTGTCATCGTTCTGTTCTCCCGCTATAACTATCGTTCTATGCAAAGGCACATATCAGAATTGAAAATTTTCTACCCTCACTAGCAGACTTCATTTTCATTGTTTTTATCGATTGCGTTGACCTTTTTCTAAACAAATTTTTTTTTTCATCTAATACCCTTTACAGCTGTCATGATAGTTCTCACGACTCATCTCACAACAGTACTGAATTGCACCGCCAAAAATGCACTTCACGAAAAATTTCAAAACGTTTCACAACATTAAAAGGAATGAGTAAAATTGATGGAACTAGCTAAGCAATTGCGTAAGCACAAACTCACCTATGCAGTTTCTTGGGCCAGCTGAGAAAGGAACGTACGCAAAAGCATGTCTTCCTCTCACGTTTTCAGGGAAAAATCTGTCTGGCCTGAATTCATCCGGTTTGGGGAACACTTGCTCGTCATGATGTAGGTTGTAAATGGCAACTTGAATGTCTGTGCCTTTAGGCACCTTTCGGCCACCTAAAAAAAAGGCGGAAAAGCATCGACAACGAATCACTGTCATCTAGTTTCATGAACTCTTTCTACATTGTTTCATTCCTTGCTAAATTTGTCCTCGCAAGAACACACACGACGGCTGCACTGCACATGGGCTACCAATGCCGTGTTACCGATGCCTTGTGTCGAAAAATAGCATTGCGCAGCTCAGGTTTGCTCGTCATTTTTTTCAGCGTCGTAGCAACTCTGCAAGTTCTCACGGCAACATAATAGGAAGTTTTAGAATAGCGCACCGCGAGCCCTTGCGGTGCGGTCGCTGCCACTTCGCATGCGTCGCAATGCGAAGTGGCAGCGACCGCACCGCAAGGGCTCGCGGTGCGCAAGGGCTCGCGGTGCGCGTTCGCGAACCACACGCAAAAAGTCCGAAATTGCGTGTGGTAATGGCGGCCCGCATGTGGCCCGCAAGCGCTGGTTTCCAGGCTACGGGCGGTGATGGTGGCCCGCATGTGGCCCGCAAGCGCTGGTTTCGAGGCTACGGTGTCGTTGCAGTCGTGCGTTGCGGATCGCAGCAGGGCAAACGCTATTCTAAAACTCATATGGCGCCCGCTACGCCCGCAGCGCTTGCAAAAGGTATTCTAAAACTCTCTAATGCCTTCGGGGCCACTTCTATCATGCTCACATTGCTGCAATTGTGCAAGAAGATTGCGAAACTGGCACAGCCGAGCCCTCATATACCAGATGACAGCTGGAAGCATAAGAGTGTTTATCAGTTGGTTTTTTAAACATAGGGCCCGAGATATGAATAAGTGGCAGCCCTGTTTCGGCAACTCTTGGCTCCAGCAGCGCGTCGTGGTTTGGTGTTCACTTGATTCGCCACCAGGAAGCCCTAGGCCCCTTTTTAAAGACAATAGTCTGTCTTGGGGAACTTCGACGCAAAAAGTGTGGTCTGTCTGTCTATTTGTCTGTTTGTCTACCCTTTAACGGTATTCAGCAATTTCAACTACACTAGCGGTTATACCACATGGCCGACCTAATCCGCAGCACCGACCAATATTGCTCAAGCTTCAGCGTTCATACTTGTGCGATTGTCAATTAAAAAAGAATTATCTCGCATATCTGAGGCACCATAACAACATGTATATATTCCGTATGTGCGTCTTTTACTAGAAAAGGCATACATAAGTTATTGCTGACCATGCAACGCTTGCACGAAAATAGAAGTGTTTCCAACGCTTTGCTAAGACGACACGGTGGTGGCACGCGGGTTCGAATCCCGGCTGCGGCGGCTGCATTTCCGATGGAGGCGGAAATGTTTTAGGCCCGTGTGCTCAGATCTGCGTGCACGTTAAAGAACCCCAGGTGGTCAAAATTTCCGGAGCCTTCCCCTACGGCGTCTCTCATAATCATATGGTGGTTTTGGGACGTTAAACCCCACATATCAATCAAATCACGGTGGTGGCACCTACCCGTCACCTTGCTTTCTACACCTTATCACCTCTTAGACAGGCGTGCATGCCCGTCTCAGAGCCACGTGTTTGTTTTTCAAGATAACCGCCTGATAGCGCTCATGTCTCACGTGTGACGTGACTTGGTGCGCTCGTTCGCCTCCGCTGCACGCTCGAGGCACTCTAACAAAGCGCCTCCGGAATACCATTCACCGATTTTCGAATAACGCGTTCGATGCTCTAACATTCACCGATTTTCTTGCGCAGAGCATCAAATAAACGTTTTGTTCATTCTCTCCAGACGCAAGACGATTGTCTTTCGACGACATTGACAGATTAACATGCAGATACGGCGCCAATTTTAATTATCATTTTCCTACGCTCCAGGTTATCTAGAAACAAAGAGTAGCGCCGCCTCCCTAAAGTGAAGGTGTTTCAGCAGCCGGTGTCACAGTCCAGTCATAGCTACATATATGAAACGAACCCGAGGGAAGGCAAGGGTATTCCTAGAGATGACACAAGCGCTTGCTGAAGGAGAAAAGACTACTTTGATGCGAATGCTGCTCGATAGTGGTAGCCAGAGAATATTCATACGAGAGGATATTTTTCATCGTCTAAAGCTTCACATCATAGGATAAGTGAAGCTGACCAGTTATGCCTTCGGAAGCCAGAGGCCGTCGGAGGAAAGATGCCGTCGTCGGGTGGAATGCTACCTCAAAAACTGGCGCGACAACACCAGAATCCGCATTTAAGCTCTCGAGATACCCGAGACCAGCAGAAGAGACCTGCTTCCACGACCAGACGACCACGTTACCCACCTCGTACAGAAACAGAGCCTCAAACATGCTCAGTATGTGACGGCTACTAGTCTGGAATTAAAATTGAGCTGCTTGTTGGGGCTGATTACTACTGGGGCATCATTGCTGGTAGTGTCAAACACATCAACGAGAGGGTCGTAGCCACAGAGACTGTGTTTGGATGGGTTCTGCAGGGCACATGTGACACAACATTGTCTGCTTCAACACACCTGACGAGCGTCGACGTGATGTGCGTTAGCGTGAACCAGGAACCAGATGACTTTTGTCGTCAACTTAGATCATTCTGGGAACTGGAACACCTTGACATCATCGATGACGCACCACTAACCGCTGAAAATGACGACGTTCTTAGGGCCTTTGAGGACACCACCGCCTAAAGGAACCATCGAAATGAAGTCGGGCTCCCGTGGAAAGAAAATGAATCGCAGATCACTGACCACAGAGGAACGGTATCACACAGGCTTCACTCACTGTCTGCAAAACTACTGCGAAATGACGTTCCGATCCACAGTTATGACCAGACAATCTAGAACTACCTGCAAGTCGGACACGCTGACGAAGCCAACCAACTGGATTAGTCTCCGCAGGAGCTCATTTCTTACATGCCACACCGATAAGTTGCTCGGCCAGAGTGCGAAACAACCAAGTTGTGGTTCGTATTTGATGCGTCCTCCAAAGCAACAGGGAAGCTATCATTGAACGACATTCTCTATGCAAGACCCTACCAAAATCCAAGTCTATCAGACTTTTCAATTTAATTTCGAGTGTACAATGTGGCCATATTATCTGACACTCAAAAGACTTCTCTGCAAATTAAGCTGTTTGAGAAAGAATGTAACGCCCTCCACTTTCTGTGGTATCGAAGTACACCAAAGCAAGGTGAAATGCCACCCCCAATTGAAGAATAGCGAATGACAAGGGTACCATTTCGCGCTACGTGAAGCCCCTAACTTCTCGCAGTCACCTTACGTCATCATTTAAAAAGTACCGAAAAGGATTTTTTTCGCACCGCTAAGATCCTCAGTGACAACCTGCATGTGGATGATTTTGTTACTGGTGCTTACAGTCTAGAAGCGGCGGAGCAGATACGCAATAAAGCTCAATTTATACTCGAGATGACAGGCATGAACCTGATTGAAAGGCGATTGAAGAATCCAGTTTTAATGGCATCGTTTGCTGAGACTGAGACAGCCCTGAAGGCTCTACTGGAGTCGCACCCTAGAAAAATTGTCGGTGTAGAATGGAGGCCCGATACAGATGAGTTTGTTTTTGAGATATCCGCCCTGATTGGATTCCTGGCAAGTCGCCAGGACACAAAGCAATTTCTACTACAGTCTCAGCACTCATTTTTGACCCGTATGGTTCCCTCCTACCCACTACGATCACCGTGAAGTAGACTTTTCAGAGTATTAGGGTGTGCGATACAACATAGGACTAAAAGACCCCTACTGATATGCAAGGCCGATTGAACAAATTACGCCGGAGGCTTCCTGAACTCCGCAAAACAACGAATCCAAGAACAGTGGCTCATGATCTCTACTACAACAGCTTCTCCAAAGTTCTAACTTAGGCAGAAGCTGTTGTTAATTTCCGTCCTTCAACCTTCGTCTGTACGGACGCGGTGGAGCTTATGCCATTGACAGCTGCACATTTCCTGGTTGACTACAAACACTTCTGTCATACAAAAGGGAACTTCGACGACCAGTGCAAGCCTAGTACCCGCTTAGGCTAAACGCTTAGGCAGCCCCCAAGGGACAGACAACCAGGAATGAATGTGTGCTCATTGCGGGGGAGCATGATAATAACACGAAGGGTTGGTCCTGCCTTCCCATCCTACAGACAAAATCGAATGGATTTATCTTCACAGCCCCATTTCATGGATTCAAAAGAGAGTCACCAACAGGAAGACAGCGGGAGCGACGGGAGTTCCGCCCACATGATTTCCACGGTAGCCTTCGTGAAACTACCTCTGATTTTTCCTTCTTCCCATTTTATCTATCTCTTTCCTTTCTAACCTTCTAGCCACCTTCTCTAAACCGGTCTTGAAACTATCAACAACGGCTCAAGTCGCTTCTTTTCGAGGCTCCTGCGCACGTGGCCTAGCCGCTCTACTAGTTAACGCGCAACGAAGAATTCGCTTTTCATTTAGAGTCAGCCGACGAAGATTAGAAAGCAATTAACCATCTGCAAGTGGAGCTGGCTGTAATTCTTTCTTTTTTTTTCTTCAAACCATTGCGTATACTTAAAATGTGATCGCAAGCGTACGCAGGCACGGGGCAAGCTGCCGTGGCGGCCGCCGCAACTATGCAGCTCAGGGTGCTTCACTAAGCCAGTGGCGATGAATTTTGGGCATAAGGCGTGCTCAGTTGGTTCAATTGGATCATTTGTAGGGAAAAAGAGAAACGATTTCTAGCCCACTGAGTTAATGAATTAGCCGTAATTACAAGCCGCATGCTGTGGTACAAAGTTTTGCGATCGTGTTTGTGGGAGCCTCGGCTGCCGATCCACAGCGTTCGATCATTGTGAAGATGGTTTGCTAGTGTGATTTAGGAGAACATAAAAATAATATTTGTCCCTGCAAGGTGAAAACTGTGTCGTTTTCATATTTGACATTTCCTAAATGTACGTTGCCGAAGCTCTTAACGATGCCGGCGCTTTCAAGAAGTTAACTACGGCTGTGAACACACAAAACACTCGAAATCAAGCACTCGAAAAGTGAGCTTTCTAACAAGTTCAAAGCGTAGTAAAATAGACACATGTTAACGCAAAATTAATTAGGAAAGAAACTCTTTCTTCACGCGACGAAATAAATAAGAGTCGAGCTCACAAATTACGGCATCTTCTTCGCACTTCCTAGAGATGAATGGAACTGACGGATACAATCTCTGAGACTCCTGCAAGAAAAGCCGGAACATTTGAATAGCGGTACAAAGAGAGCACGATATGCTTAGACTTGAGAATTATTTCTCTTCGTGAAAAATAGGGCAGCAGTGAAATACATGCAATAATAAAATAAATATCAAAAGATTGTAGACGCTATATTCTGATTTTGGAGAATAATGTCCACTTTAAGGAAGTGTTTCCAGACCAACCAAGTGTTTTGCGTTGCACCTATAAGTTTTATTTTTAAACATAATAAAACGTGTTCCTTTTTTACCAGGTTTTGCTACGGGTGAGACCAAGCTGCATGCAAAATAAAACAACCATTTTTGTTTTATGGTGCACCAAAATAGGATAGTGACGTTTCCTTAGACTCCGAGAGACGTTTCCCGGTGAAAGAGACGGACGAAGTGCTGCTGCACCGCTTCCTTTCATCGTCCCGTGTTTAGCGCTATTTTTTGCTACGTTGATGATGCACCTACCAGTACAAATAAGCACTGTAGTACAGTCTGAATACGGCTAACTTCAAGTCTCGCCTCTCCGTCCCAGACTCCCTATCGCTTCATACAGTATTGAACACTTAAAGTTGCGAGCGTTCTCAACAATTTTTGTGACTTACACCACGAATTTAGATTTAATATCAAACGTTTAGCCTTGTTAGAGCACTACTAAAGACGATAGTCTTTCTTGGGGACCTTCAATGCAAAAATTTTTGTCTGTCTGTCTGTTTTTCTGTACATTTGTCTGTTTGCCCACTCTTAACAACATTGGGTATTTGAAACGGCCGACTCCATCCGCAGCGCCCACCTATGTTGCTCAAGGTTCAGCGTTCATACTTGTGCAATTGTCGATTAAAAAAAACAATTATTGCACGTGTCTCGGGCAACATAACAACACGTATATATTCTGCATGTGCGCCTTTTACTAGGAAGGGCATACATAAGTAATTTTAAGGACCTTAGCGCTTATCACGCTGCACTGACCTTCCAACGCTTGCACGGAAAGGCGAGTGTTTCCAACGCTTTGCTAAAACGAGATGGTTGTGGCACATACCCGTCGCCTTGCGTTCTACATCTTATCACCTCTGAGGCGGGCGTGCACACCCGTCTCGGAGCAACATGCTTTGTTTTGAAAAAAAAACTGCGACATGTCTATCATGTCTCACGTGTGACGTGACTTGATACGCTCGTTCGCCTCCGCTGCACGCTCGAGGCACTCTAACGCAGCGCCTCCAAAATACCATTCACCGATTTTCTTGAGCAGAACATGAAATAAATGTTTTGTTCACTATCTCCTCACGCAACACTATCGTCTTTCGACGACATTTGCAGAATAAATGCAGATACGGGGCCAATGTTTAAGCTTGGTAGCAGGCGCTTTGATCCCCCTAAGCGCTACCCTCGAGGCTACTGTAGTATAAATAGGTGTCCGTAGCAATTTTTTTCTTTAAAAACATGGCTGAGAGTTCTACATGCGAGATTCACCGTCCACGATATTATGTTTAGAAGCATTAATGCATCTTCAACTACATGTTTGTCTGTTTCCTACACTCGAGGCTCCACTTGCAATATCTGAGCTGTATACATCAAGGCCACGCAGTGCTGTAGTGCATGTGCTTCAATAACGTAATGCGGCGATTCGTGCGATCACAAGTCACTAGGGAAAGTTCTTTACAGGCTGGCAACATTGGTTACACTCAGAAAGCGAATGATAGAAGGGATTCTCACAGAGTAATTATTAGATACGTAGGTGGGGCAAACTTAGTTTTAGAGTCGCATGCAGCGCTGTCCTATTTACGTGCTTGACTGTACAACGTATTCTAGCTATATATATCTCTCATATTGGCTCTAAACTTCATTTATTTCAACATAAAAACGAGAATTAGGCACGAAAAGAACACATGAACGCATAATGAACAATATATACCCAAGATACAATATTCTTGTGAACCAAGCATCACGCAAAGAATTTCCGGTCTCAGCTTCTTGATTATTCTCTATCACCTGATGCATGATTTAAGAAGCCTTTAAATGATTACATTGTGCAGAGCAGACATCACGCTGGCCCCGCCGTGGTGGTCTAGTGGCTAAGGTACTCCGCTGCTGACCCGCAGGTCACGGGAACAAATCCCGGCTGCGGCGGCCGCATTTCCTATGGAGGCGGAAAGATTGCAGGCCCGTGTGCTCAGATTTGAGTGCAGGTTAAAGAACCCTAAGTGGTCGAAATTTCCGAAGCCCTCCACTACGCCGTCTATCATAATCATATGGTGGTTCTGGTACGTTAAACCTCACATATCAATCAATCGGGATTACGCTGCTGCTAGTGAAAATAGTTTTATTTACATAACGTACGATGCTCGTCGTTTTGTTTATGCTAATACAAAAACGATAGTTTATTTTTTTTATGATGAGCCAAGGTTTCACTGATCCAACCTAATGCGCTAATATAAGCTGCGCACGTGCGCAATGTCAACATTGCTGCCAACTTGCGCAAGTATATTGTGTCTCGTTATGACTCGAGAAGCGTAACACACACACACACGCATATATATATATATATATATATATATATATATATATATATATATATATATATATATGAGATATAACAGACAGTAATGCCAAGGAATGTACAGGGGAAGTTATTAGAACTAATGGAATGTAAATAAGAAGAAAGAAAAGTGGATGAAAAAATTACCAACTGTGAGCAGGATCCTGCTCACAGTTGGTAATTTTTTCATCCACTTTTCTTTCTTCTTATTTACATTCCATTAGTTCTAATAACTTCCCCTGTACATTCCTTGGCATTACTGTCTGTTATATCTCATTAATATTGTGTTAAAACACGGAAAAACGAGCCCTTAGGTATACACTTATTTCCCTTATTTTATATATATATATATATATATATATATATATATATATATATATGACTGAATTGAAAAAATATAACTGCGCTAAAAACAAGACACCAGACTAAGTCGACGGGACGATCACAGACTAACAACTGATTCATTCAAACATACACCACCCTTATGAAACAAGCTAAACGCGTGTGCAGTGACAGTCATGGCCACGTGATAAGTTGCATCACCCCTTAGACTCCTATCGACGAAAAATCCACTCGAGAGTGCCCCTATAATTGCTATCACAATAAAACGTAAGCACGTTCTTTCTTGGAAAGATACCCAGATGTGTTGCTGACGCACTTATCAGGCCCGTGTCTAGCTATGCAAGAGGCCTCGAAAATTTCTCTTGCCCTTTGGTTTTTAGCTCGCCCTATCAGCATGGTACTATGAAAATGGGCTTGCATTCCTGCGTGCATGCGCCCCAACGAACTGGTAGGCACTTCCCATTTCCGTCTTCTAATGAATTAGCATGCTCCATAAAACGCTTGCTAATACATCTTCTGGTCTTCTCCACGTAAACCATTCCACATGAAGTTGCCGTAATTTAGCATTGTGGTATTCCTCAGCCCCTCTATTTGTGGAAAGAAATGTTTGGGAGGGGGAGGAATGGCAGAGTGCCTAAATGTGCATGCGTGTGTGCGCGCCTGCGTACGAACGACGTGCGCTCATCCTTAATTTTATCTTGTTTTTAAAGGTGAATAACACCACATTATTTATTTCAATATGCGCATTATCAGCTGAAAAGTGACTTGCTAGGGCGCGTGTCAGTGCACGCTATGTTGGAGTCGATATCAGCAATGGCCAGATAAGAGGGCTTGTCAAGCGTTCCCACTCCAGTGAAGAATGTGTGCACTCCTACGCATTTGTCTGTTCCCACTATCTCAACCATGAAGTGGTCACTATACGTCGTCTGGGTGCTCAGAACATCCTTGAGGGTTTCAAAGCGAATCTGGTTCAAGTAGGACTTCTGCAATGTTGCTAACGGGTGTCCTCATCAGTATTTTTAATGATTCAGCAAATGTTGCTATATCTGGAGCTACCTCGATAAGCACATGTAATCACATGTTTTCCAGTCCTTTTGCTGTCGAGGCAGAAAGCCCCCCGAAGTCCACCATGAATGAGCAACGGCACCCATTTTTATTTAATACCACCGTGGTAACTTACGGCTAACATAATGCACTATTAAGAACAATAACGTACGTTTGATTCTCTGCTGCGGAAGCTACATTTCCACTAGGATGAAATGAACATAGGTGTACACACATAAGAATTCAGTGCACGACAAAGGGAAACTAAAGAGCAAAATTAATTTTCGCGTATTGGTAAAGTAACATTTCCCAATTCTGAAAACGCCACACTTTAAGCGACATGACTCTTGGTAAGCCAGAAAACGCGTGGACAGAAATGGCGGGCGGAGATGCCACCGTGAGATTCCGGCACCAGACACACTGGCGTAGTAAAACTTGAAGTCATCTACTGGGTAATTGATAACTTCTCCTCAATTAAAACGAAGTAAATTGTTATTTGGCTGCCATGGATCAAGTGTATTAAGTTTCGGAAAATTTCATGGAGCCAATGTTGCGAAAGTGCAACAAATACATTTCGTAATTTGTTACGCCATGTGCGATAATTTCGGTGCGAAATTTCAGTAGGCATGGTAGGGTAAATGGTATATGTCAGTTTTAGCGTAATATCTTAGAAACGGCTGCAAGTATTTTTATAAAACTTTGCGTACTTTACGTGCTCAAAAAAGTTGCCACTGGGAATCACGTGGCAGCTTTTTTATGCCTCGGTTGCTTATCCTTCCTATGGCCCGCTCCCAAGTTTTAAAGGCGGTTCACTCATTCTTATACCTTTCCTATACAACTACCGAAATGAATATAACCATATTCAGTCGTGTTACTGTAGAGACTCATAGGTTAAAACTGAAGTAAAAAAATATTATTACGTTTTTCATGAAGTATTTGTAAAAAAATATTAATACTGCTTCCACAACGCCACTGAAGGTGCGTATTGTGGAAATTTTTACAGCTTCAATTTTTATGAAATCAGCAATTTTCTTAGTTAACATTGCTTCTAACTTGATGTAGCTCACGCATACGAAGTTCCATCGATATCGATTCAATGCTTTTTTGAGAAAAGGTATCCTGATATTGAAAAATTTCCAGAAAACGCAATTTGAGGAAAACGAAGTTTTACGTACGCATACTGTTTGCGCCAGAGGGCGCGTGGCGCACTTCGGCGCCAGGTTCCTGGCGCATAGCACAGTGGATGGACGTGTTTTGCGAGGGCTCCCGATTGACTGCGCAGATAGGTGTTTTTGCATATTTCGAGCTTGCTTTTATGATCACTAAGGCAGCAGCGTAAATCTTTAGAGCACTTACATTGCATGACTTTTGTGGGAGTCAGTCACCTGGTATTTACTTATTTGTGTATGTCTGTTTTTTTTTTCTTCTGCCACCGCGTGGCGGAGGTGCAAGTACATCGAACACGCAACATTTTGTAGTAGAGCTTAGACTTTTTTTTTTTTTGCTTAGGACAGGGTTTGTCGAACACCGCGTTTTGTACTTATAGTGGGACAATTCAGCAGGACAACTGGTGTCAAAAAGACATGATTAAAAAGACTGTAAGATGTTCAGGATGTGGGGTGGCTTTCAAAATTAAGGCTAGTGCGGACGCGAATGCAGTGTAAGCTGACGCCATGTGTTGGCAATGTGAGGTCATGGAAAAAAATCAGGAAAATGATGGTTGCTCAGAGTGAACTGCTGATGAGAATCACCAGGCTGGAGACTGCGTTGGCGACAGAAGAAAAAAACGAGGGCTATAGGATAAGAGCTTAGGTGAGCCGAGAAGGCACTAACGAACGTGAACAAAGAAGCGGCCGATGGAGAGAACGAGAGGGCACCGACACCCAGAATGGCGGAGAAGAAAGAGAAAACAGGTTCGGAAAAAAACCGGTTCGACCGGTTCAATGACACGACCCAGCTTCAGTGAAGTAGTGGTGTAGTTGTGAAGGGACAAAGCAGCCGCCTGTACACGCACAAATAGCCTCACGGTGCAGAACACTAACAGAGAAGTCGAAGCACATGATAATTGCCGGGGACTCGAATATAAATTGATGCGCAGAAACAATCAAAGAAAGCGTTGAGGCGACAAGATGGTTTCAGTAGGGACGTTCTCAGGCCATAAATTGGAAGCAACAATGAGGAAAGCGAGCCCAAAACTCACAACTAAAGCTAATAAATGGAACCTCGGGATAATTTTGGGTGGTATAAATGATGCTTTATATGGAGAATTGGCAGTACTAGTGACGACACCGTCGAGAAGGGTCGATGGCATGCGCGCCATTTCCTCTCAAGTACAGGTAGTGATATGCACGATACAGTAGGTACCGGTGCGTGATTGCAACCTGCAAAGTGCGGTTGCCGGTGAAAACAAATAGATATGGCAGATAATTCGAGAGAAAGGCTTTGAGGTAGTGCAAATAAACAGAGAGATGCATAGGTGGAGTGGTTTTCAACAAGACAAAATTCATTTCGATAAGACGCTAAGTCATGAGGTGGGTTGGTTGCTTGCTGGACGCAGGATAGCTAGTAAAGAGAAAAACTATCAGGGGAACTCTTCGACAGGTGGTATAGACAGATGCGATTCCAAAGTGGCGCCAATATCTAAGACATGTAGAGCCCGGGGAAGAAATCAACGTAGGCACGAGACCGAGCAAATTCAGACGTAGTGTATACTAACTGCACGGTGGCAGAAGTAGGTTGAAGTGGGGAGAGGTAGAAGAACAGATAAAGGAGGAGAAGCTGATAGCATATGAGTTTGTAGAAACACATCTCAGAGACATGGAACAACACTATAGCAATCCGGACTATGCATGGCAATATTGTAATAGAACAGAAGGCAGAAAAAAGAGGTGTGGTATTGGGGCATTAATTCATAAAAGTACAGAGTGGCAAAGTTTCTAACAAGAGTGCAGGGAACATTTATGGCTAAAATGGAAAATGGCAGGGCAGATGGCGCTCCGGGGTTTTGTATCCCACTGAGGAAAACCAAGAAATGTTACAGTGCACAGAAAATGAAATTGAAGAATTACGAGAAGAGTGTGAGGTAATTATATTAGGATCTATTAATGCGCACATAGACGATATGGATGAATATACTGACTCAACAGGTAGAATGCTTATGGACATGTGTGAAAGGCATGATTTAATTGTTTTGCAACAGTACCGAGAAGTGTAAAGGTCAGATAACAGGGGAGGTGAGAAGGCTGAAGTCGACAATAGATTATGCAATGATGTCACATAGGATGCACGATCAGCTAAGGGGGATGAACATAGATGAATGTGGGTCCAGAAGCTTAGGTAGTGATTACAAACGTATCAAACTGAGTTTGAAATGAGTGAGAAATGAAAATGGGAAGAAGGCATTATGAGCGAACACGCGGTGATATTTATTCAGAAAGGCAAATAGAAATTGCAACTAAACAGATTGAGAAAATAATCACCGAGGATACTAAAACATAGTGGACGTACACAAATCTAACTCGATTGTTCGAGTTAGAGCTTGTTAAGGTACGAGTCAAATCAACCGGGAAAAGGAGACACAAACCCAAGAGCTGGTGGAATGAGGAAGTTAAGAGAGCCGTAGTAAGATGTTAGGAAGCCTCCAAGAAACGCAGGTATGCTAAGGAGAGGAGTGAACAAGAAGATTATGCCGAAAAAAAAGATAACTTTTTGAGTTGCAGAAGCGAAGCGTTCCATCTGATCAGTGAAAAGATTTAAAGAAGGGGGGCTCAAATAATTGGTGAAGGGAAACAAAAGAGATAGAAAGGCAGCAGCAAAGTTTTGGAACCATCTCAATTTTTTGAATAACAAGGCAAGCATAGAACAGAGGTTTATAACTACAGTTCAAGAGGCTAGACTAAATGGTGATGAGGCAATGAAATATATAAGAACAATGATGGCAGAAAACTTTAAACACCAAAAAACCGTGGCATGAATCATACCAGATGACGATGGACCAATTAGCGCAGTGGCCCTACTGGGACGTTGAGAGTGGGAAAGGGCAGAGAGGAGGGTTCTTCATAGCACATCAACAGGCCCTGACAGCATTCCAATTATGCTAATAAAGAAACTAGGACCAAAAACTAACCAAACATTAAGAGAGGCAGCGAGCAAAGCAATAATGGATGGTGAAGCCCACGATGGGTGCAAACTAAGCAGGATAAGCATGATATGTAGAGGAAAGGGGGACAAAGCTGATATGAAAAACTACCGTCCTATAACAGTGACATCAGTAGTTTACAGGCTGGGATGCAGATAATAAAGGAAAGACTACAGACAAGGGGGGGAGAATGAGGGGGTGCTTGGAGAGATACAAACTGGGTTCCATAAACGATGGGGGTTGAAGGATAATATGTTCTCATTGATGTAGTGTATGAAAATAGCGGAAAAAGAACACAAGCCCCCATGGCAGGCATTTCTAGATATCAAGGGAGTTTACGATAGTGTGATTCAAGAAGACTTGTGGAGAAAAGTGGACACACCTGATGTGGAAGATGGAATAACTAATCTGCTAAAGAATATCTATAAAAGTAACAAGGTAGTTATAAAATGGGAAGATCTGGTATCAGAACCTATTGACATAGAACGCAGGTTTGACATTTATGTCGCTTGTCACCTTTGCTATTTATGCTGTGCACAGGGACTAGAAGCAAAATCATAGGGGAGTCAACTCGGCTTCTGCCTCTCTTTTTCCATGCAAGGAAAACACGTTGAACTGTCATTACCAGCATTGATGTATGAAGATAATCTAGTATTAATAGCCGACAACAAGGAAGATTTGCAGAGATTTATAGACATGTTTATTTTATTTATTTATTTATTTTCAGATTTACTGCCAGCCTTTAAAAAAGGCCTTTGGCAGGAGCGGGCAGAACAAATAAAAGAATGCGAGAACATACGCAAATACGTCCACAAAACAACCGCAACAATGAGCGGGAACAAAATAAAAATAAAAATATACAATTACGCAATCAACAAAGTGACAGCAGGTACTATTAACAACTTGTTTGGTACCAAGCCAGACCTACACTTGTGTTATGACACCCAGTACCACACATGTGTAGGTCTACCACACATGTGGTAGACCTACACATGTGTGGTAATGAAGGAGATAGGTTAAATTTGAAGTTCAACAGGGAAAAATTGGCAATCATGATTTTTAATGATAACAAAGGCAGTGAGCATAAGATACAGGAAGTCACGCTAGAAATAGTTGGTAAATACAAATACTTGAGCGTATTGATTAATAACGCGGCTGAGTATCTGAGGGAGCACGAAAGATACGTAATGAGTGCATGAGATAAGAGGTTCAAGCAAGATAGGTAGACATGCTTTGGGTGCACACGGGAACATCCTAAATCAGGGCTACAAGGTGACATGAGATGGACATTGTTCGAGTGCAGGGAAGCTAGCAGTAAGATAAAATTCGAAGAGCGATTGAGAAAACTGGGAGAGGAGTGTTGGGTCAGGAAAGTTTTCAGCTACTTGTACATAAAGACAGGTAATACAAAATGAAGGAAGCAAACTCGAAAAATTTTTAAGGAAGTATTTAGATAAAATCAGAATACCAAGCCTAAAAGAAACGTCGGTCAAGAAGAACGTGAAACAGAGAGGGACATGTCGAATATTGGAATGCTTACGAAATATTCACTGGAGACCTAATAAACTTTCACGCAGGAAATCGCAAAAGAAAAGATCTACGATAATTCTCGCGGTAGTTCTCTGCTGTTCGAGGCCAGAACGGGAGTATTGTAGATCAATACGTACCGAGCCAAATACGAAGGCACAGATACATTATGTAGTGCGTGTGGAGAGAAGGAAGAAATGGCTGAACATTTTATAATGGTCTGTAAAGGGCTCCACCCTATAGTACAAGATAATGGCGCGCAAGTTTTCAAAGCATTGGTGTTCAGAGACAGTGAAGGCAAAACGGACTTAAGACGGGTAGAAATAACCCGGAACAGGTTAACTGCTTGGTGGCTGCAATCAAGGCGCAAGTTAAATTCAATTCTTCAACACATAGGGATAGCACTTAACTTTATCGGTAGGTAGCATGAGTCACCACCCGATATAAAGGGCACTGCTGGATACATCCATTCATCCATCCGCGCCATTTAAACTACTTGGAGCAGCCGCTTGACGTCGGGCTTCCACAGGTTTGTTGCTCAATGTACCGTGAATTTTTTCCCTACCATACCCCCTTGAAAACGAAACAAGAAGTTTAAATTTCTCCGCTAATATTGAAATTATGACAATCACGTACGGCATTAGATTTCTCACAGTCCAGTTTACCAATATAAACGAAGTGATCGTTTCTCTTCATCATCATCAGCCTAACTACGTCCACTGCAAGACAAAGGGCTCTCCCATGTTCCGCCAGTTAACCCGGTCCTGTGCTTGCTGCTGCCAGTTTATACCCGCAAACTTCTTAATCTCATCTGCCCACCTAACCTTCTGTCTCCCCCTAACTTGCTTCCCTTCTCTGAGAATTCAGTTAGTTACCCTTAATGACCAGCGGTTATCCTGTCTACACGCTACATGCCCAGCCCATGTCCATTTCCTCTTCTTTATTTCAACTATGATATCCTTAACCCCCGTTTGTCCCCTAATCCACTCTGCTCTCTTCTTGTCGTTTAAGGTTACACCTACCATTTTTCTTTCCATTTCTCGCTGCGTCATCCTCAATTTAAGCTGAACCCTCTCTGTAAGTCTCCAGGTTTCTGCTCCGTAGCTAAGTACTGGCAAGATACAGCTGTTATATACCTTCCTCTTGAGGGATAGTGGCAATCTACCTGTCATAATTTGAGAGTGCTTGCTGAATGTGCTCCACCCCATTCTTATTCTTCTAGTTACTTCAATATCGTGGTTCGGCTCGGCGGTTATTACCTGCCCTAAGTAGACATAGTTTTTTACAACTTTAAGCGCACTATTACCTATCTCAAAGCGCTGCTCCTTCCCGGGGTTGTTGTACATTACTTTCGTTTTCTGCAGATTA
Organism: Rhipicephalus annulatus; assembly: GCA_013436015.1. Lineage (NCBI taxonomy): Eukaryota > Metazoa > Arthropoda > Arachnida > Ixodida > Ixodidae > Rhipicephalus > Rhipicephalus annulatus. The sequence goes on along the minus strand of WOVY01010462.1, from coordinate 727,982 downwards.
ATTTTAAGACCCACCTTTCTTCTCTCCCTGTCTAACTCCGTAATCATGAGTTGCAATATGTCCCCTGACTAACTCAGCAATGCAATGTCATCGGCGAAGCGCAGGTTACTAGGTATTCTCCGTTAATTCTTGTCCCTAACTGTTCCCATTCTAGGCTTCTGAAAACCTCCTGTAAACACACGGTAAATAGCATTGAGGAAATTGTGTCCCCCTGCCTTACACCCTTCTTGATTGGTATTTTGTTGCTTTCTTTATGAAGCACTATGGTAGCAGTTGATCCCCTGTAGATTTCTTCCAGAATGTTTATATATACTTCATCTACGCCCTGATTCCGCAGTGTCTGCATCACGGCTGATATTTCTACTGAATCAAACGCATTTTCGTAATCTATGAAGGCTATGTATAGTGGTTGGTTATACTCTGAGCATTTCTCTGTTACCTGATTGATAGTATGAATGTGGTCAATTGTTGAGTAGCCTGTTCGAAATCCTGCTTGTTCCTTTGGTTGATTGAATTCTAATGTTTTCTTTACTCTGTTAGCAATTACCTTTGTAAATAGCTTGTATACAACAGAGAGCAAGCTGATCGGCCTGTAATTTTTCAAGTCCTTGTCATCTCCTTTCTTATGTATGAAGATGATGTTAGCGTTCTTCCAAGACTCTGGTACTCTTCCCGTCAGGAGACACCTCGTAAACAGGGTGGCTAGTTTTTCTAACACAATCTGTCCTCCATCTTTCAGCAGATCTGATGTTACCTGATCCTCAGCAGCAGCTTTGCCTCTTTGCATGCTCTCCAAAGCTTTTCTGACTTCTTCTATCATTACTGGTGGGGTGTCATCTGGGTTACTGCTAGTTATTATAGTATTAAGGTCGTGGTTGTCTCGGCTACTGTACAGATCTCTGTAAAACTACTCCGCTATTTTAACTATCCTATCCATATTGGTAGTTAGTTTTCCTTCTTTGCCCTCAGTGCATACATCCGACTTTTGCCTATCCCAAGTTTCCTCATCACTGCTTTGACGCTTCCTCCGCTTTTCAGAGCGTTTCTCTTCAGTGTCCTTTAAAGAGCCACATGTTTCCGAAATCAATGCGATGTCACTTCACGCGACGTGCCTCGTAATCACGCCGGGGCTATCGCCCTTTCAACCACTAATTTCACTTTAATTTCAGAGCTGTCATTTCAGTGTGGATTCATGACGTTCGGCAGTGGAGTGACGTTCTGCAGTGACGTTCGGCAGTGGATCAATGCGATGTCACTCTACGCGACGTGCCTCGTAATCACGCCGGGGCTATCGCCCTTTCAACCACAAATTTCACTTTAACTTCATAGCTGTCATTTCAGTGTGGATTCATGACGTTCGGCAGTGGATATACATTCCCATGCATTCTGCCGTGCCGTGGCGGGAGCGTTGTGTTCTGAACTGCAGAGTGCCTTCCTGCTTGTACCCTTCTTCCCATCTTCATTTGGAAATGCAAGTGAGAGAATATACTGAGAATATACTGTATGCTCATAAAACCACAATAAGAACGAAAAATCGTAGGAAAAGCGCGTCACTCGCAACCAATTGCGAGAGACGCTCTCTCTCCATTGCTTCTTCATTTTGTTGGTGGTGTTTTATAGGCATCTAAAACTTTCTCTCAGTATACATGCCGCATGAACTAGCCCATCAATAAATATTTCCAAGGGACTGCACACTAGGTAATCATTCCGCTTTTTAATAAAGCTGTCGCTCTTTTTCTTTCATCCATTTTCAATCTGTCATAATGAAGCACTAAATTCATCTACGCAACGTATCGTGTACTTCTCACCTTTAAGCAGCACTCCATGTACTTCATTTGTTTCAAGTCTTCCGATGTGACAGGCCGTGTCTTGTCGGAGCCAAATATGGCGTCCAGCTCTTGGTGCATGAGGTCTTGGTGCTCCGTGTGGAGGGCAATAAGGTAGATGGCCCAGCTCATCCCCATCGCCGTCGTGTCATGACCCTATAAATTTGGTGCTCAAACAAAAGACAACAGAGCATCGAATCAGATAGTTTAGACCTTATCGGAGGCTTCAGCTGTTCAATCAGTGAACTGCCTTTGGATACATGTCCGGAGGAAAACTTGAGGCACCACTGATTCACCCGCAGAGCATAGTTAAGCCACTAGAGATGCGAGCACTGCATGAAGCAAACATAAACACATACGCCAGACCAGTACTGCGCTGGTCGTAAGCACTGCTCCTGTTCGTGTGTTGTTTTTTCTGAGTTAATTTTTTCTGTTGAATTATTATGACCACAGAAACGCTTGAACTTTCCACAAATATTCATTGCTGCTCACGAAAATACACATCCCGGTCGTGTAAACAGCATCTGTGGAAGCTGCCAATGTATCTGAAGAGAAACGACGCAGATGTGTATTACAAATCATAGCATATCCATTGAGTGAATGGTGATGAGTGGGGCGAAGCTCGGTCCATCTGTCCATCCGTCTCTGTCGGTCTGTCTGTCTGTCTGTCTGTCTGTCTGTCTGTCTGTCTGTCTGTCTGTCTGTCTGTCTGTCTGTCTGTCTGTCTGTCTGTCTCGAACAATCGTTCTCCTATCACACTAACCACCACAAGCAGCATGCGCCTCACGCCATCTAGTGATCAATTCACATACTGTCACAACGCAGCGCCATTTTGTGGAGATTGTGAGAAGCGACCGGGAGTGGCTACGACGAACAACGACGGAGAGACTCAGTCATAGCGTAAGGAGCTTCACCCCTAAAAGTCAGTAAATCTCACAAAAACATATACACACCGTTTACTGTGGATCCTGAACATTTTCTAGTAAATGTGAAACGGCCCTTGCAGTTTCTAAAGATTCTCTAATACATGTGATTGCACTTGCACATCTATTCGGTCGTTGTTAAACAATCTTTTCATTGAGTGTGTTTGAACCAGCCAAGTACGCATATATTTGTAATATGTGGAATACGTGTTAACTAAGAAGTACGTCTTCCGTGTGTGTTGGAGAGGGGAGGGGGTGATATTTTGCCAACTCTGGGCTTTGACTCGCTTTTAGCACCAAGTTATCTCTTAACCGTCCCTGCGTTAATCATAACTCCGTTACACAACTACTGCTCTACTCATTCTTCGAAGATGACTTTCTCAGAATGTTTCGTAACATGTCCACCAGCATGAACGCGTGTTCCGGATGTGGAAGTGATTATCAGCAATACGTCGCACTATACTCTTTCTTTTCCTACCAACGCTTGTTTTCTTACCACCTTATATTGTTTGTCTTTCTGATGTCATGTCAATTCTCAAGCCACGCACAAGTTTGCAGAACTGTTCTGCAACCAATGCAGCGAAGCTGAGATAAATTAATCCGATCTGTAGGTGCATGGCTTCAAGACTATTCGGCATAATATCACAGATAGCATCAAGCTTACGAAATTGCTGATGCAGTGTGCCACAGAGTTTCCCGCATTCTGGTGTGCCAGAGTATGTATACTGTACCTCAAACATAAAAGTGTCGACTTCTTCTCGAACGTGTTCTTCAGTAAAATTTTTGGAGTCTTTGATGTGTTCTCGGAGGAGGATATCTAGGAATGGTTTCCTGACTGTCCCTTTCAAGCCGTAGACGTCACTCTCACTGGATGTTTCCTCGTAAGACTCCTGAAGTTCGGGACACGAGAGAATCTCTCGCTTTCGCTCACGGATAACCTGCGAAGTGATACGTAATTAGGGATGTTAATGTAGCCAGAGTGTTGCGAGAAATGTGTTGGAAAATCCTCAACAACAAACTAAACAAGGGCTAGAGTAGAACATGAGCTCGTCGCCAGTTATAGTTACCTATTTTGTAGCGGCATACATCTTAAAATAGGTTGACACATCAATGATGACAATAAATAATGAAAATAAACCGTACAATATTCAATTAGTTGTGTGAGGTGGCCAAGGCAAATGGGATAATTGAAGTCCTTTCTGCTAAGGGGTAGCAAACCGGAAATTTTCTTTTAATCCTTTCTCTAACTCTCAATCTCTTTTCCTACGAAGAAACAAATGTCATTTGGTATTTCAAGAAAGTGGACTTTATTATAGGGGAGTAACAAAATTTGATCTTCATCTGCAATACTGGTGTAGTTGAAGGAGAAAGTTATTTATAACAAACAACTGAAATTACGCAAGATATCTTGGCTTCAACCACGTACCAGTATGCGACGCATAATTACTGATGTTATACAGGATGTGTTGAGCTGAAAGGCGATATTACTACAAGGAGTGCGATAACGAGAGAGTAAAATAGGTGCGCCCAGAACTGATTACGTATGAGCATTATTACCATTTTGTTTCGACACGGATATACTAAGAGCAAAAGAAGTAAGTGGGCTTGCAACTGCCAAGGCATTACCGCTTCTTCTTGAAGGAGTGGTTCCCCCGTTGCCGCTTAAGAGATAAGCTATCACGACACTAAGCTCAAGGGTGTGGGTTCTATGGCCGGCCACGTGGGTGGCGAAATGCAAGAGCGCCCGGGTACTTAGATTTAGGCGCAAGTTCGAGGACTTCAAGTAGAAAAAAAATAATTCAAGGTCCCTCATTATTACTACTTTAGTAATCATAGCATAAATTTTGGCATGCATAAGACCTTAGCTGTCCGTATCATGAGTCAGCCAATAAAGAGTAGTGAAGAAAAGATTAGAGACTAGTGAGAGCATCGTGAAACATTCAAAGGGAGCATACGCACACGGTAGTTGAAAACAACGCGCTGCCTAAACAAACACTAAAGTGTTTCTAGCGGTACAAAGTCTATAAATATAATGTTCACACTGGGAGTTGAGGACTCTGGTGTTTGCGCAGAGTCGTATACCGCTAATGCAGTCGTCAGCAAGCGAACAATGATCATTCAAGCACATGGCTTGATGTTTTTCATTTTGTTTTTATGCCTTGCGTATTCAGGCTCAAGTGTATAGGAGTTGAGGTGTAATTGTTCACTCGATCCCGGGTTTATCGCATTTGTTTGATAAAGGGTGATATTTTGAACACAAAACAATCGTATAACACCAACTGTGGGCCTCGCTCGGTGGTTATCTAGTTTAGGCGTCTTGTAGAAAGAGACACGTCAGCCGACGTCTTGAAGACCGCGGCCGTGCCTATCTCACCACTTTATTCCGAGGGCTGGAGTGGAGCGGCAGTGGCTGCTAGCGTCCGAACGTGCGTGAACTCGTTCCTCTATTGCTCGCGCCTCAAGCTAGGCATGAGCTGCGCGAGAGGCGCGGGGTGGTGGTTGGCAAATGGTGATGATTATGCATGGCTATAATGATGACAGTACACGTCTAAGTGTACTTAAAAAAGTACACTCGTTCGTTCGTTCGTAAAACGAACGAGCGAGATAACGCATGCTGATGAAGACAACACCATGTCAACAGATGCAGTAAGAGCTAAATAGGCCTAAATTAACGCTACTGCAAAGTTCAATGTTACCTTCAATGTGAATTGATGAAGTTCCTTGACTTTCTGCGCGAACTCTCGTCCGGGCTTTGAAAGCTGGAAAATCGCGTCTATCCAGTATAATGGTGACTCTACGCGCCGTGTGAAACTGTGACCAAGCCTGGAAACGTCAGAGAAATAGACAGCCTTGAGTTATCTACGACGCCATCATTCAGGCAAAAATAGTTTGTGACAATCACTCTGAAATGCACATGGCACAAAGTTTCAAAAGTCATTCTAAAGACTTACACTTTAATGGCTTGAACATATTCCGAATCCTGGTTACTTTGAGCATTGATCGTGTAGCCCATTATCGTCTCTGAAAATCAAGGTTTTGATTTTCATTGCAGCAACGCCGAAACCTGTGCTGTCCGGTTCAACGCACAAATGTGAAATATGAAACATGACTGCATAGGTCCTCTTACACGTGTTTGTTCTGCATAAAAAAGAGACAATGAAGAAAGAACGCTTTTCACTGCGCGCATAATAAAAATGCTGTGAGGCCATCTGGCATTTCATTTACCCTTATTTACAGATTAAGAGAGCATGTAGTGCGCTTATCACCTTGTTCTAATGATGGTAATTTATTTATATCGGCTAGAGTAGAGTTCTTCAAATGTTCGACTGACTCCATATTCAAGCCGGCGCTTTATTACAGAAGCATGGTTCACTTAAGTGCGGAAAGTGAGGAATGAGCCCATCCGAAACTCAAGTCATGGATAGACAAATAGGCAGCCGGAGATTTACCAACCATTCATAGTACCTACCATTCACTAAGCTGCATGAATGTTTCAAAGATTTTCTATGGGTAATGTAGCGTGCATTTTGTATCACCTAAAACACAACCAACTCTCTGAATGCACACCTTGTGTTGCGACCTCAATGAAAACCATTTTTGTACCGTATGTTCCTTGATACCGAGTGCAACACAAATAATAAAAATAATTGTAAAGGCAAGAAAGAAAACTTTCAATGAAGCGCTAAGCAATTTTTTTCCGCCCGCCAACAGTACCGCTAATTCTGAGGAGAAGCTGAGAGCCGTTGATACAAGATTGAAAAAAAAACAGCTTGCTGACGCGCACACAAGAAGAGAAGACGATGGACATACGCTGGAACTAGCAAAAGGTTTAATGATACCACCACAATGAATAGCATGAAAGCCAAGCGTGCATGTGTCGTGAATAATACATATGTGTTTCACAAAAGGGAAGAATGACATTCATAGCCACATTTTTCGAAATAATTAATCTATTTTTTTGATAGAGAGAGCGAAGGTAAACAAATGCATTTGTTTGAACCATGTTTCTAGGTTTCATACGCTTCAATGACTTTACGTTTGTATCGCAAATTGTTGGCAAGGGAACGACGAAATATTCAATAAGCTCACGTCACCTATGGCGCCAGAGAGAGAAGAAACGCCAGGTTCAAATAGCACGCTCATTTTTTTGTGTGTGTGTGTTTTCAAAAGTCGTTTAAGGTCCGTTTAAAGGATTCTTGTCGTTGCCATAACCAGGAGCAACGAACCCATCCTATATGTTTTACAGAGCGAGCTCTAGTAGCGGTCAGTCCTCCGCCCGTTTTATGTAGTAGATATGCACATTTGAAGGTGGGAGTGTCAGCCAGCACTCATATAGTAGCCGTCAGAGCGAGTGCGGAACACTCTTTTGCTGCATGTCGGCGACTCGTATGCCGCGATTTTTACGGGCTGGCCGCTGACCAATAATCTCTCGTATCTTATCCGGAGGCACCAAGACTGCCAAAACGATGTATTCCTCCCCATGAATGATGAAAAACCAATGACATTGAAGGACCCGCTTTTCTTTGTTAGACGCAATAATAATCAGAACTAACGTAACAATAGTAGATCATCGAATGCTTTAATCGAAGGTCGCAGAGTCATTTCCTACCAGCGTCAAGTTATCTTTTCATCCACTCTTATTTCTTCACAATTACATTATAATTACTATACCAATAGCATCCCCAATACTTTCTGTGCCATCATTGTTCGTTGGTTCTGATTATTAGTTGAGTGTCGAAGCAATCTTCTGATTACGAAAGGCTTCACTCAACGCTAAAGAAGAGCCTGTACACATCTTTTAGCAGCCGGCGATCTGCAAAAGTAAACTCGAGGAACAACATTTTGCGTCCGAGAAGTTCTATATACCTCACTCCTCCCCATCTTCGCAATATTAGAAGCGAAAAGTTTTCCAAATATAAAACTTTGCATTGGAAAAATCTCTACCAAATTGCTATGCGGGAGTGCGCTTGTTCGATGTTAAAACAAGAAGCATAACTGTAACAGTGACAGAACAGACGGACGTATTCCTGGCGATCTTTATCTGTCAGTCTTCTGCCTGCAGTTCACTGTTTTGTTTTGTTCGGCGACAACGATATCACCTTTTCCTGCTGTCAGCCCTTCCCTCGCCCGGTGCGCTATTTGCAAGCTGTAGGACTTTCTTTCTTTTGAGTATGACGTTCTTTTTCTATTATTTACTCTTACCGATATGATTGGCTTATGCGAGTTGCTCTGAATTTCACATAGGTACCTATGCATAGCTAGCAATAAAATACCGAAACCGTGCAAAAAGAAGCTGTTTTGTTGATTTTCTTTTGCATTTATTGCAGATTGTCATGCTGAATGACAGGAACTGCAGAATGCACAGTGGGAGAAATTTCTTTTTAAGTGCAGGGCCCCTTAGTGGCTCTGCCTGTCATATGCTGTGATTGTTTGTTTTCGTCATCACTTGGCGCACTGCAGCCACAGGCTCGAATAGTGTGCATTTTGAACGCGCGCTCACGTCAAGCAGAAGCCTTCTTCTTCTTGTTCTTCGAGCGCCTTGACGATGATATGTGAGAAGATTTTTAGGGGCCCTTGGCGTAATGCAGGCAAAACCACGTATACCAATAGAAAAAAAAAGGAGCAAGCCAAAGCGAAGTAGAAAGAGAGAAAAAGGTTTATTGATTTTATTTGATGCCTGCGGTCTTGCGTCTCAAAACCACAATATGAATATGGAGAGGCTGTGTGGAGGGCTCTCGAAATTTCGACAACCTGGATTCTTTAACGTGCACTAAAATCTGAGAACACTGACCCACAGCATTTTCACTTCTATCGAAATTGCAGCCGCCACAACCGAGATTCTATCCCGCGACCTGCGGGTCAGCAGCGACTACCTTAAGCACTAGATGGCCGCGGCGGGGCAGAGAGAGAGAGAAGAGAAAATATCGAAAGAAAAAATAGAAAGAGCGAGTAAATAAAGCAAATTGATAGAGAGAGAGAAAGAATTGAATTATTATAACAAAACACAAAGACTAAAAAAACGAAAAAAGGCAAGAAAAGAGCAAGGAAAAAAAAACAGAAAAGAAACAAAGAAGACTGTTCAGGATGACACCTGCAATTCTTGCAGCCTTGACACTCCTATATATATACTGCGGAGCTGCCTTGAATTTTTTCAAGAAAATCTTGTCACTAGCACGCATCTATAAATATTTCTTTCATTTGATTCCCGGCCAAACTCTCTGGAGCTTGCTACGTATATTTTCTGCGCTAGTTACCGCACACTAGTTCACTTTGTGGTCAAAAGTAGAGTACGTGGTTTTGTACTTTCGTTCGTTTCTTGAAGTTTGGCCTTTTCAATATTTCACTTTAACGCATTACGGGTCGGCGCGGCATGTCTGCGTTGAGATCTTAGGTATGGTATAACCTACCTATTTTATTTATTTATTGATTGATTGATTTATTGCAAACTTTACATCACTAATTATCAATTCCAGCAAGCATTTCTGTGCTCTCCTCAATCCACCGGCGCACTGAGCGATTGTCCCAAAATCTTCCTATTTTCCCGCTCGTTTCCCGCATTCTTCAAACAGTTTATATTTAATCTCCATTGAAGGCAGCAAATTGTACACCTATTTTTTACCCTGATTTTTCAATTCTTTCTTTTAATGGATTTGTTTTTTTAGTCATCAATTCACCGCCGTTGGTAAAAAATGTTCCAATACAGTTTTTTCTTCTCCTTAACAGAGAATCGTAGTGCAAGTGTCTGAAGCTGTGTAACATCATGCTGACTGTGACATGGCACCCTTGGACAATAATGCACGACGCACAGATTTCACATGTTTTCATGTATTGTATTTTTTAAGTAACAACACAATTTCTATTTTTCAAGTAACAGAACAATGCTACACTGCATTTAATTCGAATCAACTACTCTCTTTCATTGCTCCTAAATTTTTCACTCTATGCGGTACAGGTGATATTTTTCTTGCATTGCAGGGGTTTCACACGCCGAAGAAAATAAGCAGTCGGGGACTCTGGCTTCACATTTATGCTCATGAACGTTTGAACTAAATTTCGCGGCTCCTTGCATACAGCGGAAGAAGTCGTACGCATTATACAAGGCAACCGTATATTTCATTTTTAGCACGCATAGCTCGTGCTAACTGCTACGCGTCTCTTGCGGGCGTTATTAGGGGGATTTCAGGCGTGCATATATTAAAACTTGTTTTCAAGCTTTCATCCGCTAATTCGCTATACGTTGTAGGGTAATGTTTTACGCTGTACTGAAACAGTGGACAGGAAAAGAAAGGCTAATATTGTGAAAAATACTAAAGTGGAACTCGCCATGGTTGAACGGTGTTCCGCACGTCTCTAAATGCCGGGTATACCCAGACTCAACGCGTCATGAAACTCTCGTACAGCTGTGCTAATATCGTCCAACCACAATTCCGGCTTCGTGATCCTGTCTAACCACTCGTACTATGCGTAACAGGTTACCACTGCACGTTATTTTTGACAGCAATTAACCAAGCTTAAGCCGTATAACATTTCTAAACAAGCAAACAACACATGCAAGCGTCCCAAATGGGCGTCTTCACAAAGCAACGCCGTCATGTAGTTGTCATATGAAGTCAAATCTATCAAAACGAACCGAGTCAGCTGGTTATTTGATAAACGCTATGATATGAAATAAATATGTGTTCCCTCTGCTTCGCTAGCCTACCGGGAAATGGGGTAGAAACAAAGCGAAAACAGGCGTGACCGATAAGCACTAGATGTCCTCACCTCTCATGCAGTAAGTTCACTCCTATCAGTAAACATCCTCGGTGAACGCCGAACCGCAAATCCCACGGTGTTCACCGTGGCACGATTTGGTGCGGACGATAGGTTAATGCATCATATATCCTTTTTAATCAAGAAGAGAAAGGCACTGTCATCAATTACTAAGATAAAGAAATCACATACCCTCTTTGAGTGTTGCACCACTGTTAGGTTCTTCTTCAGCTTCTATCGCATCGTTTAGGCCAGTATATAGTTAGCTGCCAAATAACCACCGGAACGACGAACCAGCACGACATGACAGAATAGAAACCGCCACCTTATTATAAACAGCAAAAAGTCTAAGCGGTAAATGATTCGTCCTCCACACGAGTCATAAAATACAAAATGTTCGCGTAATTCGTGATCCTCGTTTGTTTTTGTTTTTTTATTTCCTCACAAACTACGCTACACAAAATAATTCGATGAATTGTGAGTAAGCGTAAACAAACAAGGACGTAGAAGAGAGCTGACACGGACAAGCGTTCTGTCCTTGTCAGTTCTCTTCTATGTCCGTGTCAGTTCGCGCTTACTGACAATTCATGAATACAATCCGACGAGCCCGCCGACGTTTTTAGAAACAATCTGAGCCTGCAGCAGCAGCATAAATTGATGTACTCGAAAACACCGGTAGAGTCAGTACAAAGTACAGCGCTGCATGTGAAGCTAAAAACAGAAGTGGTCGCAATCACTGAATAAAAGCATCAAAACACGTATATAAAGACAGTGGCTTGCACAGTGTGTCACATCTAAAAATCCACCGAGACCGAAATGCCGACTGCGAGGCTTCGTAACGCTAAAGAGGGGGAGTAAAGATAACGAAAGGATTTCGAAAAACCGGAAGGAAAGCAGAATACGTTAGCAAAGGTCAGGTGAGGGCAGACTAGTAGAAGGACACCTGCAGATAGTCGTCTTTTTTTCTCTTAACGCATGAGGCTACAACATAGATGGAGCGTAACTTCAAAAGGTCATTTCTATTTTATCTCGGAGAACATCGCCGCCACACGCACAGAGTGGGCTGACGGCCAATCTGTTGTAGTCTCGATCTCCAGGATACCGACCAAGGACGTATTCCGGAATGCTCGACATATGCAGATATCTTGCAAAGCACCGGGCTGGCGAAGATGAAGCGTTAGGGTAGTGCGTCTGCGTGCAGGGCCCCTTTATTTGTGCGTTTCCCTACGAAATGCGTCATCTTTGCTATGCTGTACGAATACCTGCAGCTGATAGGATATATTGTCCACAGGAAAGAATAGGCGGTCGATTCCAAGGGGCGTCCTAAGATACACACACGCGTGCTTACACCAGCACGCCTGAGACGCTGTCACCTGCTCTGTGCTTACCACTTTTTTTATATATAAAAGCGGCACGTATATCCTCTACTTATTTTCTCTAAACTATGTAAGGTGTTTTGGCTAATTCCGGCCAAGTCATGAAAAGCATATCTATGCAATAATTGCCATAGAACAACTAAGGAACAGTATTTTGCGCTGTCCTTTGGAGCATCTGAGAGTTTTACAGTGACAGACATTACAGCAACCTGAACTAAACATTACGAACGACCTTACTGCATATATTGGTGTTTATGACTGCAGCCATTATCGGTGTTTAAATGTGGCCATTGTATACAGAGTGTTGTAATGAATGTGTTCGAAAGTCCGGAAAAATAAGGAACCTCTGATATTTGCATGTTGTTTTCTTAATTACTCTTTCTGCGGTGACAGGCCTCAAGTGTAGTAAAGACATCAATTCGAAAGTAACTGAATAAATTGCGTTAGCTTTAATTAGTTGCAAAAGGAACTTGGGTCGACAGTAATTTAAAAAATCACGTTAACAAAAGTTTACTGAAAAAGGGAAGTCGAGTCAAATGGGAAAATCAGCACCCTTCCAGTAAAGAGCCTAGTGCCGCTTTCAGACTTCGCAAAAGCAGCCGCTGGCAATTATTAGCGAGTATTGAAATCTGACCAATCTCGCCGGCTTAACTGAAACTAAAATATGGAAGGGTCTCATTGCCCTACTCTAACGAGAAGTGCACAATGGGCGAGCGTCATCGTGCCAACCATCGATCGACTTCGCTTCGGGGTTGGGAGGGTTTCATTTTGCGATTAGAGAACGTATGGCGTACTTACGTTAGTAAATGCAGAACACAATTTCAATCGTTATTGTCAACAGCGACTTGTTCTCGTCATTTGCTAGTAGCGCTCATCGGAGCTTTAGTTTAGGTTGAGCCAAAGGATTTGGTTGAAATAAATTTGCTTGCAATGTTTACTAGAGCCTGAGTTTTCAAATTTTCAAAGTGACACCCTCTTCTCAAGAAGGAGAGTGATTCTCCTATTTGACCCGACTGCTTGTCTCCACTAATTAAGGATTAATTTTAGTAACGTGAAAACGTTAACGAGCTCGTTTAGCAGAAATGCTGGTGTCGGCATCGGTGTCGGCATCGGTGGTTGTGAGCGAAAAGTCCTCATCTTAATAGTGGCTGGAAACTCGAAAAGGACGTAAATAAATAAATAAATAATAAAAAATCTCGAGAAGAGTGGGAACGGAACCAGGGTTGTTGGGGTTTGTGTGGCAAGCGGATGTTCTACCACACGGCCGCGCCTCTGCTTGTGGAAAGAGTGAGAAAAAAATGTATCTGCTTGGAAACGCAGTGAAAGTAGCTTTTATGCTTCACAAATACGCGCGTCCTGTATTGTGCAACATGATATATTGTAGGAATAAAGCGTGGTCAAGTGTTTTCTGCCAACGGGCGTCAGTGGTTGAAGGCCGGTACCCCACTACAAAAAGCACACTTGCTACTGCACCCCTTTTCTTAAAGAGCCGCTCACCAGGCTCCCAAAATACAAAATAAAGATCGCAATATTCTTTCCTGATATTTCTCGTTTTTCTTGGCGCACTACTTTGACGTAGATAGTAGTTCCAGTGACGTCTCAAGCGTATATGCTCTCGATTCGTCGATATACGTGAAATATTACATGTGACTTTGTGTTATGCACTGCTTTGCCAAGCAGCGACCCACCCGTTTTTCTTTGTCTCACATGAACATTGTGCACAATCAACCGATCTTTATTTCTGTGCTTACAATAGTGCAAGTGGCGGCAATAACAGCGTGCAGCCGAGAAGCGCGATATCCTGATAAGCTCTAGCGCTTAGTGCTGGTAATATTCACGTGCGTTCAATAACCATGGGGCGAGGAGGATGGATCGTGTGTATGAAGGAGAAGAGAAAATTACCCCGTCGTCTTTGAATGCGGGGTGGTAAGTGGCCCTTTAAGTCTACGTAGTGGGTGCATAGCAAATTTCAACAGGTTCCATGCACCAAGTGTTTGAAGTGCTCTCTACGAACAGGATGCCGCTATAGCGTTCAACTACTGAAGGTGAAGCTGCAGGGTCCCCTAATTTAAAAAAAAATTATTTCTACCGTAATGGTTGTGGCTAGTCATTTTCGGACGCCTCCCGGAACAACAACAACAAAAAACGTAAGTATGAAGGATACGAGCAAATATCGTATTTGTTATGATTATTCTACACATTTCTTCAAACACCTAGTATATCATAATCAATCACGTCAGGGAATAAAGCAACATAGCATTTTGGCACATTAATAATTATGAACGCTCTATCTAAAACACAAGCTTAGTGGATATATGTATGAGAGAATTAATAAACATCAAGCAATTCCCTTCGTTGCTGACAGCCTGATTACTTTCAATTTTAGCCCCACCATGGTGGTCCAGTGGCTAAGGTACTCAGCTGCTGACCTGCAGCTTGCGGGACCGAATGCCGGCTGTGGCGGGTGCATTTTATATGGAGGCTAAAATGCTTTAGGCCCGTGTGCTCCGATTTGGGTGCACGTTATAGAACCCCAGGTGGTCAAAATTTCTGGGGCACTCTACTACGGCGTCTTTCATGATCTAATGGTGGTTTGGGACGTGAAGCGCCATGTATAAAACAATCATCTTTAAATTGCAACGAGCTGCACATGCGCGAGACGAGGTGTTTGCATAAAAGGACGTCAGTACCGCAAGCATGCTGTAAATGAACGATATGTTTTGTACGTGGACCGAAGGCTCAAAAAAAAATACTACTATAGAGATTGATCAAGTGCGATGAAGTCTTGGCAAATGTGCTTTCTGTAAAAGCAATGAACATGTATGAGCGTGTATTCTGCGATAAATAACGCAGTTCTAAAATTTGTCTGCAGCGTTCTTGGTTAAGAGGTATCGGCTGAAAGACTGGCCACGAATTCAGGCTGAAATCGACGCTTATATACAGAGAGCGCACAAAACGTTCACGAAATTAACAAAGGGTCAAATCGCCATAGTGGGACTTCATCATGACAGTTCAATACACAAAATTTCAATCAACGTACAGCGGACGCCGTCTCGCCACCACTTGGCGACACAGTCAATAATTGGTCGTGGGAGGCCCGACTCTCGACCAACACCTGTGAGCCGCAATATAGATATTTGCGGCCCCCGAAGAGAAACTCCACCCGCAGTAAGCAAGAATGGTTTTTCATTCAATAAAGTCGCTTTTCACACTTACTCTCTGATCTGCTTTCCAACTGTGTTGCGAGTATGAAAGTTTTCTTGGCGCGTAGGATTACGCTGGAGGAAACGCATAACGTATTGATGTCGTCCTTTTGCGTGCTACATGAATCGTTCGTTCGCCACATGTTTAAAGGCTTTAATGTGGCTGAGCTCAAGCGTGTGGTCAATAATAAGTGGTAATCTTTAATTCAGTTCCTGCACCAATATATATTGCTTTGTGTCCCTCTCTCTCTTTCTCACACACACACACACACACACACATATATATATATATATATATATATATATATATATATATATATATATATATATATATATATATATAGAGAGAGAGAGAGAGAGAGAGAGAGAGAGAGAGGAGACAGAGGTGGCGGCCCGTCAGAGCATATAGAAGCCTGTTTTACGCTGTTTATCTTTCTCGTTGGATTCTCTCCATTAAGCCAGCTCATGGTCGCCCACACAGCGTTCGCACTGCTGAACCGAAGCAAACAAGGCGCTGTCAATTCTGTGAGGTAACTTTTGTTTTCATTGTTTTTTTTCAGACAAGCAGTGAGCGCGGCAGGGCTTGTTTTTCAGAGAGCATCGATCTATTGCACAGCTCGCACACCCAGTATTCGGACCCAGCTGCTCCATAGTAACAAAAACAAACAAAAAGGTCACATTATGTAAGAGTAATATCAATTAGGTTCATTCAAATATAAAGTAACGAAACGTGAAGCGACGTACGCATATATTGCATGAGAAGAAAAGAGAATGCGTAAGAACGTTTAAACCGAAGTCTTCAACAGACGTGTGTATGTCCGGAGGAAGAAAAAACCGATTGACGGGACCTCTGCAAATCGTAATCATTCTAAAGCCAACAGACAAGGTAAACTAGAATAGCACAATGAACACCGCTTATCTCACCTTAATTTGAATGGACTGTTTACGAACTAAAAACTGGAAGTGGTCGACAAAACAACTCACCAGCGGTCGCACACAAAGCATGCTCTATGCATTTCCCGTGCGATGCTCTTACCATTAGAGATATCACCCATTCACTTTGTTGTGAGTTTGTGTGATAGCACTCACCGTGGTAGTGTTTACCAACACTACAGATCGCAGCCATAGCGGCTAACGGGAAGCATTCCGTATACTTTGCCGGCGTACCGAAGCAGTGAATATTTTGAGTGAAGTTCACTTTGTATACAATTCAGCAGCGCCTATGTCTTCCTTGGTAAGTATTGTCGGTGGCTTCAGTATATCCATGCTTCACGTTCGTTGGTAGGTACCACCAAAACTACCACAGACCATTTTTTCTAGAAATTATTAATTTAGAAATGGATTAAGCAACCATGACCTATTACGTCAATAAGTTGTAGATAAATGTGGTGGAAAGAAGTTCAAAGGATGAAAAATTTAGCCTATATTGACACAAACCCCCGGTAAGCTATTTCGCTGAACAGTGATGAAAACAGAACAAATTAGACTTCTTAACTGCTATAGCGTCGTTGCAAACGGCGAGTAACACTGCCGATCAGTTTCATTTTATTGTGAAATAAATGTAAAAAATGTTTTAATGGCCTCAAAGATATATATCCACTTTCATGACAGGCACTCATTAATCGAAGCAACGTCAAAATACAAGAACTCTTAGCACACCATGTGAAGCCAGAAAGTTCAACACCTTGATCTCTACTATTCTTGATGTATGCTTAAGGTTGGTCAAGCTTTGCTTTTGCACGTACACCCTACGAGGAATTTTAATTGGTGTCCAAAACAGTCATAAGACGCTTACCGCATATGATGTCTAAAGCACATAGTGTTACTAGAGGAACGATGTTGTAGGAACGGTCTTTTCCGAGCTGTCCAAGTTTGCGCACCAAAATATTGGACTGGTCATTAACTGCCGGTAGGAAGTCTTCCAGAATTCGAAAATGAAATGCAGGCGTCAGCAGTTTCCGTCGAGAGCGCCACTTTGATCCCGAACTGAAATAAATAAATAAATATAAATGAATAAATAAATGATTACATCTCGGCTCACAATGACGTAGTGTGAACTTCGCAACTGTACCTGCAGCAGGCCTTCTAAGATAGTCTCAAATGGTGAATGTTACTCGTACAAACGTTACCTCCTTGCGGAATGGCTGAGGTGTCCCATTATGTTTTGACACAAGATATATTGACACAAGATGAGGCAGAAAAAATTAGAGGGAAGCGGCATGTTCGACGTAGTGAAAGAAGCCAGGGGGTGAAAAAAAGCACCAATGTAATAATTAATTTATTAGAGAAGCGAAGAGAGACTACTGATTAAGAAAGCAATGCGAATGGCGCTTTGATCCGCTGTCACGTTTCATATGGTTAAGGCGATGCTCAAGCGACCTCAAACTTTTTGCGACCACTGTTTGCGTTTTCGTCAAATGAATATAAACATAGCTTGATGGGTCAGAAGCATGAGATTGTGCATTCTGATCTTTTGAAACAAGCTCCGTAGGAGTGCCAAGTGGTGCTTCATCTGTAGACCCGTGCACTGTTTACAAACTTTACAGGCTTGAACAGCTTCCTCTATTGACCACTGAAGTGTTCCAGCAACCTATAGCAAGCAACAGAGGCAACAAAAACTGTCAGCAGAGGGTTCAAAGAAAAGTCCGCACATTTTTTCAGCAATGTTTATTGAGCATGATGCTCAGTTATCAGAGCCAACCTCAGCTTAGTGACTAAGTGGTAACGCTGGTATGCACGAAGATGCTGGTTTGATTCCCAGCCACGACGGCCGCGTCACTATGAAATCAAAAAGCTAGTACACTCAGTAACTTAAATTGAGGTTCCTGTTAAAAAAAGGAAGCAAAAAGAACAGCGGGACACAAGTAAGACACTATATAAACTACATTGAGTTCCACGTAATTCTATTGTGGTTTTGGACCTCGTAATACCCCAGAAACTAACCCATATATGCTCAGTGTCCTACATGTAGGACGCTGAGACCTTTCACTGTAACTCGAATCTTTTTTTCTATGAAAAAGTTAGCGACACCTAAGGTGTATTTATGATGCCCTGTCCTCGTCACATGGAAGTCAAGGTGATCGCTGGGCTACAAATAGCCACATGTTTGCTGTCAAAAATTGCTATTTCGCTTGCTTATACAGCTGAGCGCCATACCGCGAAAAAACAATATGAGTACTATACAGTTACCTTTTTCTCGATGTTGCTGATATTTTTGTCAATCGTCCTTCAGGTATCGGGTGTACAGTAACGTTCGTATGACAGAAATAGGTGCTAATTTTTTTATTCCCGTTGGGTCGAACATTGGCGCCCTATAGTACAGCTCCAAAACCATTGTTCAAAAAAGTTTTTTTAAATAAAAGTCTCGTTCTGTTTTGTCAGTTCGTAGAACCAATCATTTTGTGCAAATAAATTGTTTTTTTTTAATTTTCATGAGTTCGCGCATATATGAGCTAAAATGAACGATGCTGGAAGCACTGCTCTACAAAAAAAAAGCATGAACCTTGAGAGGTTGTGAGACCTTGTCTTTTTGAAAGCGTCACAAGAGGCCTTTCGCACGCTCAAACAACGAAAAAAAAACTACTTTCGTTCTGGTGTTTTAAAGTGATAAAGCTACCCCACGTGTGCATAGAATTCAACTATAGGAGGTGTGGATAAGTGACGCACTATGAATAGATCCGTGACAACTGTAAAGACTATGTATCTAGAAGAGCGAGTTGTGCAGAATGTATACGAAGTCTGGCACCATCAGGTGCTACAATATATATATATATATATATATATATATATATATATATATATATATATATATATATATATATATATATATATATGCGATACACAATGCCTACTTACTTCTATTTATTGAATATTTTCTCGACTGGTTGTGAAGTGATTACTGATTACGTATTGCACTTGATCTGATACGAGTTGAGCTATTTAAATACTGTTTCATATAAGGCCAGATTTTATTAGCTAGGTCAAATATGCCTAAGCATTTCATTATCAAAAAAAACCTCAATTTGTTTATAAACTACAAACATTAGATGGATGATGAGGCTTTTTGCGTTGCTGCAGCAATATTAACAGGTGGATTATATATTTGTTTCATTTTCCACTTATTCAAAAAATGTATAACCTGAATATGTTTTCTGCAATAATAATAGATATATGACATAAAGTAACTTTTCGCAGCTCAAATGTGCATGCTCTATTATGTTGAAGTTATTGAATACTATTTCATCATCTTAGAAACAGAGAGAGCACAAGTTTATTAACAGCCAAATGGCTCAGAAAAACCAGCGGTAAAGATAACAACACTTTAATATCACCGATTGAATGAATCAAAGGAACACGACAAGCAAGGGAGCACTACAAAAGTGCTATTCACGTCAGTGCTAAATGCAGCGCATTTCACGTAATTGACTTTATAATTAAACTTTTTGACAGTGACATGAAGAGTATGGGACTGCACGAGACGAGCTCTGACAAAAAAATGAATACTATATTTGGACTGAAAACACAGCGTACTAGATTGCGTACACAACTTGCAGAGAAGTACATAACTAGAAGGCCGCTGGCATCGCCACATGTTATACATATAGGCAAATTTACAGCGAAAGAGCACTAGCAACGACGTTTGCATGCATGTGCCTACAGTTTTTTGCCAATAGACAGAGCCTCAATAGTCTCTCTTGTGAAGCAACTATTGTGCGTAAATGAGATTCTCTAACGACAAAGTTTCGGGGGCACAGCGGCACGTGAAACATTATTATTATTATTATTATTATTATTATTATTATTATTATTATTATTATTATTATTATTATTATTATTATTATTATTATTATTATTATTATTATTATTATTATTATGTGGGGTTTCACGTCTTAAAACCACCATATGACATGAGAGACGACGTAGTGCAGGACTCCAGAAGTTTCGACTACCTGGGGTTCTTCACCGTGCACCCAAATCTGAGAACACGGGCATACAGCGTTTTCGCCTCATCGAAAATGCATCCGCCACCGCCGGGATTTGATGCCGCGACCTGCTGGTCAGCATCCGAGTAACTTAGCCACTAGACCACCACCACGGGGCTTAGGGAGCAACATAAGTACCCTCGGCTGACAATTTCACAAAAATCTGTGGGACCACCTCTGTGTTTTTAAATAATTAAGGTACATGTGCGTTCGAGGAAAGGTGCGCAGTGAGCAGTCGCCCCCTTTCGATCATTCGACAGAGAGGGTAGTCCGTCACCCCACCCGTCGACTTCGTACGCACGCCTATGCACACAGGTTTTGTAGCTTATCAACGCGATAGCGTTGAAGAGCTGATTCTACAGGAATTCCAATGCCGTTGGTTGTCAGCCAAAATTGCAGCTTTATATAAGCGGCAATGCTAGATGGAGGCAAATATAAAAATAAATAAATGATGTTTCGCCCAGGTAAGTGTTGAACTCAGTGATCCTGCGTGGCATTCAAGTGCTTGACCAAGAAGCCACTGTAGTGCTTGAAACTGCTTAATAAAAAAAACGGTGTAGAAGGACATGTAGGCGCTGCACTTTGTTTAACACATGTAACATTGCGCGGCAGAAGCGTAGGCGTCAAAACATGTGAAGTGAGCAGCCAGTGGGTGATCTGAAGCGGCCCTATAAATACAAAGTGAACAGCTGCGCGGGTGCGTGTGGCACTTAACGGATGTGTAGTGTGTACTTGGTCTAAAGGCAGAAGAAAAAATTATGGTGAAGCGGGCGCTTAGAAACTTTACGTCCAGTGGATATTCTTGGATGGTTGGAACGGCCGCAAGTATACACGCACAAATGTTCCTTCGCTCGCGGAACGGTTGAAGGCGATGCGCGAGGGGTCCCAAATACGATATCGCATTCTACTCGGGAAGGCGAAAACTGAGCATTCTTCAAGCTGTTCTTAGTAGAAAATAATAAAATCAGCTTCGTCCTAGTGGTGCCAAGTGTGAAAGAAATGCGAAGCTTGGCAATGTTATTTTGTTTCTCTAGGGCTTTCTCTCCGTTCCCTCCTCTCTTTCCTTCCTGTTTTCTTTTTCGTTTTTCTGTCCCTGTAAATTGTCCTCTCTAGCTCTATTATTTCTATTTCCTTCCTCTTTTCTTTCCTTTCTTTCTTTCTCTTTCTATTTTTTACTTGCTTCCTCTTCCAGTTTTTATGGACGGTTTGTGTTGATGATGATATGTTGGGTTTAACGTCCCAAAGCGGTTTGTGTTGTCATGTTTCCCTGGCCACAGTACAGTAATGTCTGCAGTCTTTATTATCATCAAAGTGCTCATAGATGAAGAAAAAAAAAGACACTTCACCCGCTCAATATGCTGCATTTGCCTATGCTATGTGTGGTTTTGCCTGCTTTAATATCATCATCACGGCGCTCGAAGAACAAGAGAAAGAAGACTTCTCCTTGGTGCAAGCACGAGCTCGATATGCTTCAGTTCGCTATCCTACAGCCCTGGTTTTGCCTGCA
Organism: Rhipicephalus annulatus; assembly: GCA_013436015.1. Classification (NCBI taxonomy): domain Eukaryota; kingdom Metazoa; phylum Arthropoda; class Arachnida; order Ixodida; family Ixodidae; genus Rhipicephalus; species Rhipicephalus annulatus. The sequence continues at coordinate 706,413 of WOVY01010462.1, read as the reverse complement.
TTACACCAAGTGACGACGACAACATGCGACGTCACGGTGCCTCTAAAGTGCTTCGCACATAAAATGTCCACCTACGTTGACACTACTAGCAGAAGTATTGGTGGGATGATAAGGTAAATGGAAAGAAGCAATTACCCCCAGCCCCTTACGCCCCCTCCACTTTATTTTAGTAGTTTGCCTTGAAGTAACAGTGGGTTCAAAGACTTTTGTGAGAAGGAAACATCACGGAAGGTCGCTGGACAAAATAGGCTCTAAATTCGGCATTTTATATTCCAAAAGAAGTCAGGCGTTGGGAGTGTTTCGATGTGTCGAGTGTGTGCTGTGTACCACAGCCAGTGTTTTCTTTGCCTAAGCAACGTTGATTATTTTTTCAGGTAACATTCCGTCGTGTTCTCTTTCTACATAACGAGTGTCTCGTCTGCGCACAATAATTACTGCGAAACCTGAGATTACTTGATCTCTTTCGTTCTGAAAACATATTGACGAATGCGTATATGCATCCTGACAGTATAGCGTAACTGAACTGTGATGTTGCATTCATAAGCAACACCTGACGTGACGATGCAATCTGCAATGTAAAAGCAACAGACTCGCTCCCTACTTGCCTACATCTGCACTCAAGGCGTCGTCACCTCGCCCATACGTCTCAGAAATTGCCAGTCACCTGACCTTCATCGATTCCGCAGGTCGCGGTATCGAATCCCGGCTGCGGCGGCTGCATTTCCGATAGAGGCGAAATGTTGTAGGCTCGTGCGCTAAGACTTGGGTGCACGTTAAAGAACCCCAGGTTGTCAAAAGTTCCGAAGCCCTCCACTACGGCGTCTCTCATAATCATATGGTGGTTTTGTGACGTTAAAATTCACACATATATTTACCTTGATTGATCAATATCCACGCCAGACCATTTCATCATTCCATGCTAGACATTAACGGATCAAAGCTTTTCTAAGGTGAAACTATCGAAATAAAAAGCACACACACACACAAACTAACACACACACACACACACACACACACGCCCGCATGCACGCACGCACGCACACACTCGCGCGCGCGCACGCTTAATATTGATGATAGCGCACAGAATCCCGCACGTTATCGTTTCCTGTTTAGTCTTCATTCAGTTCGCAAGTGCTCCTCTTGTGTGATCTTTTCTCTCTGTCTGGTCTTCTGAACTCGTTACGCACAAATCCAAACCAATTGATCCTAATTCCTCTTGTCGTTAAAATAATCTCCATATTATTTTATATTCTCTTTCATTTCCATCGCTGATAGTGTTGTATTCTCTTTAATGCAACCTAAAAAACCCCATTTTATATTGTTATAGTGCCAAGGTTTGCTGGCTGGTGAGACTAGCCTACTATTAGGAGATTCTCGCATGTACCTCAGTTGAACAACGACAAATTGACTGATATAGCCAGCAACGTAAAGAAACCTAATTTTGCAAACTGTACCACTGTTTGATACATGTGCACTGATGTAATTATACGGGAGCCCTTGTGACGACAGCTGACCACTTATCCAATAACACCTCATCGGATAACACCTAAAATTTAAGACGTAATGCCAGTCTCCCTCAACTTAAGTGATCTTGCTCTATTACGTCGAATTTTATTGCAATAGTAATTATGTGGACAATCTCAGCGGACTCACCGTCTATTTTTTATTACTCTTTCGGTAACTGCACTGTCAGTAGGGCTGTCAAATATAAGAATTTCGGTGTTATTTTTACACACAATATGTCGTGGATTTAGCATATCGACTACATATGTAACAAAGCATTAAAAAAACTAGACTATCTGCGTCGCGCTCTGTCTATATCACCGAAAAACACAAAGCTCCTCTTATATAAATCACAAATAATCTTGAACCTGACTACGCGACCGTTGTCTGGAACCTGTATAAGCAAAGCGAGATTCAAGAACGAGTAGCAGTCTAGAAAAAAGGCACTGAAATTCATATGCCTTCGTTACGACCATACTTTTTCACCATCTTCCTCTAAATCTTTATTGCAGTTACCTACACCCGATTTGCGTCGCCAAATAGAGTCATTAAAATTCCTTCTAAGCATCGTTTTTTTCCTTAGTTAAACTGTAAAATAACGAGGAATACATAAACTTTGTCTTACAGTCAACGGCGTGAAGCTGTCACAACCTAAATGTGTGGCCTTATATACTACGCTCAAACAAATACGTTCAAGTTCAGGTTTTTCCCCTGTTTCATTGAAGACTGTAATTCATTACCTGGTTCGGTTCGTTCATGGCCATCGCCGAGCTTTGTAGCCGAAATCTGGAACTCATATGTGTGATTTACGCTGATCTGTTTGCAAATCGTATTTGTTCGTTCTTTTTTTTTTCGACGTTCTGATATTCTCGCTTTAATGTTCACACGATGGTAATATGTTACCTGTTTGCGTTATTCTCCATGTTGTAGGTATATTTCTGTGTATTCTTGTATACCCGCTCCTGCCATTCTGTAATTGGCACACTCTAGTACGTGTGAATAAATAATTAAATATATTTTCGTCGTTGCCGTTGACGTCGCCATCTTGTGTCGTGTATATATATATATATATATATATATATATATATATATATATATATATATATTGCAGTGCTTTAGACAAGTCTACTACGCACCATGCCTGAGCCACTATACATCCTTTACAGCTGACGGTACGCAGGCCTGAGGGGAGCGTAAGATTATTTTCTGTTACCGCCCACTCTTATTTTTCTTACAGTTTGAAAACTGCCCCCCAGCCAGCCACACAAAAGTGGCTCCTTTATGTACCCGATAGCGATGTGAAAAGAAACAAAAATAAAACGAACACCGGACGCATCAGGTGTCTCTGTATATGCTACTAGAAATGTTATTGTATCTCCAGTAACTAAAGTATATACAGTACACGCGCCACAGCATGGCAGGAGACGCACAGGAGTTACTCCACAGGCTGCAGTTTAAAAAATATACATATCCAAGAGCGTTTGGTTCAGCATAGTGTATACACTTACAGCACACTGCCCAAACACAAAAACGTAACAACTGTGACAGTTGTTTGTTCGCGCTTGTTCTGTGTATCCATGAGCCTTTTTTTTTTCGAACGTATCCTACTTGATGCATCAGCGCCGCACTGCTAGTTTCGAACTGCTTGTCGTTCTTCGTGTGGCATTCCAATTTCTTGTTTTCACATTCAATGCTTCACCCTTGCGGTAAAACGGGTAATTTTCCGAAGTGCCAATTCAACGTCAGAGAGCACTTGTTAATTACGTAGCCGAGTGTTGCTCATATTTTCGATATAAAGATGATCACATTTTGTATATGAGCGATTGAATCAGTCTAGTTAGGGCATGCTGTACACAAGCGTTATTGTTAGAGCAAAATGAAAGTTGTACACAAGAGTTATTTACGCATGCGCTAGGCACGGCCTATGAAGAGCACATGATTGGCATTGCAATTAAATATCGTGGACGAAGCTGTAAAGACTTCACGAGAAGAGCGCTGGCTAACGACTGAATTTGCTGAACATATCGTAACTTGTGCTATATAGGAACATGGAGAAAATCGTCTGGCCTGCGTGGAACACGCCACACAGTCACAACGAAAGCATGAAAAGCGGTCTTTAGAAGCCTATTCTAAACCCTTTTTGGGTAACTACTAGAAGCACTTTTGCTCGGTAGCCACTACGCCACAAATATTCAGAATGTCTGTGTAGTAGGCTGGCATTCACTATGCAAGCCTTCGTCATTCTTCGGAGAAGCGTGGTATCCACTAAACGCTTGCAACTAATTTTGTGCTAATTTTGTGTTGCATTCAGAGGCGGATGACGAAGAATAAATACGCCTCAAGTGGGTATGTGCCAAAGGTAATGGGCGATCAAAAACAAGCTTTTGTAATGTACTGGAGCATTGGACGAACCACTCATTACTCCATTCGCATTTTGACGCCTGGTTGTTCCTTTGCTGTTCGAAAACGCCTTATTACTCATAATAAAGCGATAACTTTCCAGAATTTAGGCCTATCTAAGGCAAGGTTGCGACCGAGTCCCAAGCACCAGCGTGGCTCAGCGGTAAAATACTAGGCTGGCACGCAGTGCACACTGGCTCAAAACCCAGTAAGTCACCGCATGTATTCGGAGTTTTATTTTTATTTTTCGTGCGATAGTGGGGACAGGCCCCGGCGGCGGTGGAGGACAACTACGGTGCCGCGCCTGACCCGTGTTGTGATCTCATACCGGCTTTCGCTGTAAAAGAGGGGAGGAAATAGGCAGACGGGCGCCAATATACCAACTGTTTATTGCCATTTCAGGCTGAAAAACAGGCAAACTCCTACCCATGTGCAGTGGCGTGAATCATCACAGACCTGACATCAAGTGAGCAGTTGATTAAAGAAGGACATCCGATATTGATACAGTACAATATGCGTGTCATTCACACAACCCGACCCATTCCTTCTAATATAACACGCCTCTGGCACTTCCCTTGCTGTTTGGTTCCTGCTTTTACCGATAATCTTAGCTTGTTCAAAACGTTCCACACAGGAGCATGACCTGACATGCGCAGCGAAATGCGCGCCATCACTCTTACCAATACTATTGGCATGCTCACTGAGGTGGTCATTATTGCACCGTCCCGTTTGTCCAACGTATAACTTGCCACAACTCTAGGGACTTTCATAGCAACGCCTTCGGCACACCACCTGAATGGTTTCACACGTCTCTTGTGGCACCCTTGCTGCTTAGCACGAAAAATTAGTGGGAACAGGTGGGCCAGTTTATTGGGGGCGGAAAACACAGCAGAAATTGCAAACCTAGTGGCCACCTTCTCGAGGTTATAGCTCAGCTTGTGTATATGAGGCACCACCTGTGGTTTACCGCGCTCCCTTTCTCTCGAGTGCTGTTTCCGAGTGCTGATATTCAGCTTCCGTAGCAAAGATTCGGCAACGGCATGCAAGACTATCCAAGAAAAGCCAGCCTTTCTGAGTCTGCCAATTTTGATATACCTAGGCTGGTCTGCATCATGTGTGGCCGCAATCTGTGCTGCGTGGATCTAAATCAATGCATGGAAATGCTACGTTTTACAGTATTACAATGTGCGGAATCACATGGCAAAAACTCTTTTATTTTATTTTTTCCTGTGAGTCATGTAAGCACCACTAACATGATCGCTTTTCATGACAAGGTTAGTGTCTAAAAACAGCAAAATCTTGTCGGTTGAAAGCTCATCAGTGAAGTTAGTCCTTTGGAATTTGTCATCAAGGCATTTGAAGCAAAGTCTACCATTTCATGATAGGGCACAAGCACAAGGCACATCTTGTCTAAAACAAATAAAAACAGTCAGCGTATTTAGGAACACAAAATTTGCGATGAATTAGACACGTTATAGCACCTGGTCAAGAAGTGATAACAAATGGCACATTAAATTGCTGAAGTGAAGTGGCGGGAAGTTTTTTTTTCCTTTCACACAAAGGGGTAAGCCGGGGCTTACGGCTCGAATGCCTGACAAAGGCCTGAGCTCCCTTGTACAGCATGGCATAAATAAACGAAAACACGTAATTGCGGAATTAGCTGCATTTGCCAGTAAAACACAACGCTGCTGTTAAGCATACAGCATATATAAGATACAGGGCGTTATAAAGAGCACAAACTGATACAAAATACAAACTTATACAAAACACAAATCAGACCCGAGTAAATATTTCTTTGCTTTTTGAATAATTTCAACGCACCATCAAAATCATCATTCATCGTCATTTTAATAATAGCCACAGTTACTTGATAAATTATTTTTGTTTGCCATAGTTTGAGCGTGTCTTAGAGACTAGGTGGATTTGTTTTCGAAAGCGGTATGCATTGTTCGATGAAGTGAAGTTCTGAGTGTGTGGTTTATTGCTCTTAATATACTGCAACAGTTGAAAGAGGTAAACTTGGTTCGATTTAAGCAAATCGTAAATACGGAACAATGACAACCTGGAAAAATTTTTGGGTCTGCCATGTACCCATGAGTGCACCGCAAAGGTCTTTTTTGGAGTACTAGTAGTTTGTGATAGTTAGTAGGCACATTCTTTCCCCATACGTGAATACAATAGGTTAACTTAGAATGCACAAGCGCATAATACATCAGCAGTCTCAACCACACAGGTACTTGACAAGCTAATTTGTAAAAACAGCCAACACTTTTATTATTTAGGATGTTAGTTTTGACACATGTGTACTTAAGGAGAGGTTCTGGTGGAACCAAACACTAAGAAATAAAATGCAATCGACGTGGTGTATTCAAACCCATCTTAACTGGATATGAGCCTTATAGGAATCAGCAGTAATAATTGGCCTAAAAATGATGTACATTGTTTTGGATGAACTTAAAGAAAACTTGTTGCATTGTAGCCATGACTGCAAGTCTTTCAAGTGCCTGTTTACCGTAGCCTCACTTGTACAAGAGATTTGGCTGTAGAATTATGTTCGTGTCATCTGCGAACAGAATCTTGTCATGAGATCCTTGTAGTTTAGTAATGTCATTATTACATATTAAAAACAATAGTGGTCCTAATATAGAGTCCGGAGGGACTCCACATGTGACAGTTACTCTGGACCCGGTGCTACACTGGACCCGACCCGAATTCTTTCGTTTTGCAAATATATGCCACCTACAAAGAAAACGACAGCACTTTCAAGGTACGCTTCTAGAACAGTACGAAAATTAGGTACCGACATTTCAGCCCGAGCAAGAAAATCAGCCTCGCCGCTTTCTTCAATGCATAACTTAACAGCAGCATAGTGATCAGTATGTGGAACTGAATAAAAAAGATCATTCACATCAGCAGAAAAAAACGATAACTTGTGTTAACAACGGAATATTTTATATACTTTATATAGACCGGGAAAACGCAATCCGGATAGCGTGCACAACTTACAGTTCAGTACATATCTAGAAGGCTAGCTGGCATAGCATATAGTGTCCATAAATGCCAATTACATTGCAGCAGTGCCACGAATGGCGTTTTATAACAGGTGCCTACATTTTTCGTGACAGAGAGGGACTGCTAACCATAGCACTGTGAAATGCCATCATATTGTCAAATTGTCTAACAATGGCATTTTAAGCCAATCAGACAGGCCGTCTCAGCTCTCTGTGCCAATCATGGTTGACCAATGGTGGTATTGAACAACGTCGCAACATTTTGTAGTGTCCAAAATATTCGCAAGGGACCAACGTGTGGGAATCATTGATGCGAACGGGATTCGCAAACACCATAATTCCCAGGTGCAGATGCACGTGAAACAATTAGCATAAACACGCCAGTGTCATGCGCCATTTCAAGTAGTTTTGTGCTCGCGTAATAGAACTTTTATACAGTGGCCCATCGGCCGTGGATAAACTTATGCGCATGGCAGCGGATAGAGCACATACTGTTGCTATTTCAGGGAAGGAATTGATCGTGGTGTTTACCTTACCCACTCGACTCCTCGTCACACCCACACATTCCTGACTCAATATTTAACGTATGAATTAGAAAAACTCACTTACTACTCAGCCAATTCCTTGCAGTCTGTACGTACCACTAACAGAGGAACATCATGTAACATGTCACACAGGCATAGACGTGGGCAGGAATCTCCATTATGAAGAGGGGGATGAAGTTTTTCCCTATCTTCCTCCTGCTCTTCTCACTTGCCCGAAAGGGGTGCAAATTGGGCAATCGCACGCCATGGCGACAGAAATAGACTTTTCGAGAAGCAACGACCGAGTAGAGATTTATGCAAAATTTTTGGCTTTTAGTCAAGCGTTATGAAACAAGTCGACGTGTTTTTGTAAGCGTGGCAGATGCGTGCACATCGTAGCCTTACCAGCCACGTTCGCTAAAAGTTCGCTAAAGCCTTTCAATTTTTTAGCAGAAACAAAGAAATACGACACAGTAGACAATGCTCTCAGACAAGTAAACATTTACCTTGTAAGTAGACCAGTTCCTAGCCAAGGCTTGATCAGCTCGTATTCATGGCCTTTCTTTAGTACCGTGTTACTCGTCAAAATTTCCTGAAAAACATTGAGTCTTCAGATGTTGTATTGCTCGATGAGTAATGTGATCGTGAGATGTATTGATGCTTAGAGTTACCTCGACAGCTTCTGCTTTGAACAGCACGAGAACAGGATGGGTAGCGTCGTAAAATCGAAACATGCCATGATTCTTGTAAATGCGGGAAAAACCAAAGGCCACCTGAAACAAATCTGTTTGCGGAGATACAAAAAAAAAGACGTGTCATAAAAGCCTGTGGCACACAGAACACATTGGTACCTCACGGACCTTCGCATCGCTGCATGCAAGTGAACGCAAGTAGTGCTAAAACACTTCAATGGGGTTACATCAGCCAGCGTAGACAGAAGATCCAAGGTTAACGGTTCACACGGCTTCAATGAGACACTGCACGGTCGTTACCAAGGTAAGGCAGCAGTGGGGATCGTGCCAGCCGATTGAAGCGATAATAGATGAACACTGAAGCAAATGGCGGGAAGTACAGCGAAGGACGCGTTCGGAAGAAACGAGCGCAAAAGCTTACGGGTTGAGATGTCCAAACGGTGCGCCTCGTTGGAAAGAGTCCGATGTATTAACCATGTGGTCACCAACGGGATCGGCTCCGTTCGACCGGGAAACTTTCCCATGTAGACGAGTGTTTCGCGCTGCTTGTACTTTATGTAGTACAACAGGCCTGCCAGGCAAGCAAACGCAGCGGCAGCAGCGGCCACAGAATACAGCAGGAATGACGCGAGCAAAGTGGGTAATACATCGTGAAGCACGTGAAAAGCCACGACATCCATCGTGCTGCTCACCGCCTCGCAGTTAACACCAGAGAGCTGAGCGGCGAAAGGCACTACGTTGCATCACAATTGTCATTGTGGAGCTCGAGCGAAGTTCCGATAACGCATCCGTCAAAAGGGAGGGTGTGACAGGAGACACGCATGGGTCACGGCGCCATCGCTCGGCTGATATTTCATCTCTTTTTGCGCTACAAAAGGTTGAGGTGGGGTTGACGCACTGAGTCATTGGCTTGGGGCTCCCTCCCGATGCGGTCGCCTGAACTACGATACTCTAGACGTATTGCGAAGCGCCACACAAACGGCGGTAGATGGGGTTCGAGTTACAAGCATTTGGCAGGATGGGTGTAGCATTTGTGCTGCGCAAGGCATAATATGCTTGTCACTCTTTTCTTGAAAGTTTACGTGGGATTGAGGCGGAAGTTTATAAACATCGGTAACTCGTCACTTGTTACCAAGTTACTCATTGCGTGGTATATGTGGCATGAACCTTATAAAGGACTGTCAGGAATAGAGATCATCAGTACTTCTCAAGTTTGAAAGGGTGTAAGGGAAGTTATCGTGTGTTAGCTGTGCCGGTTCTATTACTCGGTGCATGTGGTGACCATCGTGGTAGCAACAAAAGAGGAATTAAGTGCTATAGCTGCAAGGTTAGCACAGCTTTTATCTTGGGAACGAAGATTAAAAAAAGAAAGAGAAGAGGAAGAAATTCAAACTCTTTGAAAAGCCATAGGTAAAAAAAAATAAGCATAATTCCTGCATAAACTTACAGGTGCACTGCACGGAAAGAGTACTTCCCGACAAACATCTAATATGTGCATGCTGTTGTTAATTAGGGCGACAGCATCAATGCATCTTTGACGGGGTATCGAACTTCTGTGCAAACCAAAATATGTTTTTCTATATCTTTATTTCAAACTGAATTCTAACTTTTTTAAAACTGCCTCGCATCGTGATGACTGTTCTATAGGTTACTCGCGTATGCGTGCGTTAATCAGCGGATCATTTGTGATCAATACCAGGCTCATTAAAAGTTTTTAGAGAGCATACCTTTAGCTAGGCTCTTTAGTGCAAATGTTGGAACTGGGGAATTGAAAATCGTTTTCCGAAGTTCACAAGACAGGGAACGAAATTTTGAAACAAGCCCCAGTTTTAAATTGAGCACCCCAAAACGTGCGGCAGTATGCCCTACTGATCCACTAACCCGTTCAACAAAACGCCTGTCAATATACGAAGTAAACTTAACTTATAAGCCCGAGAAAACGAATAGCTCATTTTGAGAGGTGACTTGTAAAAATTTTGGTCAATGTCAGAATTCGCTAAGAGAATTCATCTTTCGAGCTCACAAAGGCCAGCTCGTGAAGTGTTCAGTTTGAACTAACTAAGCTGAAAAATACAGGGGGTAGACCTCTTTTTAATTTTTATAGGAACACTTATGATCAGCTTAGGTTTCCCGTTGTCCGCCTCAGTGAAACAGTGATTACGTTGCTCAGCTGCTCACCTGAAGGTCGCGGGTTCGATTCCAGCCGTGTCAGTCACAATTTGATGAAGGCAAAATTCTCAAACCCCGTGTACTGCGATGTTAGTGCATGGTAAAGAACACCAGATGGTCGAAACTTCTTGAGCCCTCCACTATAAGTCGTCCCTCTTAATCATATTGTGGTTTTGGGATGTAAAGAGCATAGGTATTATTATGATTACTACTATTAATTTTGTTGGATCTACCGTTCAAGTAACGCCCTCACCTTCGAGCGATGCAGCTGAAATTGTAGCCCACTGCCACATGCAGTTAAAAACAATATTCTGGACAACAGGAATTGAATAACAAGGCCTGTTGGAGCTTGCACAAATGTTACGAATAGTGGTAACACCAGAAATTTGTTTTTGGAAGTCTTGCCTCCTCATCCTAAACTTTTTACTGGAATTCAAAATTTGAGGCATCAAAATAGCCATACATGCTTGTTAACCCATGCATTCTCTATACTTTGCTTATTTACAGCAAAAGCCCCGAAATGTGACTTGATAAAAGAAAACGATTCCTGCTTCGACACTTTAAACCAACAGAAGTTCGTATGAAAGAAATATATTCTCATGCCAGCAAAAAAACATACCTCACTGTGTTATCGGTTCAAGTGATGAACATTGCATGGATATATGACTGCTAATTTATATTACGTAAGCTCGAAGCGAGCGCACCATTCCAACATATGAGAGAATAGCTATAGTGGTGGGTGTACAGCATGCACGGCAAACATTATGGGGTTTTATTTGAAAAAAACACTCACGACGTAGTACATGAAGCCATGAGAAAAACACTAGGACATGGCTTGGCATGAACTATTTTTGGGGTTTCTCCACGTCTTAGTTGCAGTAATTCTTTTTTATAGAGTTCAACGTCTAAAATTACGGTAAAATTGTTGGAGACACCGCAGTGTAGGATTTCAAAAATTTTGACCACTTGGGGTCCCTCAACAAAAAATGTGGCCGCATTTTTTTATAAAAGAGCCCTGCGGGTCAGCAGTCAATTACCATAACCATCAGACCATTTCGGGGGTGTTAGTTGCAGTCGTGTGCCACTGACGTGTTGCACAAGTGTAGCACTGTGCGTATCTTTTCGTTGTCTCTCTGGTGTCCTGTTTCTCGGTGCTACCATGCTTATCAAAGATGTCACATTTCAACAAGCCCACTTTGCAAGTTTATTCAGGAGTCAAACCCACGGCCAACCTTGTGTTTATGAGCAAAACACCATAATATTTGTGTGTGGGGGGGGGGGGGGGAGCGGCTACTACTACAAGCTAGAAACTCAGCCTTCACCGCATCCCCCCAAAACGTGAAGAAATAAAATAAAACGTCGCGACACTTCCAAGCGACTCGACCACCTCACTCGAAGAAACAATGTCTGCGAAATGCATTAAGCAACATTGTAGCGTCTAGATGATTTAAAATGCCTCCAAACGTCAGCTGCTAGCTGCTATCGTTCAAAGTTGTCGAGGCAGTGTGTTATCGGGCCGAAAGACCAAAAACAACATAAACTTTGTTTTTATTTCTTCGGTCCTATATCGCAGACAGTGCTTGCTGCTTTGACAGAAATGCAAGGGCCTTCGAGCAGGAAACATTACGTCCTAAACAAATATTCTTCGACCCTCAAGTCTTCCCGCTACTATTCATGCAGCGGGCTGCGTTCGCTGCATGCAGTCCGCAATCGTCGGCGGAAGCAACCGCCCGTTGGCAAGGTTAGCTAATTTAAGCTTGCGTTCACCTTCATTCTTTTATTTTTGCGCTGCATGAATGCGAGATATTCTACAGCTCACCCCAGGCGCTTTTCGGTTCTGCATAGGTAGCTTTTTTTTTTTTACCTCGTCCATGTCTGTTTAAATGAGCGACCCTGAATCAGAGCACGCGTCTCCCACAGCGAGCGCCAGAGTTTAAAAGTGCGAGCGCGGACACGCAAAAATGACACAGGAGACGCGTTCTGCATTGTACTTCGTGGCGGCAATGAATCGTACACTGAAGGTGAAGAAAAAAAGAAACGCACTCCGTAGGAATCGTTCTTGAGCAAAGAGCCATTTTTTTTTTCTCCAGGGACGCACGCCCTAACGAGACAAACCACTTTGCTGCTATGGATGTACATCGCTATCGCTAATATTGTGTATGTGTGTTGTGTGCGGGTGCGTGTGCTTATGTGTATGGTGTTTGCGTGCGTGTACGTGCATATGTGTGTGTCAGTGTGTGTGACAGAGAGAGCGTTTTTTTTATTCGCACTCATGTCTAATTAACTCCATGTGGTATTGCATAGGATCAGCCATGGTGTCTTTTTTCATAGTGACAATATTACACTTAGAAAGAAACACAGCAGTGCTGAAGGAAAGCAATAGCGCAAGGCGCGTATATCGGGGCTCAACCCTGCCCCGAAACTCTTCAATTTTGCTTGCGTATGTATACACGCACACATACAAACCGATGTACGAACCGACATAAAGTAAGGTTGAACTACCCGCTTTCGAAAAAAAACTGGCAACACCCCTTAACAGAGCTTAGCCTCTATTCTGTATGAAGAGAAAAAAAATGAACGGGACCTGTTAGCTCTATATATACAAGGACAGAAAGTGTATAATGAAAAGGGAAGCGTAGTCGAGGATAGCAGAGAATTTGGTGGTGCGATAATATAGTTAGCAGTTCTTATTAGATGAAATTGGATGCCTCAATACTGGAGTAGCTGCTTATATGTTGGAATAGGCCATCGTCCAGCAGTATGCAAAGTGATGATAATAAATACCAGGATAATCCTCTATGACGCACCGTAAATATCTTCGGTGTAAAAAAGAGAACGACTGATCCTTTTGTACAAGATCACTTTTAAACGGCTCTGTGGACTGCATCTGTCTTTTCAGTGATTGCTGGCATGAGCTCACAAGTTTTTTGTGCGATCACAAACTGTCGAATACGATCGCATTAGAAGCAATGTTTTGTAGAAGGGAAGCCATACAAATCTAGCACATTTATTTCTTGCAAGAAAATATGCTCCCGTTGTCAATACTGGACAGTTTGTGAATTATCCGTTTATGTTATTCTGTCATATTAGGAGATGTCGATGTTTTTGTAAATAAAACACCGGCTACTACTTTTCACGGGCGCAAAAGTGACAGCAAGAAAAAACAAAAGACCATAAAGACAAGAACATAAGGTAGATTTCAATAGGCCCATACACATAATAAAACAAACAAAAACATGATGATGAGTCCTGTCACATAAAACCAGAGTTATCAAAAGATGCAGTTGTACATATGCCATATAAGCTGTAAAATAATACTAGACAACGTCCAGTCACATATATGTATTGAAGTGAAGCAAGGCAAGCCATAAGGCGCAGGATGAGTTCCCACGTCGAGTGTCACGAAGGCGTGGTGCTACAATGGTGCATTTATTGCACGACAGGGAAGAGCTTCTTCGCGAAGTCTCAGCAGCATGTAGCCTACCAGCGAACTAGCCAATTGGTGTTTTAAAACCACATCATTGTCGACATTAGAGGCCCACGGCTGTCAAAGGTTCACCATAAAGTGATGAAAAGCCTTCGAAGCTTCTTTGAAGCCATGTGAGTTTTTGACGGGTGCTGAATGAACTGCATGGCTTGAGTATATTGTGCTGCTTTTTGGTGAACAATAGTGGCATGTTTTAAAACAAGAATGTTTAAACTTTGGCAGGTTTAGCATATATGCGTACATTACATGCTTAAATTTTGTTGTATTTGTAATAACCAAGCAAAAAAGTATACTTTTGTCACCGTTGCAAAGAAATCGCGACAACTCCTTCATTCATTTTCATTTCAGTGAAAAAGATCATTAGCTGTAAACACAGCACGTACCACGGTGTACTTGCTAGCAGTCAACGGTCCAAATAAGCACAAGCACGTGCAGTTGGTCTCGCTTCTTTCGGTTTGTACGCTTTACCACGTTGTCTCACTGAGATAAATCCCTCTGACTCATCCTGCTTTGTACGCTGCTGACTATCCTGGGCCTAATAAGTTCGCTGCTGACTTTTTTGCTCTTGACCTTGTTGTCATTGAGGTTCGGTCCTGAAAGACGCCTTGAAGTCTCTGTAAAAATTAGCATTTTTTGGATAGTATTATGTCCCCAGAACATATCCTTAGTTATGAAGTATATTGGTATAAAGAATAGTATTTGCGAAATATGTTAACATATAAAGAATACTCTTTAAAATAATACGTTTTTTCGCACTTCTCTGCACGGGCTTCGCAGGGACCTGTCCAGCCAAACTCAGCTTGCTCTCCGCATTTATGATATTTGTAGTGACCAAGACATACAAACGGACGCCAAATTTTTGAATAAGTTAGAACGCTCCACAATATCATCATCATCGTAACCACCAGCACCACCAAAATGACCAGATATACTCTCTCATTTCACATTCTGTTAGTGCATGAAGATGCACAACACTTCTTAGATCCATAGCTACTGGCTATTAGGGCTCTAAATAAATATGCTATTACGTGTACAGTCGACCTCACAATGAGTTGGAACACGGTGGCCATGGTTAAATTGGCCTCAAGCCTGAATGATGACACTGGAAAACTTTAAATTGGTTCAAAAAGTATCTCTAAGTGAAGGTGGCTTCACTTTTTTTTCTGTGTCTTATAGCTGCTCTTCAGTGTTGGCGTCTTTTTAAGCATGAACATAATGTTGCAACTCATATTGGACGCGACTGTACATCTTGTTTTCACAAAACCAGTATTTGAAATACACTTGATAAGTATAAAAATATGTAACATGAAACAGGAAGAATAGAAACACACTTTGGTACGATAATTGTAGTATCGTATACAACATAATGATACATGCATGAAATGAATTGTACCTATGCACCACACAACAAAGTAAATGCACAACCGCATGTAAACGATGTCAAATATAATTCTGTATTGTTTTTAAGCAACTTTTAATGAAGCAAAAATACAGAAAAAGTGTGTGATAGTGTTTTTCTAACCTTTTTTAAAAAAGCATGCTTTGTGCTACTAGAAAATATGTCTCTTTTATTTCACATGGTATGTTGTTCTAAGTCATAACTCTTCCAGAATGCAGTAGTTGCTCCTCACAAGACTGTTAGTAATGGGGTAATTAAATTGTGTAGTGTGACGTGTCTAAGGCGGGAGTATAAAGAAAGGGTACTTTTTGTAACAAAAAAACTAAAACAAAACAGAAAAGATCATGTTTTACAGAAAAGATGCTCTTTTCTGTGAGCGGTAATCACCATGCACAACTCAGCTCCTGAGACACCTGCAAATTTGTGACAACCATTAAACTGCAGAACCATATCAATTGGAGAAACATTTTCCGATTCTGAACCTAATTCTCTCAAGGTCCACTTTAAAAAGCACCAAGTTGTCAAGGTGAACGCGGAGCACTTCACTTCAGCGTCTTTTGTCACCTCATAGCTATAAAGACGCTTTCCACCAGTTATCTTGAATGCCACAAGATTTATCCGAATTCAATGGCTGGTTTCCGACGCGACCGCTCTTCTATTGACAATGTCGTTGATCTAGTTTCGTACGTTCAGCACGAAAGATCCCGTAAGCGACTATCTGCAGCTTTGTTTCTAGATGTGAAAGGCGCTTATGATAATATACTACATGAAGCCATTTTGGGTGCTCTTGCGGTGGTTGGCCTTGGTGGTCGAGTATTTCGGTGGATTTCGAGTTACCTGGCTGCAAGATCATTCTTTGTGTTAACAGAAGATGGCCCAACTACGCGACGCTATACTTCCAGGGGTGTTCCTCAAGGCGGAGTTCTTAGCCCGACGCTATTCAATCTTGCACTAATTGGCCTTGCTGAATACTTGCCAAGCACCATTAAAATCTCAATATACGCAGTCGACATCTGTGTCTGGACATCGGCAGTCACACGTCCTCAGATACGTTCCCGGCTTCAAAAAGCAGCAACTATGATTGCCAACTACTTGTTCAAACAAGGTCTCAGCATATCACCAGAAAAATGCGCGCTGGTGGCTTTCACTCGTAAAGCAATGACCCCTTATGTCATCTCAATCTGCGGGCGACCGATTTCTTACGCCAAAACCCACCGGTTTCTGGGCATCATTATTGATAGGGACCTCTGTTGGAGTCCGCATGTGACCTATATGAAGAAACGCCTGACCACTATTTGTCAACTGTTCAAGTTCCTGGCAGGAAAGACGTGGGGGATGTCAGTAGACGCAATGATGGAGCTCTGCAGGGCCCTGTTTCTCGGTTTCCTCAGATATAGCTTGCCCGTGCTTAGCAATACCTGCAAGACCAATGTTCATATTTTACAGGCAGTACAAGTACAAGCGCTGAGAGTGTGCCTCGGTCTGCCCAGATGTACGTCAACAGAAGCAACAATTGCAATTGCTGGTGACTATCCGATACAAACTCACATTGTTGTTGAAGTCCTGAGAACACACATCCGACACTTCGCACGTGCCCCCGGCCATCACCTTGCACTGTTGCCTTCAGAGAGGCGACAAGCATCGTTCGCCAAAATGATTGTGAAATACAACGATAAACTTCCCTCGGGCTTCACTCCTGCATCTAAATCATCCATACGGCCTTGGTGTCTTATTCGACCCACAGTGCATCTTAGTGTACCAGGGATTCGGAGGAAATCTGAGCTATCATCGCCTGTGCTGAAACAACTGTCTCTTCTTCTTTTGCACGAGAAATATTCAGACAGCATACATGTATACACCGATGGTTCCACGAACCACCAGTGTTCGTCGGGGGCAGTAGTTATCCCAGCAAGAGGTGTTACCATCAGCTTTAGGACTGACCACTCCACGGCATATACAGCAGCGGAACTAGCTGCTTTGCGCGCTGCACTTTGTGTGATCAATCGGGAACCACCGCAACAATGGTCGATTTTCAGCGACTCAAGGGCTGCCCTACAATCTGTGCTCTCAGCACTGCGTCGCGGCCCGTACGAACAGCTTGTTTTCGAAATTCGATGCCTTCTCCACACTTTACTCGAGAAAGGGCATCATGTGACGCTTCAATGGCTGCCAAGTCATTGCGGCATCATAGGGAACGAACATGCCGATACTGCCACGCGGGCAGCCCTTGAAGGAACACGAGAAGAAGCCATACCACTTTCGAGGACTGATGTTGCCAGTAATCTTCGACGACTTGCGCGTGAAATCACGTTTTCACTATGGTGCCCACCAAGCATCGATACGAATCGTCAACACCACCTGTCCTCTTTGATGGCTGTCCGCATGCCCACTGGACTCGATCGAAGAGAAGCCACCCTACTTCATCGCTTATGGCTAGGAGTGGCATTTACAAAATCTTACTCCTTTGTCATAGGAATGGCCGACAACGCTCTCTGCGATGCCTGTCATTGCGAAGAGACGCTACACCACATCCTGTGTGACTGTCCATTGTATGAAATCCAGAGACAGTCACTGGCGTCTGCTTTTGCGCGCATCGACAACAGCCAAATGTCTGTGGACACTATTCTGTCAAGTGCCCGAGAGAAGACACTGCAACAGAAGGCGACGAAAGCTCTGTTGAAATTCCTACGCGACACCGACTTGAACAAGCGACTGTAACAGCAATGTCACTCACCGCGAAAGACAAGACTGGACTATGACTGAGTGTGCGCGCATGTGCTGCCGAATGCGCTGTTTCTATCTTCCCTCTCTGCTCTATTTCATCTCCCCATCCCTCTCCCATGCGCAGGGTAGCAAACCGGCTGCCTATAGGCTGGTTAACCTCCTTGCCTTTCTTTTCCCTCTATTTTCCTTCCTTCCTTCCTCCACCAGTTACTGATCAGTGTTTTTCAATCGAATGATACGACTCATCCGTTTAATAATAGTAATAGACCCAATATTTCAAAAAGCACTGCCCAGTCACTGTTTTCTCAATCAATACAGCAGCCAAATTTGAAGCGCGTACTTGTCACGTCAATAACTTCATCAAACTAGATAACGAGGGCGCAACTAATTGGGAGTTATTACACCGTGTGACCATTCGCTGTTCTTGTCCATCACCGATACCCACATGAACAGAGGCACGACTTGATAATCTAGGCATGCGAGGGAGGTGTGTGACCTCCACGTCTAGATCGGCGTCTTTTCTGCGATGTTGTGTGCATCGGAGTCTACGTACAAGGGCAATGCGGGAAAGGCGCCCTATCGCTCCATCGAGGACATCACCGCGAGGGTATGTTATCGGTGACATCGTGTAATCGAAGGTTATATCACGTAACACGTTACGCTGAAAGCGTCAAATCAGAAAGAATTAAAATAGCTGATGACATTGAATCTGGCTGCTGGTGCAACGAGAAGTAGGTCAGTTGGAGGGTGCGGGTATTCGAAACAGTACCGCTACGAACGCTTGTTTTTTGGCAGGCCATCAACTTTCTTAATCAAAGGTGATCATAGCCATGTGATAGGGGACCGGTGACGCCGTCGTACATGTCTTTCAATGGCACCGTATAAAACGGTGAGGCCTAAAAAATGCTTCCAGTCACCTGCCGGAAGAGAGGAATATGGACGTGTCGCTCGCCAGCTTGCCATATTTCCTGCCATGGACGGCACTGAAGATTGCGGCGACCCTAAGTGCGACGTTTATAGGCATCGTGACCATTCTGATCGCGGTCGTATACTACCGTTGGAGACGCACGCATGTGCACTTGAAGCACTTCCCGGGCATCGAAGATGACTGGCCGTTCATAAGGAATATTCTCACCCACTGGCACATGAAGAGGAGAGAGAAAGAGCACGATTTGGATTACAATGTCCGTAAGTAAGAGAGCACCTGCAATGACCTCTTCAGCTTCTCGTGCGCTCGCACACATCCAGCGTGGACAGAGAGATCGTTGCTTCCTCCATCCACGCATGAAGTGTCAGTCTGAGCAAATAGTGAGCAGAAAATGCAAACAGGAACGTAGCCTGAGAAGCTCGTAGGGAGAGTACGGCATTTCTTGTAGTCATTAAGCGTGAACGCCATTGACTGGAAAGCTCACGCAGTGGTCTGATGAAGCATCAGTATGTCACAGTGCTATGTGGAAAGTTGACTTTGTGGCACATCACTAAGTGTCACAGTGAATGAAAAGGAACATTCTTTTTTGTGTAAGTCTACGGCAAACATTCGGAACTATCTTTATTCAAAAATAGTGGTTAAAATTATAGAAGTAGAATAGAAAGAGTAATTTTACAGCTAAGAAAAGTACTGTAGCGTCGGCATCATTATGAGATAGCGATATTCACTGCGCATACAACAGACAACAACCCTTGTAATAAGACCTTAATTAAGCGTTATTTGTAGTTTCTCTTTGTTTCTACATGGGACATATTTTCAAAACCTGTAATATTTATTCCAGTGTTCCTATTTTCTCACCATTTTTTAACGCACTTCATTATTTAACCACTCGCCTCATTAACGCTTGAGCCCGGGGGCACAGTAAACGAAAGGAAACGAAACGCGTACATCAGTCACAAATCATATTCATATCAGATAGTTACTAAAGAGCGTTGACGTTGTGCCAAACCAACCATTTACCTACGATATCTTTAACTGCGGGAAAACTGAGAGTAAACTGCGATTGCAACATACATGGCCCGGAAGCGTGCAGATTACTGTTTTGGTACCACTGTTTCACAGTGTTCACGTAGGCTCTGCTTATGCGGGTACACAAGCCACACTCAAAGTTTTGTCGCACTAATTTTGTTAAGTGCTACTCTCAGAAAAGACGAAAGGTAGGCCTACGTTAAAAATGCAGTTTCGAGTTCCTTTTTTTTCTCAATATTATCGCATCTGTCAAGATCAAAATAGACTAAACACGACGTAGTAGCAACATGACGCAAGAAAAATTTCGCAGAGGGCTCTATCGAAGTGTTTGGCAAAAAAATCAATGATGAAAGTCAAGAACCTCGAATTTGATGCTCTATTTTAGAGCTGAAGCTCTGGATGCATGAGTGTTTGAAATCCCGTTGATTACAAATTTTCGCAGTCTTCTTCGAGTACTTGAATGCGGGCTCTCAAAGGATGAAACACCTGCCTTACTTCCGTGCCTACATGGGAGACGTCCCCTATGTCGTCATTCACAAGGCGGAAGCTGCTGAAGTACGTTGACACACATTTAAAAGTTCATTCTGGTGAAATGTATTTGCTTTCTCATTTTGCAACTTCTCAGGGTTACCATAATTTTATTAGCACATGGCGTTTATAAAGCACAATAAAGTTGAAATTGAGGCACAAAGAATTGCAACAATTACTATTTCCTGTACGATGAATAACGTGCGCTCGATTATTTCAAGTTTGAAACAAGGTCAAGTGGTGACGTGAAGTGATACGATTCTCGGGAAAAAGTTTAGACACCTTAGCATCTCCAGAACAATTACGGGGCACAAGAAAAGTGCGCCGAAGAGAAATATTCTGCTTGTTTGTACCTATTCCTTTTTTGGCGCTGGCTATTTTTTTTAATTATTGTACCTACTAGTCCAGGTACAAGTTCTTTTGAAAGACCCTATTTTCTTGTCTAGAACTGAGAAAGCCTCTCACCAATGCAGCTGCGCATGAATGGAAAAAACGCTGAGCTGCTGTAATAATTATAATTAACAACGCAGGCCAAGACATCGCCTCTTTTAAGTCTGAGTTCCTCCTAATCTCTACAACCAGGGCATCCAGCCCATCGAACTCGTCTATAAGCATTAAGTGATCTATTTTTACGGTATTAGTGACTATGAACGTCGATTTGCAGATCGAACGCTTACAGGAACAGTGTAACATAAAGAAAAGCTTCAAGAAAGAGAAGAAGGAAGAAAAAAACATCCCTTCTAAGCCAGTGTGGTGTGTCATCGACTAAGCATTGCGGAAAAAATGAAGCTTTTACTGCAAGTTTTGCTCGCAAAGAAAAACAGGCGACGTGGCAGCGCTTGCAGTCACCCGGTCCCTAATGAAACACGTAGAAAATGGTGTTATTGCTGTAGATTGCATTTTACCGCACATACATCACGAGCAGTTAAACCTGACAGCTTATCGGCATTTCATATTAGAAACTGTCACATCCTTGTCACACAGTGCATATTATTTATATATGCGACTTCACCTAATACTTTCATTGTTCCACATGTACTGGAAAGGGGTGAACATCGTCCCAGTTGACAAGTCAGGTGACAAAAAAGCTCCTTGAAAATTACAGGCCCATCTCGCTAACAGCCATTTGTCACTCGTTACTTAAGCACATCTTATACAGCGGAACAGTGAAGTATATACCTGAAGTCAACCCGCTTCTTTTCACCAGATAAGCATGGTTTCAGAAATGGACGCTCGCGTGGTACTCAGCTAGTGGAATTGAAACATTACATTTCACATTCCTTAGATAGTCACTTCCAAGTAAATGCAGCGCTTTTTTTATTTCTGTAAAGCTTTCGATATTGTTCCCCAAAAAGTCTTATACCTTATAGCGCACAGAAAGAACAGATGGAATAGCAACCTGGCTAAGCTCAGGGTTTTTCACGTGCCACATAACCTGTTGGAATTTTAGATGCTTTCTGTAAACATAAACGTTAAAGTTAATTGGATAAAGGGCCACCTAAACTGTCGCAAACAAAGCGTAGTATTTACGGGCTCAAAATCATCCACGTTAGACGCTACGTCTGGTGTAGCACAAGGGAGCGTAAACGGAATATTGTTGTTCCTCATTTACATTACTAGAACAGTTGATGGTGTTAACTCTCCCAATACTAAGTTATTTGCGGATGTCTGCGTAGGGTGCCGAGCAATTTAATCATGCAAGGACGCCGAATTTTAGTAAAGCAATTTGTGCAGATGATCAGTGTGTGCCAAAGCTGGAAAATCAGTCTCAACGCCCAGAAACGTTGTTGTGCACCATTTACCAAGTGGATTCACAAACTAGAAGCATTGTACGAGATTCGTAATTCATTATTCGTAATGAATATCATTATGAGCATTATGACACCTATCATTCTTACAAAATTAGGTGTATTAAACACATAGATAAGACCGTGACAAAGGCAGGTATAATGTTGCACTTTATAAGCGGAATTGTGAGACAAGCTTCATAGACCATGTACTGAACCCTCAACTTTATGTATTTAAGATCTATTTTAGATTAAGTTTGTGTGATCTGAGATCTTCATCAGCAATACCAAATCGGAAAGACTGAAAAGAAAAAAACAACCTCAAAATCAAGCTGCCACATTTCTAATAAACAACTATAGTTAATTTGCAAGCATTACAGAAAAAAAACTTCGGAATGGGTGCTGCTAATGAATAAATTTCTTCTTAGTAATTATTAGAGCATCAATGCAATTAACCCATTTGATTAACCTTTAGTGCCAACGTATGTCTCAATTCGACCAGATATTTCCGTAAAAAATCTGAATACCTATGTCAAACATATCTTTTGGTAGTTCCTTTTTTGTAAAACAATACAAGAATAAAACAACGTTCATATCATATCTTTATCGAAGCTGATAGGGAATTTTTTCTCTTGCCTGTGCAATGCTCATGATAATTTTTTCATGAGGAATTGTTTCTTATTCTGTAGGTTTGTGAAGTTTAAAACGTTTGATTATGATGCTTATAATTTGCGTGATTGAACATTAGTCTAGTGTTTTTTTTCTTTAAGTATTTTGCGTATTGTATCTGCTGTATCAGTTGCTATTTGTGTTATGACCCATTTATACCTACCCCTAAGCAATGCCTTATCACGACGATAATAAAGTGTAAATAAATATATTAAAATTCTAGTTCTACAATTATGCGCATAGAAATAGTCGCACGCGACGCAGTTAGACCACATTTCGTAAACGCATTCAGATTTCCATCGCAACCCCAGGTGCTCAGCTCTGCCTCAGTGAAAATAAAAAAGAAAGAGCGAATAGATGGAGCCTGCTGACGTGGCTTTCACTCGGCCGCGTATTCTAGGCGCACGCAGGGATTATCCAGTTGATTGCCTCCGGAGTATGTCGCGTGCACGGATATAAAAAAAAATGTCTAACTGCTGTACAAACTATGCACACGGCACTACTTCTCAATTGCCTTGCTCTAGTTTAGGAATGGTTAAACAAAGGTTCTTTAAACAGTACGCAAGAACTGTAATAACGGCCTAATTTCACTGTCTCTTGTTTAGTCTGGCTACATTCTGCAGTAATATGATACATTAAATTCAGGTAAAGTACAATTTGGAAGATCCCCGACACTCTGGCAATCGCTTTCATGCAAAGCAATTGGCGAGTAGCCACCTATCCCAGATTTGTTTCTTGTTTTTTTTGTGCTTTGAGACAAGTGTTCGAAAGTATATAGATTCATTTGGGGCGAATTCGTTGGCTTAAGCGGCCAGGCAGGTCGACTTCACTGGCGTTTAAAGAGCAGCTAACGCTCCACCGTATAGATGTAGCTCACGTTGAAGCGATGTCCCTTTTATGGCGACGAGGTACAAGTCACCGTTCGATGATGTGCACATTGTGAGTAATCTTCGTGGGTATACTCGAGCAATGCTTGGCTATAGCCTGTGATACCAAAGTATATAACAATCTTATAAATACCAGTAGTTCCCCACGCAACCATTTGCGTTCCTCCAATGTCACGAATGTATATCGTCTATTCCTGAACAACTAGAATAAACGTCGTTATGTGGTAGAATACTTGATTTCCATACAGCATGCTTGAGTTTGATTTCGGCCCGATCCACAATGTTAAGTCTTCGCTTCAATCGGACTTTATCACCCACTGACAATAGAGTTCTAGCTGGGCGAGTTCACGAGTGAGCGGGCGAGCGGAGAGGGCAGCGGAGCGTGACCCGATAAGAAATCTTATCGGGTCGTGCTCCGCAGCCCTCTGTTCTCGCCCGCTCGCTCATAAATCCACCCAGCTATACCTCAAATTATTTTGCCGCCGGCGCCGTGTTATCTGCAACACGGGTTTTTAACGGTATCGCGTTAAAATTTCATGTCTGTTAACACTGTACCAAGGTTGATATTGACTTCGTATCAACTGTGGCACACACCCCTATACAACGACCATGAATATTATACCACGGCCCCTTATGTGAATATATACTACGCTGGTGGAGGAATGAGTTTCGTCACATACACGACAGGCAATTCAGGTTATTCATGTAGGTACCCGTGAATCGTGTTCGTATGCACTCATAATTTGCTATGTCAAGTTTGGTATATACAAAGCTAAGGAGACGACCATGAGAGCACCGACATATAGATAAATATAGAGAATATGAGTAATAAAGCTCTTTAACACATCATAGGAACAGCCAGGTGTCAGAAAATTTGAATTGCGTAATGACGGGGTCTTCCGATACAACAACCCATTAGATAACTTGTTCTTGATCATCTATTAAGTCTTGCGCATACCCACTTCAGGCATAATTCTTCATCGTCTTCAGCCATACCATAAAAATGCACAAACTTCCTTGCAAGTGTGTAGCGCACACCATGCTTCTACTAAGAATGACAAAAAATAGCATAGTGAATGCCTGTCTATAGTAAACACACATTGCGATTATTTATTGCATAGTGGGTACCCAGCCAGTGTGCCTGCAGCAGTTTTCGAAATAGTGTTAAGTAAAAGCTCCGAAAGGCCGCTCTTCCGGCGTTCGCTGTGACTGTTGCACACGTTCGCGCAGGCCTGTTTTTTTGTTTGTTTGTTTGTTTGTTTGGAACGAATATCTAAGCTCTTTGACCCGAAGCCCAGGAACAGAAAGCTTAGTATGGCTCCGATCCTGGAGGCAGTGCAAAACAACGTTAGGTGCAGAAAGCTTTCGTGAAGAGCAATTTATTGATTAAGGAGAAAATGAATGCGATGGTCAGGTGCATTGATAGAGATGAAGATTACGTACAAACGTTATATTCATAATACGGTGCTAGAGTCCCGTTATTAAACTAAAGAATGACAAGTACAGACAATTTTTTGTTTGCCCTCGTAGATGTAAGTAAGCGTCTTCTGTGTCCATCTTATCACCCTCTTTTTTTTTCATTGCTGTGGTTCACCACCAACTGCATGCTAGTACTTTTTATATTTAAGTGTTCATGCCAACAACTGCTCTTTGCTTTATTCTCACAGTTCCTTCTGTATTGTCCTCACTTTCGTTTTAGGTTGCCAGCCAGATGAATTTCCAGTTAACCGCCTTGTCTTTCCCCCTTCTATTTTCTTCTCGCTACTGACTCACTTCTTCTATTTTTAGGCAATCTTCGGTAGCCCCACTATGCTGCAGAAGTCTATTGAGTACACGTGGCTGCATCCATGGTTGGGGACAGGCCTTTTGACGAGGTGAGTAGTCGTCCTTTGTTCTGTGCTAACGCTACACGCAAGGTCGCTACGTTCTTTACCACGAACCATGTGAGCAAATAAATCAACGAAAAAAACTAGCAGACCACAGTCGTGGCCCAGTGGTAGAATGTCAGCTTCAGCTGTGGGAAGGTCACGGGTTTAAATCCCGCTGCCACTCGGTCACCCGCCGGTTTCCGTAAAATTGGGCAGAAGCGCTCCCCAGGCCTGCCACTCTGGCTTTCTATTCAGGGATTAGAGACGCTCGGGAAAGGGGCCTGCGCAAAATATTCCGTTGAAAATTCGCGAGATCTCCTGTGGAGGGATCACGTGGTTATCTATGGCTTCAGCTTCTCACAACGTCGTCGGTGCAGACGACAGATATTCTTTCCCGTTGTTGTTGTTGCAGCTTGTTACTGAGCCCACATTTACCTGCTGCTGTATACCTTCGAAGCTTTCAAAAGAAACAGTTAAACCGGTACCAGTACATGAACAAGAGGAGGTAGAACTTTTGCACAAGTGACGTTGGTTTCGGTTGTGTATATATCAAAAGAAATCAGAACTCAAGCTAATAGTCACTAAAAAAACCATCCCAATTGATTTCGGGTTTATAGCTATATAGAATACAGGAGGTATTAGGAGTGAAGACAAAAAAACATTACTTTGAATAAGCAAAAAAAGAATAATGAGAGCATCGATTTGCTTTTTGTCATGGTCTTCAAGCCGCGCGAAAGTGAATAATTGAAAGCTCAATGCGCCTGTGTGTGATTTTGCAGAAATTCGGTGATGGATCTTTGAACTACGCGTGAGATTTTCGATTTTTAAAAATCGGCTCGCCATACTTTGTGACGTAGAACAACTTCGCCATATAAACTACCATCATAAAA
This sequence comes from Rhipicephalus annulatus, assembly GCA_013436015.1. Classification (NCBI taxonomy): domain Eukaryota; kingdom Metazoa; phylum Arthropoda; class Arachnida; order Ixodida; family Ixodidae; genus Rhipicephalus; species Rhipicephalus annulatus. Next base: position 679,918 of record WOVY01010462.1, on the reverse strand, counting down.
AGAGTGAAAAGTTAGTTCAAGTATTCTTGCTAATGAATCATTAGTGGAAAAAGCTCTCCGCCTCGAGCTGAATATTAGAAGCGAAGACAGCAAAACTATTATAGGTGTCTAAGAGAAATCGCTATCTCTCTCTCTCTGTATATATATATACACACACACACACACACATATATATATATATATATATATATATATAGAGAGAGAGAGAGAGAGAGAGAGAGAAGCCTTCATCCAGAGAGGGAGGCACATTTGCAGGGACATACACTACAGACGTTTATTTACATTAAGGAGAAATCAAGAAGAAGCTACATCATGACAATCTCGTGTTGAAAGCTTCTAAAGCAACCAGTAAGGCCTGATTTAAAGTATCGTTTACCTTATCCCAGGATGAAGGAAAGGGCTCAAAATTACGCGGTTGAATCACAGAACACACACCACTTTCGGTGGGGCCGCCCTCAGCCCACCCAGGTCAGACCTCTGGCAACACGGTGTCCCTTCACTGGCTTGAGAAGGCCGCTGGGGTGATGAGTCCTATGCTCATACCGATGCATCAAAAGGACCGCTGATCACCACGCTCAATTAGTGGGACGGGTTGTCATCCGCAGCGACGCCGCTGTCCCTTCAAACAGGATGTCGCGACCAAAACCCACTGTTGTCGTCTCGTCAAACACTTTGCGATACCGGACTGCAGAGTGCCTCACTTCACGATTCGAAAAGATAATCCCCATTGCAAAATCTAGCGCCACTGGGTACCAGCGTCCAGCGCCATGCCTGATTATGGGCCCAGTATGGCGCTCGTACCAGCGCCTCCCAGCGCAGGTACCGGGACGCTCGAGCGGCCACGTCCTAGTACTCTGCGCAAAATGGCTTCACAGGGTTAAGACGGGGGTGGCCGTTCACCATAAATAAATAAATAAATAAATAAATAAATAAATAAATAAATATGTAAGCAAAACAACGCACATACATTCGCATAAAATAATAAAAAATAATAAAAAACATTTTTTTGACGGGATTCGAACTTTCTACCTCTTAATTTCGTATCGAAAACCCTACCTACTACGCCACGCCACAACGTACCTGATTGGTCGTGAAATGACTATTCATCCGGAAAACGCGCCGTTGGACTTCATGTTTAAAAGTTGCACACTCAAGATTAACGCGATTTTCCTTTCCAACTAACAAGTGCGAAGTTCTGCACGACTCGCACTTTATTGGGATCAGGGCGTACGCTAGAGGAGTCGACAAGGTGCCCCAACAAAGTTGGTTGCTGGCGTCCGAAGTGGCACTTTGACGAGTTCAGTTGGAGACCGGCATTGCGAAAAACAGCCTGTATTGAGGATAGGCGGTCGAGGTGGGTCTCAAAGGTTGGAGAAAAGACGATAACGTCCTCAAGGTAACATACACAAATTGACCATTTGAAACCACGCAAAAGAGAGTCCATCATTCGCTCAAAGGTGGCCGGAGCATTGCATAACCCGAAGGGCATGACCTTAAACTGGTAAAGGCGTGACAAAAACGGTCCTTTTTACGGTCGATGTCATCGACAGCAATTTCCTAGAACCCTAATCATAAATCAATAGAAGAAAAATACTTAGCGCCGTGTAGACAATCCAGAGCGTCGTCTTTGCATGGTAGCGGGTAGACGTCTTTTTTAGTGATCTTGTTCAGATGTCGGTAGTCAACACCGATTCGCCAAGTGTTGTCCTTCTTTTTACAAGAACTACAGGGGAAGCCCATGGACTACATGATGGCTCACTTATGTCTCTGGCGAGCATATTGTCAACTTATGCTTGAATTAGGTGACGCTTGGTTGGAGATACGCGGTGTGGCCATCGATGAACAGAGGAGGCATCGCCGGTGTCATTGCGGTGCTTTACAGCAGTGGTTTGACCTAGCGGACGGTCACAAAAGTCAAATACGTCCCAGTATGACTCAAGGACGTGAAGGAGTGGATCAGCTTGATGCGGCAAAAGGTCTGACACAATCATTTTTTTAACGTCAGCAGACAGGGCTTGCTTGCGAAGATTGAGCATGCGTGTGGCTACAGTGTCCAGCATCGTTCGAAGACAGAACTGAGAGGACGCATTCGTCAGAGGGAGTCAGCATGGCGAGGGCAATTTGACGCGGGAGCACTTGTGGACACCGAGCAAAGTTGAGCACAGGAATGCAGACGCGGTTTGCTCGTAACTGAATAACAGTGTGTGGTAAGGAAACACTGCGAGTCAAAAGAATGAGTGTGATGGGCGCGAGCACATAGTCGCTATCGGATACAGGTGGTGAGGGAATTACGGTGATGGAGGTCACAGTTTGCAGTGACAAACGGACATGTTCAGCAGAGCACATACGAGCTTGGGGTGGACTAGGGCGGATCAATCGGACACGGTAGGTCAAGTTGCACAGTACCAGCTGAACAGTCGATGAGGGCGGAATGAGTGGACAAAAAGTCAAGACCAATAATCACATCATTAGGTTCAGTGAGAGAGAACAGTGAAAAGAACTGAAGTTTGACGGCCGGTGATAGTAACGCGTGCAGTACAGACGCTAATAACAGAAGCCGTACCACCATCAGCAACACGAACACTGCGTGAGGAGGCTGGAGTAAGAACTTTCTTTAAGTGGTCACGAATGTGCAGGCTCATCACAGAAATATGGGCACCAGTGTCTACCAAGGCTTTAACAGATAAACCATCCACTTCAACGTCGATCAGGTTCTGGTTGGTCATCAGCGCCAACAGAGGAATTGGATAGCAAGTCGTATCAGCAGCGTCACCTCCAGGAGCTGCAACCGTTAGTTTTCCGAAGAAAACCGCCGGGCAGAGGATGGGTATGGGGAACGAGGTCGCGACGGAGACCTGGAAAATGTATGTCGAGGTGATGGTGAGCGACTGTAATGAGCAGTGGTCGTAATGGTCGGGTCGTAATTAGCTGAGCTATCACGCCGTGGTAGTTCCTGGCCATAGAGATGAGCTGGTGAGTGGATATTGGGGAAGCTTGAGTTTGCCCGATACGGTGAAGTCCACGTGCTTCGGCATTGACGGGAAATGTGTCCCACACGTTCACATTGAAAGCAGATCGGCCTGTCCTCAGGCGTCCTCCACGCATTTGGGTCACGGTTACGCGGAGCAGGGCGGCGATAATGGTGTGGGTGGCTGGAGGTAGATGAATTGACAGCGTTAGGACGGTGCACAGAACAGACAGTGTGAATACCCGCGTTGGCTTGTTCTTGGCGAACAATGGTCTCTATTAGCGATATGGTCGGCTGAGGATCACTCTGTGCTAGTGCTCTCAAGGGTGTGGGTGATATGGCCTCGATTTCGCGGGGTACGATTCTCGTAATGTCACCGGAGTGTGAATTGGGCTAGGTCGCTATACGGAGATCCTCGCGAGTTGACGTCGCAGCAGTCTTGGAAAGGTGCGTGAAGTGGTGGGCAATGCGACGGCTTTTAGCCTGTTGAAAGCGTTGGCACTCCAACATAACATCCTGCAGCAGTGGAATAGCCTTTGCACAAAAGGAGGTTAATTGCATCGTCTGCGATGCCCTTGAGCACGTGCGTTACCTTGTCGGCTTCAGCCATGGTTCGGTCAACTTTATAGCAAAGGGTCAGCACATCTTGTATATACGCCAGGTAAGACTCCATAGATGTCTGAACACGTGTGCCAAGTTCTTTCCTAGTGGCCTGCTTGCAGCCGGCAAATTGACCAAAGAACTCGCGTAACGTGGTCTTGCGTACGTCCCAGCTCGTGATCGCGTCCACATTGCGAATAAACTATACCTCAGCCATTTCTTGCAAATAAAAGATGATGTTTGCCAGCATCAACGTTGGGTCCCACGTGTGATTTTTGCTGACGAGCTCGTATAGAATGAGTGGCTTAATTAAGCCACTCATTCACGTCGTCGCCGTTCATTCATGAAAAGTTTCCGGTATCGCGGGGTGGAGTGGTCACGAGAAAAATAGGGGAGGTCGGTGCCGTTGACGCATTGGGCGCGGCAGTTGACGAAGCGTCGCTGCCTGTGGACATGCTGGAAGCAGTGACTTGGCGTCCGCTGCGTAACTCCATCGCGCGTTGTAACCCAGCACATTCCACCAAAATGTTACTTGAAGGCACATGGGGAACTAGGCGTTTGGAGATATATTTACACAGCACCAATGCGCAAGCCAAGATGGAGAACAAGAGCTGTGCCCTCCACCAAAATCACGTCGTCTTCCTCAGCACCTATCTGACCGCTTTAGTGGGACACTGTCTCATAACATCTTAGTACTTCTTATCGGAGTCAGAAAACATCCAGACAAGCCTTGCATATTTGTGCAGAACAACGCTCCACCTAACATGTGCCTGGTCATTTTACTGAGATGTTCAGTGCTGCTAGATATACATTTCATATCCCCTAATGGATGCTTCAGTACACCAGGCACAAAAAAGTGTACGTCTTGAGATTTTGACCAATTTTCTGTTAGGGACGGGAAATTTTATCTCCACAACGTACGCTTTTAATGTCTTGTTATTGAAAGTGAAGGTCACACACCCTTGACTTTGCATTTAGTCCCTTTTGCACATATAGAACTAATTTGTTCAACGTTTAGAGAACGCTCATTTAGGACGGAGCCCAGAAAAAGTACTCATGCGAACTGTTTGCCTTCGTGCGGTATCTGCTAGTGCACAAGGCAAACAACAAGTTGAGATGGTTAACACATGAGTATCACAGAATTCACACCCGAATAAATAAATAGACGACACAGTACCAGTCAATAATACCAAGTGGCAGCACAATAGCTGCGAAAGGACGATAGGACTACGGCGAACTCCCAGAAAACACCAAAGCTTCTGCTGCAGCAGCGCGTCAGGTGTGCCGCATCTCGAAAGGGGTACTAACACAAAAACCTTGGTCTCGCGTTTTTCTGCTACAATGGGTTGCTGGAGGCCTGTTAGTCATGACACGACAAATTGTTTGCTGCCGCACGCGACAGATAATTAATTAGAGGCCCCTAATTATCAATCAGTTTCAGTTTGGGGTTAAGAGAGTTCCAAGAACTGGGTGCAACTGTCGCCATCTAGCGTGTGCAGCTTTTGACCCCATCAGCACACAAAACTGTGACGCACTTTCGCACGGTCCGCATAAAGAATTACTTTCGAATAGGAAACGGGACTCGAATGTCGCCAAGCACATAACTTTTAAGCGTGCGCCGGGGCCACGCACTCACAACCAGCCAGCGAGAAATATAGACTGCGGGAACTAACGCAGCATGAGAAAAATGGTGGCTATGACGTCATCATAAGTTGTTTTGTTAACCGTAGCTTGGTGACATGAGGCAAGTAGGAGGTCACCTCGTGGTCCCCTCTGATGGTGTCTATAGCGCTATGGAGTCGGTTGCTCACGCAAACTTCGAAATGAATTTAAAATACTTTCCAAGCTATATTCGCTGCTGATATGTTGCAGATGATATATGAATGTTCACGACAATCGACCCCACAGGCTATCTCCGCCCCGAAAGTTTGCGTCAATACCCCTTTAAAAGGGCTCTGAAACACTTTTTAGAGTAACCATTATTTAAGTCACTGGAAGAGTTTGTTGCCTGAAAAATTTATCGCCACAGAAATTTTAAGAATCCATCCAGTTGGAACGGAGTTACAAATGTTTGTCACACGCTGCAACTTACATTCTCCCTTCTCTCGTCCCGATGAAAGCACTGCAAGCTAAGCAGGCAGGGATGGGAGGGGCAAACAAAATATGTCAGCACTTTTTTTCTTTTTTTTTGAATACGCAACTTTTTCGGTGTTATCGCACGCGCACTCGCAGACAAGTGATGGCCTCCCGCGGCAATATCTGTAACGACTGAGCGCGCCATGTTCGAATCAGCCAATGACTTATGAATGGCCATTCCACGAGTGATTTCTGAGTGTCTTCCGTGAATAGTCGATAGAAGAGAAAGCAATTTTTAGCTGACTTCGATAATTCACTGTGAATTCTAGTGGAAGCCACGTGCTGCGCTATAACATTTGGCTCGTGTGTTCTAGGGAGCCTATACTACCGATCGGCCATGTTTTCTGACCATGCTCAAAAAGTGTTGTAGGGCCCTTTTTAGCTCATTGCGACTGTAGGACCAGCACCTAGCAAGTGCAGTGGCGGTTCCGTGCACTACAATGAAGTTTGAAAACTGAACCCTTACTGATAATGTTGACAACAACTTTCAGCAGGCTAGCAGCCACTCGGTGACTCGTTCAAAGAACAGTCACCGCCACTCCCTTTTCAGCCTAAGCGCCAATTGTAACAAATTTAGGCGCAAACATTATAGGGTGTTATTGCTGGGCACCCAAGATGCTTGCAGCACCCAGTACGTTAGGCTGGCGGTGCTGCGCATGCACGAAGCCTCAAGCACATGCGGCACCGTGTCGCTGTGGTTGTGCGTCCATGCGGCCATAAACATCGCTGCCACCACTGTGCTCCAAGGGGAGATAAGCTGTCCCTGGCGTATCATGTTACCCGTGACGTTCCCTACGTTCACGGCGAGCCAAGCCAAGGTCATAGCAAGAGCCATCCGCCCCCCGTCTCCAGAACACAAGGGCTCTAAATCTCGAAGAGCATGCCTCCGCCTCCCTCTAAGATGACACCTTCGATGAAGCAGCGCAGTGTGAGGCTTTACGCCGGAGGTGGACAGTTTTCTCTTCTGTGAGGTGTTGGCCTTGGACCCTCTGAAAATAAGTAAGAGATGGGCCACCATCTTACGGAACCTGTCAGAGGTGTTGACGTGTACTTTGTCATCAGCAGCTTTGCAAACCCTTTGTTTAGGCGCGTGGTAACCGACTAACAAATCCTCTCTCTCTGTCCAAGAATGACTGAAGTGGAGTGGATGGTCGCAGAGCACGCTGCAACGCCGCGAACCAAACGGTGGCATGGTGAACTGTCTTGATACACGGGAACATGGATTGATATGTGGGGTTTAACGTCCCAAAACCACCATATCATTATGAGAGACGCCGTAGTAGTGGACTCCGGAAAGTTTCACCACCTGGGGTTCTTTAATGTGCACCCAAATCTGAGCACATGGGCCTTCAGAATTTTCATTTCAATTGAAGATGCAGCCGCCGTGGCTGGGATTCGATCCCACGACCTGCGGGTCACCAGCCGAGTTACCGGGTGTACAAAAGTTACTGCAATCGCTGCACAGTCTCTGTTTGCGAAAAGGGTGCGCTTTTCAGACAAAGAGAAGTACCAGTGGAGACGCTTATTCGCGTTCATTTGTACCAGCGAGTACGTTTCGTGCGTCATTTGTGCGTGAGAATCGCGGGGCACGTTTCGTTATGTTTTCCATTTTGCGCGTGACCTTCCAATTTCTTGCTATCGCGTTCATTCCTTCGCCTTTTGGGCAAAGTTGGGACTTTATTTCTACCCTTCTTCTATCCTTCACTTCTCTTTCATTGCCCCGCCGCGGTGGTCTAGTGGCTAAGGTACTCGGCTGCTGACCCACAGGGCGCGGGTTCGAATCCTGGCTGCGGCGGCTGCATTTCCGATGGAGGCGGAAATGTTGTAGGCCCGTGTGCTCAGATTTGGGTGCACGTTAAAGAACCCCAGGTGGTCTAAATTTCCGGAGCCCTCCACTACGGCGTCTCTTATAATCATATAGTGGTTTTGGGACGTTAAACCCCACATAGCTATCAATCAATTCTCTTTCATTCGCATTCTTTCATCCCCCATGGGTTTTGTTGACGTGGCCTCCGAAGTGAGAGACAGTTACGACGTTCACATTGATTTCTGCACTTTTCCCATTTAAATCACTTAGGTGCTATTATATATTGTTTAGATGCGAACCAGCGTTGTCTCAGGGCTGTGTCCATCTCTCGGCGACCGTCCGCTCCACAACTGCGCATGTGCCCTCTTCCCCCTCTCCTCACGTGAGTGCAAGGAGGTGGGAGCTTGTGGGGTGGAGAAGGTGGCAGAGCACTGCCTCCACTTCGTTTCTCCTCGGCCAATAATCTGTCTGCCACTGCTGCACGTTCGCATATACTGCTGAGCATGCTCGCTACGTTGCACTCTCTTAGCTGCGCTGGTTGATCACATTGCGGCACACACATGGTAATACTCACAAATGGGAGTAGGGTTAACACAATTGGTACACAACATATACACAACTCCGCACACAAATGAAACATACATGGGAAATACAAATGGGAACAACTAAGGGAAACACAAGTGATCATCAATGATGCTTCACATACCCACATGGTTTCCCTTCTTTGGAGATGGTGTAATTTTTTCTTTCTCTATGCTGGGAATCAAACCTTTTTCTAGGGGCTTACTAGTGCAACAATTCAGTTGCTACAGGCAAAAACAGCAGTCATACGTTCATATCAATGCAGCAATGAAATGGGGTAACATAAAATTGAGGGTACCCTTGACAATAAATCAGATAGCCGAATAAAAAATGATTGATAGCTGACAAGCTCATCAGTGTCTGCATTAATTATCGGCAAATGGCGCTTACGCGTGTGAATGGCACATCTTCGAGAGCCGTATTTCATTAGTATCACCAGCGCTGTTTTGTGCACTTGTTTGTTTGTTTATGTGAGCGGGAGAGGGGGTTGTGTGCACATATGTGCGTGTGCCTGTGTGTGCTTGCTTCTGACACCACCACCGAATTCTGTGAGTAATAAAAGGATTTGCTTGAAAAATTTCGTTACATGTTTGCTGCTTTGCAGCACGGGCGCCAAATGGAAGACGCGCAGGCGAATGTTGACACCTGCGTTTCACTTCCGCATCCTGGAGGACTTCCTGCCCGTCATGAACGAGCACTCGGTGGTGTTCAATGACTTGCTGAAGCAGCACGTTGGAAAACCGGAGGGTGTGGACATCGTGCCTTCAGTGACGCGCTGCACATTGGACGTCATATGCGGTGAGGTTCACATTGGCCCATGCTTTTGAACTAACAATCTCACCCCTGCTTAGTGAAACCGTTATGTAACACTCACGCAAGGCAGCAAGAAAACACAGGAATGGTATACCCTAGAGACTGGTTTTACATTGTATTTATTACCTATTTGCTGTTATTGCTCACTTTGCTCGTATCTAAATGTGATAGCAGAATTAGACGACAATCATTACCTATAATGGTTAAAAACGTCTAAAAAATGCCATAGCTTTTTAGGGGCAATGAATCTTGTTATGACTATGTGTGTTTTATTAAGTAGTTTTTGGTGAAACAGAATAAGTAAAATCGTCTCATGATCTGTTTTGACTAGCAATCAGCGAACAATAACATAAAAACAAACAAACAAAAACAACAGAAAACATGACAAGTTCCTCTTCAACACGAGTGGGATCCAAAATCAGAAACTCGGCTGATTAGAACAGTATATTGAAGCACATCTATAACTTTTTTGCTAAACTCGAAATGGGTAAATACAGGTTTAAACGTCGTGATGAAATTTTCTCCATCATCACAAACGGCTGAAATGCTGGACCTCTTCAAATCAAAGTCCCAAAGTACATTTAACAAAGAGGAGGGCTCTCGACAAAACAACCATCATCCTCGTATCCCAGGCTGCTGTCAAGCACTATTGGCGCCTCGTCTCATCCTACAAAAAAGTGCATATCGAGGAACAAACATTTGTCTTGTTAATTTGCCCCTAAAAGTTGGAAAATTATTCATACACTGCCATGTTGACTTCTTGTGTATCTTCTCGTTCATTCCCATTGCTATAATATTATTTGGTCTCTCTGTGTGTTTTCGTTCGTCACTTTGTAGCTTTACTTTTTTAAAGGACGATAGCCTTTTTTTGAGATACATAAACGCAGAAATTTTGGTATGCACGTATGGTTGTATGTATGTATGTATGTATGTATGTATGTATGTATGTATGTATGTATGTATGTATGTATGTATGTATGTATGTATGTATGTATGTATGTATGTATGTAGGTCATGCGAATCAGCCACCCAGCCAATGTTTAAGCACGTGCTAAACGCCCAGTCATCTTGAACTGGTAACTGCGTTCATACATGTAAACATTCTCGATCAAAAAGCAAATGTTACGCATATCTGAAGCGGAACGTAAGTACGTAGTAATAGATGATGAGTTCCTTTGCAAGAAATTACATAGATACGTAATTCTAAAGAACCCTGTGTTTCTTAGGTTGCGCGGGAAATACGACGCTATGCAGGAAATAAATTCCCTCTGCCGACGATATGGTGCTGCCGCCTGACAGTTGTCCTGGGTTCTGCACAAGCTCATGTTCGCTGACGCCACTGCCAAATGGCGTTCATATCTCTAGCAGTGTCTCATCTATTTTATCAATTCCATCCCAATGGGGGTGATTCAACGTAGAGGAGGCGCTGTCTAAGGCAAGGCAAACTATAAATGGCCGCGGATGAGGCCAATACCCATGGTGTACAGCTGATAGAAGACTCGCCTTTCTACTACATTTGCAGCCAAACAAGCAGATACGCAGCCAGTTGGTTTTTACTTTTTTGTCGTTATGCCTCGCTGGTCCAACTGTATTCTTAATGCTTTCTCACACCTCTCTGTAATGCCCTCAAACTATTGAGGTACATAAGATAAATAAGTAAGCCTATAAATAAATAAAGAAAAAAATAATGCGTGTAGCCAACACAGATCCAAAATACCCTGTATGTTAAAATCAACAATACATTGAGTATACTTAGTAGGTTGATTTGAAATATTATAGTTGGTCCTGTCAGTCATGATCAACAGTCCACATATTATGCAGGTAAACTGTAAATACCTTGCGTGACACATATAAAGTTTATCCCATAATACAGCTTATGTTTGGCTACCCACATTTAACTGCAGTGCATGTTTGAGGTGTTTTGGTCTCGTGACTCGTAAACACACCGACAACAACATTTTTTGAGTGCGTTTGACCGTATCCTCAGTAGCAAGCAAGTAGGCTTTCTAAAGTCTGATTTAAGAGAGTTTGCCTTTTTGAAAAAGAAGGAAAAATAGTAGTACCACAAATTTTACACAAAATAGCAGTATCACATATACCACAAAGAAACCACCAAGAACTAGGAGAGAAGTTGGGCTGGTTGGTGATTCATGCTTTGGATGTAAGACAGCGCAAAGAAAAAAAAAAGACTAAAGAAGGTCGTGTCGTCTCTTTTTCATTTCGCTCTCTTTTTTTGCACTGTCTTAAAATCCAAAAAACCGAGAAGCGCAAAAGTGTTGGAGCTAAACTATTCATTTGAGAAACTTTATTTTACCACAGATATAAGGCGTGCTGATATACTCATAAATGATTATGGACACTTGCATATTAACTTTATTATGAATTCAGTCTATTCTTAGCGAAAAATGAATAAACTTAAAATATGATCTCTGATTCACACGGCTACATTTGTTATACGTTCGCAAAATAAGTTGTTCACTTACAGGCAGCACCCCCGTCGTTCAGATTAAATGATTGTGGCGCATACATGCATCCGCAGAAACTGCCATGGGGACATGTGTCAACGCCCAGCGATGCTTTGAATCAAAGTACGTCCGAGCCGTGTTGCGGTAAGTGTGCTCCTTTCCACCAGCGTTCCTATGTGGCATGTCTGTATCGATTTAGGGCCACCCCGTGCGCACAACACTTATTAAGAAAATTATATACAAAAATGAAAAGACTTTTCACTTCCAGGTTCTGTTCCTATTTGCTTATTTTAATTGAAAACTGCATGCGCAAATATTCTATAAGTAAACTGTTCGCCAACGGGCAAATATAAAATTGCAATTTTTTTATCTGAAGTCGAAAAATCTAAGTGGTGTGAATAGACGATGAACGTAAATGACACGAGTCAACGCGATAATCACGATAAGTACCGTTCGTTTTTCTATTTGTCGGGCAAAGCATATTCGATCACAGAACTCGAGGAAGCAATGTACATTCTCTTTCCTTACACTGGGCATCTGCGGTGTCCTAGAAAAGTGCGTAATATCAATATTTTTAGAGGCTTTTAGCTATATGAGGTCTGACTTTTGCTGCCAGTTTCTGTCACCTAAATTATGAATTTCGTGGTGTGCGCAAGTGGACCAGACTTACAAGCTCCGAATAAATTGGCAGTGAATGCATATAGTTTAAGGCCAGGCTAACGTATACCAGGCGCTGTCCTTTGTGTTTACTGAAGCGAGCCTGAATCATTCTGCAATTCTCGTCACGTTCTACCAAGGTTTGTTTCCGACAAGGTTACGCCATTGCTTACGTCGACCTCAAAACCATCACTCTGAATGGAAGTGTTTCTTTTGCTCTTTGGAAGTTTATGTAAAGCATAAAAAAAAAACTTCCATTCTGACTGCAGCAACTGCTGCACCTAGTCAACCAAATGCGTAAGCGTCGAGCCATCAATGAAACTTGAGGGCAGAACATAGCACTTAGTGCTTTGAACAGCATTATATTCAACAATATTCCCACGAACATGCGAAGATGAATGCGCTGGTTTTTGCGACAGTATTTTTCTCGGTTTGACTTCCTGTTTTTGATTCACTGCGTGTGATCGTGTTTGGGACACTTTTAGGTCGATTTCGCTATGACGTATCCGTAGTAAAAAGTAAGGGGGAATTCGTAAGTGCAAAGTTTGTCATCTGCTTGGCCTTCTGAAACTGCCCTTGCCAATTCCTGAATGACAAAATGAGTCGAATTGTTTTCGCTGCTTTTCGCACAGACTTCGGCATTGCTTCGACTAATCTGTCACCGATTTGATCAGATAATAAGTTAAAATAAAGACACCATACAACCTGTTGCATTGAGGGCAATGAAGAGGTAGGTTAGTTACTAATTTTTTATAATTAAACGTATGTGCGCCAGTCTTCAAGCATCCCATTTCAGGTCATGTTGGTATCAGGTTTTTTTTAATATTCCTGTTACTAACATAAAAAAATTCCTTGTGCTTGCCACACATTTCACTAGATGTATACTACACAAGAATTTAGCTGTTCAAAGGTAAATTAGACGGTATAAAGCATTTCTCGTTGCCAGACAAAGTTGCGCTGAAAATAACCGGCAAGACAAGCGAAATATCTGACGACTCGTTCAGGGGTGTTTTAAACTATGAGCCTAATTTTCTCGCATATTTATAGAATTCACTTGTTTTGTTAGTTAAATTGATTGTTCTTTGCGTTTGCAATGTTTGTTTTAGCCATAAAAAGATTACGTGCTGTCAGCAACTCATACAACCACCGCTATCTCTACGAAAATGCAACAGAAAAGTGCAAACCAGATGGAACAAAAGAACAGGGGCTGTATGCCTCAGGAAAAAAATCAAAATCTGAAATATATTGATAGGTTAGTCTTCAATAAATAAGAAGAAGTGTACAATAAATTAGGTTTTCTTCTTTAATGTGTGCGCGTGCATTAGAAAAGATAATAAGTGCAAGGTCAACCCACGTCGCCCAGTGGAAATATCTGATCACTATTTTCTTGTAGACTTGGCGAGCTCTGGTTCTCTCGTGCCTCGAGGCCCTGGACTTGGCCAAACTTCACCTATCGACTCACCGCTGATTATGTGGAGTTTAATCAATCTGTGAACACTGTTCACACGTTCACAAGAAAGGTAGGTTGGCCGTTAGTAACCTGATCTTGTATTCGTCTTAAATAAAATCGGTAACATTAATAAATTTATTTTGTTTCCTTATTCAAGGTGATTAATAACTGTTAAGGCAGACACCTCTGGGACCATCATCACTTAGTAACGTTACCAGCAGGCTAGGTTCACTTAGCTCGCTTGGCCACGGGACTTCGAAAGGATAAACTTCTAGCTACCGAAGTTCCATTTTGATTTCAAACATTCGCTGAGTACATCAAACTGAAAGTAACGAAAATGGCGATTTACTGACTGTTAATGAGAATCAACTGATAGTAAAAAATTTTAAGATTACTGTTGCATATTTATTCCTGATCATTAAATAACTATAAACGTGTAATGCTGTTGTGCCACTTATTGGTGCACAACTTATACGCGCACTTCGGTAGAGTATGAAATAACATAAAACACAATTCTTTCTTGGGACCAGAATTGAGGCACCGCTATCTCTTATTTTTTACAGGTCATTAAAGACCGGAAAAAAATGCTCCTGGAGCATCAGGCAGCCTCTGATCAGAAGGATGGTGCAAGCGAGGACGAGTACTTGCACGTCAGTGGCTGTAGAAGGGCATTCCTAGATCTCCTCCTGTTACAGCACTTTAAGGACCCGTCATTCACGGAAGAAGACATACGAGAAGAAGTCGACACATTTACATTTGAAGTGAGTTCAGAATGTGAAACAACTGGGTCTGCGAAACTGCGGGCACATTAGATATCTGGTGGTGACTCTGGCCCTTGGATTAGGTGTCAGGGTAGTCGCCCTCGCTCGTCTGAGTTCGTGTACCCGCGACGCCCCAGAGACTCTCAGATGTCATGTAGAATGAAGCGCATGGTTGACAAATGCACCGCCAGGTTTCGTAACGTTCCCAGGTGCTTGAAAAAAAGCGTCAGTTTTTTTGTTAATTAGATCCATCGATTATGTTCATCGATTATCGTAAACGTTAATTCACATTTAACTTAAATAAGGTTGTGTTCTGATATTCTATGTATTTAGGACAGCTCTTACCTTGAACCATAACCATCGATTTTGTACCTCCTTTATTTCTAAAACACTTTTTCTGCATATTGATGAAACCGTTTGTTAGTATTCGACCCGAAGTGCTTCGAGGAAAAGTAGGAGGGTGACTCACCGCTCCTACCACAGAAAGTCACATTTAGTTTTATCAATAAATTTTCTCCCTTGCTGTTGCGAAAGTTTCGAAAGTCGTCAATTCAATCACTATTATTGCTATTAACGCTTGGAAGCACTTCGCAATACAAGTCTCCGTTCCTCTTTTTCTCTCTCTGGAATCACTCGTGCCCTGCAAATATTCAAAGTGAACTGCGTCAGAACATCGTGACGATGCTACATTAGCATAAATCAACAACATTGGTCATTATCATACGAGATGAAACAGTACACAAAGTGCAAGAACGACAAAAACAATGGCGTCGGGCGTCTTTCTTTCCCTCTGTTTTCTACGACTGAAGATACAAGTGAAGCATCAACACTGAGCTACTGCGAACATTTTACATTCATTCTGTCATCTGCATTTGTTATGTATGTAGCGTCAGGTTCATCCCTCGGTACATTGTTATATTTTTAGCAAATCTTTCCTCAGTCAATAGACAACCCCAAGTGAGCTAGAAGTTCTTCACGTAGTAAAATTAAATAATTTACTAGAATCTACAAGTGCCTTCAACATACAATTCACTTTTACAGCAAAAGCTGCTATGAGATCACAACTCAGGTCACGTGCCACCGTAGTTTTCCGCTGCCACCACCGGTGTTCGTAACTATATCTCACGAGAGGGAGAGAGAGAAACATTTCTTGAGTAAAGCTTGCGAGTGAAGGTGGGAGGGACACTTATTTCGGGAACCCTCTGGCCTGGGCACCCCACCGGGCTCGAGCGACGAGTTGACGCTGCTCGACCAGGTCCGGCTTGGAGACCGCACGAAATTAGAAAAAAAAGACCTAGCGCCAATGACACGGTGGGACTGGAACCCGGGACCGCTGAGCGCCAGCCCAGTGGTCTACCACTGCTCTACGCCGGTGTCCTTTTTTTCCTTTCATAGTATTTATTACAATGTGTGTTAAAGTTAACATAAAATGACACTCATAGTATGGAACATCGGCACAATCACAGAGCGACAATAAGCGCTCGACAATTATTGAAGTTCAGTAGAGCCATGAGAGTTCTTCAAATTGCGTTATACATAACAGGTGACAAGGCCAAGCACCTCACCAAGGTGGGGTACCAGTCCAGTTTGAGCTCCATGTCATCATAAATGTCTTTTAGGTAGACAGCTATTCTAATGAAATGTTAGCTCGAAATGGTGGGCTCTGCGTTGCAATCTTGCATACACGTCTTTCATAGACTGTGCAAACCCACGAGAAAGAAACATATCAAAAGGCACTTCATCAAGTGATGTTGGCATAAGATAATGAATAGTGTAAGAATTGTTATCAAAATTTGTTGTTTGGGACTTTTTCGGCGAACTTGCTTTAGGCAGGCTTGATGTCAGGAAAGCAATCGCGTTATTACGACTTATAAATCGTTTAAAGCAGCTAAAGAACAACCTGTAATCGCACGGTGCGAATAGCGCAACGAGTTGGTCGTCCAATGCAACCCATTACATAAGCTTGTATTTGTTCACCTATTAACTGTCGGGCATGCCCACTTCAGGCATTATTCCTCATCGTCGTCAGCCACTGCAACAACAACTGGCACAAAATTCCTTGCAAGTGTTTAGCGGATAGCACATTTCTCAGAAGAATGACAAAAAATAGCGTAGCAAATGCCAGACGTCTACTAAAATTTTTATTAATAATGCCGTGATAGATATCGAGAAAATGTGCTTGCAGTAGATAACCAATGAGTGTTTAGAAAGGCCGCTCTTTTAGCTTTTCCTGGGGCTGTGCTGCGCCTTACGCGCAGACTTGGTGTTTTTTTCTAAACTCGTTGCCTGTTCGACAACGGTGCCAAAAGAGATGCAGAAATAACGCACTTAATTACACTTAGAAACGGTTTACGTTAACCACGTAAAGCACGTTAGTTAATTATGGAACTACGAAAACAATAATAACAAATAGCAGTATATTAACAAACCTTCCAGTATTGATAACGTTGTGTGGCCTCCCGGCTTAATTATTGCTTTCAGGGTCATGACACGACAGCTGTGGGAATCAGCTGGACCCTGTACCTGTTGGGACTGCACCAAGATGTGCAACAGAAGGTCTACGAAGAGCTGGAGGAGATATTTGGCGACGACAGAGAGCGAGATGCTACCATGGAAGACATTAAAAGAATGAAGTATTTGGAATGTGCCATCAAGGTGTGTTGCTTTTCGCGTGTACGAAAGATGTTGTCATTTGTTGATGAAGGCGAATAATTCTCAAAGTTAAGGAACTTGCGGACAAAAAAGAACTCTTGTCTTAAGCTCAATATGCAACACAAACAAAGAGTGCACCAAAATGAAAGGTGAATTAAGGCCGCTTTTCTGAGAAAGCACTCTCACTTCCAAGCTACATAAATCGCACAAAGTGGGGCTTGCTCAATACCTCTCATAACTCTTTCACACCCCTAAGGTAGCATGTTGTTGAAATGCTCCACTTTGTTTCCTAATAATCAATGGTCACAACATTTCGACGAAAATTGGTCAGTGCGATCACATCAAAAACGCTCAAGCGTGCGTGCATATTAACGCTCAAGACAGAATCACCACCACAGGAACTATACAGTACGAATCGAAGTTAGCAAAATGGCTCGTCAATATGGGAGACTCAGTCCTAAGTTTTAACGCGATATAATTAAAAATCTCGTTTCGCAGAAATTACGGCGTTTGTGTCGGCGTCGTTGATTGTGAGCAAATATCATCATCTTTGCGTGACCAAAAAATTAATAAGTATGCAAATAACATAAATAATAAAATTCCGATGTCTCAAGCGGCTATTGAACTTGAGTTGTTTGCGTGGCAAGTGGGGGTTCTACCACACATCCATCCTCTGCTTGTGTAAACAGCGAAAATAAGCTCATCTTCTTGGAAATGCAGTTTAAGTTACTTTCGTGCTCTACGAACACACGCGTCTTGTGCATCGTTTCACAATACAACATGAAATACTGCCGTAATGATACGTAGTTCACCCGTACATTGCCATCGGGAGTCAGAACATGCAATTATCATGACTTCGTAGTTTAAAGTTAATCGCCCACTACGAAAGGCGCACACGCTAGTGCACCCTTAAGACCACGTAGTGGGTGCATAGCAAGTATGCAAAGATTTCATACACTAAGTCTTTGAAGTACACACTATAGGAACAGATCATCGCTATCACGTTGATTTCTTAAAGGTGAAGCTTAACGGCTCACCAATTTTCTTATACTAATGAGTCCTGAAATAACTCATAAATAACTACCAAGTAGCCGCCTTCACACGGCAATCGCAAAATGCAGCCCAAAGTTGAACGAAGAGTAACTCTAACTATGATAGGGCGTATTTTCTCTGCATTTTCCGTTGATCTGATAGGCGAAAGTGACAACACAATTGCCAGTTTGTTCGTCAATACCTGGAACTAGTCTTGGTATCGTTGATAAGTTCGCCATACAGACGACCACGATCATCTACACTCATGCTAAGTCATCTGAAGGAACCATGAAAAGTGGGACCTCCTAGTGCCGGAGTGGGAAAGCTGTTAAAATTATATCAGGCCCTGAATCTTGTATTCCCAACACTCCTCCCTCGATTAATCATGAGAAGTTCTTGCGTGACTCTATATTCCCAAATTTACGAGATGAAAGCAAGCATCCACGCGTGCACTGCGAGTTCAGACGTGATTACTTCTTTCCTCGGCATCTTCCGGCACCAGGCGCAAATAAGAAAAAACGATGCCTTAACTAGCAGGAATTACTTTTCAAAGCCAACAAACGTGGCCCTAGGGTAGAAGGAAAAATTGTAGTTATCATTGCTAACCACCACACCTGATAGCTTTAAGAAATTCATTTCCTTGTTGGTAAGAGCTCTTTCATTGTTTTCTTGAGGAGGGGAGGGTGTTGGGGGCCTTTGCGATCAAACAAATTTTTCACACACTAGTCTGCTTTAGTGGCAATTGTTACCAGTTTGTCATTATGACAAACAGAAAGGATCATGTCATTGAGCCTTGTTGATCTAGCTGTTCCAATGGGCCCACGAATGTCATCATGTTCTTTCTGCGAATATTTTAATCAAGCTGATTGTTTGATGGACTTTGTTTCAATTGTTATACTGAAACACGTAAAGATGAATGTGCATAAAGTAGGGCTGGTTTAGGTGAAACAGTATATTGTCCTTCACTCAATTAGGTTGCGAACTTAGCACTCATACAACAATTTACAAAAGTTTGTTCACTTCTCATGAAATTTCCTTTCGGTGTCAACGTTCATGCACGAATTATTCTTTTAATAGAGCACAGAAACATATCCTCGCGCCAGAACTTTATCTCATATAATGTTGCTCAGTTTAATGTAAAACGTGCAACGTGGCCGTCTGTCGCTCCCAATTTTGGCTGGGTGATCCTTTCACCAGTGTCTCGAAAGTCGAGAACTGTCATGTCTAAGGCAATAGGATGTATATGGCTTGATGACTGACAGTAACTGTACGCGTCTTTGTACGAAGCATTGCACGAGAAAATGTCTTCAATGAACCGAAGAGCTCAAGGAAGCTTCATCGACAATCATTGGTTACCTAAAAGCATATAAATGCACTTTATTAAGCATGGTCGTTGTACTTGCTTCTTCATTATTTTTACTTGTTTTATAACGCATTTTCTAGGAGGCGCAAAGGCTCTTTCCCTCTGTGCCACTCGTCGGACGCCTCCTACAGGAAGACTGGACGTACGGTAAGTGATTACAGAATGATTATTTGTATTTACTTTGCTGTAGGTTTTTAAATACGATAGTCCTTCTTGGGGACCTTCGACGGAAAAATTCTGGTCTGTCTGTCTGTCTGTCTGTCTGTCTGTCTGTCTGTCTGTCTGTACATTTGTCTGTTCGTCTGCCCTAACGTTACCTCAAACGGTACCAAATGGCCAACCACATTCGCAGCGCCCACCAATATTGCTTAAGGTTTAGCGTTCATAGTTGGGCGATTGTCAATTAAAAAAGCAATTCTTGCGCATATCTGAGGCGCCATAACAACACTTCGAAGTTTTCTATGTCTGCCTTTATACTAGAAGAGGCACGCACAAGTAACTCTAAAGAATGTAGCGTTTATAGCGCTGCGCTGACAGTGAAACGCGATGCTCAAGAAGGTGTTTCCAACGCTTTGCTACGACGTCACGGAGGTGGCACCTGCCCATCGCTTTGTGTTCTACACCTTATCACTTCCGAGCCGGCGCGCATCTTCCTCCGCGGGCTGCACGCCTTCGTTTTCGAAGATAACTGCCAGATGGCGCTTGTGTCTAACGTGCCTCGATGCGCTCGTTCGCCTCTGCAACACGCTCGAGGCACTCTAACGCTGCGCCTCCAGCCATTTTTCTTGCGCAGAACATCAAATGAACGTTTTGTTCACTCTCTCCAGACGCAAGACTATCGTCTTTCGACTACACTTGCGGTGTAACATGCAGATTTGGAACAAATTTTTATTGCAGTCATTCTGTAGAAGTCTGACTTGTTTGTTGTGCCACACGTCATTGGGGACAATTTATTTCTCCCAGACATGAGATAGTGCCAACTTTTTTTTATGAATATAGAAGTCATAAAATAAACGTATACGTATAGGCGGCTCCTTAAACTATAAATTCACGCACTGTACAGAAAAAGAGAGTGAAACATGAAAATAATAGCTTGAGAGTAACTTGCTTCTACTGTGCGCTTGACAAAATTTTATGTCTCAACCCTAAAACATTTAGAGGAAGCTAATTACTAAGCTGAATGCAATTACTAGAGGCGAGGCTATGCAGTATAGTTTACTATATTTCCAATATACGTTCTCTTGACGTCTGTGCGCTCAGTGCGTTTACGTTGAAGATAGGCTTGACTATGGTAACAAGGGTGAGTGGCAAGTTGTTGCAAACGCTTCGAGTGAGAAAAAATGGGAGTAAAGAATGCGGCGCTCACAACATTAGTGGCTTGAAACGTGCAGTACATTTGACACCACGAAGCTTGCTGAGTAAAGTCAGACGCTTGTTTTGGTTATTTGTATCAGCATGCTGACAAATTATACCCGTACGCTGCGAGACATCTCGCTATGTCGCACAAAAACTTTCTGGTCTTGCAGATGGCTGTATTGTACCTAAAGGAACGGTGTGCACGGTCTTCATCTATGCCCTGCACCGAGATCCTCATGAGTTTCCTAAGCCAGAGGAGTACATACCCGAACGATTCCTGCCGGAAAACAGCGTCGGCCGACATCCATTCGCCTACGTGCCTTTCTCGGCAGGTTACAGGAATTGCATAGGTAATACGGCATGCTTCCTGATGTTCAACTGTACCAATTATTCCGTGCCAGTTAATATACACGTGGTATTTAAAAGAAGTCGAGGGAGTGAATCAGAGCTGTCACTTTTTGACATCTGAGGATAAATAAAAAAAACATACAGAGCCCTGTTAATTTCGTTTTTTAGGCAAGGACGCTAAGTTGCAGTGATTAATAGGTTGTGCAGTCACTGAATAAAGCAAGTTTTCTTGTTTTTTTAGCTGGCTTAAGTAATGTTTGTCCTGCATTGTACATTCTACCAGAGAAGCATAAAATGAAGTTTTACATTTATTCCAGAAATTATTCGGAGATGATTGCCAAGGTAAATCTTCAATTCATAGTATGCGATCACCTAATAATAATACAGCAGCTCGACGATAATGTGGAATTGCAAAAAAAAGTACGTGGAAGATAGCCTTTGGCTTGAAATTCAATTTGTTTCATTGTTTCACAAACTAAGGCGATTGACCGCGAGTTTCTTACCAATTCAGATTATGTCGCTGAGCCCATATAGCTTAGTGCGACGAGATGACCGCAGGCATATACGATTTTCTCATTTATTTCGAGGTATCACTAGTTATTCACTAGCTAATCAAAATACTTCTCTCAGTGCGACACATCCGTGCTGCTGGTAATAATTCGCTGGAACGTGCACAAATTTCTCAAACTCATACAGACCACCTAGCTAGCTTCAAGCTGTGTGCCTCCGAAAGCGAATTTGTCTTTTACTTTGACTACTTCTTCGTTCACGAGACAATGTTTGGTGACCACGCAAGTAATAAAAAATAACAGTGCATTGTAAGAATGGTCAAGCGTCAGTTTACATTGTCTTTTGAAGATCATAAGGAAGGTGTGCTATATTCAATCTGAATGAAAATTGAAAATTTGCGCACTGGCAACGCGCACTGGCAACTTGACACCGGTCTGTAACCTTTTTGTTCATGGTTTCTACGCAGGCCAGAAATTCGCTTCCATGGAAATGAAGACACTTGTGTCGCGCGTGCTGAGGAACTACAAGCTGGAATCGATGTACCACCGAGACAAGGTCCAAACTGTGGCCGAGCTCGTGCTTCGTGCTCGCAACGGGCTGCGAATACGCTTAATCCCACGAGAGTAGAAGCACGGCCATTATTGGCCCACCCATGTTTTCTTGTTGTTTACGCCGCGTGTACAAAGCATGTAGTATAAGCACAACTCTCACCAAGACTACATCAGGGAAAACGTGTGTTTGTGTGTATGTCTCATTCATTACTTATCAGTGCATGGCCTCACATTCACATAGCGCTTGTGTCTTACGACTAGTCTTTATCCGTTGATGATGTCAATGTCCTTATTTCAATTCTTATGGCCGAACTGCGCTGTAAACCTGAGAAAATTCTCGCGCTGGCTCTTTCTCAAATAAAACTTGCGTATCTTTTTCTCTGTAATGAGCAAGTGGCCATTAATTTTTTGTCCAGCTTATGAAGTTGGCAGCAATACACAAGGCTGTTGAAAGCAGCAGTCATACACACGCATGTGATTTCACAAGATAATGCTCTGCGAAGGGTAGAAAGATTTCCATTTCAAGACTAATATTCCTTTAAAGGTGGCGCTGCAGTTATTCACACGCATTTGCACCCTCTAACACATATCCACTCAAGCACGACCACGCACGAGCGGGCACGCTAAATTCATATTTCTTGTTGTGTGTCTGACGTGTGATAGCGTTCCTTACTTATTTAAATATTTAATATAAGATTGCTTCTCAGTGAAACCAAGCACCGATGAGAGTAGCTCTCGCGAAGTCTCCCATAACGTCATCGAGTCTCTTTCAAGAACCAGTGACGAGAATAAGAGTAAATTATCAAGTCTTTTGAGGAGCCAATCAGTTACGCTGAATTTTGAATTAATCAGTACTGCACTCAGAGTCTTAACGAGCTTCGTTACTGTCACCTGTTCAGCGCATATACAATTCAAGGCCAATATGAACTCTCTCTTATTGCTACCTACGAGCTTTTTCGTTAAGACAGCTCTAATGCAAGATGAAAGTATAGTAGCGTGACTAGTAGGCTCAGCATTGACACGATATAGACGTCTGAAATTATTGCTTCCTATGGGGAAAAACTTAGCTACAGGAAGCAAGGCAATAATTATGACTACTATAAATTTCTCCGAACAGAAAGACGGTGGTTACAACTATATACCAGCATAGAACGTGTCTATGAAGCTATAGTTTCATATCGAGGACGCTATACATCTTTCAATCCTCACCAGAGGATTGTCTACCAGAGAGCTAAATTGATTCAAGACAAGAGGTATCGTTTTATCTGACTTGTCTGCACGGTTGAAAGACGTGAAAGGGGAAAAGCGAAACAAAACAGGGTATAAAACGCAATCATGCAGTATTTCTTATCTGAACGGTTTTCTTGATGAAACACAGGCTTTGCTAAAAAAAAGAGCATTCTGACTTTTACGTTTAGCTTCCGACCCTGATCAATACCTTTTCTCCACCTTCCTGGAAGAAATTGAGAATATTCAGGCATTACACGCTCCCTTTGACAGACAGTTAACTGAGAACGAACTTCTGACCTGCTCTAGACGTGTTCTAATAGCCATAAGTAGAAGCATTTTTCGGAGAGGACTACCTCTACAGAGCAATGACCTATTCTTCCAAGTTATCCGGTAACCATAGAACGTCAGCAGACCACGTCCCACTCAGGGGTCTTCACCAACCGTTGATGACAAACATAGAGAAAGATGGCAAAGTCATAACTATGCTTCGATTCTCTCATGGATGTCATCCAGGAGATCTTGTTGGACATGAGGACAACGTCTGCTCGAAGCGCTCTCAAAGTACTAGACGCCTTAAGCCGAATACTTGAATCGCTCGAGCAGAAATATGGCTAACAATCACCATCATTTTAAGAAGTCAAGGAAACATCCACCATTTAGTTCAACTCCAGTGGACTAAAACCGTGTCTTTTCGGACTTTCGCCAATTAGTGCGCGTCAACTTGTTCCAAGTCATCAACATTTGTGAACCCAACGCGTCTGCGAGCTCTCCTTTCTCTCGTTTTCTCCTATCTTTCAAACTCTCTCATCCCTATCCCCAGTGTAGGGTAGCATACTGGTCGCTCCAGACTGGTTAACATCCCTGCCTTTCCTTTTCCTCCTATTCCTCCCCCCACACGTAATCTACGCTGCAATGCATTCTAAGTTGCCTATTGCGTAGTGCTTAAGACCCGGTACGCAACCATTCGAGAATCACGCCTATGTTAATGAAAAGAAAGCGTGAGATAACTTTCAGTCAGTGAATGAGCAATCTGCATGGCTGTACAGAATTAGTCAAGTCATTATCGGTTCTACATTCAATTAAAAAAGAATGAAATAACAGAGAAGGCCATTTCTCGCCACCCCCTATACACGCTTGACAGCCCGCGATACAATTCGTGAATTTGGTCTTTATTTCCTAATTAGAAAGCTGGCGCGCTTGCGTTTGACGCCACTCTGCTATTCTGAACATAGAAGTGGGCATCTTTGCTGGTGTGTAGAACCGTAGAGACAGATATTATTCCAAATAGCAAAGTTTATTTGTGAACAGGATTGTGCATGTAACAAAACGGCCCGACTGAGTGCAATGAGTTGGAAGTAACGCGGAAAATGAGATACATGATAATAAATCAAGACATAATGTACATATCAACTTTTCTTACTGTTTAATATATTCTGATCATAGACCATTTTATGAACTGGAAGCTACATCTCACAAACAAGCACTTCCAGCCTTTCATCGTGCAGAGTAGAAGAGAAAATATAACTTATGAAGATATGGAAGTGTTGCGTTTTTGTTTGTCGTTCCGCCTGTTTGTTTTGACATACTTATACATACATATAATAAGCCAAGGCTCGTCAATGATTTACTCGGAGGCACTGGATGTGAACGCTGAATTGAGAATCTCGCCGCTCACTTCTATATGTTGCCGGGATAGAAATATTAAACGTGAATACAAAGCAATACTGAGGTTCATTTTATTGTCATATGAAGCCTACTTACAATTTCCCAATTTTGTAAGTGTACTTGTAGATACTAGAGCTGAGCGTAACAAACTTTTACAACTCTAAGCAGATTTTTTCTATAATCATTTCACATGCATGCAACATTTAAAAATCATTTTGAACGTAGACAGAAGTAACAGCGCTGGAACAGAATGAAGACAAGCAGACAAAAACACGGTGCTCACGTGTCCGTCCTTTTCCATTACTTCTTTCTTTGCCAGTATGTACGAACCAGCTGAATGACAAGACTCTAATACATATTTAACGTGCCTACACGTAATTGGTAATTGGTAATTGAAAATTTACGTTGTTTTCATTCCTGTTCTTTTTATAACAAGGAGCGAAAGATTACTACTACAACAAACTAAGAAAGACATTGGACAGCCAAGAGAGAGAGCCAAGGATTTCAATGGCACTAAAACATTTCTTTTGCTCTCACGCAGGCAGTTATCCCACGCTTGTTATACGCGAAGTTTCGTAGCTCTGTGTGCGCCAAGCCACGCCGCTTTAAACGTCTTTTAAGCACCATGACCACGACCTACAGTCGTTCCAAGCCGCTCGCAGAGAAAAGGCAACCCGGCATAAATCTGTCGTTACATATGTATGACAGCAAACGTTTAACTAGATCTCAGCACAAAGGGCTGCAATTACAAAGATGAGCGATTGGGTTACAAAAACAGCAGCAGGTAAGAAAGCAGCATGAGTGGCTTACGTTTGAAAACCTTGCACAGCTATTTTCTTTGTAGGCGCTCGTCTAGCGCAAAGCGATTCATGGAGCTGCGCTGCGGCACGCACACAGCGGCAACGCCGATTACGGTGCCTGCTGAGCACGTCAGTGTGCACGAATGGCCAGAACGGCCTTCTCAGATTTGGCTCACAAGTCACCGCCTCCCGTCGATGGGCCAGTTCGCTGTCACGCGGAACCTGAGTGCGGAAATACGAATCCTTTCAAGGATTTTCGGTTGCACCCCTGGTAGTTTTTGTTTTCTACACACAGACCGTCAAACGCTGCCCTGCAGAAGCCGTCGGGCCGAGCTTCAGGGCCGTGGGCTGCACTTGCGCTGCACACGGCGATAGCAAAATAAGAAATAGCCCACACGCCCACTAACATCGGCCTTGCGCTTTTCGAAGGGCTGAACCATTGTGGTTAACTGTTGAAGGTTGCGTTCAACGACAATGCCGCTCCGGATCGAGTTTTTGAGAGGAACGCCTCGGCGGGAGGCGAGTGGCCGTGGGAATGCATTTAGTGTATATGTATTATTGATCCTGTGGTGAGCTCTTCGTTGCGCACTTCCTGGAAGCCATGAAAATTTACGCGTTACGGGTGGCCAACAGTTACGCGCACCAAACTTACGCACGCTCATAATCGCTTCGCATGGGTCAGTCGCCACGACCTGGGGATGGAAAGCTCCCACAGCTAACGTGGTGATATAAGCCGCCAGGATACCACTGAGAATTTCGCTTGCTTATTCATCGTCGCTGTAAACTAATGTTTATTATAATTAATGTGTTCATGGGTAAATCATGCTGCGAACAATAGCCCAACTCAATGGTGCTTTTCTGTTTTTACGCTACTAGCACGTGAATATTTTCCCGACTAACAATATAAAGGTAGAGACCAGTGTACTGTTTGGTATCAGTGAACGTTACCTATTTCATGCAAACAACTTCCTTCTTAGTGAGAAACAGGCTTTTGTTGAAATAAATGGCAAACTATATTGCAGAAATTGATTGTCCAACAAGAAATGACAAATTCGCAATTTTAGTACAAAGTATTGTAGGAGGTGACCTGAGGTGACCACCGTGAGGGTCTACTGGTCACTTTCGGTCAAAAGCCGCAAAGCAATCCTCCTTTCCCCCGCAGGAGTTAAGGCGCATTGTGTGAAGAGCAAATTCATCATATTTTTGATGGCGCTTGTATATATCTTGCAAATCAGCTTCATTATAACGACAGAAAATAATATATCATCACCCTTCTAATGGCCTTCATGCATGGCGGTAACCACGGGTGATAAACCTCAACGTCACGCTGCTAAGTATACTGATCGAGTGCAGCTTTTTATTTCTAGATTTCTTGGTAATTCGGACGGTATGACGACCGGCTCTATCAAGATAATGCAAAACATAAGCATTGCACTTGCTATCGGTGCTTCATTCGTGTTGGCATAAATAAGGCGATATGCTTGACAATACAATGGTCAATATTGGGAATCGCATAATTCAAAAAAATTAACTACTTCGAGATTATCTACTGTAAGGTTCTAGTGAGCGGCTGGCCAGGCACACCTAAGACAAATTACCAAGGCACGAAAGAACACGTCTTCACTTGTCCAACCCTCGGCCGTATTGATGAAAATGATATCTCGCTGATTTCGCTCGATGTCAGCGGTCGCTGAGCGCGAGCTGCGAGCATGCCATCCTTCATCGTTCGTTTCTTCTATATGGCCGGTACGGCCACGGTCGCCACTCGCATAATATTTATTACCAGCCTAAAAAGACCCTTCATGCGTGCTGATCACCCCAGGTGACTACCTCTAGATTTTTAGATTCCTTAGCGCTAGCTACTGGAAAATTATGATCTCCTGCACTTTGAACATGAAATGAAAAGCACATACTTTTATATCTATAAAAATATTTCGGGTCCACCGTTTAGCACGCTTTGAGAATGACGACAGATGGAAGCAAGCAAATATAGCCTCTCATATTGAAGCCTAAACGAAGTAGCGCCATCGCTGCAGATTGTCGGAAGCTTTAAATAAAGCGCCAATGATAATCCTGCCCGTGCGGCTCACATGTCTGAAAAGAAAAAAAAATGAAAAAAGTGGTTACCTTGAGTGACCACCATGCTGGAAAAAGTTAAAGAACACTGAATGGTAAAAATTTGCGGAAACCTCTAATTCGGCTAGCGTCATAATCATTTCGTGGTTTTGCAGGTAAAATCTTAGATAATATTACTGCAGGACTAACACTACAGTACACATGAACACGATTCAAATCGTCCTTGCGTCACCATTAAATAGTAAACTGTCATTCCATCCTTGTGTGCTATTATTGCAGCTGATTATGTGAATATTACAAGGATGCTAGTAGGTGCACCGATGTTGCAGGCTTATTGTTAACTCAAATTAACCATCAAGCTATTCGCAGCCCCACAATGTTGCAAAGTACACATGCACTTGCAGCCTAATGCTTCATATTTCACACAAAGTCCTGAATTGGCTACTTGGGAATCTTTACCTAGCAGGCGCTACATTCACGGTATTAACCGCGTTACACAAATCTTTTTGCACCCCATGCTATTAGTGTGCAGCTGCCGCAATTAGGGTCAGCCCACTAACCAATGACACTGAAGCACAATTTCCTGTCTTAATTTTGTTCCTCTTGCCAAGAACTAAACATCCAAGGAGCAAGTATAGGGTAGCCCGCAAGCAGAATTAAATTAGATTTATGTGATTGGTTAATTGACTGATTCATTGATTGACTAATGGATCAAATGATTGACTGATTGATAAATTGATTGATTGTAAAGGAGCATACGCTATCAGAAAGCAAAAAAAAGTGGAAAGCTTTCACAGTGCTTCCTTCATGCACCAATGTCATTATGCTACATTCTGCCTCATCCGAATTGCCAACACCACTCCCAAATCTTCAAGCTGATTTATGCGGAAACACAGCATATAGCTACTGAGGTGATGAAGTGATTTTAAAAGAAAGCTAGAGTCCTCTATTATTCCAGGGAATTACAAATAATGATTCCGTGTACTTGTGGCTGAACTGTGCTAATTTCAGTGTTTTTACCTCCGTGGAAGTTGTATTATCGTGTTATTTTCAGCCTATACGGCATTCGTTTTATCGTACTCTAAATGTTCAGATTCTATTAAATCGCAAACACGAGCAAAAGGAGTGACATTTTCGTCTCGTTTTGTCTGCTTCTCTACCGCAATCTGTAATGTAAAAAAATAAGCGGGTACCTTGATGTTCTTTTTTATATATCTGGCTTACCACATATATGACTCTCTTCTTAGATTATGATAGTACCATCTTAGATTTGTGGGGTTTAATGATAGTACCATCTTCGAAGAGTCGTGTGACGCACCAAGAAGCTAACGTGTTTCTTTAAAGAGAGACGTATACGTGGCAATTCAGGACTCACACAATGAAGATACACATACCTTTGCTTTTTCGCTAGAGTGTTCATGTACCAACTAGGAGACCCTGTGTTGATTGGCATGCACAGGGTTTCATATCACAAGGGGTGAAGGTTTATCACAGCGCCCTGCCCCTGCTAAATCGAAGCATGGGGCTCCCCGTCCTGCTTACGTGACAAGCAGATGGGGCACTTCACCATGAGCACGTCTATCCTTGTGTTGAATAAAACTATCAGGCATAATAGTGTCATGTACTAGCTGATGCAACTGATCAATTTTCAAGTGACCTTGTTATTTAAATAAACTTGGTGCGTGGTCCCTGTGCTACTAATATTTGCTACCTTATACCACAATATTCATTTGGTAGAGGACGTTTTAACGTGATAGCGATAAAGAACTAGCTTCGCCGATACTGCGGCGTCGCTAGCATGGTCGGCGTGGGCGTCATCGTCATCGCTTGTGAGTGAAAAATCATCTCCTTATCTGTGATCGAACAAACGAAGAACATGCAGATAAGATAAATAATAATAACATTTTCAGTGCCTCAGTGGGGATAGAACACAGGCCGTTTGCGTGGAAACTTTAGGGAGCACTAGAATCGTCGTGCGCACTGGCGCACGAGCGGGTTTGTCACGTGGCATTTTTTTTTGTATTTCTCGGGCATTGATAGTTAGCAGAAAAACACTAATAATTGACAGATGTATAAGTTTAAAACTGCCTAAGCAGACGTTTTGCAAACCGACCTACAACTTTCTCATTAAAATTTTTAATCTATCTTTGTTTCTTCAAAAGTTAGGTAATTCAACATACCTACACCAAAAATAGCCTGACTAACTCGAGACAACGGTCAGTAACAGGCACTTGGTCACGCCGTAATTGCGTTTGTCGGCATAATTTGAAACTCTGGCTAAAAGTAACTGGGGTACCCTTCACATATATATATATAAAATGTTACGGAGATGAAGTAAAGGAAGAGGAACGACAGGATCAGCTGACAGGCGCACCAGTGTGCCAATCAGCCATTGTGACTCTTGCCGGTGGTTTTTCCTCTGTAAATGCATTTTGTGCAGAAGTCGCCAACCCCATAACGTATATATATATATATATATATATATATATATATATACATATATATATATATATATATATAAATGTGTGTGTGTGTGTGTGTGTGTGTGTGTGTGTGTGTGTGTGTGTGTGTGTGTGTATAGCCAGCACGGCAACCACAATATACTTTTCGGGGTCATTCGGGTCTATTTGACACCTGAAAAGCAGTTCCGACACCTGGCCTGGCTCTGTGGTGGAATACTTCATTGCCACACCGAATGCTTTGTTGGAGTCCTGCTGGAACCCTGACAATTATTATTTGCCTTCTTCTAGTCAATGCTGACAATGTGGTTCTTTTTTAACGCTTTCGCATTTCAATTACCATTGCTTTTTCTGCCCGTTTCTCGGCAGATATAACTCTTGACACCTGTGGCGTATATCCACACAACTGTGCCCCATACCCACCCGTGGTATACGTGCCGCACGGGTTTGGCGGAAAGGATATCATGACGTACGCGACGAGATTTTCTCAGTGTTCAAGTCATGACAAGTGAGTCGCATTAATCAACCCATCTAATCCTCCCATAACAACTTTCATTTATCCCCAGTTATTGAAATGATCACGAGGGCACCCAGACGTAGCTGTCTAGATAGATACGTAGATAGACACCGTAAAAGTGCGTGTAGCAGGTTCATTTTTTAAACCCTTATCCAAATTTGTTGAGATGCCCTGTACAACGGCCCGGAATATAACAAACAAAGAATATACCATTTCAAACACTCGACAAGTTAGATGACCAGCCTCTGTCAGAGGAAAGTTTATTACATCATCGTCAATCGACACATCGCCACAGAAGAAGGCCATGCAAGCGCTACTAGGCATCTTGCGAACGACTGGCCACTCTGAACTCCTCAGACTGGGCCAATTTTGTGTGGGCGTGTGTGTCTGTTTTTTATCCCTATTTGTTTTTTTCTTACCTTTTTCTCTCTCTTGTACTCCTCCTACTCCCCGACCGCAGTGCAGGTAACATACTGGATCATAGCGTCTGGTTAGCCTCCCTGGCTTCCCTTTTTTCTCTTTTTTTCTCTTTTTCTATGGCAGCCAGCCGAGTAGCTCGATAGTGTTTGTGCCATTCTTCGAAATATTATTTTAATTGGTTGCACTCCCATATATTCTTTGCGTTTCCGAAACAAAAACCATATGATAGTACACGACGTGTCCAATGTGTTCTTCGTTCCTTTTTCGCGTTTTTCTCCTCATATATTATTCAACCTTTTCATTATTTTTTATATTCTTCCTGGTAAAAGCAATGACAGCTTCTACGGTAAACTGAAAAAAAAGTAGCTGGCCTTAATCATTCTTGGTGTGAACTAAATTGAATACTCATGCATGCTTTGGAGTATTGTCTTTTTCAGATACACAATAAGGTGCACAACTGGCATTGATTTTTCCATAGATGAAAGAGAAATTGATTTCAAGGGAGTGCGGGTATTTCCACGAGTCAAGCTCCCATAATGCCATTGCCTTCTTCCCCGCTGGTTGTTCAAAGCGTTGCACTTTGAGAGTTTCACCGCACGAAGAACGAAGAGAAGTGGAACCTGCATCAGCGCACCGGACCCACTTTTCAATTTTTCTGAGAGTACGCTACGCACCAAAAATAGGAGCTCGCGTAGGCACATCGTGAGTGCAGGTGACAAGCGTACGTCAAGTGCAGGAGCGCATTCGACGCCCTGCTTCCGTATATCATTCTACAGCAGCGCCTGTTTATGATAGCATTCGTGGTTTCGACTTTCTTCTTTTTTTGTGTGGCAGAAAATAGGATTACTGAGCTTTAATATGGTCACATGACACTCCATTTTATTCTTTTTTACTATGTGGTTTTGGTGCACTTTGGGAAAACCTCGCCAACTTATCATACCTAATTTACATTGCAGCGCGTTTTACTTCAGATACTTCGAACTCAAAAAGTATAACAGAGCCTGGACATCGACTGTGCTGTGCCTCTACTCGAAAGGGCGCCCTGTTGTTCGCACGCCACACTAGCCGCTTCCGAGGCACTCAAAGATGCAGAGATAGCTGCTTCTGCTTCCCACATTTTCAGTAGCTTCTACCCTGCACAGATAATCAGCGTAAATACCTGGATACGATAGATGTATACCTTATGAACGTCTCCACATTACGGCGAGAGGTTTGACGCCAATTCTTGTCATCCCGCACAGAGTCCTAATAGATTCAATGACGACGAAAATTCAATGATGAGAAGGCACCCACATGACGACATCGATTCGTTGACTGACGTCCAACAACGACGAAAATGCGTCCCACTCTAGAAGGCATGCTGCCAACGAATTACGGAGCGCGCCACCTATAGCTGTTGCATTGGCTTCCGTGGCACACACAGAGAACGCGTTACTCCGAGCGTATCTGTCGAGGGCCCATATCCTGGCCCAAGCAGCCGAGTTTTTGTCAAAGTTCAGTGCGTCCAGCATATCTCTTGGACGTTCCCGCCATGGTACCAGTTCAATCCCCGGTGAAGTAATGCAATCCCTACTAGGATAATATTCGAGCCTCAAAACATCGATGCAAGGTTTATTTTCCTTTTGCAATGCAAAAGGCATATTGTTGCTGTAGTGCTTCTGCCGCAAAAGTTATAGCTGCCTATACAGTCCTACGGGCACGCTGCTGCAACGTGTTGCGGAAAAGCGTTGCTCATACTGGCATGGTAGTTGGGGCAGCAGTTACGTGCTTCCCTTTTTTGCGTTATTTCAATGCGAACGAGTACCCTTCAGTGACTCATCTAGGACATCTGTACGTTAAGCGTAAAATGATCTGCTCCGTAAAGAAGTAAAGAAAGGAAAACGTTGACGGTGGTGAGTTTCCAACCTGCATGCCATTTAACGCTTGGTAGCAGAGAGTCTTGCCCAACGAAATAAATGGCAAAGCATGCGGAAGGTGAATATACGTGAACCGTTTGAAGCGGTGACTGTGGAGTCTACAGGACAACGACATCTGCTCTAGTGACAGCGAGGATCACTCATTCTGCGGATTCATGGAACGATGTATTGAAGAGTGAACGTGTGGATGGAGCTCACAGGGCTGCCATGCCACCTAGGCAAGAGCCGCTCATGACGGAAGAGGTGACGTAAGATCCCTGAAAAGCAGTGGGAGCACCGACTACGGCAGAAACATGACGAACTAGAGGCACAAAAAAGTGTGCTTAAGGGCTATGTTAATTGCTCATTTCTACGCATGCATTGCGTCGTTCTAATAAAGAAAACAAAGTTGACAAAAACAACAACAGCCGCATCAAAGATTATGGAGATGAGCAAGTAGTGGGACGTCTACACATTAGTCAACTTCAGTGGTGTTTCTACAGTATCACTTTTCCTCGGGTCATGCCACGTGCATCACTTCCAAATTTAATGGAAGCCTACTAGTCCATAGGGGCCAGTGAAGGTGTGTTCTGGGGTTTGTGAATGCGTTTTTATATATGATTATAAGAGCACGTTCACGAACCCCAGAACGTCAAAATATTCGGAGCCCTACACTAAGGCACCTCACATTTTCACACAGTGCTTTTGGGACGTCCAGCCACCACATTTAAGACCGATATCATTATTCGTCCACATCCTGTTGTATAACTTCCTTAATTACACAAGCAAGTTCCAAGAGACATTCGCGTGTAAACTGAGGCAAACTGCAAGCCCATAATACTATACAGAGAAGAAACATCGCGCGCCAAGTCTGACGTCAAGCATTTTTTTACAATTTCTTATCCTTGTCGGAAACTGTCTCCTCGACGCTCAGGTTCAAATGGTTGCACCACACCGTCATTTTCTGGACACGTGTAATTCTGTATAGAAGCCTCGCCTCCAATCTTGTTGCGTAAGCATGCAACATCGCTCAATTATGTGCGTTAAACGGCGCTCACCGCTTCAGTGGTTCACGCCTGCGTGATACTGCTTGAGGAAGTGCGAGTGCGCCCATATCGATTTAGAGATCGCGTGCAGGGGCAGTTGCCGACTTTGCGAGCTCACTACGTGCGACGCTTAAGCAATACCGTGTTTCACTGGAAAGTGGGGAGTGTTTCTTCGTAAATGGGCCCGATAAAAATTAAATGTGAATTATTTGACAGATCTTGTACATGACATTAGTCAACTGGTTAGAAGTGGTCTAAATGTCAATTTACATTATAACTTGAAGGAAACCTTGTTTATAGTCGATTGCTTCCCCAGGCCGTTGGTTTGAGAGGCGTAGCAGACCGATGTCCCTCAAGTGTACAAAATTATAAATTTTGGTCAGTATGAAGAGAACCAGAAAGCTTGGTCTCTCTGCCATCTTTAACGGTAAGAGGCGAACACGGATAGTGTCTCGCTTATAAAGCAGCTGTATTATTGCCACAGATTTTGATCTTTGGTTTCCAGTATTGCTCTCCCTGTAATTGATCCGGGAAAACAGCAACCCACGTGATTTTCTACAGTAATAGATTATGAGCAGATCACTGACACTGTGCAAACCGGAAAACACATGCGGTAGTGAAGCGACATTCGTAGGTCTCAAATATGTCACAAACAAAATGGAAATAATCATTTTTATTTATGAAATTCATAGTGGCATAATACCAATTCAAGAGCGAATCATTCCCGGATTAATCATTAGCTCGCTGCGCGTGTTTATAAAAGGAAAAGTGGCGTAAGTAAGCATGCACCGAGATACCATCAGCATAAAGATGAATATAAAGGCAGCAATAATGAAACACAGAACATTTCGGTGGTTACCATAATGATGATGTATTGTGCATAATTTTGGATGGTATATTATCAGTGCTAACGCTAGTGATGGGAATTATATCACTAAAATTGGAGGCTCTGTAAGGTGACGCATTTCCCAGCATTTTGCTGCCCCTTGTGTTATCCACCATTGCCAGCTGCCGCTTACTATAGCTAAGAAGTTTATACCAAGTTTGCCTTTAAATAAGTGCTCGCTAGTAAACAAAGCTGCCCTAAAGCTGAAATCTCTCACTGGCCAAACATGCAACCCAAAGAGTGAACATATAATTTTATACCACATCAACATCGAGCAAAGTACATCAGTGGAGCACTGCAGGCTTTCTTTTTTTCGTTCTTCTAGCGGCTGTATCGAAGGTACTCGAATCAAGACTTAGGTCGAACTTTTTTGAACTTTTATTGGCTCTTTCATTATCTTTCAATAAATAGTCTATGTACAGTCCTTCACGTTTACTTCATTTCGGGAGCCTCCGGTAAGTGCTGAAGCGTCATAGACCTAATTTTGATACTGGCGTCCTTCCTTCACTAAAATATATTACCGATCAACAAGTCTTTCAACGTCGTTTCCTACAGATGAAACGTCTCGCCATGAACGAAATCCGACGTTCGCGGTGCTCTACGAGGAGGTACATCGTTTACAGCCCGGATAGCTCTGCAGAAAACGCCCTCCTCACAACCGCCGCGTGAATCATACCACCTGTAATAAATGACCAGTGGAAGTGTTGATTCATGGGCACAAGAACATA
This sequence comes from Rhipicephalus annulatus, assembly GCA_013436015.1. Classification (NCBI taxonomy): domain Eukaryota; kingdom Metazoa; phylum Arthropoda; class Arachnida; order Ixodida; family Ixodidae; genus Rhipicephalus; species Rhipicephalus annulatus. The sequence goes on along the minus strand of WOVY01010462.1, from coordinate 644,145 downwards.
CCTCTGAATATTGCAGGCGGCAATAATTATAGAGAATTGTTTCCAAAGCTAACATAATAGAACTGCATGAGGTTGTGGGTTGTGTAACATTTTTTCAAATATTCTAGCCCTCTTTATCTATTTATATATGCATGTATCGCTTTTAAATGCCCCAGCGTTATTTAAATCGATTTACAAAAGAGATTACAATGTTGTCTCATACGTAGCAAAGCAGAACATTCCAGTAGAGACGGAACTTCTGAGCTGCAGCTACTGGATGCGGAGACTTCAAGTAGCGGTGAAACTCCACAGTTCTTATGAAAACTCAGAGAAGAGTCGGCGCGTCTTGGCGCCGTGTATGTCTATGAAGTCTCAAATGACAGAAAAAATATACATATTAGACAACTGCAGCTTTTTCTAGCGTATTCATTACATTTATTATGCAATGTGTCAAGGGAAAGAAACATTTTACGTATAGCTCAGTTGTTGTATTATTGAATAAACATGCAGTTCATGCCTTTTGAACGCATGGGGGGAGAAATTTTAAGCTAATCATTGCGTTTGGGGCTGCAACAGCAATTATTATATTAGAACTACAATTACGTGGTGTCTTCCCGAAAAGCCGATGCTTTCCGAACGCCATGAATGCTACTACCACAATTGTAGAGCGACCTAGAAAGCATTGTCCCATACGCTTCCTTACTGGCCACTGCTAGCTGGGTAGATTTATCGATATTTCATTTAACAGTCACGCTAATTAATTCGCAATGTCAAAATTTCACAATTGTTCACTAGTGTACCACGTAGTGCCTCGTTTTCTATTGCTCTGCCAAACCTGTAATGTTCTGCAGAAATTGGAGGAACATTCTTTGTATTTTTTATTGGCGGACACATAATGACCACATGCTATACTGGGAACGCTTCTTTTCTTTGAAGAAAACGCTTCCTAGTATCGGCTTCCGAAAAGGGGTACATGTATGCCTGAAAACCGTGAATAACTCGATATTACGGATGATAATCTTTCTTGGGACTTTCGACGGAAAAAATTTGGTCTGTCTGTCTGTCTGTCTGTCTGTCTGTCTGTCTGTCTGTTGTCTGTCTGTCTGTCTGTCTGTCTGTCTGTCTGTCTGTCTGTCTGTCTGTCTGTCTGTCTGTCTGTCTGTCTGTCTGTTCGCCCTAACGATACCTCAAACGGCACTAAACAGCCAATCCCATCCGCAGCGCCCACCAATATTGCTCAAGGTTTAGCGTTCATAGTTGTGCGATTTTCAATTAAAAAGCAATTATTTCGCATATGTGAGGCGCCACAACAACGCTTCGATGTTTTCTATGTCTGTCTTTATACTTTAAAAGGCACACACAGGTAACTCTAAGGAATGTAGCGTTTAATCGCGCAGCGCTGACAGTGCAACGCGATGCTCTAAAAGGTGTTTCCAACGCTTTGCTACGACGTCACGGTGGTGGCAGCTGCCCATCGCTTTGCGTTCTACACCTTATCACCTCCGAGACTAGCGCGCATCTTTCTCCGCGAGCTGCACGCCTTTGTTTTCGAAGATAACTGCCAGATGGCACTTGTGTCTAACGTGCCTAGATGCGCTCGTTCACCTCCACCACACGCTCGAGGCACTCTAACGCAGCGCCTGCAGAATGCCATTCCCCGATTTTCTTGCGCAGAACATCAAATAAACGTTTTGTTCACTCTCTCCAGAACCAAGACTACCGTCTTTCGACGACATTTACAGTGTTACATGTAGATTCGGGCCTATTTTTTTTTACTAAGAAAAAGTTTTTCGTGAAGGTAATGCATGGTGCTTCTCCATGGCCCCCTTGTTGCCGAACGTATCTACCTCTTTCTGAATATTCCACAGTCATCATTCGTAGATGCTTTTTAAATGACAGATCGCATGAGCGTAGCCAGGAGTAGCCTCACCACACATAAAACGACACTCGACAACAGCTGTCCGCACGGGTGCTGCTTCACGACCAAGGGCTTTTCGCCTGCGAAACACAATTTCGGCTCCGTCACTAGCACTAGTTATAGGTGAAATTATGAGGTGGAAAGTTGTAGTCACTGTGTTCAAGAAACAGAAAGTCTCTTGCATTACTGGTAGCGAGGTTCGCGGTGAAAGAATCCTTGGGTATGAAATATGGCTGATCAGTTTCTCCGAAAGACCAGAAGGGGGAGTTGAGGTCCATCGGGGGTAAAATTGCTAGCTGCTTGTTTGTAGTAAAAATTTACAACCGATGTTCTCACAAATTTTCCAGAAATAAAATATCCAATGAACGAATATTTGCACAGCTTTCACTAAGTGGCGCAAGGCTGAGGACCAGCAGACTAAGTGGGCACCAAGCTGGCCCCTGCTTGGCTAGTCTTTTACCCTTTCACCTTTCTCTTTCCCACACCTTGCTACGTTTGTGCTTACTTTTTATATTTCTGTTTCTGTCTATTTCTGTGCATTTCTGTCTCTCTTTACCTAGTTCTTGCTATTTCGCGCTCTCTCTTTCTTTATTTCCGCCCCTATTTCTCGCTTCCTCCTACTGTCCCCTTCTCTCTCTGTTTGTCTTTCTTCATACGCTATATTTGCTTCTACCATGCTCCTTTCTCTCCTCGTCACCATCAATTCTCTTTCCCACTATACTGTAATTTACAAGCTATGCTTTTTCTATTCGTCTTTCTTTCACTCTCTTTTCTTGTCTCTGACTGTAGTCACTCTCTTGCCAATCAGAGCTATTGCGTTCCTCGTGCACACTGGACAAATCGGCGTACGTTTTCTAGCAGTGGAACAGAAGAAGACCAAGAGGGTGGGTGCCGATTTATGATGATTGTAATTGTCTTTCTACGACACATGGCAAACATCGAGCGTAAACGCTCTCTTTCAAAAGGAATTCGCTGACCTATGTCAAGCTAACAGTTTAGGATAACATCTGATAAGACCTTCTGCGCCCATCTCCTACAATATTTAATGTTGAAACTACGATAGGAATCTGGCACACAATTAGCGTAATATAGCTGTATAGAAAGTTATTAGCGGTATTTCCTCTGAGATCACTTTGTGCGACAGATCACGCGAGAGCAAATTGCGTGAATTCTTTAGTCGTGCATGCGGCGATACACGTTGGTTGCAGGTGTAGGAACGCATGAATACCACAGCGTGCAGTTCGTCATAGGAACGTCCTGTGTCACCGATTTTTTATGAGACCGTTTCCTTCACAAGTTTAGTGGGAGGACATTTTCATTGCTAAATAAGTGTATTGCAGGTTCAATACAGAAGGAACAAATGTTTTCGCTACTTTCGCATGCACAGAAGTTTACATAAAGTTAACAAATTATCACAGATACACGAAAGCTTTGCCCACTTTTCAATTCATTTTTTTAGTTATTTCTCGAAGATTTCAGTCATTACTGGGGCCGTGTTGTTTTATAGTTCGAGCTATTCACGACGTGACAAAAAAGTAAAGTCCATAGTTAAAGACTACTTTACCGCAAGGCCTAAGAATAATGAAATGTGTGCGATCAGTGTGACTTAGTCGGTGTAATAGCAAGTCCAAAGTGTGATAATAAGAAGGTTATTGAGAGTGAACACAGAGTTGCCAAAGTGCGATGACCAATTGAGTAAGATTCACCTACCGAGTCACTTTAATGAACGCGAGAACTCTTAAGAGTAATGACGCTTAACGCCCGCTTGCCTCCAGGGTCGCCACTCATTGAAGGTATCAATACACGATCCCCCATTTCCGTCAGCTAATAACCATTCTGGAGCCCCGCATGGAGACGACGTGCTACTCGGTGGCCAAGCGCCAAGAGCGCGCGTGTTTCACGTCACGACGTTGTGAAGACCCTACAAATGCTTCCCAGAGAGGGTAGACGCATGCCCGCCTTGGGTCGAGTGACGCAAGAATCGCGTGTCGCTGCGCACGGGTTAGCGAGGTTACGCAACTCCGAAGTCGACGGGAGCTGTGAAGGAGCACGCGTCACATCAAACGGATGTCGATTGTCCACGAACTGTGTCAAGCGCTTGCGCACGAGGGCGGGGGTCGAGAGGACGTAAGAGAAAGGGGGTTGTAGAGGTGAAAGGTACCTTACGCTTTGGCGCGAGAAAGCGGTGGTCCCTACGAGAGTGAGGGGCCACTTACGCGCGTATTCAAGGCCGCCAGAATTTTTCATCTGTCCCAGGTAAGAATGGTAGTGTGAGAGCGTTCGTGATTGCGCTTGCTCCGCCGCCGTAACGGCTGCTCCAACTTTCACTTCCCCCGAGGAGGGGCAGAGGGTGCCGCCTTGTCATCGCCGAGGACCGCGAGCTGAGCGATCAGGCTCGCGATCACCTCCTCTCCCAACTCTGCCAACACCTCTCCCCCGTGTAGATGCACCGTCAAAGCAGCAAAGGCTCATAAAAGAAGCGAGAACGGTATTCGATCAGCCAGTCGACTTTCAAAAACCTGCGCGACCCTCGCAGTGTCTTCACAGAATGAATTGACGAAATGTATTTTCTTCTGAACGCCTAAATAGTTGGACCCAAAGTTCTGACAGCTGAAATTTCTTTGCGACGCCGAAAAAACGCGAGCGCCAGACGTTAGACACCATGGAGCCCGTACCACCGATGTACAAGCCCCTGATACATAGTAAAATTGTTTCGGCGTGCTTATATGCAGCAGGGATCACGGTGCTCTTCTACTGCGCACGAATTTTGGCCCGCACGGTTCGGGCCTACGCTTGCTTATGGAACCTACCGCATCCACCTGAACGCTTCCCTTTCTGCTTACTCCTGGACTTGTGGCAAAGCGTGGCCACCATGGACTCGTCGCTGGAAGTACCAGCCAGTGAGTACAATTGAACACTTTGTTAACTTCTTTTGCTAGTGCTCATGGTCGCCGTGGTTTGGTCCACTTTCCGACTCATCTTGAACCTTATATCAGAGGATAAATATAATCAGCTATCAAAAGAAAATCGATGCCGGAGACGAGGTCCATACTTATTTCACTGCTGTCCCCGGATGAACAGGTTTCAGATGTTCCGAATTAAGGACATTTCCACGTTTTTATTTTCAATTAGATTATTTTTTCGTTGAAATAGGGTCGCACGCGTATGACACTAAGCGACGGGCGAGTTGCACAGTGGCACCGCCATATATTAGAGCCGCGGCGTCATTCTATCATGAAATCCCCAGTGAGACACTTAAATTAGTATGTACTGCATGAAGATCTCCCATATGAATCGGCATTTACGAGCGTAGTTAGAATTGATAACTACCATGAATAATTTTATTCATGCTATATGTCTGGACGGTCTAATAACAATCTAGTTTTTTCTCCGCTAAGTAATAATAGAACCCGTATTCGCTCTACTTTTCACAGAGATATTCAACTATTTGGATTCAGTGTTTCACCAAATTCATGACCAAGATGTCACGGTTGCTTTTTATGGCCCCAAGCCGTTTCTCATTGGCGTGACCCCCGACATTGTTGAGGTAAGCGCGCTTTATATAATCCGATAGTTCGCGGTGATCTTGATTTCAGATCTGAGTCGAGTTCTGAACATGGATACGCAGCTTTGAAGCAACGAAAAAAGTAAATGCGTTTTTGAACCTCACATAATCAATTAGCCATTTAGAAGATATGTTTTAGAAATTTGTAATTACACATGCCAGCATTATTGAATCACCAAGAGGTACGCACTTGCCCTGTGCGTACCTCTTGCATGTGATTTCATCCTAATCTGCTGGCGTTGAATTACGCACTGCCGTCGCGTAATCAAACACTGATCTTATTTTTAAGCCCTTGTGGATTGTACATTGGTTTGTAAATAGGCTATAATTTAAAAAAAATGCCTCTCATGAGATGCTTTTGCCTTGGCCACAACAACAACGTGAAAACACGCCCCAAGGATCTTCAGTGTTTTATCAATTTACGCCTTGGTTTCAGTGCATATGCAGCCAGCAGAGTGAATTTCCTCTGCAGGTGTATTGTAGAGTCTACATTAGCCCAGTTCTACACAGTTTATTTTCATTCTCAGCAGGAGTTGGCATTATTCTACCTGTCAATCGTTTGGGTGTTTTTTTTTTACTTTTCAAAAAAAGTGATGAAATGTGAACTTATGGCATTTTCCTTGCTAAAACCAGGCTGTCATTATGAGTCACGCCGTCGGGTACGACACCGGGTGAAATTCGAGCCTCTCAGATACGTTAACGTGCTACCAAATCCAAACACACTGGTGTTTTCACATACAAACCCCCTCGAAATGCGGCCTACACGGTCGGGAATCAGAGCCGCGCCCTCTTTTCTAGCAGCATAACACAACAGGCACTAAGGGCCAAACCTCATAAGCGCGAAAATGCACGCGACAGCGACGAGCGACGCTATGAGCGACGAAACAGGGCGTTCGCGCGACGTGTCGCGTGCTCGTTTTCGCGCGATCACTCGGTTCTCCATAATTGGAAACCGTCGCTCATCGCCCGGAAGTGCTGGGCTCAAGCAGCCAATAGCGAAATACCGGAACAGACAAAGACTACATAGGTGCACGTGACCCTGCCCGAGTTACGTATGCGCAACAAGAAATAACGCAATGTTTATTACGCATGTGCATATAAAAAAGTGCTGCAAGGCAATAATAAACACTTTCCGTTTCGTTACACAACAATATATCTTATTTTTAAATTGCATAACGCTCGCTACGCGGTTTTCTTGGTGCGAGTAGACGGCCTCATGCCAGCAACAGTGGAATTCGCTCCCCGAAGCCGTCGCGTGAATGAAGTTTGCCTGCGCTAGCGACTGATCGCGCGTAGCCGATCTACGTCGCGTCGCTTGTCGCTGTCGCGTGCATTTTCGCGCTTATGAGGTTTGGCCTTAAGACACCGAGGCACGGAGCGAAAACAGTCACGACCAATCGTCGTAGCTTAGGTGCTAAGATATGCGCTGCCAACCTCGTGTGCATTGGTTCGATTCCACGTCACGCCAGCCGCATTTCGATGACAGCGATAGGCAAAAAATCTTGCTTACTACTATTTAGACGCACTGCCATGATCCATAGAAGGTCGACACTTATCCGGAAGACGCGTCTTCGGCGTGCCTCATAATAATGCATGTGCTGGCTTCGGCATGTAAAACTCTAAATACCTAATATTTAAAACAATTGGAATATTATTAAGGCTTCATTGCTATTGGTCGGGGCTAAAATTGAAAAGCTTCAGAAAAAGCAGATAGCTGATGAGATTGACTTGCTGTTCTTTCTCTTGCAGCGTGTGCTATCAAGCACCGAAAACGTTAACAAGTCATTCCTCTACGCCATGTTAAAGAGCTGGATAGGCAATGGCCTGCTTACTAGGTAAATATCCTGGACTATTTTCTCTTGGCCGATTGTCGCTCTTCGAGCGTCACAGTGGTACAGCTAGTAATTTCTAAAAATATAGAAAAAAAGATTTGCAGGAGGACCTGCCTACTACGGTTGCTAGCCTTCACTTCGTTCTTTTAATGGTGGTTTCTCCAGTACGCAAAACACTCAAAGTTCGAGGCCGCGAAACCATATTGTCCGTATAGTTAACATTCACCAAGAAATTGGTCAGGATGTGTGACCTTCTTCATGAGTAACATATTTCACCTAATGACTTGCGTTTGCATACCAAGGGCTGCTTAAACACAGCGCCTGCAACCTGTCAGCACATCTTGGAATTTGTCTCAGTGGACCTCCTAGACAAATGCCAAATTTGCTGGTATTGTGCGACTAGACTTATCCACACGCATGGTACGCATATTGGACGCAACTTGTGTTTGCGAGTCCTTTCGTTTAGTGGCCAAAAAAAGAGAATTAAGCTTTCAACAAACTGAATTTCCAGCATAGGTGATCTGTTGTCGTTTAGCTTCAATGTGTGGCGTATGACTGCAGCTGATCACTTTCATAAATTCACTATAATGTTCATTTCTAACAGTTTTGTGATAAAATACAAAAGCAAAGAAAATAGTTGCGATCTAATGTGTACACCTTACATATATGCAATGTGTGACTTATCTGATACATTATAGATTGCAGTCCTTGCTTGCGTATCACTATACGAAAGCGTCTCGTCACCTCGACGATCGTTATCGTGAGTTGTAGACGGACGAACAGAGATCTACAAGAAAACTACGCAAACGCTATTATTTTTATTGTGAAAACGTAAATAAAATAAGTCTTGAATAAACTGATCCTGAGGGCCAGCATTTTAAAAAACACTGCGTTGCCTTGAATGAAAGTAGTTCTCTTTCTGCAGCGACAAGGAATACACGTCATGTCCCGGTGCAATCACACATATTTTGATTCTCTGTTTTCTTTTTCAACGTTACCTAATTCAATTAGGACAGAAGAATCCTACATGAACACTTAGTTTTTCTTGAACCTTTTTTTTTCAACGAAAAGCAAGGTCCTCTATATCAACCGTATACAGTTGCATGTGCTGCACGCATATACAATCGCACGCACTAGAGTTACTGTAAAGCATTGGACAGACGACCTACTCTTTCCCGGTGCCCTTCTTACTTCTGGCGTAGTTTTCTCCTGATTGAAAGACATTATATGCAGCGAAGACCAAGTCTATCTTTGGATACCCACTTAGATCACACGAATCTCGCACACTTCAGTGAAAGGTGTAAAATGCAGCTGCTGAGTGAATGGAATCGTTTTCGTTGTTATCATAAAGCGTGCGATAAGGTTCCACACTGGTATCGCCATTATCGTGGAGCTCAATGGAAGCGCTGTTATTTTCAGCGAGAAGTCGATATGGAAGAAACGGAGGAAGGTTCTGACACCGGCGTTCCACTTTCGAATTCTCGACGAGTACGTGCCCGTTATGAACCGAAGGGCGGCCCTGCTGTGTGACAAGATGGCCGCCCTGGACCGGGACTACTTCGACGTGCTGCCAGTCATGAGGCTTGCGACATTCGGCATTCTCTTCGGTGAGTGATGCCGCGTCGCACATAGCGCGCTTCTTCGTCTCTGCGGACGCTGCGAGCGCCACGCGGCGATCTCTGGCAGGTCATTCGTCCTGTCTGAGAATCTTGCGTATTCCCACGCCGTCCTTCAAGAAGGGCCGCGCGCTGAGCTTGTTCGAGGAGCGCGCCTCGAGTGAGCCTTAATTGATGGGAAGCGGGCACGACCGCCAGATGTGCAGCAATTTTTTCCTTTCTATTGTTTACCGGCTGGCCTTGTTCCAGAAGAAATCGCCGCTTGATTGACGCCTTCTCAGATGGAAAAGGTCGTTTTTTTTCTCGTATTATTCGATGGGAGAAGCAAAAGATCAAATCCTTCTGAAAAGAAGAAAGGCCGGGTGTTAAGGAAAATAATTGAGAAGTATGTTATCAAGTAGATTCAAACGTTACCGCAAACCCCTAGTTTTTTTCTGACGTTTTATTTGTAATCCTTGGTCCTTTGTGGTGGAGGGAGCAAGAGCAGGTCAGTGGGAGAAGAATAATGCTGTGCTGTTTCATCAAAACTATTTGTGTACACACTGTACTGGCTCAAGGTTACTGCAATAAATGCAGCACTATATTTAGCTTAAAGGCAAATGATGGCATGGATATATTAATTTCCACTGTAAATTTGTGGAAACTTTGTGGCTATAATCTCATGACATGCGCCTCGGGGGAAAAACTATTTATCTTGTGTCGCTGCCAACAGAACCAATAAACATCAAGTCAAATACTTAACACGAAAGAAAAGAGTGCTGAGTGCCGGAATGAACTTAAAAAAAACAGATGCTCTAGCTTTTCTTTTACGTTTCGTCGCATGCATTTTTCTGTCTTTAAAAAAGAAGCATCATTTTTTAAACAAGTTTGGGAAGGCGCTAGATATTTGTAGTATAATTTATAGCAACATCATTTACCTGTTGAAAGGGCTGAAATACATAATTCAGGTAGAGAAGCACCAACGTGGGTTTTCGGCTCTAACTGTATGCTATCCGAGAACGCCCCTTAATTGGTAGTACTCGAACATATGGTCAGAAAGTTCGTGCCTGGTCATTTTTCTAAGCATACGCCTGCCTCCCCCCCCTCCATTGCAGCACCATAACAATGAATAGTTATATGTCCTCAGCAATATACTGTGGACTATTTCTTACTGCAGCAGAAGTTCGATACAGTATTTCAGAGAGAATGTAGTGCGCTCCTTACGTCAGTGACAATAATGTTTGTTTGAGAAGGATGACCTACTGGATAGTGCACAAAGCTTGCGCAGCTCCGTGGATTGCTAGCTCAGCGTGTTCCTGTTCTTTTTCTCTCTCTGTTTTTTTCGCTTCCCTTTTTTTGAGGAAAGGCTGCTTGGCAACACCATTCACCGAGAGGGATTCACACAGTGAATTCTCGTGGAACGTTCAATTTAAGATATATTGTGTGGGACACCGGCTGACAACTTGCCCGAAACGAATATTATAACGCTTGTTTCGCACCTCAAACCAAAACTAAGGTAACCATTGGTTCACTTGCTGATATAACAGAAAGACATGAACGTAAAAACAAATGTCTCTTTCTTCCATTGTGTCTCTTTTTTTCATTTCATAGCCTACAGGATACGATCACTCTAGCTCCCGCAAAAGTGTGCCATAGAGGAATAAAATGGGTGCATACTTGGCAAAATCTGAGTGGGAACACATAGTTAGGGCTCAAAATTTTCAGCTTTCTTCGTGTATAAGTATCAGAAATTTTTATCTAAATGAATAGTTCTGTACTAATAAGTGGTGGATATTTTAGTGGCTTGAGGCAAGCGACAAACGCAGAAAATGTGCTACTGCGGAGTGGAGCTCGTTTACGGGCTCTCAAATAATGACGAACATTAACGAGATGTAGACTACAAAGCAAGTCCCCCATAATGAATACAATGCTAATTCTGACTAGAAAGTTTAAATGTATTTTTTCTTACATTTTATAGAGGCCAATATATACACGCTAGCATTTAGTTATTATATTACAGGCAATGCAATGACGTTAAGTACAGTCACATTTGCGATTCATCCTGCTGAGAGCTTGCTGAAAAAATCACAACATATCCACGACAGTGAATGATGATGAGTGGGGCAAAGTGCTGGATGGTTTCATCGCTAAACCATGAACCATCCGCGAATATCGCCCACTACATCATCAAAGACATGAGAAACACTGTATGTATTTATGCAAGAAATTTTATAATTCGTGACTGGTCACTTCCATTCCTTCCGTTCTCCCTTCATCGTAACGGCTTTATGGTCGGTGAAGTGGTGGATCGGCGATAGGGCATCGTGGAATGTTTGCAAGGACAAAGTAGAAGGCAGTTTCCAAAGATGGAACTGTAGGTGGTCACGTATACATACATATAAGGGATGAACAGACCCATGCCTTTGGGAGCTTCGCCCTTAAAAATAGCACATCTTGCATTATGTTGTGCACGTATGGGGCACAGAAGAGCTAGTGGGCACGTTTCAGCTTCTCTTGTTATTCATTTGCACAATATGTTTGGGTAGCATTGAGTCCGTGACGATTCATGACGATGATCGTTTTCGAACTGCGACAAACCCCGACCATAACAGCCCTGCTGTTATGGGTGCTTTGCATTCTACCGGACTGTAGGAAACGTCAAGACAAAAGTCTAAAGACACGGACTCTAAGTTATTTTCGTATTGCCTATATTGAAGGTGGGAGACACAATTAGGGCGTCGTTTAGAGGGGCGTAAGCGTCAAAAGGGGTTAATAGAGAAAATAAAAAAACTAATCAACGCAAACGCGGCACTTTCGCAAGTTGGAAAAAATGACAGGGTTGTTGTGTCGAAGACATTTACATGAAATGATGCTAAATTCTGAAAATTCTGCTCATTTCAGTTTCTTGCTTGATTTGCATGTCAATATTGAAAAAAGCTGTTCTTTCGCATAAACCGAAGTACTTTGCTCTCTTAGAGACTGCTATGGGAATAAAGCTTGACGAAGAGGCTGTCAAGAAAACTGGATTCCTGGAAGTCAACGATGAGTACGTTACCATTCTGACAAATTTTTAGGTTAAAGTCTGAAGGTATTTCCGAATTTCGGTTTTTTTAGAACCAACCAATAATTTATTTGCAGAATCGCGACAGCAATTATTACGAGGATGATGAATATTCATCACTGGCCAGAATTCATATACAAGCGCACTGAGGATGGCCGAAAGTTTTATGAGAAATTAGAGCTCATAAAGAAGTACACGCGAGATGTAAGTACACTGCTACCGTTCAGTGAAACTTTGATTTGTCTATTACTTCAGATAGGTTATATAATTTTGCTTGTAGCCCACCGCGGTGGTCTAGTGGCTAAGGTACTCGGCTGCTGACCCACAGGAGCGGGATCGGATTCCGGCTGCGGCCGCTGCATTTTGGATGGAGGAGAAAAGGCTGTAGTCCGATGTGCTCAGATTTGTGTGTGCGTTAAAGAACCCCAGGAGGTCAAAATTTCCGGAGCCCTCCAGTACGGCGTCTATCATAATCATATGATCATTTCGGGACGTCAGACCTCACATATCAATCAATCAGCATTTCACTTTTTAAACCATAAATGAAACAAAAGTCATGAATTTTTATATCAGCCAGAGATCAGAAAGTTCTAAGTGTTAGTTTTTTATGTATGTCATTCCTAATTGTCTCTAATGATGCCTAAATGTAAATCTTGACAAATATTCGGGCAAGGATCATGTCAGTTGTTATAAAAGCTGCGAACATAGAGGATGAGGTTTATTAGCATACATAGGAAAGGTTACTTGATCACTCAGTTTAAATTAAAGCGTAATGAAACAGTTTTTCATTCCATCACAAGGTGAGTATACCCGCCTGGTCGCTGTGTTACGAATGAGTACGAGGAAACTAGGGTAGGAGTAACAAGAGAGCATATCTCATATAGCTGTTTTTATATTTGAATGAGTAGTCCATATTGACGCAGAAGACCGGACTAAATATCTGTAAATGATTGATTTGATTGATATTTGGGGTTTAACGTACCCAAAACCAAGATATCATTATGAGAGACGCCGTAGTGGTGGGCTCCGGAAATTTCGACCACCTGGGGTTCTTTAACGTGCAACCAAATCTGATCACACGGGCCTACAGCATTTTCGCCTCCATCTAAAATGCAGCCGCCGTAGCCGGAATTCGATCCCGCAACCTGCGGGTCAGCAACCGAGTGCTAGCCAGGTGGTGGCCACCACCACCACCACCTGCTAGCTACAGCACCACCATGGCCGGGTATCTGTAAATGCTTGCAGCGGAAAAGTGAAAGTATGCCGTGGTATATTGAGAACTATGGCGAAAAGTATTCTGAATCATTTTTTAGAAATAAACAAAGGTGTGATTTTTTAAATAAATGGCAACTACAAGACGCATAGGATCTAAGTCATTATTCGCCTCAACGCAGGCTTTCGGTGCACAGCTAATCAGTTGCTTGACTTAGAGAGATACGCTATCTTGCGTGAACTCAAAATTAACCTCTGCTTCAGATCCTAAGCTGCCGAAAAAAGACCTACAAGACTGAAGGTGACCAGGCTGCCCAGAAGAAGAGCTTCATGGACATACTGCTTCGTATGCACATGGAAGAAGGAATCTTCACGGAGGAAGAAATAAGGGAGGAGGTCAACACATTCATGATTGGGGTGAGCACATTCACCCGGACAGCCACGAACAGGGCGAAAGATGATGCCATCATCAATCAGCTAGGGGATGTTTCTGTTTAAGTGCACTGTCAGCTCAACTGAAACTCTTCCTTTAAGTGATTCGCAAAGAATACTCAAGCTGCACCTTTCCATGGTTTGTTTACAAGGATGGTCAAACAACGCTGTGAGGTATACAGAATGCATAAAATTTTTAATGTGAAAATTTTGCTTAAAAATGCGTGGAAACTATTCACAGAGGCTATACTTTGTCATTATATGCGTATACGTATGCATCCCGTTTCGTTCACTGGTTACCATTCTGCTGCAAAGCGTGGAGTTGCCGCTTCCACTCCTAGCCAGGATAGACGCTTTGCTACGGGAGGTGGTCTGAAACGTACGCCTACCTAATTTTAAATGGATGCAAAAGCTATAAATCTGGTCAAAATTAGTCTGGATTTGTTCTAGAGTGTCACGCCTCTTACAGTCTGTCGTCTAATGCTGGAATGCTAAACCTACATCACCTCTTTTTTAAGGCTGATGTGTGACTCAGTTGATGATTTTTCAGTCCGATTGCCGAATTCGCAATAGCAGCACCTAAGTTCCACTCACGTTCATGAAAAAAAACGAAGTAAACTGAAAGAGAAAAGGCCGAGAGATTAACCAGATAGACAGACGTTCAGGAAGCCTTCCTGCGAAAGATGAGTTACTTCGGTACGGAAACAGCTATATTATATCTCCTAAAATTACCGTTTTTAGAAAGCGGTAAATAGCTCCATGCAGCCCTATTTCATAAATAGGCGGAAATATACTTACGTTCGGTAACTGTCGAACAGGCTGAAACAGTAACCTAGGCCAGGCAGTGACACGTTCCTCTTCACAATGTAGTTTCCCACATTTTGACAACGGTGAGATTGCTATGAAGTTTGAAAAACTTCATCCTATACTTGAGATAATATGTGGCGCATAATTATTGCAGGGATTCGACACTACTGCTACGGCAGCTTCTTTTGCCATACATCTGCTCGGCAACCATCCGGAGGTTCAGGCCAAGCTTCACGAAGAACTGGATGCTGTGTTTGGTTGTGACCAAGAAAGACCCGTGACCAGAGAGGACATTGCGCAGCTGAAGTACTTGGACTGCGTTATTAAGGTACGCAGCTGGAATTCAGATAAAGTGGCCATAATTTGTAGACAAACAGACATTTTAAATGGGGAATTGTCTCTGTAGGGATGACTAATTTGCAAGATTTCCAAAGTTTATCTGACAGTATCTTTAATACGAAAAATCTATGAAAGCAGAAAAAGAACGATCTTCAATCTACGAAACGTGTGATTACAGAATGCAGATTTTCAGCGTTTTTGTGTTTATTCTTTACTTCATTTCGACATCTGCAGTACAAAAGGAGCTGGTAGTAAAGTGCTCTGTCCGGGAATCAGCGTAGATGTAGCAAATGGATGTGCGTTGGACGAGTAAATTGTTCACACTTCCTCAAGTTCATTGTAGCCTTGATTGTCATGCATAAGGCAATGAAAATTTCTCCTTCTTTAAAGTCACTGTCTATGGCGCACTAGTATCAATAATACGATGTACACCCCACTTTCAGCGAATCATTGTGACATAAGTTGTCACAAATTGTGCATGCATCATATCCTAAAAAAACGTTTTCTTTACTTAATACTACACCAAGACAACCATGAAAATTAACGGCATCAAAATTTTGAGTGAATGCGGCTTCATTACGTAATTGCACTTGTGACGTGATATATATATATATATATATATATATATATATATATATATATATATAGGTTACCACTGCTATTCGCTATATTTAGCCAGAGATTGAAAGTTGAAAATATGCCTACACACGTCATTACGACGCGACCAAATGCATGTTGCTGACCATTGCCTGAAGTTAGTCAGACTACCTTTTGTGTTTTAAAATAATGTTGAATGATATCTGTTTAATTAACTATCTTATGAAGGAACAAAGATTGATTAAAATTTTCAATAGGAAAGTTGTAGATCGGTTTCTGAAACGTCGGATTAGACAGTTTCGAACTTTAGACTTGTTAATTAATAGTGTTTAATTTTTACCTACAAATGCCCGTGAAATACAAAAAAAATAGCCGCTTGACAAGCCCACTCGCGCGCCAGCGCGCACGTTGATTACAGTGCTCCCTAACGCTCCGCACACGAACGACCATAGCGTTTGCCCTATAGTGCTGTTTTGACAGGGCCGCAACGATGTCGGTGTCTTCGCGATGGGCACGTTTTTCTATCGGCCACAAAAGTGATAACCGCTGTGACTGCTTATCGTTGTCATGAGTCGGTGCGTACGCAGAACGTTAGCGAGCACTAGATAGAATCTCGGCGTGCGTAGGGGCGCTACTAGGTTTGTCACGTGCCATTTTTTGTTCTTCTTGGTCATTTGTAGTTCGCAGAAAACACTAATAATTAACAGAGTTGAAGTTTGAAACTGTCTAATGAGTCGTTTTGCAAAGCGATCTACAACTTTCTCGTTGTATTTTTTATCCATCTTCGTTCCTTGAAAAGTTAGTTCATTAAACAGGTCTAATTAAAGAATATTTTAGAACACAAAAATTAGCCTGACTAACTATATTCAACGGTCAGCAACATGGATTTGGTCGCGTCGTAATCGCGTGTGTCAGCATATCTTTAAAATCTGGCTAAAAATAGCTGGAGCACCCTATATATACGTGTATTCACTTATTCACTCTGTTGTTAGTACAAGTTTTTAACAGGATATAAAGGTGGGCTAGTTCGTAATTTATAATCGTTCAGCAAACTGAGAGCATGGCGGGGGAACACAAACACGAAGCAAAGTAGAGGCACACGGCACAAGCGAACGATAGGACTAGTTTAGCTTCATTTTTTTTTTGTCTGTTTTAGCCACGAAGCACCCTTGAGTCCAGTCTTCTCCGCTGTGGTGCGTTGTCTGTGATCAGGGTGATGACGACGATGATGCTGTCCGTCGTTGTGCGTTTTTCGTGCTCATGGCGACAATGACACTGATGATGATGAATCCCAAGCGCGTTCCAGACCACGCATTTTCTTTTTCACGTAGATGAAAACGAACGTGAGCCTGCTCTCGCTCGAGAAAGGACACGCCGACGCAGACAACACCCGATGACGCTAATGACGATCGAGAATGAGCACGTTCAATGCCACACAGTCTTTTTTGCTATGAATCAAAAGAAATGTGAACGTGCTACTACCCGCTAAAGGCAACGCCGACGCCGACTGCTACTATGCGTGTAGGCGAGAGCGTGGCATGCGGCGACTCAACGTCTAGGCAGACAGCAAGCCACCCCAGAGGGGAAAGCTCGGAAAGCAGCGTATAAATGACTACGCTGACAATAAGCTGCTACCCCGGCCGGAGTTGATAGCGTGGAAAGCGGTGGCTGCGTAATTGCAAAAGTACATTGTATATGCTGTCTATTGTATATATCAATTTACAAGCGCCAGTAGTCAATGTCGCGGGTGGTTTATGGTAAGAACGATCCCCAGTGCTTCGCGCACTCGTCGTGACTCAATTCGAGGAGATGTGGGGATTTCTGATGTATGGTTCTGAGACATTATTAACCAGTCACAGTTAGCAGCACGACTACAGCCATGCTCAGCACGTTCTCAAATTTCTCCCTTGCAGGAAACTCTTCGCCTTTACCCACCTATTCCTGCTATTGCAAGAAAGCTTGGAGAAGACCTTACTCTGGGTAATTCTGGAATATTCATTCTTCTTCTGATGAAGAATTGGACTTAGTACTGAACGCAACCAAAAATAGTCTGTGATGAAGGAACCTTTAGAAAAGATGTAATTTCTAACAATTAGTAATTTTTGAAACATTGAAACTGCCCGATAAGCAAAGAGCGAATAAAACACAAAGGCAAACAGAAATGAGCTGTAAGGATTGAGCCTTTATCAAAGATAATCACTACAATATAATAAACAAAGGAACTCATTGAACTGGCTCAATGAACAATCGGCAAATAAAACTACAGCACGAATTGTCTAAACGCATTATATGGTTAATTGAAAAACAGAAAATAATAAAAGTATAACACTGATGAGATTTGGTGAACTTGTCAATTTTGGCATATAATTAATTAATCTTTAAAAGATAGGCGAAGGTGGAGGAAAAAAACTGTGTAGTGTGTGGTTCCGTACTTTCATTAAAAAAATTGAGTTTTCAGATTAGAACACGTGTTTATATAATGGTTCATTTGTTGTAAAAGGTATGACTGTGTTGAAAAATGACAGGAGAACCCACGTTATAACCGAACTGGATCTTGCGTTTAAGCTGTTGACAAAATGTGTTTGACTTCAATCGTGAGTCCGGGCGTATCACTGCCAAAAGGCTACACCAGCCCGTGGCAATTAAATTACACTAACAAAAAATAGCTCTCTGCATTTGTCTTTAAACTTGCGGGTCGAGAACGGTGCAAAAAAACAAAATGAAGCTATCACAGAACCTAACAAACTGATCTACATTATTGTAATAGCATTATGACTTCAATCATTATTTGCTGTGAAGTGTTGAACGTTAGGTGCTTCTATGCGGAGATGCACGTCGAAGACAACTGGCCGCTGGTGCAAATCGCCTTTATTTACGAGCACTACTGCAGGATACATGGCAGAAATTTTGTGTATCTTGTCATAGTGTTCGGCACATGGACTCATAGGCACGTAGGCAGGTGCTCTAGGTGCCTTCTTGTATTCTTGCACTTTTCATGCACTGCAATCCATCGTTTTAGATCTCTGCGCCTAACGATAGCTTCTTATAAAATTATTATCTCATTTACTACTTATATTGACCACAAATCGGGAGGTCGAAGTTCTTGCCTCAGAAATTCGGCGCTCACAAAAGCGGAACAAGAAAATCCAATTTAACACAAGAAACTCTGGGGTTTCGGAGAACGCCAAATAACTGAAGGTGGTCAAAATAAGCTACGAAAGCTTCAGGAATATTTGCAACATTCGCATGCAACGTTCTAACTTCATACCAAACGAATTAGAGAGCGCAACGTCTTGATAGAACGTTAACATTAAATTATTGTTCATTGTGCACATTAATTCTAATACATAATCCACAATGTCTTTGGTTTCTTTTTTTTGCGTTTCAGAAAACTGTACCATCCCTAAAGGTACCGTAGCGGTTATTTTCATATATTTCATGCACCGGCATCCACGATTTGTCCCAAAGCCAAATGACTTCATTCCTGAGAGGTTCCTAGAGTTCGACAAAGAACGTCATCCGTTTCTGTACATCCCTTTCGCCGGAGGAGCTCGCAACTGTATAGGTACGTCAAGCATGCGAAACTGATTTTTTTGCTTCTGAACGAGGCTCCCCAATTGTGAACTCCTTGACGGAGAGAAAAAACAAGTGGTATGGAAGTAAAACAACAATTTATTAAGTCAATGCCACAATTGGCAATTCAGAATGCGTACTGACAATGGAAAGTTCAAGCAAACAAAGTCAAGTAACCATGCACGAAGCGGAACTCGCGAAAGATTCGCAGTTGTCACTTTCACGAGAAAGCGCTTCTGCTGCATTCCAGGTGTCTTGACCTTGTGAAGCTTTGTTGGACGCATCGAAAAAAAAAGAGATGAAGTAAGCCTTTCCTAGCAATTTCATTGATCGGTGGATCGTCTAGACCAAAATTGATTCAACTGCCACTTCAAAAAATAATTGCCTAAACAAAGCAACACCTTCACAAAACGTGCATGCAAACAGGAAATTTCGCATACCATGTTACAGCAGTCTGCGCATCTAGAACAGTAATAATGCTCCCACCTAATTTCTCTCTCTTTTTTACCTCAACTCGACAGGGCAAAAGTTTGCTCAGCTAGAGGACAAGATCTTACTGGCTCAGATCCTCAGGCGGTTCAAGGTGCAATCAAAGACCCGTAGCGAAAATCTGCAGATGTCGCTGGAGCTCGTCTTGCGACCCACGCAAGGTCTGCACATAAAGCTGACCCCACGGGATCACGCAGTCACGTAAACCACAAGGCAGCTGTCGTAGTGCAGTAGTAAATTTTTATTATCGCTCGCACGTTCACTGTCAGTATAACTTCCTCTCTTACGAGCGCAGCAGTATACATAGCATCAATCTTTCGAGTACACTCCAGTGGATTTTATACACGAAAGACTATTGCAAGTAGCTGCTGATCATTGTAAATATGTACAGTATGACAAATAATTTTATTGAATAAAGTTCCTTGAAACTATCGTTACATATGTCTTGTTGTTTGTATGCGTCAGCTCCCGCTTTTTGCGAGAAAAAGGCGCATCCAGGAAAGAGCGACTCTGTGTTCGAGTGTTCATTGCCAGTGCTAAGTTAATCACTGCTGGCGTCACCAATAAGTAACAGTGAAAGGGTTGTAATACAAAAAAACCGTCCTATAGTTTAAGCATAAAGCTTTGACAAGCTTGGTGTGAAAATCTTGCGTAGATTTTTGGTACCAATACATTTCAGAGGCATTGCCTTAATAAACACGACTCTGCGTAGCATTCATGTGAAAGGTGCAAAGCAATATAGCAAAAATAGCGCAGCTTTTCTTAAGCTGTGAAAAATATCGCTGGAGGTATGGCCCACACAATTGACTAATGTTGCTGCAATAGGATTTACAGTAAAAAGAAAACAGCTTAAACGTTGATTTAATAGCAACTCTGTTAAATGAGACTCAGCCCATATTTAATACTGTGATGCGATCTCATGTGATAACCCAAACGAAGAGAAAGAAATTGCATGCAGTTGGCTAGGTGAATGTCAGAACGTTACCAGGTAAACAACACTTAAACTGTACGCACAAAAGGTGAGTGACGATTTTTTTATTTTCATTATTTCAGTGACAGTAAGTGCAGCAACGGATAAATCAATAACCAAACTGTGGCATCTCAATTTGTTGTCGACAAAAGCCGCTGTGCTAGCGTAAATTGCTTGTAGCGTAACTTTATGTATAGCCTGATTTTGATTACAAGCAACTAGGTCAATAGATTTTTTGAGTTGAAATTTCGAATTGACACCAGATAACTACGAAGCCATGGTGGGAAACTATAAGTACAATACTTGTGCGTAATTTTGCGAGACGCGATATTTAGACTACTGCTATATTCTTTCAATCAACGTTCGAGCACTTGTTGAAAGCCCAACTTACCATGTTTGCTGGTGCGTGCTGATAAACCCACTTCAGAAACTCAATCTCCCACCGGCATCACTCAATGATCTTTCGTTTTTGAATGGTCACACATCGACTGGGTGCGATGAGAACGGGTTTTTTTTTGGGGGGGGGGGCGGGGGGATTCCTATTAAAAACTGGATGGCACTCCAGTCCTTAAATCATATACTTAACGTGCGATGTGATGCATTGCTGTGTGCCTTCATTGTTTCTTTTTTTTTAGGTCGGCAACTCCTCATTCTGTTTTCTAGTCATTTTCCTATTTTTTCTCCCATAGTTAAGCAACTGGCCGTGGTGTCTCTCTCAGCAGACATTTTCTGGTACTACTCCTTTATCTCTGTTTCTGATGTTTCGTAATATTACGCAAATAATAACTCTATACTTAACAGCAATAGTCATAATAATGATAACACTAGTCTTAATGCAGGTAACTGTTGCACCGCATTTCACGTTACCTCAGTCATATTCTAAATCTGCAGTGAGACGAAAAGTCATAGAAGTCATCTTCTGCCCATGTGAGAACTTTTGCACTCAGTTATTTAGGACAATATATATATATATATATATATATATATATATATATATATATATATATATATATATATATATATATATATATATATATATATATATATATATATATATATATACTGTGAGACGATTGTACGCTTCGGCGGCCAGCTTTCAGCTTTATTGCAAACTTCAACGAAAAAGAGATTGCTCGCTTCGGCTTACAGTTTGAATCTTCCTCCTCACGTACGCTGTACGTGGAGTTATAACGGCCACAATACATGCATGTGCAAATAATAAAAGCAAATAACATGCAAATAATATATATATATATATATATATATATATATATATATATATATATATATATATATATATATATATATATATATATATTGTGTTAAAACACGAAAAACGAGCCCTTAGGTATACACTTCTTTCTCTTATATATATATATATATATATATATATATATTCTTTTTTGTAACATTGAAGTGAAAAGCGGTAGCTGTAGTGTTAACAACTCTTTTGTTTATTTTCTATTTCAATAAAAAAACTCATTAGCCAAGCTAGAATCTTCAGCTATTCGGTCATGTCGAAATTCATCCCCTAAGGTGCTGTACGGTGATGTGCATCATCAAGTTCTCCGAAATGACCAGTGACTTTACTTCGGAAACATTCTAAATTTGGTGCCGTTTTTCTTACACGCCATGATATCAACACAGCAGGAACATTCCACCTTGTCTTTCTCAAAATGGTGAACGATTGGGTACCTCATAACAATGTCATTCTGTCTTTCAGGCCACAGCTTCTACTTTCTCAAAGGCTCAGGCTTTCAAGTAGGGAATGCGTGCATTGTTCCTACCACGTGCTCAATAACAGGACTTGCTACTTGAGTTATATCTGAATTTTGAGACAACAAGCTGTGCTGCCACCGAGACAGCTTCCTTGTGAGACGATGGCACGCTTCGGCGGCCAGCTTTATTGCAAACTTCAACGAAAAAAAAAGATTGCTCGCTTCGGCTTACAGTTTGAATCTTCCGCCTCACATAGGCTGTACGTGGAGTAATAACGGCCACAATACATGAAACAGGTGCTCCGAGTCCTCCCGCTGCAATTGGAGAATCAGCGAAATGTATCTAGCGATTGTAAATTTTTCTATTCTGAAACAACCATTACACTATTTAGGTCGTGGTACTTCTAATGCTGAATTTTTCTTTTTTATCTTACATAAATTATAAAATATCAGTGGCATTCTGGCGAAATACGTTAATTGTATTAAAATTTACACGAAAATGCATTTTTATTTATTGCGAGAAAGGTACGACCACCGACCGTATGCCGTGTGTCAAAAGCACGAGCGTGTACGTCCACCGTAGCGCGGTGGCTGCATTTTCGATGGAGGCGAAAACGATGTAGGCCCGTGTGCTCAGATTTGGGTTCCCGTTAAAGAACTTCAAGTGGTCGAAATTTTCGGAGCCCTCCACTACGGCATCTTTCATAATCATATGGTGGTTTTTGGACGTTACACTCTACATATCAATCATCTATCAACGTCCACCTGTAAGTTGTTTGTGTTGGCATAAACGAAAAATTCACGAAAGCGCCTTGCAGAATTTTTTCTCACAAAAACAAAAGTTTTAGCCCATTCTTAAGCTGGGCATACAACAGGGAAGGCTACCAGCCAATGCAATTTCGCTTACAAATGAAGAGTTTCGCGAATTTGGTCAAATATCTACATGTCAGAACATTGTTAGACGGTATACGTATTTGCACCGCTTTTGTGATGTGCATACCTCCACACTTTTCGCCAAAAGTAGGTGACCACCAGCAGAATATAAAACATGGATGGCAATGCATCCAAAGCTACGTAAGGTCATGTGAGTACAGACTGAGACCCAAATTACAAAACTTTTCTTCGTTCGTAGGTCCTCATCAGTGAGGTTAAGTAGGCTTCCATAAGAATCTGCCCAGTGTCATGACTGGCCGGTAATTTCTCTTACAAACAAGTCTAGGGCAAGGTGGTTGTGTGTTACACACATTCAAAGGATGTGTCATTGGTTTCCAGTCCACTAGTAGTTATGGTGAAGAATAATATGCATTAAGAAACGATCGAAAGCAATGGTGTGTCCTTTCAGACATCTATGTAAGTTGCCTTCTACACTGATAGGGCACAATAAATGAATAAAGCATGCCGGAATGGGCAAATACAACCTGAGGTATGAGCGAGGTGTCCGGCAAGACTATGCGATTCGCCCACGCTTTCTGCTGACACCGTACCTGTACTCGAGATATAAAACAAAGAAATGTTTTTCTTTCCACCTTTCTAAATATTAGTCAACATGATTTATGTAGCTCTGCTGTTTCCAGCAACCTGTGAACTCGGAATACACCTAGAAACGGCATAAATAGCAAAGACGCACGACACGCACAGCTGCACGCACTACACTCACGACAGTTACTACGTTTAGCTTGAGTTTTCACACCTTTTCAAGTCTACCCAGCAGCCACCCTGCTTGAAGCTTTCTAGCTACCCTCCCCCTCCGCGAATATTCTATTTTTGAGGTGTATGTATACAAGTCCACATACATATGCCCGAACACACACACATAAAGCATAGTTGACACCCCTACCTTCAAGAAAATTTGGCTACACCCCTGGTAATAAAAAGTAAGAAATCAGAAAACAACCATAAACAATTCCCGTTCAGACTGAAGATTTTTCACGCTGACTCATTAACATATCGCGCATTTTGTTGGATTGTCATGAATCTGCGTGAAATAAGTGAGGACCGTATTCACAAAACATACTTACGAAAAAAATTTTTCCGCAAGAGAAATTTTGTTGTGCAAGTCCATTCACGAAACGAAGGAAACGTCGTAAGAGGCCATCGTTGCTACGTCGCCCGCTGCAATAAAGTGCGCTGCGACTGCCCGGGAACACGTCAGCGATGGTGATCCAGTTGCTATATTTGCTTACGTCACCAAAAAATGCTCGTAAGTAAATTCACGAAGAAAAATTTAGCGTAAAAACAGCGTGGCTAGGAGAAAATCCCCAGAGTGGTCCGGACCACTCTTAGGAACAATGTGGCTGCTTAGAGCCTGCCGCCGTGGCCGGTATACGTTGGTGCCCTGACTGGTCTTGAGTTAATTCACGCCAATGTTGGGCTGCCTGATGACTGCTGGCGCGTTTTTATTTATTTCGGCGCTTTGAGTTTTGTGTGTTGTTTTCCTTGTACGCAGTGGTTGGTATTGACCACCACCACCGTCCAATAAGTTCGGAGTCACAGTAATTGAAGACCCTATTGGGCATCAATAGCGTAATATTAGGAATGCAAGGACATGTTGGATGAAAACCAGCGTGCAACGTGAATGGTAGGTACATTCCAACGCGGCACAGCATATGATACACCATATTTGTTATGTTGTTCTGTTGCAACCCATCCCGTCCAATGAAAGTAAAACTCGAGATCATTGGCTCATTGGTGGAAATTACCACCAAACAGGTTAAGAGGAGCACATTCCTTGCATGCTATTGGAAATAAAAATGAGCGGATTTTTCAGTTAGCTGTTCTTAGAGTCTATTCTCTGGTTGAGCTATAGTGTACTTCGATTGGCTTTAACTGTTCAATGGGCACAATCTCTGAAATACAGCTGTCGATACACTTTGGTATGATCTGGAACGGGCGCGTACTTTGTACATGGAAGCGTATTAGGGGTGTGGGTGATTACGCAAGGAACTACAAACAAATAAAGCATTTCTACCTTCACTGTTCCGACACCGATATGGGCAATTATAATATGGCAAGAAGTCGGGATAAAATGACCCTAGGAATGTTAAATGACACCGGAGATGTGCGAACCATCACGATCCTGGAGCAAACCTTGGCTGGATTCGTCCCTCCGAAGATTACCAGCCGTTCAACTTGGCGTACTAATATCATTTGAAGGTAGAGCGAGTCACTAACATGTATTTTGAGTGACGCAGCGACCACTTGACCTGGGAATAATTGCGTTGCGAATGCGAAACCCCTGTCGCATGCTCTCATCAAAGAAGACAACAAACGCGAGCAGATGACGGCTTGGCCGACAGGCGCAGCTTGTGATTGGTTGTGAAGCGATTCTCTCAATATCAGCTGACTTCGTGGCATGGCCAAAACACTTCTTTCATCTAGCATGCCGGTCGTGTTCGTCATATCATCGCCCTCACACATAAGAGCAAATTTTGTCATGCCGTGAAAAATGCACAAGTACTTTTTAAGAGCTATCTTACGTGTTGCGCAGTTGTCGAAAACAACATGGCGTCTTAGTGAGCGTATCAATCGGTGCGAAATTTAACAAGTGCCTCTCGCTTGAGTTTCTTCAGCATTCGACTGGATGTGTTTTTACTACCGCTGCTTTTTTGGTGCTCTTAATCGGTGTGAAAACCAGCGGCACTGTATCGCCGTACGGCAACGCGTAGCGATGCCTCCCCCGTATTTACAAACGCTCCTCGACTCGACTTTCACCCTTCACTAGACAAAGTTGAGCACTGCGCCACTGCTCTGCTGAAAATGACGCTGCGCTGCTCAAGAATCGCACCATATGATCGCTGATATGCAATGACTTGCCGTGCCTATAGAGGGCGCTTCTATTGGCTTCCTCTAGTTAAGGTGAAGCGTTGAGGGAAGGAACCTTCTAGAATACGGGAGTGTATCTCGGTGTGTTGATGGAGGCGGAAATGAAGGAGGCCCGTGTGCTCAGATTTGGGTGCACGTTAAAGAACCCCAGGTGGTCTAAATTTCCGGAGCCCTCTACTACGGCGTCTCTCATAATCATATAGTGGTTTTGGGACGTTAAACCCCACATATCAAATCAAATGTATCTCGGTGTGTTTATCAAGCGAGATCAGCGCTTGTGCATCAACGGCAACTGTCACTCGAGAAGACTGCAATGTGTGTGTGCTGGTAACAGTTCGTTCGGTTCGCTTTCCAGTCTCTCAGATGGGTGCTGTACGACGTTTCGGATTGGCAGCGTTTTGGCACGTTACTTGAGGGACACCAAGAACTTACGGAAACGTATTAACTGCGCGCTGTGTTCGGTTCTTGCTTCGCCACTGGTTAGCCCGTACGCTACTTTTTTCTTGTGAGCGATCTAGTGTTCGGGAATGAAACGATGTTCGTTGTGAACAGTGGTGCTGTGTTGACATTCCAAGATTTGTGAAGAGGCTGTGCTCGTGCGACCGAAAATTGAAAGACAACATTGATATCTGTATTGCCCTGTGAAGTTGTGGCAGTGGGGCTTGGCGTTTTTGTGTGTTAATTCGTCACTTCTCCTTTTTGTGATAACCATAGTCCGAGCGCCGTGATGTGACGAATTGAAGCAGCGAGATGCTACATTCTACTGTGAATCATGTTGCTTTGGCAGCACGCTTAGATTGTTCTTCAATAAGAACATATGCCAGCGAGAGCCCGTGAATGTCAAGCTTCTCTCCGGTCCTCAGAAACAACAAAGATTTCACCAGTGTCTTGCTTTGGAGAAAGTTGGGCACCAGTACCAGCTAACTACAGGTTTTCGAGCTCACTTGGCCATCGTTTCGCACGGACCTTGAGCCTTGACAATAGCGGCTCATGGCCAGTTCTTACACTATATCAACGTACGTGCACACCTGGTCAGCCTTTCATTGCTATGTCATCGGCAGCCTGCAGTCTGCAGATGTTCTTTGCCCTTTGGCTCCAGAACACATTTGGTCTCTGATGACAGTGACGGCTACTAAATGCTGTCATCGGGGAGTTGACCTTGCAGAACTAAATTTGTTGCTATTCACGCAGTATTAACATGGGTGCAAGTTTTTCAGCCCAGCAGATGTAGTGTTTCTCTATGTTAAGTTCAAGCACGAAACATTTACTACTACTATTACATACATACATTTATTACGAAGAAGGGGGCAAATACATCAGCAGTCTTTTTTGGGTATTTGATATAAGCGAGCTCTTGTTTGATTTTTAAGATAGGCCTGCCTATTTTCCACGTTTGACAGCTGGAAAGGTAATGTAATTTATTTTGCAGGAGCCAGGTAACACTTGAGGAATTCACGTTATATTGAAAAATTAGTTCTATGGACGATTACCACTGTGGTAGCACTATACTTCACTAGGACATATATATTGCGGTATGTAAATGCTACATGGGGCTTCAGCTTGTTTCAAAGTGATCATAGCAGATTGGATCACTTTCGCGTATCGATAGCTCCGTCAAATCAGCATTACAAGTGAGTGTTTTAAAATATTGTTTTTAAATACATCGTTTTTGGTCCTCCACAAATCGCAGAGTTTGTTAAGGTCATGTGATGCATCGGTTGCACGGACTGACACATCAAGCTTCCTCATGACTTGGAGCACCTGTACAAAAATAGGAAGGACACGTGCTCCCTAACTGTGCAAGTTTATGTCACTGCTGGGAATGTTATCATTCAGCGGACCTGGATGTGCCCTGGAAGCATGCATGGCAGCCTCATCTGGAAGGGCTGTGATCTGCCTAGGAGCTTCGAGGGCATAAAACTGCCTAACGGCTGATTGCAAGGTAAGTTTTTTTAAGTACATACGATTATGTAAACACCACTTACTGTGCCAAATCAAAAACCCAAGCATGGTTGCTTGCAGTGGATACCTGTATTATTCCCACACATAATGCTTATTGAACAATAATAAAAGTAAATTCCGAGATAATTGAGAATGTTGAAAGTGGAAAGCAATGAAACTCCAATCACCTGAGGCTGAAAACTCGTGCTTTTGAACGAGGATAAATACTTTGAGCTCTCGAGCTTGTGGCTCACTCTGTGAATCAAGTGCTTTTGAAGGAATTTTCAACTGGACGAAAATCGCCTGGCTGTTCACAACTTGCGAGGAGAAAGACCTGTCGTACAATCATCACACGACATAGGGCCAGTATTTGCATCTTTTAGATCATGTAGGTTTTTGTCTCTCAGTGGTGTGGCATGTTGTGTTTCAGCCGAACGTGTTCACCACAATTGCATTATTATATTTGTTTCTACAAATTGTACCTGACCTAAGTATGCATTGTTGATCTCTAAAGGTGACGTTCAATGTGTTTCAAAGCCATGGCTTCTCATTTATCTGTCTGTGGCTAGCCTATTTCAGCAGCAGAGCGATGCAGCTAGCACACATGCAAGCCAAGTCATGGAGCGCTCTTTTGGTGTTCTGTGCAGGAGACAGCATATCCATCCGGCAAGACACTGACATCAGTAATAATGGTGAGTGTTGGTAGCACCAGTAGGAGCCCGTTGTGTTTTTTACGTATGATCATTTCCCCTAATGAAGTGTATTTTTGAAAGGTTTTCTTCATTTAGAATAATAGATGTGAGCAACAAGCACACTCATAATTCACAAGTGCTTTGTGTCTTCTAGACTGCCCATTTTTGCTCCTTCCTGCTGTTGGCTTACCATTGGCAAGTGTCAACTAGTGTCACCAAATTCGTCTAAATGAAGGCTGGTTTAAATTAAGTTATGGTAAGTGTTGGCTGACATTGAATAATGTAGGCTATCCGCCTTTATTACAGCAGCATTGTCATCAACCAGCCATAATTTCACAGTCTTCTAGAGCAGACACACAACTTAAGTTGCTTTTGCCAGAATTTTTTTCTGCAACAAATTTTGGAAGATACTAGAAAGACAGAGGAATCATAAAAGCAGTACTTTTGCGAGATCAATTCGTAAACGCAAGCAAATCCCCCCAGCAAGTATATTAGAGCGCAGGAAACTAGCTCAAGTTTTTTAGTGCCACAGCCATTACACAAGCAAAACAATAGAGCTGTTTTCTTTTGAGGGCGGTTGCAGATTTTTGCTACTAGCGAACATCTGGTTTTTTTTTTAACCCGCAATTCACCCAGTTACAAAGCTTTCGAATCAAGTTGCAAGACCACCCGACAACTAGCATATATATATGGCATGTCAGGTGCACATCTCTGCCTGCTGCCAACTAGATTACCTCAACTTCTTTCATTTACTTACTAAGCATTAAAACAAGGTCTGGTTTGATAGACTCCCTCACCGAATTTAGAGTCATTACTTTAATGCAATACAAATTCTATCCTTCGAGATATTCGGCTGACGAGCCCGTTATCTCGTTTTTTTTTGCGACAAAAACACCAAGACAGAGTAGATTGTTGCTGTTATTTTCAACCTGTTTAGTATGACACAGTAAAACTTTCTGCACTAAAACATATCTTTTCAACGCACGTAAAAGAGGTCAATTATTTTTATATAACCCTGAGTAAATAACTCTATGAAGTGCCTATGTCGAGAAATCGGACCATGTGCGGGCTAACTCACATTGATCTTTTCCTTGCTCACGTCTTTCTTTCTTTTTCTTTTTTCTTTTCCCGATCACAAAGCTAGTTGTCGACTGATACCGAGGACAACATGGACAGACCGCTGTTCGAAGCAGCTAGGAAATTGTAAAATGAAAATTTATACAAGCGTATTGTTAAACTAACTCGGCCGAATTTTTAACATGTTTTCATTATTATCGCTCGTCTAAACTTTTTCATCAAGTATTTTTCTAAGAATCTGGAGCTACGTGGTGTTTCAGTACTTGTGTGCGAATATAACAAAAATTGAGGTGAATGAAGTAATAACTGCCTGCTTTCATAATTTTTTTCTAATGGGTCTAATGGTCTAATGGGTCTAATGGTCTTTTAGGTCTAATGGGATATTTGCTGTCCTTCGTGCGAAAGTGCCATAGTAGCTTTATGATTTTCAAAAATCATCTTCGTGCAAATATTCTGAAGCAACGAAAGTTCACAAAGTTCACCAGTGAAACCAAAAGTGAATCTTTGATGAGCCATCTGCCAGACGACGTGAGCGAGATCTCTGTTAATGATGACTGCGGTGGTGTTCGCTCTGCAATTCGTTAACGTATACGTGCTTCATGAGGGTTCAAACGGCTAATGAAAGCCGCGCAATCACAAAGCGAAATCTGTCGATGATTGGCAGGACAAAGCTCGCTCATTCTTGATGTCTCGCAGGATTTTGTCGGTTTCTCTCTCCCTATAGTTATGGCGTTGGTTTCGCAGAGCCGATCTGTCAGATTTTATTACTCACTGATGATTGCCAGCGGCACTTTTTTCGGAGCCTGAAGGCGGCTACAGGCTCTTGCTTGGAAGAGCTGCTCCTTTTCCATTTCGCCCAACCACCTGCCTCCTAAGTATATAAAGATAATTACCTAATTTATTTCATTTCGCAATTAATGTCTCTACTCACGTTAATAAGCCTGCCATGACAGAAAAACTATTTATGAAGTCAAAAGGAAAATATCGCTGTTTCTTAAGTTTTCAAAATTTTAGGACAGATTTTTTAAATCTCATGTACATATCAATGAAAATAACAGACTGGTTAATGTTGCCTCTTGCTCAATATTGTGTTTAACCAGGATAATCGAGCCCCTAAATTGGCACTTTTTTCTTTCTCTTGTAGCTCGTTTACACTGTGTATAGCGAGCGTTCATTCTAGCTTGAACAGAGAGGTGCTTAATGCTCTACAAAAATGCTTAGCGTTAAAGAAAACTCGAATCAAGAAAAAAAAAGTGCAGTCGACTTTCTCCATGAATTGGGAGTCTGGCAGTGGCACTCACAGCTCAGCTTTCGTGTGCTTTGGTGTATACTTAGAGAAAACCTTGCGTTTCATTTCACTGCCTAAGCATATCTCGGAGTACGTGGTGAAACTGGCACGCCAAGTGACGCAACAATCTCAGATTCTCACAAAAAACAAGCTTTTTTTAAATATAAACTCACTCAATGTTTTCTCATTAATTACCATGACATTTAACTGACTCGTGTTTAAGTTCATAAGTACCCGTATCATATGGGCCAAATATAACGTTACTTTAACCAGAACCACCAATGTCGTGCGGCTTCTATTTTCTACAAGACTCTTTCTGAATATTGGGGAAACATGGGAAATACTGTTAGAGCGGAAGTGCATGGAAGAAAAAGAATCTCACTAGTCCTTTGTTTTACTAAAAAACGATATCGTACCACAAGACACAAAAAGACAAAGGAACCTACCTCTGTTCTGGTTTGCAACTACAAAATCCCTGACTCAAAATAAAATTTAGTTTTACAAGAACTTGTTCGGAAAAGCTGATAGTTCAAATACATGGTAAAATTGGCTGCCTAGAGAAGTTACAGACACCATTCATCCCATAAGTGTCTTTTTCGTAGAGGTTTTCGTGTTCGTCTGATTTAAATACTTCTCTTCATTGATTAGGCTAGCGTCCAAGGATTTTTTTATTGCACTACGAAGGTGCCACTTTTGCAAGCGCACAGAATGTTTTGCGAGTTAGAAGGCATCCATCACTCGATCACAAAATGTACCAAGAAACAAAAAAGTTAGTCGGCATGACTTTTACAGCCTGCTAGCTGGCTCTACTTTGTTTAAATTATTCAGAATTTTTAACAGAAAACAACACATAACGAGCCCAAAACAGGAAATAATCAAGCCCTTGTTCAGAGTCGAATAAATACAGGAGAGTAGTGAAACTTCAAGCTGGAGAAGGTCTCTTGTTCTACAATTGAGAATAAATAAAACTCGTAGGTCCCCTTGTACAAACGCCTAAGACGACTTGGAGGGTAAAAGCCACCTTCTTGTTCTCAGTGGATGTGTTAATGCTCCCCCGGTCTACTCCATTGGCTCTCTGAACAGAGCGTGTATTTGCACCACCTCCTGAGTAGGAGGCATTGCAAGCTTTCCGCACCTATCATTGCCTCTCATCAATTAGCCCCGAGAAGTTGAAGAGGCGCCGCCTAGTGGGAGGCTTTGCATGACGTCATGGCACAGACTCTTCGACTCTTGCTTTGGCGCGCGTATACATAACACGCGTTCGCTTTGTACACCGTTCCGCTGCCAGCGTTCACCTTTTTCTTTGTCTCACGTTTAAAATAAAGGACGAAAGCAGCCTCAGTAGTGTGCATGAAAACCAATGAAAAACTCAACTTTCTTTTTGTTTCAGTGGAATCACCGACAGTGCCCGCCCTCCACCGTATACGCTTTGATCACGTCTGTTATGGAGTCGTGCTGCTTACCTCGGGGATGGGTTCCATTCTCGGCCGTGTCAGCCGCATTTCGACAGGGGTGAACAGGAAGTCAATACATTTGTATAAATACATCGGTAGGTTAAAAAATGCGAGGTGGCCAGAAATATTCTACAGCGTGCTCTGCAATCATGTCGCACTTTTTAAACGTATTTGACGGCATATTTGCATTTCAGCTTGTGTTGTTCACGGGTGATTCCTTTAAAACATGCGATTGTTTCGCTTCCAGAAGTGGTATTTTTATTGGAAGGATCCGAGTAACTGCCGGCAGCATTTTTCTCCTGTGTACGAAGCCCCGGTCACATGGTTATGTATGAATTGTCGCAAAATATCTCGAATGCGCTCGCCAGATAATATCGCCTGCAACTGTTGCGCTGAAATTTTGTGTAGTTGCTCATTCATCACGTTATTTAGCTTTATGCTTAAGGAGCGAAGCTCCTTTCAGTCTAACCTTGTCATGCGTCACGCGTAACTGAGAGAAAAAGAGACTAGAAAAAAAAGAAGCCAGTATCTCCCAAACAGTATAATAGACGGCCCTGTCTCATAAAAGTACACACAAACTTCGATTGAGTGAGGATATTCTAGATGGCAGCTGTACCACTACTATCCAATTGGATACTGCGCGGGCTGTGCCTGGGTACGCGGAGAACGAGTGCGTCTCTTCAGTCTCCTGGATAGTTCCCACGCGTGGGCGATCGTTGGTGGACGACTCAGAGCGGCGGGCGCGTTGAAGACGCTTGCGCTCGGCTTCCTTAACTCGCGTCTCGTCGGTGTTACCCATTTGCCGTCTACATTCTCGAACGCAATTGGACGCATGGACACATGCACGGACAGACAGACACATGGGTGGATAGACAGACCGATGCTTCGCCCCACTCATCATCATTCTCACCGTGGATGTGCTGAGATTTTTTCTCCGTGATTTCGGTGCTCAAAATCACTACAAAAACACGTTAAGATTAATTGCAGAAACTGATACTGCTGTCCGATAGTGTCCTTTTGCAACATCGTTTGGCTACTCTGCTGTGACGCTCATAAGTACAGTTTAGATAGCCCCCTGACAAATAAATTTTTCCCACAGTTGACTACCCCTGCAAAGCATCACCTTTTATATTACCATGACGGGCGAGACCAAGCGTTGCTTCATTGAGGCAAAGAACGTTTCATTATTACGTGGCTCACGAAGCTAAACGCACCATCGAAACAGTTCATTTCGGCTTTCTGGTGTTTGCTTTGGAAATTATCCCTATCGTCAGTACTCCCACGTGAAGTGAACTTCACAGCTCATAACGTGGCGAAAGATTGAGTAAGCTCCTCGCGTAAATCAGGATATGTGAGTGTAACCGACGAGTCGGAATTCCGGAAAGCATTTTGTGGTTTGCAGCTTTACCCTAAAGTGGTCCTGAAACACTTTTTAAATAACCATGGAAGGAATTCACTGGAAGAGCTTATTGCCCCACGAATTTGAAGCCTCAAAAATTTTAAGAATCTGTCCAGTGCGAGTGGAGTCACAAAGAATTGTCGCATGCTCCAATTGCATTCTCTCTTCTTTCGTCCTGACGAAAGATCAGGAAGCTAAGCCACTAGGAATGACAGGGTCACAGAGAAACGTCACGCGCACCTCGTGGCCTTGAGCTATTTTTCTTTTTTTTCTTCGAATTCATGGCTTTTTCGGAACGATCGAGCACGCGCTCATGAAGTAGCGGCCTCCTGCGGTGATCTGTGTAACGAGCGAGCACACCATGTTCAAACCAGCCAATGGATGATAGATGGGCTTACTACGAGAGATTTTCGGGCTTATGGACGTCAGACTCTGCCCAAGTGGTGCTGCGAAAAATGCCGCCACCAGCGACCCCATCGATGCGCTGGTCATAAATGGGTAGTGCGAATATAGTCGCCAGCAAGCGAACGTGCATAGGCCTTCCTTTTTTGTCGTTCTTGAGGGGCAGTTCCTTGAAAATTCTGGACCTGGTAAGCTCCTTCCGTCAATCCAGCCTCACTTCAGAAAAGTAGGAAACGCATCAAAGCGAACTGCGGGTACAACGCAAAAGATGTTTCAGTTATATTGGAGTGCTGCAATTTAAGTGCAAGCGAGCATAACATGCCATCGAGTTTGAGGCAAGCACTCCGATGTGTGTTCTATAACACCTAAATGCATTGAACTTGGGCATACACATGACTCCAAAGCGATAAAGTACATACACAAGCAATCTATCTTACGATCAATGATAGGAAGCTTGCTTTATCCGGTACCATGACGGTTTTCGTCTTTGCAGTTGCATTATCTATCGATCTCTCAGTTCCTGTGCGTTGAACTATTCCTAGAATGCTAAGTTGATGGTTGTTTTTCATTTCTATATTCTGAAAATGAGGATACGTGCGTGTCTATCTTCTCAGTGAACAACGAAAGGCAAAACCGAGGGCTCCAAAATAGCCCTGGCAATCGCGGAGACCAGCGGTAAGGAAAACCTTATTGTGGTCTCGTTCATTTTGCCATTCACCTGTGTGTTGTACGCGTCCGCATTTCCTACTTAAAGCCAGAACTCAGAGTCAGGTGGTCGCGGCGTGTGCGATGTTTACTGCGTGCGTCACCTGTCTACTGTTGCACGGCGTGCATCGTGATCAGAGGCTCTGTTAAGTTTCATATTCAAAATTATCACAATTCTGCGTGGTAACTATTGGGCGTATTGAATATCACACTCATTATGACACTTCCTCATGTGACCGGCTGTGAAGAACGCGAGTAATTCGCTTACCCAACACATTCGCGACGGTCCGTATCCAGCGCTCTCGCCGTTCTGCTTCGCGAAAGCTGCTTAAATCAGCAAAACTGAAGTCCTTTACCTCCGGGGCAATTCACAATGCAACAGTATAGCGTCCACGGGGGTCTTTTTTGTAGAGCGTAGAGGTGTTTCGTCTGCTCTTGTTATCGCCGTCGTTCTGGCGAGTGAACCAGCAAGCACTTCACGGCGGTTCGGTGACGCGTTCGACTAGTGAAGAGAAATACGTAGCTCTTCCACTAAGTGTTCAATGCGCAAATACACCTAATATTTAGTTCAATCGTTGTTTCGTACGCTGTAGTTGCACCTAATTGTGCAGCAAACTGTGCAAGAAATTCGGGCTTTGCACTACTCAATACTGCCTCGACAGGTGGCGCTGCGTGTCCGCAGAAGTCTATTGTCTTACGTCTATTCCGTGATTTTTCAAGAGAAGAGTAAGCAATTTTTAGCTGAATTTGGTAATTTATTCTCGTGCTGCGCTATAGTACTTGGCTCGCGCGTTGTCGGGCGCCTATATACTACCGATCAGCCGCGTTTTCTGACCATGCTCAAAAAGCGTTGCAGAGCCCCTTTAACTTTGTGAATATTATAAGTGGGTGCGTATGACAGACAGATTCATCTGAAATTCTCCTGCATCACGAAGCGCAATTCTGCAAATGACCGCCATTATTTGTAGAAGCAAACATAACTTGCACGGTGAATGAGAATTCAGTTAGTAAATTCGAAACACCCTAATTTCATTTGTAATACTTCAACACACGTGTTAAATCGCGTAATTTATGCCAAGTTGTAATGCAGTTAGACCTATTTACCACGATTATTTTCTTAGCACTGATTTCGTGGAGTACGTGCATTAGTGAGAACAACTAATGTCTCGCTGTCCTACACCCCCGTTTTCAAAGTGGGGCATCTGTTCGGATGAGAGTTAGACATCCTCAGGTATACATAGTATACTTTCTGCTGCTTAGTCAGTGTTTGATAGCGATAAATACCTTTACTTTGTACTTTTCGTAGCCTACAGCGCGATATTGGAGAGAAATCACCACCGTATAGCGGAAGAGCGGGTGCACAGTGGGCTCACAAAGAAGCGATCATCGGCCTCCGTCGGCAGCGGAGTAGGTCAGTCTTTGCCGGCACGTCACTTCAGCGTCCCGGCAAGGACTTTCGCATTTTAGACGGAGGCGAAAATGCTTAGGACCGTGTGCTCAGATTTGAGTGGATGGTAGAGAGCCGCAGGTGGTGGAAATTTCCGGAGCCCTCCACTGCGGCGTCTCTCATAATCGCATGGTGCTTTTGACGTTAACCCCCCCCCCCCCCGGAATAATCAAACAATAACGCTTCGCGACATTGCTAAATGGTACCAGAATTATTTTGTCACCTATCAGAATTGATAAGATTTAATTTATTCGTGTAAGATACACAGGCAAAACTGATTTCAAGCGCTTTTTGTGTGTATGTGTGTGTATGAGAAGCACCCGATGCAGCAGCCATGGGCTGAAACATAGCCGCGGAAAGAAAACTATATTTGAGAACTGGCGTCTCCTGAATACAGTCGTTCTAGATACCGATATCGGCATGATGCTTGAATTCAGCTGCGAAATTTCGTTAAGGAATGATTCATACGTGATATATCGGAAATTTTTAAATCAATTGACAGCGTTAGCCAAAATGTTGTCACCCCCCCCCCAAACGACCTTCATTTCTACATTATTTTGCGTACCAGCCGTGGTCCTGGCCCTTGCGGGGCTGAATTTTGTTCTTGCGGCCTGCTAGCTAAAAATAGTTCCTTACCCCTGTTCTACACGCATCGCGCAGAGCAACAACCGGCATGCCCCGCCACGGTGGTCTAGTGGCTAAGGTACTCGGCTGCTGACCCGCAGGTCGCGGGTTCGATTCCCGGCTGTGGCGGCTGCATTCCCGATGGAGGCGGAAATGTTGTAGGCCCATGTGCTCAGATTTGGGTGCACGTTAAAGAACCCCAGGTGGTCAAAATTTCCGGAGCCCTCCACTACGGCGTCTCTCATAATCAAATAGTGGTTTTGGGACGTTAAACCCCACAAATCAATCAATCAATCAACAACCGGCATTCTCATGCACACCTTCTTCCTCCCCTTATGACGTGCACTATTTGTTAAAAGTCTTTGAAAATGCGTGGCCTTTCTTTAATGCCCTTCTTCTTGCGTCCCTTTGTGTTTAGGGAATACTTAATTCTGAAGAAAAATCGTTCACTAAAGTGCTAGACAAAAACTGTATATGTTACCCACAAGAACGTGTTTTATGCTATCTTTTTATATTACTGGCGAACACGCACAAAAGCATCCAACATACGTGTTGATGCTCTTGTGCAAAAAAAAAAGTGTCCGTGAAGTGGAACTTGCGTGTGCACAGTGAAATGCTATGTATTTTGCCCTTTGGGTCAATTAAAGATCAGTTGAACTGTACTGGTAATTATGTCTTCTTCTATGATGTCCTATGTGTTCGCAATTAATATGGAAGCATTTATCAATACCAACTAGCCTAATAAATTGTTTTATGTGTTGCTTTTTTACATTTTTGTGGTGTAGAAATTCTATATTACTTTCACGAATTAGTGCTCTATATAGAAACTTTTTCATCATAGTTCTCATTATTTATTTTATTTATTTATTTACCATTGCTTTCTATTCATCCTTCCATACCGTCTTGATTTTCTTGCCCTTGAATGTGAAGTGATAGTTCATTGCCGCAGCATCACACAAAGATTCAAATATATTTTAAATACAAGCTATTGGCTGAGAACCTATTGAAGCGTCAAGAGTCGGTATGAAGGTGTCGATCTTGAAGGTATTCCAACTTGATACGCGACCATGGCAGAACGAACAGGACGAATACTGATTTTTGCGGACCCTTATATGAAGGCTACCTTCTCAGATACGCCGTCCTCATGCGTGGCTCCACCATTTGTCTATATACTCCTGAAAAGGAAAAAAGTGCTGAAGGCCAAAAATGGCAGAAACGACTACACAGGGTCTCTACTGGATATCCTTCACCAAATGGAATTGGAGGACGGATTGATTTAGCAGGCGGAAATCCTCCACGAAACATTCACAATATTCGCCGGGGTACATAGCACGTCATTTAATTCTGAATGGACTGAAATATAGTGGTTGTAAGGACTTTTACACCACCATTTCCAAGACTATAAGTACCATAATTATGTCGAATGGCAATATTAACAGCCAGCCCCGCCACGGTGGTCTAGTGGCTAAGGTACTCGGCTGCAGACCCGCAGGTTGCGGGTTCAAATCCCGGCTGTGGCGGCTGCATTTCCGATAGAGGCGGAAATGTTGTAGGCCCGTGTACTCAGATTTGGGTGCACGTTAGAGAACCCCAGGTGGTCAAAATTTCCGGAGCCCTCCACTACGGCGTCTCTCATAATCATATGGTGGTTTTGGGACGTAAACCCCCCAAATCAATCAAATCAATCAATCAATCAATATTAACAGCCATTCGGCGAGGGCTGCAACAATAACACTTCTAGCGTATATCAGAACATCAGCCGTCATTCTGACTTAGAGGTCATGCTATATAGCTGAATGGTAAGCACAATGGTGCGGGTTCAATTCCCTCACCGGTGCCAGCGGCCGAATTCAGATCACGGCGTAAAAAAAAGGCAGATCCAGCGTACTCTCAGAATGAATGATATGCGAAGCAAGAATGAGGAATGTTTATCGTTACTTTAAAATTAGCACACGGTTTCGAGGCGGACGTAAAATATGCCGTACGTGACTGTCTCGCAATGATTATTATGTTTGCATGTACCATTTACCTTTGTCGCCTATTCAGGTCACGTGATACCAAATTTAGCATCACGTGATGTAACATGTCGAGCTAGCGAAACAGCCACGAGCGCGCTATGGGCGTACCATGTAGCTCTGTTTTACATCACACGCATGTAATGATTATCATGTTCGGACGTGTCATTTACGTTCTTCGTGTATTCACGTCATGTAATACCAAAGTTCGTATATGTGGAACTAGCAAAACGGCCATGAGCGCGCTATGGGGGTAGCATGTAGTCATGTTTTACGTGACACGCTTATCAAGATTAACATGTTTGGACGTGTCATTTACCTTCGCCGTTCATTCACACTTCACGTAATACCAAATTTTGTATATGTGGAGCTAGCGAAACGGCTGAAAGCGCGCTATGAGCAGAGCATGTAGTCATGTTTTACACACACACACATGTCATACTTATCAAGTTCGGATGTGTTATTTACCTTTGTCGCCTATTCACGTCACGTAATACCAAATTTGGTATGTGCGAAGCTAGCGAAAGGGCCGCGAGTGCATCATGAGCGTGTCATGTTGGCATTTTCTTGCATGACACTCATGTCATGATTATTATATTTGCACCAGTCATATACCTTCGTCATCCATTCACGTCCCGTAATACAAAATTTGGTATATGTGAGGTTAGCGAAACGATCACGAGCGCACCGTGAGCGTGGCGTGGGATCATGACAACTCTTAACATGACAGACTCTAACGTGGAAATCATGACATGCATGTTATGATTTCCAATTTAGGGTCTGGAACATACGTTCGCTATGCAGTCATGTCATACCATATACGTTTTGCAAAATGTCATGTGAACGAAACCACTGCAAGAGCAGCAAGACCATGAAATGTGAATCATGACAATGTTTCGGTGTCTTTCCCTGTCGTGGTGTGCTACGCCATATGAATTATGAACCCTAACAAATCAGCCTTGAAACGTGCCTTAGCACATTTCAGTAGGGTGACTTCTCGATTTCTCAAAGCATTAAGTCCCTTTACTTGCATTTAGGTGGCAAGATTACAAGTAAAGACCCAGAATGTTACGAACTGGATTCATGCAATACCATGGACATGAAGAAGCCTATAAATGCTTTACATTACTGAAACCACAAGCCGAAAAATAAAAGATGAACAGACTGTGTACATAGACCAACGCGCATTTAAGTCATTCGATAAACCTATTATGACGGCAGCCCCGCCGTGGTGGTCTAATGGCTAAGGTACTCGGCTGCTGACCCGCAGGTCGCGGGATCGAATCCCGGCTACGGCGGCTGCATTTCCGATGGAAATGCAGCCGATGGAAATGTTGTAGGCCCATGTGCTCAGATTTGGGTGCACGTTAAAGAACCCTAGGTGGTCAAAATTTCCGGAGCCCTCCACTAAGGCGTCTCTCATAATCATATGGTGGCTTTGGGACGTTAAACCCCACATATCAATCAATCAATCTAATATGACGGCAGCCGGTAAACTGTCGTCATGACGAATTAGTCTTGCGACACTGCACTTATTTCAATACAGTCAGGCTTGGAAAATTTTGGTTTTCTCCTTTACTCAAGTAAAATGAATGTCACGATAAATAATAGAACCAAATACTCGTACTCACCCGCTGTCACTAGGAAACCCGAACAACCTTCGTGTAACTGAAAATCCGTGAGTTGACGCGCAAATTTTGCTATGGCCCAATTTAGTCGTACTCTTTTAATGCAAGGTTCACCTGCTCATCGTGGCCTACTGCAACTCCCGTTCGCTGCTGGCCACATGAGATGTGTTTTCTTTCCTGTATTGATATTTGGCACTGCAACGGACCGAGATACCCGAGCGCAATCGAACTTGTGATAATGCTGATTAACTATCAAGGATGAGTAGAGGCAAGTGCTACGAATACAAGTCCGCCAGTTTCCATGCTTCGCCCGATATATAAATCAGAAATTAAGCAATATGAAGTACAAATAAACACAAGTAGCGTTCTTACAGTTCAATCAAAGTTCTTAAATTATAAGTTCTTGTCCAAGGCAATTTTTGCGAAAGTCTCCATCAACCTCACTTTGTTCAACCAGATCTTAAGATTCCCGGCAACCGCTAAGAGCACGCATAATCCTTGAAACCAAAATTGGTGATCAGTTTCCGGTACCTCACCTTATCACCAAGGTCCCGACACTTCTCGGTCATAAGAGGCGCGTGTGCTGTCAACATCGCATGCATAACTTTATTGATACGAAAGTGGCAAAAAGCAAGTTTTTTAACATAGGAAACACGTGCAAGCTAGACAGTGTTTATTTTTCAATGGCAGAAATGCTCCCCAAATATTTTATTTTAATCATTGATATTATCTTGCGTGTCAAAGTGCCTTGAGCAGTGGAATACCTAAGGGCTTTATTATAGCTCTGTGTCCGTCTATGAGTGTGTAGGCTGAGCGAACAGAGATGGCTTCTGGTAGCTCTGTTCAGGTACGTTTTAAATCGTAGGCCGTATTATGTCAACGTTCCCGAGGTTATAGTTGAAGCAAGAGGCAACATGTTGTGCCTCTTCAATGTTCTCTGCGCTGTTTATAACACCAGCGTTATGAGCAGCGCTGTTTGTGAACTCCCTTGCTATTTTTGTGCACACGTGACATGATGCTTACCAATTTACCGAGTAATCAAATGTTTCCTGCAATATACACGTGTGATGGAGTGTCAGACAGTACAGGGGTCAATCTTCTTTTTTCCCGTGCGCCTCGCCCAAAAAAAAAAACTGCCGGTCTCACAATAAATAAAGCTAATTGTTTCAAGAAGTGCGGTCGATATATATAAAATTTTGCTATGCATTGTTTTCTAATGCGTTGTTGCCTTCAGAGCCTTCAGAGCAAAACTGACTTTTTCTCTTTTCTTCGAAGAAACATTGCATCTTTATACATCTGTTCCTATGAGACGCTACATAAAGGCGGACATGAAAATTAGTTAGAACTAACATATTCAAGCCATAATTATGTCATAGATGAAGGCCTAAAAATTTGTGGATACGGGGAGTTGCTGAAGTCGACGTTTCCACAACTGTGCTGAAACTGCTTTTGCAAAAGCAGATGCAACAGCAACTGCAAAGACAGGTAAAACCTTAAATAAGACAAGTCTGCTTGTCAAAATGTTGGCTTCAGCGGCAACCAGTGTTCGCGAATTTTTCATATCTTCAAGCTTTCATCCTCTCTTGAATTTCTGGCATGTATAGATATGCCAGACAAGTGTTTCAAATTCAGGAAGCGTAACATTCTAAATTCTTTTGTACCCAAATGGGTTTTAGTATCCACAAAAATCAAGAAACGGCACCTTTAAATGAATGCACACAGATATCATGCGCTTGTACCATCATTTCTTTATTTAGTGCATTCTTGGTCAGTCCCTTGTTCAGCACGATTTCACTGCTGTAGTCAGTGGGAGATGAAAGTTCAATCACACTCCGAGTGAGTGCACTTTGCAGCCGGAAGTGTCACATTGACAGCGGGCTGCTGTCCATGTGACACTTCAAATACCACTGTCAAAGTGGTATTTCACTTTTATATTAGTGTAGATTGGCATGTCGGCCAACACATCATGCACTTGTTAATTTAGTGCGACATTCGCAAAATTGCTTTAATGTGATTAATGGCCACGAGCGAACAAAACATTACATTACACTTCAGTTGTAAAGTCCTAATTTTAGAGGAGTGTGGGTGTTTTACAAAAAGGATATATTTCTTTATAAGTGAAAGATAGCTTATTTATTGACGGCCAGAGTTGTTTTTTATTTGCGTCAGAGTGGGTTACATTGTTCACGTCGACCAAGCACGTGGTATTATTTAATTTACATGCAAACTTCTCTCCCCCTTTCTTGTAGCATGAAGTCACAGAGAAAGTTTATGCGGTATTTGTTTTGAAAAAGTTCTTAGTTGATGCAAAATTGATTCTGAGATGTGACTGGACAGAAGCACCCGCACTTATTCTTGTTGGTTACCCACCATTCGGGCTAACCAGAAAGCTAGCAGGTGGAAGAGCGAGAGCAGAGGGAGGAAAATACATCAAAAGAAAGGACAGAGAGGTTAACCTAGCTCTAGTAAGGGGTTTGTTAGCTTGTATATGCGTGGCGAAATAGAAATTGAAAAGAGGAGCGTGACAGGAAATCAGCTGAGCATTGTATACCCTCCAGGACACTGAGCTTTGAAAGTCAGTTCTATAATTGGAAATCAGAAACCTGGAGAACTGTACGCGAAAGGAACAAATTGTTATTCACCTGTCATGATCCAGACACTGCTGGTGAAATACACCTAAATTTTCAGGATGAAAGTCTCCTAGCTGAAGAAATTTTTCCAGTACTGATCTGTCACACTCACTGTCAGCGATTGCCCTATTCCAGAAGCTTGATGTTTGAGAAAATGGAATGGAGTTCTTTAGTAGCTTTATGCATCAAACGGACGAATGATGAATAATTGCCTCCATCAACATTCATCCACTTTTCAAACTTCTGCAGAAGAGATCTGAATTTTGTACCGTGTACTTGAAGCACTGCAATTGTGGCAAAAAAAGATTTTTTTGGGGGGGGGGGAGGGAGAGGGCTAGTTAGCACACGCTCCCTCAAATACAAAAACGACGCGTAACCTTGAAGAAAGGACTCGAGTCTGAACACCCATTTGTTTTCTGATGTTAACAGACTTTCCTGATCTGTCTGGAGTCCTTCCAAGGTAGTTAGGCGTCTATTTCGGTATTTCGCACTTAGACACACCGAAGTGAGTTCCCGATTATACTCATATGCAGCTTTATATAGTGAGTGTCATTGAACTTGTCCGAGAGCCAGCTCGCAGCACTTAAATTCCCACTGGCTTAGAAATTCCACCATGCGTGCGCACTATCACGAAGCTGAGCGAAGAAAAATTAAGACAGCGTCGTCTCAGTGGTGCCATGCTAGAGGGAAGTGCATAGCTGGACAGCCTTCTTTTTTTTCTCGTTGGTTTTCTCTTTTTTTTTCACCTTTCTGTCTTTATTTTTATGTTTCTACTTCTGTTCTGTATTTTCCCCTCTTTGTTATTCTTGTTTTATTTCTCTCTCTTTATCTATTTCTCCTTGTTTCCTTTTCTAATTATCTTCTTATTTTTCCCTTTCTTTCTGTCTTTCTAGTTGCCGCTAGTTTCCTCTTCTACTCTTTACACGGTTTTGCCTGCTTTATGTCAAGCGATGACAGCGTACATCATACTACAACCCGGGTCGTTAAAGTGCTCGGCACTCGAAACAGAGGGACAA
This sequence comes from Rhipicephalus annulatus, assembly GCA_013436015.1. Taxonomy (NCBI): domain Eukaryota; kingdom Metazoa; phylum Arthropoda; class Arachnida; order Ixodida; family Ixodidae; genus Rhipicephalus; species Rhipicephalus annulatus. Next base: position 599,918 of record WOVY01010462.1, on the reverse strand, counting down.
GACCTTGATTTGGGTGAATTGGTTTATGGTGGTATATCGTAGTTACAGCGCGAAGAGAATAGAAAGAAACAGCATGAACAGGCAATGACGCTGACTTTTAACTGAGTTTATTGAAGGTGATCCGGTCACTTTAGTATGTAGGATTGTAGGGGTGGTCCTCTAAGCCACAAAACAAGGTTTTCGAAAAAAGCAAGAACGAAGAATGAAACAGATACGACTTTTAGCTCTCTTGGCCGTCTCGATAATGGTATCAATACCAAAATTAGTACGACATAACCTGACTTTTTGAAGATCATAACTGACTAGTCGTAACAAGAAAATCATGACATGTATGTGATGAATGTCATTATTTACAATTTATGATCTTGCTGGTCGTGCGGTGGTTGCAAAATTCTTGCAAATTCTTGCAATGATCTTGCAAAATTTGTATAGTATGACATGACTACTTGGCGAACATTAGGGACAGACCCTAACGTGGAAATTATGATATGCATGTCATGATTTTCATGTTATTACTAGTCAGGACTATTCGCCACACTCATGGTGCGCTCGCAGTCGTTTCGCTAGCTTCACAAATACCAAATTTGGTAGTACAGTATGTGAATGAATGACGAAGGTACATGACAGGTGCAAACACAATAATCATGCAATGCATGTCATGTAATTTCATGACTACATGCCGTGCTTGTGATGCGGTCGCGGCTGTTTCGCCACCTTCAAATACACCACATTTGGTGTTACGTTATGTCAATGAATGGCAAAGGTATATGACTGGTGCAAACATGATAATCATATTATGGGTGTCATGTAACAACATGACAACACACCACGCTCATGATGCGCTCGCGGCCCTTTCGCTAATTCACATATACCAGCTTCGGCATTACGTAACGTGAATAGACGACGAAGGTAAATGACACGTCTAAACATTATAATCATGATATGCCTGTCATATAAAACTTGACTACATGCTACGCTCATTGCGTGTTCGTGGCAGTTTTACTATTTATTTATTTAATTATTTATTTATTTATTTATTTATTTACCCTCAGGGTCAACAGACATTACAGAGGAGAGTGGTAGAAACTACAAAACAAGTTTGTAAGTAGAAGAGGCAGTGCAATGTTTTTGGTTATACAACAGCAGATTGAAATAAAACAAAAGAAAGAAAGAAATGAGAAATATCAAAATGGCATATAAGAAAATAAAAAGATACATTCCTAGAAAAAAGGTAAAAAGAACGTTTCTAAGTATACAATGAGTATTGTTACACTTCAGTGCAACAGGTACAACAAATACAACAGGTAACAATGAAATCTTAATTATAGAAATGTATAACGTGAAATACTACGACCAGGTATTCAAAGAACTGGTTAATACAGTCACAGATGCGTCACGATCTGAAATTGTTACAAACGATTCGGGAAGGCAATTTCAATCGCGTGAAGTGCATGGTACGTATGATTGTTGAAATGACTCTGTTTGAGACGATGGGATGCCAACTTTATGAGCGTGATCTAAATGACGAGAAACGTAATGGGGCGGAAGGATTAATAAATCACGGAAGTATGAGTGGTGATATAATTTATGGAAAGGGTTAAGCGGATCGTAGTACGACGAGAAGCAAGTGAAGGTAATTGAAGAGTAGATTTCATTAGTGTGATGCTCGTGTTTCGATCGTAATTAGCTCTTAAGAAGCGAACGGAGTTATTTTGCACCATTTCTAATGAATGCACCAAATTATGGTGGTATGGATCCCAAACATATGCGGCATATTCAAGGTTAGTACGGACTAGTGTTTTATACATCATCAGCTTGACAGAAGAAGGTGATTTGATGAAGTTACGACGAAGATATCCGAGCATGCAATTAGCGTTACAAACAACATAGTTAATATGAGTATTCCATGTTAGGTTGTTACTGATATGAACTCCGAGGTACTTGTATCAGGTGACACTGTTTAATTGTGTGTTATGTAAGTTATAAGTAGGTAAAGTGGTGATCTTTCTTGACACACGCATAAATTTACATTTTTACTGTTTAATTTCATGAGCCATGTGTTACACCAGTTAAGGACAGCAGTGAGGTCAGATTGAAGAAGGGTGACGTCGTAAGGTGCAGTTATTTCACGAAAAATTACGCAATCATCGGCAAAAAGATGAACAGATGAGGTGACGCAAGATTGCAGATCGTTAATATAGATTAGAAAAAGAAGCGGACAAAGAACGGATCCCTGTGGTATACCAGAATGTACCGCACATTCCGCGGAAATAATTCTATTAGCCGAAACGAATTCTGAGCGGTTAGTAAGAAAACTTTCATTCCAAGTTACAAGGCAGGGGTCAAGGTTAAGTAGTCGTAATTTAAAAATGAGCAGTTTGTGGCACACCTTGTCGAAAGCTTTGGAAAAATCGAGGAAAATGCAGTCGGCGAGCAAGCTGTTGTCAAGAATGGTGTTTAGTTTATGCACGAAAAGTGTTAATTGAGTTTCGCCAGAGTATGATTTGCAAAATCCATGTTTCGATTGAGTGAAAAATGATTGTGACTCTAAAAAATTTGCTAGGTGAGAAGCCAAAATGTGTTCTAATATTTTACATGATATACTAGTGAGAGAAACGGGTCTGTAGTTTAAAGGAGAATGCTTGTTACCTGATTTGTTGATTGGAACAACCTTCCAGACTTTCCACTCAGATGTGAAAACACCGTCGTTGAGCGACTGTTGAAAAATTTTGGTTAGTATTATGGATGAATAACAGACAGTATTTTGGAGGAATTTGACGTTTATTTGATCGCTGCCTGGTGCCGAGGATGGTTTCAGTGACTTAATAATGCTTGCGGCACCATCGCAGCTGAGAATGACAGGAAACATAAGATCGTGGTGATATGGTTGCACATGGGAAGCGTTGGTGGTGGTGGGTAAAAAAAAGTTTTCCAAAAAACATCATTAGGCATGTTCGAGCATTGGTCGGTCGGTATAGCGTTACCGCTAGGATCATTAAATTATTAAGTACTATAGGATTACTTTCTTGAGGATTGATCACTCGCCAAAATTTTTTAGGGTTAGTCTTCCACATCGTAGGTAAGGTGTTGCTTAGAAAATGATCTTTGGCAACTTTTAAGGCCTGGGCGTATTCATCAGCGCACTTCTTGTAATCTGACCAACTAGTCCTACTATTGATAACTTTAGCCGATTTATAGAGACGCTTCTTTTTATTAGACAAGCTTTTAAGCTGGTGATTACACCATGTTTTTTTTTAGGTCAGAGGAGATAGCGTAAGCAGGGATGTACTTATCTGTTAGTTCCACAACCTTAGCAAGAAAGATACTCCAGTTTTACTGAATGTCGCGATAGTCGAAATCATTCAAGAAATCATCAAGAAATACAGCAAGTTCATTGTTGATGGTAAGAAAGTCGGCCTTGTTGTAATCTCGTAGTGTCTTATTAGTTTTAAAGGCTTTAGGTTGCGCAAGGCAAACGTTAAACGAGAGAAGGCTATGATCACTTATTCTAGGCAGGTAATTTACATCAGAAACAAGATCGAGTTTTGTGGTCAATACAAGATCAAGTGTATTTGAAACGAATGGTGTTATTCTTGTTGGTTTTTTAATCCACTGTGCTAGAGAAAATGTAATGCACAGCTCTAAGAAGTCTTGCGCCATATATGTGTTTGGGTATACTGCGACGGGTTCATTTTTCCATAAGATATTAGGCATATTCGACATGTGTCCAGCAGCGGGATTCACAGGCAACAGCGAGAAAATCTGCGAAGTGCTCAATGGGGAACCGTTGACGCCCACTGCAGCTGAATCCGACATGTGTCCAGCAACAGTCTACGAACCTTGGTTCACCGCTATCACCGCCCTACAAAAGACGATCGACTGCAGTGCATCTTTGGGGCGTGGAACCGGCAGTGCAATGGCAGTGCCGTTCACGCATGTTCTGCTTCTTGTGCAGGTTGCATATAGTTCCGGGGTGCTTTCAACGGACCACGCTGTCAACTACGGCATTATCGTCGACGTCGCCGAAGGATTCACAGGCAACAGCGAGAAAATCTGCGAAGCGCTCAATTGGGAACCGCTGACGCCCACTGCAGCCGAATCCGACATGTGTCCAGCAGCGGGATTCACAGGCAACAGCGAGAAAATCTGCGAAGTGCTCAATGGGGAACCGTTGACGCCCACTGCAGCTGAATCCGACATGTGTCCAGCAACAGTCTACGAACCTTGGTTCACCGCTATCACCGCCCTACAAAAGACGATCGACTGCAGTGCATCTTTGGGGCGTGGAACCGGCAGTGCAATGGCAGTGCCGTTCACGCATGTTCTGCTTCTTGTGCAGGTTAGTGAATGTTCCCTTTGTAGACAATTTGCTCTTGTTATCCAGCCGGTTCCACCCCATATGTTGTATAACTGTGTGCGCGTGCATTCCGATGCTGGAAACCGCTCAAAGCGTCGGATTTTGCTGCTGCGTCGTTTTTGCTTTTATTTTTTGTTATTAATTCTCTGCGGGGATATCGAAACGAATCCTGGTCCTGTCGTTGATGCGACGCTACAGAAAATTTTGGATGGGCAAAACGCGATTGTTCGAAAGCTTAATACCATTGAAGCGAACCAAGCGGAACATAAGGCTGCTATAAATGGCTTGAGTGAACGAGTGTCGTCAATGGAAGGAAAAATGTCAGTGCTGTCAAAATTAGAAGCCGCTATCACTGAGTGTACTGCGCGCTGTAATACCCAGCACGGGGTGATACAGTTGCTTCAAAATAAGATTGATGATCTTGAAAATCGTAGTAGACAGCATAACTTGGTATTCTACGGCATACCTGATACAAGTGTCCGCGAATCTTGGTCACAATCTGAATCGCTTGTGAAAGAAGTATGCTCGACAAAATTACAAGTTAACCCCGAAACGATAGAAAAAGCTCATCGGCTCGGGAAATTTCGAGAGGGAAAAACGCGGCCCGTGATCGCAAGGTTCGGGTCATTGAAAGAAAAGCACCTGATTTTAGGAAAGGCCAAGAATTTGAAAGATACAGGTATCGGTATGTCGGAAGACTTTCTGAACCAGTGCGAAAGAAAAGGCGAATTTTGTGGCAGTTTGCTAGAGAAAATAGAAGCGGGGACGCACGAGTACAGCTAAAACACGATACCCTTCACATGGACGGCATCAGGTACACTTACGATGATACCTCAGGCAAGGTTGTGCAGTGCAAGTGACCGACTAAGTTCTTATGCTCTTCACTTTCTTTTTTGTTAGTAAACTGTAGGAGCATTAAAAATAAAGTTGACATATTCGATGACTTAGTGCGCATGACCAAACCAAGTGTAGTTATCGGTACTGAATCATGGCTGAATGAAGACGTGGCAAACACCGAGGTATTTCCAGATAACTTTACTTGTTACAGGAAAGACAGGAACTATCATGGAGGTGGTGTATTTATCTTGGTAGATCAGCGCATTCCGTCTATAGGCATAAGCACTACAGACGATACGAGTGAAGCTGTTTGGTGTCAACTTAAGCTCTCGAATGGCAAATCACTATCAGTCTGCTCTTTTTATCGACCGCCAACTGGTTCAACTAAGGAATTTAGTGAATTCACTGCTACAGCTACAAAAATCGCCTCTGATTACGTCGTTGTAGGTGGGGATTTTAACCTGCCTGATCTCGACTGGAATGAGCAACCAATAGCTTCTGGAAGTTCTCTTAGTTTTAAATCTGAAATGGCTGATTTCATGAACCTCTTGTCTTTAAAACAGACAGTGTTGAAACCAACTCGAGGAGGTCATATCCTTGATCTATTTTTCACAAATATGCCAGAGATGGTAGAAAACACTGAAGTATTACCAGGGATAAGTGACCACGAGGTTGTGCTAAGTGAGATAAATATGAAACATACGAGTGCTTACAGTGAAAGGAGTCGGCGCATGTACAATTACGCGAAGGCTAATGTCCAAGGAATCAACACTGCATTGGAGGCATATTTCATTGTTTTCGAAACACTTGCCGATGATTATTCAGTAGAAGAGCTGTGGAATTTGTTTAAAGACAAGATCCTAGAGCTGAGAAACCGATTTGTTCCGACATGGGTGCTAACCAGAAGGCGTAATAAAAGTAAACCATGGTTTTGTAGAGAACTCGACGTTTTGGTCAAGCGTAGGCAGAGAATTTACCGTTCATTTAAAAGAAATCCCTCGGAAGAGAACTCTTGCAAACTGAAGCTGGCAACGCGTGAAGTAAATAATGCTACAGTCGAAATGAAAGTAGCCTACTTTAAAACAATTGAACGTAAAATAACGCAAAACCCGAAAGAACTTTGGAGGTATATCAAACGAAACAAGAAAGACAACATTTCAATTCCCGCTTTGACCAGCGGTGATATTACCGTGAGTGATGCGACAGAAAAGGCTAAGTTGTTCAATTTATATTTTACGTCAGTGTTCTCAGCCGCTACTGACCCCCAAAAAGACTTGAAATTGTTGGTACACGAATCCACATCCATGCCTGATGTAGTACTTGACGCTCGTGGCATTGAATTACTACTTAGAGATCTAGATTGTGCGAAAGCAGTGGGTCCTGATTGCTTGCCTAATTTTATGTTGAAGTCTTCTTCCCATGCAGTGTCTATGTACTTGAAAGTTATTTTTGAAAAATCGTTAAAACAGAGTTCTCTCCCAACTGATTGGAAAATGGCGTCTGTTGCTCCTATACATAAATCTGGCCCGCGCAATGCTGTGAATAATTACCGCCCTATCTCACTCACTTCTGTGTGCAGTAAAATTCTTGAACATATTTTATATACTGCGATTGTAAAGCACATAGATAGTAATTCCCTATTCAACTCTAACCAGCATGGATTTAGGCAGGGGCTATCATGCGTCACACAACTGGTAGAGTTCACCCATGTTTTAGCAGCAGCACTGGACGACAAATTTTCGGTCGACTGTATTTTCCTCGACTTTCAAAAAGCGTTCGACACTGTATCACACTTCTTATTGCTGAAAAAACTAACCAGCTTTAATATTAATCACCAAGTTATTGCATGGATTGCTGAATATCTACATGAGAGGCGACAATATGTAGTTGTAAACGGCGAACAGTCTGAAATAACTAGTGTTACGTCAGGGGTACCTCAGGGATCAGTTCTGGGACCATTACTTTTCTTATTATATATAAATGACATTAACGAAAACGTACAATCCCATATTAGGCTATTTGCAGACGACTGCATTTTATATCGTCAGATTACCTCTGAAACTGACTGCTCCGTAATCCAAAACGACCTATGTGCAATATACGCGTGGTGCCAGCGATGGGAAATGAAACTGAACGTTAAGAAAACTGTATGCATGAGGTTTTCCAGAAAAAGAAACCCAGGTGAATTTGAATACACAATAAACAGCTCTCCGGTAAAAATGGTGCGCGAATACAAATACCTAGGTGTTTTCTTTTGCCCCTCTCTATCATGGAATCGGCATGTGGATTACACTGTAAATAAAGCTTGTCGGAGCTTAGGATTCTTAAAAAGAAACACACGTGCTTTCCCACAGCAAACCCGAGAGGTACTATACAAAACATACGTGAGATCAGTACTGGAGTACGCATGTTGTGTGTGGGACCCTGCAACATCATCAAATAAAGAAAGATTAGAAAAAGTTCAGTCTATGGTGGCGAGATATGTGTTTAATGCACCTATGTACGACAGACAATTCAGTGCGACGGAAGCTAAGCTGAAGTTAAAATGGAAGTCTCTGCAGCACCGAAGGGCATCGTTTCGACTGAAGCTATTGCACAGCATACTTTATTCTCATACTCGAATTCCCTGTGACGTATACATAAGCCGGCCTCACTACATTTCAGCCCGCAAAGATCATGAACACAAGATCATCATCATCATCATCATCATCATCATCAGCCTGACTACGTCTACTGCAGGACAAAGGCCTCTCCCATGTTCCGCCAGTTAACCCGGTCCTGTGCTTGCTGCTGCCAATTTATACCCGCAAATTTCTTAATCTCATCTGCCCACCTAACCTTCTGTCTCCCCCGAACCCGCTTCCCTTCTCTGGGAATCCAGTCAGTTACCCTTAATGACCAGCGGTTATCCTGTCTACGCGCTACATGCCCTGCCCATGTCCATTTTTTCTTCTTGATTTCAGCTATGATATCCTTAACCCCCGTTTGTTCCCTAATCCACTCTGCTCTCTTCTTGTCTCTTAAGGTTACACCTACCATTTTTCTTTCCATTGCTCGCTGCGTCGTCCTCAATTTAAGCTGAACCCTCTTTGTGAGTCTCCAGGTTTCTGCTCCGTAGCTAAGTACCGGCAAGATACAGCTGTTATATACCTTCCTCTTGAGGGATAGTGGCAATCTACCTGTCATAATTTGAGAGTGCTTGCCGAATGTGCTCCACCCCATTCTTATTCTTCTAGTTACTTCAATCTCGTGGTTCGGCTCTGCGGTTATTACCTGCCCTAAGTAGACATAGTCTTTTACAACTTCAAGTGCACTATTACCTATTTCGAAGCACTGCTCCTTGCCGAGGTTGTTGTACATTACTTTCGTTTTCTGCAGATTAATTTTAAGACCCACCTTTCTGCTCTCCTTGTCTAACTCCGTAATCATGAGTTGCAATTCGTCCCCCGAGTTACTCAGCAATGCAATGTCATCGGCGAAGCGCAGGTTACTAAGGTATTCTCCATTGACTCTTATCCCTAACTGTTCCCATTCTAGGCTTCTGAAAACCTCCTGTAAGCACGCGGTAAATAGCATTGGGGAAATTGTGTCCCCCTGCCTTACACCCTTCTTGATTGGTATTCTGTTGCTTTCTTTATGAAGCACTATGGTAGCAGTTGATCCCCTGTAGATTTCTTCCAGAATGTTTATATATACTTCATCTACGCCCTGATTCCGCAGTGTTTGCATGACGGATGATATTTCTACTGAATCAAACGCCTTCTCGTAATCTATGAAGGCTATGTATAGTGGTTGGTTATACTCTGAGCATTTCTCTATTACCTGATTTATAGTATGAATGTGGTCAATTGTTGAGTAGCCTGTTCGAAATCCTGCTTGTTCCTTTGGTTGATTGAATTCTAATGTTTTCTTTACTCTGTTAGCAATTACCTTTGTAAATAGCTTGTATACTACAGAGAGCAAGCTGATCGGCCTGTAATTCTTCAAGTCCTTGTCATCTCCTTTCTTATGTATTAAGATGATGTTAGCGTTCTTCCAAGACTCTGGTACTTTTCCCGTCAGGAGACACCTCGTAAATAGAGTGGCTAGTTTTTCTAACACAATCTGTCCTCCATCTTTCAGCAGATCTGATGTTACCCGATCCTCACCAGCAGCTTTGCCTCTGTGCATGCTCTCCAAAGCTTTTCTGACTTCTTCTATCATTACCGGTGGGGTGTCGTCTGGGTTACTGCTAGTTCTTATAGTATTAAGGTCGTGGTTGTCTCGGCTACTGTACAAATCTCTGTAAAACTCCTCCGCTATTTTAACTATCCTATCCATATTGGTAGTTATTTTGCCTTCTTTGTCCCTTAGTGCATACATCCGACTTTTGCCTATCCCAAGTTTCCTCTTCAATGCTTTGACACTTCCTCCATTTTTCAGAGCGTGTTCAATTCTCTCCATGTTATACCTTCTTACATCGCATACCTTACGTCTATTAATCAACTTCGAAAGCTCTGCCAGTTCTATTTTGTCTGTTGTACTTGACACTTTCATGATTTGACGCTTCTTAATTAGGTTCTTCGTTTCCTGCGAAAGCTTGCCAGTGTCCTGTCTAACTACCTTGCCTCCAACTTCCACTGCACACTCCGTAATGATACTCGTCAGATTATCATTCATTGTATCTACGCTAAGGTTGGTTTCCTCACTAAGAGCCGAGTACCTGTTCTGCAGCGACACTCTGAATTCCTGTACTTTCCCTCTCAGTGCTAGCTGATTGATTGGCTTCTTGCGTATCAGTTTCTGTCGTTCCTTCTTCAAGTCTAGGCGAATTCGAGACCGTACCATTCTATGGTCACTGCATCGTACCTTGCCAACCACTTCCACATCCTGCACGATTCCAGGGTGTGCACTCATTATAAAGTCTATTTCGTTCTTATTTTCGCCATTAGGGCTCCTCCATGTCCACTTGCGGTTTTCCCGTTTTCGGTAGAAGGTATTCAAAATCCGTAAATTATTGCGTTCTGCGAATTCTACTAGTAGCTCTCCTCTGGCGTTTCTAGTGCCGATGCCATAATCTCCTACTGCCTGTTCTCCAGCCTGCTTCTTCCCTACCTTTGCATTAAAGTCGCCCATCACTATAGTATACTGTGTTTTTACCTTACTCATTGCCGATTCCAAGATAAGAGAATATAAATGTAATACATCGTCCTTCAGCAACTCTTTTTTTCCGAGAACTATCAGTCAGTGGAATCGACTTCCTCCCACAATTGTAGAAATTTCTTCAACGGATGCGTTCTTTTCTGCAATAAAAATGATTGAATCTTTGGACCGCTAAGCCCTGTAGACTACGTGTGTGCGCCTGGCAGTCGCCATGATCTGTACGGTATCTTGGTTGTAAGCTATGTTGTTTTGTTTTTAATTTGCCCTTGTGCTAGACGAATGCTGCACTTTGTTTTAATTATCATGAGATTTTCATCAATTTTTGTGGTTTCTGCATTTCTTTTCTCTTTTTTACTTATGTGAATGCAATTATGTGAACTTATGTGAACCTGCAATTTTCATGTTCTTTTCTGTACCCCCCCCCACTATAATGCCTGTATGGGCGCTGTGGGTACTAATTAAATAATTAAATAAAAATAAATATTGAAATCACCAAGTAGGAAAATTGGCCGAGTGGTGTAATAGGAAGCTCCACATATCACGTCACGCGATACTAAATTTGGTATCACGTGACGTGAATAGACGACGAAAGTAAATTACACGCCCCGCCGCGGTGGTCTAGTGGCTAAGGTACTCGGCTGCTGACCCGCAAGGCGCGGGTTCGAATCCCGGCTGCGGCGGCTGCATTTCCGATGGAGGCGGAAATGTTGTAGGCCCGTGTGCTCAGATTTGGGTGCACGTTAAAGAACCCCAGGTGGTCTAAATTTCCGGAGCCCTCCACTACGGCGTCTCTCATAATCATATAGTGGTTTTGGGACGTTAAACCCCACATATCAATCAATCATCAATCAAAGTAAATTACACATCCAAACACGATAACCAAGGCATGGAAGTCATGTACGAAATAATCTACGTCCGCCTCGTAATGTTGTGCTGATTTTAAGGTGACATATCAACCACCCCCATTCTCGCCATTCTTGCTTCGCATCCTATCATCAATTCCCACAGTACGTGGGATCTTCTAATTATTTTTTTCTATCAGGAAGGTCACGGATCAATGGATCAGCACACCATCAGTTCACCTTTCCGAGAGGCAGTGCTTATTTCTGAGTAAACAATGTTATGCACTCACACACTTGTTGTCGGGTATGCGCTGTGATCTTGCACCCTGCATAGAAAAGTACCCCGATCCTCTTCATTATTTCACTTGAAATTCAGCGCTTTTTTCTGTCCATGTTGTTCCTTCTACCTTTGTCGAGCTGTTATTACGATAAAACAGAGGGAACAATGCTGGCGCACTTGGTGCTGCGTGACATTGATTGATTATGGGTTTTAACGTCCCAAAACCACCATATGACTATGAGAGACGCCGTAGTGGAGGGATCCGGAAATTTCGACCACCTGGGGTTCCTTAACGTGCACCCAAATCTGAGCACACGGGCCTACAACATTTCCACTTCCATCGGGGTGTTGCGTGAGAAGAAAGAGGATCGTGCCAAACCGGCATTACTTGCGCGTTGTCCACACAATCCGTCTCTTGCTTTCAAACTTTGCCCCCCCCCCTCAGTTTTCATTATCAAAAATGGTTAAAAAACAGATTAATACGGAAAAGCGAAGGTGGCCGCGAGTTTTAAACAGCCGATGGCCCCAAGTTAAGAAGATGAGTGTATGACCTACTGGAATAAACCAGCATCGTTTAGATATCAGCTGTACGCACTATGCTTTATGACATCATGCTGTTTGGACCAGAATTTTGACGTCGCTCGTTTCGTCACGCTGGGCTCGACAACGGAAATTTCGCGTTGGCATTGCAGTCTGCCACTGCATGCAGGCCAACGAGTTCAATTATGGCATTCGGGCTTTCTCATTTTTAACATCTACTAGTCCTTAGTTTTCCTGGAATATTTTTTTGCCATTTACGGGCTTTATTGACACAAAAAAAGTTCGGCGAAGTTTTCGTAATACTGTTTTGACAATATGTGCAGACTGTATATCTGCTTATATTGCGATGGTGTTAGAGAGCTTGTTTCGATGGGATTCCGGTGTAGGCGTCAGGGTCGCTGTGAGTGAAAAGTCACCGTTAGTGAGCGAAAATTCTAACTAGATACTAATGAGGAAAATAAATATCATCGGTCTGAGTTCTAGGATTTCTGCGTGGCAAGCAGATGTCCTACCACAAAACCATTCCCGCACTCTAAGTTGTTTGGAAAACAATCACTTTATGAATGTCGTGTACTGAGATAAGTGTCCTCAGGGCATGATATTGTGAAGCAGAAGCGTAGAATTGCACCAAGCGTTGAAACGTCTGAAATGAACTACCAACGAGTGAGTGGCAACATGCCTAGTGATTACAAAGCACTCACGAATAATCAGCCATCATCAGTTGCATGAGCATCAACCATGTAGGCTGATGCGCTCGCGTGTTACCTTACCGACGCACAAAGGATATTTCGCGAATTCACAAAAAAAATAATTATGTCGCAGTGGAAATTGTTTGATACTTTTAAACGGCCAATGTTACGCTATCACCTTCTACTCTTAAGGCGAAGCTCTTGTCCTCCACTTTTAGTGTCCGTTTAAAGCACAGCAATAATTAGGTATACTGATAATATATTTCGTGCAGTCAGCTAAGAAACCTGTGTGAGTCCTTTATAAAAATATGCTCTCAAATATTCTGGTTGCAGTCAGCTCGAATAGATAACACAGAAATACTGTGTGGCAGCCGATAAGCCACAATGTCGGCAAATTTTTTTCATAGCTATACACGTAGGCTTCTTCTAGACTGCAGTTCAGTTTACAAAAGTAAGCATATCTTGAAGAGCAAACCGCAATTGGTTCAGTAAGTATATCCAAGAAGCAAAAGATATGTTCTTGGCAGCAATGACGTGAGCAGCTTCACTATTATTATTATTATTATTATTATTATGTTGTTGTTGTTGTTGTTGTTGTTGTTGTTGTTGTCTGGACTGCCTATGTTTTACAGCTACTCTAAAAGAATGCAATGGTATTGCCAATTAGAAAGCCGTTGTCAGGTGCTTCTTTATCGCTGCAACTCCTTTTTGTTGCTCTTCTTGCAGGAAACCAACTGATACCGAAAGGAACCACGGCCTTGGTTCTCATCTATTACTTACACCGACACTCTCGATTCGATAAAACGTCGACCAGTTTCACGCCCGACAAGTTTTTATGCGATGCCACACGGCTGCAACAGTACGCCTACATGCCATTCTTGGCGGACGAAGAAACTGCATTGGTAAACGCGTGCTTTTCCTATTGCGGCCTTGAAATACAACAATTGAATTAGAAAATAGCGTGAATCTTCGAACAAGGTGTTGCAAGCGATAAGAAAGCCCGGAACGCAATCGCAACTGCTCATAGCAGAAATAAAAAACAGGAGAAAAAAAAGTGGTCCAGAAGTAAAATTTATTTGACTACTCATACCTCCATACACACCACTATGAATGCTGTATCTTAATCATCTTAGCACATGTAACCATGCCACCTCCCGAAACCTTGGTCTACTTGTGATGTCAACTAAAGCGAACACAATTGTTAAGGAAAGAAAAATGGTTTTTTTTATTCTACAAGAAGGCACTGTTTTAAAGACGCCCGAGAAGTTATCGGCAGTTTAAAAGACTGAAGAAATGCCTAAAGAGACATGTAAATGAAAGAAACTTTAGTTTTAGGGCAACATAGCAAAAGAACAGCAATCAAATGAAACAGTAAAGCTGATCAATAAACGACAAAAAAAGAAATACTGAATGCGATACAAGAGGCGCGGCTCAATGTAAAAATGATGAATGAGTATGGTTATATAAACAAACAAAAGAACGCATTTAATTTTTTTTACAAACTACTGCAGGTCATGTGACTTATGCAGGAAGGGCCGGGTACACCATAAATACATGTACAACACACAATTGAGTATCATAAACAAGTCAGGTAACAATAAAAAACAACTCTAAATTTAATATAATTAGGAAATAGTGAAGAAGTAATTCTGCATTGATTCAGTCGAGTCTTTTTCCCAATTGGGTGTCAGCCGATAACTTTGTGCCATTTTCTGTCACGCCAGATTCACGTTCATTTCTTTTTTTTTTGCTGCTTCTCCAGAGTTTTTCTTCTTGTGGTTATTTCATCATATCGTGTCCAGGTCAACGTTTCTCTGTGCAAGAAGCAAAAATTGTGCTTACTCAGTACATGCGTCATTTTGAGAATTCACTCGAAATTTCCCAAAATTGAGCAACAGCTGGAACTGTGCATAGTTGTGTGGCAATCACAGGGACTTGAAATGAAACTCACACCAAGAAGACCTGCAAATCCACTAGAACACACTCAGTGAACGTCTGCGGAGCTTCATTGTAATAAAAAAAGAACAGGACTGCGTAGCATTTTTCGCACTGATAATAATAACTCCAAGCAGAAAAGGCAAGTAGAACCACTAAAGTTTCCTTTTTTTTATTCTTAGGAATTGAGAGGAATGGAATGGCGGCACGTTCAAATTCCCCGCAGTCGAATCGGAATGGAATGGAGGCGCCCATTCCATAACATTGCAAGGTATCCACTATACGCAATGACAATGAGGATGACGCTGACGAGCATAAGCGAGTGCAGGGTGTCCCTTAAGACTAGCGGGCGAAGGTTCATCCCAGCGCTCTCTCCTTATTATGTCAATGTATGAGGCTGACGTTGCACCCCAATCCCTTTTATCTGACTAGGGGATGCCCCCCCCCCCAGCCTCCTCGTGCGCACACCTATGCTGATGACGATAAGAAATAGGTGCGTTAACACATGCATGCACTCCGATAATGATGACGCTCAGTGCACGAGGGGGCGCTGCGGTGCAAATGCATGTGCATGCGCGTTTCAGACTATGGAACATTCTCTTTCTGCCATGGATGAAAATGAAGGTGAAGTGTGGGAAGTGGCGGCTCACGCACAACGCCAACGTCAGGCTACTCCGGAGGCGAGGGCACGGCAAGTAATGACTACACGTCAAAAAAGACAAGCGGAGTCAAATTTGGCGCGTGAAGCGGCGGCTCGACGGCCAAACCGACAACCTGCCACACTGAGGCGAGAACACGGCAAGTGGTGGCAAAATGGCAACAAAGGCCTAGCGGACTCGGAGTTGGGGTATAGCGGCGAACACGCTGCAATAAAGCTATCTGACAGAACCATCATCGTGACAGGGTACTTGGCCCCGAATCTCTTCCGAAGCAACGTAAAAAGGTATAAATCGATCGAGTCATGCGCGATTATGAAAGAAAGTAGAACAACCCCTTCGTACTTGTCGGAGACTTCAATGTTGACATCATGAACAACGACTGCTTTGTGCATTTTATGTATGACGTCTCGGTACACTCTACTATGCATGTCATATAATCAGAAACAACAAAGAACTACCAGGGGAAGTGAATGGACCTCTTCTTTGCCAACGTCAGGCGAGATCCCATATAGAAACCATTAGCTTTACATTTCAAGGCCACAAAGCAGTAATAATGAATGTGTAGTATGTCATGCTATTGGTCGTGTCGCTTATTGTGCAGTCTAGTTTTTGTATTTTATCATCTTAACAGAAAAGCCTACTGAAGCATGAAAAGATTGTTATGACGTCACGAAGAATAGAAGTTGTGACTAAAGAATTGAAGGTAAGATGATCTAGGTTATTGCTGTTATGAAACAATGTCACTCTTGTATGTCAATTATTGTGTTGTCCCTGTAAATACTCCACTGTAGAGTAGTACCAGTGAGAAACTAACCAAGGCTGGATTGACAACTAACATTATGTATAACAGTGCACCACCTTGTCACTCATTTACATGCGTAAGTGGGCGATGTCAGGAGTGATTTAGGGTAACACCAAACAATTCCACTGCTTCGCCCACTTATTATCATTATCATTCACTTCGCAAAGTTGCGGTTATTTTTTAGTTCACACGACTGAATTTGTTGTGACCGTTGTGATGTAGCAATTAATTTAACCATGAAGTTGCATAAAACATTAACGCGATGTAGCGATGTACAAAGGTGACATCGAGATATAACGTTCAGCATGTAACATGCCATTATTCTAATAGGGGTATTTTTTCTTCGAGCCAATTGGAGAGCGATCACCGCAACAACCTGCAGGTTTAAACCCTTCGAGCTCACCGCAATTCGCCATAGCCACTTAGTCATCGCAGCAGGACGTCGCGATTGTCTTGGCACCCTTCACTCTCCACTAACGAGATAGAAGCGTTAAGCGACCGAAAAACAACTGCCTTGAGCGAGTAAGCTACCTTGGTCTCAGCGTGGGACGTCCGGTGGAGGAAACTCGGAAACTAACAAAAGAGACACCCATGACGGCGAGAGAAATAGAACGCGCTGTGATGCATACACGGGACATTCATGGACGAATGAGCACACGCACAGGATCAATTGTGTGGCGGTGACAGCGGCGTTGGGGCTTTCAGTCCAGTATGCGCTAGCATGCAAACTGGCCTCCTATAACGCACGGCGTTCTTCGCCGCGAGCCTGCGTGTCCTCATCACTGAGAACCCGCATGACAGGCACAGCCACTCGCTGTCCTGACGTGCCTTAAAGAGCAACTAAGGTGTCATTTTTCTTTACAGACTTCGTTGGCCGAACTGTCAACCACTCGCAATATGTCAGCGTCGGCAGCCGTGCATTACGTTCTCATTGTCGGAAAACTTGTAGCCGCCATTGGATTAGCGATAATCATCTACCTGTGTGCTAAACTCACGTGCCAATGGATCCGTATGTATTACTATCTGCGACACGTGCCCCGCGTGAAGGAAAGATGGCCCTTCTCTCTGCTTCTCGATACTTGGATGGCGTTACGGAAAATGGACCGGAACCTTCCGATCACTGCGAGTAAGTGTTTTTTATCACTGTCATTTAAATATAATGTAGAGCAACGAGCTAGTACACGAGTGCGAATTTAGGACGGTGTTAGTTAATATGATAACCAAACGGGCTTTCCGCAGAGCGGATAAAGAAAAAAGCACCACGCTTCTTTACAGCGTAGTCCACGTTAGTCTAGACATGTTTTTGTTTGTTTGTTTGCATTCACGTTCCAGTTCCTAGTTATTTTCGTGCACTCACGAAGAAAAGAAATATCCCCGAAGTTTTTGTTCTATGTTCGCATCGCACTGCCTTATATGTGTTCAGATATGTTCAGTCTCCTGATCAGGGTTGCCACTGACTTTCGAGTGAAATTCGCCAAACGACGAGCGAAAAGTCACCATTCTTTTTCACATTTCGCCAAAAAAGTTGCCACTCTACATATGTGTGGCGTGCCTAGTAATAGGGATTGTTAATTATGTATTGCCCCGTGCAAAACAATATTGTTGGTCACCCCTTTATTATATTGACGTTTTTTATTCCAGTTGCATCATCCGTTTCACCGTGGTAGCACTCAGAAACGGTATGCATGCACCATCGGAGTTTCTGAATGCCTGCGCCTCATAAAAAACGTTTGTGACGGTTTTAGTTGTAGCGTGTACAGGATGAAGCAGTCGCTACAACAAGAGAGGGATGGCATGCGTAGCCTTCTTACACACTTCGAGAATATCAATGAGTGGAATGTTGTGTTTCACACCCGAAGAACTTATAATCATAAAACAAAGATAATAAATTCTAGAGTGGAGCGTAACCATCGCAATGCACGCAACACGTTTTTTGTGCGGTCATGCTTACGCTAAACATTTGCCTCAGTGCAGTTTCTGAAGGCTGTCCAAAGAAGCCGAGTTCTTGGCCACCTCTAAAAGAATGTTAATAAAAAGTTTATACTCCACATAAAAAATTAGGGGGCACTACAGCCGGAAAGAAGTCGACAATCTATTTAGAACCGTTCGAGCTGTGGTCGGAACACGTGACCTAACTGTCACCTAGCCACTTCAGAAGCCAAACTTTAAACAAGCATAAAGCTCATAAAGCCTTAAGAGAACTAATTACACACACCTACTCACGGCACGCGAGAACTCCGCTGACCTAAATTGTGCTTGGAGGGTGCTGGTGGATGCACTAGTGCCTCAAGCAACTTGGTGAATTGAGAAAACATACACGAAGAACTTGGACAGACGTACTGAATTGCGCGTAATGTTGACCTCCTACTGGTGAGTTTAAAACTATAAGCAATAAAAAAAATGTTGTCACCCATTTGTTTTGAAGACGCTAAGAATAGAATACATAACTCAGTCCAGACCTAAGACAAAAATTGCCGAAAATTCACCATGTCCCCAATCATAATTTTATGTTACCATGGGCCTCTTAAATCCGCCAATTTGGCGAAAAGTAGCCATCAGTGGCAACCCTGCTCCTGATGCACATTTCTGCGTTGAATCCATGCACGTATTTTATAATGGTCCGGTAAAACTAATCCTGAACTTTCGTCATTCTACTCTCATAAAAACAAAGCTAATAAAAGCTTGAAACTACAAGCTTTTTACTAGCTTTCTGTATCAGTCGTGGACCCAAGCTCATTCATTTATATTCCTGACTCAGAAGCGTGCATAAAGCTCGCAATGTTGTGGAACCTTTACAGTGGCACATTTATCAACGGTTACTAGTAGGGGTGTCAAAATACTCAATTTTTGAGTCGAATTGAATAGAATAAAAATCGAATAATCGTCATGCCGGATTGAATACGAATGCCAGTTGAATATTATTCGAATATTTTGTGAACATAAAAGCTGCAATTTTAAAAAAAAAGCTCTAGAATTCTAGAACTTTTCATTTCAAACTAACATTCGCAAACAATAAAAAATCAATATAACCGTTTCATTTGATCGACAAAAGATGACGTAATTAGCAAAGCTAATATAATCTCGTATATAGTCGGTGCTGGTGTTTTCGAGGTATATTTTAAACTGTATGTTGTAAGTGACACTAGTACCTAGCGTTTAAATAATGGTTGATAATCGACATCATGATGGTGGATCAACGGATAATCTTATACAGTAACGTTCTCTTTAGGTGTCTACTAGTGCCAATACGAGTAGATCAAATGTTTCTGCTGCAGCTCACATAACTAAATAAAGCAAGTCTCTGACATAATACGTATCAAGAAGAAGAGTGGACGCTCCTGAAAAATGCAACCATCAAGCAGTGGGATATGACGAGGACTGTCACTGGAATTCTACCAGTGGCATTGCTCCGCTTTGTTCGTGTTAACCGTAGACCCCCTTTTTCAAAAGAAAATAATAATGGCTTCAGTGATATTTCAACATGCGCCACCGTTAGTAGCTGCCGGTAATCATAATCATCATAATTTATTAACCCTTAAGGGCCCCTGGTGGGGCGCTACATAAGAGGGGAGAGTACACAAGAGAAATACAACATCCAAACAGACAGAAATTAAGCAAAAAAAAATTTACAATAAAAGGTGAAGTTCCAAATATCCAAAGTACGCCTGAAGGATAATGCGCTCAAAAAAAGAAAACACAAGTAAATAAAAATATCACTCCGTTACGCATCAGCACTCAATAAATTCGTTTGTACATTTCAAAATTTCATGTGGTCACGTTCAATTACAATGCGGTTAGGTAAACTGTTCCATTCTGCAATGGCTAATGGCAAGTTTTCTGGCAAATGTCCCTTTCGTTGAACTGCACATTAGGTTTACCTTCGACGGAAGATCTTCATAAGTCGTCAAGTGGAGCATTTGCGTTGTTTCAATTTTAATCATTCAACTTAGCGTTACATCGCTGCACTAGCACCACTGTATTTGCCATAGTTGAGGGCTGTCGATTATTGCTGATCACCTATAGAGGCAAAAACGGTAAACCAGCGCTGCATAGTCCTCAGTGAGTGACTTTAAGGTTTTCTGCGGTGGAAGCACCACTAAAATATTTTGGAGGCCGTAAATGATCTTGAAATGGTCTCCATTCTTGGTTTCCTAGTAGTTGTTCTTTTTTTTGATAAATTACGACCCTTAGGTACCTAGTGGGATCACGAAAGGCACATAGATTTGATTATTTCATAGGTATGAGGAAACACTTCAATTTTGTAGCGTGCAAAGTAGGATTTTTTTCTTTTTCTTACGAAACATTTATATTACGTATTTATTTGTGAAATATATTGTTTAGACGTGTCTCTAGCATGTGCAAAGAAGACTTTTCATCACCATTTGAACAACTTTGCCGAAAAGTTTAGTTTCAGTGCAGAATTTCGGAGTCTCATCAAACTTCAGGAATGTAACACATACAAAAAGTTTGGGAGAACTCCATAATTTACACAATCGAATATTATTTATAGTAGTAGTGATCGCAGTAAACGACTTTTATTTTCACATATAAAGTAAAGGCCGAGCATTTAGACCACCTGCGCGACTTGTCAAGGCTGTTCTTTTTTGCCTTCGGCGCTCATCCAGTCAAGCCAGGTGGGGATAGACAGGGAATGGGGAGGGTAAAAGTCAAGCTCGTCAGGCCTTATAAATGTTCGCGCCTCAATGCAGCTCACTTAAGTGCGCGACATAATCGACCTCAAGTTACTGTACATGTTTTTATACAGTAACTGTACACCTGGATGGATGGATGGATTGATATGGCTGTACCCTTTAGATCGGGCGGTGGCTACGCCACCAAGCCGTAATACTTAGTGAACCAAAAACTAGATTTTTTCTTCCTTTAAATAATGTGGTTGAGGACTCGTACTTTGCAGTGAAGGGTTTCAATTTCCCCCGTGCCTTGACTTTAGCCACCATCAGATAACCTCCTTCTCGTTAATTCTACCCGCTTAAAGTCTATTTTGCCCTCCCTGTCCCTAAATCGCAGTGCTTTGAAAAACTCTGCGCCATCATCCTGAAATATAGGGTGACGCCCTTTACAGAACATTATCAAGTGTGCGGTTGTTTCCTTTTCCTCTCCACACGCACTGCATACTTTGTCTACCCTTCGTATTTGGCCCGATATGTTTTGGTTCGCCATACTCCCGTCCTGGTCTCAAACAGTAGAGAACTACCCCGAGTATTGTCATAGATATTTTCCTTGGTAATTTCCTGCTTAAAAGTTCGATGAATCTCTAGTGCGGACGTTTTAATCATGCCAATTCTTCACATATCGGTATCAGCTTCCTTCACCTTTTTCTTAACCAATAATTCTTTTTTGGTTTGGCGCCCTGCTGTTTTCAAAGTATTTACCAGTCAATTTTCTAGTTCGCTTCCTCCATTTTGTATCGACATTCTTCATGGTCAAGTAGCTGAAGACCTTCCTAGCCCAACACTCCTCCCCCATTTCTCTCAATCGCTTCTCAAATTTTATCTTGATGCCAGCTTCCCTGCCCTCAAATGATGTCTATCTCATATCACCTTGTACTCCCTCATTTGGTGTATTCCCGTGAGCTCCTAAGGCAAGCCTACCTATTCCGCGTTGCTTAATTTCTAATCTTGCTTGAACTTCTGATCCCATGCACAAGACCGCATTGCCGAACGTCAGGCCAGAAATCATGAGCTCTTTCCATCTTCCTCTCACAACATCATTCCTATTGTAATTCTACAGTGCCCTGTTTTTCATCACTGCTGCATTCCTGTTACCTGTAGTCATCACGTATATTTCGTTTTTCCCTTAGGCACTCGGCCCCTTTGCTTATCCATACGCCCAGATATTTGTATTTATCTGTTATCTCTAGCGTGACATCTTGTATTCTAACCTCACTACCTTCATTATCATTAAAAATCACGGGTATTCATTTTTCCTTACTGAATCTGAAATCTTACCTATCTCCCTCATTACCGCAGATGTCCATCAATCCCTGCAAATCTTCCTTGTCGGCCATTAGCACTATTTTATCTGCGTACATCAATTCCTGTTCAATGAGTTTTCCTTGTTTGACGAAAGAGAGGTTGAAGGCCAGTCTACTTCCCTCTAATTTGGCCTCTAATTCTTGTAGGTACATGATTAATAACAAGGGTGACAGAGGACACCCCAGCCTAAGCCCCCGTTTTACCTCTGCAGACTTGGATACCTGTTTTTCCCACTTTATAACTGCCTTGTTACCTTTATAGATATCCTTTAAAAGATTAGTGACTCCATCTTCCACACCTAGTGTGTCCAGTATTCCCCACAAGTCCTTTGAACTACGCTATCGTACGCTCCCTTGATATCCAAAAATGCTAGCCACAGGTGCCCGTGTTTCTTTTCTGCTATTTCGATGCACTGTGTCAGTGAGAACAGATTGTCTTCCAAACCTCTTGTGTTTCCGAAACCCATTCGACAGTTCCCCCGGCATCCCCTCCTCCTCTATCCATGTCTGCAGTCTTTTGTTTATAATCTGCATCGCCAGCCCGTAGACCACTGATGTCACTGTTATAGGACGGTAGTTGTTTATGTCAGCTTTGTCCCCCTTTCCTTTATAGATCATGCTCATCCTAATAAGTTTCCATCCATCGGGGACTTCACCATCGATTATTATTTTGCTCACTGCCTCTCTCAAAGCGTGCCTAGACTTCGGACCTAATGTCTTTATCAGCATAATTGGAACGCCTTCTAGGCCTGTTGATGTACTACTACGAACTCTCTTCTGAGCTCTTTTCCACTCTCGTTGTGAAAATGGAGCCATTGCGCCACTTGATTCGTCCTTGTCTATTGTGGTGCATAAAGCACTTATTTGTTGAAATTTTTCTGTCACCCCTGTTCCTATATATTCAATAGCTTCGTCCCCTTTTAGCCTAGCACCTCGAGCTCTAGTTATAAATCTCTGCTCTAGGCTCGTTTCCTTTCTTATAGAGTTTAGATGGTTCCAAAATTTCGCAGCTGCATTTATGTCTTTTTTACGTACTTCTGCCAGCCACTGAGCTCCATTTCTTCTAATTTTTTCATTGATCAGAAGTGTGCTTCCCTCCTACAGCTTAGAAAGATGTCCCATTTTTTCAGCATTATCTGTCGGTTAACCCCGCTGCTTAGCATGTCTGTGTCCTATACAGGATTCCGGATGTTTTGCTACGGCTCTCTTAACTTCTTCATTCCACCAACTCTTGGGTTTGTGTCTTCTTTTCCAAGGTGACTTGTCCCGTGTCTTAGCAAGCTCTAGCTCAAACAGTCTAATCAGATTCGTGTATGTCCACACTCTTTTATTATCCTCTGTGATTACTTTCTCAATTTGTTTAGTAGCTATTTCTATTTGCCTATCTGAATAAAAATTTTCTTGTAGTGGCTCACCTTGTCTCCTTCCTACTTTCACTGCTATTCCAAAACTTAGCTTGATACGTTTGTGATCACTACCCAGACTTCTGGAGCCACCTTCATCTATGTGCATTCCCCTGAGCTTATCATACATCCTGTGTGACAGCAGTGGGTAATCTATCGTCGACTGCAGCCTTCCTACCTCCCATGTTATTTGCCCTTTACACTTCTAGGTACTGTCGCAAGTGATCAAATCATGCCTTTCACTCATATCCATGATCATTATGCCTGTTGGGTCGATATACCCATCTATATCTTCTATGTTCACATTCATATTTTCTAGTATAATTATCTCGCACTCTCCTCCTAACTCCTCAATGTACTTTGATATACACTCTACCATTGTCTGGTTTTCCTCTCTGTCCTTTGCTCCCGTCCACAAGTACACCAAACCAAGGAGTGTCATTTGCCCTGCCACTTTCCCTTATAGCCATAAATGATCCTTGCACTCCTGCTTGACCCTTTGCCAGTCTGTACTTTTATGAATGAATGCCCCAATACCACCACCCCTTTCTGCTGCCTTCTGTTCTATTACAATATTTCCACGCGTAGTCTGGATTGTTAGGAGAGAGAGAGAGAGATAAGTAGAGAGGAAGGGCAGGGAGGTTAACCAAGCTTGGCTCGGTTGGCTACCCTACACTTGGGGTGGCGGAAAAGGAGAATAATAGAACGGAAAGAGATGGAAAAGAAGAGGAGTAAGAAAGAGAAGCATGAATAGTCAGCTCGAGACTACACAGCACGGTCTCGCACAGTTCTTTCACAAGCGGTTGTAAAGTCTGGTGGTCCTTAAAAAGTACAAGAGGGCTTTCGTGGCTTTGCGCGTATGGGAAGCCGTCGGCCAAGGTCCCAGGATCTTCTCTTCTGTAAGCGGCCGTGAATCCAGCTGACCGAGCTTGGCTTCCATATTACATCGTTCAGTCTGGTATGCTGGGCAATGACATAGAATGTGCTCAAGCGTTTCCTCGCAGGCGCAGATGTTGCATGCCGAAGTGCTCGCCATTCCAAGGAGACGAGAGTACGAATTTTTAAATGCCAAGCCGAACGTCATGCGACACAGTAAAGTTTCAGCGCATCGTGGGAGCCCGGATGGCAAACGAAGTTGCAAGTTTAGGTCGATCGAATACAGGTGCGTGTTGGAGAAACCCTGCGCATTCCATTGTAGGAGAGATATACGGCGAGCAATTGATTGTAGTAGCCTTGCAGCGACCGTTCTCAAGAGTGGTATGGGCGTGCGCTGGTCTTGGTCATGAGCTGATCGAGCAGCTTCATCCGCGCGGTCATTGCCGACGATTCCGCAATGACTCGGCAACCACTTAAATACAATATCGTGACCTTCCTTGAACGCTTCGTGATAGTCGTGCCTTATCTGATATACTGATTGTTCGTGTAACTCGTGCTGCATAACAAACCGTAGTGACTTTAAGGCTGACCTGGAGTCGCAAAAGATGGCCCATTGGTTAAGTTGCTGCCGAAGAATGTACTTTACTGCACCTTGAAGTGCTGCGAGCTCTGCTGCTGTCGACGTCGTGGTGTGAGAAAACTTGTACTGAAGCAACACATTTTCAGATAGAACAACCACTGCTCCTGTAGAGCTGTTGGAATTAGTGGAGCCATCTGTGTGAACATGTATGCGGTCGAAGTACCTTTCGTCCAACGACGCAAAGTCAATTGCTTCAGGGCTAGCGTTGGCATGCGTGCCTTCCTAAAGATTCCAGTAACTGACAAGCGCACGTCAGGTTGACGAAGACTCCATAGCGCAGCTGCTGGATGCATCGCAAGTTTGAAGCCAGGCGGTAGTATGTCTTGATGTTTTGTCACAATACCGCAGTACGAAGAATGGGGCCCCCGAGCTGTCAAACACGCTAAATGATGTGACGGTAGCCGTGATAAATGCCGAATGTGCGCTCTCAGCGTCTCGACAAGGATATGCGTTGTGACCGGTTGTTCTTGTGCAATAACAATAGTTGCAATAGGATTGTTAGGAGGTTGTTCCATGTCCCTAAGATGTGTTTCTACAAAATCGTATACCATCGGCCTCTCCTCCTGTAGCTGTTCTTTTATCTCTTCCCACTTCAGCTTGTTCCTGCCACCCTGCATGTTAATATACCCTGTGTCTGAATTGGCTCGGCACTCGTGGCTATGCCTATTTCTGCCACGAACTCTACCTATCTTAGATACTGGCGCCACTTTGAAATCGTATCTGTCCATACCACCATGACGTGGTTCGCAGTGCCCCCTTGTGTGTGCGATGTTGCCGTCAGTAGTCTTTCAACACCATAATGACATTTTTCATGCATTATTGAAGACGAGGAAAGAAACACTGTATGCTATATTGGAGCTATTTGGAATTTTCATTATATTTATTCATAAACACAATGTAGATAACCACGCATGCCGAAGTAGTAGCCTAGCTGCTTCATTTCAAGAATTTCCATCGCTGAAATTGTCATTTATTATGCATCACTTTGTCTCCGTGTAATGTCTGGAGACACCAATATTCAGGCTATTCATTTCCTAAAAATCCCAAAAAAGATGGTGAACAACATCACAATGCATGTTGATACGAGGGGTGAGAAAAAAACATAGATAAAATTCAACTTTTACGTACTTACAGGAAGGTGAGCTGCTGGCACGGCGCATCAATCCTGACTTATAGCATGTAACTGTCGTGGACGCTATGATTGTCATCCTAACCTTACACAGCGGGGTGGATAACAAGAATAACGATGTGATGATAACCAGCTCGTGGGGAGCACGCTAAGATGGTAGTCTGGAAAAGAACCAATAAGGTGGCGCTCCATAATGAGTAGTGAACGGTGGACCTTGTGTAGCACCGATAAAACCTCTCATACAAATTTCAATGAATGGGAAGTCAATATCTCTTTGTTGTATTCCATTCTTCAGAAAACTTTATGAATTTATTAACTGAACAGAACCTCAAACAGGCTTGCCCTTGCTCACAAAGAACAGAATGACTTGAGAAAAGTACAGACTAAGGTATATTTACGCCCAACCCAGAAGATGAAAAGTGATGTTTCCCGCAGAATACATTGACGTCAGTTACTCTTGGTACGGACGCACACCTACGATTTATCAAATTTGAAGTGGTGAAAAATTCACTCAGCATTTCATTATATATCAATTATATAAGCAGTGGACTAATCACCTGACACATTAACATGGGGAGGTAGAGCTGTTCAGTTCAGTTCTATAGCGAGAAGTTAGTGACCCTATCTATCTATCGATCGATCTATCTACTTATCTATCCATATATATATATATATATATATATATATATATATGTGTGTGTGTGTGTGTGTGTGTGTGTGTGTAACGGATGAGACATGGCGTCAGTCAGAACACCAGTTTATTGTGACCCTTCGTCTTCCTCATCTTCCTTTCCCACATTCACCTGTGAAGCGTCACATGTTTCCCCCTCCCCCCGAGAAAGTGCCAACTTATTGGGACAATATTAGCGACGCAGTTTGTTGACGTGCACAATGTCAGTAGTTCTGCTTAACGGAGCTACGCATCGGTCGATCTCATAGTTCACAGGAGAGACTCTGCGGAGAATTGTGTAAGGTCCTTCCATGACTGAACTGAGTTTTCCTTTGTTCGGGTGCCAAGGTGTTTCGTAGAGGACCAATTCACCAGGTTTGAGATCTTGTGGTAGGAATTTTCTGTCGTAGATTATCTTGTTCTTCTCATGATAGGCAAACGTGTTCTTGATTGCGTTTTTCCTTGCTTCTTGCACACTCTCCATTGGTGAGTCTAAAATTGTGTCGTATGAAGGAATTCCATACTATAAGTACGATGGTGGATATCGTGTTACTTCATGTGGGGTTCTGTTGTATTCATCGACGACATCCGAAAGATGTTTGACTCAAGACTTCTGTGGCTGCTCATTCATTTTGCACTTTAGCCGGGTCTAAAGTGCACTTTAGCCGGGTCTAAAACGTACAACAGTCTGATTTGTACGTTCGTTCATGCCATTACATTGAGGGTGTTGGGAGGATGTGAACAATTGGTGGACACCATTGCGTTTTAGAAACTGCTTGAATTTTCCAGCTGTGAAAGCTGGTCCACGATCAGACAGAAACTTCTTGGGTTTTCCTGCTGCAAAGATGGCGGTGATGCACGAAATGTATGCGTCACAAGTTTCGTTCTTGTGGGGAAACGCCCAGACGTACCGCGTAGCGTGGTCGATCGCCAAGTAAATAAAATTCTTTGTCGAGCCATATCCTGAAAAGCCACCTATAGTGTCCATTGCTAAAAGATCAAAGGGTTGTTCTGCAGGTGGTAGTGACTCGAGAGATTCGAATCTCTTGGTTTTCGGCTTCTTGCAACGCTGACATATGTCACAGTGGTGGACGTAGGATGAAACGTCTGTGATGATTTCCGGCCAATAGTAGGATGATGACAACAAGCCCAAAGTTTTCTTTACTCCGAGGTATCCGAACTGACAGTGTGCTTTCTGCAGAAGGCCCAGTCGAAGCTTGAGAGGAACGTACACTTTGCGAATTCCTTTGCGTGTCACGATAGTGACCCCGTTTTCTGTTGTGTACTTGCAGCGAGGGCGGTCATCCTGGTAAGTTTGAAGTTCTGGTAATGAAAGGAGTTGAACCATAGGGCTTCGCGAAAATGCGTCCGCCTCGATGTTTTCGCTGCCTTTTTGATGTCGAATGTTAACGTCATACATCGACAGCTTCAAAGACCATCGAAAGAGCCGGCCATGTGGGTTCTTTGGTCAGACAGGAGAGGGGTCGTATCGGCGCTGAAGACACACATTTGTGTTTGAAAGGAATTCTGTAAAGCTTTGTTGTCTTGAAGCAAAGTCTTCGTGTTTAAATCCAGTGACAGGTTGAAAAAGGAGGCGTTGTCCAGGCCTAGCAAGAATTCAGTCTTCATGCCTGGTAGAATGTGTGCTTGGACGGCTCGCTTTAACTTCCCTATTTCCAACTGTATGTGTACGCAGCCCAAAGTTTTTGTGGTTGAGGTGACTTGTTGGACACTAATGCATGAATTCTTGAGCAACTGCAGCTTGAGTTTTTTGAACACAACTTCATTGATACAGGTAATAGTCGCTCCTTGTATCCAGAATTGCGTTCACCATGTGTCCGTTCACAAGTGCACCAAAACGTAATAATGAGCCTTTGGGCCGCCCTCTTCGTTTCCCTGGTGGTCAATTAGAGCAGACACCATTTCATGACGAAGGCACTCATTGTGCCAGTAAAACTGATTCGGCAAACCAGCGGATGCACAATGTCGGCACTCACTGTGAGGGGTGCGCATTGATCCTGCAGGGAGCCATGGTCGCGTAGAATGAGGCTCTCGACGCATGAGCTGCCGTTTTGACGAGTGTTGGGAAGCATCTCTCTGGACAGTCTTCCGCTTGAAGCGCAGCAGCAAGCCACTTGGCCGGGGTGGTGAGCGTCAATCCAGCGAGGCATCTTTCGATCTCTTCAGGCACACCATCGGTCAATCCTGATACTATGTGAACGTATTTTAAGTCTGCGAGGCGACCAAGGTGTGTCTTCTCTTCGTAGTAGTGCCTGATGCGCTGTTCTCTTTTGAGCCTGCAGTGTATGAATTGGCGGAAAGGGTAGCTAACAGGTGCAGAAAATCGTGATATCATGCTTGTTTTGATGCCTTCCCACGTATCTTCTGCGTCGAAAATCTCGGTGAGGCACCAACGGAATGCCTCACCTTCCAGGTACTCGCTGATGCAGTCGATGCGATCTCGTTCGGACCAGCTGACGTTGCTCGCCTTCGTTTCAAAGAGGTGCAAACACTTGTCAACAGGGACGTCGTCTTCAGTTTCAGTGCACTTCGGTAGGCTGATCATCTTCTTTGGTGGGCTCATGATGTTGCTGCGGTAGATCCTGTCGACTTAGTGTAACGGATGAGACATGGCGTCAGACAGAACACCAGTTTATTATTCTGACCTTTCGTCTTCCTCATCTTCCTTCCCCACATTCACCTGTGAAGCGTCATATATATATATATATATATATATATATGCGCGTGCCCCAAACCGAGACCTTGGACTCCTGTTTCGTTATACCTTGGCCTTCATTCGGTCACCGCTCGTGACTCGCGAGCAATGAACGATGAAGCGTCTGGGCATATGTCCATGCTTCGAGCTTCATTTCTCGTTCTTTTCCTACAATTTTCACCATTTGTCCCTTCACCACTAGTCCATTAGACAATCGCCTTCCGCCTGATTAGCTTACCACCCTTGCACTTACCGATCGTTCACTCTTTTAACAAAATAGTTAGCAAAAGGCAGCAAACTTCGAGTGACGTGCTTCGCTCACAAAGTTATTCAATGCGACAGCAGTGAAGGCTAAAAGCAGTTATCGATATATCTGTACTCCATACCCTAAAACGTGACCCATTTTACCTGTGTGAAGATTGGCTGCAATAACAAAAACGGCTGATGCACTCGCCAAACAATGAATGAGGCTGATCCACGGGGTTGCATCTGTTATTTTGTTTTATTATTTTATTTTATTTTATTTCAGGTACCCTCATGGCCCAGAGGGCAATGTTGAGGGGAGTGGTACAGGATCAGGATGTTGAAAGGTGTTCGAATTGTGCAAACATTGCACACATATGAGCAAATATACAAAAGCACTGAACAAACAAGTATCCAGCGGTGCGTAGAAGTATACAAAATTTTGACACAAATCTACACAGGTATTGCCTCTAGCATGAAAACATAACAAAACTAACATTGACAACTGCAGGCATATGACACATTATAAGGTAAATAAACGCTGTGAAGTTCAAGCTACACAGAAGTGAAGTAATCAGACACTTTTTTCTTAAACTGGTCAATATTGTTAGTAAGCACTAGGGATGGTGGCAGGCGATTCCACTCTGATGTCGTTCTAGGAATAAACGAATTTGAATATGATACAGTGCGACATTTCGGGATACCAACTTTGCAAGAATAATCTATGCGCAATGAAACATGAGCAGGGGATAAGATAAGAGCAGTTTTAAGGGTGGTGTTCAATTTATAGATTTTAAAGAAAAGGCACATGCGCGATATCTTCCTGCTCAGTGTGAGTGGTTCAAGAGATAGAGTTGCTTTCATTTGCGTTACGCTTGATAAACGGCCGTAATCGTGAAGGATGAAACGCGATGCTCTGTTTTGGGTCGCTTCAAGTGCATTTATTAGTGAATTATTGCATGGATCCCATACTGAAGACGCGTATTCGAGTTTAGATCGAACAAGTGACTTGTACAATAACAGTTTAACAGAAGCGGGGGCTAGAGAAAAATGTCGCCGAATAAAACGAAGCGTCCGGTTAGCATTTAACATAATAGAGGAGACATGCATATTCCAACTCAGGTCTGCTGTTAAAATAACCCCGAGGTATTTATAGGACGACTCTGGTAGCAATAGGGAGCTGCTTATACTGTAAGAGGAAGGGTTTAATTTACGTTGGCGTGAGAACCGCATTACTTTACATTTATTAATATTAAGTGTCATATGCCAAGTCGAGCACCAATTATCGATAGCGTCAAGGTCCTGTTGAAGCAAAGAAACGTCAGTAGCATTTTTTATTTCGCGGTAAATAACACAGTCATCGGCAAAAAGTTTCACAGAAGAAGTCAGATTGCTAGGCAGATCATTAATATATATAAGAAAAAGCAGTGGACCTAAAACTGAGCCTTGTGGGACGCCTGAAGTGACAGGTAGAGTTGAAGAGTTAAAACCATTAACATGAACAAATTGAGAGCGATCTGTTAGAAAACATTTAATCCACTTAAGAACGTTAGGGTCGATATTCAGTTGGCTTAGTTTGTGAAGAAGCAGGCTGTGGGGAACTTTATCGAATGCCTTACAAAAGTCTATGAATATGCAATCAGCCGCGGAACCATTATCAAGTACAGAATGAAGGTTGTTTGTGAAGGCTACCAACTGCGTTTCACACGAAAATAATTTTCTAAAGCCATGTTGCTCAGGTGAAAAAAAAATGAGAATGATTTAAGAAATTTCGCCAAGTGGGAAGCGATGACGTGTTCAAATATTTTACAAGAAATACTCGTTAACGAAATGGGGCGATAGTTCGAAGCAGAATGTTTGTCACCAGATTTATGGAGTGGAATAACTTTACCTATTTTCCAGTCATCTGGAATCTCCCCTGACTGAAGAGACTGATTAAATATTTTGGACAATATTATAGCAGAATAAACCTAGGTGTTTTTGAGCACTTTTGTATTAATGTCATCGGGACCACAACAAAAAGATAATTTTAGGCTCTCAATAATGCGTACAATGCCATCAAAATCAAAATGAACAGGGTCCATGGGGAAATCATAATGAGTGTGACAGGCAGGGAGTGACGAGTTAGTACAACTGGAAAATGCTTTTGCAAACGTGTCATTCAGAGCGGCGGCGCAATCAGCGTTGCTAATTCGGTTTGACTGCAAATCAACAAGAGAAATTGTCGAAT
The DNA here is from genome assembly GCA_013436015.1 of Rhipicephalus annulatus. Taxonomy (NCBI): domain Eukaryota; kingdom Metazoa; phylum Arthropoda; class Arachnida; order Ixodida; family Ixodidae; genus Rhipicephalus; species Rhipicephalus annulatus. The sequence goes on along the minus strand of WOVY01010462.1, from coordinate 567,933 downwards.
CATCTGTATCCTTAATCAGACTCCAGAATTTTTTAGGGTTTGCGGAAAGAAGTTCAGGTAATGTAATATTCATAAACTTATGTTTTGCTTGCTTTAAAGCTTTCTTATATGTACATACGACATCCTTAAGTGCTGACCAGTGCTCCGATTTTCGAGACCGCTTTGCTCTGATGAAGAAACGCCTTTTTTTGTTTGCAAGGCGTTTTAATGCACGGCTGAACCATGGAAACTGACGGTTAGTGGTAATGACCTTTTGGGGAATACGATGTTTAATTAAATTGTAAATTGTACTTTTAAACAGGTGCCAGTTTTCAGAGACCGATCTCTCGTGGAAACCAACAAGAAACTCATCCAGAAAAATCTTCAGCCCATCATTAATGGCCGAAAAGTAATAGCCTTTCCGTAATCGTAAATAACCTTAGGGTTATTATGAGACAAACGAGTTAGGACATTCAATATTACGTGTATTACGGAGTGATCGCTAATTTTCGGTAAATAGCTGATGTCGGTGACAAGATCGGGAGCTGTTGTTAACAATATGTCAAGTGTGTTAGACGTGGAATCAGTTATTCTTGTTGGCTCAGTGATAGCCTGAGTCGAAGAAAACGTTGAGCAGAGTGCCACAAAATTTGATGATTCGCATGTTTCTTCACTTGAGATAGCGGGTGACTGCTAGTTAACATCGGGAAAATTGAAGTCACCGAAAAGAAATATCTGCTGATTAGAAAACTTTGTGTGAATGGTGTTAAGAGTGTCATGAAGATCCTTACAAAAGCCTAGTGGCGTAGACGGCGGACGATAACATACACAGAGTAGAAACTTCGTGAAGTTAACAGATATTTGGACGCAAGTGAACTCAAGATTTGTAGTGACAATGACTTGTGAGCATTCAAAATTGTGGTTAACAGCAACTAAGACACCACCGCCACGCTTTAAGGAGCGATCACATCGGAAAATATTGTAGCACTTTTGAGCAGAAAAAACTTCACTGTCCCGTACAGATTCGTTCAACCAAGTCTCAGTTAATACAATAATGTCAGCGGCAGTAGTGTCAGCCGCACAAGAAATAGAATCGTGGTTACGGACTACACTTCGTATGTTAGTGAAAAGAACTGAAATGTTACTTGGCGCCCGCGGCACGTTATGTGGACGGACGGTGAGCTATTCTGTGGATGCATGTGGAAAGAGAGTTGAATGCGGAGCTTTAGAGGCACTGGGGTTTCTGCATTTTTCCTTTACTTCACCGCTTACCTCGCAATACTCATAACACTTATTGTTTAAAGTGAGTTTGTTATGGCGGAGTTTGAATTTTTCATCTGGTGCTGAGCGTTTCGCAAAGTCTACTAGAATTTTACGGGCATGTCGGGTAGCTGGTGAGAAGTCTTCACTAATTGTGATGTCTGATCCTTTAAGTTTGGTTTTTGCGCTGAGTACTTTTTCTTTTCTTTTGTAATTTGCAAACTATACTATTATTGGTCGAGCTTTGTCGCGATGCAGTGTGCCAACTCTATGCGCACGCGCGATATCGCTATCGACAAGATGAATCGACATTTAGTCAAGTACAATCTTCTTGACCTCCTTTTCCGAGTCCGCCCGTGTTTCTGAGGGGTTATCAGGCACATTAAAAAATAAAAGGTTGTCCCTTCTCGCTCTATCTTCCAGGTCTGACAAACGTACTTTTAACAAAGTATTTTCGTTTTGAAGTGTGCCAATAGATTCTTTTACTGTAGTTACGTCTTCAGCATGCTCTTCCTGAACTTGAAACCTGTTTTCCATGGAGCTTAACCTTTCAGATATGTTTGTGACCGTCGCGTTCAGTTCAGCGTGTTTTGACGTTAAGCTTCCGATGGAATCGAGTATGCGCGCCTGACCATCCTCGATCAGCTTTGAACGGGCTGTGAGGTCCCTCAGCATTGTTATAACAACATCGGTTGTAGGCTCCAGTGGTACTTCGGACACCTGCGTGCCACCCTGTCGAGGTTTAGTAGGCCCCGGATTAAGCTCCACATCCCCCGACAGTAACAGTTTCAACACATCAAAGCACTCATTTACATGTTGTAAGAGCACTTGTGGGCATGAAAATACAACAAGAGAAGCGTTATTTTGGAGGCATACAAATCATCTTGGAAAGTGAGGTCGTCGTGCGGTTGTATATCGCTTACTAGCAAACGCCACGCTAAAGAAGAAAAAAAAGATGACTGATCCATCTGTCATAGGAACCAGAATAACATCAAAGTGAAACCTGCCTTCATGCAAGTAATTAAGCATTTATCGTGCATTGCTTCACCACAAGGTCAAAGGAATGGATGTCATTGCAAGAAATTGTAACGTCACGCGACGAACGACAAGCCGCTTAAAGCTTGCAGCGTGCCCCTCAAGCAAAAAGCCCGCACGAAAAGAGCATAACGAGCGCGTACTAGCAACTGTCACAGCTTGATGCTCAAAGCACTCAGCTGAAATACAAAAAGGACACACATAATACACACAAGTACACGCAAGTACGCGCAAATAACACACAAATACACGCAAGTCGATCGAGAACTAACAAGTGCCAGAATTGCTACTTATGTGCAAGCAGCGCGCTGTTTTCCAAGCACTACAGCTGCAGTGAGCGAGTGAGTAACAATTTTATAAATCGAAGGGCTGAAAGTATTGGAAGCTAAGCCACGCAGTCTGCCAGGCTATGATTTTTGATGGCTTCCACTCGTTCCAGGACCCGTGTCTGGATGCTTCTGTCAGCAATGGAGAGAACTTCCTCCCGTTATTCCTCAGCCGCGGTTGGGCCCATAACGTTGACTGGCGGAGTATCATCCGGGTAGCTTTTGAGGACGTGGTTCAACGATACAACGCCGGTGCATAGGCAGCAGCGTGTATCGATGACACCTGGGTGGATCTCCGAAAGCACTAGGAGACATACGGAAATGTACGGGTCTGTAGGCGACGGCAGGCGATCTCAGATCGTTCGGGAAAACTACCGTGAGGGGATGGGCCGGCATGTCGCTCTAGATCAGAGCGCTTGGTGACCAGAGGCTCCAGCATTACGGCGTTCGACTCTGAGGGGCCCACTGCTCCTTCGATGAATATTCGAGTGCGTTGGTGAGCTGTTTTGTTGCCGGGTGACCCAAGTGGGCGGGCACCATTTCAATTCAAAGTGGCGCGGCTCATCTTGCAACAGTAGTGGGAGAAGAAATCGTAAGGTGGTAGGGGAGACAGGACCTCACGCGAAATTTGAGATGGCTGGCTTTTAGTCGCTTAGTATGGTGCCAGTGTTGGCCGAGTTCACCACCAAAGCGATGGCCAACTCTTCCGCACCGGTGGCAAATGGTGTTTGAACAATGCCAGGCCGTGATCGAAGAAACCTCCATATTCTGTGTAACTTCAAGGCACACTTTTGTGGAAAGCCCACTATGCACAAACCACCCCGCCCTGGAAGCAAGCGTGGGCGCACGAGTAACCACGCCGTTACGGCTGACGACAGCAACCGCACGCGGGGTGACGACATGTTAAACGCAACCTCCGAACCTTTCGCACATCTCGCCAGCACAAACAAGGACCCACTGATGTAACCAATCTCTGAGTACCACCAGTGATATATGGTATATAAAAATAGCTCGGCGTTAGAAAGCAAAAGAACGTACGCTTCGTGGTCAAGTTGATTCGCGCCGTGCTTCGGAGGGAGGGGTTACACATTTGACTCCAGGCGACGAGGGCTTTTTCTTCTAGCTTTTTCTATATACTTTACAACGTCATATTCGTTAATACACTGCGGCAGTGGAGCCATGATGGACCTCGGATTCAAGCACTTTTCAGTTAAAAATTCAGATTTATAGTGTCCTTTCTTCTAGGCGAAAGTATTAGCTTAACCATGGAAATGCGCGTGGAATACAGGAAGTGGTGATGGCTACAAAGTGGAAGAACGTATCCAAATTGGGAGAGGGCGGCCTGACCTAGAACGCTTTTTTTTCTACTCCTCACAAGAGAATAATGAAAGGGGTAAAAGATAATGACAACATACGTTGACGGAGACAGGAAGAAACGATGCGTTTATACAATAACCACACAGCACAATGACTTATCTTCAGTCTAGTAAGCAGTTCAGAGCTCTTGAGAAAATTTTGGAAGTCCTTATAGTTGTTGTTGACGCTGTCTAATCATACTTTGTGAACAAAGTAACAACTTTCGCTGTGTGTTTCCACTCTGTACACCAGCGTTTAAGCTACCAATTAAGTCAGCGTTGAAGCCAGTGTTTGTGGCACGTAAAGGAGGCAGTCGCGTAATAGAAGATGCTTCACACTCTTGGCAGCGTTCGAATTTCGGCCTATCCGCACGGCTGATGAGTGGCCGATGACATTTATTACAATCGAATGAAAGAAGATTCAGGTAATATATCAATAAAGCGGTAAAGAAAATAAAATGCTTTTGCCTTGATGTCTCAGAGGAAGGAAACCTGGAAATTTTGTTTTCTTTCTTACCACAGTGATTTGGACAGACAGAGAGACACACAATCAGTTTTAATTGACACTTGTGGAGATGGCCTCTTGTGGAGACCCGCGGAAACTATTGTACTTGCCCATGTCGGTTTCCTACACCAGAATTGTTATGTTCCACGCTTTCTTAGGCTCTATGAATTCCCTGGATTTGTGTCTGGAGCAATGGACTCTGGAGTGCCTATTCTGAGTCGGCTTTGCTGTATAGAGGACAGCTAGGTAACGCGGGGCATTTCCAAAGCGCGTTCACAAAAGAACAATAAATTTCATTACAGTCCTGACAACTTGGATCTATGCCTATGTCGATTACTGCTCAGAAAGCTTTGCGACGGGAAAAAGCGCGTCTGGAGCACTGTAAGTGCAAACGACTGAGACGCGGCTTGTGAGATCTCGCACACAGTCATGGGCAAGCTTGTTGAGGTTCGGTATGTTCCGATGAACGCTAGCACTTATATAGGTAGAAAGCCAAAAGATGCACTGTTCCTCTTTAAACAATAGAGGTGGCAGTCTCCCGCCATATGAATACCCTATTACAATGTTTTGATACGTTTTCCTCAGTGTGAAATTGTTGGTGCAGGGAGGGGGCGGAGAGGGTCGGTCATGGTCGGGGCTTGGACGGCGTGTTCCGTATCTCCACTCGTAGCTAACTTGACCGATGGCGAGTAGTATATTCCCCTTTGATGTCTATGATTACCGGTGGGAATGTGTTAGATTTGCTGTACTGACCCACGTCGACTAACAGAATTAATTGTCTATTTTTGACGGCCTTCTTTAATCAATCGCTCGCGGGCTTTTTCGCCCAGCGTAACTTATATTGCGGGTGCATATTCTGAAAGAATGGGTTTTAGACGCGAAGCAGCTCTTTGACTAGCCGGTGTAACTCTGTCCCTCCGTTTGCAGCACTCCCCTTGCCGCAGGTGTTGGAGCGGTGCCAAGTAGCTCACGCCCTCCTAGCAGTGCGCGATGACGTCTCTCTCCCTTACCTTCCGCGCAGCTCACCGCGTGTTAGCTCTCTCTCACACTTTACCCTTTCCACCGCTTGCAACACTTGAGCCCATTTCTCTCGTGGGCATCATCTCACCCGCGCCACCTCTCTCCATCTGTCGGCAAGAAGAAGCCGTGAGCCGGCGGGTGCGTGCACTGCGCACGCCTCGAGAATCTCGCGGCGCCGACATGTGGACAGCGCGCCACTGTTTGCCGCGCGATCGTGCCGACGGGTGAGACGCCGTCGCGGCATGCTTACCGCTAGGGTGCGATTACCTTTTTCCCGGCTGTCGCCGACGTTGCGAGGGTTAGTGCAGCCGATGGCGTTCGCGATGGCGACGTCAACACCGACGAGGCGCTAGCGAGGGAAGCCGAATGCAAGCGTCGGCAGTGAAAGACCAGCGACACCGACGAATTGCGAGTCAAGAACACCGATCGCGTTCTATAATGCAGATGGTGCGCGGTTAATCTGATTCGGAATACATGACAGGGACAGCTGGTGGGCTGTCTGCTGATAGACTTTCAAAAGGTTCTGTCAGAAAAGTAGTTCCGAAGAGTGGCGTACTGCTTGTAACACGGGGGAGAAACACCGACGAGACACGAGCCAAGGAAGCCGAGTGCAAGCGTCTTCAACGCATCCCGCAAGCCATGTCTTTGAGTTTCAAACAAACGTTTACTAGAGTGAACGCTACTCTGAGTTTCGCTTCGAATCATTTTTCCAGCACCCACGTCGACGCCCAAATCAACCGGGTCGTCGGCATGCGCACCGCTGCTGCTTCGCATCCCATCAGGGTTCCCTTCGGGAAGATGGCCCAAAGCTTTTTTTTAAACGAAGATTTGCAGGGCCCCACTGTAAAAGATGATTCCTCGTTCACTGAGCATTCTTAGAGGCATGCTGTCTCTTTTAAGAACTAGCCTATATCCCACACTTGACGGGTGGTAGGCTACCTGGGTGGTGACCTGTGCTACGATCACTTCATCCATGCTTTTGCGTGCACCGAGTTTGCTTAACCTGTCCGAGCACGTGATTACTGGTAATGAAAGTGCCTTGTTGATGTTCTTGCGCAGGACAGCATAATTTTTTTATATGTTTTTGTCCAGTCAAGTCCGAGGCTAAATAGTTAATCCATGAAAAAAACGTGCTCCGGAAAATAGGTTCTCTTCACCTAGTCCCTTTCTTTGTCCAGATCCTCTCGCGAAAACGTTCAGAATCCTTTCGGTTTTGGCAGGGATATGTGTGAGCATTTTGGCGCTGCATCCTCTCGCGTCAATCAGTGATCCCAGGATTCGGACTGAAGTGACTCGAAGAATGCGCCGCGTGTAAATGGGGCAGCCACAACGAGATAGTGACGACAAACACTGCACGTAAGGTGTCGAACATACCGTTATCGATGAACCTAAGAGCGCAAAACATTGAACGCGCGAATTGGCATAACTCACGAGAAATGCAGGCGATGGCAGAAACACTGAAAACAACTTTTCTGAGAGGAACGAAGCATTGCTTTCTTCTGCTACTACACTGTGAACAAATGGCCCCAGCAATATGCATACGCGTAGGTGTTACCACGCATAGAAAGAAAGGACGTTGACAAAAATTCAACACTCGTACACATATGCATCAATGTAAGATGTGTGCCTGCTAAGCAGAAATTTCGCGCCTTTTCGAATTCGCTTGTCCTACGGATGTGAAAGGTGTGCGTGGGCGAAATCATTTGCAATAGGTGAAAGGGGTGCCCCCCCCCCACCTCCACTAATCACCTAGATAGGGGGGGGGGGTCTTCGCCATACATTTACTCGGTCACGATTGGTCCAGTCATTATAGAGAGTTGGTTTATTATAGTGTTGCAGTTTTTTTATGATAACGGTGACTGAAAGCACGCAATTTACTTAAGCTTTGTGTGAGTGTAGAGTGACGTTAGCAGTGCAGTGTTGTGGTGAAAGTGCCTCTCCATAGTGAAAAGCTGCACGCGCGCCTATGCGCGACGGTGCAATTACGCCTGCTTTGGGCGAGTCTGTAGCGATATTATCAGTGCAGTATGACATTCTGAGTTCTGTGTCCTTTGTGTAATAGGAAGATGAAAGTTCGTAATAACAATGTCTTTATACCACGACAGTACGCCAACTACGTAGTATAGTACATGGACAGAAGGTTTAACATGAAAAGTTTTGATGCCAGGGTCCACCGAGACTTCACTAACATTTCCATCAAGGATGTGACATCCGTAATATACACACTTACAGAAGATAAAGAAAAGCAAATGAAAACTTTTGTTGATAAGTCTTCTATTTATCTATCTATCTATCTGTCTATCTATTGCTTAGTTGGTTCGCCAGCATTCTGAAGTCCAGCACACAGGAATGGATCGATGATCACTAGACATGTGGTCGACCACCCTGAGAGTATCTAACCCACGATCTTCGAGACAGTAGGAGAGACTTTTAATTACAATAATTTATAGCTTCATGAGACATATCTGGAGCCGACAAGCTGTTGGTTCCATCAGGAAAAGGACGTTAAAATTCATTTCTAGGTGTGAAGCAACGCATAGAGACAAGCGACAATAAGAAGAGATGACTTGACGTCGATCGATTCCAGTCTTTCTTTCGTGTCTTGTCTCTTTGTGCTTCACACGTAAAAAAAACTCAACTGTCAGCGACTAACTCAACTATTAACACTGCGTAACAATTGACTAATTGATCCTATGAAACGTCACATCTTTGCAATGACTTCTCATGGCAGAGTCACTATTCTGCACTTTTTTTACAGAATTTTTCAACTACCTTGAGGATATCACTTCCAAGGTATACGAGCAAGATGTAGCTATGGCCTATTACGGCCCGCAACCATTTCTTCTTGGTGTTTCTCCGACGGTGTTTGAGGTGAGCAGAAAGCATTTTATGGAAGGGACACCATGAGCTACAACATTGCCAGGGTGTGCGAAAGTTTTGTTTCTTGTTAGTACCTTCTACCCTCGCTATTGTAGCAACTATCTTATCGCTCTAATGGTGGTCACTGCCTGCAGTGGTGGGCTCCATCCGCCAGCCATCGAGAAATAGCTGTTACGCAAGAAAAGCATTGCCCAGCTGCGGCGGCTCCATTACTGATGGAGGCGGAAATGTTGTAGGCCCGGTTGCTCCGATTTTGGTCCACGTTAAAGAACCCCAGGTGGTAGAAATTTCTGGAGCCCTCCACTACGGCGTCTCTCATAATCATATGGTGGTTTTGGGACGTTAAATCCAAATATCAACTTGTTTTTTTTGTATTTAGAAGAGTACTATGGTAGCCATTTTTTAAATATAATAATCACTATATATATATATATATATATATATAGTTTAACAGTTATATATACAGGCGACATAACAGTGATGTAATCTATAGGTTCTTGATATTCCGTTCTTAAACATTGTCCTGGCAAAATGTAGAAATTCACATATTGTGTGCTTTTTTATACTCGTTGCATGAAGCAAAAACTTATAAAGTAAGTAAAATATAATCTATAAAAGTTTTAACAAATGAGAATACTGTATAGAACTTTTGGATTCAGTGTCATCACATTCTTTAAAAAAGTTGCAAATGAGTACTATTTTATGTCCCTGTACTGAAAGAAAAAAAAACAGGCGGATGCAATAATCAGTGAGGCAGTTGGCATATATGAAATAGGTGCAGTATATTATACACTAGTCAACTTCAATCGAAATTTGTGGAATTTGTACGACAGCATGAGTAGTATATGAGCTTTATGCCAATTGCACATTAATTTGAATATTGAAAAAATACAGCATATCCACGGAGTGAATGATGAGGAGTGGGGAGAAGCTTCTGTGCGTTTTATCGGTAAACCCTGAATCATCCGTCTGTCTGTCCTTCTATCTGTTGGTCAATCCGTCCGTCCGCCAGTCTGTCTGTCTGCCTGTCTGTCTGTACGCACCTGCTCAGTGAGTTATCTGAATAGGCGGTCACTTACTAGGAAAGACATGTACAGATCCACGGCTTAAGAAGCACTCCTAAAATATTTTTTTCTTTCTTTTTGTGATTTAAGAGCAGTTACGTATACTCTGTGCAACATGCCTGGCGACCGTATTTGGTAACCACCGTCGTAGCTTAACCCTTTCAGGCCGGGCGTCCTATAGAAAGTACATGAAGCTATTTTGCTGCCAAATGTGACCTAATGAAGTCAGATATTGAAAAATGAGTTCGAACTCTCCCAATAAACCTGCGCAAGCATAAGTAGTAATTTTTTCGTAAGAGCAGAAAACAAAATGGTGGATTGTTATATCGACGACACTCGCCACAACCAAATAATGAATGACACCTTTCTGGGTAATTATTAGATCGGTAGCTATTGCACTTGTTCATGTTGTTTCTAATATGTCTAACTTGCTGTTTACAAAGTCGGTCTTCCCTACCACTAACTTATCACACGCAGCAGTGGACAATCTTTATGTCCAAAATCTAGGACACCAGGGCTCAGTGGTTGTCAGACTTCTGAATGCATTCAGGCTAATACAGAGGTGTAGCTCTTGTAAAAGCTCCTGATTACGTATTCCAGTTGATAAACCTGCCCACACCATTTATATAACATGTAAGGGGTGTCTAATAGTGAGATAGTGCGTAAATAATTTTAATTTGTTTTATAAAATATAATAATGGTGCATGATGGAGCTGGAAGAAGACGATGAAGTGTATCATCGAAGTAGATCATCATGATGAAGTAGATCAGCTTGCCCTTGCAGACATAGGCAGAATTAATTCTAGCACTGCAAAGCAGGACTCAGAATTTTTTTATGATGTTGGATCTTCCAAATCGTTCAATAGATAGACGGTGGCCATGCAAGTGCAATGTGCTCTGGATCACGAGCACAAAAACTTGCTGTTGGACAGTTTAGGCGCTGTAACTAATAACTGGTTTCTGTATGTAGATAAGTAGATGTATTTAAATTTACCATATTTGAATTTACCACCGCTAAGCCCTGGTGTCCTACATATAGGACATGGAGCCGTTTCTCTTGAATACTGATACGGTGCTGAGAAACAAATAATGTTTGTGTTTTTCAGGTTGTAGTAACTCCAAATCAACGAGAAACAGAAATATCGGCTGGTTGAAAAAATCAGGGCTGAAATGGTTAACTGTTATATAGGAAGTTGCGCTGTCAGCCACGAGAACCCGGGTTCGATGACCAGTCACGACATTCGAGTATCTAAGGAAGCGAGAACGCCCGTATACTTCCTTTAAGGGCGAAACTCTTAAAGCTTGAAGTAACACCGGCGGCGGAGTATCCTTGCGCATGCGCAGACCAGTGCCACGCGAAATTGGCTCAGCGGAGCCAGTGTAGCTAACGCTACAAAACGTCGGGTACATGCAAAAACCCCAGCACGCAGTTCTTTATCAGTCACGCCCATCGACGGAGAGAGTTTCCGCGCAGCCGCCGCGTCGAGTACGAGCACCGAAAGGCCCGCGTTTCTATACGCGGGGGTAGCCCAGCCAGCTTTGAATGTTAGTTCGGGCGCTGGAGTTCTCGCATGGCCTAGAAGATGCTGTGGTTCGAATGTGTTTTGTCTACGCCAAGGCTAGACGTAGCGTCAGCCAAGAAAGCCACGTTAAGCCCCTGTGATCAACCAGCTACGCTATGTTTTAGGCTTTACGCGGCTAGTGTAAACTTCTTCCTTTTATATTTTCGGAAATGGTAATGGTTGGCATTTCGATGACATCGATATCAATCAAATGGTATCAATTACCACACACATTGAAGTAGCCTAAGTCAATGAGAAAGGGTAACGACTCAGGATGTATTCGGCTGATCTAAGGAGGAAGAAAAATAAACTTAGTTGCTAGGAGAATACTCTCAACTGCGGTGAATATGGAAAGAGAATGATGATGTTGATGGTAAAATGAAGACTTTTCAGTTCGCTGTAGCACTGCTGACCAAGTAAAAATCACCAGGGGTGTTATACTCCAGTGTTGAGAATCTCTTTTTATACTCTAATGATATGGTAGAATATGCCCGCACATTTCACACTGCCATATGACTGCAGTAAGCTTGAACGCGGCAAGGTGTCCGTTTTTATACAAATCTCATCGTTTTTCCAGGCAATTCTTTCGAGTAATGTGAATCTGAATAAGTCGTTCATATATCGCATGATGAAACCATGGATGGGAAATGGTGTTCTGACAAGGTGAGTAAATACGTCTATAGTAAATAATTATTGAGCATTGATCAGGAACATATTGTTTCCTACGAGCTTCCGCTTTCTTTGTTATCGCAGTGACAGGGAAATTTGGAGAACACGTAGAAAAATACTGACACCTGCTTTTCACTTCAAAATATTGGACAACTATGTGCACATTATGAATCGACGAAACGAAAGAAGTCATTGACAAGCTGATGCAACTAGGGGAAAAGCCTTTTGACATACTTCCTATTCTGCGGCTTGCAGCTTTTGGCATGCTCTTCGGTGAGTAAAAATTGGTCACCGTGACTATTATGACCCAACCCCCTTCTCCCCCTCCACCAAGTAGGAAACCATGAATGCGTCTATGCACTGCTATGTTTTTCTGGGTCTATCATTTATTTAGCTGTATCGCGGATTTGGATTTAGGACATTGTGCCTCACTTTTACAAAAAAATGTGCTTATAAAAGTAGCCAGCGTCTCAACGTGACGTGAATACACAAAGCTGCGTAAACCATAAGATTGTCTCACAAATAAAGTAAAATCCAGAAGACAACTTCCAATGTGAAAGTCAAGTTTGAGGTCTTGAACGCTGCAAATAAATTGATGAGCACTCGACATTTACTTACACTCTTCTAGTGGAGTGAGCAAGGAGTGCCACTACCATATTTTTTTAGTGTTTGTGGCAGTGCACTTCCTTCCGCTTTTAAGGACTGTGTAGGATAAGAACTGTGTAGCATATTTACGCTACAGCTATACTTGAGCATAAGTTTACTTATGCTCCGATAAGAGAACAATAATTGTCAGAATAATTTATTAAAACTGATTGAGTAAGTGTATATTTCGTTTTTTTTTTGTCACTGCGTCACTGCGACGAAACACAAGGTCAACTCGAGGAAAGAAAGAAGTGTATATTTTTATAGGCTCAATTTCTTCGTTACACGCGAAAATGAGAACTAACAGACAGTCATGAACACAAAAGCGTTGTGAATGTTATTAGTAGTAAATGTAATGTAAATGTGAAGAAATATTCACGAACGAAAAGATAACTTACCACCGGCAGGGACCGAACCTGCGACCTTCGGGTAACGCGTCCAACACTCTACCAACTGAGCTACGGCGGCTGGCATATGCCTTGTTCCGCTTTCTAGGGTACTTACGTGAAATTATACCTAAGAGGTGTAAGCAAGCGCCGCCAGTAGACATTAGGCGAGTGTGGAACACTTTTTTTGCCTGTTGGCGTTATGTTGCACGGGATCTGGTTATCAGCTGACCAATAGGCCTTCGAACAATACGTGAAAGCATCAAACCTGCCAGAACGAGACCCTCGCTGTAAATCAAAGAAGCAAAACTTTAGGGCTCGTGTTCTAGACACCATAATAATGAGATCTGCAGGCAATAATAGGCTAACTCATTCATTCAACTAACAATAAGTTAACCGAAAGAATGCAACAGGACACACTTATGCGGGTGTGCGAGAATAAGAACCAGACACCTAATTAGGGATAAGGGCCAACTCAATTATTTTTGTCATTTTCTTGTTTTCTACCGTTTTCTCTTTTTTATGTTCGTTCTACCTAATTTTTTTTCTTTTATCCATTACTCGTATGACAGCGCACCTCCACTCTTGCAAGGGGAAGCAACATGGTGGCAGGAATAATTGATAAAATGAGAGTATAGTCGGCGCAACAAAAGTTACAAAGCGCAGCACCAAGACAGTATACTGTGGCTGCTCACTCCATAATGTGCCATGACCCAGCACATTTGGTTAAGTTAGTTCACTCTAATGTACTGAAATCATAGTGTTTAACTAATCACCGAAGGCAATTTGGGTTCGTCCAGATACTTGTATATATGTAGGAGGAAATAGAAATCTGATGATTGATAAGAAAAGCATGCTCCCGAAATCCAAATTTATGAACGCCTCAGAAGGTGGGCCTTTCACTATGACTTTCACTATGAACGTTTGGTCTGGGCCCAAATGCCCAGACCAAACGTTCGTAAACTTTACTTTCAAACGCTTGTCGTATATTCACACACACACACACACACACACACACACACACACACACACACACACACACACACACGCACACACACACACAATATATATACATACATACATACATATATATATATATATATATATATATATATATATATATATATAGCATGTGTGTGTGTGTGTGTGTGTCTAGATAGGGAGAGAGAAAGAGAGATATTGCAAGTAATTTCAGGCATGTTGTGTTATGGATTGACAACTCTTGGACCGCTGGTGCTCTCTTACATGAGACTGGAACAACTCGTGACAAGGGATGAAATTTGAATGAACACGCGCCGAAGCAGCATCTTTTCAGGAAAATCGCACATGGTCGAAAATATATGAATAGGTGTTTAAATCTTTGCGTGCAATGTGTAGTGCTTATCTCTTTCTTGTCGAACTATAAACAGGCTCGAAAAACGCTGTCGCTTGTCTGTAAAAATGAGCAGCACTTGCCTTTTAGGTTGATGTTGAAGAAAAAAAGAAAAAGCGTATATTGCGATTTTTCTTGGCCAAAGTGGGAAAAAAGAGATCAGAACCAAAATGCCCGGCAAAATTAATGTGATACGTCGGTTTAAGTGAGATGACTTGCCATTTTTTCTGTCTAGACTCTGCTTCGGCACGGTTTAAATTAGATTTCGTCCCGCCATCATCCTGGGAAGTTTCACTCTGACGTAACAAAGCGGCCGTCGTTTTCAGCGTGCTTGGCGCGGTCATTTTCTATAAATTTTATAATTCTGTTAGGGAAATTTTAGATTACGTGCAACCAAATGATGTGTATCCTTCACTTCGATTTAACATGTACGTGCGGCATATGTGTGATATGTGCAAGCACAGGCTTTACACTCACCTAGAGAATCTGAGTCGTGGCTGATAGCTGGAGAGTGAATTTTCGATACATGTTTATTTTGTTCTTTGCGTTTCGATTATGCCACGTTGATAGATAAGCATGAATTATATTGTTAAGGAGGGATTTTACAGTGCTTTATAGTGCCTAAAAATGCCTATTTTTGACATTTGTGCCTGAATTCCTTTAAAGTCCTGAAGGGTTCACTTGTCAGCTAGTTGGGATAACGTAGCTTCGTCTGTTTTGTACGTGCATCTGTTGTCGTAGTCTTTCGCGCTTGTTGGCTAACATAGGAAAATAAAGGTGGAAGTAGGATAGGGGAGTAAAAGGAGAGCAGCATCCATGATTGAGGACGTGGTGGGTGGCTTGTACAGTTGAAGCCCCTTTTTGAGGACCTGGGTGTCTGTTTGTGTGAAGCACAAGAAGGGGGGGGGGGCTGCAGAGAACAGTAGGTGCTTCTTAGCAGCGGCAGGAAGATGGAGAACGAATGCGAAACCACCGAGTGCTGTCAGAGGTCAGTAGTGTTGCTAAAAACATATATCGACGTAGCTTTTGTTTTGTTTGTAATTAACTGCTTAAAAGGCGATTCCCCGTGTCACATGAGAAAGCTTAGACACTAAAAGTTGTTGCGTCCACAATGAAGAGCTTTCTACCGCAATAACTTTTCAATTTCTTCTTTATCAGCAGCGAAAGCATGCTGTGAAGAGGTGAGACTTCGTAAGCTAAGTTCTTTCCCTACCCCCTTCGGTATCGAAAATATAACGAGCCAGAAAATCACATGATGCTGACGCATCAACCTGTCATGCTCACACAAGGTTACATTCGTATGACATGCCCAGCCAGGTCGTGCACGCAAGTGGTGTTGTGTGGTTTCGGCATTTTTGATAATGCAGTGCCTGTTTCTGTGGGATAGGCCCCTTCATGCACGCACGTTTGGATATACTGGTATGAATCATGTATGCTCCCCATGATAGAAAGCGTCGCTATACTGGAACTGCTCTAAGGGAAAGTGCACCTAAAACACGCCAAGCGTCGTCAGGGCTGGCGCTGGCAAAATGGGAGAACGGCGAGAACACAAACGCGAAGGAAATGATGGCAGCTTAGTCTCGCATCTTGCTCGATTCGAAATTAATAAACAAATAAAAAAGGCGCGCAGATTACATTTGTATGTTTCTTTCTATCAACTTTCATCCTTCTATTCAAGCAACAGATTTCACAAGTTACACAAGTAGCCTCAAATAATTCACGCACTGTCACGTACTGCTGTTACGTGCCCAAGACCATTACTTGTTTTACGTCACCGCCACCATATTGGCGGTGACCCACAACGAGGAATGGCCCGGCGTTCACCCTGACTTTTAACCTCTTTCCGCGGTGTGTACCGTTGCAAATGTTGGCATTTATAGACGAGATCATGAGCGCTTGATGCATGGATCTCTCTTGCCTGCTCTGAATGCTCAAACCCGGTGAAGGGTCCTTTAAGGGGCTTACTGACACAAAAAAAAAACTTTACCCTGTGCGATTATATCCAGTTATTACGACGCTAAAAGGCCCTGCTGGACTATTCTGGCTCCCGTACATGCTGCCTTTTTCACTCATGCCGAAAAGAAGAGACTCGGTAGCCTGTTTATTCAACGGTGGACATTTCGCTCACCAAGCTGGACAAGAAAAAATGAGACTGCATTCTGCGACTCATGCAGAAATAAGGACAATTGGATGGCCATGTTAAATCCTTGGCTCCTTTGTGCAATTATGAACCATTACATTTTTTGCTTTCATTTCGTAGACACTAGGTCACGCACGGCTTTTTTTTTGAGCATTGGAATATATGTAGAAGTTTATTGTACCTATGTTCACAATTTGGGAGGCTTTAAACTGTGTTCTGCCTACATATTTTTGGCGTCTACAGCCCAATTCTTAGTGCCTACAAATACGGCTTCTACTGATAGCACTGGTGTAACCAAGTAGGGAAGGGGGTGGGGGGGGGGGTTGAATCGAAACGCCACCCTATCTTCGTTTATTTTTGCAATTTCCTACGTCTATACACGTGAACATATGAACCGTGCGCGCCAACAGTATGTTTGAGACCCCCCTCCTCTGAAAAAATTAAGTTCTGGCTACATCTCTCACTGACACAACGGCTCTCGCTCATTCTGGACGTCTTCGCCGAATATAGCAGTTGCGCTGATCCACGTTAAGACTTTTGCCGGCCGAAGGATTTATATTCCACCCTTTTGCTTTAATTACGAGCGCCCGCTTGTCGGAAATCTCAAAGCGGAAATGACCTCTACGCAGAGAGGGCTTCCTATTCGCTCATTACCCCCGATCTCCGGTATCCACTTAATAAAAGGTAATTATGATGATTCAGTTACTACCGTAACAGATGTTTCTACGAAGAGGTCTACAAATACTCATTTTCTTTTTATTTTCACCACTTTAATATATTTATTAGTTGCTTTCTCCACGCTTCTTATATGGCCAGTGCAATATGTTTCACCAGTGATATCTAGTAGTCAGCGAAGCCTTGTTTTTTTTTTCATTTTGCATATGTCGCTTTATGTTTGACAGAAACTGCAATGGGTGTCAACATCAACGAAGAGGAAGTCACAAACAAAAAGCTACTTCACACAAATGATGAGTAAGTGCTCACTCGCTGTGTTAAGCAATCCATTTGCCAATAATAATGCTTTCTATTGTACAGCCTGGCTGCCAGCATTATATCTCGAGTTCTCAAGGTTTTTCACTGGTCTGATACTCTGTATTATATGACTGAAGAAGGAAAGAGTTTCTTGAAGAAGGCACGCTACATTCGAGAGTACAACGAGAAGGTACGTTCACCGTCTTTTCTGGCATGGCTGTTTACGCAGCACATAAATGTGAATATCATTCGCATAGGTGAGCATGCGTATGGGTTGTTACCGCAGTGGCATCCCAAGAGAAGAGATGTAAAAAGCAAGCTTTACTTCCACTCGTTCTTTTAGATTATTCAACAGCGGAAAGCACAATATATTTCAGGAGAGGCCGGCTGTGGTTCAAGAAAAAGTTTCCTGGATATTCTACTGCATATGCACATTGACGAGAAAACGCTAACTGAGCAGGAAGTCGCCGAAGAAGTTGCCACATTTTTCATTGGAGTAAGCCATACCCTTTCATCTGAAGCACTTAAGTTCTTGTTCAATTGCGTTTCGCATGAAAAAAAAAGCTACTGAAGAAAGAAAGGTGCTGTGACCAATTCGAGTCAACCGGTGTACAATGTCTTGTGTTCTTGGTATGCTCTTCCAGGGATTCGACACAACAGCTACGGCTACATCGTATACCCTGTATTTGTTGGGCCATAATAGCGACATACAAGGCAAAGTTCACGCTGAAATCGATGCAATTTTTGCGAATGACAAGCAAAGGAGTGTTACTGCTGAGGACATAAAAAAACTGAAATACCTAGAATGCGTTATAAAGGTAGGTATGGTGTGCCAGAGCGTTCACTGCAAGCTTTTGAATATAGCGACGCTATTGCATTTGATTGTTGTTAATTTGACATCAGACAGTGCGCCGTATGTAAAAAAGTCTATTTTTTTTCGTGTATCATCACGAATACAAACAATAACAAACACGAAGCAGGGCTGCAGTAGGACATTAAGAGGCCGACGTGTCCGACATACGATTACGTTAGCACTAATGCCCATGTATTCGTCTGATAGCAGCCCATTTGTGTGGCAGCAGCAACTCTACAGCCACAAGCGGACCCAACCTTCTAGAACACATATTTTTAGCCACTAAGCAATATTCGTCAAAGCATACAAAAGCTAAACATCATGGTACAACTGATGTTCTAAAATTAGCAGCAATCCCAAGAGCCTCGTGTTATTACGCAGCTCACACTGTAAATTGTGCTATCTCAAAGCATGTTGCTACGAGCCTTCACTTTCACACACTCTTTATAACTTATAGTTGGTCAGAGCCAGACGCACATTTTCACCCCATTACAGCTCACGTATGCGACGAAATTCGAAATATACAAAATATGGACAGTGCGAGTGCTATCATTTTTTTGTGTGTTCTAGTAATATTTTATTCATATGATCCCTGATTTTTCATACCATGTATTTTCTGGTAGCCAACCTTGACAAATGCTATCAGGCTATCCGGCTACAAATTGATCACGTCTTCAAGGAAGTCACTTTGGGGATTCCGAGAGTGTCCTCAGCCACATTGCGCGTTCCCAGTAGTTCTTTTTTTACGAAGACATCGGCTTACCGAGAGCGCTTCCTACCAAACTCTCATTTCCCAGAGACTTCTGACGCTTCGTTGGCGTTTAGAGTCTGGACCGATCACAACTTCGACTGATACTGCCAGGGATGAGAACAAAGACGAAAGTGTCGTCAGCAGTTTAAAAGCAGCTGTCTCTACTCACGCTGTACAAAACATACAAGGATCATTTTCAACTTTACTTTGGGGCTCTACTGGTACTGAAAGTCTATAAGAACTTTTATTGACCCTGAAAAAATCAGAACTATCTTCTTTCACCATCTCACTCCACAACGTCAACTGCCGCGACATTCGCGGCGTTTCACAGTGCAATTCAAAGAATTCAAAGGCCACCACTAAAATTCGGCGTATTTACAGACAGGGCCGGGAAACATACACGTATTTTGAAATTGTATCGCTGTATGATAATTGGGCATGAATTATTTCAGGCACAGATACAAGATACTACCGAACAATTAGTATCCGATACGAATATCCCCCCCCCCGGTATGTTATGATGTTTTGATACATTTCTAAATTTGTTAGTATAGGTTATATAGTAAAGCATCAAAGCCGTATTTAACAAAATATCTGCTTAACATGACATATTTTGATGCAACGCGCCGTCAGTGGTTTTCTCGGGTCACTTTTGTAACTGATGGGTGCCGCTGCTATACTTGCCTACCCGCAAGTGAGTTGCCAACTACAAACGAGAACGTCCATAAGAAGCCTCCGGTAGGATTGTGGAGATGCCACTGTGCAGTCTTACCTTGTTCGTAAGCGTATTACCATTCGAAGCAATACCAGATCACGCATCAGCTGTGCATCAGCAAGAACGTTGGCAACAATATCTCATTACACATACTGTGTACATAGACGAAATAAACAGCTATACTTTTTATATTCTAATTATCTGCTGACGTAAAGCGTCAGTTTGCAACACGTTCACTGACCTGTATTTTTTAATCTTTTAATATTTTTCTCAGAGAGAACTTGCGCCGTGCTGAAGCATCTCAAATTTAATGTTCCTGCAAAAAGCGTCGCAGGATACCGCTGCTGTTTGCCCTATTGCCACTTATATGTAGCTCACATTGGCTGATGATTTCTAAGAGCAAAAGACTTTACAGTCGACCTAAAAAAGAAAACGAATATATCTGAGTGATATAGCAAGGTTATTCTACAGCAAACAATAACAGTGAATTTCTATACAGGGTTTTTCCACGTAATTAGAATCAAATATTTAAAATTTTGGTAAACTTCAATTGAATGACACCAACGAGAATTGGTTTAATTACCATCTTATTTTGCTCGTTATGGCGCATATTTTTTACTGTGCGCTTAGTTGGTTGACTAATGCTCATTACGCAAACTTTTAGTTTTTAATTTAGGATCAAGTGCATTTTGTCAAGTCATAGCTGGCATTCAAAAAAACAACTGATTCTGAAACTTTAAAACTCCCTCACTAGAGGACTCCGGTAAAAAGCTAAAATACTCGTGTAGTCAGGTCCCTTAGTGGCAGCAGTATCACTTTGATAAGCGGAGCTCAGTCACAAACATTGTTTTGCACGGTGGGGCTGATAGAGTGGTATCTTGTATCTGAAAGGGACACCAAAGAGGGAGAAAAAACGTCTTTTCGCATATAACTAATCTACAGGG